>JASDDO010000012.1:242730527-245130527 GCA_030015575.1 Agapanthus africanus
TGACAAGGTCAACAAACGTAGCACGAATACTAAACAGGACTTATCTGAAATGACGGAGGGCTACGATAGTTTTTCTGAAAACCTATTGCGTAATGAACTTGATATCGTTGTAGAATCAAATGATTTTTAAATGGAGTGCTTTTGAGGCTTTTCTAGTTTTGCTAAAGGAGTCACTCCCGGTGAGGGGATTGTCGGTCCTTTCCTCGTCGAATGAGGTGCGGGATATATCATATATATCACTGTGCAAAGTAAAAACACTTAAAAGCAATCATAAGACAAACCGAATGTGTAGCATCTGCCAGTCATTGCTAAAGGAGTCACTCCCGGTGAAGGGATCTCGGTCCTTTCCTCATCGAATAAGGTACAGGATATATCACATATACCGCTGTGCAAAGCAAGAACTGTAGATACCTGTTTTATTTTGAAATTCGATTCTACAACATCTTAGGTTTCTTTTATTTCATTAATCACATTAATGAAGTCCCATCATTTAAGTACCTAAACATCACAGATAAATACGACGTACACTTATGCCATCCGCATTCGCCTTGATGTCCCCTCGTGCACCGTTAGGTTAGGTAACTAACGGCAGAGCGGGGCAGGGCTAGCACGGGTGTAAAACATAAGTAACGTCTATTTAATATATCATATATACTATATACTGTATCTATCACAGAACATCACATGATCACATCACAGATATCGCAGCAGAAGAATCATATGAAATATTGGATATACTAGGACGTCCGTGTTTTGAATACGAGCCAGTATGAAACACGGATTCCACGGTCGTGATGAATAGCCAAACCCACACCCCTAGACCCCTACGAGAGCGGCAAGCAACCCTACCAATTCTAGAGTTAGGAGACCCGGACTCAACTCCTCGAGTTGGTCTCCCACTGGACTCCAGAACCCGGTTACTTGTGCTCCCTCCTTGGGTCTATCCTAGTGCGGAAAAGTAAATAATATACAACGGGTGACAACTTCCGCAACCTGGAAGTGCCCCAATAAAAGAATATTACATACAAGTTTTTACATGAATGAAAATGAAAAACACTCATCTCACATAAAAACCCCCGGCTATTCAAACACGACAATCCAATATAACATATCCAGCAACACATAACATCACATGTCATCAACGTAAGTAAATATGTCCATCCCAATTGTCGTTGACATATAGCAACGAAACCGGCGATATCACATATTACACTTACGGTCACAGAAAAGAAAGTGTAAAACTACAACAGTTGGAATCCGCAACCTGCATAGACATCGCATGCCTAATCAAATGAATTACTTAGACATCGCATGCCTAACAATTATAAACCCCGCATTTTAGTCTCATTATCGAAAACATTTTTCAATATCAAATCGGGCAATTCAACAAGATTCCCGACATCCTGATCGAATGCTCGTCGCAAACTTTAGTAGACAGTCGCACCCCCGATACCGTCGACGAAGTGCACCAAGGCGGAACACCGCTACCGGGAGCACCCGAACGGATGCTTTCGGCGACGGGGTTCTCCTACAGTCACTTGGTCGAGGCTATGGAGTGAAGCTGTCTATTAAGTTTACCCGGCGAGTATCCGCGTACGCTACGTGATTGCGACGGACTTTTGATCACATCAAAATTCCGTGGCAACCGATCAAGTGAGACTAAACTGCTATGTTTATAATATTCATTCAGTTATCTCATAACTTATTGTGAATTCCAATTATTGTATCCCATTCCGGATAAATAGAAAATGTCAAACTTTCCGATCGAACAATCGAACACCCAAGTTTTCCCGATACAGATCAACACATGAAACAAGTCTAAAAACATTCAGTTCGTGCCTCAGTACCAACGGTCCAGCCGTAGAAGGGTCAAGCCAACGCCTCACATGTGGCACGCCGTACTGCCCCAAACCCGAAGGTTCAAAGGGTAGTTCAAGACGGTCACATAATCGAGTTAAGGTTGTTGTCTTCTAGAGGGACCATCGTGTTACTTGCACTACTTAGAACGTGATTAAACTACAGAAATATCCAACACTTGGAAATTTCCCCGACAGGGGAAAAATTGGGTATTTATATCCGGTCGAACTTTTTAACATATTCAAAAAAATTATCCGGAACGACACATAGACAAAGTTTGACAATCTGATCGAATGAATGAACTCCCAATACAACCCAAAATACTCAACTCTTTATTTCAGATTAAAAATTCCCAGGAAAACCAGCACTGAAAATAGGAGTTACTGTGCAAAATTCAATGGCAGATAAGACAAAAGGGCCGCGGAAGGGCCGCATTAGCACGCTAATGCCACGGTTCCGCCGCACTTTAGAAAGATCATTAGGTAATTTTTGCATCGTAATTCTTAGATTTACCTGCTGATTTTTCTGCATATTTTTAATTTGCAAAAATCCACATTTTACAAAAATGTCCAGAGAGCATTTTAAAGTCGGGGTTTCGGGTCGATCGGACTTCTAACTCCGTCTACGCATCGCCTAAGGCTCTAGCTAGGCTCTGATACCACTGTAGGGTTCCTAGGCACACACTAGAGGTCTCACAAGGCATCAACCATGCCGATTTCAAATTTTAACTGTGCCGGGAAACCCTAGAACGGATCGTCGGCTAGATTTCTAGGCGAAAATGAAACTAGTTAACAACTTAACTAAAGTTCAAACGGAAATACAACCTTTGTAGATCCGGTGCTCCACCTCCATAGCTCCGCAACGAAGTCTCCTCGCTGTCCAAATGAATTCCCGGGCTCTAGCGTCGGCTTCGTCGGAGAAATGGCGAGTTAGGTCGTTGATGTCCATGCCGAAGATGATCTACGTCGAGGCATCGCTAGATCAAGCTCCACCTTCACCAAGCCTTGAAAACTTGTGAAGGAAACACACTCTACTACTTGGCAAGAGGTAGAGGATGAAGAATAGGAAGTGGGTAAACTTTAAAATTGGATTTCTCACTCTATTTCATCAATCACCATTGATGAAGTGAAGCTTTCTTCTTTGAAGATGAAGAAGAAGAAGAAGATAAAGTTATGATAAGTTAATTCCAAAAAGAAAATTAAAAGAATACTTATCATGACCAAACCATGGTCAAGTGTAGAGAATAAATCATGGTTAGTGGGATGGTTAGGGTTAAGCATGAGACAAAATGGTCACTTGGTCAAAGTCTTCATGAAGCTTCATGAACAAAACAAAACAAGCCACCATTTCTCATTTGCTTTTCTATTTCCATAAGAATAAATAAATGAATAAATGAATAAGGAAATAGTAAACCCTAACCAATTCATGAACCAAGGTTTAATTCTTTACACTTAACCAAAGGCATGTATCATCAAACATGATACAAGCAAGTGCACAAAATCATATCGCATATGCAATGCGCACATCCGAGTGAGAAAATCCATTTAAAGTGAACCGATACTAGTTAATGCAAAGTATATATCAAATATATAATTATGCATTAAATCATTAAATCAACACTTGATTTAACGATCCGGTCATATCGCATATAACCTACTAATATCAACAGTAACAACTTATCGAATCAACACTTGATTCGATAACCCGGCTATATCACATATAATCGATCAATGTCACATATCGCGAGAATCGAATACAGTATCACATACTGGTATCTTTCTCGGTCCCACACATATCTCATATGCGCTCCTATTTCGTTTCGCTTGAGCCAGGAAACCTCTGTGCAGGACTCTAAAGACTCGTCAATACGCCGGCAGCAGGTGATGATCATATCAAACACCCACAAGCCGCAAGCGGTCTGCTAAACGTAACGGCCACCCAGGTATTGATCGATCAGAAGATCGACGAGCAAGTGCTCTCACACTCCAGTGAATCCAACCAGTAACACTACCGTACAGTCCGGTCTCATCGTCTGATATGTCGCATATCTTGCCTAGGGGTGGTGAACGTCAGACCCCAATAGCTCGATAAGTCGTGTCGATATGAGGTCTATAACAATTCGAGAAACTACTGGTAACACTTACCAGTAAATCTCAGCAACCCTGGCCAGGGATTTCCTGTTATAGCCAATCGAACACAGCGCAACATCAACCCCTATACCGGGAGAGACGAATCCCCTCCTATCGCTCATTGCCTCCATGTGACTCGGGACTGTACCCAAAAACCACCGTTTTGCATGCCCTCTTGGACGTGGTAAGATGGAAATCAAAGCACAGTGGGAACCACACAAGACTCTATGACGATCTCGGGTCAACAGACTACTCTATACCAGTGTCACCAGAGAACTGCCATCTGACGTGAGGTATAATACCATCTGGGAGTTCTCGGCGAGTCCGTCCAGTGTACCCAGTCTCTACTGAGCACCCGTATATCATCTCTGATGTCAAACACCGATGGATATGGGATCATCCATCGCCCATCTGTATGGGTCGAGAAGTTACACGCTAGTCTACTCTGGTATATCGATGCCCCATCTCGATACACCTACGACTAGGGACTTTCAAGGATGTACTTATGGACTACCATGTCCCCACTAGTATGATCCGCATCATAGTCCAGGTAGTCAAGTACACATCCTACGGGCTTTACCAACATGTAACAGAGAGACAATCAGTGTACACGTTAAGGTAAAGATCAACCAGATAGCATACTATCATGTCGAGCAAGAAAGTCCTCCCTATATATGTCCAAGCATCCACTACAATATACATCCTATGTACAGTAATGGCCTCTAGGGCATACATATAACTAACAGATCATATACGGGTGCTCAGTGGTGACTGGGTACACTGGACGGACTCGCCGAGAACTCCTATATGGAATTATATCTATCGTCGGATAGCAGTTCTCAGGTGACACTGGTACAGGTTAGTCTGTAGACCCGAGATCGTCATAGAGCCTTGTGTGTTCTCCCACTGTACTTTGATTACCACCCTACCACGGCTCTACTGAGTCGTGCAAGCAGGTGGCCGTTGGGTACAGTCCCGAGACACACGAAGGCAATGAGCGATAGGAGGGGTTTCGTCTCTCCCGATATTGGGAGTTGATGTTGTACTGTGCCCGACTGGTTATAGCAGCAAGTCCCTGGCCAGGGCTGCTGAGATTTGCTGATAAGTGTTATCAGTAGTTTCTCGAACTGTTATAGACCATTCACCGGCACGACTTATTGAGTTATTGGGGTCGACGTGACCATCCCTAGGCTCGATATGCAGCATATCTGACGAAGAGACCGGACTGTACGGTAGTGTTGCCGGATGGCTCGACGGGAGTTGTAACAGGTTCGCTTGTTTTCTTCTAATCTCTCAATACCCGGGTGGCCGTTACGTTTAGCTGACCGCTTGCGGCTTGGGGGTGCTTGATATGATCATCGCCCACTGCCGGCGTATTGACGAGTCTTAGAGTCCCACATAGGAGTTACCTAGTCCAGGCGAAAAGTTGTGGTGCGCATATGCGATATGCGCTTGGACCCGATTAATATGCGTGTATGGGATACCGTATATTAATTGGGCGGCTTGCTAATGGTCGGGTCATATGTGATATGACCGGATTAGTGAATCAAGTGTTGATTCATCATTAGTTTCTCACTACAAATCCTATCTTGCTTATTTTGGATGTATGCATGCATGTATGCATTTATTCTTGTTCATGCACATATTGATGTGCAAGCACACATGCATACATACATCATTTTTATCATGGTTGTTTATACAATGAGAATGGTGGATGTATAAGAATTACACCATGGTTATTTTTGGATTATCATTGGATTTAAATTAAAGCAAAAGAAAATGAAAATGGGTCAAATCATTTTAGAGTTTCTACACTCTTCTAAACTCTACCATGCTCACCTAACATTTAACCCATGGTTTATTTTCTTATCATGCTTTTAACTTAAATCAAATGATAACTTTAAGTCTAACCATGGTTGGTTGTGAGAAAGAAAAATACATATAGTTATTTTTCTTTTCTCTTTCTAAGATAATTCATTCTCTTCTTCCACCATCTTCATCAACCTCCATGCTTTTGCTCTTTAGTTCTTATAAGAGAGCAAAATACTCATAAAAATAGGATTTTGAAGTGAGATCCATAGCCACAACATCATTCTAATCAAGTTTAGCCGACTTGATTAGAGTGTTCTCTTGGTTTTTCCAAAGTAGCTAGCTTGGACGGGAAACTCCGGGTGGATCGTCGTGGACGTAGGAGGACAACAAGGAGAGCTTCTTCCAACACCCAAAGAGCCCAAGAAGTGAAGCAAAAACGGGAGCTACAAAGGTTGTAGCCTTCAAACCCTAATCTTTTCTAGTTTAAAGTTTAATAAACCTAATTTTCTAGGATCGATCCACTTTGCGTGTTTGTTTAGCACAATAAAAACTTAAACTTTTGGACATGTGATGCTTCAAAACTCTTCATAGGGTACTAAACAAACCCATCATTGGTATCAGAGCTGACCTAGAACGTTAGGCGACCTTTTTGCGAATTAAAAAGTCCGATCGAACCAAAATACGAATTTATGGGATGCTCTCTGGAAATTTTTTAAAAACTGACTTTTTTCAGAATTAAAAATTCTCAAAAAATAGAGCAGGTAAAAATAAGACAATCTGGAGAATTCGTGCCCTATGAACAGTACGTTTGGCCGCGGAAGCGCGGCATAAGCAAGCTTAGGCCGCGGATCCGCGGCCATATAAGGGGATCTTTGACCAATTTTTGTACAGTGTTTTTCTTTACCTGCTATAGTATATTTTGAGTATGTTTAATCTGAATCTGCTGTTGGAAAATTCTGGAGATGTTTTTGGACTCGTGGTTTCGATCGGAATTTTCACTTCGTTTTCTTTTCCGGGTAAACTAGAAAGTATTGAAGTGTTTGAACGAATATCATTTACTCAATATTCACGGGGTTTAAATAGTTTCGAGATACGTGCAAGTCTTTTTGCGGTGGTCCCTCTAGAAGACAACAAACCTTAACTCGATTATGTGACCGTCTCGAACTGCCCTTTGAACCCTAGGGTTTGGCGCAGTACGGCGTGCCACATGTGAGGCGTTGGCTTGACCCTTCTACGGCTGGACCGCCACTACTGTGTCACACTCCGGATCTTTTGAACCCTGCTCAAGTGTTGAGCTTTAGTGAATCTTGGGTGCTTGATTGTTCGTTCGAAAACTTTAATACTGTCTGTTTGTCTGGAATGTGATACAATATGTGGAATTCATATGGTTTAGGCATGAAATACGAGATATGTGATATTTCGCATTTATGATGTCTAAAGAGAATCTGGATTCCAAATATTGTAGTTTTACACTTTCTTTTCTGTGACCGTAAGTGTAGTATGTTAGATATCGCCGGTTTCGTTGCTATACATCAACGACAATTGGGGTATGCATACTTACTTACGTTGGTGATATTATGTGTTGCTGAGATATGATGTGTAGGATTGTCGCGATCGAATAGCCGGGGGGGTTTTTGTGAGATGAGAGTTTTATATTTTCATTCATGTAAATTCAAATGTAATGTAATATTCTTTTATTTGGGGCACCTCCAGGTTGCGGTTGTGTCACCAGTGTTGTATATTATTTACTTTTCCGCATTAGGATGGACCCAAGGAGGGGAGCACAGGTGACCGGGTTCTGGGGTTCAGTGGGAGGCCATCTCGAGGAGTCGAGACCGGGTCTCCTAAACTCCAGGATTGGTAGGGTCACTTGCCGCTCTCGTAGGGGTCCAGGGTGTGGGCTTGGCTATTCATCGCGACTGTGGAATCCGTATTTTCTATTCTGGCTAAATACTAAATACGGACGTCCTAGTATATCCCACGTTATATCTATATTTCTGCTGCCTGTGTTATGTGATATCTGAGACGAATGACTTATTATATATATGATATATAGTAGACGTTGCTTATGTTTTACACCCGCGCTAGTCCCGTCCCGGTATGCCGTTAGTTAAGTAACCTAACGGTGCATAACGGAACATTGCGGCGAATGCGGATGGCATAAGCGTACGTGTTATTTTCGTTTCTTTTCTGTGATTGGCTTAAGGACTTAAATGATGGATTACATTAATATGATTAATGTAAAGAAAATAAACCTAAAAATATGTTGTAGAATCGGATTTAAAAACTACTCGGCTTTTTATGAAAAAGCTACTTTTCAAAACTGCGGAGCCTAAGCCACTCCTTTTGAAAACTGTTTGATTCTACAACGATATCAAGTTCAAAGCGTTAAAGATTTTCTTAAAAATCATTCGCAACCCTCCGTCATTTTAGGAAGTAGAGTACTTAGTATTCGTGCTACGTTTGTTGACTTTAGTTAAGGCGTAGTGTACGGTAGCTAAGTGATGTCTTCCTACACTGCATATGATGCAGATTAATTAGGACATTCATGCGACTTTGTTGACCATAGTTAAGGGTCATATGGGTGGGTCTAATTGATCAAGAAATGACGGGTAGAACTTGACTGGTACTTATGATTTGTTGACCATAGTTAAGGTCATAAGTACTAGGGGTAAAAATTACATCGGGAATTTCAAGTGTTGAAATTTGCAATGAGATTGCATACCTTCCATGTGATGGTTGGATCCCGATCCCACTGTGGGCAATAGTTGCTCCTAGGAGAGTTTTACAGTTTACAATTAGCTAACTCATTAGGTGTCTAGAAAGGTGTTAACGGGGCTCCGCCTCTGGGAAAACGAGGTTTACTCTAATTAGGTCCGTGCGAAAGCACGGGGAACCTCCCTTAAAGTACCGACACTGGCCTGGCTGAACGGTTAGCGAAGTTGTAGACTGTAATTAATCCTGACTAGTTTTTCTTTTTAAGGTTTGAAAGAAAACTTGATAAAAAGTAGTGGGAAACATCGATTAGACAAGATAATAAACCAATCTAATCTGTGCAAGAGCTTTCGCTGAGTGTATTCTTTTCTCTCTCTTAATGGCAGATACCAATGACTGGACTTAAGCTTCTACTAGATAAGAACAAACTGAATGGGACCAACTATAAAGACTGGCTGAGGAATCTAAAGATCGCCTTGACTTATGATAAAGTATCATATGTCCTCACGGCTTCAGCCCCGCCCGTCCCAGGCCCAAAGTCCTCAGTTGCGGACATTGAAGTCCGCAAGACATGGGACGCTGACTGTGCCACGGCAAAATGCCTCGCGCTTGCATCGATGGACAACACACATCAAAAGCAGCACGAGGACATGGACATTCACGGGATACTGCTCCATACAAAGGAGTTGTATGGGGAGCAGTCCCGCGTATTACGATACGAAGCATCAAAGAAACTGTTTCACATGCGGATGGCCCCTGGCACACCAGTAGCGGACCATGTTTTGAAGATGATAGCTCTTATAGAAGAGCTTGAGGACCTTGGATGGACAATGGACAATGAGCAATATATAGTTATTATTCTGCAGTCCCTCCCCTCCACCTTTGCTCAGTTCATAGTGAACTTTAACATGCATAGCATGGAGAAGGAACTCCCTGAACTCCTTAATATGTTAAGGAGTGCAGAGAGCACTATGAAGTCAGCAAAGACTCCCGTTATGACCATTGGACAGTCTTCTTCTTCTCGCCCAAAAGCTAAGGCCAAGGGAAAGAAAAAGAAGAAACCCACTAATCCTAAGGGCGGAGTCAAAAAGGCGAAGGGAAAGGGAAAGTCCACGGCTGGAGACCCGGGGAAAGGCGAGTGTTTTCATTGCCACAAGACAGGACATTGGAAGCGCAATTGCACAGAGTACTTAAGTCTCAAGAAGAAGCATGGTGATGCTTCCGCTTCAGGTGTGTTTGTGACTGAAAACTGTTTTTCTATAAACTCTGCTTCCTGGGTATTGGATACCGGTTCAGGTTCTCACATTTGCAATTCTATGCAGGGGCTGAGAAATAGCAAGGTTTTGAAGACAGGTGACCATACTCTCCGCGTTGGAAATGGTTCCAATGTACATACAGTCGCAGTGGGAGAGTATCACTTGGGGTTGCCATCTGGATGTATTTTGATTTTGAATCCATGTTATTTTGTACCTGATATGCTATGTAATATAATATCCGTTTCTTTGTTGGACAATGAAGGATATAATTTTGTGTTGCAGAACAATGTTATGAACATTCACCTAAATCAAATGTTGGTTGGGTATGGTACGCTTAACAACGGAATATATGTCCTAAATCAATACACAGTTTTCAGTGTACAACACACTAATAAAAGAAAAATTTCAGAATTAAATGAAGCTTTTCTTTGGCACTGTAGACTTGGTCATATTAACGAAACAAGACTAAACAAGTTACATAAAGATGGATATTTAAACCCTTTTGAATATAAATCTTATGCGACTTGCCAGTCTTGTATCAAGGGTAAAATGACCAAAACTCCGTTTACCGGACACGGAGAAAGAGCTACTCAGCTCCTTGGCCTCATACATAGTGATGTATGTGGGCCAATATCTACACAGGCTAGAGGCGGTTTTTCTTACTTCATTACATTCACCGACGATTTCTCAAGATTCGGTCATGTATTTTTATTAAAGCACAAGTCCGAAGCTTTCGAGAAATTCATTGAATATAAACAAGAAGTAGAAAAACAAACCGGCTTGAGTATTAAGATGTTTCGATCAGATCGAGGTGGTGAGTATCTCAATACAGAATTTGCAAACTTCCTAAAAGAGAATGGGATTCTCTCTCAGCTCACTCCTCCTTACACACCACAGCACAACGGTGTGTCAGAACGACGGAATAGGACCCTATTACATATGGTCCGGTCCATGATGAGTGACGCTGAGTTACCAGTCTCGTTTTGGGGGCATGCATTGGAGACTGCCGCGTTTCTGCTAAACAGGGTTCCAACCAAAGCCGTGTCTACCACGCCATATGAGATATGGAATGGGAAGAGACCATCTCTTAAAAGAATTAAGATTTGGGGTTGCCCGGCCTATGTTAAAAAGCAGAATCCGGACAAACTCGAGACACGGTCAGTCATGTGTAACTTTGTGGGATATCCAAAGAATTCTTATGGATATCTGTTCTACCACAAAGAGGAACAAAAGGTGTTTGTTTCTCAGTATGCCACATTCTTGGAAAAAGAGTTTTTCACAGATAAAGATGATGGCAAGGTAGTAGATCTGGAAGAGGTTCTGGAGACACAAACTACAAATGACGATTTGGTTGAACCGGCTGTTGCAACAGAAACTGAAGAACCTCGGCCACTCCGTAGGTCTGGTAGGACTTCTCGCCCACCGGAGAGGTACTACGGTTTCCTCATTGATGGTGACAGAGAAGACTGTATCATGGAAGATGATGATCCTACCAGTTTTCAGCAAGCTATCACGAGTGGTGACTCTGTGAAGTGGCTGGATGCCATGAGATCCGAAATGGAGTTTATGTACACCAACAAAGTATGGACTTTGGACGTTGTACCCCCTGGGGTAAAACCTGTAGGGTGCAAATGGATCTTTAAAAGAAAGATTGGTGTGGATGGGCAGGTAGAGACCTATAAGGCAAGACTTGTGGCGAAAGGTTTTCGTCAAAGACCAGGTTTGGACTATGACGAAACTTTTTCGCCCGTAGCCATGCTTAAATCTATTCGGATCCTACTTGCTATTGCTGCTCACTACGACTATGAAATCTGGCAGATGGACGTTAAAACAGCATTTCTAAATGGAGATTTAGAAGAATGTGTTTATATGGATCAGCCGGAGGGCTTCATTGACAGTGGGAGCAGCGAGAAAGCATGTAGATTTCTTAAATCCATATATGGGTTAAAGCAGGCATCTCGGAGTTGGAACATCTGTTTTGATGATGTTATCAAAGAGTTTGATTTCATCAAAAATCCGGATGAACCTTGTGTTTATAGGAAGGCTGTAGGAAGAGCAGTCACATTCCTCGTATTGTACGTGGATGGCATTCTTCTGATAGGAAATGACATTCCTATGCTACAGTCGGTCAAATCATTCTTATCACTGAGGTTCTCCATGAAGGACCTGGGTGATGCCACATACATCCTGGGCATAAGGATCTATAGGGATAGATCCAAAAAGTTATTGGGACTGTCCCAAACCAGGTACATCAACACCATCCTAAAGAGGTTTAGTATGGAAGACTCCAAGCGGGGTGCCTTACCCGCTTGCCATGGAGTCACTCTCTCCAAGGATTCTTGTCCAAAGACCGATGAAGAGAGAGCTCGCATGAGCATTATACCTTATGCTTCGGCAGTAGGATCTATAATGTATGCGATGTTATGTACACGCCCAGATGTAGCTTATGCACTTAGTGTTGTAAGCAGGTATCAATCCAACCCAGGGGAGAACCACTGGACAGCTGTGAAGAACATTCTTAAGTACTTACGAAGGACTAAAGAATTGTTCTTGGTGTATGGTAATACAGATCTCCAAATGGAGGCCTTTACCGATTCGAGCTTCCAGAGCGATAAGGATGACAGCAAATCTATCTCAGGGTTTGTATTTACCCTCAATGGAGGGGCGGTGAGTTGGAAGAGTTCCAAACAAGATACCGTTGCAGACTCTACGATGGAAGCTGAGTACATTGCTGCAAATGATGCCGCCAAGGAAGCCGTCTGGATGAAGAAGTTCGTCTCGGAGCTAGGAGTAGTTCCAACCATTATTGATCCAATAACTTTGTATTGTGACAATAATGGAGCGATGGCGTTAGCCAAGGAGCCCAGATCCCATCAGCGGTCCAGACACATCCTGAGGCGATTTCATTTGATCCGGGAGATTGTAGATCGCCGTGAGATCGAGATTAAGAGAGTAGACACAAAGAACAACGCCGCGGATCCACTCACCAAGGCCCTTCCTCAGCCACAGCATGAGCGACTTTTTGAGATGTTGGGTATGAGATACGCCAATAACTGGCCTTAATGCAAGTGGGAGATTGTTGGATATATGTATGCCCTAGAGGCCATTATGTGATAGTGGATGTATCTATACATGTATATATATTCAGTTTGCATTCTTGCTCGACATGATAGTATGCTATCTGGTTCTTCTTTATCTGACATGTTGATTAGATCATGCTTTTATTCATTCATACATGCTGATAAAGCCCTGAGGATATCGGCTTGACTACTCTGATTATGATGGAGATCATACTAGTGGGACATCTGTAGTCTATAAGCATATCCTGAAATGTCCCTAGTCGGAGGTGTATCGAGACGGGGTATCGATATACCAGAGTAGACTAGCGTATGTGATACTAGACCTATGTGATGGGCGATGGATGTTCCCACATTCATCGATGTTTGACATCGAGATCATATACGGGTGCTCAGTGGTGACTGGGTACACTGGACGGACTCGCCGAGAACTCCTATATGGAATTATATCTATCGTCGGATAGCAGTTCTCAGGTGACACTGGTACAGGTTAGTCTGTAGACCCGAGATCGTCATAGAGCCTTGTGTGTTCTCCCACTATACTTTGATTACCACCCTACCACGGCTCTACTGAGTCGTGCAAGCAGGTGGCCGTTGGGTACAGTCCCGAGACACACGAAGGCAATGAGCGATAGGAGGGGTTTCGTCTCTCCCGATATTGGGAGTTGATGCTGTACTGTTCCCGACTGGTTATAGCAGCAAGTCCCTAGCCAGGGCTGCTGAGATTTGCTGATAAGTGTTATCAGTAGTTTCTCGAACTGTTATAGACCATTCACCGGCACGACTTATTGAGTTATTGGGGTCGATGTGACCATCCCTAGGCTCGATATGCAGCATATCTGACGAAGAGACCGGACTGTACGGTAGTGTTGCCGGATGGCTCGACGGGAGTTGTAACAGGTTCGCTTGTTTTCTTCTAATCGCTCAATACCCGGGTGGCCGTTACGTTTAGCTGACCGCTTACGGCTTGGGGGTGCTTGATATGATCATCGCCCACTGCCGGCATATTGACGAGTCTTAGAGTCCCACATAGGAGTTACCTAGTCCAGGCGAAAAGTTGTGGTGCGCATATGCGATATGCGCTTGGACCCGATTAATATGCGTGTATGGGATACCGTATATTAATTGGGCGGCTTGCTAATGGTCGGGTCATATGTGATATGACCGGATTAGTGAATCAAGTGTTGATTCATCATTAGTTTCTCACTACAAATCCTATCTTGCTTATTTTGGATGTATGCATGCATGTATGCATTTATTCTTGTTCATGCACATATTGATGTGCAAACACACATGCATACATACATCATTTTTTATCATGGTTGTTTATACAATGAGAATGGTGGATGTATAAGAATTACACCATGGTTATTTTTGGATTATCATTGGATTTAAATTAAAGCAAAAGAAAATGAAAATGGGTCAAATCATTTTAGAGTTTCTACACTCTTCTAAACTCTACCATGCTCACCTAACATTTAACCCATGGTTTATTTTCTTATCATGCTTTTAACTTAAATCAAATGATAACTTTAAGTCTAACCATGGTTGGTTGTGAGAAAGAAAAATACATATAGTTATTTTTCTTTTCTCTTTCTAAGATAATTCATTCTCTTCTTCCACCATCTTCATCAACCCCATGCTTTTGCTCTCTAGTTCTTATAAGAGAGCAAAATACTCATAAAAATAGGATTTTGAAGTGAGATCCATAGCCACAACATCATTCTAATCAAGTTTAGCCGACTTGATTAGAGTGTTCTCTTGGTTTTTCCAAAGTAGCTAGCTTGGACGGGAAACTCCGGGTGGATCGTCGTGGACGTAGGAGGACAACAAGGAGAGCTTCTTCCAACACCCAAAGAGCCCAAGAAGTGAAGCAAAAACGGGAGCTACAAAGGTTGTAGCCTTCAAACCCTAATCTTTTCTAGTTTAAAGTTTAATAAACCTAATTTTCTAGGATCGATCCACTTTGCGTGTTTGTTTAGCGCAATAAAAACTTATACTTTTGGACATGTGATGCTTCAAAACTCTTCATAGGGTGCTAAACAAACCCATCAAATCCATGTCGGGATATGTCTTTACCCTCAATGGAGGGGCGGTGTGTTGGAAGAGTTCCAAACAGGAAACCGTTGCTGACTCGACGATGGAAGTGGAATATATCGCAGCATTTGATGCCACAAAAGAAGCAGTCTGGATGAGGAAGTTCTTGACAGAACTTCAGGTGGTTCCATCCTTTGTTGATCCAATACCTCTGTATTGTGACAACAACGGGGCTATAGCTTTAGCAAAAGAACCCAGGTCCCATCAAAAGTCTAGACACATTTTGAGGCGGTATCACCTGATCAGGGAGATCGTGGATCGCCGGGAGATCAAGGTTCAGAGGGTTGCTACAGAAGATAACACTGCAGATCCATTCACTAAGGCCATACCCTAGACTCAGTTCGAGCGGCTGATCGAGATGATAGGTCTTCGATATGCCAGTACATGGCCCTAGTGCAAGTGGGAGATTGTTAGTGTATATGCCCTAGAGGCCATTATTGTATCATACTAGTGCGTATATTACTTAATGGAAGCTTGGGATATTCACAGTTGTATAGACAATCTTGCTCAAAATGGTAGTATGCTACTTAGTTTGTTTCTACTTCAATATGTGCGTATGTTTCTTTTAGCATATAGCTTATACATATTAGTGGAGCCCTCAGGATCTTTGCTTGATTACCAGCGTTGTGATGGGAGTCACACTAGTGGGGACTGGGTAATCTACAAGAACATCCTTATACAGGTCCCTAGTCGTAGGTTTATCGAGACAGGGCATCGATACTCCAGAGTAGACTAGTGTATACGCTTCTCATCCAAGGAGGGGATATAGTCTGTCCCACAACCATCAGTACGTCATACTGGAGATAGTATGCAGGTGCTCGTTAGGTTACGAGTACACTGGACAGGACTCACTGGGAACTGTTCGTTTGGTATTATACCTATCGTCAGTTATCAGTTCCCAGGTGACATGAGTACAGCATAGTCCGTTGACTTGACACTGTCACTTCGCCTCGAGTGTGTTCCTACTGTTCTTAGATTACTACCCTACCACGGCTCAAATGAGTCGTGCAAACAGGTAGTAGTTGGGTGCAGTCCCGAAGCACTTGGAGGCAGTGACGGTTAAACAGGATTCGTCTCTCCCGGTGTTGGGGGTTGATATCGCGCTGTGTCTAGGAGAGCCATTACACAAAGTCCCTGGCCAGGGCAAGAGAGATATACTAGTAGCGTTTCCAGTGTTATCTCAGGGTTTTCTGGGCTACACTCCGACATGACTTGTATCGCTATTAGGGGACTGACGTTTACCACCCCCTAGGCCCGACATGCGACACTCTCAGACGAACAGACCGGACTGTACGGAGATTATCACATTCAGGCTCAGTTGGAGTTCGGATGGGTTCGCCTCATCAGTCTTCTTATCGGCATCTACCTGGGGACCGTTACGTACAGCTAGTACCGCTTGCGGCCTATGGTTAAACCCACTGCCAGCATAGTGTTGAGTCTTTAGAGTCCCACACAGAGGGCTATTCGCCTTTGGGCAAAACAGAGTAGAGGTCGCATGGTTTTGCGATGGGGTTCGTTCACATTCGCGCACTTGTGCACGTTTGGTGTCCGGGCGGTTATTACTAGCGGCTTTGGTTTAAGCCAGATCCTAGTATTTGTTTTGGGATTGGTTTTGTATCATTGTATTCGTGTTCCTCGGAACACGGATGCGGGTGTGTATGCACAATTGACAGAGGCAGAGGATTCTCATTAGGGTTGTTGACCGTTGACTTTTTCCAAACCCTAATGAGAACGAGAGATATGATTAATGATATTAATTAAGGATAATTGTGCCATGGTTAGGTTGACCATTTGACTTTTGTTGACATTTTGACTTTGGTTGACCGGTTGACTATTGTTGACAGTTTGACCATCATCATTTCACATGAAAGATGCTTCTTGATTCTTGCAAAATTCATTTAATGTGAAATGATAATGGTCATTCCAAATGAACCATCACAATTTCTTTAATTATTATTATTATTATTATTATTATTGATAATTCACTCATATGAGAGTATGGTTGCAAAATGTCATTCATTCTCTCTTGCTCTTTCTCTCTCATATGTTTGTGCTCTCCCTCTCCATCTCAAAGCTCTCATCTCTCATGTGTTGAGAACCATGAGCTTATGAGATAAAACCATCAAGACTTCACTCTACTCATTCTGGTGTTCTAGGTTTAGCATGCCAAGCACTCTAGTTACCTCTTGGTTGAGGTAGGAGCTCAAGGTAGAGGCCCTCGGGTGGATCTTTCTTCGGCAAGGAGAAGACAACGAGGAGGAGCCATCTACAACACTCCAAGGAGCAAGCAAGAAGGAGGACCACAACAAGAAGATAAGGAGTTCAAGACCTAGGTATAACCTTCTAACATAGTAGCTAAAACTTGTAGCTAGGTTGCTAGGTTTTTGTTTAGCAAAGATCCTCTTGTTTCTAGTCCATGTTGCCATGTGTTAAAAAATCGTTTTTTACCTATTCCGCCTGTAAGTCGATGTACAACACCCCACGACTTGCGGGGAGGCGGAATAATGAAAAACGATCTTGTTTTAGGCGTAAACATCAACTAACCGAGAATCTTTGCTAAACTATAACTAACAAGAATCATAGAAGTTAACAACTACTATGAAAAGTGATTATACCTGTAGAACCATGTCCTTCGTCTTTTCGTTCTCCACGTCCTCTCCGGCCTTCTCTATATAGTAGATGATCCACCCGAGAGCTTTACTACAAGCTTTACCTCTAACTTGAGATAACTAGGTTTCTTAAATCGCTAATCTAAGTAACCTAGGTGATATAGAGAATGGTTAAGGATTAAGTAGTCTATTCTAATTCTTGGTCTCAACACATGAGAGGGGAGGATTAGGGTTTGAAGAGGGAGAGCTTGAGGAGAGAGAAAGTGAGCAAGAGAATGAGATGAGATAATGATCTATTATAATATATATGAAGCATTATTATTTATCCAATAAAAGAAAATAAAGGATTTACAACCATGCTTTATAAATACAAATGGGTGATTCATCTCCATGAGTCATTAAGCATTTATGATGCATTAATGACATGGATGAATCACACAAATGAATCACTAATCTCATTTAATGCATATGCTACCTTAACCTTCAACTCACCATCTTCTAGAAGCTTCTCGCGAAATTACGAGAACACCCCTCCTATCCGTGAAAACACGGAAAAACTTTAGACTGTATAAATCCAATAACCGGATACTAGAAACTGGCTTAAACCAAAGCCGGCTAGTAAAAACTGTCCGGATGTCGTACGTGCGTAAACACACGTACGCGTCCGAACCCTTGTCGTAAAACCATACGACCTCTATATCGTTTTGCCTGGAGTAGGGAAACCCTTTGTGTGGGACTCTAGAGACTCGACTACTACGCTGGCAGTGGGTTTAACCATAGACCGTAAGCAGCACTAGCTGTACATAACGGTCCCCAGGTAGATGTCGATAAGAAGGCCGATGAGGAAACCCATCCGAACTCCTACTGAGTCTGATGTGACAATCTCCGTACAGTCCGGTCTGTTCATCTAAGACTATCGCATATCGGGCCTAGGGGGCGGCAAGCGTCAGTCCCCTAATAGCGGTATAAGTCGTGTCGGAGTGAAGCCCATTACACCCTGAGAAACTACTGGAACCTACCAACAAATCTTGCTTGCCTTGGCCAGGGACTTTGCATAATGGCTCTCTGACACAGCGCGATATCAACTTCCAATACCGGGAGAGACGAATCCTGTCTAACTGCCACTGCCTCCAAGTGCTCAGGACTGCACCCAACTGCTACCTGTTTGCACGACTCCTTTGAGCCGTGGTAGGGTAGCAATCTAAGAACAGTGGGACACACTCGAGGCGAAGTAGCAGTGTCAAGTCTGCGGACTATGCTGTACTCATGTCACCTGGGAACTGTTAACTGACGACTGGTATAAAACCAACCAGCAGTTCCCTGTGAGTCCTGTCCGGTGTACTCGTAACCTAACGAGCACCTGCATACTATCTCCAGTACGACATACTGACGGCTGTGGGACAGACCATCTCCCCAACTGGGATGAGAAGTGTACACACTTGTCTACTCCGGAGTATCGATGCCCTGTCTCGATAATCCTACGACTAGGGACCTGAATAAGGATGTGCCTGTAGACTACCCAGCCCCCACTAGTGTGACTGCCATCACAACGCTGGTAGTCAATCAAGATCCTAAGAGCTCTATCAATACGTATACTCACATATTAAGATAGAAAAACCAAGTAGCATACTACCATGTTTAGCAATACTGTTATATACATGTGAATATCCCAAGCTTCCATTAAGTAATATACAAACTAGTATGATACAATAATGGCCCCTAGGGCATATACACTAACAATCTCCCACTTGCACTAGGGCCATGTACTGGCATATCGAAGACCGATGATCTCGAGTAGCCTCTCGAACTGAATCTGAGGTAGGGCCTTCGTGAATGGATCAGCAATGTTCTCTTCAGTAAGAACTCTCCGAACCTTGATCTCCCGACGATCAATGATCTCCCTGATCAGGTGATACCACCTTAAGATGTGTCTGGACTTCTGATGGGACCTTGGTTCCTTCGCTAAAGCTATAGCTCCGTTGTTGTCGCAATACAGAGGTATTGGATCAACAATGGTAGGAACCACCTGAAGTTCTATTTGGAACTTCTTCATCCAGACCGCTTCTTTTGCGGCATCGCAAGCAGCTATATACTCCGCTTCCATCGTCGAGTCAGCAACGGTGTCCTTCTTGGAGCTCTTCCAGCACACCGCCCTTCCATTGAGGGTAAAGACATAATCTGACATGGACTTGGAATCGTCCTTATCACTCTGGAAGCCGGAATCAGCATATGCCTCCATATTGAGGTCTTTTCCGCCGTAAACTAAGAACATCTCCTTAGTCCTCCTCAGGTACTTGAGAATGTTCTTTACTGCTATCCAGTGCTTCTCCCCTGGGTTTGACTGATACCGGCTTACCACGCTCAGTGCGTAAGCTACATCTGGTCTGGTGCGCAACATCGCATACATTATAGAGCCTACCGCACAAGCGTAGGGTATAATTGACATGTGTTCCCTTTCCAAATCAGTCTTGGGAGACATCTCTTTGGATAGGGTGATTCCGTGACAAGCCGGTAGATTACCGCGCTTAGAATCTTCCATACTGAATCTTTTCAGTACAGTGTCGATATACCTGGACTGCGAAAGTCCCACCATCCTCTTGGATCTATCACGATAGATCCAGATCCCCAGAATATAAGAGGCATCACCCAGGTCTTTCATGGAGAACCTGTGTGACAAGAATCCTTTGACAGATTATAGCATAGGAATGTCATTTCCTATTAATAGAATGTCATCTACGTATAAGACGAGGAATACAACAGTTCTTGCTACAACTTTACTATATATACATGGTTCATCTGGATTTTTGATAAAGTCATATTCTTTGACCGTTTAATCAAAACAGATGTTCCAACTCCGCGATGCCTGCTTTAATCCATAAATGGATTTAAGCAACTTGATACTTTCCTGCTGCTCCCACTCTGATTGAAACCCTCTGGCTGATCCATATAGACGCATTCTTCTAAATTACCATTCAGAAAAGCCGTCTTTACGTCCATCTGCCAGATTTCATAATCATGGAAGGCAGCAATAGCAAGAAGGACCCGAATGGATTTGAGCATAGCCACTGGAGAAAAAGTTTTGTCATAGTCCAAACCAGGTCTTTGACGAAAACCCTTTGCAACAAGTCTAGCCTTATAGGTTTCCACCTGTCCATCTACACCAATCTTTTTCTTGAAGATCCATTTGCATCCTATGGGTTTTACCCCATCTGGAGCAAAGTCCAAAGTCCATACTTTGTTGGTGTACATGGACTCCATTTCGGTCCACATTGTATCTAGCCATCATACCGAGTCGCCGCTCTGGATGGCCTGCTGGAAGCTAGTAGGTTCATCATCATTTATGATGCAATCCTCTCTATCCCCATCTATGAGAAAACCGTAGTATCTCTCAGGCGGATGAGACGGCCTACTACTCCTGCGGAGGGGTGCGGGAATGTCCTGTTCTTCTTAAACTACTTGTTCTACCAAACTTTCAGTATTAGTTTGTGGTTCTGGAATTTCTTCCAGTTCTATTTCGCTCCCACTTGTTTCCTTTTCTAAAAACTGATGTTCTAGAAAATGGGCATTACAAGAAACAAATACCTTTTGTTCCTCTGTGTAATAGAATAGATATCCCCTGGAGTTCTTTGGATATCGCACAAACTTACACTTTACTGATCGTGCCTCGAGCTTGTCCACATGCTGCTTTTTAACAAAAGCTGGACATCCCCAAATTTTTATATACTGTAGATGGGGTTTCTTCCCACTCCACATCTGATATGGCGTGGTAGGCACAGTCTTGGTAGGAACCATGTTCAAAAGATATGCCGATAATTCTAGCGCATGACCCCAAAAAGATCGCGGTAACTCAGCATTACACATCATGGAACGTACCATATCCAATAGGGTTCGATTCCGTCTCTCCGATACACCGTTATACTGTGGAGTGTATGGAGGAGTAAGCTGAGAGAGAATTCCTTTCTCTTTTAGGTAACCTAGGAACTCGGCACTCAAGTATTCACCACCTTGATCAGATCTTAGTGTCTTGATACTTTTGCCGGTTTGGTTTTCTACTTCATTCTTATACTCTTGGAATTTCTCAAAAGCCTCGGATTTATGTTTCATCAGATAAATGAATCCATACCTTGAGTAATCATCCGTAAAAGTAATGAAATAGGAAAAACCACCTCTTGCATGTATAGACATTGGACCACATACATCGCTGTGTATGAGTCCTAAGAGCTCGCTCGCTCTTACTCCATGTCCAGTAAATGGAGTCTTTGTTATCTTTCCTTTGAGACAAGATTGACAAGTGGCATAAGTTTGATATTCGAACGAGTCCAAATATCCTTCTCTATGTAACTTAGTCAACCTTCTCTCATTGATGTGACCCAGTCTACAATGCTATAAGAAAGCTTTATTTAAATCTGGAGACTTTCTTTTTAGTGTGTTCTGGACATTGAAAATTTGGAGTTGGTTTAACACATATATACCGTTATCCAGTATACCGGACCCAATCAAACCATGATTAAGGTGGATGTTAACAACATCACTTACAAACGTGAAATCATAACCTTTATTTGATAACAAGGAAACAGATATGATATTACACGTTAAGCTGGGTACAAAAAAACAGTTATGTAAAACCAAAATGTGTCCACTCGTCAATCCCAGGCGATAATCCCCTACGGACACAGCTCCCACGCTAGCTCCATTAGCAACCATCAGGGTCATATCACCATCCTTCAGCACTCTACGGTTTCTCAGTGCTTGCAATGAATTGCAAATATGAGATCCTGATCCGGTATCCAATACCCAGGAAGTAGAGTTGATTGACAGACAATTCTCAATTACAAACACACCTGAAGTCGAAGCCACAGCTTGCTTCGGTTCGTGGTTCTTGGCGTTCCACGCCTTGCAATCCTTTTTCCAGTGCCCTTTCCTGTGACAATGGAAGCACTCATCCTGGGACACTACCGGTACCGCAAATTTTTTCTTTCCCTTCCCTCCCACCGTACTTACACTTCCTCTAGGTTTGGTGGCGGCCTTCTTTTTCTTTCCTTTGGCCCTAGCCTTGGACCCGGAAGAAGAAGCACCGCTAACAAACATAGCGGGTGTTTCCCTTGCCTTCTGCAAGGTGCCCTCTGTTAGTTATATGTATGCCCTAGAGGCCATTACTGTACATAGGATGTATATTGTAGTGGATGCTGGGACATATATAGGGAGGACTTTCTTGCTCGACATGATAGTATGCTATCTGGTTACTCTTTACCTTAACGTGTACTCAGATTGTCTCTCTATTACATGTTGGTAAAGCCCTTAGGATGTGTACTTGACTACCTGGACTATGATGCGGATCATATTAGTGGGGACATGGTAGTCCATAAGTACATACTTCAAAGTCCCTAGTCGTGGGTGTATCGAGACGGGGCATCGATATACCAGAGTAGACTAGCGTGTACCTTCTCGACCCAAACAGATGGGCAATGGATGATCCCAAATCCATTGGTGTTTGACATCAGAGATGATATACGGGTGCTCAGTAGAGACTGGGTACACTGGACGGACTCGCCGAGAACTCCCAGATGGTATTATACCTCACGTCAGATGGCAGTTCTCTGGTGACACTGGTACAAAGTAGTCTGTAGACCCGAGATCGTCATAGAGTCTTGTGTGGTTCCCACTGTGCTTTGATTTCCATCTTACCACGTCCAAGAGGGCGTGCAAAACGGTGGTTTTTGGGTACAGTCCCGAATCACATGGAGGCAATGAGCGATAGGAGGGGATTCGTCTCTCCCGGTATTGGGAGTTGATGTTACGCTGTGTTCGATTGGCTATAACAGGAAATCCCTGGCCAGGGTTGCTGAGATATACTGGTAAGTGTTACCAGTAGCTTCTCGAATTGTTATAGACCTCATATCGACACGACTTATCGAGCTATTGGGGTCTGACGTTTACCACCCCTAGGCGAGATATGCGACATATCAGACGATCAGACCGGACTGTACGGTAGTGTTACTGGTTGGATTCACTGGAGTGTGAGCGGGCTTGCTCGTCGATCTTCTGATCGCTCAATACCCGGGTGGCCGTTACGTTTAGCAGACCGCTTGCGGCTTGTGGGTGTTTGATATGATCATCACCTGCTGCCGGCGTATGACGAGTCTTTAGAGTCCTACACAGAGGTTTCCTGGCTCAAGCGAAACGAAATAGGAGCGCATATGAGATATGTGTGGGACCGAGAATAATGCGTATATGTGATACCGTATTCTATTCTCGCGATGAATGTATCGAATGGTTGTATGCGATATAACCTAGTTATCGAATCAAGGATTGATTCGATAAGCCGATACATTGGATACTAGTCGGTTATATGCGATATGACCGGATCGTTAAATCAAGTGTTGATTTAATGATTTAATGTATAATTATATATTTGATATATTACTTTGCATTAACTAGTATTGGTTCACTTTAAATGGATTTTCTCACTTGATTTGTGCAAGTTGTATATGTGATATACTTTTGTGCACATGATTGTATCATGTTTGGTGATACATGCTAACTTGATTAGGTGTATGATTAAACCATGGTTAGTTAATGGTTAGGGTTTCATTTGATTTAC
This sequence comes from Agapanthus africanus, assembly GCA_030015575.1. Lineage (NCBI taxonomy): Eukaryota > Viridiplantae > Streptophyta > Magnoliopsida > Asparagales > Amaryllidaceae > Agapanthus > Agapanthus africanus. The sequence goes on from JASDDO010000012.1 coordinate 242,754,681, forward strand.
TTATGCCTTTATTTATTTTGTTTTGACAAAAAGAAAAAGAGAAATGAAAACAAAAAGGTTGCTTTCAAAGATGAACCTTCATGAAGGTTTGACCAAAGTGACCATTTTGTCTTCATGTCTTAACCCAACCATTCACTAACCCTTGTTAATTCTCTACACCTAACCATGGTTTGCTTATGATAAGAATTGATATTCTTTTCTATTCTTTAATTCTTATCATAACATTATTCATCTTCTTCTTCTTCTTGACCACTTGAAGAAAGCTTACTTCATCAATGGTGATTGATGAAGAAGAGTGAGAAATCCAAATCTAAAGTCTACCCACTTCCTATTTCTTCATCCTCTACCTCTTGCCAAGTAGTAGAGTGTGTTTTCTTCACAAGTTTCTTGACTTGGTGAAGTTGGAGCTTGATCTAGTGATGCCTCGACGTAGATCATCTTCGGCGTCGTAGTCGATGACCTAGCCCGTCCATTCTCCGATGAAGCCGACGCTAGAGCCCGGGATCCGTCTTGGACAGCGAGGAGACATCATCACGGAGCTATGGAGGTGGAGCACCGGATCTACAAAGGTTGTATTTCCGTTAACTCATAGTTAATTTGTTAACTAGTTCTAGTTTCGCCTAGATTTCTAGCCAACGATCCGTAGTCGGGTTTCTCGGCACCTAGATTTTTTGAAATTGGCATGGTTGATGCCTTGTGAGACCTCACTAGAGTGCCTAGGAGCCCTACAGTGGTATCAGAGCCTAGCTAGAGCCTTAGGCGAAGAGTAGACGAAGTTTGAAACCCGATCGACCCGAAACCCTAACTTTTACATGCTCTCTGGACTTTTTATAAAATCTGGGATTTTTCCAAATTAAAAATGCTTAGAAAATTAAGCAGGGTATTATATGAATTAACATGAAAGACGAGCCTCTCATTCCTCTACTTGACCGTGGAACCGCCGCGTTGACCCCCCTTTAGCGGCGGTTCCGCGGCACATTTAATGCATTATCGACGGTTCTTTGCATAGTAATTCATATCTCTGTTGTTTATATTTTCTGGGCATTTTTAATACAGATTATAGAATTGAGTGTTCTGGGGTTGTATTGGGGACTCGATGAATCGATCGGATTATTTAACTTTGTCTATTTGTTTTTCCGGATAATCTTAGAATATGTTAAAAAGTTCGACCGGATATAAATACCCAATTTTTCCCCTGTCGGGAAAATTTCCAAGTGTTGGACTTTTCCGTAGTTTAACGATGTTCTAAGTAGTGCAAGTAACGCGATGGACCCTCTAGAAGACAACAAACCTTAACTCGATTATGTGACCGTCTTGAACTGCCCTTTGAACCTTCGGGTTTGGGGCAGTACGGCGTGCCACATGTGAGGCGTTGGCTTGACCCTTCTACGGCTGGACCGTTGGTACTGAGGCACGAACTGAATGTTGTTAGACTTATTTCATGTGTTAAGCTGTTTCGGGAAAACTTGGGTGTTTGAATGTTCGATCGGAAAGTTTAACATTTTCTAATTATCTGGAATGTGATACAATACTTGGAATTCACAAACAGTTATGAGATAACTGAATGAATGTTATAAACATAGCACTTTAGTCTCACTTGATCGGTTGCCACGGAATTTTGATGTGATCAAAAGTCCGTCGCAATCACGTAGCGTACGCGGATACTCGCCGGATAAACTTAATAGACAGCCTCACTCCATAGCCCCGACCAAGTGACTGTAGGAGAACCCCGTAGCCGAAAGCATCCGTTCGGGTGCTCGCGGTAGCGGTGTTCCGCCTTGGTGCACTTCGTCGTCGGTATCGGGGGTGCGACCGTCTACTGAAGTTTGCGACGAGCATTCGATCAGGATGTCGGGAATCTTGTTGAATTACCCGACTTGATATTGAAAAGTGTTTTCGATAATTGTTCATACCAGAATATTACATTTTATACCGCCCATTCTTACGCTCGTGTGTTTATAGGTAGGTGCTTTTGATCAGTGTTTGCTACATATTTGCAGAATACAGATTCTCAGCTCTGAACAGTGAATATCATGGAAAAGTACGACAAATTCCGGATTACTGCCAACAACTGATAAAACACGGTCTCCGCTCTCTATCCGTGTGTTACCACATGCCAGTTTAATGGACAAAATGGCAAATCAATTGTCATGTCATGCACAAAGCTCTAGGTCAACACAAGATCCGAGAAATCTACGCGGAGCTCGAGGAAATTATGGCAAAAGATCCATATCACATCACCTTTTTGTTGTGCTGAAATTCTGGGAATTATTGTGAAGAGTTTCTGTGAAAAGAACCATACCACACTGAAGGGCACAGTAAAACAGGAAACCTCACAAAAGCCCAGAGCCCAACTCACCAAGGGAGCCGCGTTTCCGCGGCCAATAGGGGGTATTGGCCGCGGAAACGCGGCCGTACTGTGGCCTCATTTCGTCGTTTTTCTGGGGCATTTTGGGTACTTCATTTATGGGCTGATGGTTGCCCTAGGTTTCCAGTTTCCCTCCTATAAATACTCCAGAATTGAGCTAAGCCAAGGGTCCAATTTTGTGTCCACTCTTTTGTAGTTTTTTGTATAGTTCTTCTTCTTCTTCATTCCTTTTCCATGAAAATTGTAGTGAGAGCCTTTTGAGTGGGAAATCAATGAAGATGAGGGTTTTGTATCATTCTCTTTTGTTTCTTCTTCCCCTTGAGATTCTTGCTTTCTCTTGATCATTCAACCTCTTCATTGAGCTTGAATGGTTAAGGGTTAGTTATTGATCTCAAGGGTCGTATTCTTTCATGGAATTAGCACTTCATTTCACATGCGTTCTCTACCCTTCCCTTGATCTTGCAACCTCTTGATTGAGCTTGCAAGTTTAAGGGTTGGCTATTGATCACATGCTTGTCTTGAGTCCTAGTTTCTTGTTCTTTTTATTACTCATTTTTTATTACTTGCTTTTTATTACTTGCAATTTATTTCATGCACTTAAATTCCTTGCACTTAATTACTTGTAATCTTTTCTTTTCTTTGTTCTTTTTTTTTGCTCTTTTTTGTTCATTTTGTGAATGTTGTAATTATTGTCGTTGTTAAGAATAAATACGGTATTGTAAGTTAACTTTTCTTTGCCCAATTCCTTTTCCCGTTATTTTCCATTGAACTCCGCCCAAACGTTACGCAAGCGCTCCGTTAGGCACCCTACCCTGACAAGGTAACGGTGATTCCTAACCGCGACCGGTTGCGTTCGGTTTGGCCGGAGGCGAAAGCAAGAGACAAGAACGGAAGGACAAGGGTAAATAAGCCGGATTCCACGAATACCGCGCTTAAATCCCCTAATCCACGTTGTTGCCGATTGCTTTAGCTTCAATTGGTCAAGACTCGGCTTAAAGGTTTTGAGTACGGATTTCTTTAGCTTACAATTTTGTATCTTTTCTTAACAACTTTATACTTGCAAATAAACACATAGGTTAGATCAAACAAACATACAGATTCTTTATTGACTCGTCTAAAACAAGAAAGGACATACAACCATCTCCCTGTGGATCGACCCGTGCTCAACCGGCTAGCTGCATAGCGACACCGTCTTGATTGCGGTTAAAACTTTAATTCTTTCAATCAAATGGCGCCGTTGCCGGGGAGACGGTAGCGTATTTTCTTTCTTGTTATTCGGGTTAATATTCTTTTTGTATATATTTAAAAAAAAAATATATATATCTTTTTGTTTTTTGTTTTTTTGAACATTTTTGTGGGCAAGAGTGCAGATTTTTGCAAGTTTGCAAACTGCGATTGTGGGGAGCAAAGTGTGCATTCAAGGCAAGGGTGATTTACGAAGTACAGTGCCAAAGATCCGGGTAGTTTGACCCGCGCAAGCGAACTTTTCAAGCTTACCGGATTTGATTCAACGGGGGTTTCCTAACCCAAAAACTTAACGGTACGTACTTTCCTAACACCTTCTTCTCAAATCCGACGCTTCCAATATACTATTCTTTGCAGGATTCTTTGCAAGTTCGCTAGCAAACGCCAAAATTGACTAACCCGTATTTGTTGCAGTGCCGTGCTAAAATAAAAAAAAACAATTTTTTGATTCTTTATAGAATTTTTATTGAATTGTGCATTGCATACATTAATACGGACTTAAGGGCAAGCGAACCCCACAAGATACGGTAAAGGATTTCATCACCTTTTCCGTGGCCCACAAATCACGAACTTGCGCATAACGTTTACCCGCACAAATTTAAAAGAAACTAGACTTTAAGCCTTAAGGACTTCGCGCTCACTAGGAGAAGTTAACTGTGTTTAGAATCTTGCTTAACGGTATATTGTTTACGGGGTGTCTAGGAAAGTGTTAACGGCGAAACCGCCAAAAGAGAAAGGGTTATTTAATTAAGGAACTTCGCGAAAGCGTTGGAAAACCTCCCCTTATCTCTGCACTTACCTGGCCTCGTGATCAGTGTATCTTAAGCCTGTTTCTCGACACAGTTTTACTTCGACAATCAAGTTCTGGAGCAGGTCTAGTTTACCTAGGTGGACCCTAGAACGATTAGGTGTGTGGTATTTTTGTGTCGTGATTGTTTTTGTCCAGATTCTTTTTTGTGTATATTTCATTCTTTTGTTAATATCTAAAAAAAAAAATCACATTCTTTTTCCCCTCCTTTTCTCTACCTTTCTTTCTCTCTCTTCATATCATGGGTACCCCACCTCGAAAAACTCTTGCCGAACTTTGGTACCCACAACCAGACATTACTTCTTACGGTTCTTGCTTTGGCCGAACTTCGAACAACCCCTCCATGCCTAAAATTTCTTTGAAAGATCGGATAGACGCGTCTAGGACAAACAATTGGACCCCGAAATCCACTTCGTATCAACCGTTTCAAACATTCACACCTTCTTGCGTTGATACCCCTTTTGAAAATCCAGTTGTAACCCCGAGACCTATGTCTATTGCTGAACGTATTGAACAATCTCGTAGCCGATCTTTCACTCCTTTCACCACTACAAATTCTTGGGAACAACAATTCCATTCACCTTCTTATCCCAATGTTGATCCCACTCCTGTCCAGCCATTCAATTCCTACCAATCCTACCTTACTTTTGCACCTTCCCTAGACATTACTTCAGAACAGCCTTTTGGGAGTTTTCAGTATCCAAACAACTTTGAATCTTTTACTGAAACCCCTTCACAACCAATGTCTAGTCTAGAACAGTCGTTGGAAGACTTTAGGGTAGCGTCAAGCCAACAGATGATGGATTTGAATGCGTCCATGGCCGCCCTCATGCAACCCAGTGACCCGGTAGCTAGTTTTCAACTAGCTCCAACTTTTTCAATATATGATGAGACGGCAGGACAGGCTGTGAATTTGAGTGGAGAGAGTGAGATATACCCCCTTCCAAATCAAACCTACCCGTCTCAAATTGAATCCCACAACTCCTGTGTTGAAAGTCTATCAAGTGTCCCAAATGAATTATCAGTTGAAGATAGAATGTTTAATGAGTTGTGCGACTTTGTAGTGTTTGATTTGCCCGATTGTGAAGGGACCTTGCCAAGTGAAACCACACCCAATCCTTTTGACCTCTACACCTCCATCTTAGAACCTGAATTGATTAATATCCATGCTTTGGTTGAGGTGTCAGAGAATTTTGATTTTCACTTGATTAAGGATATTGACGCTGGGAATATTTTGGATGATGAACCCGTAGATTTGGCTGAATTTGTCTCTTCAAATCATCATCCCGATTCATTAAATGTTTTTCCCGAACCCCATATGCGTCTGGACATTGATGAAATATGCATGGACGAGCTTAACTTTGAGGAGAATTTTGAGGATATTTTTGAGGATGAAACAGTTCTAGAAGATGAGTCGGATTTTCCAATTCATCCTGTTCCTTTCACTGACTGTGTACACCCTCCAGAACCCTTAACCGATACCCTTCCTCAACCACTTCCCTCCATCCTTTCCATCGTTCCGACCTTGCAAGAACCCGTATCACTTATATTTCATATGTCTGGTTTACCAAGTTCGGCGTATCCATGGCTTCTTACGAATCTTGAGGGATTTGATCCAATTTCCCGACGGGTAAATATATTAGCACAATCACTTTTCACACATCGGTCATCACAGATTGTGCTAATCTATTTACTCCATTTTCACCCTCAAGTTCGTATTCCACTTCTTTTTCCCTTCCGCCATTCTTCTTCCTCTCATATACCGAGACCGTATCCCGCTTCTCTCTGCATACGGTCTCGCGTAGTCTCCAACTCTTTTCTCTACGCCTTCTTTCACCAGCCACTTCTTTATCACGATAAAATCTTTGAATGGTTGGTGTTAACTTTTGGCCTGTGTAAGGCCTTGTATAGTTTGAAACTGTTCTTTCCCCCCTAATCCTGGACTTCAACGCTTAACAGTGGAAACACTGTTTTACTTAAGTTTGGGGGGGCACCTTTTTTGTATATATTTTTTCTTTTCCTTTTTGTATATAATTTTTTTTAGGGGGAGCGCCGACAATTTTGACCCTCTTGGTATAGCCTGACAGTGAGGGCACTGTCAAGTTTAAGTTTGGGGGTGTGCTCGGTAAGCTTTCTTCCTTCGCATTCATTTGTATATTTTGCATTTGCATACCTTATTAAAAACCCACAAAAATCAAAAATTTTCCAAAAAATATAAAAACTTTGTCGTCAAGTTAGCTAATAGGGTAACTTAGATCTTTATTCCGAAAGTTTAGTTGATATGATAGAAATAACTAAATTCTAGGCTTAGGAATTGAAAACCCTAAAAATAACCCTTATTCTGTTTAAACTTGGTAAGTATACGTCCTTACAGTTTTTTTTGAGAAATAGGTAATCTTGAGTTCAGTTCTTTAGTTAAGTCAAGATGAAGGGAAAGTATTGAAGCTTTACTGGAGGATAAGTCTGAAAAATAGTTTCTTTTCTTGAGTTTAAATTTAGAAAGCATATACCCTACAAACTGCACTTACACGCACCTTGAAACTTGGGATAGTAGAGGATACCTAGAAATACTCTTGCCTAAAAGCCTAGTATGAAAGAAAAAACGGTATTTAAAGCTAAACACCAAAAGAGCATGTGAAAAATATATCCGGTCTTGAAAAAGAAAAAGAAAAAAGAAAAAGAAAAAAAATATAGAATAGAGTCAAGACCTGGAAACTGCTATTTACGCTTTAATGTTCACACATTCAGTAATCGGCCGTTAGTGCCTCAAGAAGCATTAATAGTCGCATGAAAGGTGTGTGAGCAAATCCGTCCATCCTTAATGAAAAGAAGTAGTATTAGGTATTAGGGCAAGGGTATTATAGCTTGAATTGAATTCTTAAGTGTAGGGGTGCAAATACACACACACGTAGGGGTATACAATCGATGTTTGAATAAAAGATAGAAATAAAGAATAAGACTTGTGTTTTCTGTAAAGTTGATAAAAATCCCTGATTTGAGGCCGCGCTTTAGAAGGAAAACTCAGGAGAACCAACATCTTTCTAAACTTTTTTGGAACGTATAGGACCTAAGGTTAAATAGATAGGAGGTGTGAAAAATAAGGGTAGGATATTTCTAACTTAGGATGATAGAATTTCTAACATAAAAACTAAACTGTAGGAGTAGAATCAATGTTAACTTATTACACTAGCTTGACGGGATTTTGTGGGTAGTATCCGCTGAAAACCCTCAGGAGACAACACTCCTCCTACTAGGGACACCTAGAGGTTTAACGGCTTGTTGCACGCGCTCAGTGCAATCGCGTTCCCTGCGAAAGTGCGGTTAGGATTTTATTTTTTTGTGAATAATTGGTTTCGCTCGGGACGAGCAAAAGTTAAGTTTGGGGGTATTTGTTCATACCAGAATATTACATTTTATACCGCCCATTCTTACGCTCGTGTGTTTATAGGTAGGTGCTTTTGATCTGTGTTTGCTACATATTTGCAGAATACAGATTCTCAGCTCTGAACAGTGAATATCATGGAAAAGTACGACAAATTCCGGATTACTGCCAACAACTGATAAAACACGGTCTCCGCTCTCTATCCGTGTGTTACCACATGCCAGTTTAATGGACAAAATGGCAAATCAATTGTCATGTCATGCACAAAGCTCTAGGTCAACACAAGATCCGAGAAATCTACGCGGAGCTCGAGGAAATCATGGCAAAAGATCCATATCACATCACCTTTTTGTTGTGCTGAAATTCTGGGAATTATTGTGAAGAGTTTCTGTGAAAAGAACCATACCACACTGAAGGGCACAGTAAAACAGGAAACCTCACAAAAGCCCAGAGCCCAACTCACCAAGGGAGCCGCGTTTCCGCGGCCAATTGGGGGTATTGGCCGCGGAAACGCGGCCGTACTGTGGCCTCATTTCGTCGTTTTTCTGGGGCATTTTGGGTACTTCATTTATGGGCTGATGGTTGCCCTAGGTTTCCAGTTTCCCTCCTATAAATACTCCAGAATTGAGCTAAGCCAAGGGTCCAATTTTGTGTCCACTCTTTTGTAGTTTTTTGTATAGTTCTTCTTCTTCTTCATTCCTTTTCCATGAAAATTGTAGTGAGAGCTTTTTGAGTGGGAAATCAATGAAGATGAGGGTTTTGTATCATTCTCTTTTGTTTCTTCTTCCCCTTGAGATTCTTGCTTTCTCTTGATCATTCAACCTCTTCATTGAGCTTGAATGGTTAAGGGTTAGTTATTGATCTCAAGGGTCGTATTCTTTCATGGAATTAGCACTTCATTTCACATGCGTTCTCTACCCTTCCCTTGATCTTACAACCTCTTGATTGAGCTTGCAAGTTTAAGGGTTGGCTATTGATCACATGCTTGTCTTGAGTCCTAGTTTCTTGTTCTTTTTATTACTCGCTTTTTATTACTTGCTTTTATTACTTGCAATTTATTTCATGCACTTAAATTCCTTGCACTTAATTACTTGTAATCTTTTCTTTTCTTTGTTCTTTTCTTTTGCTCTTTTTTGTTCATTTTGTGAATGTTGTAATTATTGTCGTTGTTAAGAATAAATACGGTATTGTAAGTTAACTTTTCTTTGCCCAATTCCTTTTCCCGTTATTTTCCATTGAAATCCGCCCAAACGTTACGCAAGCGCTCCGTTAGGCACCCTACCCTGACAAGGTAACGGTGATTCCTAACCGCGACCGGTTGCGTTCGGTTTGGCCGAAGGCGAAAGCAGGAGACAAGAACGGAAGGACAAGGGTAAATAAGCCGGATTCCACGAATACCGCGCTTAAATCCCCTAATCCACGTTGTTGCCGATTGCTTTAGCTTCAATTGGTCAAGACTCGGCTCAAAGGTTTTGAGTACGGATTTCTTTAGCTTACAATTTTGTATATTTTCTTAACAACTTTAAACTTGCAAATAAACACATAGGTTAGATCAAACAAACATACAGATTCTTTATTGACTCGTCTAAAACAAGAAAGGACATACAACCATCTCCCTGTGGATCGACCCGTGCTCAACCGGCTAGCTGCATAGCGACACCGTCTTAATTGCGGTTAAAACTTTAATTCTTTCAATCAATAATGAGACTAAAATGCGGGGTTTATAATTGTTAGGCATGCGATGTCTAAGTAATTCATTTGGTCAGGCATGCGATGTCTGAGGTGGTTGCGGATTCCAACTGTTGTAGTTTTACACTTTCTTTTCTGTGACCGTAAGTGTAATATGTGATATCGCCAGTTTTATTGCTATATGTCAACGACTATTGGGATGCGCATATTTACTTACGTTGATGACATGTGATGTTATGTGTTGCTGGATATGTTATATTGGATCGTCGTGTTTGAATAGCCGGGGGTTTTTATGTGAGATGAGTGTTTTTCATTTTCATTCATGTAAAAACTTGTATGTAATATTCTTTTATTGGGGCACTTCCAGGTTGCGGAAGTTGTCACCCTTTGTATATTATTTACTTTTCCGCCCTAGGATAGACCCAAGGAGGAGAGCACAAGTAACCGGGTTCTGGAGTCCAGTGGGAGACCAACTCGAGGAGTCGAGTCCGGGTCTCCTAACTCTAGAATTGGTAGGGTTGCTTACCGCTCTCGTAGGGGTCTTGGGGTGTGGGTTTGGCTATTCATCGCGACCGTGAAATCCGTGTTTTATACTGGCTCGTATTGAAAACACGGACGTCCTAGTATATCCAATATTTCATATGTTTCTTCTGCTGCGATATCTGTGATGTGATCATGTGATGTTCTGTGATAGATACAGTATATAGTATATATGATATATTATATAGGCATTACTTATGTTTTACACCCGTGCTAGCCCTGCCCCGCTCTGTCGTTAGTTACCTAACCTAACGGTGCACGAGGGGACATCGAGGCGAATGCGGATGGCATAAGTGTACGTTGTATTTATCTGTGATGTTTAGGTACTTAAATGATGGGACTTCATTAATGAGATTAATGAAATAAAAGAAACCTAAGATGTTGTAGAATCGAATTTCAAAATAAAACAGGTAGCTATAGTTCTTGCTTTGCACAGCGGTGTATATGATATATCCTGCACCTTATTCGATAAGGAAAGGACCGAGATCCCTTCACCGGGAGTGACTCCTTTAGCAATAACTAGCAGATGCTACACACTCGGTTTGTTTTTTGATTTCTTTTAAGTGTTTTTGCTTTGCACAGCGATATATATGATATATCCCGCACCTCATTCGACGAGGAAAGGACCGACGATCCCTTCACCGGGAGTGACTCCTTTAGCAAAACTAGAAAAGCCTCAAAGACACTCTATTTCAAAATTCATTCGATCATACAACGATATCAAGTTCATTACGCAATAGGTTTTCAGAAAAAACCTGTCGTAGCCCTCCGTCATTTCAGATAAGTCCTATTTAGTATTCGTGCTATGTTTGTTGACCTCCGTCAAGGCGTAGTGTGCGGTAGCTAACTAGTATTTATCTGCTTATGCATATGATGCGGATTGGATTAGGGTAGTCGTGCGGCCTTGTTGACCTCCGTCAAGGGTCGTGCGGGTGGGTTTAATTCGATCAAGAAATGACGGGTTGAACTTGACTAGTAGACTATGGTTTGTTGACCTCCGTCAAGGTCATAGGGTGCTGGGGGCAAAATATCATCGGGAATTTCAAGTGTTGAAATTTGCAATGAGATTGCAGACCTTCTATGAGATAGTTGGATCCCGATACCCGCTGCGAGTAATTGTTACTCCTGGGAGAGTTTTATACATTACAATTAGCCTATCAAGTAGGTGTCTAGAAAGGTGTCAACGGGGTTACGCCTCTGGGAAAACGAGATTTACATTAATTAGGTTCGTGCGAAAGCACGGGGGACCTCCCTCAAAGTACCAACACTGGCCTGGCTGAAAGATTGGCGAACTTGTAGCGTGTAATTAATCCCGGCTAGTCTTTCCTTTTAGGGTTTGAAGGAAAATTTGATAAAAAGCAGTGGGAGCCATCCTGATTAGATAAAATAATAACCAATTTATTCTTGCAAGAGCGCACGCTGAGTGTTTTCTTCTCTCTCTCTCCTGGTAGCGACCATATCACGCCTTAATCAAGATAATAATGCGTATAATTGACCGAACCCGCTTGCTATACTGAGCTGGGGAACGTTGGTCCCGCTCCAACTTATAATTGTTATAAGACAGAGCAGGAAATTGGGGAATACCAGATTTCTCGTGCCGCCCAAACGAAGAGAGTGCATGCTGATGCATCATCTTCGGATGTGTTCATTACAAAGAACCGTTTCTCAGTATCCTCCGCATCCTGGGTATATGATACCGGATCAGGATCCCAGATATGTAATCTGTTACATAGGGCTACAAAAGGGTAGAAAAACTGAGAACGGGTGATAAGTTTCATGAGGCAGAAAACGGGGCAAGTGTTGCAGCCAAGTCTGTCGGTCACTGTCACCCTGTATTGTAATACATTGATTCTGAACGAATGTTATTAGATACCGAACCTGATATTCAAAATCATATCACTCTCTTTATTAGTAAAGAAATGATAAAATTTTGTATTGCTGGATAATGTTTTGAATATTTCCTATATCAAAAGTTGATCGGTTCAGGCACGTTATCTAAAAGCATTGACGTTCTAAATCAAACTACAGTTCTTAGTATACTGAACACACACAAGAGGAAGAGTTCAGAAATGAACGGATTCCTTCTTGAGGTATTGTAGACTAGGTCAGATCAATGTGACCCGACTAGCTAGAGTTACATAAAGATGCATATTTAAAGTAGTTTGAATTTACATCTTGTGGAACTCGCCAGTCATGTCACAAAGATAAGATGACCATAGCTCCGTTGACTGAAAACAGAGAAAGAGTTAATGAACTCTTGGGACTGATACATGATGATGTATGTAAGGTCTCCTGTGTACACATGCCAGGACTGGTTCTTTATACTTCATTATATTTTCTGATAATCTCTCGAGATTCAGTCATATGTTCCTGTTGGAACTTGAGTCCGAACCTTTTGAGATATTCACAGAATATAAGCGAGAAGTAGAGAACCAGAATACGGGTATAAGTATTATGTCCTATGATGAGATCAAGGAGGAGAATACTTGTGCATAGAATTTCTGGACTATTCTAAAGGAGAATGAGATTCTCCCTCAGCATTACTCCTCCGTATACACCATAGCACGATGGAATATCGGGGCGGAGCAGATACACCCTATTTGATATGGTGTGCTCTATGATGAGTACTACTAAGTTACCTTTTTCCTATTGGGTGTTATGCACTTGAGAAGTTGCATACCTATTAAATAGGGTTCCAATCAAATCAGTTGCCTACCACTCCATATGAGATATGGAAAGGGAAGAGCCCATATCTTAAGTTAGTTAAGATTTGGGGTTGTCCGGCTTATGTCTAAAAGCAAAATTCGGACAAGCTCGAGGCAAGGTATGTTATGTAGAACTGGAAATGTTCCATCCATACAAACTGCAGCTAATGATTTGACAGAACCGAAGGATTCAGTAGATTCCAACGAACCTCAGCCTCTCCGCCGATCTAGTAGGGTTCCTCACCCACCTGAGAGATACTTCGGTTTCTCTATGACAGTGGGAGCGAGGATTGCATCATGAGATGATGACCCAACTAGTTTCGAGCTGGCCATCAGGAGTAGGACTCTGTTAGGATGGCTGGATGCTTTTCGATCTGAGATGGAATCCTTATACACCAAAAAAGTATGGACTTTAGTTGCTATATCTGAAGGGTTAAATCCCCATCAGGAGCAAGTATATCTTGAGAAGATTACTTGGTGTACATGGAAAGGTTGAGACTTTCAAAGCTAGACTTGTTAAAGGTTTGCATCATTGACCAGGTATGGATTATGTTGAAACCTTTTCTAAGGATCTATGCTTAAGTCCATCCAGATCCTACTTACCACGGCTACATACCATGACTACGATATCTGGCGGTTGGGTGCCATGACTGCTTTTCTAAATGATGTTTTAGAAGAGTGCGTCTATAAGTACACAGCCAGAGGTCCTCGTAGACAGTGGGAGCAGCGGAAACGTGTGCAAGATGTTTTATATGATAAAGCAGGCATCACGGAGTTGGAACGTCTGTTTTGATGTAGTAGTCAAACAGTTTGACATCATCAAAATGGTAGATGAACCTTGTATAAACAAAAAGGTAGTAGGGAGTATGGTGGAGATCCTCATAGAGTATGTAGATGACATACTCTTGATAGGGAAGGAGTTTCCTATGCTACGCTCGATCAATCTCCGCTTATCACATGATTCTCCATATAGGATCAAAGTGATACCTCTTAAATCTTGAGTTTTCATCTATGAGATAGATGTTATTTGGGTGTTAGAATACTCACTAGTTGTAGTGAGATGGTATCAGTTGATCCTGGGGAAAATCACTAGAAGTGTTCCAGGGTGATAAAGATGACTGAGTGTCAGTCACAGGCATTGTCATTACCCTCAGTAAAGGGACGGTATGTTAGAAGAGTTCCAAGCTAGATACCGTGACATACTAGACGATAAAGACAGGATACATCGCTACTTAACATGCTACCAAAGAGGCTGTTTGGGTGTATATTGGTTCATGAGATGAACTACGTTCCTCCCATTGTGTGACAATGGAGTTGTGGCTTATGCCAAGGAACGCAGGTCCCATCAGTGATTCAGAAATAATCTAAGGCAGTATCACCCGATCATGGAGATGGTTGATCTCCAGGGTGATCGAGGTTAGGAGAGTAGACGCAGAGGACAACACGGCGGATCCACTCACAAAGGCCTATTCCCAGAGAGAGACTTTTATGGGATGGTTGAGTATGAGATACTACAACCACTGCTACAGATGGCCCTAGTGCAAGTGGGAGATTGTTAGTTATATGTATGCCCTAGAGGCCATTACTGTACATAGGATGTATATTGTAGTGGATGCTGGGACATATATAGGGAGGACTTTCTTGCTCGACATGATAGTATGCTATCTGGTTACTCTTTACCTTAACGTGTACTCAGATTGTCTCTCTATTACATGTTGGTAAAGCCCTTAGGATGTGTACTTGACTACCTGGACTATGATGCGGATCATACTAGTGGGGACATGGTAGTCCATAAGTACATCCTTCAAAGTCCCTAGTCGTGGGAGTATCGAGACGGGGCATCGATATACCAGAGTAGACTAGCGTGTACCTTCTCGACCCATACAGATGGGCGATGGATGATCCCATATCCATTGGTGTTTGACATCAAAGATGATATACGGGTGCTCAGTAGAGACTGGGTACACTGGACGGACTCGCCGAGAACTCCCAGATGGTATTATACCTCACGTCAGATGGCAGTTCTCTGGTGACACTGGTACAGAGTAGTCTGTAGACCCGAGATCGTCATAGAGTCTTGTGTGGTTCCCACTGTGCTTTGATTTCCATCTTACCACGTCCAAGAGGGCGTGCAAAACGGTGGTTTTTGGGTACAGTCCCGAATCACATGGAGGCAATGAGCGATAGGAGGGGATTCGTCTCTCCCGGTATTGGGAGTTGATGTTGCGCTGTGTTCGATTGGCTATAACAGGAAATCCCTGGCCAGGGTTGCTGAGATATACTGGTAAGTGTTACCAGTAGCTTCTCGAATTGTTATAGACCTCATATCGACACGACCTATCGAGCTATTGGGGTCTGACGTTTACCACCCCTAGGCGAGATATGCGACATATCAGACGATCAGACCGGACTGTACGGTAGTGTTACTGGTTGGATTCACTGGAGTGTGAGCGGGCTTGCTCGTCGATCTTCTGATCGCTCAATACCCGGGTGGCCGTTACGTTTAGCAGACCGCTTGCGGCTTGTGGGTGTTTGATATGATCATCACCTGCTGCCGGCGTATTGACGAGTCTTTAGAGTCCTACACAGAGGTTTCCTGGCTCAAGCGAAACGAAATAAGAGCGCATATGAGATATGTGCGGGACTGAGAATAATGCGTGTATGTGATAACGTATTCTATTCTCGCGATGAATGTATCGAATGGTTTTATGCGATATAACCTAGTTATCGAATCAAGGATTGATTCGATAAGCCGATACATTGGATACTAGTCGGTTATATGCGATATGACCGGATCGTTAAATCAAGTGTTGATTTAATGATTTAATGTATAATTATATATTTTATATATTACTTTGCATTAACTAGTATTGGTTCACTTTAAATGGATTTTCTCACTTGATTTGTGCAAGTTGTATATGTGATATACTTTTGTGCACATGATTGTATCATGTTTGGTGATACATGCTAACTTGATTAGGTGTATGATTAAACCATGGTTAGTTAATGGTTAGGGTTTCATTTGATTTACTTATGCCTTTATTTATTTTGTTTTGACAAAAAGAAAAAGAGAAATGAAAACAAAAAGGTTGCTTTCAAAGATGAACCTTCATGAAGGTTTGACCAAAGTGACCATTTTGTCTTCATGTCTTAACCCAACCATTCACTAACCCTTGTTAATTCTCTACACCTAACCATGGTTTGCTTATGATAAGAATTGATATTCTTTTCTATTCTTTAATTCTTATCATAACATTATTCATCTTCTTCTTCTTCTTGACCACTTGAAGAAAGCTTACTTCATCAATGGTGATTGATGAAGAAGAGTGAGAAATCCAAATCTAAAGTCTACCCACTTCCTATTTCTTCATCCTCTACCTCTTGCCAAGTAGTAGAGTGTGTTTTCTTCACAAGTTTCTTGACTTGGTGAAGTTGGAGCTTGATCTAGTGATGCCTCGACGTAGATCATCTTCGGCGTCGTAGTCGATGACCTAGCCCGTCCATTCTCCGATGAAGCCGACGCTAGAGCCCGGGATCCGTCTTGGACAGCGAGGAGACATCATCACGGAGCTATGGAGGTGGAGCACCGGATCTACAAAGGTTGTATTTCCGTTAACTCATAGTTAATTTGTTAACTAGTTCTAGTTTCGCCTAGATTTCTAGCCAACGATCCGTAGTCGGGTTTCTCGGCACCTAGATTTTTTGAAATTGGCATGGTTGATGCCTTGTGAGACCTCACTAGAGTGCCTAGGAGCCCTACAGTGGTATCAGAGCCTAGCTAGAGCCTTAGGCGAAGAGTAGACGAAGTTTGAAACCCGATCGACCCGAAACCCTAACTTTTACATGCTCTCTGGACTTTTTATAAAATCTGGGATTTTTCCAAATTAAAAATGCTTAGAAAATTAAGCAGGGTATTATATGAATTAACATGAAAGACGAGCCTCTCATTCCTCTACTTGACCGTGGAACCGCCGCGTTGACCCCCCTTTAGCGGCGGTTCCGCGGCACATTTAATGCATTATCGACGGTTCTTTGCATAGTAATTCATATCTCTGTTGTTTATATTTTCTGGGCATTTTTAATACAGATTATAGAATTGAGTGTTCTGGGGTTGTATTGGGGACTCGATGAATCGATCGGATTATTTAACTTTGTCTATTTGTTTTTCCGGATAATCTTAAATATGTTAAAAAGTTCGACCGGATATAAATACCCAATTTTTCCCCTGTCGGGAAAATTTCCAAGTGTTGGACTTTTCCGTAGTTTAACGACGTTCTAAGTAGTGCAAGTAACGCGATGGACCCTCTAGAAGACAACAAACCTTAACTCGATTATGTGACCGTCTTGAACTGCCCTTTGAACCTTCGCAGCCATTTTGACATTCCACAGCCAATCTTTATAGTTTGGCCCTGTCAGTATATTTTTCTCTAAAAGTAACTTAAGTCCAATCATTTTCAGGGTCGCTGCAATTAGGAGAGAGAGAAGAAAACTCTTTAGCATGATGCTCTTGCAAGTTTAGAGTGGTTTTTAATTTATCCAAACTAGATGGCTCCCACTGTTTCTCGAATCCTTCCTCAAACCATAAAAGAAGAATTAGCCAGGACTATTCTCACTGTACAATACTTTCTTAACCGTTCAGCCAGGCTGGTGTCGGTACTTCGAGGGAGGTTTTCCAACGCTTTCGCGAAGTTCCTTAATTAAATAACCTCTTTTCTCTGGGGGCGTAACCCCGCTGACACCTTCTTAACACCTACTTGGTTTATAGCATTGATCGTTAAGTGACGAATATCCTGATGAGTAGCATATACTCACAGTCGGATCGGGATCCAAATATCATCGTATGATAATGTTGAAGGAATCCTACCAACATTCATCAAACTCCAAATGGTATGCAACTCTTTGCAAATTTCAGTTTCTTTAGAAATTCCCGATATGTATTTTTGCCCCATGCTCTTATGACCTTGGCGTTAGGTCAAAATGTCATAAGTCACATGTCAAGTTCTACCCATCATTATCTTGTTAATTTGAACCCATCCGTACATATCCTTGTCGTTCGGCCAAAATGATAATACGAGTGTCCCAAACTAACTCATCTATCTATGCGAAAATGAATACCCAGCAGCTACCAAACACTATGCCTTGGCGTTAGGTCAAAATACACAGCTTGAATACTACTGAATACCCAAATGAAATGACGGAGGGCTACGAATGGTTTTGGCGAAACCGTGAACATAGTGAACTTGATATGACCGAAGGAACCTGATAGCTTTTAAAAGGAGTGGTTAAAGCTCCGCAATTAAAAAATATCATCTGTTTTAAAATAACCGAGTGGTTTCTTTTAAATTGTTCCAACGATTCATCTTTTGGTTTATTTTCTTTGAATTATAAATAATGCGTCCCATCATTAACCTATCATTGCAGAAAACAACGAAAATACAACATCCTCTTATGCCATCCGCATTCGCCACTGGGTCCCATCATCACCCGTTAGGTTACTTAACTAACGGCAGAGCGGGGGCTGGGCTAGCGCGGGTGTAAAACATAAGTGACGTCTAAATAGCTATCATATATAGATATTGGACATTCGTCAGACGCAATAATATGCATTCCAGATCTCATATGAACTTTATTGGATTTGCAAGCAATCCGCGTTTGTTTAGAGCCTGCAACAAAAGACGGATTACACAGTTGCGATGAATAGCCATTACCCCACCCTAGACCCCTACGGGTAGGGCAAACTACCCGCCAAGTACCCGAAGTGAAGCGGTCTCCCTCAACAAAGTGAGTAGGCCACTAAACACTTCAAAGTACTCGGTAGTTTATGCACCCCACCTTGGGTCTATCCTAGGAGCAAAAATAGTAAAATGAAATAATACAACAGTGGCTACAACCGCAACCTGGATGCGCCCCGCAAAATAATATTACAACATATTACAATTACATTGAATGAATGAATATAACAACCCATCTCAAACCCCGGCTAATCATCACAACAGTCCAATACAGTTCATAAGCACAAACAGTAAAAACCATTACAGAAATGTGCAACCCCCTGCTAACCGACATACTAGCAGTTAGGGGAGGTTTACGAACACATTATACAATCATAGATATAATCAAATTAGCAAACATCGTAAAATTTCGATCGAGCAAACACTTTAGATTCTACTCCAAAACATCTCTGTGCACCTGAGACTTGAGCAGACAAATAAACAATCCAGAAAAGACAAAAACATCACAGTAGAGCCACTGGAAAAACTTGGGCTGAATCGGCTCCAACTCGGCCGCGGATCCACGGCGGATCGGTGGGATTGGCCGTGGTTCCGCGGCTGTATGGCTGATTCAGGAACCCAATTTTTTTCAGTGTTCTTATATTTCTCTGTAGGTTATTCTGCAGGTCCCTGAAAAATTTTTAGAGCCTGTTTTAAAATCGACAGAAACTTAGTGAAATCGATGTCTTTTTCGGTTCGTTTTGCGTTCGAAATTCTTACGACTTTGCTAATGAGTTAATTATTGTTTAGCGAGGCTCTGATACCACTGTAAGTCGATGTACAACACCCCACAACTTGCGGGGAGGCGGAATAATGAAAAACGATCTTGTTTTAGGCGTAAACATCGATTAACCGAGAATCTTTGCTAAACTATGACTAACAAGAATCATAGAAGTTAACAACTACTATGAAAAGTGATCATATCTGTAGAACCGTGTCCTTCGTCTTTTCGTTCTCCACGTCCTCTCCGGCCTTCTCTATGTAGTAGATGATCCACCCGAGAGCTTTACTACAAGCTTCACCTCTAACTTGAGGTAACTAGGTTTCTTAAATCGCTAATCTAAGTAACTTAGGTGATATAGAGAATGGTTAAGGATTAAATAGTCTATTCTAATCCTTGGTCTCAACACATGAGAGGGGAGGATTAGGGTTTGAAGAGGGAGAGCTTGAGGAGAGAGAAAGTGAGCAAGAGAATGAGATGAGATAATGATCTATCATAATATATATGAAGCATTATTATTTATCCAATAAAAGAAAATAAAGGATTTACAACCATGCTCCATAAATACAAATGGGTGATTCATCTCCATGAGTCATTAAGCATTTACGATGCATTAATGACATGGATGAATCACACAAATGAATCACTAATCTCATTTAATGCATATGCCACCTTAACCCTCAAGTCACCATCTTCTAGAAGCTTCTCGCGAAATTACGAGAACGCCCCTCCTATCCGTGAAAACACGGAAAAACTTTAGACTGTATAAATCCAATAACCGGATACTAGAAACTGGCTTAAACCAAAGCCGGCTAGTAAAAACTGTCCGGATGTCGTACGTGCGTAAACACACGTACGCGTCCGAACCCTTGTCGTAAAACCATACGACCTCTATATCGTTTTTCCTGGAGTAGGGAAACCCTCTGTGTGGGACTCTAGAGACTCCACTACTACGCTGGCAGTGGGTTTAACCACAGACCGCAAGCGGCACTAGCTGTACGTAACGGTCCCCAGGTAGATGTCGATAAGAAGGCCGATAAGGAAACCCATCCGAACTCCTACTGAGTCTGATGTGACAATCTCCGTACAGTCCGGTCTGTTCTTCTAAGACTATCGCATATCGGGCCTAGGGGGGCGGCAAGCGTCAGTCCTCTAATAGCGGTATAAGTCGTGTCGGAGTGAAGCCCATTACACCCTGAGAAACTACTGGAACCTACCAGCAAATCTCGCTTGCCCTGGCCAGGGACTTTGTGTAATGGCTCTCTGACACAGCGCGATATCAACTCCTAATACCGGGAGAGACGAATCCTGTCTAACTGCCACTGCCTCCAAGTGCTTAGGACTGCACCCAACTGCTACCTGTTTGCACGACTACTTTGAGCCGTGTTAGGGTAGCAATCTAAGAACAGTGGGACACGCTCGAGGCGAAGTAGCAGTGTCAAGTCTGCAGACTATGCTGTACTCATGTCACCTGGGAACTGTTAACTGACGACTGGTATAAAACCAACCGGCAGTTCCCTGTGAGTCCCGTCCGGTGTAACCGTAACCTAACGAGCACCTGCATACTATCTCCAGTACGACGTACTGACGGCTGTGGGACAGACCATCTCCCCAACTGGGATGAGAAGCGTACACACTAGTCTACTCCAGAGTATCGATGCCCTGTTTCGATAATCCTACGACTAGGGACCTGAATAAGGATGTGCCTGTAGACTACCTAGCCCCCAGTAGTGTGACTGCCATCACAACGCTGGTAGTCAAGCAAGATCCTAAGAGCTCTATCAATACGTATACTCACATATTAAGATAGAAAAACCAAGTAGCATACTACCATATTTAGCAAGACTGTTATATACATGTGAATATCCTAAGCTTCCATCAAGTAATATACAAACTAGTATGATACAATAATGGCCCCTAGGGCATATACACTAACACCACCTCCCCGCAAGCACCGGGGTGGGCAACGTGGACTTACAGGGACTTCCAGTTATTTCCAATCGAACACAGCGCAACATCAACCCCCAATACCGGGAGAGATGAAACCCCTCCTATCGCTCATTGCCTCCATATAATTCGGGACTGTACCAAAAAGCCACCGTTTTGCACGTTCTCCTTAACGTGGTAAGGTGGAAATCAAAGCACAGTGGGAATCACACAAGACTCTATGACGATCTCGGGTCTACAGACTAACCTATACCAGTGTCACCAGAGAACTGCTATCTGACGATAGGTATAATACCATCTAGGAGTTCTCGGCGAGTCCGTTCAGTGTACCCAGTCTCTACTGAGCACCCGTACACCATCTTTGATGTCAAACACCGATGGATATGGGATCATCCATCGCCCATCATATGGGTCAAGATGCGTATACGCTAGTCTACTCTGGTATATCGATGCCCTGTCTCGATATACCCTCGACTAGGAACAATTATAGGATGTACTCGTTGACTACCATGGCCCCACTAGTATGATCTGCATCATAGTCCTAGTAGTCAAGTTCATTTCCCAAGGGCTTTATCAACATGTGAGAGTAAGAAAGTAAACCAATACATGTCAACATGTTAAGACAAATAAAACCAGATAGCATACTATCATATCGATCAAGAAAGTCCTCTTTATATATATCCAAGCATCCACTATAATATACATCATATGTACAACAATGGCCTCTAGGGATATACACAACTAACAATCTCCCACTTGTACTAAGGCCAGCTGTTGTAGTATCTCATACCCAACATCCCGAAGAGTCTCTCAAATTGTATCTGGGGTATGGCCTTTGTGAGTGAATCCGCAGTGTTGTCCTTCGTGTCAACTCTCTTGACCTCGATCTCGCGGTGATCAACTATCTCCCGGATCAGGTGATATCGCCGCAAAATATGTCTGAACTTCTGTTGGTGTAACATTTCAGAAAATATAAAATATTATTTTTGAAATTTAATATTAAAATAACATATTTCCCGAAAACTGTCCGATTTGCGAAATTGGGGTTTTCGAAAAAAGGGTATACATATATACCAATAATTTTGAAATAAATGGAAATTAAAATGATTTATTCATTTAAAAATATATTTAAAGGATTTGGCATTTTAAAAATTGTTTATATGCAGTTTAAATGAAAACCCGATTAGTGCACAGCTAATCGCGATTAGGCCAAATCCGTGTTTCTACAGTTTTCCATGGTTAGTACACCATGACATGTTACGTGTTGTTTCATTTGTGTTGTTTTATTGGGTTATGTGTTTATTGGTGAGAATAGAAAAGAAAAAGAAAAGAGGAATGATTGAGGAGAGAGAGAGAGAGGGGACATAATGATGATATTGTAAGTCCATGTCACGCACCCCACGAACTTGCGGGGAGGCGGAATATATGAAAAACGATTATCAAAGTTTCGTAACACGGACTTGAGCGCAAGAATCGTGTCTAAACCATTACTAGCAAACTACGAAAGGTTTAACTACTCTGTTTCGAAGTTATTTCTCACGTTACTTGTCCTTCGGGTTTTCATCACTGTCCTCCACTCCTTGTAGGCTCTTTGGAACGTCGACACCTTAACGGCCTTCTCGAGTCAAAGACGATCTACCCGAGAGCTCCTACTCCAAGCTTAACCTCTAACTTGAGGTAACTAGGTTACTCAAAGTGCTAATCTAAGCAACCTAGGTGATATAGAGTTGGATTATGGATGTATTAGTGTCACGACCCGAAATTCGGTCCGTAACCGGCACTTAAATTACGTAACGTCTACAGGCGTACGTAACTTAAGTAAGCCGAAAACCCAGAAATCTAAAACCACCCAAAACTGGATCAACGGAGAAAAACATAATTTAAAAGTATTAGAAGTCGCCATTTAGAATCTCTAACTCTAGTTTTCTTTCATAAAAATTTCGGCAGCACCTCCTTTGTAAAACCAGCCCCGAAAACGGGTACAACACAGATAATATATAAAACATCCCAAGGGGGAGAAAAATCAAGCCCACCGGCGGAGACAATCACCACAACAAGTATACGACGCCAAAGCGAAGAAATATCAAAGAGAACGACTATAAAGGAAGTAAACCATATCCAAAAATAACCTGCTTCTACGAGCACGGCTCCCAAAACCAATATAATACAACACTGATATCTCACAAGTCGTCTCTAAGTCAAATACAACAGGGGTAGATGGAGAATACTAGATCCAACAAAAGATATACAATATACAACGGATAACCGCAAACCCACCTATAATGCAACGGCCTCACTGCCAAAGGTAGCGGTATCCACAAAAGTAGTGATGATAAGCTGCCCTGCCATGACTACTCAGAGGGGTGTGTCCTGCAAAACACTGTGGCACAACGGGGGTGAGTTGCCAACTCGTGAATAGTAATTAACATCATACAGTAATCGCAAATATGCACTAACAGCAATGATCAATAACATGTGAACTGATAGCATGAGTATGACAATATGAATATGCAACTATCATGATATCCATATCAATTTTATACTGAGTGCCGGATAGTAAATAATCTCATGCACAAATCATAAGCATGGAAAATACGGTGTAACTCAACAACACCCAAATCCCAAAATACTCAGATCGGTCCTCAAATCCTGTACGTCTCATGAAACCTGAGTGTCAAACATCGACACTCAAAAACATCATGAAAACCAGTGCCTATCATCGACATATAAATACTGATATCCATACGTTCCTCGAAACACAAGTATCCCTCTTCGACACTTATATTCCACGCATCGGTCTTTCTGATATCCATACGTTCCTCGAAACCCAAGTATCCCACCTCGACACTTGTATTTCCACGTATCGGTCTGTCAAACCCCATATATCTCTCGGAAAGTAAGTGCCCAAGATCGACACTTTAATTTCCCATGTCGCATCTCAAATGCATAAATCCATAAAAAGTAGCATATGCAACATAAAACATCAATATGAGCATATCACGGAACGATTCGCCAAATAATGCATCAAGTCATTAAATGTATCTCGCGGTTCCCAAAAATCCAAATCCAGAATACATATATATACAGCGTCCCATACCACCGATATATATGCAATAAAAACTGATCAATCCAAATCCAGAATACATATATATACAGCGTCCCATACCACCGATATATATGCAATAAAAACTGATCATATAACAATAGCAAGGTATATGTGCGAACGAGTAATATAGCATGGCATACATATGAGCATGTAGGTATACATGTATGTTCTATGTATTATGTACTATCGCACAAGTATAACTGTTTAATGTCGCTAACCAATAGCAAGGTATATAAATGAGCATTTGTGTTGTGCGTGTCATGGCAATTACCGACAGGGTGTGTGTAGCATATCATTGGTGCTCGTGCAACATGGACTGTCGATAATAGTGCAGTGTACAACAGGTACAGTATCAAGCACAAGTAACTATATGCAACATGAATCATGCAATATCTCTATATAAGCAAATCAGCATACGGCTAATATTATATCATATCTAGCCCCGACGCGTAGCGCCATACGGGCGATTCCCCGTAGATGTTAAATCTACTCACTCTGTGGTCTTCAGCTAAGAAAATCCGACCACCTGCTTCCCTTTGTTCGCAGCGTCTGAAGTCCCTGCTTGCGACGCTATAATATCACAAACACAAGAAATAAAGCGAACATCTCAGAAGCAATCACAATAACGCAAAACTACGTATTATAAAACGCATCAACGCACTAAACCAACTCACAAGTACACGTCTAGTGCAAACACACGAAACGATACCTAAACCCAAACAGAGTACGTCGCAGCACGACACACGACTCGTGTCGCAACACGTATCACGCGAACTCAAAACACACGATTATAGGTAATCGATCCCAGATTTTGCATACTGCATTTACTAAGTAAATCAACAGTACCAAACAACCCAAAACCATAGCAGACAACACCCACAGAAAACCCACCCCAAACCCTTACTATTAGGCCGGCGTCGCCGGTCCCCTCTTCAAGTCTCGCCGGCCCCGGCCGGTGGGATGGCCCCCGTCTCCTAGGTGGTGTCTCAGGTCAACCTGCACACTCCTCTGAAGTTGTTGATTCAGTCACTAAAATTCCCCGGTCACAGCAGATACTAAAAACTTTAAAAAGACACTAAAAACCCGATATCGCCTCAATCGATATAAACTACGTTCTACGCAGAAATTAACGATCAAAACCACACAAAAACTATAAATTAATAGTAGAGGGAATATACCTAACAACTTTGCTCTCAAGTTCCAAGCTTTTCCCTATCTCCAATTGATCAAGAGCAAGAAATCCCAAGCTTTTGGTATTTTTGTGATATTTTAGGATTTTGGAGAAGTTTTGTGATGGAATTGAATTAAAATGAGAAGGGAAAAGATCAAGGGCAGTGGGGATTGAGGGAATTTCGTCCAAGTGTGAGGAGGTGGAGATTTGTGAGGGTTTCCTAGCAATTTCCTTCATTTATTGCTAATTAAAGCACTTGCACACATACACACACATGCATGCATCTATTCCTTCTCTTTTCTTTTCTTTTTCATTTGATTTCCTAACTTAAATCCTAGTCCACACATTAAGCCCAAGGTGAAGTGAGAAGGATTTACTTAACCTAATAAATTAAAGAAAAGATCGCTAACAGAAATTTTCCCAAAATTTGAATACCGCATTAAAATAATATTAAAAATTGGGAAAAAATCAAATTGAACCAAAACGTCCCATATACTCCCAAAGCTCGCACACTAGCTTTATTTTAGCTAATCTAGGTGCTGGCAAGTCTATATGGTCGTTTGTTCACACTCGGGTAAAAACGGAAAATACCGACAAACTTACCCTAAAACGGACAAAATCGCCTAACGATTTCCAAAACGTTACAATCTCCCCCTTATAGAAATTCGGTCCCCGAATTACAATTTCATACTAAACGTACCTTCAAAAAGATGGGGGAAACTCTTCCGCATCTCGCTCTCGATCTCCCAAGTGATCTTCTCACCAGTCGGACTACGCCATAGAACCTTTACAGAAGGCAAGTCCCTAGACCGAAGCTTCTTCACCTGCCGATCCAGAATAACTATCGGCTGCTCGGTGAACGAAAGATCACGCTCAAGCTGAACGGTCTCATGCTGAATCATATGAGAAGGATCATGAAGGTATCTACGAAGCATCGACACATGAAAAACGGGGTGAACATCTGGAAAACTAGGCGGGAGCGCTAGACGATAAGCAACCGAACCCACTCGCTCGAGGATCTCGAAAGGACCTACGAATCTGGGACTAAGCTTCCCTCTCTTCCCAAATCGCATAACGCCCTTCATCGGAGAAATCTTCAGGAATACATGATCTCCCACTGCGAACTCAAGCCTGCGACGACGACGGTCGGCATAAGACTTCTGCCTGCACTGGGCTGTTCTCATCCTGTCCTGAATCAGCTGGATCTTCTCCGTAGTCTCCTGAACAAGCTGGGGTCCCAAAACCAAACTCTCACTAAGCTCGGTCCAACAGACTGGCGATCGACACTTCCTACCATATAAAGCCTCAAAAGGTGCCATCTGAATAGTCTCCTGAAAGCTGTTATTGTAGGAGAACTCAATCAACGGCAAGTGACGATCCCAACTGCCCCCAAAATCAAGCACACATGCACGGAGCATATCTTCCAGTGTCTGAATAGTCCGCTCCGTCTGACCATCGGTCTGCGGATGAAAAGCGGTGCTAAAACTCAATCTGGTACCCAAAGCTTCCTGAAGCTTCTGCCATAGACGGCTAGTAAACTGGGTACCTCTGTCGGATACTATGCATGTGGGAACACCGTGCAAACGCACAATCTCATCTATATAAAGCTGAGCGTACTGAGCATAGCCGAAAGTGGTCTTCACTGGAAGGAAGTGAGCCGCTTTCGTCAACCGGTCTACAATAACCCAAATGGAGTCATACCCTCTACTGGTCCTGGGTAGACCCATAATGAAGTCCATGGAAATCTGCTCCCATTTCCACTCCGGAATGGGTAAAGGCTGCAACTCTCCAGCCGGTCTCTGATGCTCAGCCTTGACTTGCTGACAAGTCAGGCACCTCGAAACGAAGTCCGAAATATCGCGTTTCATCCCTTCCCACCAGTAGAAGTCTCTCAAGTCTCGGTACATCTTGGTGGAACCTGGATGAACGCTAAAGGCCGACTGATGTGCCTGCTCTAGGATCTCGCGTCTCAACCCATCAACATCTGGTACACACAAGCGAGTCCCGCATCGTAGCACACCCTGGTCATCAATCATGAACTCCAAAACTGTACCCCGTCGAACAAGCTCAAGAATCTCAGACAAACGAGCATCACTGGGTTGCGCCTCACGGATACGATCAACAAGTAGTGGACGGGCGCGGACATGAGCAAACTGTCCCCCAGTGGAGGTGAACTCGAACTGCACTCTACTATCACACAAGAGCTGCCAATCTGCAGAAGACTGACACCGAACGGCGCTCAGCTGGGACAAGCTACCCACGGGCCTACGACTCAAAGCATCGGCTACCACATTCGCCCTGCCCGGGTGATAAAGGATCTCACAATCATAATCCTTCACTAGCTCCATCCATCGGCGCTGTCTCAGGTTCAGATCTCGCTGCTGGAAGATGTACTTCAGACTCTTGTGATCCGTGAAGATCTGACACGACTCTCCATACAAGTAGTGTCTCCAGATCTTCAACGCAAAGACTACCGCTGCCATCTCAAGATCGTGAGTGGGGTAATTCTGCTCGTGCTTCTTCAGCTGTCTAGAAGCATATGCAATCACCCTATCATGCTGCATCAAAACACAGCCGAGCCCCACTCGAGAAGCATCACAATACACAACGTAGCCTCCCGATCCAGAAGGTAAAGAAAGAACTGGTGCTGTCGTCAACCGAGTCTTCAACTGCTGAAAACTCTGCTCACACGCATCAGTCCAGAGAAAAGGAACCCCCTTCCGGGTCAGTCCAGTCAGCGGTGCAGCGATACTCGAAAAATCCTGCACAAAACGGCGATAATAACCAGCTAAGCCCAAAAAGCTGCGGACCTCAGTCACCGATACAGGTCTGGGCCAAAGCTGTACAGCCTCGATCTTCCTCGGGTCCACAAGAATAGCATCACTAGTCACCACATGACCCAGGAAGTCCACTCTATCAAGTCAAAATGCGCACTTTGAGAATTTAGCATACAACTGGTGCTCTCTCAATATCTGCAAAGTAATCCCCAAGTGCTGCTCATGCTCCTCTCGACTCCTAGAGTAAACCAGTATGTCATCAATAAACACGATAATGAACTGGTCGAGGAACGGCCTGAAAATCCGGTTCATCAGATCCATGAACGCTGCTGGCGCATTGGTGAGTCCGAACGACATCACCAAAAACTCATAATGCCCATAGCGCGTACGAAAAGCAGTCTTCGGAATGTCATCATCCCGAACCCGCAACTGATGATAACCCGAACGCAAATCAATCTTCGAAAAATGTTTCGCACCCTGGAGCTGATCGAATAAATCGTCAATGCGGGGCAAAGGATACCTGTTCCGCACCGTAACACGGTTCAACTGATGATAATCCACACATAACCTCAAACTGCCGTCCTTCTTCTTGACGAACAGAACAGGAGCTCCCCACGGCGAAACACTCGGACGCACAAGTCCCAAATCAAGCAACTCTTGCAATTGATCTTTAAGCTCTCTAAGCTCTGCCGGAGCCATCCGATAAGGCGGTATAGAAATAGGCTCCGTGCCAGGAATCAGATCAATGCAAAACTCAATATCGCGCTCTGGCGGCATCCCAGGTAACTCATCGGGAAAAACATCGGGAAACTCTCGCACGGTAGAAACCTGGTCCAGCAACTCCACTGTGGCTCCAGTATCATGAATGAACGCCAAGAATCCCCGACATCCCCTCCTTAAAAGCCGACTAGCGCACAAAACAGAAATCAAGCTGTGAGGGGCGGCACTACGGTCCCCTTGCACAACGAACACTGACTCGCCGGGAAAACAAAATCTAATTGTCTTCTCGCGGCAGTCCACAGACGCATAGCAAGTAGCTAGCCAATCCATGCCCAACAAAACGTCGAAGTCCAACATCTCCAGAAGGATCAAGTTGATGGGCAGATCTCTGTCACCAATATGGACGACACAAGATCGAAACACATAACGCGCAACAAACGACTCTCCCACAGGAGTAGTCACGATCAGCGGCTGATCCAGCAAACACGACTCTCGGCCTAACCTCGGCACGAAGTGCGTAGAAACATACGAATGCGTGGATCCCGGATCAAAAAGAACATGCGCATTAAAAGAACATACAGAAAGAGTACCTGAAACCACGGCATTGGACGCCTGAGCGTCCTGGTGAGTCAATGCAAAAACCCTAGCCTGACCTCTACCGGCTACTGGCTGTCCTCTGCCTCTGCCACCTCGACCTCTCGGTACAAAACCTCCGCGACCACGACCTCGCTGAACAGGAGTCTGACGCGGCGCAACTACAGGAATAAGAGGCAACGCTCTCTGAGGTGGAGAAGGTGGTAAGGTAACCTGCGGTACAGCTGGCTCGTTCACACGTGGCTCTATACAATCTCGAACCCGATGACCCAAACTACCGCACCGGTAACATCCAGAAACAAACTGCCGATCATCCTGAGGGTAAGAACCATAAAGCCGACCTCGTCCCGAACCGCCACTATCAGAACGGAAACTGTCTCGACGTCTAAACGCCTGCCTCGCTGCCGAATCACCTATACGAACTCTCTTCGGTCCCGGAGCAACTGATGACTCAGCCAAACACTCCTCTACCAAAAGAGCTGCATCCACCGCTGCCGCATACGTGTCACAATGCTGAATGCTGATGGCTAAGAATATCTGGGTAAGTAGGCCTCGAACAAACCTCTTCACCCTCATCTCCTCAGTCGCCACCAGGTATGGAGCATATATCGACAGCTCAGTAAACAATACATCATAATCCGACACCGTCATCCCCGGCGTCTGACGTAAAGACTCAAATCTGCGCGCTCGCGCATCCCTGACGCTCGGTGGAAGGAAACGAACAAGAAAAGACGTCACAAACTCAGCCCAGGTCATAGGAGCAAGACCAGCGGCTCTGCCCCTCTCCAACGACTCACACCACTTCTGGGCCATACCCTCCAGACGAAAACTGGCAAACTCTACCCATCTCTCGTCGGAACATCGGAGTGAGCGACAAATCCTGGCCATCCGGTCGATAAACGACTGCGGATCCTCAGTAGCATCTGTGCCCGTAAACACCGGAGGTCTCAACCTCATGAAATCTGTCAACGACACAGCAATAACCTCCGGAGCTGCAACTGCGACTACCGGAACCGTAGGTACCATCGTGGCCTCCGCAGCGGGTGGAACAACTGCCTGCCCCTGCGCTCGGATGGTCTCTACCAAAGTCCCCACAATCTGGCGCAGATCCTGCATACCAGCTCCAATCATAGCAATATACTCCGGTACAACAGGCGTACCACCCTGGTCAGTTCTCGCCTCAGGCGAGTCAACCCTGACCTCGGCCCTCGCGGCCGCTCTCTGAGCACTCGTAGTCTTCGGCGGCATATGGGCTGGAAATTGAAACAAGATTCGATAAGGAAACGGAAATCGAATCACAAGATGTATATCAATCACGGAAGGAACATCAATCAATAAGTCCTAAGGTCACTTAGGCGGAGTACCGTGTCGTAAGTATGCCGCGGAACATACACACGCTACGTCACTCTGCTTAAGCTACCTACTCCATCATACCAAGGTCATCCTAGACTCCGAAAGGTAAAACCTAACGCTCTGATACCAACTGTCACGACCCGAAATTCGGTCCGTAACCGGCACTTAAATTACGTAACGTCTACAGGCGTACGTAACTTAAGTAAGCCGAAAACCCAGAAATCTAAAACCACCCAAAACTGGATCAACGGAGAAAAACATAATTTAAAAGTATTAGAAGTCGCCATTTAAAATCTCTAACTCTAGTTTTCTTTCATAAAAATTTCGGCAGCACCTCCTTTGTAAAACCAGCCCCGAAAACGGGTACAACACAGATAATATATAAAACATCCCAAGGGGGAGAAAAATCACGCCCACCGGCGGAGACAATCACCACAACAAGTATACGACGCCAAAGCGAAGAAATATCAAAGAGAACGACTATAAAGGAAGTAAACCATATCCAATAATAACCTGCTTCTACGAGCACGGCTCCCAAAACCAATATAATACAACACTGATATCTCACAAGTCGTCTCTAAGTCAAATACAACAGGGGTAGATGGAGAATACTAGATCCAACAAAAGATATACAATATACAACGGATAACCGCAAACCCACCTATAATGCAACGGCCTCACTGCCAAAGGTAGCGGTATCCACAAAAGTAGTGATGATAAGCTGCCCTGCCGCGACTACTCAGAGGGGTGTGTCCTGCAAAACACTGTGGCACAACGGGGGTGAGTTGCCAACTCGTGAATAGTAATTAACATCATACAGTAATCGCAAATATGCACTAACAGCAATGATCAATAACATGTGAACTGATAGCATGAGTATGACAATATGAATATGCAACTATCATGATATCCATATCAATTTTATACTGAGTGCGGGATAGTAAATAATCTCATGCACAAATCATAAGCATGGAAAATACGGTGTAACTCAACAACACCCAAATCCCAAAATACTCAGATCGGCCCTCAAATCCTGTACGTCTCATGAAACCTGAGTGTCAAACATCGACACTCAAAAACATCATGAAAACCAGTGCCTATCATCGACACATAAATACTGATATCCATACGTTCCTCGAAACACAAGTATCCCTCTTCGACACTTATATTCCACGCATCGGTCTTTCTGATATCCATACGTTCCTCGAAACCCAAGTATCCCACCTCGACACTTGTATTTCCATGTATCGGTCTGTCAAACCCCATATATCTCTCGGAAAGTAAGTGCCCAAGATCGACACTTTAATTTCCCATGTCGCATCTCAAATGCATAAATCCATAAAAAGTAGCATATGCAACATAAAACATCAATATGAGCATATCACGGAACGATTCGCCAAATAATGCATCAAGTCATTAAATGTATCTCGCGGTTCCCAAAAATCCAAATCCAGAATACATATATATACAGCGTCCCATACCACCGATATATATGCAATAAAAACTGATCAATCCAAATCCAGAATACATATATATACAGCGTCCCATACCACCGATATATATGCAATAAAAACTGATCATATAACAATAGCAAGGTATATGTGCGAACGAGTAATATAGCATGGCATACATATGAGCATGTAGGTATACAGGTATGTTCTATGTATTATGTACTATCGCACAAGTATAACTGTTTAATGTCGCTAACCAATAGCAAGGTATATAAATGAGCATTTGTGTTGTGCGTGTCATGGCAATTACCGACAGGGTGTGTGTAGCATATCATTGGTGCTCGTGCAACATGGACTGTCGATAATAGTGCAGTGTACAACAGGTACAGTATCAAGCACAAGTAACTATATGCAACATGAATCATGCAATATCTCTATATAAGCAAATCAGCATACGACTAATATTATATCATATCTAGCCCCGACGCGTAGCGCCATACGGGCGATTCCCCTTAGATGTTAAATCTACTCACTCTGTGGTCTTCAGCTAAGAAAATCCGACCACCTGCTTCCCTTTGTTCGCAGCGTCTGAAGTCCCCGCTTGCGACGCTATAATATCACAAACACAAGAAATAAAGCGAACATCTCAGAAGCAATCACAATAACGCAAAACTACGTATTATAAAACGCATCAACGCACTAAACCAACTCACGAGTACACGTCTAGTGCAAACACACGAAACGATACCTAAACCCAAACTGAGTACGTCGCAGCACGACACACGACTCGTGTCGCAACACGTATCACGCGAACTCAAAACACACGATTATAGGTAATCGATCCCAGATTTTGCATACTGCATTTACTAAGTAAATCAACAGTACCAAACAACCCAAAACCATAGCAGACAACACCCACAGAAAACCCACCCCAAACCCTTACTATTAGGCCGGCGTCGCCGGTCCCCTCTTCAAGTCTCGCCGGCCCCGGCCGGTGGGATGGCCCCCGTCTCTTAGGTGGTGTCTCAGGTCAACCTGCACACTCCTCTGAAGTTGTTGATTCAGTCACTAAAATTCCCCGGTCACAGCAGATACTAAAAACTCTAAAAAGACACTAAAAACCCGATATCGCCTCAATCGATATAAACTACGTTCTACGCAGAAATTAACGATCAAAACCACACAAAAACTATAAATTAACAGTAGAGGGAATATACCTAACAACTTTGCTCTCAAGTTCCAAGCTTTTCCCTATCTCCAATTGATCAAGAGCAAGAAATCCCAAGCTTTTGGTAGTTTTGTGATATTTTAGGATTTTGGAGAAGTTTTGTGATGGAATTGAATTAAAATGAGAAGGGAAAAGATCAAGGGCAGTGGGGATTGAGGGAATTTCGGCCAAGTGTGAGGAGGTGGAGATTTGTGAGGGTTTCCTAGCAATTTCCTTCATTTATTGCTAATTAAAGCACTTGCACACATACACACACATGCATGCATCTATTCCTTCTCTTTTCTTTTCTTTTTCATTTAATTTCCTAACTTAAATCCTAGTCCACACATTAAGCCCAAGGTGAAGTGAGAAGGATTTACTTAACCTAATAAATTAAAGAAAAGATCGCTAACAGAAATTTTCCCAAAATTTGAATACCGCATTAAAATAATATTAAAAATTGGGAAAAAATCAAATTGAACCAAAACGTCCCATATACTCCCAAAGCTCGCGCACTACCTTTATTTTAGCTAATCTAGGTGCTGGCAAGTCTATATGGTCGTTTGTTCACAGTCGGGTAAAAACGGAAAATACCGACAAACTTACCCTAAAACGGACAAAATCGCCTAACGATTTCCAAAACGTTACAATTAGTCTAGCTAACCCTTGATATCAACACATGAGAGGTTAGGTTTAGGGTTTGAAGAGATAGAGCTTGAGGAGAGAGAAGGTGAGAATGAGAATCTTTTTGGATGAATGAAATCACTTGTGTATATATGAAACATATCATATAATTAAATGAATAACAAATAATGATATATCATCATGTTTCATTAATACACTAAGTGATTCATCACATGAGTCATATAAATCATAAATGATTCATTAACTCCATGTATGAATCACACCATGACTCATTTATCCAATTAATGCAAATGCCACCTTAACCCCCAAGTCACCATGCTTCTAGAAGCTTCCCGACAAATTACAAGAATGCCCCTCCTATCCGTGAAAACACGGAAAAACTTTAGACTGTATAAATCCAATAATCCGATACAGAATCTGGCTTAAACCAAAGCCGACTAGTAAAAACTGTCCGAACGTCATACGTGCGTAAACACACGTATGCGTCCGAACCCTTTTCGTAAAACCATACGACCTCTATATCGTTTCGCCCGAAGCAGGGCAACTCTCAGTGTGGGACTCTAAAGACTCGACACTACGCTGGCAGTGGGTTTAACCACAGACCGCAAGCGGCACTAGCTGTACGTAACGGTCCCCAGGTAGATGTCGATAAGAAGGCCGATGAGGAAACCCATCCGAACTCCTACTGAGCCTTCTGTGACAATCTCCATACAGTCCGGTCTGTTCGTCTAGGACTATCGCATATCGGGCCTAGGGGGCGGCAAGCGTCAGTCCCCTAAAAGCAGTATAAGTCGTGTCGGAGCGTAGCCCATTACACCTTGAGAAACTACTGGAAAACCTACCAGTAAATCTCACTTGCCTTGGTCAGGGACTTTACGTAATGGCTCTCTGACACAGCGCGATATCAACTCCCAATACCGGGAGAGACGAATCCTGTCTAACCGCCACTGCCTCCAAGTGCTCGGGACTGCACCCAACTGCTACCTGTTTGCACGACTCCTTTGAGCCGTGGTAGGGTAGCAATCTAAGATTAGTGGGACACACTCAAGGCGAATTAGCAGTGTTAAGTCTGTGGACTATGCTGTACTCATGTCACCTGGGAACTGTTAACGGACGACGGGTATAATACCAACCAACAGTTCCCCGCGAGTCCTGTCCGGCGTACCCGTAACCTAACGAGCACCTGTATACTATCTCCAGTACGATGTACTGATGGCCGTGGGACAGACCATCTCCCCAACTGGGATGAGAAGCGTACACACTAGTCTACTCCGGAGTATCGATGCCCTGTCTCGATAATCCTACGACTAGGGACTTGTATAAGATGTTGCTTATAGACTACCCAGCCCCCACTAGTGTGACTGCCATCACAACGTTGGTAATCAAGCAAAGATCCTAAGGACTCTACTAATATGTATAAGCGATACGTTACATGAAACATATGCACATATTAAAGTAGACATAAACCAAGTAGCATACTACCATTTTTAGCAAGACTGTCAATACAACTGTGAATATCCCAAGCTTCCATTAAGTAATATACAAACTAGTTTGATATAGTAATGGCCTTCTAGGGCATAAACACTAACAATCTCCCACTTGCACTAGGGCCATGTACTGGCATATCGCAGACCTATCATCTCGAATAGCCTCTCGAACTGCGTCTGAGGAATGGCCTTTGTGAATGGATCAGCAGTGTTCTTCTCTGTATCTACTCTCTTTACCTCGATCTCCCGGCGATCTACGATCTCCCTGATCAGGTGATACCGCCTTAAGATGTGTCTGGACTTCTGATGGGACCTGGGTTCCTTCGCTAAAGCTATAGCGCCGTTGTTGTCGCAATACAGAGGTATTGGACCAACACTGGTAGGAACCAGCTGAAGTTCTGTAAGGAACTTCTTCATCCAGACAGCTTCTTTTACGGCATCGCAAGCAGCTATGTACTCCGCTTCCATCGTTGAGTCAGCAACGGTCTCCTGCTTGGAACTCTTCCAACAAACCGCCCTTCCATTGAGGGTAAAGACATAACCCGACATGGACTTGGAGTCATCCTTGTCACTCTGGAAGCTGGAGTCAGCAAAGGCCTCGATCTGGAGGTCTTTTCCGCCATACACCAAGAACATCTCCTTAGTCCTCCTCAGGTACTTGAGAATTTTCTTTACTGCTATCCAGTGCTTCTCCCCTGGGTTTGCCTGATACCGACTTACAACGCTCAATGTGTATGCTACATCTGGTCTGGTACATAACATCGCATACATTATAGAGCCTACCGCAGAAGCGTAGGGTATAATCGACATGTGATCCCTTTCCAAATCAGTCTTGGGAGACATCTCTTTGGAGAGGGTGATTCTGTGACAAGCCGGTAGGTTACCACGCTTAGAATCATCCATACTGAATCTTTTCAATATGGTGTCTATGTACCTGGACTACGAAAGTCCCAACATCCTCTTTGATCTATCACGATAGATCTGGATCCCTAGAATGTAGGTGGCATCACCCAGGTCTTTCATGGAGAACTTCTGTGACAAGAATCTTTTGACTGACTGTAGCATAGGAATATCATTTCCTATTAGGAGAATGTCATCCATGTACAAGACGAGGAATACAACAACTCTCCCTACAATCTTACTGTATATGCATAGTTCATCTGGATTTTTGATAAAGTCGAATTCTTTGACAGTATCATCAAAACAGATGTTCCAACTCCGCGATGCTTGCTTTAGTCCATAAATGGACTTAAGCAGCTTGCATACTTTACCGCTGCTCCCACTCTGAATGAATCCCTCTGGCTTATCCATATAGACGCACTCTTCCAAATTACCATTTAGAAAGGCCATCTTTACGTCCATCTGCCAGATCTCATAATCGTGGAAGGCAGCAATAGCAAGAAGGATCCGAATGGATTTGAGCATAGCCACTGGAGAAAAGGTTTCGTCATAGTCCAAACCAGGTCTTTGACGGAAACCCTTTGCAACAAGTCTAGCCTTATAGGTTTCAACCTGTCCATCTACACCAATCTTCTTTCTGAAGATCCATTTGCATCCTACAGGTTTTACCCCACCTGGAGAAATGTCCAAAGTCCATACTTTGTTAGTGTACATGGACTCTATTTCGGTCCGCATTGCATTCAGCCATTTTACCGAGTCGGCGCTCTGAATGGCTTGCTGGAAGCTAGTAGGGTCATCATTATCAATAACGTAATCTTCTCGATCCCCGTCAATGAGAAAACCGTAGTATCTCTCGGGCGGATGAGACTGCCTACTACTTCTGCGGATAGGCGCTGTTATGTCCCTTTCTTCTGAAACCTCTGGTTCAACCATACTTTCAGTAACAGCTTTTGGTTCTGGAATTTCTTCCATTTCTACTGCGCTCCCACTCTTCTGATTTTCTAAAAATTCAGTTTCTAAGAAGCGGGCATGACGAGAAACAAAAACCTTTTGTTCCTCTATGTAATAGAAGCAATATCCCATGGAGTTCTTTGGATATCCCACAAACTTACACTCTACTGAGCGTGCCTCGAGCTTGTCCGGATGCTGCTTTTTTTACAAAAGCTGGACATCCCCATGTCCTCAGGTACTGAAGATAGGGTTTCTTCCCACTCCACATCTAATATGGCGTGGTAGGCACAGTCTTGGTTGGAACCTTGTTCAAAAGATATGCAGCAGATTCTAGTGCATAACCCCAGAAAGATCGCGGTAACTCAGCCTTACTCATCATGGAACGAACCATATCCAATAGGGTTCGATTCCTCCTTTCCGATACACCGTTGTGTTGTGGTGTGTATGGAGGAGTAAGCTGAAAGAGAATCCATTCTCTTTTAAGTAACCCAGGAACTCGACACTTAAGTATTCTTCACCTTGATCAGATCTCAGTGTCTTGATACTTTTGCCTGTTTGGTTTTCCACTTCATTCTTGTATTCCTGGAATTTCTCAAAGGCCTCGGATTTATGCTTCATCAAGAAGATATGTCCATACCTAGAGAAATCATCCGTAAAAGTAATGAAGTAGGAATAACCACCTCGCGCATTTGTAGACATTGGACCGCACACATCACTGTGTACGAGTCCTAAGAGCTCGCTCGCTCTTACTCCGTGTCCAGTAAACGGAGTCTTTGTCATCTTTCCCATGAGACAAGATTCACAAGTGGTATAAGATTGATATTTGAACGGATTCAAATATCCTTCTCTATGTAACTTCGTTAATCGTGTTTCATTGATGTGACCTAGTCTACAATGCCATAAGAAAGCCTGATTTATTTTTGGAGACTTTCTTTTAAGTGTGTTCTGGACATTGAAAACCTGAGCTTGACTCAGTACATATATACTGTCATCTAATGTACCGGACCCAATCAGAACTTGATTTAGGTGGATGTGAACTACATCGCTTACGAATGTAAAATCATATCCCTCTCTCGAAAGTGAGAATACTGATATGATATTACAAGTCAAACTAGGTACATACAAACAGTTACGTAGAATCAATATCTGCCCACTTGTCAAACCTAGGCGATATTCTCCCATGGATTCAGCGTCCACGCTCATTCCGTTTGCAACCTTGAGAGGCAAATCACCTACCTTGATAACTCTACGGTTTCTCAAAGCATGTAATGAATTACAGATATGAGATCCTGCTCCAGTATCTAGTACCCAGGAAGTAGAGTTAATTGACAAACAGTTCTCAATTACAAACACACTTGAGGCCGAAGCCACAACATGCTTCGTATCCTGGCTACTGGCTTCCAAAGCCCTGCAATCCTTCTGCCAATGCCCGTTCCCATAACAATAGGAACATCCCTCTTTACCTACACCAAGTCCCGAAACTTTTGCTCTTCCCTTTCCTCCTACTTTACCGACACCGTATATCGGCTTTGTAGAGGTCTTCTTCTTTTCACCCTTTGCTTTCGCCCTGGATGTAGAAGAAGAAGGTCCCCCATTAAGCAGAGCTTGTGTCTCCCTGGTTTCTTTCAGGGTGTAAGTAGAGGGTAGGGACTGTGGAAATAAGTCAGCGTATGACCTGTTTCTCAACGTGTTCTCCAGGTCCTTGAGCTCATCAATATAGCTAGTCATTGTAAGGACGTCGCCCCCTACAGATGACCCGACATCCAACATCGCTTGAATTAATTCGTTCGAGGTCTCATATCTTGCGATATGAGATTGCTCTCCATATAAATCTTTGTTATGGAGAAAGATGGAAACTAAGTCCATCTTCTCGTGCTGCTTCTGGTATACACCATCAACTGAAGCCAACACGAGACACTTGGCTTTCGCTTTATCCTTTTCCTTTGTCTGACGGATATCCATATCCGTGACGGTAGAAATTGGACCTGGGACGGCGGGATCTTGAGTAGTAATAGGGTGGTCCAGCTTGTCATAGGCAATGAACATCTGGACAGACCTTTGCCAGTCATATAAGTTAGATTCAGTCAACTTGTTATCTAGATGTAACCTAGTCATGGTCACAAGGTCGCTGCAATGAGAGAGAGAGAAGAAAACACTTTAGCATGATGCTCTTGCAAGTTTAGATTGGTTTTTAATTTATCTAAACTGTATGGCTCCCACTGTTTCTCGAATCCTTCCTCAAACCATAAAAGAAGAATTAGCCAGGACTATTCTCACTGTACAATACTTGCTTAACCGTTCAGCCAGGCCAGTGTCGGTACTTCGAGGGAGGTTTTCCAACGCTTTCACGAAGTTCCTTAATTAAATAACCTCTTTTCTCTGGGGGCGTAGCCCCGCTGACACCTTTCTCGACACTTACTTGGTTTATAGCATTGATCGTTAAGTGACGAATCTCCTGATAAGTAGCATATACTCACAGTAGGACCGGGATCCAAATATCATCGTATGATAATGTTGAAGGAATCCTACCAACATTCATCAAACTCCAAATGGTATGCAACACTAGCAAGTTTCAGTTTCTTTAGAAACTCCCGATGTGGATTTTTGCCCCATGTTCTTATGACCTTGACGAAAGCCAACAAATCATAAGTCACATGTCAAGTTCTGCCCATCATTATCTTGTTAATTTGAACCCACCCGTACATACCCTTGACGAAAGCCAACAAGGTAATACGACTGTCCCAAACCAACTCATCTATCTATGCAACAAATGAATACCCCAGCAGCTACCAAACACTATGCCTTGACGAAAGCCAACAAACATAGCTTGAATACTACTGACCATCCATAAGAAATGACGGAGGGCTACGACTGGTTTTGGCGAAACCGTGAACGTAGTGAACTTGATATAATCGAAGGAACCTGATAGCTTTTTAAAAGGAGTGGTTAAAGCTCCACAATTAAAAATTCTGCTCTTTTAAAATAACCGAGTGGTTTCTTTAAAAATTTTTCCAACGATTCAACTTTGGTTTATTTTCTTTGCATTAAAATAATGCATCCCATCATTTAACCTATCATTGCAGAAAACAACAAAAATACAACGTCCTCTTATGCCATCCGCATTCGCCACTGGGTCCCGTCATCACCCGTTAAATTACTTAACTAACGACAGAGCGGGGGCTGGGCTAGCGCGGGTGTAAAACATAAGTGACGTCTAAATAGCTATCATATATAGATATTGTACATTCGTCAGACACAATAATAGGCATTCCAGATCTCAGATGAACATTATTGGATATACAAGCAATCCGCTTTTCCTTTGAGCCTGCAACAAAAGACGGATGACACAGTTGTGATGAATATCCATTACCCCACCCTAGACCCCTACGGGTACGGCAAACTACCCGCCAAGTACCCGAAGTGAAGCGGTCTCCCTCAACAACGTGAGTAGGCCACTAAACACATCAACATACCCGGTAGTTTGTGTACCCCACCTTGGGTCTATCCTAGGAGCAAAAAACAGTAAATGAAATAATACAACGGTGGCTACAACCGCAACCTGGATGTGCCCCGCAAAAGAATATTACATCATATTACAATTTACATCGAATGAATGAATATAAAACCCATCTCAAACCCCGGCAGATCATCACAACGATCCAATCAAGTTCATATACACAAACAGTAAACATTACAGAAATGTTCAACCCCCTCCCAACCGACATACTAGCAGTTAGGGGAGGTTTACGAACACATTAAACATTACAGATAAAAACCCGATTAGCAAATAACATAGAATATCGATCGACAACCTTTTTCCGTGTCTACCCCAAATGCAAGCCAGCACAGAAGTAACCTGGGCAGAAACATAATATACAGGAAAACAAAACACCATAAAATATGAATTTCTGTGAAACTCCGAGTTAACTCGGGGTTGTCTCGGCGGCGGATCCGCGGCCGTCTTGCCGAGTTGTGTCCTCGTATTTTCCCAGAATTCTTATAATACCCTGCTGTGAATTTTAAGGCATATCAAATATTTTTTTCGACACTTTTAAAATTAACAGAAACTGATAGGTTTCCGGGGTGTTGTTTTCGCGTTTTTCCGACGATCGAAGTTCTAATTAGTTGCTAACAAGCTAGTAAAGCTTTAGTTGGCTCTGATACCACTATAAGTCCATGTCACACACCCTACGAACTTGCGGGGAGGCGGAATATATGAAAAACGATTATCAAAGCTTCGTAACACGGACTTGAGCGCAAGAATCGTGTCTAAACCATTACTAGCAAACTACGAAAAGTTTAACTACTCTGTTTCAAAGTTATACCTCACGCTACTTGTCCTTTGGGTCTTCATCATTGTCCTCTACTCCTTGTAGGACTTTAGAACGTCGGCACCTTAACGGCCTCCTCGAGTCAAAGACGATCCACCCGAGAGCTCCTACTCCAAGCTTAACCTCTAACTTGAGGTAACTAGGATACTCAAAGTGCTAATCTAAGCAACCTAGGTGATATAGAGTTGGATTTTAGTCTAGCTAACCCTTGATCTCAACACATGAGAGGTTAGGTTTAGGGTTTGAAAAGAGAGATCTTGAGGAGAGAGAAGGTGAAAATGAGAATCCTTTTGGATGAATGAAATCACTTGTGTATATATGTAACATATCATATAATTAAATGAATAACAAATAATGATATATCATCATATTTCATTAATACACTAAGTGATTCATCACTTGAGTCATATAAATCATAAATGATTCATTAACTCCATGTATGAATCACACCATGACACATTTATCCAATTAATGCAAATGCCACCTTAACCCCCAAGTCACCATGCTTCTAGAAGCTTCCCGACAAATTACGAGAACGCCCCTCCTATCCGTGAAAACACGGAAAAAATTTAGACTGTATAAATCCAATAATCCGATACTAGAATCTGGCTTAAACCAAAGCCGATTAGTAAAAATTGTCCGAACGTCGTACGTGCGTAAACACACGTATGCGTCCGAACCCTTGTCGTAAAACCATACGACCTCTATATCGTTTCGCCCGAAGCAGGGCAACTCTCAGTGTGGGACTCTAAAGACTTGACACTACGCTGGCAGTGGGTTTAACCACAGACCGCAAGCGGCACTAGCTGTACGTAACAGTCCCCAGGTAGATGTCGATAAGAAGGCCGATGAGGAAACCCATCCGAACTCTTACTGAGCCTGCTGTGACAATCTCCGTACAGTCCGGTCTGTTCGTCTAGGACTATCGCATATCGGGCCTAGGGGGAGGCAAACATCAGTCCCCTAAAAGCGGTATAAGTCGTGTCGGAGCGTAGCCCATTACACCTTGAGAAACTACTGGAAAACCTACCAGTAAATCTCACTTGCCCTAGCCAGGGACTTTGCGTAATGGCTCTCTGACACAGCGCGATATCAACTCCCAATACCGGGAGAGACGAATTCTGTCTAACCGCCACTGCCTCCAAGTGCTCGGGACTGCACCCAACTACTACCTGTTTGCATGATTTCTTTGAGCCGTGGTAGGGTAGCAATCTAAGAACAGTGGGACACACTTGAGGTGAAGTAGCAGTGTCAAGTCTGCGGACTATGCTGTACTCATGTCACCTGGGAACTGTTAACCGACGACGGGTATAATACCAACCAACAGTTCCCCGCGAGTCCTGTCCGGTGTACCCGTAACCTAACGAGCACCTGTATACTATCTCCAGTACGACGTACTGATGGCTGTAGGACAGACCATCTCCCCAACTGGGATGAGAAGCGTACACATTAGTCTACTCCGGAGTATCGATGCCCTGTCTCGATAATCTTACGACTAGGGACCTGTATAGGATGTTGCTTATAGACTACCCAGCCCCCATTAGTGTGACTGCCATCACAACGCTGGTAATCAAGCAAAGATCCTAAGGGCTCTACTAATATGTATAAGCGATACGTTACAAGAAACATATGCACATATTAAAGTAGACACAAACCAAGTAGCATACTACCATTTTTAGCAAGACTGTCAATACAACTGTGAATATCCCAAGTTTCCATTAAGTAATATACAAACTAGTATGATACAGTAATGGCCTTCTAGGGCATAAACACTAACAGATATGAGACCATGCTAGGAGAGAGAATGAGAGTGAGAAGAGAGAGAGAGAGAGGGAGAGTGTTGCCCCCTTTCATTTTTCCCCCACCATTTTCTTCTCCTTCTTCACCTTCAAGCTCCCTCATTATACCCTCATGACCCATCTCAATTCTCTCACCAAAACCCTATACTTCCTTCACAAAAGATAATCCCCACTTCATCCTCTACACATTGGACCAAGAAAAGTTAGATTTTGATGACTTGGGACTTCTAAGGTTTTGCTTGGTGGCATTAATGAGGTATAATCTCTACCAATTAGTTTGGTTTTTAGTTTGTTATATTCTAGTTAAGTTTA
This sequence comes from Agapanthus africanus, assembly GCA_030015575.1. Taxonomy (NCBI): domain Eukaryota; kingdom Viridiplantae; phylum Streptophyta; class Magnoliopsida; order Asparagales; family Amaryllidaceae; genus Agapanthus; species Agapanthus africanus. Next base: position 242,798,661 of record JASDDO010000012.1, read on the forward strand.
GAATCGATTTAGTGTGGATATGTGAACTTTGGAAATTTCTAGAAGAGGTTAGTGTTGAAATTGAATCCAAAGATGAAATTGAGGTTAGTGGAGACCTTATAACCCCTCTAGAGTTAGTTTTATGGACTGAAATCTAAGATAGAACCCTAAACCCTAAACCTAGAAACCCCGATATCGGGAAATTGTGGATTTTGTGAAGGAAATTGATATCTGCTAACACCCGGGGACTCTAAAATTTATTTAGCAAATACAGTGAGACAAGCAGGCACTCAGGAAGCTAACCCCAAGACCCGAGCCCCATCCACCAAGAAGTGGCCGCAGATTTAATCTTCCTGGCCGCAATTTGCGGCCTGGCTAGGGATTTATGCCTCAGTGTTTGGTTCATGGCTCCAGTACATGTAAATTAGACCCTTACAATGTGCAAAATCTCTTAGTTTGGCCTAGGGTAAAATCTTGGAGTGGTTTTCCTAAGTTGCTGTTTTCGTGTTTTCTGTATTCTAAAATTTGGATTTTAGTATTTGATATTGTATTTGGTTGTTGGATGTTTGTACATCAACAACTAGGGAAAATTGGTTGGTTTTGCATGTGTGGGCTATAGGTTCTAACCTATAGGCGATCTGTGTGCCGTATCGGTTTTCCGAACTCGATTCTAATAACATTTGCGATTATGTTGATATTGTAGGTACCTTCGCATGGATTTCGAGGTGACGGAGCATGGCGTCATCGACTTCTGCAAGCAAGGAGCAAGGTGAGTAGATCTATATCTACGGGGGAAGTCGGGTGGATGGCGTATAGCACCCCCGCAAACTTTGATGGAAACCGATTTATATATATAGTTTATGGTTAAGTGAACCTTTAATAGGAATTATAGATAAAGTTAATATATAGTTAGAGAAACCATATTAGAAACTAAAGGATAGTTAGGAGTGATATGATACGGCTAATATGTGATGACGGGATTTGAGGATGATATTGCCGTTTAGGGTACTATAGGACTAGATAGCCGATACAGATGTGTTATCAGAACCATACCTATTTATAAACTGTAGAATCGTAATGCATCTTTTAAACATATACCTTGAGGGACGTTATGGATTTTCAAATGATATCTTTTCCTTAAAAACACCGTAGCCCCTACTTTCAAAACTACGATTCGCATCTTTTAAAACTGATTGTATGGTTCGGGTGTGTATGTTAGATTAAATAAGTATGCTTATAGTAAAGGTAAATGTATATAACATTTTATTCGATGTGAGATATAAATGTGATGAAAAGAATGTAAGATGCGATATGATGACTTGGTGATATATTGGTACACGGATGCGAGTCGATTGAGATGATTGATACCTTGCCGGTCCCCTGATAGGAGATTGTTATGGATGTGACTTGGGACACAGGTATATATATATATATATAGAATGTCGTGAATCATGAATGAGAGGCAGTACGTGACATTAGGTCGTACCCTCATTGTCTTATAGGTTGATAGGATCCCTATTGGTTTAATGCCGCCGTACGATGATTTCCCGTACGTGATGAGTTGACTTGATGTTTGGTCTATACCCTTAACTAGAGGCTGCCGTACGATGTATTGTACCGTGCGTGTTGTTGTGAGGCTATATGCCGATTGATAGATTCACCGACTCGGTCTTGTAGACACGTATACCTTATAGCTTGTAGCTGATGATTTACCTTATGCTACCTTCATGTTATTCGCATTGCATTACTTACACCTGTGCTAGTACACCTGCACCATTATCGATGATGCGTATGTTACACTTACACAGATTGGCCGGCTCACACACTTCATCATCGATAATTGCCATGTCACTACACAGTAGGATTGCTGCATCATGATCTGACTCTTTGCTTAACTTACTTGCGTATATACCCACTTGTACATCCATATTGGCGTACATACATATTGTACACTCATACTTGCGTATATACCCACTTGTACATCCATATTGGCGCACATACATATTGTACACTCATACTTGCGTATATACCCAGTTGTACATCCATATTGGCCTACATACATATTGTACCCTCATACTTGCGTATATACCCACTTGTACACCCATACTTGTGTGCATATATATATATCCTGTGCATCCATGCCTACGTACATACACATTTGTACATACATAGATGATGCTGGCTTTGATTTTGGAAAATTGGAGACCGTATGTTATATTTTAAAAACTGGATTCATTTAAAAGAGCGGTTTTCCTTTAATATGTCATATCACTGTTCCATGTTTTGCATGATATTCGGATATGCTTACATTTTTATCATATGTCGCATACATCATGCTTTATGATTTTACGCATTGAGATATGTTGTTTCATGAGATTTCTGGATTTGAGAACCGTGGCTATTTCAAAAGAATGCATGTACTGTTTTAAAAACCAGGTTTCTTTTGATATGATATTTCAGTGCGTCCACCATGCGTTTTCTCGGTTCTGTGACATGTGAAACCCAATTCGAGGAGCTGGACGAGGCCGATTGCGGGTACATGGTGGACCCGGTATGGTACCCCGGGGCGAGAACGGATTGCTGTGCAGTAGATGGTGAGCCTGGCAGAGGGACTACTACCTACCGGTGATAGTATTTGGGCTCGGCGGATATCCGGAAGATACCGACCGGAGTAGAGAGATGATATGGGCCGATCCAGACTGGCGAAGCCCGAGGGCCGATCCGGACTGACGGAGCCCGAGATATGAGGATTTACGTGTCGATACTGGACACGGGTTTCATGATGTTTTCGAGTGTCGATGTTGGACACCCAGGTTCCATGATTTTGATGTGTCGCGAGGGACACCCATTGATTTATATCCTCATACTTTCATGCATATGGTTATATGATATTTACATGCACGATATTGCTGTGTCATTGCTTGACACGTGGACGGGATCTACATGCATACATACATTGATTATAAGGTTGGACGAGATCCACATGCATACAGACATTGATTATATGGTTGGACGAGATCCACATGCATACATGCATTGATTATATTGTTGGATTATATCCGCACACATATAGGTATTGATTACATTGTTGGCACATATACAGATACGGTCACCCTAGATATCATAGTATTACCCTTATGATATAGTTGACCTAGGAATCATTGTTTATTTGATTTCTACTTATAGATGTTTTTCTACTCATGAGTTGGCAACTCACCCCCGTTGTGCCACAGTTCTTGCAGGTTGACTGCATGGATCAGTAGCGGCATCGCTGGCACACAGTTGCATTCGGGTGTTTGACTTTGGTAGGTGGGACATTTGTATCGTTCCCCATCTTGTATTTATATTTCATATTGTATCTAATCAACTCCATCAGATCAAATCAAACTAGTATTTGTATAAGTAATGAGACTTAGCAAGACTTGTAGTTGCGAGACTTGAGCGATGGGTTTATGTTCGCTTTTGGGGATTTATGTCTTGCTTTTCTTTTATCTTTTGTGGTGATATTCACCGTTGGGCGTCGTATACTTATTTTTACTGTCTTGCGTGGTTATGATCCGCCGGTTCGCGAAGAGCTAGCTCCCGCTTGGGGATGCCTTTATATCATCATGTATTATGGTTTTGGATCAAAATATACAAAGGAGGTGCTGCCTAAATTTTTAAAAGACGAAACTGTTAGTTATATGTATGCCTTAGAGGCCATTAATGTACATGAGATGTATATTGTAGTGGATGCTGGGACATATATAGGGAGGACTTTCTTGCTCGACATGATAGTACGCTATCTGGTTGCTCTTTATCTTAACATGTACACTTATTGTCTCTCTGTATACATGTTGATAAAGCCCTTAGGATGTGTACTCGACTTCCAAGACTATGATGTAGATCGTACTAGTGGGGCCTGGGTAGTCCATGAGTACATCCTTCAATGTTCCTAGTCGTGGGAATATCGAGACGGGGCATCGATATTCCAGAGTAGACTAGCTTATATCTTCTCGACCCATGTGATGGGCGATGGATAATCCCATATCCATTGGTGTTTGACATCAGAGACGGTATGCGGGTGCTCAGTGGAGACTGGGTACACTGAACGGACTCCCCGAGAACTCCCAGATGGTATTATACCTCACGTCAGATGGCAGTTCTCTGGTGACACTGGTACAGCTTAGTCTGTTGACCCGAGATCGTCATAGAGTCTTGTGTGTCTCCCACTGGGCTTTGATTTCCACCCTACCATGGCTCTACTGAGTCGTGCAAACAGGTGGTTTTTGGGTACAGTCCCGATGCACATGGAGGCAATGAGCGATAGGAGGGGATTCGTCTCTCCCGGTATTGGGGGTTGATGTTGCGCTATGCTCGACTGGCCATAACTGGAAATCCCTGGCCAGGGTTGCAGTGATTTACTGGTAAGTGTTATCAGTAGTTTCATACTTGTTGTGGACCTTACATCGGCATGACTTATCAAGCTACTGGAGTCTGACGTCTACCACCCCTAGACGAGATATGCGACATATCAGACGAACAAACCGGACTGTGCGGTAAGTGTTACTGATTGGATTCGCAGGAGTGTGAGCAGGCTTGCTCGTTGATCTTCTGATCGCTCAATACCCGGGTGGCCATTACGTTTAGCAGACCGCTTGCGGCTTGTGGGTGATTGATATGATCACCACCTACTGCCGGCGTATTGACGAGTCTTTAGAGTCCTACACAGAGGTTTCCTGGTTCAAGCGAAACGAAATAGGAGCGCATATGCGATATGTGCGAGACCGAGAATAATACCAGTATGTGATACTGTATTCTATTCTTGCGATTTGTATCATCAGTCAGTTATATGAGATATAGCCGGGTTACCGAATCAAGTGTTGATTCGATATATTGATACACTAGATATTAGTCGGTTATATGCGATATGACCGGATCATTAAATCAAGTGTTGATTTAATGATTTAATGTATAATTATATATGTGATATATTACTTTACATTAACTAGTATTGGTTCACTTAAGATTGATTTTCTCACTTGATGTGCACAAGTTGTATATGTGATATATGTTTGTGTACTAGTTTGTATCATGATTGATGATACATGCAAACTTGGGTATGTGTATGACTTACACCATATTTAAGATAATGGTTTGGGTTTTTATTTATTTTGGTAAAACAAAATGGTGGTTATCTTTGTCTTGGCTTGAAGCTTCATGAAGCTTTTAAGCATCTTTGACAAAGTCCACTCATTTTGTTTTGCATAAGATTTTCATTAACCTAACCATTACCTCAAACTATGGTTTAGTCTCTACAAAGGTAAACTCACCCATGGTTGCATTATGATAGACTTCACTTGATTATTCTTTTTAAATAATTCATTTTATTCTTATTCTTTTCTTTCTTCTTCTTCTTCTTCAAGAAGAAGAAAAGCTTGCTAGAAAAATTTTCAAGTGAAGAAATAGAGTGAGAAATCCAAATCCAAAGTGAACCCACTTCCTATTTTATCATCCTCTACTACTTGCCATTTAGTTTAGGGTGTTCTCTTCACAAAGTTCATGATCTAGTAAAGATGGAGCTTGAGTTTGAGTCTCCTCGACGTAGATCATCTTCGGCCTCAAAGTCAACGACCTAGCCCGCTCATTTCTCCGAGGAAACCATCACTCGAGTCTGGGATCTCGATGATCGCAGCGAAGGGACGTCAACACGGAGCTTTATAAGTGAATGACCGGATCTACAAAGGTTGTAATCCCTTTCACTTAGTGTTAAAGTTGTTTACTTGCTAGTTTTCGCATAATCTCTAGTATACGATCTTGGTTAGGGTTGTTCGGCACGGCTAAATTTTTGAATCGGGCATGGTAGATGCCTTGTAGAACCTTGTTAGAGTTTCTAGGAACCCAACAGAAACACGTTTTCAAACTAGTAAATTTCACTTGCATTTTCATGTTCCTTTTCTATGCATTAAGAAAACTTGATTTCAATATACCTTTATTTCAAAACTTCACCTCCTTTATTTTCTTAAAAAGGTTTAGATTTCTGGGTTTCAACTTACTTGAATTACGTTACGCCCTTAGACGTTGCGTGATTTAAGTGCTGGTCACGAGCTAATATTTCGGGTAGTGACAGTTGGGACCTGGGTTCCTTGGCCAAAGCCACAGATCCATTGTTATCACAATACAAAGGTATTAGATACTCAATGGACAGAACCACACCAAGTTCAGTTATGAACTTCTTCATCCAAACAACCTCTTTGGCAGCATCGTTGGCAGCGATATATTCAGCCTCCATCGTCGAGTCTGCCACTGTTTCTTGCTTGGAACTCTTCCAACAAACCACCCCTCCATTTAGGGTAAAGACAAATCCCGTGTGCGACTTAGAGTCGTCCTTATAACTTTGGAAGCTCGAATCGGTAAAGGATTCCATCTGGAGTTCTCCGTTACCATACACCAAGAACATTTCCTTAGTCCTTCTTAAGTACTTGAGAATGTTCTTCACAGCTGTACAGTGACTCTCTCCAGGATCTGCTTGATATCTACTCACTACACTTAGTGAGTATGCAACATCGGGTCTCGTACATAGTATCGCATAGATGATAGAGCCTACTGCCGAAGCATAGGGTATCCCTTGCATGCGAGCTCTCTCCAAATCAGTCTTAGGAGACATCTCTTTGGAGAGAGTGAGTCCAGAGATCGTGGGTTTGTTCCTACGCTTGGATTCTTCCATACTAAACCTCTTTAGTATGGTGTCAATGTACCTGGATTGAGACAATCCCAATATCCGTTTAGATCTATCTCTATAGATCTTAATCCCCAAAATGCAGGAGGCATCACCTAGATCTTTCATTGAGAATCTATGTGATAAGAAGAGCTTGACTGGGTGCAGCATAGGAACATCATTTCCTATCAAGAGTATGTCATCCACGTACAATACGAGGAAGACAACCTTACTCTCTGCAACCTTCTTGTAGATACAAGGTTCATCTACGTTCTTGATGAAGTCAAACTCTTTGACTACAACATCAAAACAGATGTTCCAACTCCGTGATGCCTGCTTTAACCCGTAGATGGATTTAAGAAGCTTGCACACCTTTCCGCTGCTCCCACTATCTACGAAGCTCTCTGGCTGGGTCATGTACACGTACTTCTCTAAATCACCATTTAGAAAGGCGGTCTTAACATCCATCTGCCAGATTTCGTAGTCATGGTATGCAGCAATGGTAAGTAAGATCCGGATGGACTTAAGCATAGCCACTGGAGAAAAGGTTCCGTCATAATCCACACCTGGTCGTTGACGAAAACCCTTTGCAACAAGTCTAGCTTTGAAAGCCTCAACTTTTCCATCTACACCAAGTTTCTTCTTAAATATCCATTTGCTCCCAATGGGTTTTACCCCTTCAGGAGCAACTTCCAAAGTCCATACTTTGTTGGTGTACATGGATTCCATCTCAGATCGCATTGCATTCAGCCATTTCACAGAGTCACCACTCGTGATGGCCTGCTCGAAGCTAGTCGGGTCATCATCTTCCATGATGCAATCCTCGCTTCCACCATCAATGAGAAAACCGTAGTATCTCTCAGGTGGATGAGGAACCCTACTAGATCAGTGGAGATGCTGGGGTTCGTTGGGAACTACTGAATCCCCTGGTTCCACTAATTTTTCAGTTGCAGTTTGTGCTGCTCGAACTTCTTCCAGTTCTACCTTATTGCCACTAATTTCTTTTTCAAGAAATTCCTTTTCTAAAAAGGTGGCATGCTGAGCAACAAACACCTTTTGCTCCTCAGGGTGGTAGAAGATATGTCCCCGTGAATGCTTGGGATATCCTACAAACTTGCATAGAACTGATCTTGCCTCGAGCTTGTCCGGATTTTGCTTTTTGACATAGGCCGGGCAACCCCATATCTTAACAAAATTAATACACGGTCTCTTCCCCTCCCATATCTCATATGGAGTGGTAGGAACTGATTTGGTTAGAACTCTATTCAATAGGTATATGGCTGTTTCAACCGCATACCCCCAAAAGGAAATAGGCAACTCAGCAGTGCTCATCATAGAGCGCACCATATCTAATAGGGTGCGATTCCTCCGTTCCGATACACCGTTGTGCTGTGGTGCATACAGTGGGGTAAGCTGAGAGAGAATCCCATTCTCTTTTAGATAATCCCGGAACTTATTGCTCAAGTATTCTCCTCCTCGATCAGATCGAAGGATTTTAAAACTTTTACCCTTTTGGTTCTCTACTTCGTTCTTATATTCTCTGAATTTCTCAAAAGCTTCAGACTTGTGTTTCAACAGGAACACATGTCCGTATCTTGAGAGATCGTAAGTGAATGTAATGAAGTACGAGGAACCATCCCTGGCATGTGTAGACATGGGATCACATACATCACTAGGTATCAGTCCCAAGAGTTCCGTAGCTCTTTCTCTGTGTCTACTAAACGAAGATTTGGTCATTTTGCCTTTGAGACATGAATGAAAAGTTTCATAAGATGAAAATTCGAACGGATTCAAATATCAATCCTTATGTAACTTAGCTAGTCGTGTCTCATTGATATGACCTAGTCTATAATGCCACAAGAATGATTCGTTCATTTCTGAACTCTTCCTCTTGTGTGTGTTTTGCACATTAAGGACTGCAGTTTGATTGAGAACGTATATGCCATTATTTAACGAGCCTGATCCAATCAACTTTTGATTCAGGAAGATGTTCATAACAGCATGAATATACAGAAAAGATGTAGTAACTGCAACATTTAAGAATATACCTTTCCAAATACGAGTCATACAGTTCTTGGTGTTTGAAATAGCACGAATCGTGGTTTTAGAAAAATAGGGGCTACGGGGTCTTTGAGAAAAGATACGTCTTTTGAAAAATCCGTAGTATCCCTCGGTCTGTCTTTAAAATATTCATGATTCGTTAGTTTTGAAAATAAGTATGACTCGAGCCCAGTCGGAAGGGTAAGGAAAATCCACCTAAAGTCTGAGTCGATATATCTAATAATCGGTGATCCCGCCTCAATAGCGTCACGTACGGTAAAATATATAGTATGACATCCTCAAGTCCAGAGTGCGGATCAATCATCATATCTATATCTCGTACGGTAAAATCCATCGTACGTCATCCCAAAATCGGGGTACGGGTCAAATATCACATATACCTCATTATCCATATAGTATCATTATCGATAAATCAAGAATTGGGGATACCATTCTAAAATCTAGGTTATTCCCATATCATCAAACATATATCCTCGTGTGTATGAAAACACATCGCCCAACGTTCCGTTATAAAATCATGTCGTATATCATATCATGACCCAATCATATATCACAATCTCACGGCATCAAGCCCGATCATATCGGCTCATCTCCAAGTGTCATATACTGGGCTCATCATCCGTGTATACGTATATGTATATATATATACCAACGCATCAACATATATATATATATATATACAAAAAAATAAGCATATACACCCAATATCAAATCACGTGTGTGCATGTGTGTGTGTGTGTCCACCTTTACTCTAGAGTTTCGCGACTAAGAAACTAAACTAAAAGCACTTTCATCCAATTACACAAATCCAACCGATGGCCTCCTAAGGCCTTTCTTACTAAATATTCATATCTCGCAATAACACATACGTATATATATCATATCACATCATATCCTATGAAATTGCGGGGGTTCTATACGCCATCCACCCGACTTCCCCCGTAGATATACATCTACTCACCTGGACGACTCGGCTAATCTGATCCGATTTCAGCTTTGTCATTTCCGCGCCACATCTGACGCCTCTGCATCCGATCCTAGAAACGTACACAAGGAAATAAGAGAATAAATATAAAATTAGTCGCGGACACAACCAATACAAGTCAACCACGTGCACTAACTAAACACGTACGCACTTGGTGCACAAAACGCGCTCGCGACAACGCCACAAACCACAACTGGGTTCGCTAAACGTGTCAACTACCAAGCATAAACCCAAACGCACCAATCGCGCATCCACAACACTTCAAATAATATATGAAATATGTTATAATTCACCAAAATCTCAAACTTAAATAAAATCTATTTAACCCAAAAACCTAGTAAGAATCTTTAAACCATTTTAGTACCAATCTAGATGTTTTAGAAATCTAGTGGCCACAATGCTCACATAATGTCATAATTAGGCCACAAAACTACTAACTAGATTTTAATCTCAACTAATTACACATTAATTAAAAACCTAGTTTGCAAAGTTATATAATTAGGACAAATTAAATGTATCAATTAACAAATTAGCAACTAGACTGGGTTTTTCAAGTCTTTAGATACTAATCTACACATTGCAATCTTAATCAAGTAATAAAAACCCTAGCTTGATCCAAACCCTTCTCTTGAAATTTTCAACTTTCAATTAAAGTATATTAACATCTAATTAAAATTAGATCTAAGCATATAATTAACAAGTAACACTTTGGATGAAGTTTTATACCTCAAGATCAAGAAACCAAACATGCAAACATAGCCTCCCAATTTTCTTCCTTGCTCTTAGATCCATGCTAGAATGGCCAAGGAATAAAGGGTAAAGGTTTGATTAGGGATTTGTGAGGTTTTTGTATTGATTTTTGAATGAATTTTTGATGAATTTGGAGATTAGATGAGGTGGTGAAATGAGGGGGGGGCTGCTGCCTCATGGCTCGGCCAAGGCAAGGGAGAGGGGAGAGAGAGTGAGCTGGTGTTTGTAAAGTCAAGAAAATATACCCCATACCTCAATATAATAAGCCCATGCCTTTTTGTTTATTCTTTTCTTTTTATTTCTTTTTTTTCTTTTCTTTTGAAGTGGGGAAATGAGTGAGGAATTTGGGGCTGCTCATGGGGAAGTTTCGGCCAAGGGAGAAAAGAGGGTGTGTGGGTGTATGTAGAAATTTCCATGTCAAGAAAACACCCCTATCAATCATACATTAACTCATTTCCTTAATTAATTCATTTTATTTTATTTCCAACCCTAGACTTCTCTAGAATTATGGAGACAAGTGAGAGAGAATTAGCATGCTACATACTTGATTCTAAGTGGTCATGGTTCACTAAACTTGTATTAACCGATTCAAATTTGTAATTATCACTAATTAAATGTATTAGTGAAAGCTTATAATAATATTTAAAATAATTAATTAAGGAAAATATAATTTTTTTTGTAAACTAGCAAATTAATAAGTGACCAACTAAAAATCAAATACCAGCAATTTCATAGCTAGAATAGGTATATTTAAGTTTATGTGGAAAAATAATTATTTCCTGGTTTTTACAGAAAACACCAGTTATTTTACCGATAATAGGAAATTTCACCTAAACGATTTTCAAAACGTTACAGTCTTCCCCCCTAAAGAAATTCGGTCCCCGAATTTAAATTTAATCCCCCCATATACTAAAACATTTCAGCAAAGCAATCAAGTCGGCGGGGCTCCGAAATCTTAAATACTTAAGACACATCTTAGCGCAATGCATGCGCATGAAAAAAAACGAGTATAAAACTCAAAGTCAAAACTCCGTCAAGTATCACGCAATCATCGGAGTCATGGTGAAGATACCAATGTCAAGGTCCAATACGAAAACCAACATGATATACATCAAAACTATAACATGTACATAGTACGCATCGTTGTAAACTCGTCAAAATATCTAAAAGAAATGCATGCTAAACCTTTTCAAGTCGCTGTGTGATGCGCATATCACAGCACAAGTAGCGGACGTTTATTGTAGAAAATAACTATATATACATACATATATATATATACATACATACATATATATATATACATACATACATACATATATATATATATATATATATATATATATATATATATATCCTTTGTTTATCACACACGTCCCGCCGTTTTAAAATAATTTAGAAGGGTTTCCTTTGTAACATGTTTCGTGTCATCTCGGACACATAGGAAAATACTGAGACTATAGCTCATTTTTGGAAATTCCTTCGGTAACTATCGATGCATACAAAAACATATTCAGGTACTGTCCTCGGACTAGTCCTGCTCAGCAACTATACCAAATAGTAAATATCATAAAACATACTGCTCCAAAAGAAATCAATCCCAAACTGTGTATAAGAATGCCACGTGCGTCTGGTGCGCACGGAATTCGAAATCAAACCCAAGTGCCATGCATAAGCATAAAACAAAATCTAAGTGCAACGGGTGTGCATGAAAAACACCTGTCAAAAGCAATGGGTGTGCCTGACAACAATATCAGGTGCATCTGATATGCATGAAAAATCCCGATTTAGTGCATCTGGTGTGCACCGAAATCGCATCAAGCGCGCCAAATATGCGCAAGAGTCCAAATCAAGTGCACAAGGTGCACGACAACAAATATCGAATATCACAATCGAAATCGACGGTATACAACATACATCAATCCAAATCAGGTATACCGTGGTATATAATCCCACAACCACGTGCATCAGCGTGCACAAAATCGAATCGAAGTACAAAAAGTGCATGAAAACTACACCGAAAGCACAAGTCAAATCACCTACATACCATAGGCATGAAATCAAAATCAAACATCTCGAACGACATCAAATCGAAGTTGAGTGCAACTGTGGTGCACAAAATCTCAATCATGTAAATAAATCGCCGAAAATACCGAATTCCGAAATGACGGACACGTGATATTCGAATCACCAAATCGCAAATCGTAAACACTGTCGTCGATACGTCCTTCCTTCAAGTCGAGAAGGTGTCGGTGCATCCAAAGCTAGCAGAGCAAGATACCTACTTGCCTCCTGTTCATGGTCTGGCGCCTTGTGCCTTTAGGCCCTCGTCTCTCACTACGGATTGCCAGCTACATAGCTCCTCGGCTTAACGGCCCAATATGGAATGATGACGGAAACAGTTTCTCTCTGGCACATCCTCTAAAATCTCTGGCCAATTATCATGGTCACTCTTAACATGTCCCGTCGATGATGCCGAACTCTAGCCTACTCGGTGTGCGTGATACGATCGATCCTGGGTCCAAGTCTTCTCGTGTAGTATTCCAGAAAGATTCTGTCGGGGTCTCTCCCAAATCTCGTTCTCGCCGAACTGCCCGGAAGTTATCACCCTTTACAAAATCTATTTCTTGTTCCGGAACAGCTGCATACTCATCATGAATTCTTCTAAAAGGTATATCCATATTTAACGCCTCTGCATGCGTATTGCATCGCTGATGTCAACGGAGTGGAATGACAACTCGTCAAAATCTCATATGAACCTCTTACTCCACTTTCTCTAATGTGGACTGATTCAGACTCGTCTCTTCGTAGCTGTATGGACTGCGCTACAAACGGATATACTTATATCTAGAGTTTCCCTTCCGAAACCACGAACTCGACAGCTCAATATCTTGTGGTAGGTATCTGGCCAACTACACCCTTGGAAACTCTTCCAAATCATCGGAGGAATACTCTTCATTCGTCCGTTTTTCTATCGACTCTCAGCATGCCTGTGTGAAGTCTTCTCTAGCTGAAATCAATCAATTTGATGACCTCGCATCGGGGTATGCAAACGAACCACGTGTCCTGGTCATTCATCCATGGGTGACTAGGATCTTCTATCATATCCCTAAGTATAAACTCGTGCTGCAATAGCTTCAAACATCTGGGGCGATATCTTGTCAGTCCCAGCAACAACTGGCTCATTCGTCCGCACGCTAAACAATGCCTCAATCCTCAAGAATAGATGATACATTAACGGTCATCACATTCTAGCCGATCTCTAGCAGTGGCCCAATCCTCTGGTGCTGATCTGAACGTTCGAGAAATCTTAGTAAAAACAATGCATCAAAACGCTCGTGTCACCAAAAACACAATAAAATGACACATCTATGCAATCATGTCACCGGAAATACGCCATGGTCAGTTCTCATCCAAGACGAGCTCATGCTGACCGCAACTCTAGCCGCAGCTCTCTCTGCCCATGCAACCGTGGTAACAGAAACCACCATCCGACATCGATGAAGATAGATCAAAGGAACGAATAGTATACAGTGCAAAGAAATGTACATCATAAGGCTTTTTAAGCGGAGTAGCGTATCGTAAGTATGCCTCGGAACATACACACGGTACATCACTCTACTTAAGTTACCTACTCCATCAACCAAGGTCAACCTACACGATGAATGTTCGGGTCTAATACCCCATCGACCAAGTCTAAGTTCCGTAAGGTCAAGCCTAGGTTCTGAATATATATATACGCCCTAGACTCCGCATAGTCAAACCTAGACTCGAACCAAGGTTAAACCTAGTGCTCCGATACAAACTTTGTCATGACCCGAAGGTACGGAACGCGACTGGCACTTAAATTATGAAACGTCTAGAGGCGTAACGTAATCTAAGTAAGCCAAAGCCCAGAAATCTAAACCATTTTTAATGAAAAGAGTGAAGAAAACTTGTTTTAAAGCAAGTGGTTTTAACAAAATATGTGTCATTAAACATTTAAAAGCAACATCATATTTTCCCGAAAATTTCGGCAGAGTCTCCTTTGTAAATACAGGCCCCCAAACGAGTACAAACATGCATATACATAAGTAATGAATAAATGCATCCCCAAGCGGGAGCTAGCTCTTCGCCAATTGGCGGAAACAACCAAGCAAGCAATATAATATACAACGCCGAAGGGCGATGATCAAAACTCAGAAAAGAAACCAACATCCTCAAGAAAACCAGAGAAGACCCATAATAATACAAGCGCGCGACTCTAAGGTCAAAAGAATATACAACTCGTCTTCTAAGCCTACCAAATAATACAAGTCTGGTTGATGGAGTTTTACTAGATACAACTGAAATAAATAAAGTGTACAACGGTGGTCACGATGCAAGTGAACCCACCTACCAAAGCAATCACCCAGAAGGAAGCAGTGTGCCAGCAAGCCGCAATGAAACCTGTACGGCCAAACCTGCAAGAAACTGTGGCACAACGGGGGTGAGTTGCCAACTCGTGAGTAGAAAACATCACCGAGAAGAAATCGCATGTATGACTCTCTTCTAGGTCATACAATAAAATATACAATACTACAACAAGGGTGACAATATATCAGAAGTGTGATATCAAAGTACTCGTGTCCGTGTCATGAGTAATAATATATCGATGCATGACATGTACTAATGCACCATCCAACGTGTGGCCAGCAACGACACACAAATCATGATAAAACCCGAGTGCCTAGCATCGGCACTCAAAACATCTCGAAATCTGTGTCCGACAGCGACACATAATACTCAAATCTCGGGCTCCGCATAGTCAGGATCATCCCATGGGCTCCTGTAACGCCTTAGGATTTCGATTAGTGTTAATTAAGAGGTAATGCGGGTTTACTGTAAAAAGTTAACCAATTCGGGTTCCTCACATTTTATAACATTTAATTAATAATTTATTATTATTTGTTATGGCATGCACACACATGTGCATGTTTATGTGAGGGTTTGTTTGTTCTAATCTAGTTTAGTGACCATGGCATTTAACCCTAATACTAATCCTTTGCTTTAATCCAATCCTTTGCTTAACCCTTAACCTAAACCTCTAAATAATCGAGGGAGATATTTTCTTTTTGTGTTTTGGATGTGAGAAGAGATGGCATGTGAGTCATGGTTAGCATTAATGGAGAGTTAATGCATTTGGTGCACTCACCCCTTACACTCACCTCTCTCTCTCTCTTTATATTTTCTTCTCTATTTCTCTCTCACTTCATCTCTTCACATTATTTTCTCATTCCTCTCACCCTCAACTGAACACTTGCTAATCCCTTCACTAATCCATCACAAACTTCACAAAATCTCACCAAAATCACTTCTTTTGCCTTGTTTTGCCTCTTGGATGTCTTGGAGCTTGGAAAGCGAGGATCTTTGTGCTTGTGGGAGTAGGTAATGATCTCTATCTGTTAGTTAAGTCTTTTTAGTGTTGTGTAGTCTTATAGTTTCAGTTTAGATCGTTTAAAGTTAAGTTTTGTGCAAATATCGAATTTTTAATGTCGTTTTGTGATATCTGTGATCTGCTGTGACCCCGAGAGTATACTAGAAAATCAAACAATGTAGTTGTGTTGTACCTGAGACCATAGAACATCACCTGGAGCACGAACCCCCTTGCTCGGATCTCGGCCGGCGACGAGAAGGCAATTTCCGGCGAGCTCGGATTTTCGTGGGAGTTTGGGTGTGGGTTTTTGTGGGTAGGTGTCTGCAGTGGTTTAAGTGTGTTTGGTCTTGTTTGATTGTTGGGTTTTCTCTGTATATAAAATCCGGGATCTGTTCATATCAGATTTTTGCATTTTCATACCGCCCAATTTTTATCACATTGCATATCGGTAGGTACTCTTGAGCCGTGTTTGCTAGTCAATTGCAGGATACAGGTTCTCGGCTCTAAAACGGTGAAATTCATGGAAAAACACGACAAAGTCCGGGTTCCTGCCAACCACAGATAAAACACGGGTCTCCACTCTTTATCCGTCTGTTGCCACACACCAGTTTAAGAGACAAAATGGCAAATCAATGTCGTTTTCATGCACAAGGCTCAATGGCAGCACAAGATCCAAGAAATCTACACGGAGCTCAAGGAAATCATGACAAAAAGATCCACATCAAATCACCTTTTGCTCAACAGAAATTCTGGAAAAATCGTGAAGAAAATCTGAGAAAAGATATATACCAGATTCATGGGCACAACAAACCAGGGAACCATACAAAATTTGGACACCTAACTCCACTAAAGGGCCGCGGATCCGCGGCATAAGCATGCTTAGGCCACGGTTCCGCGGCCGTATGGTGGCGGCAAGTGTCCAAATTTTGTGGGTATATTGGTCATTTCACTTTAGTTCTGAATGTTGCCTTAGGTTTTCATTTTCCAGCCTATAAATAGCCCAGAACCTTGTGAAGCCAAGGGTGCATAATCTTGTATTTATTTTTTAGGTTTTAGTTGTTGTTCTTCTTCCTCCTCTCATCTCTTCTCCATTAAAAATCTTGTAGTGAGCTTTTGTGAGTGAAGAATGATGAATAAAGAAGTTCCTTTTGTTGTTATATCTTGTCTTGTTCTTTAGTTAAATTATTATTGCTTGTAATTTTCATTTGTTAACTTAGTTGTTGTTATTTCTTATTGTTTCTTTCTTTTCTCTTTTCCTTTATCCTTAGACAACCATGACACTTACGCTTGATCCTTGCCAAGGTGAGGTCGCAAATAGCTAGTTGTTATCTTCTAATCTCATTCTTTCTATCTTCCTCTTTTGTTTTGTTTTCTTTTCATTATGAGGTGTGAGTAGTTTCATACTTGTTAGGGTAGGATAAGGGAAGTTTGAGAGAAGGAAATCTCTCTCACTCTTTCCTTGCCCAACATCTTAAATCGACTCCCGTTAATTGAACCACAATCCGCTCCTTACGGCACCCTATCCTACATGATAGCGGTGATTCCGTAGTGAGACCGGTTGTGGTTGAATTAATCGGAGGTTATGGCTAAGAGCCAAGAACGGACGGACAAGCACCAAAAGGAAGAACTTATGCGTTGGAAAGCCTAGCTTATACTCGCAAGTTCCTTCCTAGTCGTGCTAATCCCCGTTGTTGCCGATTACCGTAACACCGATATTAAGAGTGGCAACGAAAGAGGTGAGCGACTCCTAACTCAAACTAACCTAATCCTAACCCTAACAAGCTCTCTTTACATATCATTTTAACACTTAGTTAATCACAAACAAATCTGGAAAACTGGACTTAACTCGTTTAAGCACATAGAAAAAGATTCCCATCTCCCTGCCGACGACCCGTACTCAACCGGCTAGCTACAAGCGAAACCGTCTTGATTGCGGTAATTAACTAAACTTGAACACGCAGAATAGCTTCCAATCAAATGGCGCCGTTGCCGGGGAGACGGTAGTTTATTTCTTTGTGTAATTTCGGATTAACTTGTGAATATAAATATAACCGTAAAACAAAAAATCATCTTGTTATTTTTGATTAGTTTTGTGCAAGTGTGCAGGATAATACGGAGTTCGAGTTCAGTGCCAAAGACGTGGGAAGATAGACCCACATTTCGCGGCTACACCGCGACGGATCAAAATGAAGCAAACGTTCTACTGTACAAATCTGGAGCAGATACAGTAAGCAAGTCAAAATTCAGCACATCTAGACAAGCAGAGGACAACCATCGAAGCACCTGCAAGAAAAATCAAGCATCAAAGCCAACAAACCGCCGTGGAACCGCGGCATAAGGAGGCTTAGGCCGCGGAACCGCGGCCACTTGGTGCCCTCTGCATCTCAAAATCTCTGTAAGTGTTCCCTGCTTCTTCCCCACTCCTCTGGACTCCAATAAATTGTGTTTTCTGCAGCATTCTTTGCGCAAACTCTCTTCCCCCTTCCAATAAACTGTTCTTGTGCAGGATTCTTTGCGCCGCACTAAAAATAAAAATTGTTTGCAGTTGATTTGTTATCGCTTTGCATTCATTAATACAGACTTAAGGGGCTTGAAACCAATTCAGATTGGGTGGGGATTTCATCACCCTTCCCAGGACGCCAAAAATCACAAAAAACATATGCATTGACCATTGTTAAATTAAAAAATACTAGACTCAGCCCTAAGGACTTCGCGCTCAATAGGACAGAGGACTAGTTATAGGCATCGGCCGTTTATCCTATCTGACTTTTGCGGTGCCTAGGCAAGTGTGACGAAGGCAAGTGGTTATTTAATTAAGGAACTTCGCGAAAGCGTTGGACAACCTCCCACTTACCTGGCACTTATCTAGCCGCATTAGACGGAGAAGAGGCGGTTTGAGGTCCTATTTCTAGCCCTCTGGAACAGTTAGGAGCTGTCTAGCAGACCTAGGTGACCCTAGATCTAGGTGAGATTGTGCATATCTTATTTATGATTGCTTAAAGCCGTAAGTCCGTACATATTTCTGTAAAGATCTTTCTAAAAAAAAAAGAAAAAAAGGAAAAAATCAAAAACTTTTATAAAAACTTGCCCTTTTGTCGCCAAATCCATTTTTCACCCACCACCCATCGTTTTTCTCCATTGACGTTTTCTTACCCTCACCTTCTCCGCTTTGACTATACTAAACTCGTTTAGTGTATGTCCGCTTGGGCTAGGGACACTAGCGCCCGCCTAGTCCGCGTTACGTTAGTCGCTACCGACTACGCGATCGACTCAGACGTCGAAACTCCGTCCACTCCTCTTTCATCCCTTCCTTTGCCGGCCAACTCCGACGTTGACCGAAATTCTGTTCATACATCTTCACCTTCACCATCACCAACCTCTTCTTCCGCGATGTCAGGATTTAATCCGAACATCTCTTTGACTACCCCTGGATTGGCTCCACCTCCTACGGAGACCAATAACCCACCACCACCGCCTGTCATAGCGCCGCAGCGAATCGTGCTCCAGGATCGTTTCTATCCCACCCGTTCTGCACTTCCCACCTGCCTTTCTCTTCCACCGGCCAATGGGGATAATTTTGAAATTAAGCCCCACTTCATCAACATGCTTCCACGATTTCATGGGCTTGAATCTGAAGATGCCTATATCTTCATCAATAAATTTCAAAACGTGTGTGCCATGATGAAAACTACCCAACTGTCGGACGATGCTATACGTCTACGGGTCATTCCGTTCACTTTATGCGATCTTGCTGAAAAATGGTTGTATAACACCGCTTCCCACTCCATAAGCAGTTGGGATGATTTTGTTAAAGCGTTTCTCAAAAAGTTCTATCCGAATCATAAAACCGCAAGGATTCGCAATGAAATCAACCAATTCTCTCAGCTTCCTTCTGAACCCTTCTGGAAGTGCTTTGACCGGTACAAAGACCTTCTTGTTCAGTGTCCTCACCACGGTATAGAGAAATGGCAACTTTGCCAAACCTTATACGAGGGCCTGAACCTAGCAACGAAACAGTTGTTAGAAACCATTTGTTAGGGCCACTTCCTATCGAAATCTGACGAGGAAGCGTGGCAGTTCTTTGACGACCTTGCGGAGCAAATGCTACAATGGGAGAGCACCAGACCGACTTCTTCTTCTTCTACCTCCACTTCTACCGGTCAGTCTAGGGTAGGAATTCACCAACTTGATGTCTCTATTGCGATGAAAGCTGAAATGGCTGCAGTAACGAGAAAGCTTGAAGCAATAGAGAGCAAATTCTCTGCTCCTGCCCCTGTTCTTCTCCTTCGTACCATCTGCGCTTGTTGTTCCGATCCTTCTCACTTAACCCAAGAGTGTCCTTACAATCCGCCATCGCAAGGACATGATCAGGTTAATGCTGCATTTCAGCAAAGACCGAGGAATGATCCATACTCTTCCACCTACAATCCCGGTTGGAGAAACCACCCCAATTTCGCCTGGAATCAGAATCAGAATCAATTCCAAGGCAACAATTTCCAAAGGGCCCCTCCGCCGCAACAACAAGCGCAACAACAAACTCAACAGCAGTTTCAGCAACCCTTCCAACCCCAACCTTTCCAAAATCAGACGAACAACTTTGCACCCAACAATTCTTTTCCACCAAACAACTTTGTTCCGTCAAACAATGATAAGGTTTCCTCGATCGAACGAAGTCTGGAGGCGTTCGTTAAACGATCGACACAATCCACCGCCAACATCCAGTCTTCCATTCAGTTCTTAGTGCAACACACTGCCGCTCACGGGCAAAGCATCAAGACCATCGAGGCCCAGATTGCACAGCTGAACACGGCCTTAAGCGAGCGAGAGAAGGGGAAGCTCCCGTCCCAGCCACTCCCAAATCCCGGTCACCCACATAATGTACATATTGCTCTTGAACAACAGAACCATAATGTGAATGCCGTAACTACATTGAGATCGGGAAGGATGCTGCAAAACAACATTGGCGCACGGATCAACGATGACACCCCGGCCGCTTCTTTTTCTACTTCTTCTTCTTCTTCTTCTTCTTCTCCTGCTTCTTCGTCTTCTGATCCTATTCTCCATTCTTCAAAAGGCTCTCCTTCTTCTTCTGCTCTGAACGGACCCGCTTCTCACTCCACGAAAACACCTGTTCTGGGATCCGTTCCAACTCCACAATCTCCTCCTCCAACATTAGACTCAACCAATTTTAAAAATGTTCCATTTCCAAACCGGTTGAGGTCTAATAAACAAAATCCTCAGATGGAGAAGATTCTGGAGTTATTTAAGCAGGTTAACATTAACATTCCTCTTTTAGATGCTGTCTAACAAGTCCCGTCCTACGCGAAAATCTTAAAGGACTTGTGCACGAAAAAGAGGAAGTCTCAGGTACCCAAGAAAGTTTTCTTGGCTAGTGCTGTGAGTGATGCCCTTACCCAATCTTTACCACAAAAACGGAAGGACCCTGGCTGTCCTATGATTTCTATTACTATTAGGGATAAGAACATCAACCGCGCACTATTAGATCTTGGTGCCAGTGTTAACCTGCTTCCGTACTCAGTAGCAATTAGGCGTCGGAGAGCTGAAACCCACGCACTGCACTCTCCAAATGGCCGACCGATCGATCACCCATCCTAGGGGTGAGCTAGAAGATGTGTTAATAAAAGTCGGGGACTTCATATTCCCCGTTGACTTCATTGTATTAGACACACAGCCTGTAGCTAACCCCCGGAATCAAATTCCGGTGATACTCGGTCGCCCATTCCTTGCAACCTCAAATGCTGTGATCAATTGTCGCAATGGTTCGATGAACCTCTCTTTTGGAAATATGACGATTGAACTCAACATTTCTAGGTTGGGGAATCAGCCCGCCGAACCTAATGCTCATATACTGGACGTCTGCTCGATCCAGGAGATCACCCCAGAAGAATGTGAATTCGAGGAGTTTCTGTTTGATCACGATAATCTTAACGCCACTAGTGCGTTCCTCCTCGAACCTGCTGCTGTTTCTGCGCCCGACAACGACTACGAGTGTTTCACGTTCTCGAACGATCTTAGCCGCGCACAACTCGAATTTGAATCTTTCGAATTTCCGGATGAGTTACCTGAACCATCCAACTCGGTCGCCTACACTCGTTTTGAACCTTTGCTGGAGTCCTTTGAGTTCGAGACCTCTGCACCAATCTTGCCTTCAATCGTTTCACCTCCATTGCTCGAACTCAAGCCTTTGCCGTCTCACCTTAAGTACGCTTACTTAGGTGAGAACGACACCCTCCCTGTCATCATTTCGGCTTCTCTAGCTCCAGAGCAAGAGAAAGCCCTTCTTGCGGTCTTGCACTGTAGGGTTCCTAGGCATGCTAAAGAGGTCTCGCAAGGCATCAACCATGCCAATTTCAAATTTTACGATGCCGAGAAACCCTAGACTACGGATCGTTAACTAGATTTTAGGCGACAAAAGAAGCTAGTCAACAACTTAACTAAAAGAACGGAAATACAACCTTTGTAGATCCGGTCCTCCACCTCCATAGCTCCGCAATGAAGTCTCCTCACTGTCCAAATGGAATCCCGGGCTCTAGCGTCGGCTTCATCGGAGAAATGGGCGGGCTAGGTCATCGACAACGATGCCGAAGATGATCTACATCGAGGCATCACAAGATCAAGCTCCAACTTCACCAAGCCATGAAAACTTGTGAAGGAAACACCCTATACTACTTGGCAAGAGGTAGAGGATGAAGAAATAGGAGGTGGGTTCACTTTAGAATTGGATTTCTCACTCTTTTCATCAAATCACCATTGATGGAATCAAGCTTCTTCATCTTGAAGAAGAAGAAGAAGAAGATGATATTATTCTGATAAGTTAATTAAATCCAAAAGAAAAATGAATACTTATCATAATATGAACCATGGTTATGTGTAGAGAGTTGACTAAGGTTAGATGAATGGTTAGGGTTAAGGATGAAGACAAACTGGTCACTTTGGTCAAAGCTTCATGAAGCTTCAACAAGCTTCATGAAAGAAAGAAAGAAACCATTTTGTTTCCTTTTGCCATTTCTTTTTAATCTAAATTAAAAGGATAAATGAATGATAAAAGAAAAACCCTAACCATTTACTTAACCAAGGTTTAATTCTTTACACAAAAACCCTAGCAATAATGTATCATCAAACATGATACAATCATGTGCACAAAAGTATATCACATATACAACTTGCACAATCCAAGTGAGAATATCCATTTAAAGTGAACCAATACTAGTTAATGCAAAGTAATATATCAAATATATAATTATACATTAAATCATTAAATCAACACTTGATTTAACGATCCGGTCATATCGCATATAACCGACTACTATTCAATGTATCGGCTTATCGAATCAATCCTTGATTCGATAACTAGGTTATATCGCATACAACCATATCGATACATTCATCGCGAGAATAGAATACGGTATCACATACACGCATTATTCTCGGTCCCGCACATATCTCATATGCGCTCCTATTTCGTTTCGCTTGAGCCAGGAAACCTCTGTGTAGGACTCTAAAGACTCGTCAATACGCCGGCAGCAGGTGATGATCATATCAAACACCCACAAGCCGCAAGAGGTCTGCTAAACATAACGGCCACCCGGGTATTGAGCGATCAGAAGATCGACGAGCAAGCCCACTCACACTCCTGTGAATCCAACCAGTAACACTTACCGTACAGTCCGGTCTCGTCGTCTGATATGTCGCATATCTCGCCTAGGGGTGGTAAACGTCAGACCCCAATAGCTCGATAAGTCGTGTCGATATGAGGTCTATAACAGTTCGAGAAACTACTGGTAACACTTACCAGTAAATCTCAGCAACCCTGGCCAGGGATTTCCGGTTATAGCCAATCGAACACAGCGCAACATCAACTCCCTATACCGGGAGAGACGAATCCCCTCCTATCGCTCATTGCCTCCATGTGACTCGGGACTGTACCCAAAAACCACCGTTTTGCACGCCCTCTTGGACGTGGTAAGGTGGAAATCAAAGCACAGTGGGAACCACACAAGACTCTATGACGATCTCCGGTCAACAGACTACTCTGTACTAGTGTCACCTGAGAACTGCCATCTGACGTAAGGTATAATACCATCTGGGAGTTCTCGGCGAGTCCGTCCAGTGTACCCAGTCTCCACTGAGCACCCGTATATAATCTCTGATGTCAAACACCAATGGATATGGGATCATCCATCGCCCATCTGTATGGGTCGAGAAGGTATACGCTAGTTTACTCTGGTATATCGATGCCCCGTCTCGATACACCCACGACTAGGGACCTTGAAGGATGTACTTATGGACTACCATGTCCCCACTAGTATGATCCGCATCATAGTCCAGGTAGTCAAGTACACATCCTAAGGGCTTTACCAACATGTAACAGAGAGACAATCAGTATACACGTTAAGGTAAAGAGGAACCAGATAGCATACTATCATGTCGAGCAAGAAAGTCCTCCTTATATATGTCCCAGCATCCACTACAATATACATCCTATGTACAGTAATGGCCTCTAGGGCATACATATAACTAACATGCACAGCAACAGGCAAGCTTTTGGCTGGTCCATGGCGGACATCAAGGGGATTAGTCCCCTGATCGTTGAGCATCACATTCATCTGATGGATGATGCCAAACCAGCCCGGGATCCACAAAGACGTCTCAATCCAGTCATGAAAGAGGCTGTGAAGAAGGTGATCATAAAATATCTAGATAGTGGTATCATTTACCCTATCTCTGATAGCCAGTGGGTTAGCCCCATCCACGTTGTCCCCAGGAAATCAGGTATAACGGTCATTACTAACAAGGCGAACGAGTTAATCCCTACTCGCACCCAAACTGGGTGGCGAGTATGCATCGATTACAGAAAACTCAACGCCGCAACGCGGAAAGACCACTTTCCGCTACCTTTCATTGAGCAGATGCTTGAACGATTGGCCGGACACGAGTACTACTGCTTTCTTGATGGCTACTCCGGCTATAATCAGATTCCCATCGCCGAAAAAGACCAGGACAAGACCACATTCACTTGTCCTTTCGGCACGTTTGCATATAGTCGCATGCCCTTTGGGTTATGCAATGCACCCGCTACCTTCCAGCGGTGTATGATGGGAATCTTCTCAGACATGGTGGAAAAATTTCTGGAGATCTTCATGGATGATTTCTCCATCTTCGGTGATTCCTTCAACGAGTGTTTGCTGCATCTTGACGCTGTCCTTACCCGATGTAAGGACAAGAATCTCCCTTTGAATTGGGAGAAGTGCCACTTCATGGTGCGCGAAGGTATTGTCTTTGGACATATCATCTCGCAAAATGGCATAGAGGTTGACAAAGCAAAGATTGAGGTCATTTCCAATCTCCCTCCTCCCCGATGCGTCAGAGATATCCGAGCCTTCCTTGGCCATGCCGGTTTTTATAGACGGTTCATCAAGGACTTTAGCAAGATTGCTAGGCCCTTGACTCTTTTGCTGGCCAAGGATACGCCATTCGACTTCAACTCGAGCTGTGTGACTGCATTCGAGTCATTGAAACGCTCACTCACATCTGCTCCCGTTCTTTCTTCACCTGACTGGACACACCCATTTGAGATTATGTGCGATGCATCCGACTTTGCCATTGCTGCTGTCCTTGGACAACACATCAACAAGATACCGCACGTAATCTATTATGCGAGCCGAACCCTGAACGACGCCCAACTCAATTATACAACAACTCAGAAGGAATTCTTGGCTGTTGTATTCTCTTTAGAAAAGTTCAGGCCCTACCTCATCGGCTCTCCAGTCATTGTCTACACAGACCATTCTGCTCTGCGCCATCTTTTTACGAAGAAAGATGCAAAATCTCGGCTAATACGTTGGATCCTCTTGCTTCAAAAGTTTGACCTTGTCATTAAGGACAAACGAGGATGTGAAAACGTAGTTGCCGACCATCTCTCACAACTTCCTTCTTCGCCTTCGCTTCCAATTCCGATCAACGACGTTTTCCCGGATGAACAGCTCTTGACAGTATCTTGCGAACCCTGGTTCGCAGATATTGTGAACTATTTGGCCACGGGATTACTACCGACTGAATGGTCAAGTCAGGACAGACTTCGCTTCTTATCCCAAGTAAAACACTTCTACTGGGACGAACCCTATCTGTTCAAGTACTGTCCCGACCAGATTATTCGTCGGTGTGTCCCTGACGAGGAATTCAAGAGTGTGCTGTCATTTTGCCACGATCAAGCGTGTGGCGGGCATTTTGGCCCCAGAAAGACAGCCGAGAAGATCTTGCAATGTGGTTTCTACTGGCCACAACTCTTCAAAGACGCTCATGACTATTGCAAGACTTGCTCCCGGTGCCAACACATGGGCCGGATATCCCGGAGGAACGAGATGCCGCTCCAACCGATCTTGGTTGTGGAGATTTTCGATGTTTGGGGGATCGATTTCATGGGGCCGTTTCCCAGCTCTTTTGGGAACTTGTACATCCTTCTCGCTGTTGATTACGTCTCTAAGTGGGTCGAGGCTGTGCCCAGCCGAACTAACGACAACAAGGTTGTCGTTAGGTTTCTTAAAGAAAACATTTTCTCCCGTTTTGGGCACCCCCGAGCGATCATTAGCGACAATGGAAGTCATTTCTACAACAAGACTTTCGAGGCCTTGATGCGGAAATATTCCATTAATCATAAGCTCTCCACGCCCTACCACCCCCAAACCTGCGGGCAGGCCAAAGTTTCAAATCGGCAAATCAAGCAGATACTGGAGAAGACGGTTTCCAAGAACCGTAAGGATTGGTCGCTGAAACTCACTGATGCCCTTTGGGCCTTTCGAACCGCTTATAAGACCGACCTTGGCATGTCTCCCTATCGGCTTGTGTACGGAAAAGCCTGCCACCTACCTGTCGAAATAGAGTATCGTGCATTTTGGTCGATAAAGGAGCTGAATCTGTCTCTCGAAGATGTGGGCAGCCATCGGAAGCTGCAGTTGAACGAATTGAGCGAGCTTAGGGATGAGGCTTACGATAACGCGGTTGTCGTTAAGAACCGAATGAAGGTGTTTCACGATAAACACCTTTTACGCAAAACCTTCGTACCTGGTCAACAGGTACTGCTTTACGACACCAGACTTCACTTCCATCCAGGAAAGCTCAGATCTCACTGGAAAGGGCCGTATTTTGTGCGGAATGTATATCCGCAGGGCGCTGTGGATTTGGAAAATCCAAAGGACGGTTCATTTTTCAAAGTGAACGGACACCGACTTAAACCGTACCTTAGCGCCGAACCAACAGAGGAGCTCCTGTTCTTACAGGAGCCGGTTTACCCTGCATAATCTTCCTCTGCCTACCTCCAAACTTCGGTTATCCAGCCAAGAACAGTGGACACTGTTCCAAATAAGTTTGGGGGTATGTATATACCATTTTGTATATATTTGTGGATATTCTTTTCCATTCTTTTTCTTTTTCTTTTCTTTAAAAACAAAAACAAAAAATTTGTGTATCGCTAACCGACAATTTTGACCCTTCAAATGATCTCTTCATGCAATGACAGTGAGGACACTGTCCAGTTTAAGTTTGGGGGTACGCTCGGTGCGCAATTCTTACCTTCGCATTCATATGTATATTTTGCATCTGCATATTAAAATCCATAAAATCCATAAAAATCTGAAAATTTTCTAAAAACATAAAAACTTTTCTGTCATGTTAGCTAGTGGGAGGACTCTGATTCAACATTTCGACGGTTTTGTTTGATAAAATAAGAATAACTAAATCTTATGTTTAGATTTTGAAAACCTGAAAGATAACTCTCCTTTGAAGTTAACTATAGCTGATATACGTCTTTACATCACACTCCACGTGTCGTGAGTTTTTGGAAATTAGATGACAAGTCTTTTATGTCGAAAAACTTTTAAATGGATCAATGATTTTCTGAGGATCAAATAGGTTTGTTCTGAAATAAGTAATATCAAGAATAGTTTATGAAGTGAGTGAATATGAAGGAATGTTATTGATGCCTTAATTGGAACTAAGTTTGAAAAATAACCCATCTGAAACTTGATTGGAATGATTACACACCGAACCCACTAAACACGTCTTTTATCCAAAAAAATAATTGAACTACCGGTTATATCTCCGTTCGTATTAAATCATCTTGATTTTCACGCCAAACTGTCTTTTGTTTTTGGACCTAGGTAACTTGAGTAATTAAGTCCGCTGGGGTGTTTCTACACCTAATGCCCTAAAACCAACTGGTTTGGGTGCATTGGCCCAAAGCTCGCTAAGAAGCCTAGAAAGTCCAGATTAAAACAAAATCAAGCAAGTGTTCTCTCCGAGTTAAAATTCCTAACGGTTCTTTGTGTGAGAATAATCTTGATAAAAGACAAGCTTTTATAAAAATTTAGTGGAGATATGAAGGTTTTACTCTATGATAAAAACTATTGCACGTTCACAGAGGTGTGTATGAAATGAAAACAAGAAAAAGGTGGAGTGAAGAATAAGACCTAGTTTCCTGTTAAGGAAGATAGAAATTCTAAAGTTGAAACTTTACTGGAAAACGAAACTTGAAAAATGCTTAACTCTTTATAAAACTTATGTGATCCTTTCAAAAATTTTTATCTGGGCTTTATTGTGTGACATGAGGACTTTATTCGACCTTTCTGGAACATAACGACACTATTTGCACTGCACGTAAAGACATATAAAATCTGTAGTTAAATAAGAAGCGAGGTGTGAAAAATAAAGGTTCGATAGTCTAGACTTAGGATAATAGAATTGTTATTTTCTGAAACAAAACTTTAGGGTTTGAATCTTAGTTATTTTACAAAACTAGCTTGACCGGATTTTGTGGGTAGTATCCGCTGAAAACCCTCAGGGGACAACACTCCTCCTACTAGGGACACCTAGAGGTTTAACGGCTTGTTGCACATGCTCAGTGCAATCGCGTTCCCTGCGAAAGTGAGGTTAGGAAATTTTTTGTGAATAAATTGGCTTTGCTCGAGACGAGCAAATGATAAGTTTGGGGGTATTTGTTCATATCAGATTTTTGCATTTTCATACCGCCCAATTTTTATCACATTGCATATCGGTAGGTAATCTTGAGCCGTGTTTGCTAGTCAATTGCAGGATACAGGTTCTCGGCTCTAAAACGGTGAAATTCATGGAAAAACACGACAAAGTCCGGGTTCCTGCCAACTACAGATAAAACACGGGTCTCCGCTCTTTATCCGTCTGTTGCCACACACCAGTTTAAGAGACAAAATGGCAAATCAATGTCGTTTTCATGCACAAGGCTCAATGGCAGCACAAGATCCAAGAAATCTACACGGAGCTCGAGGAAATCATGACAAAAAGATCCACATCAAATCACCTTTTGCCCAACAGAAAAATTCTGGAAAAATCGTGAAGAAAATCTGAGAAAAGATATATACCAGACTCATGGGCACAGCAAACCAGGGAACCATACAAAATTTGGATACCTAACTCCACTAAAGGGCCGCGGATCCGCGGCATAAGCATGCTTAGGCCGCGGTTCCGCGGCCGTATGGTGGCGGCAAGTGTCCAAATTTTGTGGGTATATTGGTCATTTCACTTTAGTTCTGAATGTTGCCCTAGGTTTTCATTTTCCAGCCTATAAATAGCCCAGAACCTTGTGAAGCCAAGGATGCATAATCTTGTATTTATTTTTTAGGTTTTAGTTGTTGTTCTTCTTCCTCCTCTCATCTCTTCTCCATTAAAAATCTTGTAGTGAGCTTTTGTGAGTGAAGAATGATGAATAAAGAAGTTCCTTTTGTTGTTATATCTTGTCTTGTTCTTTAGTTAAATTATTATTGCTTGTAATTTTTATTTGTTAACTTAGTTGTTATTTCTTGTTGTTTCTTTCTTTTCTCTTTTCCTTTATCCTTAAACAACCATGACGTTTACACTTGATCCTTGCCAAGGTGAGGTCGCAAATAGCTAGTTGTTATCTTCTAATCTCCTTCTTTCTATCTTCCTCTTTTGTTTTGTTTTCTTTTCATTATGATGTGTGTGTAGTTTCATACTTGTTAGGGTAGGATAAGGGAAGTTTGAGAGAAGGAAATCTCTCTCACTCTTTCCTTGCCCAACATTTTAAATCGACTCCCGTTAATTGAACCACAATCCGCTCCTTACGGCACCCTATCCTACATGATAGCGGTGATTCCGTAGTGAGACCGGTTGTGGTTGAATTAACCGGAAGTTATGGCTAAGAGCCAAGAACGGACGGACAAGCACCAAAAGGAAGAACTTATGCGTTGGAAAGCCTAGCTTATACTCGCAAGTTCCTTCCTAGTCGTGCTAATCCCCGTTGTTGCCGATTACCGTAACACCGATATTAAGAGTTGCAATGAAAGAGGTGAGCGACTCCTAACTCAAACTAACCTAATCCTAACCCTAACAAGCTCTCTTTACATATCATTTTAACACTTAGTTAATCACAAACAAATCTGGAAAACTGCACTTAACTCGTTTAAGCACATAGAAAAAGATTCCCATCTCCCTGCGGACGACCCGTACTCAACCGGCTAGCTACAAGCGAAACCGTCTTGATTGCGGTAATTAACTAAACTTGAACACGCAGAATAGCTTCCAATCAGGATCACATAGGTAGTTTCTAGTGTTACGACTACGCGCGATACGTTATCCGACACGGTACGTGTACTTTGTATGGTTTTTCTCTTGGGTTGGTTTCGTAGTGTTGCTGCGCACGTTAGACACAATACGAACACTTGAGAGTATGTTTGTAGTTGGTGCGTCGGTAAAACATAGTT
Source organism: Agapanthus africanus (assembly GCA_030015575.1). NCBI lineage: Eukaryota > Viridiplantae > Streptophyta > Magnoliopsida > Asparagales > Amaryllidaceae > Agapanthus > Agapanthus africanus. The sequence goes on from JASDDO010000012.1 coordinate 242,829,296, forward strand.
TGTTCGTGTTATTGGTCGTTTGCTAATATATGCACTTGCTTTGTTATATTGTTTTGTGTTTAGGTTCGCAGGCGGGGACTTCGGACGCTGCGAAGGAGGGGAAGCAGGTGGTTGGCTTTACTTAGCCAGGAGCATGGGTGAGTAGATTTAACATCTACAGGGGAATCGCCCGCATGGCGTTATGCGTCTGGGCTAGATTAAATGATATGACCATTGGTTAGATGTATACGGATATTGATTGTGCATGTGTACCTTGTTGCATATCTCATTACCTATTAGGTATGGACTTAGTATTAATGAGACACAACACCATTATTGATGGTTCATGTTTCACGAGTACTAATTGTATGCTACACACACACCGTCGATAATTGCCATGACATGCACAACTTATATACATACGAGATGTAGTTGACACCTATACATATGTGATACTGTATGGTTAGGGACATTGAGACATTGATTCATATTTCTTTGTGCATATGACATATAGCATACCTGTATACCTACATGCTTACACATATGCCTTGACATGCTTACATGTTAGTTACCTATATACCTATATGGTATTGTACCATTAGTGATAGGTATATTCACACATGAGACATAGCTACATGTACCTCTTGCATACATACTTATACATATACCTGGAGGGTATTACATCATTTTGATAGGTTGATACACATATCTTGCTATACCTACATGTTTATACATATATCTGGCTATAGCTACATGTTCACCTTTATTTGATGTTATATGGATTTAGAGAACTTAAGAACCGCATGATATATATTAACTTGTTGTAGTTAAATAGCGGCTTTTTCTTTATATACTCACATTACAGTTTTATGTTGCATATATTATATTCATGGATTTTCGCATTGAGATATGGATTTTTCATGATATTTTCTGGATTTGAGGACCGTGGTAGTTTCATGAAATTATGCATTATTTGAAAAACCCGGTTTCTCTTGATATGATATTTCAGCAGCCACTATGAGATTTATCGGTTCTGATATATATATATATACCCCATGCGAGGAGGCGTCGTGGGCCGTGTGCGGGTACATGGTGGGGCCCGGAGGTACCCGGGGTAAGAAAGGTATTTCGATAGACCACGCCGATGAGCCTGACATGGGAACCATACCTACCTGTGACAGTACCTAAGACTCGGCAGTTATCGTGGGGATACCGACCGTAGTCATGTACGTATGGATATGTCGAATTTCGAGTGTCAGAGCTAGGCACTCGAGTTTTCGGGATAGCGTATGATACACACCTATCAGGAGGGCCAGTCGTGGTGACAGCGCCTGATAGATCAGTATTTATGTGTCTATGTAAGACACTTGTTTTCATGATATTTTTACTTCTAAGTATATATAAGTGGAATGGGACGCTGTTATATATGCATATATATATATATATATATATATATATATATATATATATATATATTAGTGGAGTGGGACGCTAATATATATGTATACATATCTAATTTATATACATCATCGTAAATAACCTTGCAAATATACTCACTCAGGATATATGAGATTCACTTGATATTTGATACAGGATATATGAGATTCACTTGATATTGGATACATGATATATGAGATTTACTTGATATTGGATACTGGATATATGAGTTTTACTTGATATTGGACACTCAGGATTTATAAGACTTACAGGATATGAGGGCCAATTTGGGGGCTGATTTGTGGAAATTTGGGATTTAGATTGTCTTGATGGACTTTGGTCCTGCCACGAGGTCAGGATTCCGTGGGAATGACATGTTTTATCCCATACTCCGCATTTATTGTATATGCATTGCTTTATGTATTAGTAGTACCGGATAGAGTACCTTTCATGACTGTTGCATTTACATACTTATCACGACCTGAAATATTAGCTCGTGACCAGCACTTGAATCACGCAACGTCTAAAGGTGTAACGGAATTCAAGTAAGCTGAAACCCAGAAATCTAAACCTTTTAAGAAAAATAAAGGAGGTGAGGTTTTGAAATGAAGGTATAATGAAATCAAGTTTTCTTAATGCATAGAAAAGGAACATGACTGATGCAAGTGAAATTTACTAGTTTGAAAACATGTTTCGTCTTTTAAAAATTTTGGCAGCACCTCCTTTGTATATTTTGATCCAAAACCACAAATACATAATAATGATAAAGGCATCCCAAGCGGGAGCTAGCTCTTCGCCAAACGGCGGATCACAACCACGCAAGACAGTATATAAGTATACGACGCCCAACGGCGAAGTTCACCACAAAAGATAAGTAAATAAGCAAGATATCAAACTACAAGTAGCGAACAACCCCTCGCCCTAAGTTTCGCAACCAAAATCTCACTAAGTCTCATTACTTATACAAATTACTAATTTTGATTGATTGATGGAGTTAACTAGATACAATATGAAATATAAAACAAGAGTGGGTACGATACAAATGTCGCACCTACCACTGCAAAACACCCGAATGCAACTGTGTGTCAGCGAAGCCGCTACTGATCCAAGCGGTCAACCTGCAAGAACTGTGGCACAATGTGTAGGGTTCCTAGGCACTCTCAAGAGGTCACACAAGGCATCAACCATACCAATTTCAAAAAATCTAGGTGCCGAGAAACCCGACTACGGATCGTTGGCTAGAAATCTAGGCGAAAAAGAAATCTAGTTAACAACTTAACAAAAAGGAAACGAAAATACAACCTTTGTAGATCCGGTGCTCCACCTCCATAGCTCCGCAACGAAGTCCCCTCGCTGTCCTAGTAAATTCCCGGGCTCTAGCGTCGGCTTCATCGGAGAATAGACGGGCTAGGTCATCGACTAGCATGCCGAAGATGATCTACGTCGAGGCATCACTAAATCAAGCTCCAACTTCACCAAGTCAAGAAACTTGTGAAGAAAACACACTCTACTACTTGGCAAGAGGTAGAGGATGAAGAAATAGGAAGTGGGTAGACTTTAGAATTGGATTTCTCACACTTATGCTCAAATCACCATTGATGAAGTATGCTTTCTTCTTGAAGAAGAAGAAGAAGAAGATGATAAATGTTATGATGAGAATAATCAAAATAGAAAAGAAAATCAATTCTTATCATAACTTTAACCATGGTAAAGTGTAGAGTATTAACTTGAGTTAGGTTGAATGGTTAGGGTTAGAGAAGAAGACAAGAATGGTTGCTTTGGTCAAAGTTACATGAAGCTTGAAGAAGCTTCCAAAAAAGCAACCATTTGTTTTCTTCTCTCATTCTTTTCATCCAAAAATAAATAGATAAATGAATGAATAAATAAATAAAAACCCAAACCATTTACTTAACCAAGGTTTAATTCTTTACACTTAACCAAATAAGCATGTATCATCAATTATGATACAATCAAGTGCCCAAAAGTATATCGCATATACAATGCGCACATCCGAGTGAGAAAATCCATCTTAAGTGAACCGATACTAGTTAATGCAAAGTAATATATCAAATATATAATTATATATTAAATCATTAAATCAACACTTGATTTAACGATCCGGTCATATCGCATATAACCGACTAGTATCCTATGTATCGACTTACCGAATCAATCATTGATTCGATAACTAGGTTATATCGCATACAACCATTCGATACATTCATCGCGAGAATGAAATACGGTATCACATACACGCAATATTCTCGGTCCCGCACATATCTCATATGCGCTCCTATTTCGTTTCGCTTGAGCCAGGAAACCTCTGTGTAGGACTTTAAAGACTCGTCAATACGCCGGCAGCAGGTGATGATCATATCAAACACCCACAAGCCGCAAGCGGTCTGCTAAACGTAACGGCCACCCGGGTATTGAGCGATCAGAAGATCGACGAGCAAGCCCGCTCACACTCCAGTGAATCCAACCAGTAACACTACCGTACAGTCCGGTCTCGTCATCTGATATGTCGCATATCTTGCCTAGGGGTGGTAAACGTCAGACCCTAATAGCTCGATAAGTCGTGTCGATATGAGGTCTATAACAATTCGAGAAACTACTGGTAACACTTACCAGTAAATCTCAGCAACCCTGGCCAGGGATTTCCTGTTATAGCCAATCGAACACAGCGCAACATCAACCCCCTATACCGGGAGAGACGAATCCCCTCCTATCGCTCATTGCTTCCATGTGACTCGGGACTGTACCCAAAAACCACCATTTTGCACGCCCTCTTGGACGTGGTAAGATGGAAATCAAAGCACAGTGGGAACCACACAAGACTCTATGACGATCTCGGGTCAACAGACTACTCTGTACCAGTGTCACCAGAGAACTGCCATCTGACGTAAGGTATAATACCATCTGGGAGTTCTCGGCGAGTCCGTCCAGTGTACCCAGTCTCTACTGAGCACCCGTATATCTCCTCTGATGTCAAACACCAATGGATATGGGATTATCCATCGCCAATCTGTATGGGTCGAGAAGGTACACGCTAGTCTACTCAGGTATATCGATGCCCCGTCTCGATACACCCACGACTAGGGACTTTGAAGGATGTACTTATGGACTACCATGTCCCCACTAGTATGATCCGCATCATAGTCCAGGTAGTCAAGTACACATCCTAAGGGCTTTACCAACATGTAATAGAGAGACAATCTTTGTACACGTTAAGGTAAAAAGAGCAACCAGATAGCATACTATCATGTCGAGCAATAAAGTCCTCCCTATATATGTCCCAGCATCCACTACAATATACATCCAATGTACAGTAATGGCCTCTAGGGCATACATATAACTAACAATCTCCCACTTGCACTAGGGCCATCTGTAGCAGTGGTTGTAGTATCTCATACTCAACCATCCCATAAAAGTCTCTCTCTGGGAACAGGCCTTCGTGAGTGGATCCGCCGTGTTGTCCTCCGAGTCTATTCTCCATGGTCAGGTGATACTGCCTTAGATTATGTCTGGAACACTGATGGGACCAGTGTTCTTTGGCATAAGCCACAACTCCATTGTCACACAATGGGAGGAACGTAGTTCATCTCATGAACCAAGATACACCCAAACAGCCTCTTTGGTAGCATGTTAAGTAGCGATGTATCCTGCCTTTTTCGTCTAGTATGTCACGGTATCTAGCTTGGAACTCTTCCAACATACCGTCCCTTTACTGAGGGTACTGACAATGCCTGCGACTGACATTCAGTCAACTTTATCACCCTGGAACACTTCCAGTGATTCTCCCCAGGATCGCTTGATACCATCTCACTACTGCTAGTGAGTATCTAACATCTAATTAGATCTATCTCATAGATCCGAAATCCAGGATTTAGTAGGTATCACTTTGATCCTATATGGAGAATCATTGTGATAAGCGGAGATTGACTGAGCGTAGCATAGGAAACTCCTTCACTATCTTGAGTATGTCATCCACGTACTCTACGAGGATCGTCACCATACTCCCTACTACCTTTTTGTTTATACAAGGTTCATCTACCATTTTGATGATGTCAAACTCTTTAACTAATCCATCAAAACAGATGTTCCAACTCCACGATGCCTGCTTTATCAGATAAAGCATCTTGCTCACGTTTCTGCTGCTCCCACTGTCTACGAGGCCCTCTGGCTGTGTACTTATAGACACACTCTTCTAAAACATCATTTAGAAAAGGAGTCATGGCACCCAACCGCCAGATATCGTAGTCATGGTATGTAGCCGTGGCAAGTAGGATCTGGATGGACTTAAGCATAGGCATTGAAAAGGTTTCATCATTATCCATGCCTGGTCAATGATGCAAACCTTTAACAAGTCTAGCTTTGAAAGTCTCAACTTTTCCATGTACACCAAGTAATCTTCTCAAGATATACTTGCTCCTGATGGGGATTTAACCCTTCAGATATAGCAACCAAAGTCCATACTTTGTTGGTGTATAAGGATTCCATCTCAGATCGATAAGCATCCAGCCATTCTTACAGAGTCTTACTCCTGATGGCCAGCTCGAAACTAGTTGGGTCATCATCTCATGATGCAATCCTCGCTCCCACTGTCATAGAGAAACAGAAGTATCTCTCAGGTGGGTGAGGAACCCTACTAGATCGGCGGAGAGGCTGAGGTTCGTTGGAATCTACTGAATCCTTATTCAATAGGTATGCAGCTTCTCAAGCGCATAACTCCCAAAAGGAAATAGATAACTCAGTAGTACTCATCATAGAGCACACCATATCGAATAGGGTGCAATTGCTCCGCCCCGATATACCATCGTGCTATGGTGTATTCGGAGGAGTAATGCTGAGAGAGAATCTCATTCTCCTTTAAAATAGTCCAGAATTTCCGTGCTCAAGTATTCTCCTCCTTGATCTCATCATAGGACATAATACTTATACCCGTATCGGTTCTCTACTTCTATCTTATATTATGTGAATATCTCAAAAGGTTCAGACTTGTGTTTCAACAGGAACATATGTCTGAATCTCGAGAGATTATCAGAGAATGTAATGAAGTACAAAGAACCTTACCAGGTATGTGTAGACAGGGGACCTTTATACATCAACATGTATCATCCCAAGAGTTCACTAACTCTTTCTCTGTTTCCAATAAACAGAGCTATGGTCATTTTATCTTTATGACATGACTGGCGAGTTTTACAAGATGTAAATTCAAACTGATTTAAATATACATCTAAATGTAACTTCAGCTAGTCGGGTCGCATTGATATGATCTAGTTTACAATGCCTCAAGAAGGATTCGTTCATTTCTGAACTCTTCCTCTTGTGTGTGTTCCGTATGCTAAGAACTGTAGTTTGATTTAGAACATTAATGCTTTTAGATAACGTGCCTGAACCGATCAACTTTTGATATAGGAAATGTTCAAAACATTATCCAACAATACAAAATTTTATCGTTTCTTTACTAATAAAGAGACAGATATGATTTTGTATATCAGGTTCGGTATCTAATAACATTCGTTCAGAATCAATATATTACAATACAGGGTGACAGTGACCAACAGACTTAGCTGCAACACTTGCCCCGTTTTCTACCTCATGAAACTTATCACCCGTTCTCAGTTTTTCTACCATTTTGTAGCCCTATGTAACAGATTACATATCTGGGATCCTTATCCGTTATCATATACCCAGGATGCGGAGGATACTGAGAAACAGTTCTTGTAACGAACACACCCGAAGATGATGCATCAGCATGCACTTTCTTCGTTTGGGCGGCACGGGAAATCTGGTATTCCCCAATTTCCTGCTCTGTCTTATAACAATTATAAGTTGAAGCGGGACCAACGTTCCCCAGCTCAGTATAACAAGCGGGTTCGGTCAATAATCCGTATTATTATCTTGATTAAGGCATGACATGGTCGCTACCATGAGAGAGAGAGAAGAAAACACTCAGCGTGCGCTCTTATAAGAATAGATTGGTTATTATTTTATCTAATCAGGATGGCTCCCACTGCTTTTTATCAAATCTTCCTTCAAACCATAAAAGGAAAGACTAGCCGGGATTAATTACACACTACAAATTCGCCAATCTTTCAGCCAGGCCAGTGTCGGTACTTTGAGGGAGGTCCCCCGTGCTTTCGTACGAACCTAATTAATGTAAACCTCGTTTTCCCAGAGGCGTAACCTCGTTAACACCTTTCTAGACACCTACTTGATCGGCTAATTGTAATGTGTAAAACTCTCCCAGGAGTAACAATTACTCACAGCGGGTATCGGGATCCAACTATCTCATAGAAGGTATGCAATCTCATTGCAAATTTCAACACTTGAAATTCTCGATAATTTTGCCCCTAGCGTCCTATGACCTTGACGGAGGCCAAACAACCCATAGTCCGCTAGTCAAGTTCAACCCGTACATTTCTTGATTGAATTAAACCCACCCGCACGACCCTTGACGGAGGCCAAACAACGCCGTACGAATACCCTAATCCAATCGCATCATATGCTAGCAGATAAGCACTAGTTAGCTACCGTACACTACGCCTTGACGGAGGCCAAACAACCGCAGCACAAATACTAACTAGTACATATCTGAAATGACGGAGGGCTACGTCAGGTTTTTCTGAAAACCTATTGCGTAATGAACTTGATATCGTTGTAGGATCGAATGAATTTTGAAATGGAGTGTTTTTGAGGCTTTTCTAGTTTTGCTAAAGGAGTCACTCCCGGTGAAGGGATCGTCGGTCCTTTCCTCGTCGAATGAGGTGTGGGATATATCATATATATCACTGTGCAAAGCAGAAACTCTTAAAATCAATCAAAAGACAAACCGAGTGTGTAGCATCTGCCAGTTATTGCTAAAGGAGTCACTCCCGGTGAAGGGATCTCGGTCCTTTCCTCATCGAATAAGGTGCAGGATATATCGTATATACCGCTGTGCAAAGCAAGAACTGTAGCTACCTGTTTTATTTTGAAATTCGATTCTACAACATCTTAGGTTTCTTTTATTTCATTAATCATATTAATGAAGTCCCATCATTTAAGTACCTAAACATCACAGATAAATACGACGTACACTTATGCCATCCGCATTCGCCTCGATGTCCCCTCGTGCACCGTTAGGTTAGGTAACTAACGGCAGAGTGGGGCAGGGCTAGCGCGGGTGTAAAACATAAGTAACGCCTATATAATATATCATATATACTATATACTGTATCTATCATAGAACATCACATGATCACATCACAGATATCGCAGCAGAAGAATCATATGAAATATTGGATATACTAGGACGTCCGTGTTTTCAATACGAGCCAGTATAAAACACGGATTCCACGGTCGTGATGAATAGCCAAACCCACACCCCTAGACCCCTACGAGAGTGGCAAGCAACCCTACCAATTCTGGTAGGAGACCCGGACTCGACTCCTCGAGTTGGTCTCCCACTGGACTCCAGAACCCGGTTACTTGTGCTCCCCTCCTTGGGTCTATCCTAGTGCGGAAAAGTAAATAATATACAAAAGGTGACAACTTCCGCAACCTGGAAGTGCCCCAATAAAAGAATATTACATACAAGTTTTTACATGAATGAAAATGAAAAACACTCATCTCACATAAAAACCCCTGGCTATTCAAACACGACGATCCAATATAACATATCCAGCAACACATAACATCACATGTCATCAACGTAAGTAAATATGCGCATCCCAATTGTCGTTGACATATAGCAACGAAACCGGCGATATCACATATTACACTTACGGTCACAGAAAAGAAAGTGTAAAACTACAACAGTTGGAATCCGCAACCACCTCAGACATCGCATGCCTGACCAAATGAATTACTTAGACATCGCATGCCTAACATTTATAAACCCCGCATTTTAGTCTCAAAATCGAAAACTCTTTTCAATATCAAGTCGGGAAATTCAACAAGATTCCCGACAGTCTGATTGAATGCTCGTCGCAAACTTTAGTAGGCGGCCGCACCCCCGACGCCGTCGACGAAGTGCACCAAGGCGGAACACCGCTGCCGCGAGCACCCGGACGGATGCTTTCGGCGACGGGGTTCTCCTACAGTCACTTGGTCGGGGCAATGGAGTGAGGCTGTCTATTAAGTTTACCCGGCGAGTATCCGCGTACGCTACGTGATTACGACGGACTTTTGATCACATCAAAATTCCACAGCAACCGATCAAGTGAGACTAAACTGCTATGTTTATAACATTCATTCAGTTATCTCATAACTTTTGTGAATTCCAATTATTGTATCACATTCCGGATAAATAGAAAATGTTAAACTTTCCGATCGAACAGTCAAACACCCAAGTTTTCCCGAAACTGATCAACACATGAAACAAGTCTAACAACATTCAGTTCGTGCCTCAGTACCAACGGTCCAGCCGTAGAAGGGTCAAGCCAACGCCTCACATGTGGCACGCCGTACTGCCCCAAACCCGAAGGTTCAAAGGGCAGTTCAATACGGTCATATAATCGAGTTAAGGTTTGTTGTCTTCTAGAGGGTCCATCAAGTTACTTGCACTACTTAGAACGTCGTTAAACCACGGAAAAATCCAACACTTGGAAATTTCCCGACAGGGGAAAAATTGGGTATTTATATCCGGTCGAACTTTTTAACATATTCTAAAAATATCCGGAATCCACATAGACAAAATCTGATAATCCGATCGAATCATCGAATCCCCAAAACAACCCCAGAACACTCAACTGTAGAGTCACATTAAAAATAACCAGAAAATATAAGATTCAATTATATGAATTACTGTGCAGAAAACATTGGTCAAAGGGACAGTACGGCCGCGGAACCGCCGCACCATGCATAGCTGGGGCCGCGGTTCCACGGTGGAAAAGTTGATTTAGCCCCTCGTATTTCAAAGTAATTCAAATAACACCCTGCTTATTTTTCTGCATATTTTTAATTGACAAAAATCCAAAATTTTAGAAAATTTCCAGAGAGCATTTTGGGTTGGGGTTTCGGGTTCGTTCGGAATTCAAACGTCGTCTAGACTTCGCCTAAGGCTCTAGCTAGGCTCTGATACCACTGTAGGATTCCTAGCACTCTCAAGAGGTCACACAAGGCATCAACCATGCCAATTTCAAAAAATCTAGGTGCCGAGAAACCCGACTACGGATCGTTGGCTAGAAATCTAGGCGAAAAAGAAATTTAGTTAACAACTTAACAAAAAGGAAACGTAAATACAACTTTTGTAGATCCGGTGCTCCACCTCCATAGCTCCGCAACGAAGTCCCCTCGCTGTCCTAGTGAATTCCCGGGCTCTAGCGTCGGCTTCATCGGAGAATAGACGGGCTAGGTCATCGACTAGCATGCCGAAGATGATCTACGTCGAGGCATCACTAAATCAAGCTCCAACTTCACCAAGTCAAGAAACTTGTGAAGAAAACACACTCTACTACTTAGCAAGAGGTAGAGGATGAAGAAATAGGAAGTGGGTAGACTTTAGAATTGGATTTCTCATACTTATGCTCAAATCACCATTGATGAAGTATGCTTTCTTCTTGAAGAAGAAGAAGAAGATGATAAATGTTATGATGAGAATAATCAAAATAGAAAAGAAAATCAATTCTTATCATAACTTTAACCATGGTAAAGTGTAGAGTATTAACTTGAGTTAGGTTGAATGGTTAGGGTTAGAGAAGAAGACAAGAATGGTTGCTTTGGTCAAAGTTACATGAAGCTTGAAGAAGCTTCCAAAAAAGCAACCATTTGTTTTCTTCTCTCATTCTTTTCATCCAAAAATAAATAGATAAATGAATGAATAAATAAATAAAAACCCAAACCATTTACTTAACCAAGGTTTAATTCTTTACACTTAACCAAATAAGCATGTATCATCAATTATGATACAATCAAGTGCACAAAAGTATATCGCATATACAATGCGCACATCCGAGTGAGAAAATACATCTTAAGTGAACCGATACTAGTTAATGCAAAGTAATATATCAAATATATAATTATACATTTAATCATTAAATCAACACTTGATTTAACGATCCGGTCATATCGCATATAACCGACTAGTGTCCTATGTATCGACTTACCGAATCAATCCTTGATTCGATAACTAGGTTATATCGCATACAACCATTCGATACATTCATCGCGAGAATGAAATACGGTATCACATACACGGAATATTCTCGGTCCCGCACAAATCTCATATGCGCTCCTATTTCGCTTCACTTGAGCCAGGAAACCTCTGTGTAGGACTCTAAAGACTCGTCAATACGCCGGCAACAGGTGATGATCATATCAAACACCCACAAGCCGCAAGCGGTCTGCTAAACGTAACGGCCACCCGGGTATTGAGCGATCAGAAGATCGACGAGCAAGCCCGCTCACACTCCAGTGAATCCAACCAGTAACACTACCGTACAGTCCGGTCTCGTCATCTGATATGTCGCATATCTTGCCTAAGGGTGGTAAACGTCAGACCCCAATAGCTCGATAAGTCGTGTCGATATGAGGTCTATAACAATTCGAGAAACTACTGGTAACACTTACCAGTAAATCTCAGCAACCCTGGCCAGGGATTTCCTGTTATAGCCAATCGAACACAGCGCAACATCAACCCCCTATACCGGGAGAGACGAATCCCCTCCTATCGCTCATTGCCTCCATGTGACTCGGGACTGTACCCAAAAACCACCGTTTTGCATGCCCTCTTGGACGTGGTAAGATGGAAATCAAAGCACAGTGGGAACCACACAAGACTCTATGACGATCTCGGGTCAACAGACTACTCTGTACCAGTGTCACCAGAGAACTGCCATCTGACGTAAGGTATAATACCATCTGGGAGTTCTCGGCGAGTCCGTCCAGTGTACCCAGTCTCTACTGCGCACCCGTATATCTCCTCTGATGTCAAACACCAATGGATATGGGATCATCCATCGCCCATCTGTATAGGTCGAGAAGGTACACGCTAGTCTACTCAGGTATATCGATGCCCCATCTCGATACACCCACGACTAGGGACTTTGAAGGATGTACTTATGGACTACCATGTCCCCACTAGTATGATCCGCATCATAGTCCAGGTAGTCAAGTACACATCCTAAGGGCTTTACCAACATGTAATAGAGAGACAATCTTTGTACACGTTAAGGTAAAGAGCAACCGGATAGCAGACTATCATGTCGAGCAAGAAAGTCCTCCCTATATATGTCCCAGCATCCACTACAATATACATCCAATGTACAGTAATGGCCTCTAGGGCATACATATAACTAACACAACGGGGGTGAGTTTCCAACTCATGAGTAGAAAGACATATACAAGTGGAAATCGAATAAACAACGACTCCTAGGTCAACTATATCATAAAGGTAATACTATGATATCTAGGGTGACCGGGTCGTATATGTGCCAACAATGTAATCAACACCTATGTGTATGCGGATATCATCCAACCATATAATTAGTGTATGTATGCATGTGGATCTCGTCCGACCATATAATCAATGTATGTATGCATGTGGATCTTGTCCAACCATATAATCGATATATGTATGCATGTGGATCACGTCCATGTGTCAACCCATGACACAACAATATCATGCATGTAAATATCGTAAAAGAGTGTGCACGAAAGTATGAGGATATAAATCAATGGGTGTCCCTCGCGACACATAAAAATCATGGAAACCTGGGTGTCTAATATCAACACTCGAAAACATCATGAAAACCGTGTCTAGCATCGACACGTAAATCCTCATATCTCGGGCTCCGTTAGTCCGGATCGGCCCACGGGCTCCGTCAGTCCGGATCGGCCCATATCATCTCTCGACTACGGTCGGTATCCTCCGGATATCCGCCAGGCCCAACCAATCACAGGTAGGTAGTAGTCCCTCTTCCAGGCTCACCGTCTGTATACACAACATCCCTTTCTTGCCCCGGGATACCATACCGGGTCCACCATGTACCTGCAATCGGTCTCATCCAGCTCCTCGAATCGGGTTTCACATGTCACACTCAGAACCGAGAAAATACATGGTGGATGCACTGAAATATCATATCAAGAGAAACCAGGTTTTTAAAACAGTACATGCTTTCTTTTTTAAATAGCCACGGCTCTCAAATCCAGAAATCTCATGAAAACAGCATATCCCAATGCGTAAAATCATAAAGCATGATGTATGCGACATATGATAAAAATATATGCATATCCGTATATCATATAATATGGAACAATGGTATGACATATTAAGGGAAAACCGCTCTTTTAAATGTTTCCAGTTTTTAAAATATAACATGCGGTTCCCAATTTCCCAATAAAACCAGTTATCTATGTAGGTACAATATGTATATGCGCAAGAAAAGAGGTACCAATATGTATATGCCCTAATATGGGTATGCAATGTCTATAGCGCAAGTAAAGAGGTACCAATATATGTGTGCACCAATATGGATATTCAATGTGCATGTGCGCAAATATGGATGTATCAATGTCTATGTGCACCAATATGGTGTACAATCTGGATGTGGACAAGTATGATGTACAATATGTATGTACGCAACTATGGTGTACAATATAGATGTGCACAAGTATGGTGTGCAGTATGTATGTACGCAAGTATGGTGTACAGTATGTATGTATGCAAGTATGGTGTACAATATGTATGTACGCAAGTATGGTGTACAATATGGATGTGCACAAGTATGGTGTACAGTATGTATGTACGCAAGTATGTTATGCGAAGAGTCATATCATGATGCAGCAATCCTACTGTGTAGTGACATCGCAATTATCGATGATGAAGTGTGTGAGCCTACAATATATGTACGTGTAACATACACATCATCGATAATGGTGCAGGTGTACTATCACAGGTATAAGTAATGCAATGCGAATAACATGAATGCAGTATAAGGTAAATCATATGCAAATGCAGACGGGTATACGTATCTAACATGACCGAGTCGAGGAATCTATCAATCGGCATCCAGCCTAACAACATCGCGTACGGTATAATCCATCGTACGGCAACCTCTAGTCAAGGGTAAGGATCAATCATCAAGTCAAACTCATCACGCACGGAAAATCATCGTGCGGCGGCATTAAGCTATAAGGGATCCTATCAACCTATATGACAATGAGGGTATGGCCTAATATCACGTATGACCTATCATCCGTGATTCACAACATTCTACTCACACACACACACACACACACACATATATACCTATGTCCCGGGTCACATCCATAACGATCGCATCTCAGGGGACCGACAAGGTATCAATCATTTCAATCGACTCACAACCGTATACCAACATATCATCAAATCATTATATTCGTCTTATATTCTTTTCATCACATTTATATCTCACATCAAGTCGAGTTTACATAAACATTCTATCTATACTATAAGTATAAGTATCTAATTTAACATACACACCCGAACTATACAATCAGATTTTTTTAAAGAAGCGAATCGTAGTTTTGAAAATATGGGTTACGGTGTTTTTAAGGAAAAGATATCATTTGAAAATCCGTAACATCCCTCAAGGTATATATTTAAAAGGTACATACAATTCTTCGGTTTAGAAAAAGGTATGGTTCGGATGACACATCTACATCGACTATCTAGTCCTACAGTACCCTAAACGGCAATATCGACAAACATCATCCTCAAGGTCCGTCATCCTATAATAGTCGTAACATATCACTTCTAACTATCCTCTAGTTTCTAATATGGTTTCATAGCTATCTTCATTCTAACCCTAGTTTCCTAATCTAGGTTTCCTTAACCATTTCTATAAATTAGTTTCCATCAAAACTTTGCGGGGGTGCTATACGCCATCCACCCGACTTCCCCGGTGGATATAAATCTACTCACCGTAGCCTTCGCTTGCCGAAGTCATTGACGCCACGCTCCGTTGCCTCGGAATCAACGCGAAGGTACCTACAATAATACACAATCGCAATGCGTGTCAAAATCAAGGCGGAAAACCAAACGGCACACGTTTCGCTCATAGGTTAAAACCTATAGCCCACGCATGCTAAACCAACCAATTACCCCTAGCCGTTGATGTACAAAAATTCAACAACCAAATACAAATCCAAATATAAAAACTTAGCATTTCAAAATACAGAAAACCATAGCCAAAATCACATAAAAAGGCTCCCAGAATTTGACTCAGGTCAAATAAAGGCAAGCAAACAAGTATAGGGTGATGCATAATGTGTAATTGAGCTACTGAACCAACCCCAACACCCAAGACAACCAAGTGGCCGACCCCATCCTTAGAAATTCCGGCGAGACCGGCCCCCCATGCTCAATTGGGTCTCGTTTTGTCATGGTGGTCTCCTTTGGTCTAAAATTGGTCTCTAGTATTGTTTGGCTGTCTCAGATATTCCCCAGGTCATCCCAGATTCACAGTAGGCACACTAAAAGTCACAAAACCAATACGGAACAAATCAGAAGTTCGTGCATCGCGTTCACCTCTATGGCTCAGGTCAGGAATCGCGTCACCAAGGTCATGTAAACATTCCTAACAAGTCCCAGATTTCACCTAAATCCATTACAGAAAAATCTAGTAGTACCAAAGATCACCAAACCACTTCAAACAACTACCCTAGAAAATACAACCCCCCAGTCCCCTACAGGGCCGAGGTCGCCGGATTTGTCCCCAAGGTCGCCGGCCAAAACTGGTGGGAAAGGTCTCGTTCTTCAGGTGGTCACTTAGGGTTACGAGTACAACATTACCATACTGTTTGTTTTCCCAGTGAATGCTCGGGGTCACAGCAGGTCAACAACATCACAAAACGACATCCAAAACACGATATCTCACAAAACAAATCTAAAGGGAAGAAATTATACCTCATATAGTCCCTTCTAGGCAGTACTAACTTCCCTATGTCGTCAAAATCCCACTTTGCTCGGTTCAAAGTGTAGAGGAAGAGATGGGGATTAATTTTTGTGAAGGGAGTGTAGGGTTTTGGGGATTGTTTGGAGATAGATCTAGGGTTCTTTGAGGAGGGAAGTGAGGTTGGAGAATGAAGAAGGAGGAGGAGAAAATGATGGGCCAAGGGTTTGGCAGCAGCCCCCCCTCTCTCACTATTATTCACACACACACTCTCTCTCTCCAAAGTCTACCTACCTAGTCATTATCTCCCCCTTTTGACTTTTCTTTTTCCTTTTCTTTTTTTTTTTCCTCACCAAAAACACGTAGACCCATATAAAACCACAAATGAAATAACATGTAACATGTCATGGCCCACTAGCCATGAAAAACTGTAGAAATGCGGATTTAGCCGAAATCGCGATTAGTAGTGCACTAATCGGGTTTTTATCAAAACTGCGTATAATAAATTTTAAAAATACCAAATCCTTTAAATATATTATTAAATGAATAAATCATTTTAATTTTCATTTATTTCACAAATATTGGTATATATTTATACGCTTTTTCAAAAACCACAATTTCGTAAATCGAGCAGTTTTCCGGAAATATATTATTTTAATATTAAATTCCAAAAATAATATTTTATATTTTTCGAAATGTTACTGTAACATTTTCAAAAAGATAAAATATTAATTTTGGGAATTTTTATAATTTAATATTATTTTATTGATTATTTTAATATTAAATCTATAATTAAATGCAAATAGATAGGAAAAATTTGAGAAAATTATGAAAAATTCTAAAATAGGGTAAATTAGAGAATTATGACATTTTAAAGTTTTTGTGATTAGTTTGACACTAAATTAGTGCTAATCGCGATTAAAAATCGCTAATCGGTTTTTTTTTAGCATTTTTGTGCAAAACTTGCACATATCATTTTTATCACACTTGTGCATTTTCTACCATGTTACTTTGGGTTTACTATTGGTGTGAGAAGGTTTTGAGAGAAAGGAAAAGGAAATAAAAGAGAAAAGATTAAAGAATGGAGGGTTGGTGAGAAGAGAGGTATGGGGCATCATTGACTAAAACCCTTAGCCATTTCTCCCATCATTTTTCCTCCCTCTTCTTCCTCCTACTGCTGCTGCTCCTGCACTCCATTTCCCTCCCCTCTTCAAGCTCCAAAACACCTCTAAAACTACACCAAAACCCAATCTCCATTTCATTAAAATTGTGCACAATCCCTAGATCTACACATGGAGCTAAAGAAGCATGGATTTTGGCCACTAGAGGGCAACTCAAGAAAGTTCTTGAGTTGCCAATTGAGGTAATTTCGGGACCATTAGCTAAATTGTAGCATTTCCTTTAACCCCAAGTTAAGATTATATCGATATTGTGTGATATTATGGACTTGATGAAAACCTAGTTAGGGTTGTGGTGAATTATGGGTTGTAATATGAAATTGAGGTCAGTAGAGGTTATACCATCACCCTAGTGTATGAATTGGAACCCAAAACCTGAAGCTAGAACCAGAATACGGATTTTAGAAACCGATATCGGGGAAATTGTGAAATCTGTGAAGGTTAACTTGAATCTGCTACCATACGAGACACCTGAAAATAATATTGAGTGGACAGTGACATGTGCAGGCACCATTGAACCAACACCCCAGACCCCAGCCCCCAATTCCTTCTTGAAGCCGCCGAAATCCCCATTCTGGCCGCAATTTGCGGCCAGACCAGTGAGGAATCCCCTCGTTTTGCGTGCCTGGCCCTATTTCCTCTAGTATTGACCCTGGGTACTTCTAGTTTTGACAGATTCTATCTAGGGTGAAATCTGGGACATATATCCTAAGTTGCTATTTTGGATTCGTGTTTCCGTATTCCGTATTTTCATTTCTGCATTGGTGTGTTTCGTTTTACCTCGACTATTTGGCGTTTATACGACGATATAGAGGGTTTATTGACGGTTTTGAAGGCGTGCCATAGGTTCTCACCTATAGGCCCCTTATCGTATCGTTTTGGATTTCATGTGCCGTTTTAGCTTGGCTTTGGTGTTAATTGCGTATATACGATACTTGCTGTGTAGGTACCCCATGAAGTCTTCGGGACGACAAGAAAGCGCGTGGCGACGTCGACAAATGAAGACCTAAGGTGAGTAGATTATATCTACAGGGGGAAGTCGGGTGGATGGCGTATAGCACCCCCGCAGTTCGTAATTAGTACTATGTAGTATATTTATAGGTGCGATAGTGTGTTATGGTTAGTTAGGGGTAGAAATAACTAGCGTAGTTCCTAGTTGCGAACCATAGGATAGATTTGCACCCACACGCATACACTTGTGTGTTTCTTATACTTGCACTGTGTTTGATGATATGGGATGACTTTGGAGTTGAGTCGATGATGTGGGCCTTGTGCCGCGAGATCGGTGATTTGTTATGATTCGTATTTGGGATACGAAATGTGATTCTTGCGGGTTTGGGATGTGTGTTTACCCCGCATTCATACCTTGTAGATGATATCAGTTGTACTAGACTTAGATCAGTACCCCAGATTATATGATATGATGATAAGTGACACCCGAAATGTGATGAGATAGTGTGATATTGACCCATACCCAGCTATTGGGATGCCGTACGACAATTTACCGTACGAGCCTATATTGATGATAGATCCGCACTCATGACTTGAGGATGTCATATGATATACTGTATCGTGCGCGATACTATTGAGGCGGAATCACCGACTATTATCTATATATATCGACTCAGATGTTAGGCGGTTTCCTTACCTGTAGCCCAGCTGGTTAGTTCAGCTGTATAGCTTAGTGTAGTTGCTAGATAAGATTAGACTCATACCTATTTCAAAACTAGCGGGTCGTGGGTATTTTTAAAAGACAGGTTAAGGGATCTACGGATATTTCAAAAGGCATATCTTTTCATAAAAACACCGTAGCCCCTATTTTCAAAACCCCATGATTCGTGATATTTCAAAAGGCACCATTTGTAGGACTTATATTAGATTATTGCAGACTAGTTATAGTTGCGTCTAGTATTCAGCTCCCACTCTTTTGTGGTTCGCTTTGCATTGCATTCTTATATTATGTTTCATACTCCATTATTGATATCATGCTGTTAGGACACCAGCACCATTACCGATGTTGCGTATGTACCACGTACACTTACTTGCCGGCTCACACACATCTTCATCGGTAATTGCCATGTCACGTACACCTTAAAAAATACTATTGCTTGTCATAACCTATTAACTAATAGTTTAGACATTGTAGTTATTACCTGCTATTTCATGCATACTGTTATTCATTGTTATGCCGCATTCATGGATCCTCATGCATATATTCACTATTTTACGCGTTATTGAGGTTTTGGATTTGAATTTCCGTGAGATTTTCTGGATTTGGAGGAAAACCGCAAAAAAACACAAATAAACATATTCTCTCTTTTAAAATAAAAAGTGCGGTTTTCCCATGATGTATGAGTCGTCCACCATGAGTTTGCTGATGGATTTGGAAACCCGATTCGAGGAGACGGATGAACCGTTTCGGGTACATGGTGGACCCGGTGCGATACCCCGGGGCAAGAGGAATGTGGTGATGACGTTGAGCCTGGCAGGGGAGTACTACCTACCGGTGATTTTACCCGACGCGTCGGATATCCGGAGGATACCGTCGTGGTCTTGAGATTGATGGTACGGGCCGGTCTGGACTGACGGCGCCTTAGATATTGTGTTTGAGACTTTGAGATATCGAGATATTGGGATTTCGTTTTGTGCCGATGCTAGGCACAGTTTTATGCTGATTTCATTACGATACCTTATTTTAAAAATACAAGGAAATCTCACTAAATTATGAAAACAGTTGCTTCATGTAAATGTATTCTGTTTTCACGCATTCATATCTCATTCATATGTTATGTTGCTACCTGAGGCACTGACACAGGCACACGAGATTGCACTCGGGTTAGATATTTACTCTAGCCTTGTTATAGGCTGCATGTTATATTGAGGATTTTATATACTGATCGTATTGACCTAGGATTATGTCTTGCTTTCGGTTTCTGCTTGTAGATGTTACTATTCACGAGTTGGCAACTCACCCCCGTTGTGCCACTGTTCTTGCAGGTTCTGCCGTACAGGTTTCATTGCGGCATTTCTGGCACACTACCTTCTTGCGGGTGATTTGCTTTTGGTAGGTGGATTCTTTTGCATCAAGAACCACCATTGTATTTATTTTATTCATTGTATCTATAATTTCCATCAACCAAAATTTGTATATTGTTTCAGACCTAGATTTTAGTGATGTATTATTCGACCTTAGAGTCGCGCTTAGTAGTATTGCAGTTTTCTTGTTGCTTTTAGCTTTCTTTTGGATTTGATCCTCGCCACTTGGCGTTGTATATTATATCGTTGTGTGGTTGTGACCGTCAATTGACGAAGAGCTAGCTCCCGCTTGGGGATGCCTTTATCATTGAATATATTGTTATCCTTGTTGTACCCCATTCGGGGCCAGTTTTACAAAAGAAAATCTGCCGAAATTTTTAGAAAAGATTGTACTGGTTTTAGAATGCATATTCGGCTTAGTTATTTAAAAACCCTGATTTCAAACATGTTTTTCTTCACCTCTTTAAACCAGTTTCTTTACTTATTCTTAAAAATGGTTTTAGATTTCTGGGCTTTTGGCTTACTTGGATCAGATGGAGTCCTATAGACTTCATATGGTTCAAGGGCCAGTCACGTGCTCTTTCGGGTCGTGACAAAGTTGGTATCAGAGCGTTAGGTTGACCTTGGTTCGAGTCTAAGTTTGACTATGTGGAGCCTAGGGCGTTTATATATATACGGAACTTAGGCTTGACCTTACGGAACTTAGACTTGGTCGAGGGGGTATTAGACCCGAACTTTCGTCGTACTAGGATGACCCTTGGTTGATGGAATAGGTGACTAAAGTAGAGTGACGTACCGTTGGTATGTTCCGCGGCATACTTAAGACACGCCACTCCGCTTAAGGAACCTTAGGATGTACATATTTTCGAGATCAGTGATTCTCTTTATATCCAGGATTTTACGTCCATTTGAGATCCCCGATTCTATTAGCTTCATGATCATAACTTTATTGATGCTGTTCCTTCTTATGATCATGTATTTCCTTTGGATCTGTTGTTCTCTTCCTTACCATTGATCTGCTCTCTTCGATACTCGATTGAGGTTCATGTCGCCAGGTTTGAGCGCAGTTTGGGCTGCTGCTAGGGTTACGGTCAGTGCGAGCTCGTCTGGTACGAGGGCTGACCATTGTGTTTTCTGGTGACATGGGAACGTCTCGAGTTGGCATTGATGATTGCGACCTCTAGTGGAGGCGAGTGCTTGGTTTTACACCGGATGATCGGGCTATTGTTAGAGCTGCCAGTTGAGAGAGAACTGTTGATGTAAAGCATACCTCAGAGATTATGATGTCGCCTACCGTGCAGACAGATGGACCAGCTGTTGCTGAGATTGACAGGATGTCGCTTCCGAAGCTTACGAGCTGAGATTGCCGGAGCTTTCAGGCAGATATGAGACAGATGATAGCTAATCTACCCGATTTGAGAGACGAAGGTGATTCGTCCGATTTTGCGCCGGAGCGGGCCCAGTTGAGTTGAAGATTTCCAGTGTGGAGAGTCTTACTCGGATCTAGAGCAGCCCGATTCAGAGATGACCGCCAATGCGTTGCCTTTCCTGGAGGATTGAGGCGCTGTTCGGCGTACAGGCAAATGAGCCAGTTGCTGCTGCAAATGACGAGATACCGCCCAGATGGTTGGAGCTACTGCAGCGTGAGCATATACTTAGAGAGATGATAGCGAGTCGCTAGTCACCTGAGGATGAATGACTAGGACATGTGGTTCGCTCGTTACCGATGCGAGGTCATCAGATAGATTGTTTCCAGCTAGAGACGACTTCATGCAGGTTCGTTGAGAGTCGATAGAGACGATCGAATGTCAGGAGCCCATTTTCCAAGTTTAAAGTATACGGAAAGACATGCAGGTGATTCTATGGACCCTCTAGAAGAATGAAACCCTAACTCGACTTAATGACCGTGTGAAAGCCTTTGAACGTTAGGGTTTGCGGCAGTTCCACGGCGCCATTAGTGAGGCTTGGGTTTGCCCTTCTACGGCTGGACCACCGACGCTGTGGCATGTACTCGATGCTATTAAACTGTACCCATGATGTGATCTCTTGGGGGATTATAAGGTTCTGACGAGTCGATCGGATGATTCGACATCATTCGGATATCGTGTGATGGGATGCGTTGCTTGGGATACTCCAGATACGAGGATAGCTGTTGGAGTATAGTCCATGCAGCCACGATGAGACGAGTCCGAATCAGTCGACATTGACGCAGAGTGAAGAAAAGAGTTCGCAAGATATTTCGACGAGATGACGTCCCACTCCGCCGACATCAGAGACGGGATACGCACCCAGAGGCGTTGCATATGGATATATCTTCCAGAAAGAAGCGCGATAAGGATGCAGCCGTTCCGGAACAAGATTAGCTTCAGCAATGGATGATGACTTCCGGGAAATACGGCAGGAAATGAGATTTGAGAAGGAAACCTCGACAGGACCTTTCCGGAATACGATACGAGAAGACCTAGACCCAGGGGTGGTCATGTTGCGCACACCAGCAGGCCAGAGTTCGGCATCGTCGACGAGGTAGTTGGCCAGGTTCGGATAAAGGAACTTACCAAGATGCAGTGCGAATTGATCAAGGACGGACGAGTATTCAGTATTCCTCCGATGGTTAGGACGCGTTCCCGAGGACCTGTTCGGCCTGACATCTTCTACAGAATGATGAAGCTACAGAGTACGCGATTTCGAGTCCGTGCGAGAGACTTCAGATTGACCGTGGCCGAGAACAGTGCAGTGCGTAGATAGCAAGGCGTGACGTCATAGTGGACGACAATAGAGACAGGTGGAACCAGAGGTTCGGGCGAGACGCTGACGAGCTGTCATTGCTTCCTGTCGAGACCAGAGGTCAGATATGCTTACAGAGGCATTGGGATACAACCAGATTCCGAGAAATATTGTGCTGAGGACACAGATGTCTTTTGAGCGAGAAGAGGTTGTGCAGGAGAGCCAGCCTCTGTACGGTTCGGCATAGGCGAGATCGGAAGAGACCTTAAGCAGGATTCCTTCCAGGACATTGCTGCAATGATGTTTGCACCCAGGATCAGATGTGTGACGTGCTTTTAGAGAGCCAGAGGCCGACGCCAGAGATATGCTGCCTTACGAGTGGTCGTGAGGATTGACCGAGAGATGACCAGAGAAGTGCCAGAACGGAATCGTCCCCGTTAGCCACCTGACAGGGCCGAGGAGCCGATTGGCTGCGAGATAGGAAATCCGCAAAGAAGATAAGGACCCAGAGTCAGAGGACGCCATACCGTGAGCAAGAGACAAGTAGATATCCTGCGCTGCTAGCAGTGGATGCACCGACTCCTTCTCGACCCCGAAGGAAGAACTACCGACGACGGTATTTATGTGACTCGATTATCACGTATCCGTCATTTTGGGATTTCGGTATTTTGGGCGTTCTGTTTGCATGATTTAGTTTTGATGATTGAGTTTCATGATATTTGTTTCATGCACCCACTGGATATTTATATATTTTTTGCGCATAGTTATTACATTTGAGATATTGATTGAGATTTCATGCCTACCGTATGCAATGATTTGATTTGCACTCCCAGCGTAGTTTTCATGCACCTTTAGTGTTTTGATATACGATTTTGGTGCACGCCAGATGCACTAAATCGGGATTCTTCGTGCATATCACATGCACCTGATTTTTTTCTGTCAGGCACACACGTTGCCTACGACAGATGTTTCGTGCACACCAGTTGCACCTAGATGTTGTTTTGTACACCTATTTGACACATATATGGATTTTGATTCCTTGCACACCAGACGAATAGGATATTCTTAAATATGCATTTTGGGGAATTGATTCTAGTAGAGCAGTACATTTATATGATATCCTTTATGTATTGATGTTTTCGGAGCCCCGACAAATTGGATTATTACTGAAATTGTTTTAGTATTGGGGGTTTAAATTTAAATTCGGGGACCGAATTTCTTTAAGGGGGGTAGATTGTAACATTTTCAAAAAGATAAATATTAATTTTGGGAATTTTTATAATTTAATATTATTTTATTGATTATTTTAATATTAAATCTATAATTAAATGCAAATAGATAGGAAAAATTTGAGAAAATTATGAAAAATTCTAAAATAGGGTAAATTAGAGAATTATGACATTTTAAAGTTTTTGTGATTAGTTTGACACTAAATTAGTGCTAATCGCGATTAAAAATCGCTAATCGGTTTTTTTTTAGCATTTTTGTGCAAAACTTGCACATATCATTTTTATCACACTTGTGCATTTTCTACCATGTTACTTTGGGTTTACTATTGGTGTGAGAAGGTTTTGAGAGAAAGGAAAAGGAAATAAAAGAGAAAAGATTAAAGAATGGAGGGTTGGTGAGAAGAGAGGTATGGGGCATCATTGACTAAAACCCTTAGCCATTTCTCCCATCATTTTTCCTCCCTCTTCTTCCTCCTACTGCTGCTGCTCCTGCACTCCATTTCCCTCCCCTCTTCAAGCTCCAAAACACCTCTAAAACTACACCAAAACCCAATCTCCATTTCATTAAAATTGTGCACAATCCCTAGATCTACACATGGAGCTAAAGAAGCATGGATTTTGGCCACTAGAGGGCAACTCAAGAAAGTTCTTGAGTTGCCAATTGAGGTAATTTCGGGACCATTAGCTAAATTGTAGCATTTCCTTTAACCCCAAGTTAAGATTATATCGATATTGTGTGATATTATGGACTTGATGAAAACCTAGTTAGGGTTGTGGTGAATTATGGGTTGTAATATGAAATTGAGGTCAGTAGAGGTTATACCATCACCCTAGTGTATGAATTGGAACCCAAAACCTGAAGCTAGAACCAGAATACGGATTTTAGAAACCGATATCGGGGAAATTGTGAAATCTGTGAAGGTTAACTTGAATCTGCTACCATACGAGACACCTGAAAATAATATTGAGTGGACAGTGACATGTGCAGGCACCATTGAACCAACACCCCAGACCCCAGCCCCCAATTCCTTCTTGAGGCCGCCGAAATCCCCATTCTGGCCGCAATTTGCGGCCAGACCAGTGAGGAATCCCCTCGTTTTGCGTGCCTGGCCTTATTTCCTCTAGTATTGACCCTGGGTACTTCTAGTTTTGACAGATTCTATCTAGGGTGAAATCTGGGACATATATCCTAAGTTGCTATTTTGGATTCGTGTTTCCGTATTCCGTATTTTCATTTCTGCATTGGTGTGTTTCGTTTTACCTCGACTATTTGGCGTTTATACGACGATATAGAGGGTTTATTGACGGTTTTGAAGGCTTGCCATAGGTTCTCACCTATAGGCCCCTTATCGTATCGTTTTGGATTTCATGTGCCGTTTTAGCTTGGCTTTGGTGTTAATTGCGTATATACGATACTTGCTGTGTAGGTACCCCATGAAGTCTTCGGGACGACAAGAAAGCGCGTGGCGACGTCGACAAATGAAGACCTAAGGTGAGTAGATTATATCTACAGGGGGAAGTCGGGTGGATGGCGTATAGCACCCCCGCAGTCCGTAATTAGTACTATGTAGTATATTTATAGGTGCGATAGTGTGTTATGGTTAGTTAGGGGTAGAAATAACTAGCGTAGTTCCTAGTTGCGAACCATAGGATAGATTTGCACCCACACGCTTACACTTGTGTGTTTCTTATACTTGCACTGTGTTTGATGATATGGGATGACTTTGGAGTTGAGTCGATGATGTGGGCTTTGTGCCGCGAGATCGGTGATTTGTTATGATTCGTATTTGGGATACGAAATTTGATTCTTGCGGGTTTGGGATGTGTGTTTACCCCGCATTCATACCTTGTAGATGATATCAGTTGTACTAGACTTAGATCAGTACCCCAGATTATATGATATGATGATAAGTGACACCCGAAATGTGATGAGATAGTGTGATATTGACCCATACCCAGCTATTGGGATGCCGTACGACGATTTACCGTACGAGCCTATATTGATGATAGATCCGCACTCATGACTTGAGGATGTCATATGATATACTGTATCGTGCGCGATACTATTGAGGCGGAATCACCGACTATTATCTATATATATCGACTCAGATGTTAGGCGGTTTCCTTACCTGTAGCCCAGCTGGTTAGTTCAGCTGTATAGCTTAGTGTAGTTGCTAGATAAGATTAGACTCATACCTATTTCAAAACTAGCGGGTCGTGGGTATTTTTAAAAGACAGGTTAAGGGATCTACGGATATTTCAAAAGGCATATCTTTTCATAAAAACACCGTAGCCCCTATTTTCAAAACCCCATGATTCGTGATATTTCAAAAGGCACCATTTGTAGGACTTATATTAGATTATTGCAGACTAGTTATAGTTGCGTCTAGTATTCAGCTCCCACTCTTTTGTGGTTCGCTTTGCATTGCATTCTTATATTATGTTTCATACTCCATTATTGATATCATGCTGTTAGGACACCAGCACCATTACCGATGTTGCGTATGTACCACGTACACTTACTTGCCGGCTCACACACATCTTCATCGGTAATTGCCATGTCACATACACCTTAAAAAATACTATTGCTTGTCTTAACCTATTAACTAATAGTTTAGACATTGTAGTTATTATCTGCTATTTCATGCATACTGTTATTCATTGTTATGCCGCATTCATGGATCCTCATGCATATATTCACTATTTTACCCGTTATTGAGGTTTTGGATTTGGATTTCCGTGAGATTTTCTGGATTTGGAGGAAAACCGCAAAAAAACACAAATAAACATATTCTCTCTTTTAAAATAAAAAGTGCGGTTTTCCCATGATGTATGAGTCGTCCACCATGAGTTTGCTGATGGATTTGGAAACCCGATTCGAGGAGACGGATGAACCGTTTCGGGTACATGGTGGACCCGGTGCGGTACCCCGGGGCAAGAGGAATGTGGTGATGACGTTGAGCCTGGCAGGAGAGTACTACCTACCGGTGATTTTACCCGACGCGTCGGATATCCGGAGGATACCGTCGTGGTCTTGAGATTGATGGTACGGGCCGGTCTGGACTGACGGCGCCTTAGATATTGTGTTTGAGACTTTGAGATATCGAGATATTGGGATTTCGTTTTGTGCCGATGCTAGGCACAGTTTTATGCTGATTTCATTACGATACCTTATTTTAAAAATACAAGGAAATCTCACTAAATTATGAAAACAGTTGCTTCATGTAAATGTATTCTGTTTTCACGCATTCATATCTCATTCATATGTTATGTTGCTACCTGAGGCACTGACACAGGCACACGAGATTGCATTCGGGTTAGATATTTACCCTAGCCTTGTTATAGGCTGCATGTTATATTGAGGATTTTATATACTGATCGTATTGACCTAGGATTATGTCTTGCTTTCGGTTTCTGCTTGTAGATGTTACTATTCACGAGTTGGCAACTCACCCCCGTTGTGCCACAGTTCTTGCAGGTTCTGCCGTACAGGTTTCATTGCGGCATTTCTGGCACACTACCTTCTTGCGGGTGATTTGCTTTTGGTAGGTGGATTCTTTTGCATCAAGAACCACCATTGTATTTATTTTATTCATTGTATCTAGAATTTCCATCAACCAAAATTTGTATATTGTTTCAGACCTAGATTTTAGTGATGTATTATTCGACCTTAGAGTCGCGCTTAGTAGTATTACGGTTTTCTTGTTGCTTTTAGCTTTCTTTTGGATTTGATCCTCGCCACTTGGCGTTGTATATTATATCGTTGTGTGGTTGTGACCGTCAATTGACGAAGAGCTAGCTCCCGCTTGGGGATGCCTTTATCATTGCATATATTGTTATCCTTGTTGTACCCCATTCGGGGCCAGTTTTACAAAAGAAACTCTGCCGAAATTTTTAGAAAAGATTGTACTGTTTTTAGAATGCATATTCGGCTTAGTTATTTAAAAACCCTAATTTCAAACATGTTTTTCTTCACCTCTTTAAACCAGTTTCTTTACTTATTCTTAAAAATGGTTTTAGATTTCTGGGCTTTTGGCTTACTTGGATCAGATGGAGTCCTATAGACTTCATATGGTTCAAGGGCCAGTCACGTGCTCTTTCGGGTCGTGACAGTTACAATCTTCCCCCCTTAAATAAATTCGGTCCCTGAATTTTAAATTTAAACTCCCCAAATCCAAATCATTTCAATAATTAGCTCAAATCAACGGGGCTCCGAAATCATGGAGAACGCACAAATAACACAGCGCGTCAAGTGCACATGAAAACGAGTACAAAACTCAAACCGAAATCCATCAAGCGTCACACAAATCATCGGATTTGCACGCATATCCTCGAAGTTACAATAGAGATACAGATCTCGAAATCTACTACTGAAATCCAATATACACCAGTCCAATACTATAATACGGGTATAGTACGCATCTTTGGAAAACTTTCAAGAACTAAATAAAACTCATGCAAAAATCTTTTCTAAATCGCCGTGGAAATGCGTAACCCACGACATAACTAACGGACGCTCATTTTAAATAATAATATATGTCCATATTTGTTTTCTTAAATACACGTTCCGTCGTTTTCAAAATAATCCAAAAGAATTTTCTTTATAAATGTTCGTGTCGCTCACGGACACGTAGGAAATAGCGAGACTATAGTTCCTTTTGAAAACCCTTTTGGTAATCTTCTAATACATGCAAAGTACTCAGGTACTGTCCTAAGATTAGTCCTGTTCAGCTATTATATACTATATATAGTACCTATCCTGAAAACAAAGTGCTCAAAAGTAAAATCAGCCTAAAAAAGGCATATCCGACAATCACATGCGTCTGGTGCGCACGGAAATCAAATCCAAGCACATGTGCCACAATGTGCACGAAATCTAAAACTACGTGCAATGGGTGTGCACGAAAGCATCTGTCCAGTGCAACAGGTGTGCACGACAACAATATCTGGTGCATCTGATATGCACCAAGAATCCCGATTTAGTGCATCTGGTGTGCACCAGAATCGCATCTCAAGTCATGCGCCCAACACACGCGAAAATCCAAATCAGGTGCATCCATAATGCACGAATAAAATCTAAATCATGTGCATCCCACAAGCACGAAATCACGAAATCCAATATCAAGCGCCGAACATGCGCAAAAGTCCAATCCAAGCGCGTCAAATATGCGCAAGAATCCAATCAGGTGCACAAGGTACACGAAACAAATATCGAGTATCACAATCGAAATCGACGGTATACAACACATTTCACTCCAAATCCAAATCAGGTATACCGTGGTATATAATCTCACAACCATGTGCATCAGCGTGCACAAAAGCAAATCAAAATTCCAAAAGTGCATGAAAACTATGCCGAAAGCATAAATCAAATCATATGCATGCCCTAGGCATGAAATCACAAGCAATATCTCAAATGACATCAAAACGACGTCAGGTGCAACTGTGGTGCACAAAATACGTATTAATGCACTGCAAGCATATGCAAACTATACCGAGTGCAAAACCAAAATCGAATGCATACCATATGGACAAAATCAACCCAACTGTATGAAATCCATGAAATCACAAACATGTACAGCCAAGGCACAAAATGATAATAAGTGCAATAACTGTGCACAAAATATAAATACCCAGTAGGTGCAACCGTGGTGCACGAAATCAATGTCATGAAACTCAATCATCAAAACTCAAATCCAAGCGATATAAGCGTGATACTCGGATCACAAACAAAAATCGCAATAAATGACATCGAGGTACACCTCCTACAATGTCGAAAAATAAATCGGTGCGCCTAAAACCTGCAGAACAAGAACATCCGCTTGCCTCCTGCTCACGATCTGGCGTCTTCTGTCTCTGGGTCCTCATATTCTCTGTGGATTACCAATCTCGCAATCTATCAGCTCATCGGCCCTGTCAGGTGTGCTAACAGGGACGATTCCGTCCTGGCTCTTCTCTGGTCATCTCTCGGTCAATCATCATGACCACTTGTAAAGCAGCACGTTACTGGCGTCGGCCTATGGTCCTCTGAATACACGTGACCCATCTGATCCTGGGTGCAAATCTCATTGCAGCAGTGTCCTGGAAGGAATCCTGCTCAAGGTCTCTTCCGATCTCGCCTATGCCGAACTGTACGAAGGCTGGTACTCTTACATAATCCTTTCTCCTTTTCTGGACATCTGCGTTCGCAGCATAACATCTCCTCGGGAACTGGCCGTATCTCAACGCCTCTGTATACCCATCAGATCTCTAATCTCGACGGGGAGTAGCAACGGCTCGTCAGCATCGCGCATGAACCTCTGACTCCACTCGTCTTTATCATCGTCCGCTTCGATGTCACGTCTTGCTGTCTGCGTACTGCTACTGTCCTCGGCCACGATCAATCCAAAGTCTCTCACACGGACTCGAAATTACGAACTCGGTATCTTCATCACTCTGTAGAAGATATCTGGCCGAACACGTCCTCGGGAACTTGTCCCAGCCATCGGAGGAATTCTCAATACTCGTCCGTTCTCGATCAACTCACAACGCATCTGGGTGAGGTCTTCTATCCGAAGTTGGTCAGCTTACTGGTCTCTTATCACATGATATCCGGACGACGTCAAACTTTTCGATTGAGTCATCGAGGTCCCAAAATTTCCCGAAGGCTCAACACCTGAGCACTGATTGTTAGGATACGTGCGTGTTCAAGTTTAGTTCTAAATACCGCAATCAAGACGGTTTCTCTTGTAGCTAGCCGGTTGAGTACGGGTCGTCCGCAGGGAGATGGGAGTCTTTTTCAAAGTGTTTTAACGAGTTAAGTCCGGTTGTTCAGATTTTGTTGTGGTTATCTAAGTGTTAAGTTGATATTTAAAGAGAGCTTGTTAGGGTTAGGATTAGGTTAGTTTGAGTTAGGAGTCTCCACATCTTTCGTTGCCCCACTTAATATCGGTGTTACGGTAATCGGCAACAACGGGGATTAGCACGACTAGGAAGGAACTTGCGAGTATAAGCTAGGCTTTCCAACGCATAGTCCTTCCTTTTGGTGCTTGTCCGTCCGTTCTTGGCTCTTATCCATAACCTCCGGTTAATTCAACCACAACCGGTCTCACTACGGAATCACCGCTATCATGTAGGATAGGGTGCCGTAAGGAGCGGATTATGGTTCAATTAACGGGAGTTGATTTAAGTTGTTGGGCAAGGAAAGAGTGAGAGAGATTTCCTTCTCTCAAACTTCCCTTATCCTACCCTAACAAGTATAAAACTACTCACACTTCATGATAAGGAAAAACAAAACAAAACAAAGAGGAAGATAGAAAGAAGGAGATGAGAAGAATACGCTAACTATTTGCGACCTCACCTTGGCGAGGATCGAGCGTAAGTATCATTGTCGTATGAATGATAAAGAAAAAGAGAGAAGAAAGAAATAGCAAGAAAATAACAACAACTACTTAACAATTAAAATTACAACAAGTTATAATAAGTAAAGAAAGAGACAAGCATGATAAAAAATGGTCTTCTTTATTCATCACTCTTCACTCAAAAAGCTCACTGCAAGTTTAATGGAGAAGAGGTGAGAAGAGGAAGAAGAACAACACTAAAACTAGGCAAAAAGAAATACAAGACTTGGACCCCTTCCTTCTCAAACTTCTGGGCTATTTATAGGCTGGAGAATGGAGATCTAGGGCAACCACCAGAACACCTGTATAAAGACCAAAATACCCCAAAAAACTCTCTGTTTGGTGCCAGAATGGCCGCGGATCCGCGGCCCATTGGAGGAATTGGGCCTTCTGCATTTTTGGGTTTTCCTGTTTTGCTGTGTACATCATTTTGGCATATGTATTTTCTCAATTTGGCTCCCCGATTTTTCCAGAATTTCTGTTGAGGGAAAGGTGGACTTTTTGTCAAGATTTTGTCATGATTGCCTCGAGCTCCGCGTAGATCTCTTGGATTTTGTGCTACCATTGAGCCTTGTGCATGAAGGTGACTTTGATTTGACCTTTTGTCTTCCTAAACTGGTATCTGGCAACATACGGATGAAGAGCGGAGACCGTGTTTTATCTGTGGTTGGCAGGAACCCGGACTTTTTTCCGTGTTTTCTATGAATTTCATCGTTTTAGAACCGAGAACCTGTATCCTGCAATTGACTAGCAAACACGGCTCAAGAGTATCTACGGATATGCAATGTGATAAAAATTGGGCGGTATGAAAATGCAAAAATCTGATATGAACAAATACCCCCAAACTTATCATTTGCTCGTCCCGAGCAAAGCCCATTTTATTCACAAAAAATTTCCTAACCTCACTTTCGCAAGGAACGCGATTGCACTGAGCATGTGGAACAAGCCGTTAAACCTCTAGGTGTCCCTAGTAGGAGGAGTGTTGTCTCCTGAGGGTTTTCAGCGGATACTACCCACAAAATCCGGTCAAGTTGGTTTCGTAAAATAACTAAGCTTCAAACCCCAACGTTTTGTTTTAGAAAATAACAATTCTATAATCCTAAGTCTAGACCATAGAACCTTTATTTTTCACACCTCGCTTCTTATTTAACTACAGATTTTATATGTCTTTACGTGCAGTGCGTATAGTGTCGTTAAGTTCCCGAAAGGTCGATTAAAGTCATCATGTCGCACAATAAAGCCCAGATAACAATTTTAAAAGGATCACATAAGTTTTATAACGAGTTAAGCGTTTTTCAAGTTTCGTTTTCCAGTAAGGTTTCAACTTCAGAATTTCTATCTTCCCTAACAGGAAACTAAGTCGTATTTTTCACTCCACCTTTTTCTTGTTTTCATTTCATACACACCTCTGTGAACGTGCAATAGTCTTTATCAAAGAGTAAAACCTTCATATCTCCGTTAAATTTTTTTTTATAAAAGCCTGTCTTTTATCAAGATTATTCTCACACAAAGAACCGTTAGGAATTTTAACTCGGAGAGAACACTTGCTTGACTTTGTTTTAAACTGGACTTTCTAGGCTTCTTAGCGAGCTTTGGGCCAATGCATCCAAACCAGTTGATTTTAGGGCATTAGGTGTAGAAACACCCCAGCGGACTTAATTACTCAAGTTACCTAGGTCCAAAAACAAAAGACAGTTTGGCATGAAAATCAGATGATTTAATACGAACGGAGATATATCTGGCAGTTCAAATATTTTTTGGATAAAAGACGTGTTTGGTGTGTTTGGTGTGTAATCAATCCAATCAAGTTTTAGGTGGGTTATTTTTCAGACTTAGCTCCAATTACGGCGTCAATAACATTCCTTCATATTCGCTTTACTTCATAAACTATTCTTGACATTACTTATTTCAGAACAAACCTATTTGATCCTCAGAAAATCATTTATCTGTTTAAAAGTTTAAACATGAAAGACTTGTCATCTAATTCCCAAAATCTTACGACACGTGTAGTGTGATGTAAAGACGTATATCAGCTATAGTTAACTTCAAAGGAGAGTTATCTTTCAGGTTTTCAAAATCTAAACATAAGATCTAGTTATTCCTATTTTTTTCAAACAAAAACCGTCGAATGTTGAATCAGAGTTCTTCCACAAGCTAACTTGACAAAAAAGTTTATATATTTTTTTTTTTAGAAAATTTTCAAATTTTTATGGATTTTATGGATTTTTATGCAGATGCAAAATATACATATGAATGCGAAGGTAAGAAATGCGTACCGAGCGTACCCCCAAACTTAAACTGGACAGTGTCCTCACTGTCGTGGCATGAAGAGAGCAGTTGGAAGGTTCAAAATTGTCGGTTAGTGATACACAAATTTTTATTTGTTTTTTTTTTATTTGTTTTTTGTTTTTAAAGAAAAGAAAAAAAGAATATACAAAAATATAAACAAAATGGTTTGTACATACCCCCAAACTTATTTGGAACAGTGTCCGCTGTTCTTGGCTGGATAACCGAAGTTTGGAGGTAGGCAGAGGAAGATCATGCAGGGTAAACCGGCTCCTGTAAGAACAGGAGCTCCTCTGTTGGTTCGGCGCTAAGGTACGGTTTGCATCGGTGTCCATTTACCTTGAAGAGTGAACCGTCCTTTGGATTTTCCAAATCCACAGCGCCCTGCGGATACACATTCCGCACAAAATACGGCCCTTTCCAGCGAGATCTGAGCTTTCCAGGATGAAAATGAAGTCGGGTGTCGTAAAGAAGTACCTGCTGACCAGGTACGAAGGTTTTGCGCAAAAGGTGTTTATCATGAAACACCTTCGTTCGATTCTTAATGACAACCGCGTTGTCGTAAGCCTCATCCCTAAGCTCGCATAGTTCGTTCAGCTGCAGCTTCCGATGGCTGCCCGCGTCCTCAAGAGAAAGATTCAGCTCCTTAATCGCCCAAAATACGCGATGCTCGATTTCGACAGGAAGGTGGCAGGCTTTTCCGTACACAAGCCGATAGGGAG
The DNA here is from genome assembly GCA_030015575.1 of Agapanthus africanus. Lineage (NCBI taxonomy): Eukaryota > Viridiplantae > Streptophyta > Magnoliopsida > Asparagales > Amaryllidaceae > Agapanthus > Agapanthus africanus. Next base: position 242,864,124 of record JASDDO010000012.1, read on the forward strand.
ACATGCCAAGGTCGGTCTTATAAGCGGTTCTAAATGCCCAAAGGGCATCAGTGAGTTTCAGAGACCAATCCTTACGGTTCTTGGAAACCGTCTTCTCCAATATCTGCTTGATCTGCCGATTTGAAACTTCGGCCTGCCCGCAGGTTTGGGGGTGGTAGGGCGTAGAAAGCTTATGATTTATGGAGTATTTCCGCATCAAGGCATCGAAAGTCCTATTGCAGAAATGACTTCCATTGTCGCTAATGATCGCTCGGGGGTGCCCAAACCGTGAGAAAATGTTTTCTTTAAGGAACCTAACGACAACCTTGTTGTCGTTAGTTCGGCTGGGCACAGCCTCGACCCATTTAGAGACGTAATCAACAGCTAGAAGGATGTACAAGTTTCCAAAAGAGCTGGGAAACGGCCCCATGAAGTCTATCCCCCAAACATCGAAAATCTCCACAACCAAGATCGGTTGGAGCGGCATCTCGTTCCTCCGGGATATCCGGCCCATGTGTTGGCACCGGGAGCAAGTCTTGCAATATTCGTGAGCGTCTTTGAAAAGTTGTGGCCAGTAGAAACCACATTGCAAGATCTTCTCAGCTGTCTTTCTGGGCCCAAAATGCCCGCCACACGCTTGATCGTGGCAAAATGACAGCACACTCTTGAATTCCTCATCGGGGACACACCGACGAATAATCTGGTCGGGACAGTACTTGAACAAGTAGGGTTCGTCCCAGTAAAAGTGTTTTACTTGGGATAAGAAACGAAGTCTGTCCTGACTAGACCATTCGGTCGGTAGTAATCCCGTGGCCAAATAGTTCACAATATCTGCGAACCAGGGTTCGCATGATACTGTCAAGAGTTGTTCATCCGGGAAAACGTCGTTAATCGGAATTGGAAGTGTCGGCGAAGAAGGAAGTCGTGAGAGATGGTCGGCAACCACGTTTTCACATCCTCGTTTGTCCTTAATGACAAGGTCAAACTCTTGAAGCAAGAGGATCCAACGTATTAACCGAGACTTGGCATCTTTCTTCGCAAAAAGATGGCGCAGAGCTGAATGGTCCGTGTAGACAATGACTGGAGAGCCGATGAGGTAGGGCCTGAACTTTTCTAAGGCAAATACAACAGCTAAGAATTCCTTCTCAGTTGTTGTATAGTTGAGTTGGGCGTCGTTCAGGGTTCGGCTTGCGTAATAGATTACGTGCGGCATCTTGTTGATGTGCTGTCCAAGGACGGCACCGATGGCAAAGTCGGATGCATCGCACATAATCTCGAAGGGGTGCGTCCAGTCAGGTGAGGAAAGAACGGGAGCAGAAGTGAGAGAGCGTTTCAGGGACTCGAATGCAGTGACACAGCTCGAGTCGAAGTCGAAAGGCGTGTCCTTGGCCAGCAAAAGCGTCAAGGGCCTAGCAATCTTGCTAAAGTCCTTGATAAACCGTCTGTAGAAACCGGCATGGCCAAGGAAGGCTCGGATATCTCTGACGCATCGGGGAGGAGGCAGATTGGAAATGACCTCAATCTTTGCTTTGTCAACCTCTATGCCGTTTTGCGAGATGATATGTCCTAGGACAATACCTTCGCGCACCATGAAGTGGCATTTCTCCCAGTTCAAAGTGAGATTCTTGTCCTTACATCGGGTAAGGACAGCGTCAAGATGCAGCAAACACTCGTCGAAGGAGTCGCCGAAGATGGAGAAGTAATCCATGAAAATCTCCAAAAAATTTTCCACCATGTCCGAGAAAATTCCCATCATACACCGCTGGAAGGTAGCGGGCGCATTGCATAACCCAAAGGGCATGCGGCGATATGCAAACGTGCCGAAAGGACAAGTGAAAGTGGTCTTGTCCTGGTCTTTTTCGGCGATGGGAATTTGATTGTAGCCAGAGTAGCCATCAAGAAAACAATAGTACTCATGTCCGGCCAATCGTTCCAGCATCTGGTCAATGAAAGGTAGCGGAAAGTGGTCTTTCCGCGTTGCGGCGTTGAGTTTTCTGTAATCAATGCAAACTCGCCACCCAGTTTGGGTGCGAGTAGGGATTAACTCATTCGCCTCGTTGGTTATGACCGTGATGCCCGACTTCTTGGGGACAACATGAATGGGGCTAACCCACTGGCTATCAGAGATAGGGTAAATGATACCACTATCTAGACATTTGACGATCTCCTTCTTCACAGCCTCCTTCATGACTGGATTAAGACGTCTTTGTGGGTCCCGGGCTGGTTTGGCATCATCCATCAGATGAATGTGATGCTCAACGATCAGGGGACTAATCCCCTTGATGTCCGCCATGGACCAGCCAAAAGCTTTCCTGTTGCTGTGCAAGACCGTGAGAAGGGCTTTCTCTTGCTCGGGAGCTAGAGAAGCCGAAATGATGACAGGGAGGGTCTCGTTCTCACCTAAGTAAGCATACTTAAGGTGAGACGGCAACGGCTTGAGTTCGAGCGTTGGAGGTGAAATGATGGAAGGCAAGACTGGTGCAAGGGTCTCGAACTCAAAGGACTCCAGCAAAGGTTCAAAACGAGTGTAGGCAACCGAGTCGGATGGTTCAGGTAACTCATCCGGAAAGTCGAAAGATTCGAACTCGGGTTGTGCGCGGCTAAGATTGTTCGAGAACGTGAAACACTCGTATTCGTTATCGGGCGCAGAAACAGCAGCAGGTTCGAAGAGAAACGCACTAGTGGCGTCAAGATTATCGTGATCAAACAGAAACTCCTCGAATTCACACTCTTCTGGTGTGATCTCCTGGATCGAGCAGACGTCCAGTATATGAGCATTAGGTTCGGCGGGCTGATTCCCTAACCTAAAAATGTTGAGTTCAATCGTCATATTTCCAAAAGAGAGGTTCATTGAACCATTGCGACAATTGATCACAGCATTTGAGGTTGCGAGAAATGGGCGACCGAGTATCACCGGAATTTGATTCCGGGGGTGTATCTAAGACAATGAAGTCAACGGGGAATATGAAGTCCCCGACTTTTATTAACACATCCTCTAGCTCACCCCTAGGATTGGTGATCGATCGGTCGGCCATTTGGAGAGTGCAGTGTGTGGGTTTCAACTCTCCGACGCCTAATTGCTCGTATACTGAATACGGAAGCAGGTTAACACTGGCACCAAGATCTAATAGTTCGCGGTTGATGTTCTTATCCCCAATGGTAATTGAAATCGTAGGACAACCAGGGTCCTTCCGTTTTTGTGGTAAAGATTGGGTAAGGGCATCACTCACAGCACTAGCCAAGAAAACTTTCTTGGGTACCTGAGACTTCCTCTTTTTCGTGCACAAGTCCTTTAAAATTTTAGCGTAGGACGGGACTTGTTGGACAGCATCTAAAAGAGGAATATTAATGTTAACCTGCTTAAATAACTCCAAAATCTTCTCCATTTGTGGATTTTGTTTGTTAGACCTCAACCGGTTTGGAAATGGAACATTTTGAAAATTGGTTGAGTCTAATGCTGGAGGAGGAGATTTTGGAGTTGGAACGGATCCCAGAATAGGTGTTTTCGTGGAGTGAGAAGTGGGTCCGTTCTGAGCAGAAGAAGAGGAAGGGGAGCCTTGTGAAGAACGGAGAATAGGCTCAGAAGACGAAGAAGAAGAAGGAGAAGAAGAAGAAGAAGAAGAAGCGGCGGCCGGGGTGTCATCGTTGATTCGCTTGCCAAAGTTGTTTTGCAGCATCCTTCCCGATCTCAGCGTAGTCACGGCACTCACATTATGGTTTTGTTGTTCAAGAGCAACATGTGCATTATGTGGGTGACCGGGATTTGGCAGTGGCTGGGACGGAAGCTTCCCCTTCTCTCGCTCGCTCAAGGCCGCGTTCAGACTGTGCAATCTGGGCCTCGATGGTTTTGATGCTCTGCCCGTGTGCGGCGGTGTGTTGCACTAAAGATTGGATCGAAGACTGGATGTTGGCGGTGGATTGAGTCGATTGTTTAACAAACGCCTCCAGACTTCGCTCGAGCGAGGAAACCTTATCAGTGTTTGACGGAACAAAGTTGTTATTTGGTGGAAAAGAATTGTTTGGTGCAAAATTGTTCGTCTGGTTTTGGTAAGGTTGGGGTTGGCAGGGCTGCTGATATTGGTGTTGAGTTTGTTGCTGCGCTTGTTGTTGCGGCGGAGGGGCCCTTTGGAAATTGTTGCCTTGGAATTGATTCTGATTCTGATTCCAGGCGAAATTGGGGTGGTTCCTCCAACCGGGATTGTAGGTGGAAGAGTATGGATCATTCCTCGGTCTTTGCTGGAATGCATTAACCTGATCCTGTCCTTGCGATGGTGGATTGTAAGGACACTCTTCGGTCAAGTGAGAAGGATCGGAACAACAAGCGCAGATGGTACGAAGGGGGAGAACAGGGGCAGGAGTAGGAGCAAAAAATTTGCTCTCTATCGCTTCAAGCTTTCGTGTAATTGCAGCCATTTCAGCTTTCATCGCAATAGAGACATCGAGTTGGTGGATTCCTACCCTAGATTGACCGGTAGAAGTGGAGGTAGAAGAAGAAGAAGTCGGTCTGGTGCTCTCCCACTGTAGCGTTTGCTCTGCAAGATCGTCAAAGAACTGCCACGCTTCCTCGTCAGATTTCGATAGGAAGTGGCCCTGACAGATGGTTTCCAGCAACTGCTTCGTTGCTGGGTTCAGTCCCTCGTATAAGGTTTGGCAGAGCTGCCATTTCTCTATACCGTGGTGAGGACACTGAACAAGAAGGTCTTTGTACCGGTCAAAGCACTTCCAGAAGGGTTCAGAAGGAAGCTGGGAGAATTGGTTGATTTCATTTCGAATTCTTGCGGTCTTATGATTTGGATAGAATTTTTTTAGAAACGCTTTAACAAACTCGTCCCAGCTGGTGATTGAGTGGGAAGCGGTGCTATACAGCCATTTTTCAGCGAGATCGCATAAAGTGAACGGAATGACCCGTAGACGTATAGCATCGTCCGACAGTTGGGTTGTTTTCATCATGGCACAGACATTTTGAAATTTATTGATGAAGATATAGGCATCTTCAGTTTCAAGCCCATGAAAACGTGGAAGCATGTTGATGAAATGGGGCTTAATTTCAAAGTTGTCCCCATTGGCCGGAGGAAGAGAAAGGCATGTGGGAAGTGCAGAACGGGTGGGGTAGAAACGATCCTGGAGCGCAATTCGCTGCGGCGCTACAACAGGCGGAGGTGGTGGGAGATTGGTCTCCGTAGGAGGTGGAGCCAATCCAGCGGTGGTCAAAGAGATGTTCGGATTGAATCCCGACATCGCGGAAGAAGAGGTTGGTGAAGGTGAAGGTGAAGGTGAAGATGTATGAACAGAATTTCGGTCAACGTCGGAGTTGGCCGGCAAAGGAAGGGGTGAAAGAGGAGTGGACGGAGTATCGACTTCGGAGTCGATCGCGTAGTCGGTCGCGACTAACGTAACGCGGACTAGACGGGCGCTAGTGTCCCGAGTCCAAGCGGACATACACTAAACGAGTTTAGTATAGTCAAAGCGGAGAAGGTGAGGGTAAGAAAACATCAATGGAGAAAGGCGATGAGTGGTGGGTGAAAATGGATTTGGCGACAAAGGGCAAGTTTTTATAAAAGTTTTTGATTTTTTTTTTTTTAGAAAGAGATTTACAGAAGTATGTACGGAAATACGGCTTAAGCAATCACAGAAAAGATATGCACAATCACACCTAGATCTACGGTCGCCTAGGTCTACTAGACCTGCTCCTGTACTTGATTTTCGAAGTTAAACAGTGTCGAGAAACAGGCTTAAAAATACACCGATCACGGGGCCAGGTAAGTGCAGAGATGAGGGGAGGTTGTCCAACGCTTTCGCGAAGTTCCTTAATTAAATAACCCTTTCTCTTTCGGCGGTTGCGCCTTTAACACTTTCCTAGACACCCCGTAAACACTGTACTGTTAAGCGAGGTTCTAAACACGGTTTATCTTCTTCTAATGAGCGTGAAGTCCTTAGGGCTGAAGTCTAGTATTTTTTAATTACAATGGACAATGCATATGCTTTAGTGATTTTTGGGGTCCTAGGAAGGGTGATGAAATCCCCACCCAATCTGGATTGGTTTCAAGCCCCTTAAGTCCGTATTAAAGAATGCAAAACAGTAACAAATCAACAGCAAACAATTTTTATTTGCGGCGCAAAGAATCCTGCACAAGAACAGTTTATTGGAAGGGGGAGAAGAATTTGCGCAAAGAAGCCTGCAGAAAACACAATTCAGTGGAGTCCAGGGGAGTGGAGAGAGGCAGAGAGAGTTACCTAGAAAAATTGGCAGCCCAAAGGCACCAAGTGGCCGCGGAACCGCGGCCTAAGCTTGCTTATGCCGCGTTTCCGCGGCTGTACTGTGGTGTTGGGCTTCTGGAAAAATTGGGTGTTCTCTGTTGGGTGTCCTCTGCTTGTCTGGATGTACAGAATCTTGATTTGCTCACTGTATTTGCTCCAGATTTGTACAGTAGACCGGATACTTCGTTTTGTCCGTTGCGGTGTAGCCGCGAAAATGTGGGTCTATCTTCCCACGTCTTTGGCACTGTACTTGAACTCCGTATTGTCCGACGTCTTTGGCGCCGATCTTGAACTTCGTATTTTCCTGCGCACTTGCACAAAAACTAATCAAGAATAACAAGATGGTTTTTTTTTACAAAGTATGTATATTTTCGTTTTTTTTATACTTACAAATTAACCCGAAATTGCACAAGGAAATAAACTACCGTCTCCCCGGCAACGGCGCCATTTGATTGTTAGGATACGTGCGTGTTCAAGTTTAGTTCTAAATACCGCAATCAAGACGGTTTTGCTTGTAGCTAGCCGGTTGAGTACGGGTCGTCCGCAGGGAGATGGGAGTCTTTTTCAAAGTGTTTTAACGAGTTAAGTCCGGTTGTTCAGATTTTGTTGTGGTTATCTAAGTGTTAAGTTGATATTTAAAGAGAGCTTGTTAGGGTTAGGATTAGGTTAGTTTGAGTTAGGAGTCTCTACATCTTTCGTTTCCCCACTTAATATCGGTGTTACGGTAATCGGCAACAACGGGGATTAGCACGACTAGGAAGGAACTTGCGAGTATAAGCTAGGCTTTCCAACGCATAGTCCTTCCTTTTGGTGCTTGTCCGTCCGTTCTTGGCTCTTATCCATAACCTCCGGTTAATTCAACCACAACCGGTCTCACTACGGAATCACCGCTATCATGTAGGATAGGGTGCCGTAAGGAGCGGATTGTGGTTCAATTAACGGGAGTTGATTTAAGTTGTTGGGCAAGGAAAGAGTGAGAGAGATTTCCTTCTCTCAAACTTCCCTTATCCTACCCTAACAAGTATAAAACTACTCACACTTCATGATAAGGAAAAACAAAACAAAACAAAGAGGAAGATAGAAAGAAGGAGATGAGAAGAATACGACTAACTATTTGCGACCTCACCTTGGCGAGGATCGAGCGTAAGTATCATTGTCGTATGAATGATAAAGAAAAAGAGAGAAGAAAGAAATAGCAAGAAAATAACAACAACTACTTAACAATTAAAATTACAACAAGTTACAATAAGTAAAGAAAGAGACAAGCATGATAAAAAATGGTCTTCTTTATTCATCACTCTTCACTCAAAAAGCTCACTACAAGTTTAATGGAGAAGAGGTGAGAAGAGGAAGAAGAACAACACTAAAACTAGGCAAAAAGAAATACAAGACTTGGACCCCTTCCTTCTCAAACTTCTGGGCTATTTATAGGCTGGAGAATGGAGATCTAGGGCAACCACCAGAACACCTGTACAAAGACCAAAATACCCCAAAAAACTTTCTCTGTTTGGCGCCAGAATGGCCGCGGATCCGCGGCCTGGACCCCTCTTTGGCCGCGGATCCGCGGCCCATTGGAGGAATTGGGCCTTCTGCATTTTTGGGTTTTCCTGTTTTGCTGTGTACATCATTTTGGCATATGTATTTTCTCAATTTGGCTCCCCGATTTTTCCAGAATTTCTGTTGAGGGAAAGGTGGACTTTTTGTCAAGATTTTGTCATGATTGCCTCGAGCTCCGCGTAGATCTCTTGGATTTTGTGCTACCATTGAGCCTTGTGCATGAAAGTGACTTTGATTTGACCTTTTGTCTTCCTAAACTGGTATCTGGCAACATACAGATGAAGAGCGGAGACCGTGTTTTATCTGTGGTTGGCAGGAACCCGGACTTTTTTCCGTGTTTTCTATGAATTTCATCGTTTTAGAACCGAGAACCTGTATCCTGCAATTGACTAGCAAACACGGCTCAAGAGTATCTACGGATATGCAATGTGATAAAAATTGGGCGGTATGAAAATGCAAAAATCTGATATGAACAAGCACAGTCTAAAAATATCTGGTACATACCACAGTACCTCTGGACCAGCCGTAGAAGGGCAAACCCAAGCATCACTGATGGCACCGCTAAACTGCCACAAACCCTAAGGTTCGAAAGCGGTTCCATGGTCATCATGTCGAGTTAGGGTTTCATTCTTCTAGAGGGTCCACAGAATTACCTGCATGTTCCTCCGAACACTTTATACTTGGGAAAAATGGGTTTCTGACACTCGTCCGAACTTTTTAGCTTCGCCTATACAACATATGAATATTCTTCGCCCGCATGCTAAACAATGCCTCAATCCTCCAGGAAAGGCGATACATCGGCAGTCATCTCTGGATCGGTCTGCTCTAGATCTGAGTAAGACTCTCCATACTGAAAATCTTCAAATCAACTGGGCCTACGTCGGCGCATCAATTTGAAGAACCACCTTCGTCCCTCAACTCGGGATAGACTAGCTATCATCTGTCGCATTTCTTCCTGGATGCTCCGGCGATCTTAGCTCGTAAGCTCTAGAAGCGACATTCTAGTAATCTCAACAACAGCCGCGTCATCTGTCTGCACGGTAGGCGACATCAAAATCTCTGAGGTATGCTGTACATCAACAGTCCTCTCACAACTGGCAGCTCTATCGATGGCCCGATCATCCGGTGCAAAACTAAGCACCCGCCTCCACAAGAGGCCACAACATAACACTACATCGAGATGTTCCCATGTCACCAGAAAACACAATGTTCAGCCCTCGTATCAGACGAGCTCGTCCTGACCGGAACACTAGCAGCAGCTCAATCTGTGCTCACACATGGTGACGGGAACCTCAATCGAGTATCGAAGAAGGCAGATCAACGGCATGAGAGGAAGCGACAGATCCGGAATGGATACATGATCATAAGAAGGAACATCATCAATGAAGATATGATCATGAAACCAAAAGAATCGAGGATCTCCAATGGATGTATAATCATGGGTATAAAGAGAATCATAAGTCTCAAAAATATGTACATCCTATGGTTTCTTAAGTGGAGTATCGTATCGTAAATATGCCGCGGAACATACATACGGTACATCACTCTACTCAAGCTACCTACTCCATCAATCAGGGTCAGCCTATGAAACGAAAGTTCGGGTCTAATACCCCCCGTTCAAGTCTAAGTTCCGTAAGGTCAAGCCTAGGTTTCGAAATACCTACCCGCCCTAGACTCCGCATAGTCAAACACAGACTCGAACCAAGGTTAAACCTAGCGCTCTGATACCAACTTTGTCACGACCTGAAATATTAGCTCGTGACCAGCACTTGAATCACACAACGTCTAAAGGCGTAACGTAATTCAAGTAAGCTGAAACCCAGAAATCTAAACCTTTTAAGAAAAATAAAGGAGGTGAGGTTTTGAAATGAAGGTATAATGAAATCAAGTTTTCTTAATGCATAGAAAAGGAACATGACTGATGCAAGTGAAATTTACTAGTTTGAAAACATGTTTCGTCTTTTAAAAATTTTGGCAGCACCTCCTTTGTATATTTTGATCCAAAACCATAAATACATAATAATGATAAAGGCATCCCCAAGCGGGAGCTAGCTCTTTGACAAACGACGGATCACAACCACGCAAGACAATATATAAGTATACGACGCCCAACGACGAAGTTCACCACAAAAGATAAGTAAATAAGCAATATATCAAACCACAAGTAGCAAACAACCCCTCGCCCTAAGTCTCGCAACCTCAATCTCACTAAGTCTCATTACTTATACAAATTACTAATTTTGATTGATTGATGGAGTTAACTAGATACAATATGAAATATAAAACAAGAGTGGGTACGATACAAATGTCCCACCTACCACTGCAAAACACCCGAATGCAACTGTGTGCCAGCGAAGCCGCTACTGATCCAAGCGGTCAACCTGCAAGAACTGTGGCACAACGAGGGTGAGTTGCCAACTCGTGAGTAGAAAGACATATACAAGTAGAAATCGAATAAAAAACGACTCCTAGGTCAACTATATCATAAAGATAATACTATGATATCTAGGGTGACCGGGTCATATATGTGCCAACAATGTAATCAACACCTATGTTTATGCGGATATCATCCAACCATATAATCAGTGTATGTATGCATGTGGATCTCATCCAACCATATAATCAATGTATGTATGCATGTGGATCTTGTCCAACAATATAATCAATGTATGTATGCATGTGGATCTTGTCCAACCATATAATCAATGTATGTATGCATGTGGATCACGTCCACGTATCAACCCATGACAAAACAATATCATGCTTGTAAATATCATAAAAGAGTGTGCACGAAAGTATGAGGATATAAATCAACGGGTGTCCCTCCCGACATATAAAAATCATGGAACCTGGATGTCTAATATCGACACTCGAAAATATCATGAAACCCGTGTCTAGCATCGGTACGTAAATCCTCATATCTTGGGCTCCATCGGTCCGGATCGGCCCATATCATCTCTCGACTCCGGTCGGTATCCTCCGGATATCCGCCAGGCCCAACCAATCACTGATAGTTAGTAGTCCCTCTGCCAGGCTCACCGTCTGTATACACATCATCCCTTTCTTGCCCCGGGGTACCATACTGGGTCCACCATGTACCTGCAATCGGCCTCATCCAGCTCCTCGAATCGGGTTTCACATGTCATACTCAGAATCGAGAAAACACATGGTGGACGCACTGAAATATCATATCAATAGAAACCGGGTTTTTAAAACAGTACATGCTTTTTTTGAAATTGCCACGGCTCTCAAATCCAGAAATCTCAAGTAAACAGCATATCCCAATGCGTAAAATCATAAAGCATGATGTATGCGACATATGATAAAAATGTATGCATATCCGTATATCATACAATATGGAACAGTGGTATGATATATTAAGGGAAAACCGCTCTTTTAAATGTTTCCAGTTTTTAAAATATAACATGTGGTTCCCAATTTCCCAATAAAACCAGTTATCTATGTAGGTACAATATGTATATGCGCAAGTAAAGAGGTACCAATATGTATATGCCCCAATATGGGTATGCAATATGTATATGCGTGATTGGTACGAAAAATCGTGTTTGTAGTTAACCGCAATCAGAACGGTGTCGCGCGTAGCTAGACCGAGATGAGTACGGGTCGTCCTCTGGGAAACGTGGAACCTTTTATTTTTACTTTAGATGTGTTGAGAAAGAGAGGAGGAATAAAGAATTTTGTAGAAAGATTTCTAGATCTACTTTAAACAAGAATGTTAAATATAGATCTAGATTATTTTAGAGATTTAAATAATATAATAATAGGGCTTGTAGGGTTCGTTAGGATTTAGTAGTTATGGAAGATTAATTAAAAGTTACCCCTTTTATCCATTAATAGATTTAGAACTAGAACGACAGTGATGCGTGTAGATTAGGGTTTCTGGAGGGAAAAGGAATCCCACTCGTAACCTTTATCTTGACACGGAACTCCGTTCATATCTAGCCTTTACCAAAACAATCATTAATCTAATCTCTAATCGCGGTCGGAACTAGCAAAGAATTGCTAGCGCGCCCGATTAGGATGTTAATGATTATTTTGATAAAGTTCCTAAACTTTATAGGACTTAAAAAGGGTTTAATTATTTTCATCACCCATTAACCTACCCTAATCTTACGAACCCTAACAAGCGGAGAATTACTCGCGCATGTTGGGAGAAAAAGAGATGGAGAGAAATTGCATAATTAAACTACGAAGAAATAGAATAAGAAAAAGAACTACCTTTATTAATCAACAAGATCAAGTACACTTTGATTCCTTAGAAAATGATTACAAAAACCTAGTTTGCTTCTCGATCTCTTCCAAGGAGGTAGATGAACCGTTGATGATCAGCCTGGATGCGTGAGCCGTCTTGGACTTCGTGATCTCGTCGGCTTGATAGATTTTCCAAGAGGCTCTCGGTGCCTTTTTATAGTGCAAAGCCAGAATCTTTTAGTTGAAAAGTTGGTAAAATATTGCAGTAATCAATCTCCCAAAATCTTGCATTCCAACTCATCAATAGTGCGGCGGATCCGCGGCCCAAGGGTGGGTTTGGCCGTGGATCCGCGGCCAATGGTAGGGATCTTTTGATCATATTTCTCTGGCTCTCTTATGGTGACATTTGGCAATCCTAGGCATCTTTAGGATTCAGAAATCATCTCTCGGTTGCTTCCAGACTTGGTCTCCAAGTTTGCTTCTTAATTTGGCAAGTTTTCTTCAACAAATTGATTTGTTTGTTAAATTCTGCATAACAACTTGGAAATATTCTGCACAACAACTCAAATAAGATTTTAGTAGACTTTGTTCTACTAAGATTAGACCAATAATATTATTTGCATACATTTTCCTACCAAATGATAATTAAATATATTAACACATGGAAAATAATGTTTTTACACATAAACCCTCATATGTATAATATATTATAATGAAGTCCTTTTTTAATATAAAAATGGTAGGAAAAATGTACTACAAATGTGCAGTTTTATCGACTGAACAAATACCCCCAAACTTATCTTTGATCGTCCCGAGCAAACTAGTTTATTCAAGAGGAGAAAAAGAAATAAGAAAACTAAGCACACTTTCGTAGGCAGACACGATTGCACTGAGCACGTGCAACAAGCCGTTAAACCTCTAGGTGTCCCTAGTAGGAGGAGTGTTGTCTCCTGAGGGTTTTCAGCGGATTACACCCACAAAATCCAATAACAAAAGAAAGATGGTGAAATTTACATATAAAGACAAGAACCATAAAAGAAATACTTTGAAAAGAAGAGTTTCCAACTATGCTAGCTTTTCAGTTGTCATGAGCCCTATCTTAATAGTCATGAAAATATGTTAGAAATCACATTACCTCTCAATAAAACATCGTCTTTATTCTTCATTCCTACCTTTCTTCCAAACATTGATCATATAACCCCACGTGTGTGAAAATAACATCCCTACACTCGGAGAATTCAATTCAAGCTATCATACTCTTGTCCATCTACCTCAGTACTTTATGAATACTTAGGTTTGCTCACACCTTTTCATGCGACCGCTAATACTTCTTGAGGTACTAACCGACCGATTACTCAAGTGCTTGCTGATTTGGTGATAGTATTTTCCTTGTCTTGCACCACCTAAGGCTTAGCAGTGACTCCCAGACCAGTTGGCCTTAGGGCACTAGGTGAAGAGGCACCCTCGCTATATTTTTTTTATTGCTACCTTGGCGATACAAAACCAGTGTTCATTTTTTCTTTTCACCATTTTATATTTTCTTCATCATTTCCTTCATACTTTGGCTTTTAGACAAGAGCATTTCAAGGTATCCTCTACTATCCCGAGTTTCAAGACGTGTGTAAGTGCATATAGTAGGATATCAACATTCAAATGTTTGGCTTCCAGAATAGAAACTATTTTTCAGACTTATTTTTATCCTCAGATTAGTGACTTCCCTCATCTTACTAACCCTTGGGACAACAGCTCATAACTACTTATTACTAGTTCGTGTAAGAAAACTTCTAATTTTCTTGGTTTTCTTAAACTATTTCAATCTTTTGGATGTAATTTTTCACTTTCTACTCTTTTGTTATAAATTTTTTTATAACAACTTGAAAATGTTGTGCTTATGCAAAATATGATGCAAATTGATGTGTAAATAAGCACAAACCTCCCCCAAACCTGTTTACAGCAGTGTCCTCACTGATGTCATCCGTTAAGCTCAAAAAACCTGTAGACTTGGGAGGAAATTATTAATGGGGGCAAGAATATATGAAAGTGAAAATGCTCCCCCAAACTTATTTTTGGCTCACAAATTTGAGGACAAAAGTTATGATCAAGAGCCAAAAATATACCCCCCCTCAAACATGAGTTAGACAATACGAAGCATTTTAAGAGGGGGTGAGTCATTTGGTCAAAGCAAGACTTTACAAAGACCAAAAGTTAACACCAACCATTCAAAGATTTTATTAGTATAGCGTATAGGTTGGTGGAAGAATGTGTTGTATCGAGTCAAGAAATAATGGGGAAGGGATAAGAGGTGGTTTGGAAAGGGTTTGAAATTAGAGAAAAGAAAGAATGAGGATGAATGTGAATGATTAGGAAGAAGGAATGGTGACGGTTCAACCTCTATAGGTGGAGATTGATCAATCACAAAATCCGTATTGTTTAAAAATTCAAGTTCGTCAGCAAAAAGTTCTTCAAAACTTTTATCAATGGTGTGATTGAACATTTTGCTGTCAAAGAGTTTTGTGCCAGAATTTATCCTACTAGATTCAAAAATTATTGAGGTAGAGGACTCGAAAAACTCATCTACCTCATTTTCAAAAATATCAAGTTGAATTTCTGGTATTAGTGAACTTGAGTTAACGGATTGTGATTCATCAAAACTCACTGAAACTATTGGAACAGAAGAAGAACCGGAGAAAGTAGAAGGTGAAATGGGTAAACAAATCGGTGTGTCGAGTGTTGCTGAACCAGATGTGGAAGATGGAGGCTGTATTTCGATCTGATCTTCGGGTATACCATTATCATCAACTTCAAGACATATTTGGGATTCGGGAAGAATTAAAGGCTCAAGATGATGACCATAAGGAAGTGAAAGGATTTGATGAATTGGTGGGCCAAAATCATCCAAAATTTCGGGTTCATCAATCAAAATATCCCCAACGTCAATCACCTCATCCAAGTGAAGGTTAAAATTCTCAAACTCCTCATCAAAAGTATGGTTTTCAATCAGTTTTGGTTCAAGAGTGGAGGTGTAGAGATCACAAGGGTTGGGTATGGTTTCACTTGAAAGGGACCCTTCACAGTTGGGTAAATCAAACACTACAAAGTCACACAACTTATCAGTCATTCTATTTGGTGTACTTGATGAATCTATGAAACTGGAGTTGTGGATTTCAGTTTGAAGGTACAGTTCTGTCTTACTACCCAAATCCTTCATAATTTGGTTCGACATTTCCATAAATTTTTCTAATGTCTGCTCCAGACTAGTCTTGGGCTGATAAGGGGTTTCAGTATAAGATTTAAATTCCTGTGGATAATTAAAACTCCCAAATGACTGATTAGAAGAACTGTCTAGAGTAGGTGGAAAAGTCGGATTGGATTGATAGGAATAGAATGGTTGCGGAACTTGGGTAGGAGTAGGATCAATATTATGATAAGAAGAATATTGATATGGGTTGGTTGGTTGGCTATTTTCAACAGACATCTTATATGCCACAAACCGCATATCAAACTCTTCTCCGGACAGTTGATATTGGTCCGGGTTGAAACTTTGGCCTCTAGACCTAGCTATGTGCTCAGCAATGGACATTCGTCTAGGGGCTTCCTCACTCTGGGTATGAACTGAAACAGGTGTAGGATTAGGATATGGTTGATAAGACCTAGACTGAGGTGGCCAATTGTTTCTTCCTGCTTGTTCTATATGATCTCTTAAGGACATGGAAGAGCCGGACGGTATACCGAAGGGATTTCGAAAACAAGAGATATCTGGTTGTGGACAGCAAAGCTCGGCAAGTGTTCTTCTGTTTAGGTCACCCATTATAAGAAGAGAAGAAGGGGGAAGGGGTAAAAAGGAGAGAAAGTAATTGGTTTGTTTTGAAAAATGACGGATTTAGACAAATCACAAAAAAAATGCACAACCCTAGAACTATGGTTACCTAGGTCCAGTCTCTAGACAGCTCCTAACTAAGGCTAGAAATAGGACCTCAAACCGCCTCTTCACGGACAAGTACGGCCAGGTAAGTGGGAAGGAACCACCACTACAGTGGGCCTAATTAAAAACCACTAGCCTAGACACCGCAATGTCAGTTAAGATAAACGGCCGATGCCTATACTAGTCTTTTTCCTATTGAGCTCGACAGTCCTTAGAGTCTGGTCTAGATATTTTTTAAATTAATGAAGGGTTGTTCTATATGCTAGGTTTGTGATTTGTGGGGCTTAGGAAGGGTGATGAAATCCCCACCTAATCTTGATTTGGTCTTTGCCCCTAAAAGATCCGTATTAAAATATGCAAAAACAAACCGAAAAACAAAACTTTGCAAAAAGATTTTTGAGCGGCGATATTTTGCAAAGAATCCTGCAGAAAATAGATTTTATTGGATTTTAGAGGAGAGAGAAGGGAGTTAGAATCTTACCAGAGAAGTGTGAACCCTAGATCTCCTGTTTCCTCAAGTCCGTGACTCCAGATTTCCTCGCAAAAATTCACACAATAATAGTTAAATATACAATTTGCAGTTTTGTTTTAATAATGATATGACTCGTCTAAGAATTCAACACAAATAGTAAAAATAAAAAATTACACACGTTTCCCCGGCAACGGCGCCATTTGATTGGTACGAAAAATCGTGTTTGTAGTTAACCGCAATCAGAACGGTGTCGCGCGTAGCTAGACCGAGATGAGTACGGGTCGTCCTCTGGGAAACGTGGAACCTTTTATTTTTACTTTAGATGTGTTGAGAAAGAGAGGAGGAATAAAAAATTTTGTAGAAAGATTTCTAGATCTACTTTAAACAAGAATGTTAAATATAGATCTTGATTATTTTAGAGATTTAAATAATATAATAATAGGGCTTGTAGGGTTCGTTAGGATTTAGTAGTTATGGAAGATTAATTAAAAGTTACCCTTTTTATCCATTAATAGATTTAGAACTAGAACGACGGTGATGCGTGTAGATTAGGGTTTCTGGAGGGAAAAGGAATCCCACTCGTAACCCTTATCTTGACACGGAACTCCGTTCATATCTAGCCTTTACCAAAACAATTATTAATCTAATCTCTAATCGCGGTCGGAACTAGCAAAGAATTGCTAGCGCGCCCGATTAGGATGTTAATGATTATTTTGATAAAGTTCCTAAACTTTATAAGACTTAAAAAGGGTTTAATTATTTTCATCACCCATTAACCTACCCTAATCTTACGAACCCTAACAAGCGGAGAATTACTCGCGCATGTTGGGAGAAAAAGAGATGGAGAGAAATTGCATAATTAAACTACGAAGAAATAGAATAAGAAAAAGAACTGCCTTTATTAATCAACAAGATTAAGTACACTTTGATTCCTTAGAAAATGATTACAAAATCCTAGTTTGCTTCTCGATCTCTTCCAAGGAGGTAGATGAACCGTTGATGATCAGCCTGGATGCGTGAGCCGTCTTGGACTTCGTGATCTCGTCGGCTTGATAGATTTTCCAAGAGGCTCTCGGTGCCTTTTTATAGTGCAAAGCCAGAATCTTTTAGTTGAAAAGTTGGTAAAATATTGCAGTAATCAATCTCCCAAAATCTTGCATTCCAACTCATCAATAGTGCGGCGGATCCGCGGCCCAAGGGTGGGTTTGGCCGTGGATCCGCGGCCAATGGTAGGGATCTTTTGATCATATTTCTCTGGCTATCTTATGGTGACATTTGGCAATCCTAGGCATCTTTAGGATTCAGAAATCATCTCTCGGTTGCTTCCAGACTTGGTCTCCAAGTTTGCTTCTTAATTTGGCAAGTTTTCTTCAACAAATTGATTTGTTTGTTAAATTCTGCATAACAACTTGGAAATATTCTGCACAACAACTCAAATAAGATTTTAGTAGACTTTGTTCTACTAAGATTAGACCAATAATATTATTTGCATACATTTTCCTACCAAATGATAATTAAATATATTAACACATGGAAAATAATATTTTTACACATAAACCCTCATATGTATAATATATTATAATGAAGTCCTTTTTTAATATAAAAATGGTAGGAAAAATGTACTACAAATGTGCAGTTTTATCGACTGAACAATGCGCAAGTAAAGAGGTACCAATATATGTGTGCACCAATATGGATATACTGTAAGTCGATGTAGTACACCCCAATACTTGTGGGGAGGCGGAATTTTCAAAAACGAACTTGTTTAGTGAACGAACATCGACTAACCGCTTGAATCGAAGCTAAACTATAAATAACCAAACACAAAGTGTTTCTTAACTATTGTGTTTAGGGATTATACCTAATGAAACCAGTCCTTCGTTTTTACGATCTCCTTGTTCTCCTCGGCCTTCTCTAGGTAGTAGACGATCCACCCGAGAGCAAAACTCCAAACTAAACCTCTAACTTGAGGTAACTAATCTTCTTGGATTGCTAATCAAAGAAGATAGAATGAAATAGAGTGATGGTTATGGATTGATTAGTCTTTCTAATCCTTTGATCTCAACTCATGAGGTGTAAGGATTAGTCTTTTGAAGATGAGAGCTTGAGGAGAGAGAATGTGAGAATGATAATAGAATAAAGTTATGAGTATCATAATAGATATGAAGCATTTTCTAATAAGAAGAAAAGAATAAAGAGTGATGAATAATCATGCTTCATAAAATATCAAGTGGTGATTCATTAGCATGAGTCATTAAGCAATGTGCATTAATGAGATGAATGAATCACCCTCATGACTCTTATAACTCATTCAATGTATATGACACATAACCCTCCTTAGTCACCATCTTCTAGAAGCTTCTCGTACAATTACGAGAACGCCCCTCCAATCCGCAAAAATACGGAAAAACTTTAGACTGTAAAAATCCAATAACCGGATACCAGTAACTGGCTTAAACCAAAGCCGACTGGTAAAAACTGTCCAAACGACGTAAGTATGTAAACACACATACGCGTCCGAACCCTTGTCGTAAAACCATACGACCTCTATATCGTTTCGCCTGGAGTAGGAAACTCTCTGTGTGGGACTCTAGAGACTCGACTACTACGCTGGCAGTGGGTTTAACCACAGACCACAAGCGGCACTAGCTGTACGTAACGGTCCCCAGGTAGTTGTCGATAAGAAGGCCGATGAGGAAACCCATCCGAACTCCTACTGAGTCTGATGTGACAATCTCCATACAGTCCGGTCCGTTCGTCCAAGACTATCGCATATCGGGCCTAGGGGGGCGGCAAGCGTCAGTCCCCTAATAGCGGTATAAGTCGTGTCGGAGGGAAGCCCATTACACCCTGAGAAACTACTGGAACCTACCAGCAAATCTCGCTTGCCCTGGCCAGGGACTTTGCGTAATGGCTCTCTGACACAGCGCGATATCTACTCCCAATACCGGGAGGGACGAATCCTGTCTAACCGCCACTGCCTCCAAGTCTCGGGACTGCACCCAACTGCTACCTGTTTGCACGACTCCTTTGAGCCGTGGTAGGGTAGCAATCTAAGAACAGTGGGACACACTCGAGGCGAAGTAGCAGTGTCAAGTCTGCGGACTATGCTGCACTCTTGTCACCTGGGAACTGTTCACTGACGACTGGTATAAAACCAACCAACAGTTCCCTGTGAGTCCTGTCCGGTGTACCCATAACCTAACGAGCACCTGCATACTATCTCCAGTACGACGTACTGACGGCTGTGGGACAGTCCATCTCCCCAACTGGGATGAGAAGCGTACACACTAGTCTACTCCGGAGTATCGATGCTCTGTCTCGATAATCCAACGACCAGGGACCTGAATAAGGATGTGCTTGTAGACTACCCAGCCCCCACTAGTGTGACTGCCATCACAACGCTGGTAGACAAGCAAGATCCTAAGAGCTTTATCAATACGTACACTCACATATTAAGATAGAAAAACCAAGTAGCATACTACCATGTTTAGCAAGACTGTTATATACATGTGAATATCCCAAGCTTCCATTAAGTAATATACAAACTAGTATGATACAGTAATGGCCTTCTAGGGCATAAACACTAACAATCTCCCACTTGCACTTGGGCCATGTACTGGCATATCGTAGACCAATGATCTCGAGTAGCCTCTCGAACTGAATCTGAGGAAGGGCCTTCGTGAATGGATCAGCAATGTTCTCTTCTGAAGCAACTCTCCGAACCTCGATCTCCTGACGATCAATGATCTCCCTGATCAGGTGATACCGCCTCAAGATGTGTCTGGACTTCTGATGGGACCTTGGTTCCTTCGCTAAAGCTATAGCTCCGTTGTTGTCGCAATACAGAGGTATTGGATCAACTATGGTAGGAACCACCTGAAGTTCTGTTAGGAACTTCTTCATCCAGACTGCTTCTTTTGCGGCATCGCAAGCAGCTATATACTCCGCTTCCATCGTCGAGTCAGCAACGGTGTCCTGCTTGGAGCTCCTCCAGCACACCGCCCCTCCATTGAGGGTAAAGACATAACCCGACATGGATTTGGAATCGTCCTTATCACTCTGGAAGCCGGAATCAGCAAAGGCCTCCAACATGAGGTCTTTTCCGCCATAAACCAAGAACATCTCCTTAGTCCTCCTCAGGTACTTGAGAATGTTCTTTACTGCTATCCAGTGTTTCTCCCCTGGGTCTGACTGATACCGGCTCACCACGCTTAGTGCGTAAGCTACATCTGGTCTGGTACACAACATCGCATACATTATAGATCCTACTGCAGAAGCGTAGGGTATAATAGACATGCGTTCCCTTTCCAAATCAGTCTTGGGAGACATCTCTTTGGAAAGGGTGATTCCGTGACAAGCCGGTAGATTACCGCGCTTAGAATCTTCCATACTGAATCTTTTCAGTACAGTGTCGATATACCTGGACTGCGAAAGTCCCAACATCCTCTTGGATCTATCACGATAGATCCGGATCCCCAGAATGTAAGAGGCATCACCCAGGTCTTTCATGGAGAACCTGTGTGACAAGAATCCTATGACAGATTGTAGCATAGGAATGTCATTTCCTATCAATAGAATGTCATCCACGTACAAGACGAGGAATACGACACTTCTGGCTACAACTTTACTATATATGCACGGTTCATCTGGATTTTTGATAAAGTCATATTCTTTGACTGTCTCATCAAAACAGATGTTCCAACTCCGCGATGCTTGCTTTAGTCCATAAATAGACTTAAGCAACTTGCATACTTTCCCGCTGCTCCCACTCTGATTGAAACCCTCTTGCTGATCCATATAGACGCTCTCTTCTAAATTTCCATTCAGAAAAGCCGTCTTTACGTCCATCTGCCAGATTTCATAATCATGGAAGGCAGCAATAGCAAGAAGGATACGAATGGATTTGAGCATAGCCACTGGAGAAAAAGTTTCGTCATAGTCCAAACCAGGTCTTTGACGAAAACCCTTTGCAACAAGTCTAGCTTTATAGGTTTCCACCTGCCCATCTACACCAATCTTTTTCTTGAAGATCCATTTGCATCCTATGGGTTTTACCCCACCTGGAGCAAAGTCCAAAGACCATACTTTGTTGGTGTACATGGACTCCATTTCGGTCCGCATTGCATCTAGCCATCGTACCGAGTCGCCGCTCTGGATGGCCTGCTGGAAGCTAGTAGGTTCATCATCTTCTATGATGCAATCCTCTCTATCCCCGTCTATGAGAAAACCGTAGTATCTCTCAGGCGGATGAGATGGCCTACTACTCCTGCGGAGGGGTGCGGGAATGTTCTGTTCTTCTTGAACCTCTGGTTCTACCAAACTTTCAGTAGCAGTTTGTGGTTCTGGAATTTCTTCCAGTTCTATTTCGCTCCCACTTATTTCCTTTTCTAAAAACAGATGTTCCAGAAAATGGGCATTACGAGAAACAAAGACCTTTTGTTTCTCTGCGTAATAGAAATAATATCCCCTGGAGTTCTTTAGATATCCCACAAACAAACATTTTACTGATCGTGCCTCGAGCTTGTCCACATGCTGCTTTTTAACAAAAGCTGGACATCCCCAAATCTTCATATGCTGAAGATGGGGTTTCTTCCCAGTCCACATCTGATATGGAGCGGTAGGCACAGTCTTGGTAGGAGCCCTGTTCAGAAGATATGCCGCTGATTCTAGCGCATAACCCCAGAAAGATCGCGGTAACTCAGTATTACTCATCATGGATCGTACCATATCTAATAGGGTTCGATTCCGTCTCTCCGATACACCGTTATGCTGTGGAGTGTACGGAGGAGTAAGCTGAGAGAGAATTCCTTTCTCTTTTAAGTAACCTAGGAACTCGGCACTCAAGTATTCACCACCTCGATCAGATCTAAGTGTCTTGATACTTTTGCCGGTTTGGTTTTCTACTTCTTTCTTATACTCTTGGAATTTCTCAAAAGCCTCGGATTTATGTTTCATCAGATAAATGAATCCGTATCTTGAGTAATCATCCGTGAAAGTAATGAAGTAGGAATAACCACCTCTCGCATGTGTAGACATTGGACCATATACATCGCTGTGTATGAGTCCTAAGAGCTCGCTCGCTCTTACTCCTTGTCCAGTAAATGGAGTCTTTGTCATCTTTCCTTTGAGACAAGATTGACAAGTGTCATAAGTTTGATATTCGAACGTGTCCAAATATCCTTCTCTATACAACTTAGTCAACCTTCTCTCATTGATGTGACCCAGTCTACAATGCCATAAGAAAGCTTTATTTAAATCTGGAGACTTTCTTTTTAGTGTGTTCTGGACATTGAAAATTTGGAGTTGGTTTAAAACATATATGCCGTTATTTAATGTACCTGACTCAATCAAACCATGATTAAGGTGGATGTTGACAACATCTCTTACAAACGTGAAATCATAACCTTTATTTGATAACAAGGAAACTGATATGATATTACACGTTAAGCTTGGTACAAAATAACAGTTATGTAAAACCAAAATGTGTCCACTCGTCAATCCTAGGTGATAATCCCCGACGGACGCAGCTCCCACGCTAGCTCCGTTAGCAACCTTTAGGGTCATATCACCTTCCTTCAGCACTCTACGGTTTCTCAGTGCCTGCAATGAATTGCAAATATGAGATCCTGATCCGTTATCCAATACCCAGGAAGTAGAGTTGATCGACAGACAATTCTCAATTACAAACACACCTGAAGTCGAAGCCACAGCTTGCTTCGTTTCCTGGTTCTTGGCGTTCCACGCCTAGCAATCCTTCTTCCAGTGCCCTTTCCTGTGACAATGGAAGCACTCATCCTGGCCAACTATCCGTACTGCAAACTTTTTCTTTCCTTTCCCTCCCACCTTACTAACACCTCCTCTAGGTCTGGGTGCGGCCTTCTTCTTCCTTCCTTTGGCCTTAGCCTTGGACCCGGAAGAAGATGTACTGCCAACAAACATAGCGGGTGTTTCCCTTGAATTCTTCAAGGTGCCCTCTGCACTCCTTAACATGTTCAGGAGTTCCGGAAGTTCAACTTCTTTTCTTTGAAGGTTGAAGTTCAGGATAAACTGAGCGTAGGTGTGAGGAAGGGACTGGAGAATAAGGTCTGTATAGAGCTCATTATCCAAAGTCGTCCCAAGGTCTGCGAGCTCTTCTATATAGCCGATCATCTTTAGGACATGTTCTCCTACCGATGACCCGACAGCCAACCTCGCTTGAAACAAGTTCTTTGAGGTCTCGTATCTTGCTATACGAGATTGCTCTCCATAAAGTTCCTTTGTATGGAGAAATATGCCATCAAGGTCCATATCCTCGTGCCTCCTCTGATGTTCATTGTTCATCGAGGCAAGCACGATGCACTTGGCTTTCGCGCAATCTAAATCCCAGGTTTTGCGGATTTCCTTATCCGCATTGCTGGATTTGGGACCAGGGACAGCAGGTGCCGTAGCGGTGAGGACGTACCCCAGTTTGTCATAGGTCAAAGCCATTTTGACATTCCGCAGCCAATCTTTATAGTTTGGCCCTGTCAGTATATTTTTCTCTAAAAGTAACTTAAGTCCGGTCATTTTCAGGGTCGCTGCAATTAGGAGAGAGAGAAGAAAACTCTTTAGCATGATGCTCTTGCAAGTTTAGAGTGGTTTTTAGTTTATCTAAACTGGATGGCTCCCACTGTTTCTCGAATCCTTCCTCAAACCATAAAAGAAGAATTAGCCAAGACTATTCTCACCGTACAATACTTGCTTAACCGTTCAGCCAGGCTGGTGTCGATACTTCGAGGGAGGTTTTCCAACGCTTTCGCGAAGTTCCTTAATTAAATAACCTCTTTTCTCTGGGGGCGTAACCCCGCTGACACTTTTCTGGACACCTACTAGGTTTATAG
The DNA here is from genome assembly GCA_030015575.1 of Agapanthus africanus. Taxonomy (NCBI): domain Eukaryota; kingdom Viridiplantae; phylum Streptophyta; class Magnoliopsida; order Asparagales; family Amaryllidaceae; genus Agapanthus; species Agapanthus africanus. The sequence goes on from JASDDO010000012.1 coordinate 242,888,386, forward strand.
CATTGATCGTTAAGTGACGAATATCCTGATAAGTAGCATATACTCACAGTAGGATCGGGATCCAAATATCATCGTCTGATAATGTTGTAGGAATGCTACCAACATTCATCAAACTCAAAATGGTATGCATCTCTTTGCAAATTTCAGTTTCTTTAGAAATTCCCGATATAAGTTTTTGCCCCATGCTCTTATAACCTTGGCTTTGGTCAAAGTGTCATAAATCACATGTCAAGTTCTACCCGTCATTATCTTGTCAATTTGAACCCATCCGTATATACCCCTGACTTTGGTCAAATGGTAATACGACTGTCCCAAACCAACTCATCTATCTTATGCAACAAATGAAAACCCAGCAGCTACCAAACACTATGCCTTGACTTTGGCCAAAATGCATAGCTTGAATACTACTGAATGCCCAAATGAAATGACGGAGGGCTACGAATGGTTTTGGCGAAACCGTGAACGTAGTGAACTTGATATAACCGAAGGAACCTGATAGCTTTTAAAAGGAGTGGTTAAAGCTCCGCATTTAAAATATCTGTTTTAAAAATAACCGAGTGGTTTCTTTTAAATTGTTCTAACGATTAAAACTTTGTTTTATTTTCTTTGCATTATAGATAATGCGTCCCATCATTAACCTATCATTGCAGAAAACAACGAAAATACAACGTCCTCTTATGCCATCCGCATTCGCCACGGGGTCCCGTCATCACCCGTTAGGTTACTTAACTAACGACAGAGCGGGGGCTGGGCTAGCGCGGGTGTAAAACATAAGTGACGTCTAAATAGCTATCATATATATAGATATTTTACATTCGTCTGACGCAATGATATTCATTCCAGAACACAGATAAACTTTATTGGATTTGCAAGCAATCTGTATTTCTTTTGAGCCTGCAAGAAAAGACAGATTACACAGTTGTGATGAATAGCCGTTACCCCACCCTCGACCCCTACGGGTACGGCAAACTACCCGCCCGGCAGTTTGTGTACCCCACCTTGGGTCAGTCCGAGGAGCAAAAATAGTAAAATGAAATAATACATCGGTGGCTACAACCGCAACCTGGATGTGCCCCGCAAAATAATATTACAACAAATTACATTTACAACAAATGAATTAAATAATAACTCATTGCTAAACCCCGGCTATACACCACAACAGTCCAATACAGTTTATATGCACAAACAGATATAACCATTTCAGAAATGTGCAACCCCCTGCCAACCGACATACTAGCAGTTAGGGGAGGTTTACGAACACATAAAACAATCACAGATATAATCCAATATGCAAATACTGTACAATTTCGATCGATTAAACATCTTTAATATTGCTCCAAAAACTGCTCTGTTAAACTGAAACCTGAGCAAATATTAAATATCCCAGAAAATCCAAAAAACCACAGGGGACCCACACAAGAAAAACGAGTTCCTGACTCGTCAACTCGGCGGCGGAAGCGCGGCGGATCGGTGGGATCCGCCGCGGTTCCGCGGCACTGTAGACGAATCAGGAACCCAAATTTCTTGGGTGTTCTTCTGTGTTCATTTCAAGCTTTCTGCACTTACCTGAAAAATTTTAGGACATCATTTTAAATTCGAAAGAAACTGATATTTTTTAGGGTTTTCCGGCTTCGTTTTTCCGTTCGAAATTCGTACAAATTTGCAATTAAGTTATTTATTGTTTAGCGAGGCTCTGATACCACTGTAAGTCGATGTAGTACACCCCAATACTTGTGGGGAGGCGGAATTTTCAAAAACGAACTTGTTTAGTGAACGAACATCGACTAACCGCTTGAATCGAAGCTAAACTATAAATAACCAAACACAAAGTGTTTCTTAACTATTGAGTTTAGGGATTATACCTAATGAAACCAGTCCTTCGTCTTTACGATCTCCTTGTTCTCCTCGGCCTTCTCTAGGTAGTAGACGATCCACCCGAGAGCAAAACTCCAAACTAAACCTCTAACTTGAGGTAACTAATCTTCTTGGATTGCTAATCAAAGAAGATAGAATGAAATAGAGTGATGGTTATGGATTGATTAGTCTTTCTAATCCTTTGATCTCAACTCATGAGGTGTAAGGATTAGTCTTTTGAAGATGAGAGCTTGAGGAGAGAGAATGTGAGAATGATAATAGAATAAAGTTATGAGTATCATAATAGATATGAAGCATTTTCTAATAAGAAGAAAAGAATAAAGAGTGATGAATAATCATGCTTCATAAAATATCAAGTGGTGATTCATTAGCATGAGTCATTAAGCAATGTGCATTAATGAGATGAATGAATCACCCTCATGACTCTTATAACTCATTCAATGTATATGACACATAACCCTCCTTAGTCACCATCTTCTAGAAGCTTCTCGTACAATTACGAGAACGCCCCTCCAATCCGCAAAAATACGGAAAAACTTTAGACTGTAAAAATCCAATAACCGGATACCAGTAACTGGCTTAAACCAAAGCCGACTGGTAAAAACTGTCCAAACGACGTAAGTATGTAAACACACATACGCGTCCGAACCCTTGTCGTAAAACCATACGACCTCTATATCGTTTCGCCTGGAGTAGGAAACTCTCTGTGTGGGACTCTAGAGACTCGACTACTACGCTGGCAGTGGGTTTAACCACAGACCGCAAGCGGCACTAGCTGTACGTAACGGTCCCCAGGTAGTTGTCGATAAGAAGGCCGATGAGGAAACCCATCCGAACTCCTACTAAGTCTGATGTGACAATCTCCATACAGTTCGGTCCGTTCGTCCAAGACTATCGCATATCGGGCCTAGGGGGGCGGCAAGCGTCAGTCCCCTAATAGCGGTATAAGTCGTGTCGAAGGGAAGCCCATTACACCCTGAGAAACTACTGGAACCTACCAGCAAATCTCGCTTGCCCTGGCCAGGGACTTTGCGTAATGGCTCTCTGACACAGCGCGATATCTACTCCCAATACCGGGAGGGACGAATCCTGTCTAACCGCCACTGCCTCCAAGTGCTCGGGACTGCACCCAACTGCTACCTGTTTGCACGACTCCTTTGAGCCGTGGTAGGGTAGCAATCTAAGAACAGTGGGACACACTCGAGGCGAAGTAGCAGTATCAAGTCTGCGGACTATGCTGCACTCATGTCACCTGGGAACTGTTCACTGACGACTGGTATAAAACCAACCAACAGTTCCCTGTGAGTCCTGTCCGGTGTACCCGTAACCTAACGAGCACCTGCATACTATCTCCAGTACGACGTACTGACGGCTGTGGGACAGACCATCTCCCCAACTGGGATGAGAAGCGTACACACTAGTCTACTCCGGAGTATCGATGCTCTGTCTCGATAATCCAACGACCAGGGACCTGAATAAGGATGTGCTTGTAGACTACCCAGCCCCCACTAGTGTGACTGCCATCACAACGCTGGTAGACAAGCAAGATCCTAAGAGCTCTATCAATACGTACACTCACATATTAAGATAGAAAAACCAAGTAGCATACTACCATGTTTAGAAAGACTGTTATATACATGTGAATATCCCAAGCTTCCATTAAGTAATATACAAACTAGTATGATACAGTAATGGCCTTCTAGGGCATAAACACTAACATATACAATGTGCATGTGCGCCAATATGGATGTACCAATGTCTATGTGCACCAATATGGTGTACAATCTTGATGTGCACAAGTATGAGGTACAATATGTATGTACGCAAGTATGGTGTACAATTTGGATGTACACAAGTATGGTGTACAGTATGTATGTACGCAAGTATGATATACAATATGGATATGCACAAGTATGGTGTACAGTATGTATGTACGCAAGTATGGTGTACAATATGGATGTGCACAAGTATGGTGTACAGTATGTATGTACGCAAGTATGTTATGCGGAGAGTCATATCATGATGCAGCAATCCTACTGTGTAGTGACATGGCAATTATCGACGATGAAGTGTTTGAGCCTATAATATGTGTACGTGTAACATACGCATCATCGATAATGGTGCAGGTGTACTATCACAGGTATAAGTAATGCAATGCGAATAACATGAATGCAACATAAGATAAATCATATGCAAATGCTGACGGGTATACATATCTAACATGACCAAGTCGGGGAATCTATCAATCTACATCCAGCCTAACAACATCGCGTACGGTATAATCCATCGTACGGAAACCTCTAGTCAAGGGTAAGGATCAATCATCAAGTCAAACTCATCACGCACGGAAAATCATCGTGCTGCGGCATTAAGCTATAAGGGATCCTATCAACCTATAAGACAATGAAGGTACGAACTAATATCACGTACGGCCTATCATCCGTGATTCACAACATTCTACACACACACACACACATATATATATATACACACCTATTTCCCAGGTCACATCCATAACGATCTCATATCAGGGGACCGAAAAGGTATCAATCCTTTCAATCAACTCACAACCGTATACCAACATATCATCAAATCATCATATTTGTCTTATATTCTTTTCATCGCATTTATATCTCACATCAAGTCGAGTTTACATAAACATTCTATCTCTACTATAAGTATAAGTATCTAATCTAACATACACACCCGAACCATACAATCCGATTTTTTAAAGAAGCGAATCGTAGTTTTGAAAATAGGGGTTACGGTGTTTTTAAGGAAAAGATATCATTTGAAAATCCGTAACATCCCTCAAGGTATATATTTAAATGGTACACATGATTCTTCGGTTTAGAAAAAGTTATGGTTCGGATGACACATCTACATCGACTATCTAGTCCTACAGTACCTTAAACGGCAATATCGACAAACGTCATCCTCAAATTCCGTCATCCTATAATAGTCGTAACATATAACTTCTAACTATTCTCTAGTTTCTAATATGGTTTCATAGCTATCTTCATTCTAACCCTAATTTCCTAATCTAGGTTTCCTTAACCATATTCTATAAATCAGTTTCCATCAAAACTTTGCGGGCGTGCTATAGGCCATCCACCCGACTTCCCCGGTAAATATAGATCTACTCACCGTAGCCTTCGCTTGCCGAAGTCGTTGAAGCCACGTTCCATCGCCTCGGAATCCATGCGAAGGTACCTACAATAATACACAATCGCAATGCGTGTCAAAATCAAGGCGGAAAACCAAACAGCACACGTTTCGCTCATAGGTTAAAACCTATAGCCCACGCATGCAAAACCAACCAATTACCCCTAGCCGTTAATGTACAAACATTCAACAACCAAATACAAATCCAAATATAAAAACTTAGCATTTCAAAATACGGAAACATAGCCAAAATCACATAAAAAGGCTCCCAGAATTTGACTCAGGTCAAATAAAGGCAAGCAAACAAGTATAAGGTGATGCATAATGTGTAATTGAGCTACTGAACCAACCCCAACACCCCAGACAACCAAGTGGCCGGCCCCATCCTTAGAAATTCCGGCGAGACCGGCCCCCCATGCTCAGTTGGGTCTCGTTTTGTCATGGTGGTCTCCTCTGGTCTAAAATTGGTCTCTGGTATTGTTTGGTTATCTCAGATATTCCCCAGGTCATCCCAGATTCATAGTAGGCACACTAAAAGTCACAAAACCAATACGGAACAAATCCTAAGTTCGTGCATCGCGTTCACCTCTATGGCTCAGGTCAGGAATCGCGTCACCAAGGTCATGCAAACATTCCTAACAATTCCCAGATTTCACCTAAATCCATTACAGAAAAATCTAGTAGTACCAAACATCACCAAACCACTTCAAACAACTACCCTAGAAAATACAACCCCCCAGTCCCCTACAGGGCCAAGGTCGCCGGATTTGTCCCCAAGGTCGTCGGCCAAACCCGGTGGGAAAGGTCTCGTTCTTCAGGTGGTCACTTAGGGTTACGAGTACAACATTACCATACTGTTTGTTTTCCCAGTGAATGCTCGGGGTCACAGCAGGTCAGCGACATCACAAAACGACATCCAAAACACGATATCTCACAAAACTAAACTAAAGGGAAGAAATTGTACCTCATATAGTCCCCTCTAGGCAGCACTAACTTCCCAATGTCGTCAAAATCCTACTTTGCTCGGTTCAAAGTGTAGAGAAAGATACGGGAATTAATTTTTGTGAAGGGAGTGTAGGGTTAAGGGGATTGTTTGGAGATAGATCTAGGGTTCTTTGAGGAGGGAAGTGAGGTTGGAGAATGAAGAAGAAGGAGGAGAAAATGATGGGCCAAGGGTTTGGCAGCAGCCCCCCTCTCTCTCTCACTATTATTCACACACACACTCTCTCTCCAAAGTCTACCTACCTAATCATTATGTCCCCCTTTTGACTTTTCTTTTTCCTTTTCTTTTTTTTTTCTCACCAAAAACACATACACCCATATAAAACCACAAATGAAATAACATGTAACATGTCATGGCGCACTAGCCATGAAAAACTGTAGAAACACGGATTTAGCTGAAATCGCGATTAGTAGTGCACTGATCGGTTTTTTATCAAAACTGCGTATAATAAATTTTAAAAATGCCAAATCCTTTAAATATATTATTAAATGAATAAATTATTTTAATTTTCATTTATTTCACAAATATTGGTATATATTTATACCCTTTTTCGAAAACCCCAATTTCGCAAATCGGGCAGTTTTCGGGAAATATATTATTTTAATATAAAATTCCAAAAATAATATTTCATATTTTCTGAAATGTTACAATGCTGTTATTTTATATGCATTGCTTCATGTATTAGTAGTACCGTATAGAGTACCTTTCATGACTGTTGCATTTACATACTATTATTTTATATGCATTGCTTCATGTATTAGTAGTACCTGATAGAGTACCTTACATGACTGTTGCATACATATTGCCAATTATTGTTCATGTAGTAGTAGTACCTGATAGAGTACCTTACATGACGGTTGCATACATATTGCCATTTATTGCTATCAGCTTGCATGTATTAGATTCGCGGTGTACGTGCATACTTGCGATTACCTGCATATGTTATTTACTATTCATGAGTTGGCAACTCACCCCCGTTGTGCCACAGGGTTTTGCAGGTTGTCCCTCAGAGTAGTCGTTGGCAGGGCTTTTCTATCTATCGCATCATTTTCTTGCAGCGGATACCGCTTCGGCTGACTGTATATAGTTTTGCTTAGGTGGGTTTTGCGGTTATCCGATATTGCTTATTGTATATTCGTTGTATCCTGTACTCTCCATTTACCAATTTCATGTATGACTTAGAGACTTGATTTGAGGACGATATTGTATGTTATTTTATGACTTGGAGGACTTTTATGCAGTTTTATTTATATCGTCTTTTTCTTCGCTACGGCGTCGTATATCTGTTGTGGTGGTTGTTTTCCGCCTTTGGGCGTGGATTTGCTCCCGTTTGGGGATGCTTTATTTATATCTTTGTTGTACCCTTTTTAGGGGCTTGTTTTTACAAAGGAGGTGCTGCCAAAATTTTAAAGGAATTAAATTGGACTTTAAGGAATTTGTATTTGAGGTTTCAAAAGCTTAAACAATGTTCTTATCTTTTACTACTTTTGATGGTTTAGATTGCTGGGTTTTCGGCTTACTTAGATTGCGTTACGCTTACGGACGTTGCATAGTTTAAGGGCCGTCACGCGCCATTTTCGGGTCGTGACAGCTCCGTCAGTCCGGATCGGCCCATATCCATCTCTCTCATAACTCCGAACTGTATCCTCCGGATATCCGTCGAGTTTCCAATACAATCACCGGTAGGTAGTGCTCCCTTACCAAGCTCATCGTCATCCCCATAAAATCACTCTCGCCCTGGGGTACCTCACCGGGTCCACCATTTACCCGCAGACGGTTCATCCTCCTCCTCAAATCGGGTCTCGAAAACCAACTCAGAACCGAGAAAACATCATGGTGGTCGCTACTCATCATATCAATGAAAACCACATCTTTCTCTTTTAAAATTATCATAAGTTTATAAACATTCACATGCGGTTTCCCAAAACCAGAAATCTTATGAAAGATCCGAAATCTCAAAATCACTAGTCAGTGAACAGTGAATATAGGCATAAAGCCCCACAATATTGCATAACAGAATGAATGCATAAATGCATGAAGTATCTGAGTAAGAAATGCAATATCAAAACTAGCATATGAAGGCAAGCGTACTAGTACTATGTTGAAACTACCAGCTAGCAATTTATAGAAATGAAGTAATGTTTTCTAATGTGTACGTGACATGGAAATTACCGATAATGATGTGTGTGAGCAGGCAAGCAAGTGTACGTAGAGCATACGCATCATCGGTAATGGTGCTGGTGTCCTGACAACATGGGTTCATAATAACTAAAGAAACACATTTATAAGCATGCAATTCGATGAGAACAGCATGAATATACAGAAAAGATATAGTAATCGCAACATTTAAGAATATACCTTTCCAAATACGAGCCATACAGTTCTTGGTGTTTGAAATAGCACGAATCGTGGTTTTTGAAAAATAGGGGCTACGGGGTCTTTGAGAAAAGATACGTCTTTTGAAAAATCCATAGTCTCTCTCGGCCTGTCTTTAAAATATTCACGACTCGTTAGTTTTGAAAATAGATATGACTCGAGCCCAGTCGGAAGGGTAAGGAAAATCCACCTAAAGTCCGAGTCGATATATCTAGTAGTCGGCGATCCCGCCTCAATAGCGTCACATACGGTAAAATATATAGTACGACATCCTCGAGTCCAAAGTGCGCATCAATCATCATATCTATATCTCGTACGGCAAAATCAATCGTACGGCATCCCAAAATCGGGGTACGGGTCAAATATCACATATACCTCATTATCCATACAGTATCATTATCGAGAAATCAAGAATTGGGGGTATCGTTCTAAAATCTAGTACATTCCTATATCATCAAACATATATCCTCGTGTGTATGAAAACACATCACCTAACGATTCGTTATAAAATCATGTCGTATATCATATCACGACCCAATCGTATATCACAATCTCACGGCATTAAGCCCGATCATATCGGCTCATCTCCAAGTATCATATACTGGGCTCATCATCCGTGTATACGTATTTGTATATATATACCAACACATCAACATACACACACACACACACAAGCATATACACCCAATATCAAATCATGTGTGTGCATATGTGTATGTGTGTCCACCTTTACTCTAGGGTTTCGCGACTAAGAAACTAAATTAAAAGCACTTTCATCCAATTGCACAAATCCAACCCATGGTCTCCTAAGGCCTTTCTTACTAAATATTCATATCTCGCAATAACACATACGTATATATATCATATCACATCATATCCTATGAAATTATGGGGGTGCTATACGCCATCCACCCTTCTTACTTCGTAGATATACATCTACTCACCTGGACGCCTCGGCTAATCTGATCCGATTTCAGCTCTGTCATTTCCGCGCCACATCCGACGCCTCTGCACCCGATCCTAGAAACGTACACAAGGAAATAAGAAAATAAATATAAAATTAGTCGCGGACATAACCAATACAAGTCAACCACACGCAAAAACTAAACGCACACGCACTTGGTGCACAAAATGCGCTCGCGACAACGCCACAAACCACAACTAGGGTCGCTAAACGTGGCAACTACCAAGCCTAAACCCAAACGCACCAGTCGCGCATCCATGACACATCAAATATTATATGAAATAGGTTATAATTCACCAAAACCTCAAACTTAAATAAAATCGATTTAATCCAAAAACCTAGTAAGCATCTTTTAACCACTTTAGTACCAATCTAGATGTTTTAGAAATCTAGTGGCCATAATGTCATAATTAGGCCACACAACTACTAACTAGATTTTAATCTCATCTAATTACACATTAATTAAAAACCTAGTTTGCAAAGTTATATAATTAGGACAAATTAAATATAACAATTAACAAATTAACAACTAGACTAGGTTTTTCAAGTCTTTAGATACTAATCTACACATTGCAACCTTAATCAAGTAATAAAAACCCTAGCTCTTGAAATTTTCAACTTTCAATTAAAGTTATATTAACATCTAATTAAAATTAGATCTAAGCATATTATTAACAAGTAACACTTTGGATGAAGTTTAATACCTCAAGATCAAGAAACCAAACATGCAAACATAGCCTCCCAATTTGCTTCCTTGCTCTTAGATCGATGCTAGAATGGACAAGGAATAAAGGGTAAAGGTTTGATTAGGGATTTGTGAGGTTTTTGTATTGATTTTTGAATGAATTTTTGATGAATTTGGAGATGAGATGAGGTGGTGAAATGAGGGGGGTTGCTGCCTCATGGCTCGGCCAAGGCAAGGGAGAGGGGAGAGAGAGTGAGGTGGTGTTTGTAAAGTCAAGAAAATATACCCCATACCTCAATATAATAAGCCCATGCCTCTTTGTTTATTATTTTCTTTTTATTTCTTTTGAAGTGGGGAAATGAGTGAGGAATTTGGGGCTGCTCATGGGGAAGTTTCGGCCAAGGGAGAAAAGAGGGTGTGTGGGTGTATGTAGAAATTTCCATGTCAAGAAAACACCCCCATCAATCATACATTAACTCATTTCCTTAATTAATTCATTTTATTTTATTTCCAACCCTAGACTTCTCTAGAATTATGGAGACAAGTGAGAGAGAATTAGCATGCTACATACTTGATTCTAAGTGGTCATGGTTCACTAAACTTGTATTAATCCATTCAAATTTGTAATTATCACTAATTAAATGTATTAGTGAAAGCTTATAATAATATTTAAAATAATTAATTAAGGAAACATATATTTTTTTGTAAACTAGCAAATTAATAAGTGACCAACTAAAAATCAAATACTAGCAATTTCATAGATTGAATAGATATATTTAAGTTTATATTGAAAAATAATTATTTCCTGGTTTTTACGGAAAACGCTAGTTATTTTACCGATAATCGGAAATTTCACCTAAACGATTTTCAAAACGTTACATATGATGTTCTCGCCGGACTTCTTTTAGGTTATGGTGTTGAGTTTTTGCATGTAGCTCACTTACCCTATAACCTATCCCCTGTACTTGTTTGTTTAATTCCAATTGACCTGAGCCAAAATCCGGGAGTTGTTTGCGAGTGTTTTGGTTATGTTTTAAAGATATTTGAATTTGTGGTTTTGGTATTTGAGATTTGATTTCCGTCGTTGATCGTTTATACGTCAACGGACGAGGGTTATTTGGTTGATCTTGCAAGCGTAAGCTATAGGTTCTAACCTATAAGCAATTCGTGTGCCGTATCGGTTTTCGGATATTGGTTTTAATAGTATTGCGATTGTGTATTGATTGTGGGTACCTTGGCGCGGACTTCCAAGATGACGAAGCACATCAACTTCGGCTAAGCGAGGAGTTTAGCAGGTGAGTAGATTTATATCTATGGGGGAAGTCGGGTGGTTGGCGTATAGCACCCCCGCAACCATTGATATGGAAAGATTGTTATATAACTTATAATTTTTATAAGGGACATGATTATCGGATTTAGCAAAAGATAATATGATAGAAGTTGACACTAATGGATAGGTTGATATATTGACTTGAGAATATGAAATGAGAAAGCGAATCATGATAAGTATGAATTGGAAGAGAACAAGTGTAAGTTGATAATGGTATAATATGAGATCGTGATCGACACGACTTAAGATTAATAAGATATGACGTATATACAAGATATCATTATATGAGATTGATACAAATGTGATTTGAGATATATGTGTATATATATTTATTTATGCGGTAAAGAGTGATATGCCGTGCGAGATTTTAGATCAGTACCCTTATTGATGAATAGGATGATAAAATCCCTATTCTATTTAATGTCACCGTACGATAGATTACAGTACGCGATGTACCGGATGATTGATCCGCGCTAGTGATTTAAGGATGATGATTGAGGATTGTCATATTGGATGTTATGAGGCGGGATCGCCGATATAAAGATTGCCACATGAACCATACCTAATTTCAAAGCGACGATTCGTATCTTTTAAAAGTGACCGTATGGTTCATGTGTAGATAGATTTACCCATTAATTGTCCATGTTGTGTAGGATATTACCCCTCGTGATGTACATACCACGTGCCGGTATTTAATGCTAGATGATATCATTTGCTAGTACACCTGCTCAATTACCGTTGATGCGCATGTTACACATACATAGATTTGCCGGCTCACACACATTCTTCATCGGTAATTGCCATGTCACTTACACAGTAGAATTGTCATGCCAGTTACACAGTAGAATTGCCATGCCACTTACACAGTAGAACTGCCATATTATGAGATTAATCTTAAACGTAAAAGTACATTCATTGTTCAGTACTATCACTTGACATGCTTGCATGATATACTCGATATGCTCATATTACTACTCTATGTTGCATACATTGTACTTTATGGTTATATGCTTGAGATGCTGTTTTCATGAGATCTCTGGATTTGAGAACCGTGGTATATTTCAAAGGAAATGGTGTATTGTTTTAAAAACCCGGTTTCTCTTGATATGATATTTCGAGACGTCCACAATGAGTTTTCTCAGTTCTGAGCTTGTTTTCGAGACCCGATTCGAGGAGTTGGCGGATGCCGTTTGCGGGTACATGGTGGACCCGGTATGGTACCCCGGGGCAAGAAATGATTTTTGTGGTGTAGACGATGAGCCTGGCAGAGGGACTACTACCAACCGGTGATTGTATAGAGCTCGGCGGATATCCGGAGGATACTGTTTTGGAGTTATGATATGAGATGGATATGAGGGCCGATCTGAGTATGCGGCGCTTGAGATGAGATAGATATGATGGTCGATCTGAGTATGCGGTGCCTGAGATATGAGGATTTACGTGTCGATGCCGGACACGGGTTTTCATGATGTTTCGAGTGTCGGTGTTGTACACTCAGGTTCTATGATTTTGATGTGTCATTGATGGACACACGTGGTTGATATCCTCATACATACAGACTTATGTTTTCATGATTTTTCGAGTGACGGTGTTGGACACTCAAGTTCTATGATTTTGGTGTGTCGTTGATGGACACACGTGGTTGATATTCTTATATATATACAGGCTTATGTTTTCATGATGTTCGAGTGTCGGTGTGGGACACTCAGGTTTCATGATATTGTTTGTGTCGTTGATGGACACGTGGATGATATCCACATGCATATAGGTATATGATGTAAGATGTTTATTTACATATATGCGCACATGGTCACCCTAGATATCATAGTATTACCTTCAGGATATAGTGACCTAGGAAATCGTTGTTTATTCGATTTCTACTTGCTGATGTTTTCTACTCACGAGTTGGCAACTCACCCCCGTTGTGCCACAGTTCTTGCAGGTTTGACCGCTTGGGATCAGTTGCGGTATCGCTGGCACACAGCTTCATCCAAGGTGTTTTGCTTTAGTAGCTGAGACACATGTTGGATCGTGCCCACTCTCTTACTTTATATTCCTTTGTATCTAGAGAAACTCTATCAAATCAAATCAGGGACTGGAAATTGTATATTGGTAGACCTAGTCAGACTTGGGAATTGTGCGAGACTTAGAGCGATGGGTTTATGCTCGCTTTCTTGATTTTGATGTCTTGCTTCTTTATTGTTCTTTCTGGGTTGATTCTTTGCCATTGGGCGTCGTATATATTTTATTGTGTGGTTGTGATTTCGCCGGTTGGCGAAGAGCTAGCTCCCGCTTGGGGATGACTATATATATATATATATATATATTGTTGTGTATATGTTTTTGGATCAAAATGTACAAGGGAGGTACTGCCCAAATTTTTAAAGAAGAAACATGTTTTAAATTGTTGTATAATCCACTTGCATTTTCATATTTCATTAGGTATGCATTCAAAGAAAAACATGATTCATTATACCTTTATTCCAAAACTGCACCCCCACTATTTTTCGCAAAAATGTTTAGATTTTTTGGGCTTCGGTTTACTTGATTTACGTTACGCCTTTAGATGTTGCGTAATTTAAGTGCCGGTCACGTGCTAAATTCGGGTCGTGACAAAGTTGGTATTAGAGCGTTAGGTTTAACCTTGGTTTGAGTCTGGGTTTGACTATGCGGAGTCTAGGGCGTATGTATTTCGGAACCTTGGCTTGACCTTACGGAACTTAGACTTGACGGGGGGTATTAGACCCGAACTTTCATTTCATAGGTTGACCTTGATTGATGGAGTAGGTAGCTTGAGTAGAGTGACGTACCGTATGTATGATCCGCGGTATATTTACGATATGATACTCCACTTAAGAAACCTTAGGATGTACATATCTTGAGATCTGTGATACTATTCGTTTCTATGATCATATATCCATTTGGGATCTGTTGATTTCTTTCGTTCATTTGATCTATCATCATCGATACCTGCTTGAGGTTCCTGTCATTATGGTTTGAGCGCAGAATGAGCTGCTACTAGTGTTGCGGTCAGAGCGAGCTCATCACGGACAAGGGCTGACCATAATGTTTTCTGGTGACATAGGGACGTGTAGGTATAGTATTGTATTGTGATCTCTCGTTGAGGCGAGTGTTCGTTTTTGCATCGGATGATTGGGCCTCTGATAGAGGCTGCCAGATTGAGAGGAATGTCGATGTACAGCCCACCTCAGAGATCGTGATGTTGTTTACCGTGCAAACAGATGACCCAGCTGTTGCTGAGATTGATGGGATGTCGATCCAGAGTTTATGAGCTGAAACCGCTGGAGCTTCCAAGCAGAGATGTGACAGGAGATAGCTAGTCTATCTTGAGTTGAGCGACTGATATGATTTGTCAGATTTGATGTGCCGATGCAGGCTCAGTTGAGTCGAAGAATTCCAGTTGAAGGATCTTACTTGGATCTAGAGTAGATCGATCAAGAGAGGACGTTGTTCGTCGGATGCTCCGATGTGAGATCGGTAAGTTGACCAGTTTTGGATAGAAGGACTTCACCCAGATGCGTTGTGAGTTGATCCAGAACGAACGAATAAAGTGTATTCCTCCGATGATTTGGACGAGTTCCCGAGGACATGTTCAGCTAGATATCTTCTACGGAGTGATGAAGATACCGAGTTCTTAATTTCGAGTCCGTGTGAGAGACTCCAGATTGACTATAGCCGAGAATGAATTGCAATACGCAGACAACAAGAGATGACGTCGAAGTGGACAATAATAAAGACGAGTGGAACAAGAGGTTCGTGCGTGATGTTAACGAGCGGTCGTTACTCTCCGTTGATGCCATAGGATTGATATGTGTGCAGAGGCGTTAGATACAGCCAAATTTCAGATGAAAGTCGTGCTGAGGACGCAGCGTCCGGTTATGAGAAAAGAGTTAAGCAAGAGTGCCAACCTTCGAATAGTTCGGCATAGGTGAGATCGGAAGAAGCCATGAGCAGGTTCTTTCCAGGACAGCGCAACAATAGAGATTTGCACCCAGGGTCGGTTATATCGTGCGTATTCAGAGGGCCAGATGCCGCCGTCAGTAATGTGCCGTTGAGAGTGGTCATGTTGATTGGCCAAACGGTGATCAGAGGAGTTCCAGAACGGGACTGTTCCGTTAGTACACCTGACCAGGCCGACGAGCCGAAGGATCGTGAGATTGGTGATCCACAGAGAAAATGAGGACCCAGAGACCGAGGACGCTATATCGTGAGCAGGAGGCAAGTAGATGATCTTGCTCTGCCATCTTGGGGGTACCGGCATTTTTTCGACATTGTAGGAGGCGTACCTCAATGTCAGTTATTGCGATTTGCGTTTTGTGATCCGAGTATCACACTTTTATCGCTTGGACTTGAGTTTCGATGATTGAGTTTCGTGATTTATGTTTTTGTGCACCATGGCTGCACCTACTGGAGATTTATATTTTTGTGCACAGTTATTGCACTTGATTTATGTTTTATACACCGCTACATTGGTTTATGATTTGTGCATATCTATTGCACTTGGTATCGATTTGTGCCTTCGTTGCACGTATTTATGGTTTCGTGGATTCGATACTGTTGATTTGATTTCGTGCATGTTGTATGCACTTTCCTTTACATATGCACTCGGTATAGCATATATGTGCTTGCAGTGCATTGAGATGGATTTTGTGCACACAGTTGCACACGTTTATGATTCTATACACCTTGGTATTCTCGGTGTTGTTTTGTGAGCATTTGAGATATTGATGAGTTTTCGTGCATTGGTTGCACCGGATTGTATTTCGTGCATTGGTTGCACCAGATTTGTATTTCGTGCATTGGTTGCACCGGACTTGTATTTCGTGCATTGGTTGCACCAAATTTGTATTTTGTGCATTTGTTGCACAAGATTTATGTTTTCGTGAGCGTCTGCACTTGGCGTTCGTTGTCGTGCACGCTACTGCACTAGATGTTTTGTGCGGACCTGACGCACTTGATTTGGATTTTCGCGCATGTTGGGCGCATGATATAAGATTTTGTGCACACAGGTTGCACTCGATAGAGATTTTTATTCGTGCATATTGGATGCACTTGATTGGGATTTTCATTCATGCATGTTAATTGCACTGGGTTGAGATTTTCGTGCACTATAGATGCACTTAATATTGTTGTCGTGCACATCTATTGCACTGGACAGATGCTTTCGTGCACACCCGTTGCACTTAGTTTTGCTTTTGTGCACATTCGTGGCACTTGTATTGGATTTGGTTTTCCGTGTGCACCAGACGCATGTGATGTTGGATACGCCTTTTGAGGCTGATTTTATTTATGAGTATCGCATTTTGATGATGCATACTATATTATATAGTAGCCGAGCAGGGCTGGTCTGAGGATAGTGCCTGAGTACTTTTGCATGCATAAAAAGTTACCAAGAGGTTTTCAAAAAAAGCGCTGTAGTCTTGTTATTTTCTATGTGTCCGCGAGTGACACGAAATTTTTACAAGGAGAACCTTCTGGGATATTTCAAAAAGGCAGGACGTATAAATTGAGAAAAACATATATAAGTATATATTTACTACTTTACAAATGATCGTCCGCCATTTGTGCCATGAGCTACACATAGCACAGCGATTTGGAAAAAAATTGGCATGAGTTATTCAGCTTTTAAAATGGTTTTACAAAGATGCGTGCTATATATACGTATTATGATTTGACTATAGTGCATTTGGATTCCAGTAGTGGAATTCGAGATTCGTATTTCTATTTTAACTCTGATGATCGCTTGATGCTTGACGGAGTTTTATTTTGAGTTTCGCACTCGTTTTCAGGCGCACATGATGCGCTGTGGTATTTCTATGTCTTCCGTTATTTCGGAACCCCATTGATTTGAGATGATTATTGAAATGTTTTAGTATTTGGGGATTTAAATTTAAATTCGGGGACCGAATATATTTAAGGGGGGAAGACTATAATATTTCAGAAATATAAAATATTATTTTTGGAAATTAAATATTAAAATAATATATTTCGCGAAAAATATCCGATTTGCGAATAGGGGCTTTTCGTAAAATGGTATAAGTATCTACCAATATTTGGAAAAGATTGGAGATTTAAAATTATTTATTCATCAAAAAGATATTTATCGAATTTTGGCATTTTTACAATTAAATATGTAGAAGTTTAAATTAAACTTGATTAGTGCACTACTAATCGTGCTTTGGCAAAATCCGTATTTTTAAATTTTTCCATGGCTAGTGCACCATGTCATGTGCATGTTGTGTTTGTGTTGTGACTTGTGAGTTTGTGAGATAAAGAAAAGAAAAGAAAAGAAAAGAGAGAAAGAGTTGAGTGTGAAAAGAATAGAATTAGATTCCATGAGATTTTTGTAAGAAGAAACAAAATAGATATTTTGAGAGAGGGTGAGGGTAAGAGAGAGTGAGCATAAGAGAGGGAGAGAGAGACTTGGCCGCCCCATTCTTCATTTCCCATTATTTCTTCATGTTTTTCTTCATCTCCTTCATTCTCACTCTACCTCCATGCTTCATCTCAATTTCCTTTTCAAAACCCCTTACCACCTTCACATAAAACATGCACAAATCTATTCTAAACCCTTTGAACCATCCAAGTTTGGATTTTGAAGACTTTGGGCAACTCAAGAATTTTCCTAAGTTGCCAAATGAGGTAATCTCTTCACTTTTAGATTAGTAATCGTGTTTATATATCCTGGTTTAGTTAGAACTAGATTTAGTTAGGTTATGTGATGTTGGAAAATTACAAGTTGCTGTTAAATGGTTAATTGAGGTGTAGTGAGTGTTAGTAAGACTTTAGAGATGATTTCCTGACCTGGAAATGAGTTTAGAACCTGATACATGAACTTTGAATTTGTCCCGTATCGGTTTTGTGGAGTTTGTTAGCCTACAGGGTATCTGGAGCTATCTGGGATATTTCTAAGAAAATCAAACAAGTCAATTAACCTAGATAAACCACTAGAAGACCATCTCTGAAGTACGAGCCCTTTTGCCCCTACTGTTTACCGCCGAAAAACGGGAGACGGAACTGCGTAGGTCGTCTTGCCTGAATTTGGGGGCAGATGCTATTTGGATTTATCAGTCCACCTCTCCGAAGACGCCAAGTTGATTTATGGCACCGTGTATCGGAGATTTGGACGGATGCGATATTTGTAGCGGACTTCGTCAGATTCCCCCTCGTTGTGAGGGGTTTTTGATTGCGGGGACGCTTTTCCATGTAGGCGCAATCCCCTGCAATTAATTACGTTACCGCGTAGCGATAACCACTTTCTCCTTCTCCAGATGTTCACTTTGTGTCGTGAGTGTTTGTTTTATTTTTGGTTGCCCGTGGATTGTATACGGAGACTAATTTGTATTGTCGCCCGTAGGGTGTGGATTAGTCCAAATCCGTATTTTCTTAGATTTGGGTTTGGTTTGATTTAAGGATCGTTGATCTTGTGTCACGACCCGATGGTACGGAACGTGACTGGCACTTAAACTATGAAACGTCTCAAGGCGCAACGTAATCTAAGTAAGCCAAAGCCCAGAAAGCTAAACCGTTTAACAATTAGAGTGAAGGAAAACTTGTTTTAAAGCAAATGGTTTTAACAAAATAAGTGGCATTAAACATTTAAAAGCAACATCATATTTTCCCGAAAATTTCGGTAGAGTCTCCTTTGTAAATACTGGCCCCCAAACGGGTACAACACATGAAAATACATATAAATGATGAATAAGGCATAACCAAGCGGGAGCTAGCTCTTCGCCAATGGCGGAATCACAACTACAAGCAATATGTATATCAAAAGTGCACAATAAGTATCTGAAAGCAAGAAATAAGAAGATATCACGTCGGCTCAAGTGAGCATCGACACCAAACACCACAAATACAAGTCTTACGAGTCTCACTGTCTAGTCAAATATACAAAGGTAGATGGAGTATACTAGATACAAAATAATATACAAGATGGAACAAAATATCCTCGCAACCCACCTACGAGCAAGCCGCAAGTCAATCAAAAGAAGCTAAATGAGGAAGTACGCCCGTCGCTACTGTGCTGACGGGTCCGACCTGCAAGATATTGTGGCACAACGGGGGTGAGTTGCCAACTCGTGAGTACTAAGTAACATCTAAAAAGGCTATCGTAAGCATGCACGCAAATGTGTCTCAATCTATGCATATCGATATAATACGATGTACTAATATAGATGCAACATGAATGCAAGATCAAACACGAAACCTGAACAAGTCTGGTATGAGAAAAATCTTTCTTCTTATCTTAGAAAAACCATTGTGCAATAAACTGAAGTATCATAATTGAAATCAACAGAAAATCCGTGTCAAGAATCGACACAATATATACATATCCCAATATCTCGATGTCTCAACATCTGAATATCTTAATGTCTCAATATCTTAATATCTCAATATCTCGGGCTCCGTCAGTCCGGATCGGCCCATATCATCAAATCTCATAACTACGTCGGTATCCTCCGGATATCCGCCGCGTCAGACATCACCGGTAGGTTGTCCGCCTTTGCCAGGCTCATCGTCATCCCCAAAAAAACACTCTCGCCCCGGGGTACTATACTGGGTCCACCATGTACCCGAGACGGTTCATCCTCCTCCTCGAATCGGGTCTCGACGACCAACAGAAATCAGGAAAACTCATGGTGGACGACATATACATCATATCACGAGAAAACCGCAACTTGCATTTATAAAGGATAATAAGTTTATAAAATTCTTGCGGTTCTCCCCAAAATCCATAAATCTCATAAACACGGAAATCTCCAAGAAAATCACCATATGTACACATGTCGGCAATGATGAATGCCTATGGTATCAATAATATGAAATACGATGTGTGACTAGAAAACCATGCATGAACGATGATGCAATGAGGTATATGCATATGACTAGCAATCCTATGTATCCATCCTGATGAATTGAATATACAAGTATAGGTTTACATGTCATATATGGTGCAATTGTTTTAGATTCTGATTTAAATAAGTTCTATAGTGTTCATGGCATAGCAATTACTAATGCGTGTGTGTTCACATGAATAGTGCCCATGTAGCATAAACCAATGGTAATGGTGCAAGTGTCCTATGAGATGATATCACGCACGCACGCACACACACACACACACATAAGACGATGCGATCCAACGAGATGAATAAATAGGAACTATGCATATAAATGCAAGTACTACTAGAAATTCTAACTATCGGGCGCCTTGAGCCATCCAGACGATTCCCCCGTAGATGTGTACATCTACTCACTGGGACGCCTCGGCTAATCTGATCTGATTTCAGCTCTGCCATTTCCGCGCCACATCCGACGCCTCTGCACCCGATCCTAGAAACGCACATAAGTAAATAAGAGAATAAATATATAAATAATCGCTGACACAAACAATACAAATCAACCACGCGCACTAAATAAATGCGCACGCACTTGGTGCACAAAATAAGCTCGCGACAACGCCACAAACCACAACTAGGGTCGCTATACGTAGCAAACCCCAAACCTAAAACCCAATCGCACCAATCGCGCGTTCACAATACACTAAATATTATATGAAATAGGTAGCAAACCATCAAAACCTCAAAATTAATTCAAATCGATTTATTCCAAAACCTAGTAAGCAACCATTAACCGTTTTAATACTAATCTAGATGTTTTAGCAATTCTAACGGCCACATAGCTCACTTAATATCTTAATTAGGTCACACCAATATTTAATAAAATTTAATCTTACCTCTTTACATTAATCCTAAAAATCTTGTTTGCAAAAAAGTTTAATTTGGTCAATTTAGAAAATAACAATTTACAAATTAACAATCAGACTAGATTTTGCATGACTAAACATGTTAAACTACTCAACACAACCATAATCAAATGATCAAAACCCTAACTTAATCTCAACCCTTTTCTTGAAATTTCAAATTTGCAAATAGATCCATATTTAAACACCAAATAAATTAAATTGAAGTAGTTAATCAACAAGTAACCCTTGAGTTAAGATTTTACCTCAACAAATTTTGAGATCTAGCATGCAAACTTAGCCTCCCAAAAAGGTTTCATTGCTCCAAGATCCATGCTAGAGTGGCCAAGGAAAATGGGTAAGGGTTTAATGAAGAATTTGTGAGACTTTATAAGGATTTTTGATGGATTTTTTTGAAGAGTTTTGATGTGGAATGAGATGGGGAATTGGGGAAGAAGGGGGCTGCAGTTTTCGGCCAGGATGAGGGAGAGGGAAAAGTGAATGAGTGTATGTGAGCCAAGTCAATAAAACCCCCTCCATACCTTATTTAATAAACACCATACTTCATTATTCAATTCTTTATTCTTTTCTATTCATTTCTCTTTCTTTTTGTGAGGAAAATGAAGTGGGGAATATGGGTGGAGCTGCAGCCTTAGGTTCGACCAAGAGAGGTAGAGAGAAGTGAGGGCGTGTTTGTGTCTTTGGTCAAGTCAAGAAAAGCCCCATTTTCACTTCTATTAATCAATATCTTAATTAAATTATTTTCTACTTAACCCTAGAATAGTCTAGAACTATGGAGACAACTAGAGAAGAAAGGAGCATGTTACAAACTAAATTTTGTGTTGTCATGGTGCACTAATGTGTGTTTAACCCATTCCAATTTGTAATTATCACTAATTAAATGTATAAGTGAAAGCTTAAAATAATATTAAAAATAATTAATTAGGGAAAAATATTTAAGTAAACTAACAATTTATAAGTGGCTAAATAAATACCAAATACTAGCTATTACATAGCTAGAATAGGTTTATTTAAGTCTATGTGGAAAAATAATTATATCTTGGTTTTTACGGAAAATACCAGTTATTATACCGATTATCGGAAATTTCACCTAAACGATTTTTTTCAGAACATTACAATCTTCCCCCCTTAAAGAAATTCGGTCCCCGAATTTAAAATTTAACTATGCGTACCCTCGAAGAGATGGGAATATTTCTTCCGCATCTCGTCCTCGGTTTCCCATGTGACCATTTTCGCCATTTGTGCCACATCAAAGAACCTATACGGACGGTATGACCTCGGACCTCAGTTCCTTCACCTGCCGATCTAGAATGACTATTGGCTGCTTGGTGAAAGAAAGATCGCGCTCCAGCTGGATTGTCTGATGCTGTATCATGCGAGAGGGGTCATGAAGGTACTTGCGGAGTATTGATACATGAAACACGGGATGAATATCTGGAAAGTTGGGTGGAAGAGCCAAACGATAAGCAACCGTGCCGACACGCTCTAGAATCTCGAAGGGACCCACATATCTGGGACTAAGCTTCCCTTTCTTTCAGAATCTCGACACACCCTTCATCGTAGAAACCTTCAAGAAAACATGATCTACAACGACGAACTCAAGTATGTGCCGATGTCGGTCTGCATAAGATTTCTGCCTGCTCTGTGCCGCTCTCATCCTATCCCAAATCAACTGAATCTTTTCGGTCGTCTCCTGCACAACCTTTTATTAGGAAAACTCTATCAAAGGTAAGTGGCGATCCCAACTACCACGAAATCTAGGACGCAAGCTCGGAGCATGTCCTCACGAGTCTGAAAGGTCCGCTCTGATCGACCGTCGGTCAGCGGATAGAAAACTGCATTGAAACACAATCGGGTGTTCAAAGTCTCTTAATGTTTCTACAGTAGTCGGCTGGTGAACTGGGTGCCTCTGTCGGACACAATACAAGTCGGAACTCTATGTAGTCACACTATCTCATCAACATATATCTGAGCATACTGAACGAATCCGAAAATGGTCCTTACTGGCAGAAAGTAAGCTGCCTTCGTCAATCGGTCTACGATAATCCAAATAGAGTCATACTCACGACTGGTCCTAGGTAGACCCATAATAAATTCCATAGAGATCTTCTCCGATTTCCACTCCAGAGTGGGCAAAGATTGTAATTCTCCTGCTGGCCACTGATGCTCAGCTTTGACTTGCTGACAAGTCAGCATCCCGAAGCAAAATCTGTGACATCTCTAATCATCCCTTCACACTAGTAGACTTCTCTCAAATCATAATATATCTTAGTTGAAACCGGATGAACACTGTATGCTGACTGATGTGCATCCTCTAAGATCTCGTGTCTCAGTCCCTCGAAATCTGGCACACATAGTCGAGTCCCAAATCATAGTACTCCCTGATCATCAATCGCGAACCCTGAATCTCTGCCCTGTCAAACCTTCTCCAAGATCTCTGACAAACGAACGTCATCGGACTATGCCTCATGGATACGATCAAGTAACTGGGGACGTGTACGGACACGGACAAGTTGTCCCCCGGTCGACGTAAACTCGAACTGCACTCAGCTGTCACAAGGAATCTGCTAATCTGCCGTCGACAGTCTCTGAACTGTGCTTATGAAGAAAAGCTATCTCCGGGCCTCCGACTCAAACCATCGGCCACAACATTCGTCTTTCCCG
Organism: Agapanthus africanus; assembly: GCA_030015575.1. Lineage (NCBI taxonomy): Eukaryota > Viridiplantae > Streptophyta > Magnoliopsida > Asparagales > Amaryllidaceae > Agapanthus > Agapanthus africanus. The sequence continues at coordinate 242,912,232 of JASDDO010000012.1, forward strand.
GACGATAAATAATCTCGCAGTCATAGTCTTTCACTAGCTCCATCCATCGGCGCTGCCTTAAATTCAAATCTCGCTGCTGAAAGTTATAATGTCTCCAGATCTGAAGTGTAAAGTCCACCGCAGCCACTTCTAAGTCATGCGTTGAATAGTTCTGCTCGCGCTTCTTCAACTGCCGAGAAGCATAGAAATAACCAACAAAACTGCCTGATCCTAATGACAAGATAATACTGGCGCCGTAATCAAACGAGTCTTCAACTGCTGAAAGCTCTGCTCGCATACCTTAGTCCAACGAAAAGAAACTCCCTTCTGGGTCACCCGGTCAACGTTGCAGCTATATGCGAAAAATCCTGTACGAAATATCAATAGTATCCGTCCAAACCCAAAATGCTGCGAACCTCCGTCACTGATTCAGGTCTGGGCCAATGCTGAACGGCCTCGATCTCATTCGCTTCCATACATATACTATCTCTCGTAATTACGTGACCCAAGGAGTCAACACCATCCAACTAGAAAACACACTTAGATAAATTAGCGAATAGTTGGCGCTCCCTCAAGGTCTGTAACGAAATCCACAATTACTGCCCAGGCTCCTCTCGGTTCCAAAAGTATACAAAAATGTCATCAATGAACACGATAATAAATGACCAAGAAACGGCATGAATATGCGGTTCATCAAGTCCATAAATGTTGCTGGGGCATTGGTGAGCTCGAACGACATCATCAAGAACTCATAATGCCCTTAAGATGTGCGAAAAGCAGTCTTCGGAATATCATCCTCTCGAACCCGCAACTAATGGTAAACTGTGTTAGTTATATGTATGCCCTAGAGGCCATTACTGTACATGTGATGTATATTGTAGTGGATGCTTGGACATATATAAGGAGGACTTTCTTGCTCGACATGATAGTATGCTATCTGGTTTCACTTTATCTTAACATGTACACTTATTGTCTCTCTATTACATGTTGATAAAGCCCTCAGGATGAGTACTTGACTACCAGGATTATGATGCAGATCATACTAGTGTGGACATGGTAGTCGGTAAGTACATCCTTCAAACGTTCCTAGTTGTAGGAGTATCGAGACAGGGCATCGATACTCCAGAGTAGACTAGCGTATACGCTTCTCGACCCATATGATGGGCGATGGATGATCCCATATCCATTGGTGTTTGACATCAGAGAAGGTATACGGGTGCTCAGTGGAGACTGGGTACACTGAACGGACTCGCCGAGAACTCCTAGATGGTATTATACCTATCGTCGGATAGCAGTTCTCTGGTGACACTGGTAAAAGTTAGTCTGTAGACCCGAGATCGTCATAGAGTCTAGTGTGATTCCCACTGTGCTTTGATTTCCACCATACCACGGTCAAGTGATCGTGCAAAAAGGTGGTTTTTGGGTACAGTCCCGAGTCACATGGAGGCAATGAGCGATAGGATGGGTTTTCATCTCTCCCGGTATTGAGAGTTGATGTTGCGCTATGCTCGATTGGCCACAACAGGAAATCCCTGGCAAGGGTTGCTGAGATTTACTGTAAGTGTTATCAGTAGTTTCTCGAACCGTTATGGACCTTGCACCGACATGACTTATCAGGCTATTAGAGTCTGGCGTTATACTACCCCCAGGCTGTGATATGCGACATATCAGACTAAGAGACCGGAATGTACGGTAGTGTCACTGATTGGATTAGCAGGAGTTTAAGAAGGCTTTCTTGTTGATCTTCTGATCGCTCAATACTCGGGTGGCCGTTACGTTTAGCAGATCGCTTGCGGCTTATGGGAGTTTGATACGATCTGTAAGTCGATGTAGTACACCCCAGTACTTATGGGGAGGCGGAATTTTCAAAAACGATCAAGTTTAAACAACGAACATCGACTAACCGCTTGAATCGAAGCTAAACTATAAATAACCGTATCCAATGAGTTTCTTTTCACTAGTGATTAGGGATTATACCTAATGAAACCGGTCCTTCGTCTTTACGTCCTCCTTTGTTCTCCTCGACCTTCTCTAGGTAGTAGACGATCCACCCGAGAGCGAAACTCCAAGCTAAACCTCTAACTTGAGGTAACTAACCAACTTTGATTGCTAATCAAAGATGAAAGGATGATGTAGAGTGTAGGTTATGGATTGTTTAGTCTAACTAATCCTTTGATCTCAACACATGAGGATTAAGGATTAGGGTTTGAAGATGAGAGCTTGAGGAGAGAGAATGTGAGATAAGATCATGAGAGAAGAGAGAGAGTGTATCATAATATTATGAAGCATTCTTATTTTTCAATAATGAATAAAAAGAAATGAATAAGCATGCTTCATGAAATATCTAGTGGTGATTCATTAGCATGAGTCATTAAGCAATAAATGTGCATTAATGAAATGAATGAATCACCACCATGACTCACTCTCTTATCCAAAAGAAACCTCCTTAGTCACATCTTCTAGAAGCTTCTCGAGTAATTACGAGAACGCCCCTCCGATCCGAAAAAATACGGAAAAACTTTAGACTGTAAAAATCCAATACGCAAATACTGTACAATTCGATCGAATAAACAACTTCAATATTGCTCCAAAATCTGCTCTGTTAAACAGTAACCTGAGCAATAATTAAATATTCCAGAAAACCCAAAACTCCACAGGGGACCCACCAAAAAAAAACGAGTTGCTGACTCGTCAACTCGGCCGCGGTTACGCGGCGGATCGGTGGGATCCGCCGCCCTTCCGCGGCACTTTAGACGAATCAGAAACCCAAATTTTTTGGGTGTTCTCCTGTGGTCATGTCAAGCTCTCTGAACACACCTGAAAAATTTTCAGACTTGATTTTAACTTCGACAGAAACTTGACAGAATTAGGGTTTTGCGGCTTTGTTTTTTCGTTCGAAATTCGTACAAATTTGCAATTAAGTTATTTAGTGTTTAGCGAGGCTCTGATACCACTGTAAGTCGATGTAGTACACCCCAGTACTTATGGGGAGGCGGAATTTTCAAAAACGATCAAGTTTAAACAACGAACATCGACTAACCGCTTGAATCGAAGCTAAACTATAAATAACCGTATCCAATGAGTTTCTTTTCACTAGTGATTAGGGATTATACCTAATGAAACCGGTCCTTCGTCTTTACGTCCTCCTTTGTTCTCCTCGACCTTCTCTAGGTAGTAGACGATCCACCCGAGAGCGAAACTCCAAGCTAAACCTCTAACTTGAGGTAACTAACCAACTTTGATTGCTAATCAAAGATGAAAGGATGATGTAGAGTGTAGGTTATGGATTGTTTAGTCTAACTAATCCTTTGATCTCAACACATGAGGATTAAGGATTAGGGTTTGAAGATGAGAGCTTGAGGAGAGAGAATGTGAGATAAGATCATGAGAGAAGAGAGAGAGTGTATCATAATATTATGAAGCATTCTTATTTTTCAATAATGAATAAAAAGAAATGAATAAGCATGCTTCATGAAATATCTAGTGGTGATTCATTAGCATGAGTCATTAAGCAATAAATGTGCATTAATGAAATGAATGAATCACCACCATGACTCACTCTCTTATCCAAAAGAAACCTCCTTAGTCACATCTTCTAGAAGCTTCTCGAGTAATTACGAGAACGCCCCTCCGATCCGAAAAAATACGGAAAAACTTTAGACTGTAAAAATCCAATAACCGGATACCAGTAACTGGCTTAAACCAAAGCCGACTGGTAAAAACTGTCCGAAAGTCGTACGCGCGTAAACGCACGTATGCGTCCGAACCCTTTGTCGCAAAACCATGCAACCTCTATATCGTTTCGCCTGGAGTAGGAAACTCTCTGTGTGGGACTCTAGAGACTCGACTACTACGCTGGCAGTGGGTTTAACCACAGACCGCAAGCGGCACTAGCTGTACGTAACGGTCCCCAGGTAGTTGTCGATAAGAAGGCCGATGAGTAAACCCATCCGAACTCCTACTGAGTCTGATGTGACAATCTCCATACAGTCCGGTCCGTTCGTCCAAGACAATCGCATATCGGGCCTAGGGGGGCGGCAAGCGTCAGTCCCCTAATAGCGGTATAAGTCGTGTCGGAGTGAAGCCCATTACACCCTGAGAAACTACTGGAACCTACCAGCAAATCTCGCTTGCCCTGGCCAGGGACTTTGCGTAATGGCTCTCTGACACAGCACGATATCTACTCCCAATACCGGGAGGGACGAATCCTGTCTAACCGCCACTGCCTCCAAGTGCTCGGGACTGCACCCAACTGCCACCTGTTTGCACGACTCCTTTGAGCCGTGGTAGGGTAGCAATCTAAGAACAGTGGGACACACTCGAGGAGAAGTAGCAGTGTCAAGTCTGCGAACTACGCTGTACTCATGTCACCTGGGAACTGTTCACTGACGACTGGTATCAAACCAACCAACAGTTCCCTGTGAGTCCTGTCCGGTGTACCCGTAACCTAACGAGCACCTGTATACTATCTCCAGTACGACGTACTGACGGCTGTGGGACAGACCATCTCCCCAACTGGGATGAGAAGCGTACACACTAGTCTACTCCGGAGTATCGATGCTCTGTCTCGATAATCCAACGACCAGGGACCTGAATAAGGATGTGCTTGTAGACTACCCAGCCCCCACTAGTGTGCTGCCATCACAACGCTGGTAGACAAGCAAGATCCTAAGAGCTCTATCAATACGTACACTCACATATTAAGATAGAAAAACCAAGTAGCATACTACCATGTTTAGCAAGACTGTTATATACATGTGAATATCCCAAGCTTCCATTAAGTAATATACAAGCTAGTATGATACAGTAATGGCCTTCTAGGGCATAAACACTAACACGATCATCACCTACTGCCGGCATATTGACGAGACTTTAGAGTCCTACACAGAGGTTTCCTGGTTCATCAGAAACGGAGTAGGAGCACATATGTGATATGTGCGGGACCGAGATTAATGCTGTTGGAGATAGTTCCCTCAGAGTCAATTATTGGATCACAGGCACGTGATTGCAATGATTGAGAGAGGACCTATACCGTTAGAACAGTCTTACTCAAGATGATAGTATGCTATCTGGTTTATCTTTATCATCGTGTACTGTTTCAGGTGACCTTACAGGTCACTATTGCACGTTGATAGAGCCTTTAGGATTCTTGCTTGACGACCAGCAGTATGATGGCGATCATATACGTGGGAGCTGGGGTCTATAAGCACATCCTTAAAAGGTCCCTAGTCGTAGGAGTTTTCGAGACAGGGCATCGATACTCCAGAGTAGACTAGTGTATACAGTCGAGACCCCGACGAGGGGCGGTGGCCGGTCTCACAAGCCACTGGTGTCAGTTGGTCCACCTAAGATGTATACAGGTGCTCATTGGGTTATCAGTACACCGGACAGGACTCGCCGGGAACATGCTAGTTGGTCTTATACCAGACGTCAGATAGCAGTTCCCTGGTGACATGTGTACATGTTAGTTCATCGACCTGAGATCGTCATTTGTCTCATGTGAGTTCCCACTGTACTTTGATTACTACCCTACCACTGCTCAAAGGAGTCGTACAAACAGGTTTTAGTTGGGTATAGTCCCGAGCCACATGGAGGCAATGAGCAGATCTGCATGGGTTCGTCTCTCCCGGTATTGGGGGTGAGGTCGCGCTGTGTCTAGGAGAGCCATTACACGAAGTCCTTGGCCAAGACAGGAGATTTACTGGTAGGTATTCCAGTAGTATCTCAGGGTGTTCTCGGCTACACTCCGACATGACTTGTACCGCTTTTGGGGGTCTGACTTTTACCAACCCCCTAGGCCCGCCATGCGATGCTCATAGACAAACGGAACGGACTGTACGGATATTGTCACAGACAGGCTCAGTAGGGTGTCAGGATGAGTTCGCTCATCGACGTCCCTTTTGGTCAATACCTGATAGCCCGTTACGTATGGCTAATACCTCTGACGTGCTAGTGGTTAAATCCACAGCCAAAGTATTGACGAGTCTTTAGAGTCACCCACAGACCGTTTCTCAAGTTTCGGGCAAAACTCTGTAGAGGCCGTATGGAGATATGGCAGGGTTCGATCTTATACGTGCGGTATTGCACGGATCATGATCGGACGGATAATACTAGCGGGCTTTGGTTTAAGCCGGATCCTAGTATTGTACAGTGTAGATTTTGTCTTATTGCATTTGTATTCGGTCGGAATACAAATGCGGGTATGTATATACAGTCGCGGGGTTTTCCTATAATTTATTACGGGATCGGTTTTTTGGAGTTGCCAGTTTGTTTCCGTTTCGGACATTTTTCCTTTGTTCTTTCTTTGGCTGAAAATTGGTGTGGAGGGGCTTATTTGCAAATGTGCAAATTAGCATTGTGGAGGGTGTTTCTTGTAATTGGTAGTTTCATGATGGTTCCACCATACATTGACTTCTTGGTTCATGATTGCTTGACTTTTGGAGATGAGATGGTTGATGGAGTGAAGACTTGGTAGTGATCATATTTTTTCTAATCATCACTCATTATCCATGCTTGCATTATTGCTTCCCCACCCTCTTGACTTTTCTCTCTCACTCCCTTCACCAAGCATGGCCGGCCACAAGTTGGTGAGGGCTGTCCCAATTTTTTTGGGTGGGAAAAATTGTTCTTTTGGCCTCGGGATGACGACCGGGGCGCTGCCGTGCACTTACAGTGGTATCAGAGCCACGCCATTAACCTAGTCTAGCTTTCTCTAACGTGTTTACAAGTTCGATCGAACGGATTTTCCAAAAACCGCGTTTCCATGTCATGTTTCTGTCGAATTTTTCCACTGCTCTAAAAATTATTTGGTACATTGTAAAATTACGTGCATGGTTTTTTATGCATTCTGTGAAAATTTGGTGCTCTGATATTACTGTTACACCACGGAACCGCGGCCAAACCTATGCATTGGCCGCGGTTCCGCGGCCATTATGACTCCTATCTGCACCAAATGTTTACAGTAGGCTTCTGACATGGAAATAGGGTTTTTGGTATGTTCTGTTTGGGCCCAGATTTATTTTGAGTGCTACAGTTGTACTTGGGGCCCACTTTGAGAAATTTAGTCGATCAAAAATTTTAAACATGTTAGTTCACAGTATTTACATTATATCTGCGACCGTGAATGTCATTTGATCTGTAAATCCTGTCTAACTGCTATATCCCTTTTAGACGGATTTGCGAAGGTGACATTCACATTGATGTTCTGTGTTGCGCTATGATGTTGCGGATTTGTCGTGGTGGATAGCCTGGATGCAATGGTAGTACGGTCTGGTTATTTATGTACATTTGATATTGCGGGGCGAGCGTCCGACATGTGGACTGCCGTCACTATCTGTTTGTATATTATTCTTTTGGGGCACGACCGGGCTGAGGTCGATGTACCCGTTGTATGTATATTTTACTTTCTGTACTAGGATTCACCCAAGGTGGGGTGCACGGATAGCCGGGTTCTAGAGGGCATCGGGACCGCATCTCATGGCGTTGAGACGGAGGGGGCTTCACTCTAGAATTGGCGGGCTATTCGCCGCACTCGTAGGGGCTACAGGTTGACCCAAGGAGGGGTGCTCAAGTTACCGGATTCCCTGAAGTGCTGGGTGGTCAATTCACGTTGTTGAATGGGGCTAACTCGCTTCAGGTTTTGGCGGGTAACTTGTCGCGCCCGTAGGGGTCTAGGATTTCATTGCACAAGCTATCCACACGACCAGGGGAACGTCGGGTTTCAGTAGCGGCTCTATGAAACCCGGGGATCCCAGATATCTGTATTGTTCTGTGATGCTTATTACATTTCTGTGATGTTGCATTTTATCACGCCTTGAGCGAATATTATATATTGATATATATACTAGTAGATGTTGTATATGTTTTGCATCCGCGCTAGTCCAGTCCCCGCTCTGTCGTTAGTTAAGTAACTTAACGGGTGATGACGGGTCCCAGTGGCGAATGCGGATGGCATATACGTACATCATTATTTTCGTTCTTTATTGGTGTCATCAATTGATGGGACTGCATTGATTCGGATCAATGCAAGCTAAACAAACCTATTCTGATGTTGTTGGAACATTTTTTAAAAGCTGTTATTGCAAGGACGTTCTCTTTTGTTTTGCACAGTGGTATTCGGTTATGAATATCCAGCACCTCAGTCGACGAGGCAAGGGCCGAGATCCCTTCACCGGGAGTGACCCCTTGGACAGAATTTTGCGTCAGGGCAATAACTTCACTATAGTCGATTACTTTTGCTTTGCATCGTGGTATTCAGATGGAATATCCTGCACCTCATTCTACGGGGAAAGAGCCGAGATCCCTTCACCGGGAGTGACCTTTTTAGCAAAAGTTTTCGTCACTATATTTTTATAAAAGCTATCCAGTTCCTTCAACGATATCAAGTTCATTACGTTAAAGGTTTTTCGCCAAAAACCATTCGTAGCCCTCCGTCATTTCATATGGATAGTCAATAGTATTCAAGCTGTGTTTGTTGGCCAAAATCAAGGCACAGTGATTGGTAGCTATTGGATATTCATATGCAGCATAGATAGATGCGTTGGTTTGGGACAGTCGTACTGCCTTGTTGGCCAAAGTCAAGGGTAGGTTCGGGTGGGTTCAAATTAACCTGGAGATTGACGGGTAGAACTTGACATGTGACTTATGATTTGTTGGCCAAAGACAAGGTCATAAGAGCATGGGATAAAAATCACATCGAGAGTTTCTAAAGAAACCGAAGCTTGCCAGATATGCGCATACCTTCTTGAGTGTGATAACGTGTGTGGATTCCATCACGTTATCATGCGATGATAGTTGGATCCCGATTCCCACTGATGAGTTGGTTTACTCCTCGGGTGATCCTGACTAATTCTTCTTTCAGGTTTGGAGAAGAATTTGACGGTACAGTGGGAGGTTTCCAGATTAGATAAATTGATAACCATTCTGATCTAGGTTAGAGTGCACGCTGATATTTCTTTTCTCTCTCTCTTTGGCAGCGACCATGACCCGACCCTTAACTATGACTCAGTGACCAAATTAACCGAACCTTCTAAAACACTGGCTTTTGGATTGTCAGAGTTGCATACCTCATTGCCACTCCTACTTTTACCCTTTTCTCCAGGACACCCCGTATTACTACGAACGTCCACTTCCATTGGATAAAACCATCGTATGGTTATATACGAACTCGAAGGAATTTATTCAAGGATGGTTTCTGGTTCTGGAGAAAACGAATAGGACTATTCAGTTGTCTTTTCCTTTTACCTTCTCTCAGGTTGAGAGTGCTCCTTAGATTAGGGGATAGTACACCCGTTACGCCTATTGGATAGTCTTCTTCCAAACCTTAGGCTGGTGCTGAATGGTATGGAATGAAGAAAGCCGATTAGCCTAAGTGTGGTGTACAGAAGGTATTAAGTTAAGAAAAATAAAGGGATTAGACGGAGGGCAAAGTAAATTGCGACTGATATTCATGACCAAACCAAGTATTTCATCGCCAATCCTACATCACCTTTGTATTTCTCCAGAACACTCCATATCACTACGAAGATCCACAGTTATTTGGATACTCCATCGTATTGTTATATACGAACTCGAAAGGAACTTGTTCCAGTTCGGGGATGGATTCTGGTTCAAGAGAAATAGTAATAAGGTTTATTCAGTTGTCCTTTATCTTCACCTTCTCTCGCATTGCGAGTGCTCCTAGGATTATGACAGTACACCCATTATGCTTATTGGATAGTCTTCTTCCAAACCATAGGCTGGTGCCGAAAGGTAGGGAAAGAAGAAAACTATTTAGCCTAAGAGGGTGTACAGAAGGTAAACGACTAAAGACATATGAAGGGATTTGGAGAGATGGCAAAGAAATATACGGTTTCAGTTGTGAATCTGGATAATGGAAGAGGCATTACTAGGAATACCAGGATACCTCTACGAAACATTTTAATGTTTCAGTTTCACTGTGTACTGTTAAAAGAAAACTGATTTCCCAATTAGCCCTTGCTCCAGGGTATGTATTTACCAGGTATGATTCTCACATCTGTATGGTTTTACAGATGATGAGTGGGAGTAAGTCATTAGGAATTGGGTGATCATCCTCATTATATCGGGATTCGTTGTAATTGGTGATATTTGAGGAAATCACCTGGGTTGTTTGCCAGACGACAAATATTTGGTTTTGAATATCTGTTGTAATGCACCAATTTCAAATTGATATATCTTTTCGTCTATTTTTATAGAGTGAGATATAACCTTTTTGAAATTATGTCTATGACATTTACCTATATCAGTGGATGGTTAGGTAAGGAGCATTAAACAGCGGTGTGATTCTTCTTAACCATAAGTACAGTTTTCAACCAACGACACACATGGAATGAGTTGTTAGACTCAGGGGACTTATACAGAGTATTGTATGTTGTCCAGTGTCCAGGAGGACAGAGGGGTTGGTGCTCGGACTGTATTCTGTTTACTTATGACTTCTCTAGTTCTTAGACATGTATTTTGTAGAAATACAAGGTCTAAGTTTTGAGAAGTTATAGGTATAAGAATAGAGTAGAGAACCAGGTGTTGCAAGTATCGGGATTCTTCAAGGTGATCGAAGATGTAGATACTTGTGTATGGTGTTCACTTGATAGTAATGATTGAGAGAACTTGCTTCTCTTTCAGGTTACTCATAATTGGAAGCACTCCTAAGTTGAGTAATGCTGATCGGCCTCTTTCCATTTAGTTGACATGCACTGGAGACAACTACATGATTTGAATCTGGATCAATTAAATCAGTGCTTCTGTTTCTGTATTGGATATAGAACAGTTCATATCTTAACGATGTTAAGGTAAGGGGAGTTGTCCGGCTTATGCTTAAAACCAGACTCTGGATAACTCAAGGCATATTTCTGCAATGGCTATTTGTGGGTTGACCAGGGCTATGACGAGGGTTGACTTTCTACCATCTGGAAGATCAATAGTGATATTGTTTTTGACTCGCCACAGTTTTAATAAAAATGAATTTTTTTCAGAAAACAGTAGTAGGAGTATGGTAGAACTGGAAATGATTCCAGAACCGCAAACGATTACTGAAAAATTTGATAAGAACCTAAAGATTCAATCTGGTTTGACATTCCATTAGCCACTCCGCAGATATGGTAGGTAACCTCAGGCACCCGAGAGGTACTCCGGTAGACTCAAGGACGGTGGCAAGGAGGTTCTTGTTTACCCAGACTTGCCATTGCTTTTGTTCCAGACTATGAGACCTGGCAGGAGGATGAGTATAGTGTCGTTCTGAACTAGCTTTAGAAGTGCACGTCTATATGACTCTGCCAGAGGGTTGTCGTAGTCTGTGGGAGCAGCGGAAGTATAGTGGACAAGTAGCTTATGTCTATTTATAGACTAAAGCAGATATAGCGGAGATAGATCATCTATTTCTGATGTCACAGTCATAGGTTTGACTTCATCAGAATAGGGGATGGATCTGTTAAGAAGGTAGTAGGGTGTTATGTCCTGGTATTTGGATGACATACACAGAGTAGGAAGTGAAATTCCTATACTAGGTCGGTTATACTTTGGTTGTTACACAGTGGTTTCTCCACATAAGATATAGATATAATATCAGACATTCCGGTTACTAGATTTATGTTTTTAAATCTAGATTTGGATAGTTTCCCAATCTGGGTACTTAGACATCATTCTTAAGGTGCTTTAGAATGGACGACTCCTGGCATGGTAGTATACCTGCAGGTGATGGAGTCACCCTCTCTAAAGGTGTCTTACAGACTAAAGGGGAGAGGGATGCGCATGATTGGCAGATCACTTGCTTAGGCAATTGAGTCAATCATGAGATGTCAAGTACCACACCAGATGTTGTTTTAGCAGTAGATGCAATAAGTTGATATTGATCCTATCCTGGAGAAACATTTGGAAGCAGTTTTAGAACATAAGTGGATGTTCTAGGGATATGATAACATCAGCCTCATTCAGGAGACGGTTATCATTCCAGGCTTCTAAGGTGACCTGGACGGCAGAGTGACTGTCAGAGTTATTGTTTTCCTTCTGACGAGGGGCAGTACTATGGACAGGTGGTCCAGGCGGATACTGAGGGAGGCATAGCGCAGGATACTGATTAAGTTCAGTTGACGATACAGTCTAAGAAGTTTGGATTTGGAGTTCATTTATGAACTAGGTCTCATCAGATATCCAGACACATTCTAAGACAGGTATTGCTCATTTTAGGAGATGGATTTTTCCGCGAACTTGAGATAAAGAGAGACATAGAAAGAAACATTAGAGCGGATCCACTCACTGAGGCTATTCCTCGAACGCATTAGTTTCGCAAGCGGGTTTTGTGAGACTGATTAGTAGAGGAGTTGGGTGTTCGGTATCACACGGGCTGTGAGTATGCGACATCGCAATAATTAGCCTTGAGTGCAAGTGGGAGATTGTTGGAGATAGTGCCCTCAGAGTAAATTATTGGATCACAGGCACGTGATTACAATGATTGAGAGAGGACCTATACCGTTAGAACAGTCTTACTCAAGATGATAGTATGCTATCTGGTTTATCTTTATCATCGTGTACTGTTTTAGGTGACCTTACAGGTCACTATTGCACATTGATAGAGCCCTTAGGATTCTTTCTTGACGGCCAACAGTATGATGGCGATCATATACGTGGGAGCTGGGTTCTATAAGCACATCCTTAAAAGGACCCTAGTCGTGGTAGTTTTCGAGACAGGGCATCGATACTCCAGAGTAGACTAGTGTATACAGTCGAGACCCCGACGAGGGGCGGTGGCCGGTCTCACAAGCCACTGGTGTCAGTTGGTTCACCTAAGATGTATACAGGTGCTCATCGGGTTATGAGTACACCGGACAGGACTCGCCGGGAACATGCTAGTTTGTCTTATACAAGACGTCAGATAGCAGTTCCCTGGTGACATGTGTATAGGTTAGTTCATCGACCTGAGATCGTCATTTGTCTCGTGTGAGTTCCCACTGTACATTGATTACTACCCTACCACGGCTCAAAGGAGTCGTGCAAACTGGTTTTAGTTGGGTACAGTCCCGAGCCACATGGAGGCAGTGAGTGGATCTGCAGGGGTTCGTCTCTCCCGGTATTGGGGGTGAGGTCGCGCTATGTCTAGGAGAGCCATTACATGAAGTCCTTGGCCAAGGCAGGAGATTTACTGGTAGGTATTCCAGGAGTATCTCAGGGTGTTCTGTGCTACACTCCGACACGAGTTGTACCGCTTTTGGGGGTCTGACTTTTTCCAACCCCCTAGGCCCGCCATGCGATGCTCATAGATGAACGGACCAGACTGTACGGATATTGTCACTGACAGGCTCAGTAGGGTGTCAGGATGAGTTCGCTCATCGACGTCCCTTTTGGTCAATACCTGGTAGCCCGTTACGTATGGTTAATACCTCTGACGTGCTAGTAGTTAAATCCACAGCCAAAGTATTGACGAGTCTTTAGAGTCCCCCACAGACCGTTTCTCAAGTTTCGGGCGAAACGCTGTAGAGGCCGTATGGAGATATGGCAGGGTTCGATCTTATACGTGCGGTATTGCATGGATCATGATCGGACGGATAATACTTGCGGGCTTTGGTTTAAGCCGGATACTAGTTAGGGTTAGCTAATACGGCATTTAATTTAAAATTGGCATGGATGATGCCTCCCGAAAACTTGCTGCCGTGCTAGGAAACCCTATAGTAGTATCATAGCCATGCTAGAAAATTAGACGATGTTTGCTAGGATTACAAAACCGAAACTACTCCGAAACACCCGATACGATGACTTAGTTTCTGTCGAATTTTTAAAGGGCTCTAAATTTTTTTTAAACAACTACAGAGTGTTGTATGAGATATAACATGAACACAGTATAAAATTTAGCCCCGCACGACGGGTTTTGGTCGGCCAGATAGCCAAGAAAACCGGCCTGCTCGGTTTGAATAGGTTAGAATGGATTGAAATTTGTACAGTGTTCCAGTCTCTGGGTTTTACTGTTTCAGGTGTTGTTTGTTTTTGCTAAATTTTCATGTGATGTTAACTTTCTGCAAAAGCAATTCGGAGTGTTTCTTAATCGTAATTATAACATGTGTTCGGGTTATTTAGACGACGTTAAAAAGTTCGTATGGATATCAATAACCCAATTTTTCCCTCGCTGAAATTTTCCAAGAGTTGGGTTTTTCCGAGTTTAAAATTTTCAGAAAATCTTGTAGCGATTCTGTGGACCTTCTAGAAGAACGAAACCCTAACTCGATGCTGTGACCATCAGAACCGCCATCAAACCCTAGGGTTTGTGGTAGTTCAGCGGTGCCACAGGTGAGGCATTGGTTGACTCTTCTACAACTGGTTCATAGGAGTTGTGGCATGTTCTGGGTACTTTTTGAACTCCACTCAAGTGTTGAGCTTGTTGGGAAATTTTGGGTCCTTGCTTATTCGATCGAAAAGTTTAACATCGTCTAGCTATCTATGATTGTGATACAATATTTGGAATCCACATAATTGGTTATGTGATAACTAGTTTGAATTTTATAAATCTAGCAGTTTAGTCTCATTTGATCGGTTGCCATAGAATTTTGATGTGGATCAAAAGTCCGTAGCAATTACGTAGTGTACGCGGATACTCGCCGGGTAACCTTACTAGATAGCCATGCCCCATAGCCCCGACCAAGTGACTGTAGGAGAACCCCGTCGCCAAAAGCATCCGTTCGGGTGCTCGCGGCTGCGGTGTTCCGCCTTAGTGCACTTCGTCGACGGCATCGGGGGTGCGGCCGTCTTCTAATGTTTCCGGCGAGCATTCGATCAGGTTATCGGGAATCTTGTTGAATTACCCGACAGGTTATTGGAAAGTGTTTTCAATATTGAGACTAAAATGCGGGATTTATAATTGTTAGGCATGTGATTTCTAAGGAATTCATTTGGTTAGGCATGAAATCCATAGTATGTGATACATCGGGTTTATGATGTCTAAGGTGGTTGCGGATTCCAATTGTTGTAGTTTTTCACTTTCTTTTCTGCGACCGTAAGTGTAATATATGGTGTATCTCCGGTTTCGGTGCTATATGTCAACGATAATTGGGATACGCATATTTACTTAAATTGTTCACATGTGATGTTATGTGTTGCTGTGATATGTTATATTGGATCGTCGTGTTTTGAATAGCCGGGGTTTTTATGTGAGATGAGGGTTTTTATTTTCATTCATGTAAAATTCATTGTATGTAATATTCTTTTATTGGGCCACTTCCGGGTTGAGGATGATGTCACCATTGATGTATATTATTTACTTTTCCGCATTAGGATAGACCCAAGGCGGGGAGCACAAGTAACCGGGTTCTAGGGTCCAGTGGGAGACCATCTCGACGAGTCGAGACCGAGTCTCCTAACTCTAGAATTGGGAGAGTTGCTTGCCGCTCTCGTAAGGGTCTAGGGATGTGGATTTGGCTATTCATCGCGACCGTGGAATCCGTGTTTTATACTGGCTTGATCTAAAACACGGAATTCCTAGTATATCCAATATTAAATATATGATTCTTCTGCTGCTGATATTCTGTGATGTGATCACTTTATATATTGAGACGAATGCTTATATTATATATATGATGATATATAGTAAATATTGATGCTTTCGTTTCTTATGTGATGCTTAGGAAGCATAATTGATGGGACTTCATTAATGAGATTAATGAAAGAAAAAGAAACCTAAAGATGTTGTAGAAACTTGTTTTAAAAACTGGTAGCTCTAGTTCTTGCTTTGCATAGCGGTATTCCTTGTAGAATATCCAGCACCTTATTCGATAAGGAAAGAGCCGAGATCCCTTCACCGGGAGTGACCTCTTTAGCAAAACTAGCAGATGCTACAACCCACTCGGTTTGTCTTTTGATTGCTTCTATAGTTTTTGCTTTGCAAAGCGGTATTTGTGAAATATCCTGCACCTTATTCGATAAGGAAAGAGCCGAGATCCCTTCACCGGGAGTTGCCTATTTAGCAAAACTAGTAAAAGCCTAAAAGACACTCCTTTTCAAAATCACTCGATTCTACAACGATATCAAATTCATTACGCAAAAGGTTTTCATAAAAACCTGTCGTAGCCCTCCGTCATTTCAGATAAGTACTACTTAGTATTCGTGCTACGTTTGTTGGCCTGTGTCAAGGCGTAGTGTGCGGTAGCTAACTAGTGCTTATCTATTGCATACGATGCGATTGGATTAGGGTAGTCGTGCGACTTTGTTGGCCTCTGTCAAGGGTCGTGCGGGTGGGTTTAATTCAATCATGAAATGTACGGGCTGAACTTGACTAGCGGACTATAGTTTGTTGGCCTGCGTCAAGGTCATAGGACGCTAGGGGCAGAATATTATCGGGAATTTCAAGTGTTGAAATTTGCAATGAGATTGCATACCTTCTATGAGATAGTTGGATCCCGATACCCACTGTGAGTAAGAGTTACTCCTGGGAGAGTTTTACACATTACAATTAGCCGATCAAGTAGGTGTCTAGAAAGTTGTTAACGGGGTTACGCCCCTGAGAAAACGAGGTTTATTTTTATTAGGTCCGTGCGAAAGCACAAGGAACCTCCCTCAAAGTACCGACACTGGCCTGGCCGAAAGATTGGCGAACTTGTAGGGTGTAATTAATCCTGACCAGTCTTACCTTTTAGGGTTTGAAGGTAGATTTGACTAAAACAGTGGGAGCCATCCTGATTAGATAAACTAATAACCAATCTAATCCTGCAAGAGCGCACGCAGAGTGTTTTCTTCTCTCTCTCCTGGTAGCGACCATGTCACGCCTTAATCAAGATAATAATATGGATGCAGTGACCGAACCTACTTATTATACTGAGCTAGAGAACGTTGTTTCCGTTCTTTCTTATAAGTGTTATAAGTCTGAGCAGGAAATAGGGGAATATCCGGATTCCCATGCGACCCAATCGAGGAATAAGCATGCTGATGCATATTCTTCGGGTGTGTTCAATACCAAGAACCGTTTCTCAGTATTCTTTACGTCCTAGGTATGAGATACCGGATTAGGATCCCATATATGTAATCTGTTACATGGGCTACAGATAGGTAGAGAACTGGGAATGTGAGATATGTCTCTAAGTGTTAGAGAATGGTGCAATTGTTGCAGCCAAGTCTATTGGCAGATATCACTTTGTATTAATACATTGATTCTGAACAAATGTTATTACATACCGAACCTGATATACAACTTTACATCATGTTCTTTACTGAGTTAAAGAAGGATATAATTCTGTATTGGAGGATAATGTTGTGAACATTTTCCTGAATCAAGAGTTGATTCAATCAGGCATGTTAGATAATAGCATATACGTTCTAAATCAATCCACGGTTCAAAATATGTAGAACACACACAAGAGGAGTAGTTCAGAAATGAACGAATCCTTCTTGTGGCATTGTACACTAGGTCATATCAATGCGACATGACCAGCTAAGTTACATAAGAATGAATATGAGAATCTGTTCGAATTTTCATCTTATGATACTTGCCAGTCTTGTCTCAAAGGTAAAATGACCGATACTCCGTTTACTGGAAACAGAGAAAGAGTTAGTGAACTCTTAGGACACACACATGATGATGTATACGGTCCTATGTCTACAAATTCCAAGGTTGGTTCTTCGTACTTCATTATATTCACTAATCTTCTCTCAGGATTCGGACATATGTTCCTGTTGAAACACAAGTCTGAAACTTTTGAGAAATTCAAGGAATATAAGCTTGAAGTTAAAGAACCAGATGAGTAGAAGTATTAAGTCCTTTGATGTGATCGAGGAGGATAATACTTGCGCATGGAGTTCCTCGAGTTTCTAAAAGGAGAATGTGATTCTCTCTCAGCTTACTCCTTCGTATACACCACATAACAACGGTGTATCGGGACGGAGGTATCGCACCCAATGAGATATGGCGCGCCCTATGATGAGTACTGCTGAGTTACCTATTTTCTTTTGGTGTTATGCACTTAAGAAGCTGCATACCTATTGAATGGGGTTCCATCCAAATCAGGGCCTACCACTACATTTGAGATATGGAATGGGAAGAGACCATGTCTTAAACGAGTTAAGATATGGGGTTGTTCGGCCTATGCTGAAAAGCAAAATTCGGACAAGCTCGAGGCAAGGTCAGTTCTGTGTAAGTTTGTTAGGATATCCCAAACATTTGTGAGGGAATATCTTCTACCACTCCGAGGAGCAAAAGGTGTTTTGTTCCTCAGCATGCCACCTTTTTAGAAAAGGAATTTCGTGTGAAGAAATTTGTGGCCATGAGGTAGAACTGAAAGGAGTTCCAGCTAGAAAAACTAACAGATGATGATTTAGTGGAACCAAAGGATTCAATAGTCTCCAACGATCCTCAGCCTCTCCGCAAATCTGGTAGGGTTCCTCATCCACTTGAGAGATTCTACGGTCTTCTCGGTGACAGTGGGAGCGATGATTGCATCATGGTAGATGATGTCCCAACCAGGTTCAGGCAGGCCGTCACGAGTGGAGACTCTGTGAAATGGCTGGATGCTATGTGATCAATGATGGAATCCATGTACACCAACAAAGTATGACTTTGACTGTTGCACCTGAAGGGGTAAAACCCATTAGGAGCAAATGGATCTTGAGAAGATTCTTTGTGTAAATGGAAAAGTTGAGACTTTCAAAGCTATGCTTAAGTCCATCAGGATCAATGCGCGCATCGCGGAGATGGAACATCTGTTTTGATGTGACAGTTAAAGAGTATGACTTCATCAAAAAGATAGACGAACCTTGTATATACAAGAATGTTGTAGAGAGTAAGGTTTTCTTCCACGTATTGTACGTACATGACATACTCTTGATAGGAAAAGGGTTTCCTATGCTACACTCGGTCAAGCTCTTCTTATCACAAGGATTCTCCATGGATGATCTGGATGATACTTGCTACATCTTGTGGATTATGATCTATGGTGATAGATCTAAGTGGATGTTGGGAGTGTCCCAAATTCAGGTACAATAACACCATACTAAAGGGGTTTAGTATGGAAGATTCTAAGCGTGGTGGTTTGCCCACTTACTCAGGAATCACTCTCTCTAGAAAGACGTCTTCCAAGACTGATTTGGAGAGAGCTCGCGTGCAAGGGATACCCTATGCTTCGGCAGTAGTCTTTATCATGTATGCAATATTATGTACCAGACTAGATGTAGATGATTCACTAGGTGTAGTGATCAGGAATCAATCGGATCTTGGGAGAATCACTGGACAGCTGTGAAGGACATTCTTAAGTACTTGAGAAGCACTAAAAGAAAGTTCTTGGTTCCAGCTTCCAGAGTGATAAGTTTGACTGAAAGTCAGTCACAAGTATTGTCTTTACACTCAGTGGAGGGACGGTATGTTGGAAGAGTTCCAAGCTAGATACCGTGACATACTAGACGATAAAGGCTGAATACATTGCTACCAATGATGCTGCCAAAGTGGTTGTCTGGGCATTTCTTGTTCACAGATGAACAAGGTTCCTACCATTGAGCGTCCAATAACTGTTATTGTGACAACAATGGAGTTGTGGCTTTGGCCTAGGAACGCAGGTCCCATCAGCGTTCCGGACATATTCTGATACAAGTATCACCTGATAAGGGAGATAGTTGATCTCCAAGGGATCGAGGTAAGGAGAGTAGATATTGAGGTTAACACGGCGGATCCACTCACCAAGGCCTGCTTCCCTAAATACTATTTGAGAGATTTTAGGATGGTTGAGTATGGGATACTGCAACCACTGCTAACTGTTGAGTATGAGATACTGCAACAAATGGCCTTAGTGCAAGTGGGAGATTATTAGTTATATGTATACCCTAGAGGCCATTACTATACATGTGATGTATATTGTAGTGGATGCTTGGACATATATAGGGAGGACTTTCTTACTCGACATGATAGTATGCTATCTGGTTGAACTTTATCTTAACATGTACACTTATTGTCTCTCTATTACATGTTGATAAAGCCCTTAGGATGAGTAATTGAGTACCAAGATTATGATGCAGATCATACTAGTGGGGACAGGGTAGTCGGTAAGTACATCCTTCAAACGTTCCTAGTCGTGGGAGTATCGAGAAGGGCTTCGATACTCCAGAGTAGACTAGCGCATACGCTTCTCGACCCATATGATGGGCGATGGATGATCCCATATCCATTGGTGTTTGACATCAGAGAAGGTATACGGGTGCTCAGTGGAGACTGGGTACACTGAACGGACTCGCCGAGAACTCCTAGATGGTATTATACCTATCGTCGGATAGCAGTTCTCTGGTGACACTGGTACAGGTTAGTCTGTAGACCCGAGATCGTCCTAGAGTCTTGTGTGATTCCCACTGTGCTTTGATTTCCACCACACCACGGTCAAGAGATCATGAAAAAAGGTGGTTTTTGGGTACAGTCCAGAGTCACATGGAGGCAATGAGCGATATGAGGGGTTTTCGTCTCTCCCGGTATTGGGAGTTGATGTTGCGCTATGCTCGATTGGCCATAACAGAAAATCCCTGGCCAGGGTTGCTGAGATTTACTGGTAAGTGTTATCAGTAGTTTCTCGAACCATTATGGACCTTGCATCGGCATGACTTATCAGGATATTGGGGTCTGACGTTATACCACCCCAGGCTGTGATATGCGACATATCAGATGAAGAGACCGAACTGTACGGTAGTGTTACTGATTGGATTCGCAGGAGTATAAGAAGGCTTGCTTGTTGATCTTCTGATCGCTCAATACCCGGGTGGCCGTTACGTTTAGCAGACCGCTTGCGGCTTGTGGGTGTTTGATATGATCATCACCTACTGCCGGCGTATTGATGAGTCTTTAGAGTTCTACACAGAGGTTTCCTGGTTCATGCGAAACAGAGTAGGAGCACATATGTGATATGTGCGGGACCGAGATTAATGCGTGTATGTGATACCGCATTCTATTCTCGCGATATGTGATATCGGTCGGTTATATATGATATAGCCGGGTTATCGGATCAAGTGTTGATTCGATAAATTGATTCATATGATTTTAGTCGGTTGTATATAATATAGCCGGATTATTAAATCAAGTGTTGATTTAATAATTTAATGTATAATTATATATTTGATATATTACATTACATTAACTAATATTAGCTCACTTAAGTATTCATTTTTCTCACTTATGATACACTTAACATATTTGCGATATATGTTAATTGTATTATTTTCTTTTTGCACAAAATATATATGTGATATATATTTATGTGTCATGTTAGGTTACACTTGCAACATGGATGTATGCGACTCACACCATACTAGGTTTAATGTTAAGGTTTATATATATTTATTAAGTAATTCAAAATGGTTGAAATTGTCATGGCATGTGGCTTGGATGAGGCTTGTAGAACATTGACTTAGTCCACTCCTTTGTCTTGCTTAAGATATTTACTAACCTAACCATTAACCTTACACCATGGTTAACTCTCTACATGAGTTAGTGTATGACACTAACTCACCATGGTTGCAATTCTAACCTCACTCTCTCATTCATCACTTCATCACTTCTTCTTCTTCCTTAAGAGAAAACGCTTCCTAGCTTTTTCTAAGTGATGAAATACTGTGAGAAAAATAAAACTAAAGTGAGCCCACTTCCTACTTCATCATTCTCTACTCTTAGCCATTTAGTTTAGGGAGTTTGCTTTACTAATTTCACCATTAGTGAAGTGGTAGCATGAGCTCGAGTCTCCTCGATGTAGATCATCTTCGGTGTCGAAGACATTGAGCAAGCTTGTTCGTTTCTTCATGTGAACCCTTGCTAGAGTCCGGGTCTTCACAACTTGCAGTGAAGGGACTACGACATAGAGCTTTAGAAGTGAAGGACCGGTCTACAAAGGTTGTATTCCCTCATTCACTTAGATGTAAAGTGTTTACATTTTGTATCGTCGCATTTTCTAGTAACGATTTTAGGGTTAGGGTTAGCTAATACGACATTTAATTTAAAATTGGCATGGACGATGCCTCCCGAAAATTTGCTGTCGTGCTAGGCAACTCTACAACCTGATCACTAGTCAATCTTCATCAAATGTCCCGCACCGTGGAGCTAATCGAACAAATCTTCAGTATGAGGTAAGGGATATCTGTTCCGCACAGTAACCCGATTCAACTGACAAAAATAGATGCACAAACACAACTGCCGTCTTTCTTCTTGACGAACAGAACATGAGCTCCCCAAGGTGACGCACTCGGACGAACAAGCCCTTTATCCAACAAATCTTGCAACTGATCCTTTAGTTCTTTAAGCTCCACCGGGTCCATCCGATATGGTGGTACAGAAAACGGATCCGTGCCGGAAATCAAGTCAAAGAAGAACTCAATATCGCGCGCTGGCGACAAACCAAGCAACTCGTCATAAAAAAATTTGGAAACTTTCTCCCAATCGGGACCTGGTCCAACGGGACCTCTGCGGCTCTAACATCACAACATACGCCAAGAATTCCTGACATCATTTTCTCCAAAGCTGACTAGCGCGACAAGAAAAAATCAAACTGGGAAAGGCGACGCTACGGTCTCCCCAAAAACAAACAAGAACTGGCTTGCCCGGAAAACTAAACCTGACTGCCTCCTCACGGCAGTCCACGGATGCATAACACATGGCTAACCGATCCATGCCCAGAGAAACTTCGAAATCAAACATATCGAGAAAATCAAATTGACAGAAGAATCCCTATATCTGATATGAAAAAAACAAACATGAACGAAAAACATTTCGAGCGACAAAAGACTCGCCTACTGGAATAATAACAATCAGCGGCAGATCAAACAAGGACGACTCTCGGTCCAAACTCGATACAAAGCGCGTAGATACAAGTTCAAACAATAAAAGGAATACGCATCGAAAGAAAACACTGAAATAACACCCGACACAACGTCAACCTAACCGCCTCTGAGCTGGCATACCGGTACAAATCCGCTTCGACCCAAGAACGATCGAAATTTTAGAAATGCGCTCCTCCAATAGTAAGGTTGCGTTCATAGCAGCGACGTAAGTGTTAAAAGGTTAGGCACCAATAGCAAGAAATAACTGCATGCCCAATCTCCACACGAACCCCTTTATCCGTTTCTCTTCGGTGTCCACCAGGCAAGGAGCATAACAGACCGCTGAGTAAACTAAATGTCGTACTCGGATACCGTCATCCCTGAAGTCTTACACAAAGGCTTGAAACTACGAGCTCGGCATCTCGAACGTTCTCTGGAAGGAAACGAGCAAGAACTATAGCTATGAACTCATCCTAAGTCATAGGAAGTAGATCTGCAGCTCGGCCTCTCTCAACCAACTCGCACCGCGTCTGAGCAAGACCTCTCTAGACAAAAACTCGCAAGCTCAATCCTTATCTCGTCAGAACATCTCTGTGAATGACAAATCATAGCCATCCTGTCGAGGATTGTCTACGGATTCTCCCTGTCTATGATTTGTCCCGAGGTACCATACCGGGTCCACCATGTACCCGAGACGGTTCATCCTCCTTCTCGAATCGGGTCTCGATGACCAACAGAAATCAGGAAAACTCATGGTGGACGACATATACATCATATCACGAGAAAACCGCAAGTTGCATTTCTAAAGGATAATAAGTGTATAAAATTCTTGCGGTTCTCCCCAAATTCCATAAATCTCATAAACACGGAAATCTCTAAGAAAATCACCATATGTACACATGTCGGCGATGATGAATGCCTATGGTATCAAAAATATGAAATACGATGTGTGACTAGAAAACCATGCATGAACGATGATGCAATGAGGTATATGCATATGACTAGCAATCCTACATTTCCATCCTGATGAATTGAATATACAAGTATGTAACATTTCAGAAAAATAAAATATTATTTTTGGGAATTTAAATAATTAAATAATAAATATTAGGAATATTTTGATAATGCGGTGTGATTAAATACCGATAAATCGAAATATATTTGGATAATTATAGGAATTTCTAAAATGAGGGCACTTTATGTGATTTATGCAAATTACAATTTCTATAATTAATTATATTTCATTTTTATGTTAATCGCAATTAAATATCGCTAATCTTGCATTAATCCGGTTTTGTGCACATGACATACACCATATCACATTTTAGCACTTGTTACATTTTGTTATGGCTTTTCTTCATTTTTATGCAAGGTTTTGTTTTAAAATGAGAGGTGAGGGGGTCAACCTTGGACCATGGATTCTCCCCTTCGTTATTTTCTTCCCCATTTTTCCTCTCCCTTCTCTTCATGGCTGCTGCCCTCCTTCATCCCCCTCCTCTAAACCCTCAAAACACCACCAAAAACTCATCCAAAGTCCATCCCCACTTCATTAAAAATGTGCACAAGCTCCACACAAACACTTTGGACCAAGAAAGCAAGGATTTTGGACACTTAGGGCAAATCAAGAAAATTCTTGAGTTGCCAAATGAGGTAATTCTTTCACCATTTGTATTGTATTTCATTCAACTTAGCACCTATACATGTTTAGAATCGATATAGTGTTGTTTAGTGAGCTTTGAAAATTCCTAGTTAGGGTTTGAGGGACTTTTGAGTTGTGATTGTGAAATTGAGGTTAGTAGAGGCTATACAACCCCTTTTAGTGTTAAATTCTGGAAAAAACCTGAGACTTAAACCCCAATTAGAAAACTTAGAAATCCCCGATATTCGTATTTTGTGGAAATTGTATAGGGAAATTGAAATCTGCTAACACTCGAGGACCTGGAAAATTATTTAGCAAACACTGAGATACATGCAGGCAACCTAGGACTCCCCACTGAAACCCTAGCCCCTATGCCCTCACCATGGCCGCAGAAATATTCCTTCTAGCCGCAATTTGCGGCCAGACCTGGGGAAAATTGGTTCGTGCTTGTTATGTAGCTCCATCACCAGTAAATTAGACCCTTTACATATGCAAAATTGACTAATTTGACTTAGGGTAAAATCTGGGACCATTTTCATGAGTTGCTGCCTTGTATTTCGTGACGTTTTTGAATTGAAGTTTTGATATTCGTGTTTTTATCGGTCGATTCACGTTTATACGTCAATCGTCGAGAGTTGTTAGTTATTCTTGCATGCATAGATCATGGGTTTTAACCCATGTGTGATACGCGTGCCGATTTGGTTTTCGTATGCGATTTTGAATTACAATGTCATGTGATATACATGTAGGTACCCTCGAGTGGGATCGGAGCAACAAGGATGGGCGTGGCGACATCGACTCCAGCAAGCGAGGATCAAGGTGAGTAGATATATCTACGGGGGAATTCGGGTGGATGACATATAGCACCCCCGCAGTTTCGTCGAATAGAACGCGAATGCGTTATGATATATATATCTATAGATATATACTTTTATAGTATTATAAGATGTGATTACTTAGCTAGAAATGCTTTAGAGGACTTTGATTAATAGCGTCATTAGTTAGTTGTAGTCGCGGACCCTAGAATAAGGTTTACACCCACATGCGTACACACACTTGCATTCATTTTATACTTGTGCGTATATGGGGATATGTATATACACACACACATAGGTATGCGACTATATATATATATATATATATATATATATATATATATATATATATATATATATATATATATAGACACACACACACGTATACGTATACGTATACATGGATTATGAGGATATTATATGGATTTGGAGATGAGTCGATGAGATTGGGCATGATGCCATGAGATCGGTGATGAGACATGGTTCGTATTATTAGATACGACATGATATTATAGCGGGTCCTTGGGCGATGTGTTTCCATACACACGCATATATTTATATAGATGGTATCAGTATGTACTAGACTTAGATCAGTACCCCCAGATCATGATACATGATGAGAAGGATACCAGATGAATAATGAGATAAATGTGATATTTGACCCGTACCCAGATTTAGGATGCCGTACGATGGATTTACCGTACGAGCTATATTGATGATAAATCCGCACTCTTGACTCGAGGATGTCATATGATGTATTGTATCGTACGTGATACTATTGAGGCAGGATCACCGACTATTATATATATATATATATATATATATATATATATATATATATATATCGACTCAGATTTAGGTAGTTTCCTTACCTTTTCGATTAGCCTGTTAGTTTAGTCCAGTAGTTTACTTGTAGATGTTAGACTAGACTCGGGTCATACCTATTTCAAAACTAACGAATCGTGAGTATTTTAAAGATAAGCGAATGGATTCTACAGATATTTCAAAGGACGTACCTTTTCTAAAAAACACCGTAGCCCAATTTTCTAAACACCACGATTCGTGTTATTTCAAACGATAAAACTGTATGACCCATATATATTAATGTAGATTAATTATTGTTGTGTTTATTATTCAGCTCCCCCATATTCTTGCTGTTCGCATCGCATTGCATGCATATATTGTGTTTTTATATGCTATTATCGAAATCATGCTGTTAGGATACCAGCACCATTACCGATGATGCGTATGCTCCACGTACACCTGCTTGCCGGCTCACACACATCATCATCGGTAATTGCCATGTCACATACACATTAGGAAATACTATTCATTAGTACAAATCGTTAGTTGATAGTTTCGACATGGTATTAGTGTACTTGCTTTATATGATAGCTTAGACATTGCATTTATTACCGTATTTTGCATGCATATTTACATATTCATTATCATGCATTTTTAGGGCCAGCCCGGATTGCCGGAGCCCAATACATTTTAAATTCATTATTTATTTATTCTCGAGATTCAGATTTTCCATGAGATTTATGGATTTGGAGAATCCGCAAGATTTTATAAACTTATTATCATTTTAAATGAAAGTTGCGGTTTTCTCATGATATGATTGAGATATGTCCACCATGAGTTTTCTCGGCTCTTGAGCGATCTCAGACACCCGATTCGAGGAGGAAGAGGAACCGTCTGTGGGTGCATGGTGGACCCGGTGCGGTATCCCGGGGTAAGAAGGTTGCAGATGATGGCGTTGAGCCTGGCAGGGGAATACTACCGACCGGTGACTTCATTATGACTCGTCGGATATCCGGAGGATACCGATCAGAGTTTGGGCCAGTCCGAATAGCCGGAGCCCAGGGGCCAGTCCGGATAGCCGGAGTCCCAGATACTGAGATATTGAGATTTTGTGTCGATACTAGACACTGATTTCTGTTGATTTTATTGATGATATTTCGATTTATATACAGATATCTCCCTGAGATAAGAAAACAGTTTCTCATTTATATGTATTCTGTTTTCATGCATTCATACATCATATTATGATATATTGCTACCTGAGGTACTGACACGAGCACTTGGTATTACACTTATGTATAGATGTTTACCCTTGCCACCTTATCATGCTTCAGACTTTATCATATTGAGGATATATATATTACTGATCGTATTGACCTAGGATTGAGTCAAACATACGATTTCTGCTATGTGATGTTTTCTACTCACGAGTTGGAAACTCACCCCCATTGTGCCACAGTTTCTTGCAGGTTTTGCCGTACAGGTTTCGTGCGGCTTTGCTGGCACACTGCTTCATTCCGGGTGTTTTTCTTTGGTAGGTGGGTTCACTTGCATCGTGACCACTATTGTTCTTTATTTTATTCAGTTGTATCTAGTAACTCCATCAACCAGACTGTATTATTTATCAGACTTAGAGACCAGAGTTGTATATTATTTCGACCTTAGAGTCGCGCTTGTATTATTATTGGTTTTCTTGATGATTTTGAGTTTCCTTTCAGTTTTGATCCTCGCCCTTCGGCGTTGTATATTATATTGCTTGCATGGTTGTGACCGTCGATTGACGAAGAGCTAGCTCCCGCTTGGGGATGCCTTTTATCATTATGTATATATTATTCATGTTGTACCCCGTTCGGGGCCAGTATTTACAAAGAAAACTCTGCCAAAATTTTCAGAAAAGACTTGATATTTTAAAAACACATACTTCGGCTTATGCTATTAAAACCACTTTCTTTTAAACAAGTTTTCCTTCACTTATTATTTAAAATGGTTTTAGATTTCTGGGTTTTTGGCTTGAATTAGATGGGGTCCTATAAACCTCATATGATTCAAGGGCCAGTCACGTGCCATTTCAGATCGTGACAAAGTACAGGTTTACAGGTCATATATGGTGCAATTGTTTTAGATTCTAATTTAAACAAGTTCTATAGTGTTCGTGGCATAGCAATTACCAAGGCGTGTGTGTTCACATGAATAGTGCCCGTGCAGCATAAACCAATGGTAATGGTGCAAGTGTCCTATGAGATGATATCACACACACACACACACACACACACACACACACACACACACATATATAAAAGATGATGCGATGCAACGAGACGAATAACTAGGAACTACGCATATAAATGCAAGTACTACTAGAAATTCTAACTATCGGGCGCCTTGCGCCATCCAGACGATTCCCCCGTAGATGTGTACATCTACTCACCAGGACGCCTCAGCTAATCTGATCCGATTTCAGCTCTGCCATTTCGGCGCCACATCCGACGCCTCTGCACCCGATCCTAGAAACGCACATAAGTAAATAAGAGAATAAATATATAAATAATCGCTGACACAAACAATACAAATCAACCACGCGCACTAACTAAACGCGCACGCACTTGGTGCACAAAATAAGCTCGCGACAACGCCACAAACCACAACTAGGATCGCTATACGTAGCAAACCCCAAACCTGAAACCCAATCGCACCAATCGCGCGTTCACAACACACTAAATATTATATGAAATAGATAGCAAACCATCAAAACCTCAAACTTAATTCAAATCGATTTATTACAAAACCTAGTAAGCAACCATTAACCGTTTTAATACTAATCTAGATGTTTTAGCAATTCTAACGGCCACATAGCTCACTTAATATCTTAATTAGGTCACACTAATATTTACTAAAATTTAATCTTACCTCTTTACATTAATCCTAAAAATCTAGTTTGCAAAAAAGTTTAATTAGGACAATTTAGAAAATAAAATTTTATAAAATTAACAATTAGACTAGATTTTGCATGACTAAACATGTTAAACTACTCAACACAACCATAATCAAATGATCAAAACCATAACTTGATCTCAACCCTTTTCTTGAAATTTCAAATTTGCAAATTGACCCATATTTAAACACCAAATAAATTAAATTGCAGAAATTAATCAACAAGTAACCCTTGAGTTAAGATTTTGCCTCAACAAATTTTGAGATCTAGCATGCAAACTTAGCCTCCCAAAAAGGTTTCCTTGCTCCAAGATCTATGCTAGAGTGGCCAAGGAAAATGGGTAAGGGTTTAATGAAGAATTTGTGAGACTTTATAAGGATCTTTGAGGATTTTTTTGAAGAGTTTTGATGTGGAATGAGATGGGGAATTGGGGAAGATGGGGGCTGCAGTTTTCGGCCAGGATGAGGGAGAGGGAAAAGTGAATGAGTGTATGTGAGCCAAGTCAATAAAACCCCCTCCATACCTTATTTAATAAACACCATACATCATTATTCAATTCTTTATTCTTTTCTTTTCATTTCTCTTTCTTTTTGTGAGGAAAATGAAATGGGGAATATGGGTGGAGCTGCAGCCTTAGGCTTGGACAAGAGAGGGAGAGAGAAGTGAGGGTGTGTGTGTGTCTTTGGTCAAGTTAAGCAAAGCCCCATTTTCACTTCTATTAATTAATATCTTAATTAAATTATTTTCTACTTAACCCTAGAATAGTCTAGAACCATAGAGACAACTAGAGAAGAAAGGAGCATGTTACAAACTAAATTTTGTGTTGTCATGGTGTACTAATGTGTGTTTAACCCATTCCAATTTGTAATTATCACTATTTAAATGTATAAGTGAAAGCTTAAAATAATATTAAAAATAATTAATTAGGGAAAAATATTTAAGTAAACTAACAATTTATAAGTGACTAAATTAATACCAAATACTAGCAATTACATAGCTAGAATAAGTATATTTACGTCTATGTGGAAAAATAATTATATCTTGGTTTTTACGGAAAACACAAGTTATTTTACCGATAATTGGAAATTTCACCTAAACGATTTTTTTCAGAACGTTACACCTTGTTTGAGATTAAGATCAACTTAAATATTTTTTAAGAATACGTTAATCCGATATTAGACTAAGATATACTTAACGGGGGTCCAGGATCACTTTTGATCCAACGAAAGAGCATTTGGGCTCCATCGTTTTAGTTTAAGGACCTTACGGTCCGTTGTTAGTTTAAGAACATTGCGGTCCATAGATCACCATTTTTGGTGTGAGGGTTTAGTTTAAGGACGTTTCGGTCCACAGTTAGTTTAAGGATATTACGGTCCAGAGCTAGTTTAAGGACGTTGCGGTCCGCAGCTAGTTTAAGGACATTACGGTCCAAAGCTAGTTTAAGGACATTGCGGTCCAAAGCTAGTTTAAGGATGTTGTGGTCCGCAGCTAGTTTAAGGACGTTGCGGTCCGTATTGGGATGTGCCCGTCAATTTGGGAGTACACTAAAAAGTTGTTGGTTATCGGGTGTAAAGTTTTAAAAATAATTAAATAAATAATTAAATGAATAAAATTGTTTAAGTGAATTTTATGATTTTCAGTAAAGTAAAATGTATTTTTTCGTAAAATCAAACCGTGATTATTTTTCATTATAATTTTAAAAATATCCATTTTAATTATGAAATTACTAGGAAATGGTGTTTATTTAGCCACTTATAAATTTTTAGTTTAATAAAATATTTTTCCTAAACTAATTATTTTAAATATTAACATAAGCTTTATTTTTACACTAAATTAGTGTAAATTACAAATTTAAATGGTTTTAATTTGTAAAAATGAACCATGGCATGGTAGAATTTAGTATGTATCATGCAAAAATTATTTGCAAATTTTTCCTATTTTCTAGAGCTTTCTTGAGTTGCTATAGTAAATAAATAAATAATTAAATAAACCATGAAAAGTCTTAAGTGTTGTTCTTTCTCTTGAAACTTCTTGTAGCATCTTGAAAAGTCGTTTTGGTGTTTTCCTGAAAATCGGTGAAAATTCGGTATTTTTCCGAAAACCGTCCTTTTTGTTATTTTGCAGTTTAGGACTAATTATACCTAATTTGGATAGGTAATTGCTAGTTTTTAGTAGCACGTGAGTTAATTATGAAATTCTGGTCGTTTAAAAATTTTCCCTAATTTTTCAATTTTTAATATTATTTTAAGCCGGTAAGAAAATACATTAAATTAGCGATAAATACAAATTTTTCTGGGCTAATTTTAATCTTTAAAATTATGTTAATTAAAATCTAGTTGTAATATAAATTTTTAGTATTTTATTATGATTTTTAACTAATTTTTATTATAGAAAACGAAATTTATTGAATTTAAGCTAAAACTTGCAATTTTGGACTTGTGGGGGGTCTTTTTGCATAGAATTTTTTTGTAAAGTCTCTCACACTCACCCTCACTCCCCTTGGCCGGCCCCACACTGTTGTATCAGCCCAAGAATTTTCTTTCCCTCTTTTTGACCTTAAATCATGTGAGAAATGGGTTAAAAATGGTTATATATATATATATTTAAAGGGTAAGGGTATTATGGTAATATGAGAGGGTTGACTTGGACTTTTTTTTCCCCACTTCCCCACACTTCTCCCCACTCTCTCACTGCTGAATTCCTGCAGAAAAAAACAGCCCCAAATCTCCACTCTTCTTCCATCAAAGTTCATCCAAAATTTGCTCCAAAAATCCACAATTTATTCAAAATTCAAACCAAATCCTTCATCCATTCTTCTTAACCTTTCTTGCATGGATCTTGGTGCTATGAAGCCATCTTTGGAGGCATCTTGTTCTTGCTAGATCCATAGATTTGAGGTATAATTTCTACTCTTTTAAGTTGATATGGTTAGAATTCTTTAATCTAGTTGTTTAGTGTTAATTTTAGTGTTAATCCTAATCTAGTTTTTTTTAGTTAATGGTTGAAAATTTAACTAGGGTTTCTTGAAACCATGTTTTAGTTAATTAAATATTTTTAATTAACCTAGTTGTTTACTAAACCAATCTATATGTTTACTTTGCTTAAGTGGCTTGATGTTATGCTAATCTAAGTTAACTTGTGTGAAATTTTCATTGTTGTTGCTAATTACCAAAAATCAAGAGAAGGGTTGTGTTGGAATTATGGTTTGATGCATAGTTAATGGTTTAAAATTAGTGTAATGTCTAGCTAGTGGGTTAGTTTGGATTGTTGTGTTGGATTGTGTTAACTTTGTCGCTAATTTTCGATGTTTGTTCCAAATTGCAATTCTAGCTTACTAGTTTTTATTAAAATATTGTGATGAATTAATTGCGATGTCTTGATGACATTTTTAGCGTATCCTATGACTTTTAGGATGTGTGAGTGCGGATTTTGAGTGTTCGGATTTCAGTTTTTTCCGGGCGACCTAATCGACGATTCTAGTTAGTTTTGCGATTTTCGCGTGCGTTCCGCGCACCTGTGCACGTTGTACCTAGCTTGTGAACGTTAGTATTTCTCGTTCGGGATTTGCGCCGTTTCATGATATGTAACCTTATGTCTTGTATTGATGTAAATTCCAGGTTCGGTCGCGGAGGCTTCGGATGCGGCACGAAAAGGGAAAGCGGTGATCGGACGTAGCTAGCTGAGGATTCCGGTGAGTAGATATAACATCTACGGGGGACTATCGTTGGATGGCGCAAGCCGCCCGATAGTTTTAGTAACTTAAAAGATTCTTAGTAATGTTAGTAATTAGGGGTGTAATACTTGTATGATTATTTGCTACATTCATGCCCTATATTGACATACCTATACGAAACCATTCTATAGGACACCTGCACCATTGCCAGGGTTTTTATATGCAGCACGAGCACTATTCATGCTTACACACACATCCTGGTAATTGCCATGCCACCACACTAGATAACCTTTAAATTGAAACCTTTTACTAATTGATGCTTAAACCTGTGCTATTGCCTTTAATTCCTTAAAATGAAATCGTAGGATTGCTATTCATGTGCATTTACCTCATCATATTATTTGTTCATGCCTAGTCTATTAATCATACATCGTAGCTTAATTATTGATACCATATGCATTCATCACCATTGACATATACACTTATGAGGATTTCTTGAGATTTTATGATATTTCTGGATTTCGGGGGAAACCCGCAAAATTTCTAAACTTATTATATTTTTTTAAAATATGTAAATTGCGGTTTTCTAGTGATGTAAGTGTCGTCCACCATGAGTTTGCTGTGGTTTTCGAGATCCGTGTCGAGGAGTGGAGGAACCGTCACGGGTACATGGTGGGCCCGGTAAGGTACCCCGGGGCAAGAGGAATGTGGTGTTGACGTTGAGCCTGGCAGGGGACGGATTACCTACCGGTGACTGTTTGGGACGGCGGATATCCAGAGGATACCGACCGTGGCCGCTAGATGATGAGATATTGATATTTGAGATGGGTCAGCCGGACGGCTGAGGCCAGAGATACATTGATATGAGATTTGAGACAGTTTTGAGGTGTCGATGCTGGACACAGGCTCTTGTTGATTCTATTGGTATTGTGCTGGTATTTCAAAAGACATTCTTAAAGGGAAAAAACATGATTTCTTATACTTACACATTCAGATCACGAGTTGATTCGCATTGCATTCATACCTGCTAGTATATCCATATTGCATACATACTTGCCATTATGTCCTGCCTTACCTGTATTTAGATGCTAGGATGCTTGTGTGCATGCATTCGATAGCCTGTGTAGATGTTATTTATTACTCACGAGTTGGCAACTCACCCCTGTTGTGCCATAGCCTTTTGCAGGTCCGCTCCGTCAGTACAGTAGCGGCGGGTGCGCTTGCTTCTTTTGCCTCTTTTGCCTGGACTCGAGGTTTTGCTCATAGGTGGGTTATGTTATTATTTTTGTACCACCTTGTATATTCTTTGTATCTAGTGTACTCCATCTACTGTTTCTACCAGTATTATTGTATATTGACCTAGAGATGAGACTGTGAGGTTTGTGGACTTTTATGCTGTATTTTGGGGTCGAGCTCACTTGAGTCGACATGATGTTTTTCTTATGCTTCATTATGATTATTTCGCATGTTGTTGCTTTATATTGCGTGGGATTTGTGACCGCCTTGTGGCGAAGAGCTAGCTCCCGCTTGGGGATGCCTTATTTGTTGGATTCATATATATTCTTGTTGTACCCATTTTGGGGGCCAGTATTTACAAAGGAGACTCTGCCGAAATTTTCGGAAAAATTGATATTGTTTTTAAAGAGGTTTTATATGACTTATTTGATAACTCGTTTTCAATTGATTGGGTTCTCTTCACTCTTTTGCTTATTTGGTTTTGGTTTCTGGGTTTTGGCTTACTTATTTTACGGACGTCTTGAGACGTTTCGTAACCTAAGTGCCAGTCACGTTCCGTACCCTGCTGGTCGTGACAAAGTTGGTATCAGAGCGATAGGTTTTACCTTTTTGAGTATAGGATGACCCTTGGTAGATGGAGTAAGTGACTTAAGTAGGGTAACGTAGCGTGTGTATGTCCGCGGCATACTTGCGATACGGTACTCTGCCTAAGTGACTTTAGGATATACTTGCTTGAAAATTCCTTCTTCAATTCCGTGTATCCTATGATTCTACTGCACCATTCTTATTGTCCTGTTCCTGTACCAGTCACTATGCCGCCGAAGGCTACGAGGGCACAGAGGGCTGCCGCCCGAGACGAGATTCGAGCTGGCTCGTCCGAGACGAGGGCTGAGCAGGGGGGTATACCTACGCCTCAGGGACAGACCGATCCACCTTCCCCAGGCCGTATGGATAGGCTCAAGACTGGTATGGAGGAGTTGCGACAGATGATGGGGGGCATGCAGGAGCTACGTCAGATGGTAGGATCCCTAGTTGTAGCCAGTCGTACACCGAGGCCGGATGACGCACCTACTACCTCCCAGACTGCTATGATACCTGCTCCTACTACTACCGCCGTGACCATCCCGGTTTCACTACAGGATTTCATGAGGCTGAGACCTCCAGTATTTACCGGCACCGAGGCAGCGGAGGACCCACAGACGTTCCTTGACAGTTTAGCCAGGATCTGCCGTTCGCTGTGATGTTCGGATGATCGATGGGTAGAGCTTGCGAGTTTCCGACTAGAGGGTCCCACGCAGACATGGTGGGAGTCAGTCTTGAGAGGTCGAGTTGCAGGTCTACCGCCTATGACGTGGGCCGAGTTTACAACGGTCTTTCTAGCTCGTTTCCTCCCAGAAAGCGTTCGTGACGCCAGAGCTCGTAGCTTCGAGGCCTTAGTCAAGACACCTGGGATGACGGTGTCTGAGTATCACATCCAGTTTACACAGTTATCCCGATATGCTCCGTATTTGGTGGATACCGAAGAGAAGATGGTGAAGAGGATTCGCACCGATGTACCGTCTCAGAGGCAGCGCGCCAGATTTTTCCGAAAGATAGGCCTGGCAGAGGATTTGGTCGGGGAAAGTTATATGGTTCTTATCCCCAGGGACAGCAGCCATCGCCAGGGTGTTTTGGGTGCGGGAGTCCGCATCATCTTGTCAGAGACTGTCCGGCGAGACGACAGGGAGCAGCGACAGTTCCGCATGTGACCCTACCACCATCACCACCCCCTCCTCAGAGAGCCCTACTTCCTACCACCAGCGATGCTCCACGCCAGTTAGGTGCACCCAGAGGCCGTGGACGCGGCGGTCCTGTTCAGAGAGGACGAGGAGGCAGAGGCCGAGGTCGAGGTCAGCCCGCTATCGGTGGAGGACAGGCCCGAGTTTTTGCTTTGACACCGCAGGATGCGCAGGCATCCAATGCCGTTGTGACAGGTACCTTGCCAGTTTGTTCTTTCGACGCACGGGTATTATTCGACCCAGGTTCCACACATTCGTACGTCTCTACACACTTTGCACAGGTATTGGGCCGTGAGTCGTCGTCGTTAGATCATCCGCTTGTTGTTGTTACTCCGGTAGGCGAGTCGTTTATCGCTCATTTTGTATTTCATTTCTATTCCGTTTGTATCGGGGAGAGGGATTCATCGGTTGATTTGATTCTCCTCGATATGTTGGATTTTGATGTGCTTCTGGGCATGGATTGGCTAGCCACCTGTTATGCTTCGGTGGACTGCCGTGAGAAGGCAGTCATATTTAGCTTTCCGGGAGAGCCAGTCCTTGTTATTCAGGGAGACCGCAGCGTCACCCTTCCCAGCTTGATTTCGTCTCTTCGCGCTGGTCAGCTCTTGCGGAAGGGATGTCAGGGATTCTTAGCGTATATTTGTGATACTCGAGCTGCAGAGGTTCCGTTGGACCGGGTCCCGGTTGTTTGTGAGTTCCCTGATGTTTTCCCTGATGAGCTACCTGGGTTACCACCTGAGCGCGATGTTGAGTTCTGCATTGATTTGATTCCCGGTTCGGGGCCTATTTCTATACCGCCTTATCGGATGGCCCCGGCAGAGCTTCGAGAGCTGAAGGATCAGTTGCAAGATTTGTTAGATAAGGGGCTTATTCGACCTAGTGTTTCTCCGTGGGGTGCTCCGGTCCTGTTTGTAAAGAAGAAGGACGGAAGTTTGCGCTTATGTATCGACTACCGCCAGCTGAACAAAGTTACCGTTCGGAACAGATATCCGTTGCCACGCATTGATGATTTGTTCGACCAGCTTCAGGGTGCGGGATATTTTTCGAGGATCGACTTGCGATCAGGATACCATCAGCTGCGAGTTAGACAGGAGGATATACCGAAGACAGCCTTCCGTACACGCTATGGCCACTATGAGTTTTTGGTGATGTCGTTCGGACTCACCAACGCCCCAGCAGCATTCATGGATTTGATGAACCGTACATTCAGGCCGTATCTTGACTTGTTCATCATCGTGTTTATCGACGATATCTTGGTGTACTCCCGGAGCAGAGAGGAGCACGAGCAGCACTTGCGGATTACGTTACAGACTCTGAAGGAGCACCAGCTGTTCGCAAAGTTCTCCAAGTGTGCATTCTGGTTGGACAGCGTCGGATTCTTGGGTCACGTGGTTACGAGAGACGGCATATGTGTGGACCCGAAGAAGATTGAGGCTGTTCAGCAGTGGCCCTGACCTACATCGGTTACTGAGATCCGTAGTTTTCTAGGCCTGGCGGGCTACTACAGGCGTTTTGTTCAGGACTTCTCCCGTATAGCTGCACCTTTGACCGGTTTGACCCGGAAGGGAGTTCCATTCGTTTGGACGGAGGAGTGCGAGCACAGTTTTCAGCAGCTACGGACTCATTGACTACGGCGCCGGTATTATCTTTGCCTTCGGGATCAGGCGGATTTGTGGTCTACTGTGATGCTTCGCGTGTAGGGTTAGGATGCATATTGATGCAGCATGGCCGGGTGATCGCATATGCTTCTCGGCAGTTGAAGAAGCATGAACAGAACTACCCCACCCATGATTTGGAGATGGCTGCAGTGGTCTTTGCATTGAAGATTTGGCGACATTACCTATATGGCGAGTCATGCCAAATATTCACAGACCACAAGAGCTTAAAATACATATTTCAGCAGCGAGACCTGAACCTCAGACAGCGTCGTTGGATGGAGTTGGTGAAAGACTACGACTGCGAGATCTTATATCACCCAGGCAAGGCGAATGTGGTGGCAGATGCGTTGAGTAGGAGGCCCGGGGGTAGTCTATCCTTTTTGCACGCAGTGTAGAGGCAGTCGTCAGCAGATTGGCAGATTTTATGCGACAGCCGAGTGGAGTTCGAGTTCACTCAGACAGGGGGACAGCTCGCGTATGTTTGTGCACGCCCACAGTTGCTTGACCATATATATGGGGCACAGCGCAGTGACGACCGTTGCTCAGAGATCATGGCAAAGATGGGACAGGGGATATTTTCCGAGTTCGTGGTTGACGATCAGGGGATTTTACGATATGGATCTAGACTGTGCGTACCAGATGCTGATGGATTGCGGCGCGACATTCTTGAGGAGACACACCGATCAGCTTATAGTGTCCACCCCGGTTCCACCAAGATGTACCATGATATGAGAGAGACCTACTGGTGGGACGGGATGAAGAGGGACATTGCGGAGTTCGTTTCGAGATGCCTGACTTGTCAGCAAGTCAAGGCCGAGCACCAGAGGCCCGCAGGAGAGCTACAGCCGTTACCCATTTCGGAGTGGAAATGGGAGCAGATTTCGATGGATTTCGTTGTGGGTCTACCCAGGACCAGTCGAGGGTACAACTCCATCTGGGTGATCGTAGATCGATTGATGAAAGCGGCTCACTTCCTGCCAGTGAAGACCACTTTCAGCTTCGCTCAGTATGCCCAGCTTTATATCGACGAGATCGTGCGGTTGCATGGCGTACCGACTTGTATCGTGTCAGATCGAGGCACCCAGTTCACCAGCCGACTTTGGCAGAGACTTCAGGAGGCTTTGGGAACTCGTTTGAGCATCAGCACAGCGTTTCATCCGCAGACCGACGGACAGTCAGAGCGGACCATTCAGACTCTCGAGGACATGCTCAGAGCATGCGTTTTAGACTTCGGCGGTAGCTGGGATCGTCATTTACCTTTAGTGGAGTTCTCCTACAACAACAGCTTCCAGGATACTATTCAGATGGCACCTTTCGAGGCATTGTATGGGAGGAGATGCAGATCGCCCGTCTGTTGGACAGAGCTCAGCGAGAGCAGTATTTTGGGGCCGCAGCTTGTTGAGAAGACGACAGCGAAGATACAGTTGATCCGAGATTTTTAGTATTTTATTATGATTTTTAACTAATTTTTATTATAGAAAACGAAATTTATTGAATTTAAGCTAAAACTTGCAATTTTGGACTTGTGGGGGGTCTTTTTGCATAGAATTTTTTTGTAAAGTCTCTCACACTCACCCTCACTCCCCTTGGCCGGCCCCACACTGTTGTATCAGCCCAAGAATTTTCTTTCCCTCTTTTTGACCTTAAATCATGTGAGAAATGGGTTAAAAATGGTTATATATATATATATTTAAAGGGTAAGGGTATTATGGTAATATGAGAGGGTTGACTTGGACTTTTTTTCCCCACTTCCCCACACTTCTCCCCACTCTCTCACTGCTGAATTCCTGCAGAATAAACAGCCCCAAATCTCCACTCTTCTTCCATCAAAGTTCATCCAAAATTTGCTCCAAAAATCCACAATTTATTCAAAATTCAAACCAAATCCTTCATCCATTCTTCTTAACCTTTCTTGCATGGATCTTGGTGCTATGAAGCCATCTTTGGAGGCATCTTGTTCTTGCTAGATCCATAGATTTGAGGTATAATTTCTACTCTTTTAAGTTGATATGGTTAGAATTCTTTAATCTAGTTGTTTAGTGTTAATTTTAGTGTTAATCCTAATCTAGTTTTTTTTAGTTAATGGTTGAAAATTTAACTAGGGTTTCTTGAAACCATGTTTTAGTTAATTAAATATTTTTAATTAACCTAGTTGTTTACTAAACCAATCTATATGGTTACTTTGCTTAAGTGGCTTGATGTTATGCTAATCTAAGTTAACTTGTGTGAAATTTTCATTGTTGTTGCTAATTACCAAAAATCAAGAGAAGGGTTGTGTTGGAATTATGGTTTGATGCATAGTTAATGGTTTAAAATTAGTGTAATGTCTAGCTAGTGGGTTAGTTTGGATTGTTGTGTTGGATTGTGTTAACTTTGTCGCTAATTTTCGATGTTTGTTCCAAATTGCAATTCTAGCTTACTAGTTTTTATTAAAATATTGTGATGAATTAATTGCGATGTCTTGATGACATTTTTAGCGTATCCTATGACTTTTAGGATGTGTGAGTGCGGATTTTGAGTGTTCGGATTTCAGTTTTTTCCGGGCGACCTAATCGACGATTCTAGTTAGTTTTGCGATTTTCGCGTGCGTTCCGCGCACCTGTGCACGTTGTACCTAGCTTGTGAACGTTAGTATTTCTCGTTCGGGATTTGCGTCGTTTCATGATATGTAACCTTATGTCTTGTATTGATGTAAATTCCAGGTTCGGTCGCGGAGGCTTCGGATGCGGCACGAAAAGGGAAAGCGGTGATCGGACGTAGCTAGCTGAGGATTCCGGTGAGTAGATATAACATCTACGGGGGACTATCGTTGGATGGCGCAAGCCGCCCGATAGTTTTAGTAACTTAAAAGATTCTTAGTAATGTTAGTAATTAGGGGTGTAATACTTGTATGATTATTTGCTACATTCATGCCCTATATTGACATACCTATACGAAACCATTCTATAGGACACCTGCACCATTGCCAGGGTTTTTATATGCAGCACGAGCACTATTCATGCTTACACACACATCCTGGTAATTGCCATGCCACCACACTAGATAACCTTTAAATTGAAACCTTTTACTAATTGATGCTTAAACCTGTGCTATTGCCTTTAATTCCTTAAAATGAAATCGTAGGATTGCTATTCATGTGCATGTACCTCATCATATTATTTGTTCATGCCTAGTCTATTAATCATACATCGTAGCTTAATTATTGATACCATATGCATTCATCACCATTGACATATACACTTATGAGGATTTCTTGAGATTTTATGATATTTCTGGATTTCGGGGGAAACCCGCAAAATTTCTAAACTTATTATATTTTTTTAAAATATGTAAATTGCGGTTTTCTAGTGATGTAAGTGTCGTCCACCATGAGTTTGCTGTGGTTTTCGAGATCCGTGTCGAGGAGTGGAGGAACCGTCACGGGTACATGGTGGGCCCGGTAAGGTACCCCGGAGCAAGAGGAATGTGGTGTTGACGTTGAGCCTGGCAGGTGACGGATTACCTACCGGTTACTGTTTGGGACGGCGGATATCCAGAGGATACCGACCGTGGCCGCTAGATGATGAGATATTGATATTTGAGATGGGTCAGCCGGACGGCTGAGGCCAGAGATACATTGATATGAGATTTGAGACAGTTTTGAGGTGTCGATGCTGGACACAGGTTCTTGTTGATTCTATTGGTATTGTGCTGGTATTTCAAAAGACATTCTTAAAGGGAAAAAACATGATTTCTTATACTTACACATTCAGATCACGAGTTGATTCGCATTGCATTCATACCTGCTAGTATATCCATATTGCATACATACTTGCCATTATGTCCTGCCTTACCTGTATTTAGATGCTAGGATGCTTGTGTGCATGCATTCGATAGCCTGTGTAGATGTTATTTATTACTCACGAGTTGGCAACTCACCCCCGTTGTGCCATAGCCTTTTGCAGGTCCGCTCCGTCAGTACAGTAGCGGCGGGTGCGCTTGCTTCTTTTGCCTCTTTTGCCTGGACTCGAGGTTTTGCTCATAGGTGGGTTATGTTATTATTTTTGTACCACCTTGTATATTCTTTGTATCTAGTGTACTCCATCTACTGTTTCTACCAGTATTGTGAACGTTAGTATTTCTCGTTCGGGATTTGCGTCGTTTCATGATATGTAACCTTATGTCTTGTATTGATGTAAATTCCAGGTTCGGTCGCGGAGGCTTCGGATGCGGCACGAAAAGGGAAAGCGGTGATCGGACGTAGCTAGCTGAGGATTCCGGTGAGTAGATATAACATCTACGGGGGACTATCGTTGGATGGCGCAAGCCGCCCGATAGTTTTAGTAACTTAAAAGATTCTTAGTAATGTTAGTAATTAGGGGTGTAATACTTGTATGATTATTTGCTACATTCATGCCCTATATTGACATACCTATACGAAACCATTCTATAGGACACCTGCACCATTGCCAGGGTTTTTATATGCAGCACGAGCACTATTCATGCTTACACACACATCCTGGTAATTGCCATGCCACCACACTAGATAACCTTTAAATTGAAACCTTTTACTAATTGATGCTTAAACCTGTGCTATTGCCTTTAATTCCTTAAAATGAAATCGTAGGATTGCTATTCATGTGCATGTACCTCATCATATTATTTGTTCATGCCTAGTCTATTAATCATACATCGTAGCTTAATTATTGATACCATATGCATTCATCACCATTGACATATACACTTATGAGGATTTCTTGAGATTTTATGATATTTCTGGATTTCGGGGGAAACCCGCAAAATTTCTAAACTTATTATATTTTTTTAAAATATGTAAATTGCGGTTTTCTAGTGATGTAAGTGTCGTCCACCATGAGTTTGCTGTGGTTTTCGAGATCCGTGTCGAGGAGTGGAGGAACCGTCACGGGTACATGGTGGGCCCGGTAAGGTACCCCGGGGCAAGAGGAATGTGGTGTTGACGTTGAGCCTGGCAGGGGACGGATTACCTACCGGTGACTGTTTGGGACGGCGGATATCCAGAGGATACCGACCGTGGCCGCTAGATGATGAGATATTGATATTTGAGATGGGTCAGCCGGACGGCTGAGGCCAGAGATACATTGATATGAGATTTGAGACAGTTTTGAGGTGTCGATGCTGGACACAGGTTCTTGTTGATTCTATTGGTATTGTGCTGGTATTTCAAAAGACATTCTTAAAGGGAAAAAACATGATTTCTTATACTTACACATTCAGATCACGAGTTGATTCGCATTGCATTCATACCTGCTAGTATATCCATATTGCATACATACTTGCCATTATGTCCTGCCTTACCTGTATTTAGATGCTAGGATGCTTGTGTTGTAGCGTCTTGAAAAGTCGTTTTGGTGTTTTCTTGAAATTCGGTGAAAATTCGGTATTTTTCCGAAAACCGTCTTTCTCGATATTTTGCAGTTTAGGGCTAATTATACTTAAAGTGGATAGGTAATTACATGTTTTTAGTAGCTAATGAGTTTAATATGAAATTTTGGTCATTTAAAAATTTTTCCCTATTTTTCAATTTTTTAATATTATTTAAGCCGGTAAGAAAATACATTAAATAAGCGATAAATACAAATTTTTCCGGGCTAATTTTAATCTCTAAAATTATGATAATTATAATCTAGTGATAACATGAATTTTTAGTAATTTATTTTGATTTTTAACCAATTTTTATGAATTGAAACGAAGTTATTGAATTTTGGGCTAAAACTTGCAATTTTTGAGTTGTAGGGGGCCTTTTTGCATAAAATTTCTTTTGTAACACCCCTCTATCTTTTCCCTCAGCCCAAGAGCAGCCCAAGTCTTGGCCAAGTCCAAAAATTCTGGTCTCTCTCTTTCTTGAGTTGTTTCTTGAGTTAATTGGATAGTTTATGGTATTAATTTAAATAAAATGGTTAATGTATGATACATTTGACTTTAGAAACTTGACCATGACTTTCCCCACTTGCCCATACCCTCCCCCATTCCCCTCCTCTGGCCGAAACCTGCACCATTTCCACCTCCATTATTTTCCTTCTCTTTCTCTCTCATTTTCTTCAAAATTTGCAACAAAATTCAATAAATATCCACAAATCCTTCTCTTTTTCAACACAAAATCCTTGTGCTACCTCTTCTCAAGCCTAATATGGTTGAAATCATGTGGAAAGGAGGCATTTTTTGGAGCAAACTTTCTTGCTTGATCCATTGATCAAGAGGTATAATTCCTATCTTGTTAAATCCTTTGTTTAAGTGCTTATATTATATGGTTTAGTGATAATTTAGTGTAGTTAATCTAGATTTCTTAGTTTTTGTTTGAAAATTTAAACTAGGGTTTGAAAGCCATAATAGTTAATTAAGTTATTTTATAGTTAATCTAGTTGT
The DNA here is from genome assembly GCA_030015575.1 of Agapanthus africanus. Taxonomy (NCBI): domain Eukaryota; kingdom Viridiplantae; phylum Streptophyta; class Magnoliopsida; order Asparagales; family Amaryllidaceae; genus Agapanthus; species Agapanthus africanus. Next base: position 242,955,897 of record JASDDO010000012.1, read on the forward strand.
TAATGACTAATCTATTTGGTTACCTTGTTGATATAGTTTTCAATTATGCTAATTTGATTAAATTAGAAGTGTGAAATTTGCTTTTTAGGATTTTCAAGAAAAGGTTTTTGTATGGAAATGGTATTTGAAAACATGATTAGTGAGTTGATTAAACCTAATTTGTGTTGATTAAACCTAATTTGCTATCTAGTGTTTTGCTAACCTTAATCTAAGTGGTTAATTTGCTTATTAGGCTAAAATATAGTGTTAAAGTAAGGATTTCATATATAGTTTGGGTTATGTTTGCTAAGTACAAAAATCAAGAAAAGGTTTTGTTATGTAAATTAGGTTTTCAAGCTTAGTTAATGGTTTAGAATTTGTGTATTGGCTAACTTTTTGGTTAGTTTGGAATGTTGGTGTTGGGTGGTGTTGACTTTGTCGCTATATTGTCGATGTTTGCATCAAATTGCAATTTCTGCTTACTAGATTTTTTATCAAAGTTATGTGATGAGTTATTGTGGCATCTTGATAATCTTGTTGGCTTGTCCTACGACTTTTAGGATGCGTGAGTGCGGTTTTTGGGTAGTCGGGTTTTAGTTTTGCCGGGTGACCCAAATCGGCGTTTTTGGCAGTTTTTGCGATTTTCGCGTGTGTCCGCGCACTTTGTGCACGTTGTACCTAGCTAGCGAACCTTAGTAGTTTCGTTGGGGTTTTGCGTCGTTCTTGATACGTAACCTTATATTTGGTATTGATGTAAATTCCAGGTTCGGTCGCGGAAACGTCAGACGCGGCGCGAAAGGGAAAGGCGGTGATTGGACATAGCTAGCCAGGGATCCCGGTGAGTAGATTTAACATCTACGGGGGACGATCGTCTGGATGGCGCAAGTCGCCCGATAGATTTAGTAAACTGGAAAATAGTAAATTGGATAATCACTTGTGACATTAGAATAATAATACTGGCATGATAATTGCTGCAATTAGATCGATAGGTTATACCCATATACGCAAACTCAATTGTAGGACACATGCACCATTACCAGGTTTTTATATGCAGCACGAGCACTATTCATGTTTACACACACACCCTGGTAATTGCCATGCCACCACACTAGATAACATTTAAATTTAAAACTTTTACTAATTGATACTTAAACTGGTGCTATTGCCTTTAATTCCTTAAAATGAAACCGTAGAATTGCTATTCATGTGCATGTACTTCATCATATTAATTGTTCATGCTTAATCCATTAATCACACATCGCAACTTGATTATTGATATCATACGCATTCATTATCATTGATATATGCACTTATGAGGAATTCTTGAGATTTTATGATATTGCTGGATTTCGGGGGAAAGCCGCAAAATTTCCAAACTTATGATATTTTTTAAACATGTAAATTGCGGTTTTCTAGTGATGTAAGTGTCGTCCACCATGAGTTTGCTGTGGCTTTGGAAATCCGTGTCGAGGAGTGGAGGAACCGGCACGGGTACATGGTGGGCCCGGTAAGGTACCCCGAGGCAAGAGGAATGTGGTGATGACGTTGAGCCTGGCAGGGGACGGATTACCTACCGGTGACTGTTTGGGACGGCGGATATCCAGAGGATACCGACCGTGGCCGCTAGATGATGAGATATTGATATTTGAGATGGGTCAGCCGGACGGCTGAGGCCAGAGATACATTTATGAGATTTGGGACAGCTTTTGGGTGTCGTTGCTGGACACCGATTTTCGTCGATTCATTGGCATTATGCTGGTATTCTAAAAGAGTTTCAAAAACAAAAAGGGATAAAATATTTCTTATATATACCTATTGAGACCTCAGATTTTCATGTTGCATGCATATTATTACACTGATGTTATATACACACCTGCTAGTGCATCCAGTCTTACCTGTATTTTAGATGCTAGGATGCTTGTGTGCATGCATACGATAGCCTTTGTAGATGTTATTTATTACTCACGAGTTGGCAACTCACCCCCGTTGTGCCACAGTCTTTTGCAGGTCCGCTCCGTCAGTTCAGTAGCGGCGGGCGCACTTGTTCTTTTGTCTCTTTTGCCTGAGCTCGAGATTTGCTCATAGGTGGGTTATGTTATTTTTTGTACCACCTTGTATATTCTTGTATCTAGTGTACTCCATCTACTGTTCTACCAGATTATTGTATATTGACCTAGAGATGAGACTGTGAGGTTTGTGGATTTTATACTGTATTTGGGGTCGAGCTCACTTGAGCCGACATGCTACTTTTTCATGCTTCCTTATGCTTTATTATGCTTTATTATGCTTGTTGTCATTTACATTGCGTGGGAATTGTGACCGCCGTATGGCGAAGAGCTAGCTCCCGCTTGGGGATGCCCTATTTTGTGGATTCATGTATATATTTTGTTGTACCCATTTTTGGGGGTCAGTATTTACAAAGGAGACTCTGCCGAAATTTTCGGGAAAAATTTGTATTGTTTTTAAAAAGTGTTTTACATGACATTTTGATAACTCGCTTTCAATTGATTGGGTTTTCTTCACTCTTTTGCTTCATCGGTTTTGTTTTCTGGGCTTTGGCTTACTTATTTTACGGACGCCTTTAGACGTTTCGTAAACTTAAGTGCCAGTCACGTTCCGTACCCTGCGGGTCGTGACAAAGTTGGTATCAGAGCGATAGGTTTTACCTTTGTGAGTGTAGGATGACCCTTGGTAGATGGAGTAAGTGACTTAAGCAGGGTAACGTAGCGTGCGTATGTCCGCGGCATACTTACGATACGGTACTCCGTCTAAGTGACTTTAGGATACTTGCTTGGAAATTTCCTTCTTCAATTCCGTGTATCCTATGATCTTATTGCACTGTCCTTACTATCCGTTTTCCTGTGACAGCCACTATGCCGCCGAAGGCTACGAGGGCACAGAGGGCTGCCGCCAGAGATGAGATTCGAGCTGGCTCGTCCGAGACTAGGACTGAGCAGGGTGGTATGCCTACGCCGCTGGGACAGACCGATCCACCTTCCCCAGGCCGTATGGATAGGCTCGAGACTGGTATGGAGGAGTTGCGACAGATGATGGGAGGCATGCAGGAGCTGCGTCAGATGGTAGGATCCCTAGTTGCAGCCAGTCGTACACCGAGGCCGGATGACGTACCTACTACGTCACAGACGACCATGATACCTGCTCCTACTACTACCACCGTGGCCATTCCGGTTTCACTACAGGATTTCATGAGGCTGAGACCTCCAGTATTCACCGGCACCGAGGCAGCGGAGGACCCACAGACGTTCCTTGATAGTTTAGCCAGGATCTGCCGTTCGCTGAGATGTTCGGATGATCGATGGGTAGAGCTTGCCAGTTTCCGGCTAGAGGGTCTCGCGCAGACATGGTGGGAGTCAGTCTTGAGAGGTCGAGCTGCAGATCTACCGCCTATGACTTGGGTCGAGTTTACAGCGGTCTTTCTAGCCCGTTTCCTTCCAGAGAGCGTTCGTGACGCCAGAGCTCGCAGTTTCGAGGCCTTAGTCAAGACACCTGGGATGACGGTGTCTGAGTATGACATCCAGTTTACTCAGTTGTCCCGATATGCTCAGTATTTGGTGGATACCGAGGAGAAGATGGTGAAGAGGTTCGTACAGGGACTTGATGCCCAGCTATATCTTGCCATTGGCGCCCAGCGCTACGACACTTATTCAGTTGCTAGGGATACGGCATTGCGGATGGAGGCACGCATATTACAGACTTCGGCCGTTTCTGGGCCGAAGAGGATGCGCACCGATGTACCGCCTCAGAGGCAGCGCGCCAGATTCTTTCCGAGAGATAGGCCAGGCAGAGGATTTGGGCGGGGACAGTTATATGGTTCTTATTCCCAGGGGCAGCAGCCGACGCCAGGATGTTTTGGGTGCGGGAGTTTGCACCATCTTGTCAGAGACTGCCCGGTGAGACGACAGGCAGCAGCGACAGTTCCGCACGTGACCCTACCACCATCACCACCCCCTCCTCAGAGAGCCCTACTTCCTACCCCAGGCGATGCTCCACGCCAGTTAGGTGCACCGAGAGGCCATGGACGCGGCGGTCCTGTTCAGAGAGGACGAGGAGGCAGAGGCCGAGGTCGAGGTCAGCCCGCTATCGGTGGAGGACAGGCCCGAGTTTTTGCTTTGACACCGCAGGATGCGCAGGCATCCAATGCCGTCGTGACAGGTACCTTGCCAGTTTGTTCTTTCGACGCACGGGTATTATTCGACCCAGGTTCTACACATTCGTACGTCTCTACACACTTTGCACCGATGTTGGGCCGTGAGTCGTCGTCGTTAGACCAGCCGCTTGTTGTTGTTACTCCGGTAGGCGAGTCGTTTGTCGCTCGGTTTGTATTTCGTTTGTGTTCCGTTCGTATCGGGGAGAGGGATTCATCAGTTGATTTGATACTCCTCGATATGTTGGACTTTGATGTGCTTCTGGGCATGGATTGGCTAGCCACTTGTTATGCTTCGGTGGACTGCCGTGAGAAGGCAGTCAGATTTAGCTTTCCGGGAGAGCCAGTCCTTGTTATTAAGGGAGACCGCAGTGTCGCCCTTCCCAGCTTAATTTCTTCTCTTCGCGCTGGTCAGCTCTTGCGGAAGGGATGTCAGGGATTCTTAGCGTTTGTTTGTGATACTCGAGCTACAGAGGTTTCGTTGGACCAGGTCCCGGTAGTTTGTGAGTTCCCTGATGTTTTCCCTGATGAGCTACCTGGGCTACCGCCTGAGCGCGATGTTGAGTTCTGCATTGATTTGATTCCCGGTTCGGGGCCTATTTCTATACCGCCTTATCGGATGGCCCCGGCAGAGCTTCGAGAGCTGAAGGATCAGTTGCAGGATTTGTTGGATAAGGGGCTTATTCGACCGAGTGTTTCTCCGTGGGGTGCTCCGGTCCTGTTTGTCAAGAAGAAGGATGGAAGTTTGCGCTTGTGTATCGACTACCGCCAGCTGAACAAAGTTACCATTCGGAACAGATATCCGTTGCCGCGCATTGATGATTTGTTCGACCAGCTTCAGGGTGCGGGGTATTTTTCGAGGATCGACTTGCGATCAGGATACCATCAGCTGCGAGTTCGACAGGAGGATATACCGAGGACAGCTTTCCGTACACGCTATGGCCACTACGAGTTTTTGGTGATGTCGTTCGGACTCACCAACGCCCCAGCAGCATTTATGGATTTGATGAACCGTACATTCAGGCCGTATCTTGACTTGTTCATCATCGTGTTTATCGACGATATCTTGGTGTACTCCCGGAGCAGAGAGGAGCACGAGCAGCACTTGCGGATTACGTTACAGACTCTGAGGGAGCACCAGCTGTTCGCGAAGTTCTCCAAGTGTGCATTCTGGCTGGACAGCGTCGGATTCTTGGGTCACGTGGTTACGAGAGACGGCATTTGTGTGGACCCGAAGAAGATTGAGGCTGTTCAGCAGTGGCCCCGACCTACATCGGTTACTGAGATCCGTAGTTTTCTAGGCTTGGCGGGCTACTACAGGCGTTTTGTTCAGGACTTCTCCCGTATAGCTGCACCGTTGACCAGTTTGACCCGGAAGGGAGTTCCTTTCGTTTGGACAGAGGAGTGCGAGCGCAGTTTTCAGCAGCTGCGGACATGTTTGACTACGGCGCCGGTATTATCTTTACCTTCGGGATCAGGCGGATTTGTTGCCTACTGTGATGCTTCGCGAGTGGGATTAGGATGCTTTTTGATGCAGCATGGCCGGGTGATCGCTTATGCTTCTCGGCAGTTGAAGAAGCATGAACAGAACTACCCCACTCATGATTTGGAGATGGCTGCAGTGGTCTTTGCACTGAAGATTTGGCGACATTACCTTTACGGCGAGTCATGTCAGATATTCACCGATCACAAGAGCTTAAAGTACATATTTCAGCAGCGAGACCTGAACCTCAGACAGCGTCGTTGGATGGAGTTGGTGAAAGACTACGACTGCGAGATCTTATATCACCCCGGCAAGGCGAATGTGGTGGCAGATGCGTTGAGTAGAAGGCCCGGGGGTAGTCTATCCTTTTTGCGCGCAGTGCAGAGGCAGTCGTCAGCAGATTGGCAGACGTTATGCGACAGCCGAGTTGAGTTCGAGTTCACTCAGACAGGGGGACAGCTCGCGCATGTTCGTGCACGCCCACAGTTGCTTGACCGTATATATGAGGCACAGCGTAGTGACGACCGTTGCTCAGAGATCATGGCACAGATGGGACAGGGCAGATTTTCCGAGTTCATGGTTGACGATCAGGGGATTTTACGATATGGATCTAGACTGTGTGTACCAGATGCTGATGGATTACGGCGCGACATTCTTGAGGAGGCACACCGATCAGTGTATAGTGTCCACCCCGGTTCCACCAAGATGTACCATGATATGAGAGAGACCTACTGGTGGGACGGGATGAAGAGGGACATTGCGGAGTTCGTTTCGAGATGCCTGACTTGTCAGCAAGTCAAGGCCGAGCACCAGAGGCCCGCAGGAGAGCTACAGCCGTTACCCATTCCAGAGTGGAAATGGGAGCAGATTTCGATGGACTTCGTTGTGGGTCTACCCAGGACCAGTCGAGGGTACGACTCCATCTGGGTGATCGTGGATAGATTGACGAAAGCGGCTCACTTCCTGCCAGTGAAGACGACTTTCAGCTTCGCTCAGTATGCTCAGCTCTATATTGACGAGATCGTGCGACTACATGGCGTACCGACTTGTATCGTGTCAGATCGAGGCACTCAGTTCACCAGCCGACTTTGGCAGAGACTTCAGGAGGCTTTGGGCACTCGTTTGAGCTTCAGCACAGCGTTTCATCCGCAGACAGACGGACAGTCAGAGCGGACCATTCAGACACTCGAGGACATGCTCAGAGCATGCGTTTTAGACTTTGGGGGTAGCTGGGATCGTCATTTACCTCTAGTGGAGTTCTCCTACAACAACAGCTTCCAGGATACTATTCAGATGGCACCTTTCAAGGCATTGTATGGGAGGAGATGCAGATCGCCCGTTTGTTGGACAGAGCTCAGCGAGAGCAGTATTTTGGGGCCGCAGCTTGTTGAGGAGACGACAGCGAAGATACAGTTGATCCGAGACCGGATGAGAGCGGCTCAGAGCAGGCAGAAATCGTATGCAGACAGGCGCCGTCGCAGTTTAGAGTTCGCAGTTGGCGACCATGTTTTTCTGAAGGTCTCACCGATGAAGGGCGTGATGCGTTTTGGGCGAAAGGGGAAGCTTAGCCCTAGATTCGTAGGTCCCTTCGAGATCCTCGAGCGTGTCGGCGCTGTTGCATATCGTTTGGCTCTTCCACCCAGCTTTCCCGATGTTCACCCCGTTTTTCATGTTTCGATGCTCCGCAAGTACCTTCACGACCCTTCGCATGCGATTCAACACCCGACAGTCCAGCTAGAGCGCGACCTTTCTTTTGCAGAGCAGCCGGTGGCCATCCTGGATCGGCAGGTGAAGAAGTTGAGATCGAAGATTATACCAACCGTCAAGGTCCTTTGGCGTAGCCCGAGCAGCGAGGAGGTTACCTGGGAGACCGAGGGCGAGATGAGGAAGAAATATCCCCATCTCTTTGAAGGTACGCGTAACTATATTTTTAAATTCGGGGACCGAATTTCTTTAAGGGGGGAAGATTGTAGCGTCTTGAAAAGTCGTTTTGGTGTTTTCTTGAAATTCGGTGAAAATTCGGTATTTTTCCGAAAACCGTCTTTCTCGATATTTTGCAGTTTAGGGCTAATTATACTTAAAGTGGATAGGTAATTACTTGTTTTTAGTAGCTAATGAGTTTAATATGAAATTTTGGTCATTTAAAAATTTTTCCCTATTTTTCAATTTTTTAATATTATTTAAGCCGGTAAGAAAATACATTAAATAAGCGATAAATACAAATTTTTCCGGGCTAATTTTAATCTCTAAAATTATGATAATTATAATCTAGTGATAACATGAATTTTTAGTAATTTATTTTGATTTTTAACCAATTTTTATGAATTGAAACGAAGTTATTGAATTTTGGGCTAAAACTTGCAATTTTTGAGTTGTAGGGGGCCTTTTTGCATAAAATTTCTTTTGTAACACCCCTCTATCTTTTCCCTCAGCCCAAGAGCAGCCCAAGTCTTGGCCAAGTCAAAAAATTCTGGTCTCTCTCTTTCTTGAGTTGTTTCTTGAGTTAATTGGATAGTTTATGGTATTAATTTAAATAAAATGGTTAATGTATGATACATTTGACTTTAGAAACTTGACCATGACTTTCCCCACTTGCCCATACCCTCCCCCATTCCCCTCCTCTGGCCGAAACCTGCACCATTTCCACCTCCATTATTTTCCTTCTCTTTCTCTCTCATTTTCTTCAAAATTTGCAACAAAATTCAATAAATATCCACAAATCCTTCTCTTTTTCAACACAAAATCCTTGTGCTACCTCTTCTCAAGCCTAATATGGTTGAAATCATGTGGAAAGGAGGCATTTTTTGGAGCAAACTTTCTTGCTTGATCCATTGATCAAGAGGTATAATTCCTATCTTGTTAAATCCTTTGTTTAAGTGCTTATATTATATGGTTTAGTAATAATTTAGTGTAGTTAATCTAGATTTCTTAGTTTTTGTTTGAAAATTTAAACTAGGGTTTGAAAGCCATAATAGTTAATTAAGTTATTTTATAGTTAATCTAGTTGTTAATGACTAATCTATTTGGTTACCTTGTTGATATAGTTTTCAATTATGCTAATTTGATTAAATTAGAAGTGTGAAATTTGCTTTTTAGGATTTTCAAGAAAAGGTTTTTGTATGGAAATGGTATTTGAAAACATGATTAGTGAGTTGATTAAACCTAATTTGTGTTGATTAAACCTAATTTGCTATCTAGTGTTTTGCTAACCTTAATCTAAGTGGTTAATTTGCTTATTAGGCTAAAATATAGTGTTAAAGTAAGGATTTCATATATAGTTTGGGTTATGTTTGCTAAGTACAAAAATCAAGAAAAGGTTTTGTTATGTAAATTAGGTTTTTAAGCTTAGTTAATGGTTTAGAATTTGTGTATTGGCTAACTTTTTGGTTAGTTTGGAATGTTGGTGTTGGGTGGTGTTGACTTTGTCGCTATATTGTCGATGTTTGCATCAAATTGCAATTTCTGCTTACTAGATTTTTTATCAAAGTTATGTGATGAGTTATTGTGGCATCTTGATAATCTTGTTGGCTTGTCCTACGACTTTTAGGATGCGTGAGTGCGGTTTTTGGGTAGTCGGGTTTTAGTTTTGCCGGGTGACCCAAATCGGCGTTTTTGGCAGTTTTTGCGATTTTCGCGTGTGTCCGCGCACTTTGTGCACGTTGTACCTAGCTAGCGAACCTTAGTAGTTTCGTTGGGGTTTTGCGTCGTTCTTGATACGTAACCTTATATTTGGTATTGATGTAAATTCCAGGTTCGGTCGCGGAAACGTCAGACGCGGCGCGAAAGGGAAAGGCGGTGATTGGACACAGCTAGCCAGGGATCCCGGTGAGTAGATTTAACATCTACGGGGGACGATCGTCTGGATGGCGCAAGTCGCCCGATAGATTTAGTAAACTGGAAAATAGTAAATTGGATAATCACTTGTGACATTAGAATAATAATACTGGCATGATAATTGCTGCAATTAGATCGATAGGTTATACCCATATACGCAAACTCAATTGTAGGACACATGCACCATTACCAGGTTTTTATATGCAGCACGAGCACTATTCATGTTTACACACACACCCTGGTAATTGCCATGCCACCACACTAGATAACATTTAAATTTAAAACTTTTACTAATTGATACTTAAACTGGTGCTATTGCCTTTAATTCCTTAAAATGAAACCGTAGAATTGCTATTCATGTGCATGTACTTCATCATATTAATTGTTCATGCTTAATCCATTAATCACACATCGCAACTTGATTATTGATATCATACGCATTCATTATCATTGATATATGCACTTATGAGGAATTCTTGAGATTTTATGATATTGCTGGATTTCGGGGGAAAGCCGCAAAATTTCCAAACTTATGATATTTTTTAAACATGTAAATTGCGGTTTTCTAGTGATGTAAGTGTCGTCCACCATGAGTTTGCTGTGGCTTTGGAAATCCGTGTCGAGGAGTGGAGGAACCGGCACGGGTACATGGTGGGCCCGGTAAGGTACCCCGAGGCAAGAGGAATGTGGTGATGACGTTGAGCCTGGCAGGGGACGGATTACCTACCGGTGACTGTTTGGGACGGCGGATATCCAGAGGATACCGACCGTGGCCGCTAGATGATGAGATATTGATATTTGAGATGGGTCAGCCGGACGGCTGAGGCCAGAGATACATTTATGAGATTTGGGACAGCTTTTGGGTGTCGTTGCTGGACACCGATTTTCGTCGATTCATTGGCATTATGCTGGTATTCTAAAAGAGTTTCAAAAACAAAAAGGGATAAAATATTTCTTATATATACCTATTGAGACCTCAGATTTTCATGTTGCATGCATATTATTACACTGATGTTATATACACACCTGCTAGTGCATCCAGTCTTACCTGTATTTTAGATGCTAGGATGCTTGTGTGCATGCATACGATAGCCTTTGTAGATGTTATTTATTACTCACGAGTTGGCAACTCACCCCCGTTGTGCCACAGTCTTTTGCAGGTCCGCTCCGTCAGTTCAGTAGCGGCGGGCGCACTTGTTCTTTTGTCTCTTTTGCCTGAGCTCGAGATTTGCTCATAGGTGGGTTATGTTATTTTTTGTACCACCTTGTATATTCTTGTATCTAGTGTACTCCATCTACTGTTCTACCAGATTATTGTATATTGACCTAGAGATGAGACTGTGAGGTTTGTGGATTTTATACTGTATTTGGGGTCGAGCTCACTTGAGCCGACATGCTACTTTTTCATGCTTCCTTATGCTTTATTATGCTTTATTATGCTTGTTGTCATTTACATTGCGTGGGAATTGTGACCGCCGTATGGCGAAGAGCTAGCTCCCGCTTGGGGATGCCCTATTTTGTGGATTCATGTATATATTTTGTTGTACCCATTTTTGGGGGTCAGTATTTACAAAGGAGACTCTGCCGAAATTTTCGGGAAAAATTTGTATTGTTTTTAAAAAGTGTTTTACATGACATTTTGATAACTCGCTTTCAATTGATTGGGTTTTCTTCACTCTTTTGCTTCATCGGTTTTGTTTTCTGGGCTTTGGCTTACTTATTTTACGGACGCCTTTAGACGTTTCGTAAACTTAAGTGCCAGTCACGTTCCGTACCCTGCGGGTCGTGACAAAGTTGGTATCAGAGCGATAGGTTTTACCTTTGTGAGTGTAGGATGACCCTTGGTAGATGGAGTAAGTGACTTAAGCAGGGTAACGTAGCGTGCGTATGTCCGCGGCATACTTACGATACGGTACTCCGTCTAAGTGACTTTAGGATACTTGCTTGGAAATTTCCTTCTTCAATTCCGTGTATCCTATGATCTTATTGCACTGTCCTTACTATCCGTTTTCCTGTGACAGTCACTATGCCGCCGAAGGCTACGAGGGCACAGAGGGCTGCCGCCAGAGATGAGATTCGAGCTGGCTCGTCCGAGACTAGGACTGAGCAGGGTGGTATGCCTACGCCGCTGGGACAGACCGATCCACCTTCCCCAGGCCGTATGGATAGGCTCGAGACTGGTATGGAGGAGTTGCGACAGATGATGGGAGGCATGCAGGAGCTGCGTCAGATGGTAGGATCCCTAGTTGCAGCCAGTCGTACACCGAGGCCGGATGACGTACCTACTACGTCACAGACGACCATGATACCTGCTCCTACTACTACCACCGTGGCCATTCCGGTTTCACTACAGGATTTCATGAGGCTGAGACCTCCAGTATTCACCGGCACCGAGGCAGCGGAGGACCCACAGACGTTCCTTGATAGTTTAGCCAGGATCTGCCGTTCGCTGAGATGTTCGGATGATCGATGGGTAGAGCTTGCCAGTTTCCGGCTAGAGGGTCTCGCGCAGACATGGTGGGAGTCAGTCTTGAGAGGTCGAGCTGCAGATCTACCGCCTATGACTTGGGTCGAGTTTACAGCGGTCTTTCTAGCCCGTTTCCTTCCAGAGAGCGTTCGTGACGCCAGAGCTCGCAGTTTCGAGGCCTTAGTCAAGACACCTGGGATGACGGTGTCTGAGTATGACATCCAGTTTACTCAGTTGTCCCGATATGCTCAGTATTTGGTGGATACCGAGGAGAAGATGGTGAAGAGGTTCGTACAGGGACTTGATGCCCAGCTATATCTTGCCATTGGCGCCCAGCGCTACGACACTTATTCAGCTGCTAGGGATACGGCATTGCGGATGGAGGCACGCATATTACAGACTTCGGCCGTTTCTGGGCCGAAGAGGATGCGCACCGATGTACCGCCTCAGAGGCAGCGCGCCAGATTCTTTCCGAGAGATAGGCCAGGCAGAGGATTTGGGCGGGGACAGTTATATGGTTCTTATTCCCAGGGGCAGCAGCCGACGCCAGGATGTTTTGGGTGCGGGAGTTTGCACCATCTTGTCAGAGACTGCCCGGTGAGACGACAGGCAGCAGCGACAGTTCCGCACGTGACCCTACCACCATCACCACCCCCTCCTCAGAGAGCCCTACTTCCTACCCCAGGTGATGCTCCACGCCAGTTAGGTGCACCGAGAGGCCGTGGACGCGGCGGTCCTGTTCAGAGAGGACGAGGAGGCAGATGCCGAGGTCGAGGTCAGCCCGCTATCGGTGGAGGACAGGCCCGAGTTTTTGCTTTGACACCGCAGGATGCGCAGGCATCCAATGCCGTCGTGACAGGTACCTTGCCAGTTTGTTCTTTCGACGCACGGGTATTATTCGACCCAGGTTCTACACATTCGTACGTCTCTACACACTTTGCACCGATGTTGGGCCGTGAGTCGTCGTCGTTAGACCAGCCGCTTGTTGTTGTTACTCCGGTAGGCGAGTCGTTTGTCGCTCGGTTTGTATTTCGTTTGTGTTCCGTTCGTATCGGGGAGAGGGATTCATCAGTTGATTTGATACTCCTCGATATGTTGGACTTTGATGTGCTTCTGGGCATGGATTGGCTAGCCACTTGTTATGCTTCGGTGGACTGCCGTGAGAAGGCAGTCAGATTTAGCTTTCCGGGAGAGCCAGTCCTTGTTATTAAGGGAGACCGCAGTGTCGCCCTTCCCAGCTTAATTTCTTCTCTTCGCGCTGGTCAGCTCTTGCGGAAGGGATGTCAGGGATTCTTAGCGTTTGTTTGTGATACTCGAGCTACAGAGGTTTCGTTGGACCAGGTCCCGGTAGTTTGTGAGTTCCCTGATGTTTTCCCTGATGAGCTACCTGGGCTACCGCCTGAGCGCGATGTTGAGTTCTGCATTGATTTGATTCCCGGTTCGGGGCCTATTTCTATACCGCCTTATCGGATGGCCCCGGCAGAGCTTCGAGAGCTGAAGGATCAGTTGCAGGATTTGTTGGATAAGGGGCTTATTCGACCGAGTGTTTCTCCGTGGGGTGCTCCGGTCCTGTTTGTCAAGAAGAAGGATGGAAGTTTGCGCTTGTGTATCGACTACCGCCAGCTGAACAAAGTTACCATTCGGAACAGATATCCGTTGCCGCGCATTGATGATTTGTTCGACCAGCTTCAGGGTGCGGGGTATTTTTCGAGGATCGACTTGCGATCAGGATACCATCAGCTGCGAGTTCGACAGGAGGATATACCGAGGACAGCTTTCCGTACACGCTATGGCCACTACGAGTTTTTGGTGATGTCGTTCGGACTCACCAACGCCCCAGCAGCATTTATGGATTTGATGAACCGTACATTCAGGCCGTATCTTGACTTGTTCATCATCGTGTTTATCGACGATATCTTGGTGTACTCCCGGAGCAGAGAGGAGCACGAGCAGCACTTGCGGATTACGTTACAGACTCTGAGGGAGCACCAGCTGTTCGCGAAGTTCTCCAAGTGTGCATTCTGGCTGGACAGCGTCGGATTCTTGGGTCACGTGGTTACGAGAGACGGCATTTGTGTGGACCCGAAGAAGATTGAGGCTGTTCAGCAGTGGCCCCGACCTACATCGGTTACTGAGATCCGTAGTTTTCTAGGCTTGGCGGGCTACTACAGGCGTTTTGTTCAGGACTTCTCCCGTATAGCTGCACCGTTGACCAGTTTGACCCGGAAGGGAGTTCCTTTCGTTTGGACAGAGGAGTGCGAGCGCAGTTTTCAGCAGCTGCGGACATGTTTGACTACGGCGCCGGTATTATCTTTACCTTCGGGATCAGGCGGATTTGTTGTCTACTGTGATGCTTCGCGAGTGGGATTAGGATGCGTTTTGATGCAGCATGGCCGGGTGATCGCTTATGCTTCTCGGCAGTTGAAGAAGCATGAACAGAACTACCCCACTCATGATTTGGAGATGGCTGCAGTGGTCTTTGCACTGAAGATTTGGCGACATTACCTTTACGGCGAGTCATGTCAGATATTCACCGATCACAAGAGCTTAAAGTACATATTTCAGCAGCGAGACCTGAACCTCAGACAGCGTCGTTGGATGGAGTTGGTGAAAGACTACGACTGCGAGATCTTATATCACCCCGGCAAGGCGAATGTGGTGGCAGATGCGTTGAGTAGAAGGCCCGGGGGTAGTCTATCCTTTTTGCGCGCAGTGCAGAGGCAGTCGTCAGCAGATTGGCAGACGTTATGCGACAGCCGAGTTGAGTTCGAGTTCACTCAGACAGGGGGACAGCTCGCGCATGTTCGTGCACGCCCACAGTTGCTTGACCGTATATATGAGGCACAGCGTAGTGACGACCGTTGCTCAGAGATCATGGCACAGATGGGACAGGGCAGATTTTCCGAGTTCATGGTTGACGATCAGGGGATTTTACGATATGGATCTAGACTGTGTGTACCAGATGCTGATGGATTACGGCGCGACATTCTTGAGGAGGCACACCGATCAGTGTATAGTGTCCACCCCGGTTCCACCAAGATGTACCATGATATGAGAGAGACCTACTGGTGGGACGGGATGAAGAGGGACATTGCGGAGTTCGTTTCGAGATGCCTGACTTGTCAGCAAGTCAAGGCCGAGCACCAGAGGCCCGCAGGAGAGCTACAGCCGTTACCCATTCCAGAGTGGAAATGGGAGCAGATTTCGATGGACTTCGTTGTGGGTCTACCCAGGACCAGTCGAGGGTACGACTCCATCTGGGTGATCGTGGATAGATTGACGAAAGCGGCTCACTTCCTGCCAGTGAAGACGACTTTCAGCTTCGCTCAGTATGCTCAGCTCTATATTGACGAGATCGTGCGACTACATGGCGTACCGACTTGTATCGTGTCAGATCGAGGCACTCAGTTCACCAGCCGACTTTGGCAGAGACTTCAGGAGGCTTTGGGCACTCGTTTGAGCTTCAGCACAGCGTTTCATCCGCAGACAGACGGACAGTCAGAGCGGACCATTCAGACACTCGAGGACATGCTCAGAGCGTGCGTTTTAGACTTTGGGGGTAGCTGGGATCGTCATTTACCTCTAGTGGAGTTCTCCTACAACAACAGCTTCCAGGATACTATTCAGATGGCACCTTTCGAGGCATTGTATGGGAGGAGATGCAGATCGCCCGTTTGTTGGACAGAGCTCAGCGAGAGCAGTATTTTGGGGCCGCAGCTTGTTGAGGAGACGACAGCGAAGATACAGTTGATCCGAGACCGGATGAGAGCGGCTCAGAGCAGGCAGAAATCGTATGCAGACAGGCGCCGTCGCAGTTTAGAGTTCGCAGTTGGCGACCATGTTTTTCTGAAGGTCTCACCGATGAAGGGCGTGATGCGTTTTGGGCGAAAGGGGAAGCTTAGCCCTAGATTCGTAGGTCCCTTCGAGATCCTCGAGCGTGTCGGCGCTGTTGCATATCGTTTGGCTCTTCCACCCAGCTTTCCCGATGTTCACCCCGTTTTTCATGTTTCGATGCTCCGCAAGTACCTTCACGACCCTTCGCATGCGATTCAACACCCGACAGTCCAGCTAGAGCGCGACCTTTCTTTTGCAGAGCAGCCGGTGGCCATCCTGGATCGGCAGGTGAAGAAGTTGAGATCGAAGATTATACCAACCGTCAAGGTCCTTTGGCGTAGCCCGAGCAGCGAGGAGGTTACCTGGGAGACCGAGGGCGAGATGAGGAAGAAATATCCCCATCTCTTTGAAGGTACGCGTAGCTATATTTTTAAATTCGGGGACCGAATTTCTTTAAGGGGGGAAGATTGTAGCGTCTTGAAAAGTCGTTTTGGTGTTTTCTTGAAATTCGGTGAAAATTCGGTATTTTTCCGAAAACCGTCTTTCTCGATATTTTGCAGTTTAGGGCTAATTATACTTAAAGTGGATAGGTAATTACTTGTTTTTAGTAGCTAATGAGTTTAATATGAAATTTTGGTCATTTAAAATTTTTTCCCTATTTTTCAATTTTTTAATATTATTTAAGCCGGTAAGAAAATACATTAAATAAGCGATAAATACAAATTTTTCCGGGCTAATTTTAATCTCTAAAATTATGATAATTATAATCTAGTGATAACATGAATTTTTAGTAATTTATTTTGATTTTTAACCAATTTTTATGAATTGAAACGAAGTTATTGAATTTTGGGCTAAAACTTGCAATTTTTGAGTTGTAGGGGGCCTTTTTGCATAAAATTTCTTTTGTAACACCCCTCTATCTTTTCCCTCAGCCCAAGAGCAGCCCAAGTCTTGGCCAAGTCCAAAAATTCTGGTCTCTCTCTTTCTTGAGTTGTTTCTTGAGTTAATTGGATAGTTTATGGTATTAATTTAAATAAAATGGTTAATGTATGATACATTTGACTTTAGAAACTTGACCATGACTTTCCCCACTTGCCCATACCCTCCCCCATTCCCCTCCTCTGGCCGAAACCTGCACCATTTCCACCTCCATTATTTTCCTTCTCTTTCTCTCTCATTTTCTTCAAAATTTGCAACAAAATTCAATAAATATCCACAAATCCTTCTCTTTTTCAACACAAAATCCTTGTGCTACCTCTTCTCAAGCCTAATATGGTTGAAATCATGTGGAAAGGAGGCATTTTTTGGAGCAAACTTTCTTGCTTGATCCATTGATCAAGAGGTATAATTCCTATCTTGTTAAATCCTTTGTTTAAGTGCTTATATTATATGGTTTAGTGATAATTTAGTGTAGTTAATCTAGATTTCTTAGTTTTTGTTTGAAAAATTAAACTAGGGTTTGAAAGCCATAATAGTTAATTAAGTTATTTTATAGTTAATCTAGTTGTTAATGACTAATCTATTTGGTTACCTTGTTGATATAGTTTTCAATTATGCTAATTTGATTAAATTAGAAGTGTGAAATTTGCTTTTTAGGATTTTCAAGAAAAGGTTTTTGTATGGAAATGGTATTTGAAAACATGATTAGTGAGTTGATTAAACCTAATTTGTGTTGATTAAACCTAATTTGCTATCTAGTGTTTTGCTAACCTTAATCTAAGTGGTTAATTTGCTTATTAGGCTAAAATATAGTGTTAAAGTAAGGATTTCATATATAGTTTGGGTTATGTTTGCTAAGTACAAAAATCAAGAAAAGGTTTTGTTATGTAAATTAGGTTTTTAAGCTTAGTTAATGGTTTAGAATTTGTGTATTGGCTAACTTTTTGGTTAGTTTGGAATGTTGGTGTTGGGTGGTGTTGACTTTGTCGCTATATTGTCGATGTTTGCATCAAATTGCAATTTCTGCTTACTAGATTTTTTATCAAAGTTATGTGATGAGTTATTGTGGCATCTTGATAATCTTGTTGGCTTGTCCTACGACTTTTAGGATGCGTGAGTGCGGTTTTTGGGTAGTCGGGTTTTAGTTTTGCCGGGTGACCCAAATCGGCGTTTTTGGCAGTTTTTGCGATTTTCGCGTGTGTCCGCGCACTTTGTGCACGTAGTACCTAGCTAGCGAACCTTAGTAGTTTCGTTGGGGTTTTGCGTCGTTCTTGATACGTAACCTTATATTTGGTATTGATGTAAATTCCAGGTTCGGTCGCGGAAACGTCAGACGCGGCGTGAAAGGGAAAGGCGGTGATTGGACACAGCTAGCCAGGGATCCCGGTGAGTAGATTTAACATCTACGGGGGACGATCGTCTGGATGGCGCAAGTCGCCCGATAGATTTAGTAAACTGGAAAATAGTAAATTGGATAATCACTTGTGACATTAGAATAATAATACTGGCATGATAATTGCTGCAATTAGATCGATAGGTTATACCCATATACGCAAACTCAATTGTAGGACACATGCACCATTACCAGGTTTTTATATGCAGCACGAGCACTATTCATGTTTACACACACACCCTGGTAATTGCCATGCCACCACACTAGATAACATTTAAATTTAAAACTTTTACTAATTGATACTTAAACTGGTGCTATTGCCTTTAATTCCTTAAAATGAAACCGTAGAATTGCTATTCATGTGCATGTACTTCATCATATTAATTGTTCATACTTAATCCATTAATCACACATCGCAACTTGATTATTGATATCATACGCATTCATTATCATTGATATATGCACTTATGAGGAATTCTTGAGATTTTATGATATTGCTGGATTTCGGGGGAAAGCCGCAAAATTTCCAAACTTATGATATTTTTTAAACATGTAAATTGCGGTTTTCTAGTGATGTAAGTGTCGTCCACCATGAGTTTGCTGTGGCTTTGGAAATCCGTGTCGAGGAGTGGAGGAACCGGCACGGGTACATGGTGGGCCCGGTAAGGTACCCCGGGGCAAGAGGAATGTGGTGATGACGTTGAGCCTGGCAGGGGACGGATTACCTACCGGTGACTGTTTGGGACGGCGGATATCCAGAGGATACCGACCGTGGCCGCTAGATGATGAGATATTGATATTTGAGATGGGTCAGCCGGACGGCTGAGGCCAGAGATACATTTATGAGATTTGGGACAGCTTTTGGGTGTCGTTGCTGGACACCGATTTTCGTCGATTCATTGGCATTATGCTGGTATTCTAAAAGAGTTTCAAAAACAAAAAGGGATAAAATATTTCTTATATATACCTATTGAGACCTCAGATTTTCATGTTGCATGCATATTATTACACTGATGTTATATACACACCTGCTAGTGCATCCAGTCTTACCTGTATTTTAGATGCTAGGATGCTTGTGTGCATGCATACGATAGCCTTTGTAGATGTTATTTATTACTCACGAGTTGGCAACTCACCCCCGTTGTGCCACAGTCTTTTGCAGGTCCGCTCCGTCAGTTCAGTAGCGGCGGGCGCACTTGTTCTTTTGTCTCTTTTGCCTGAGCTCGAGATTTGCTCATAGGTGGGT
The DNA here is from genome assembly GCA_030015575.1 of Agapanthus africanus. Classification (NCBI taxonomy): domain Eukaryota; kingdom Viridiplantae; phylum Streptophyta; class Magnoliopsida; order Asparagales; family Amaryllidaceae; genus Agapanthus; species Agapanthus africanus. The sequence continues at coordinate 242,975,237 of JASDDO010000012.1, forward strand.
TATGTTATTTTTTGTACCACCTTGTATATTCTTGTATCTAGTGTACTCCATCTACTGTTCTACCAGATTATTGTATATTGACCTAGAGATGAGACTGTGAGGTTTGTGGATTTTATACTGTATTTGGGGTCGAGCTCACTTGAGCCGACATGCTACTTTTTCATGCTTCCTTATGCTTTATTATGCTTTATTATGCTTGTTGTCATTTACATTGCGTGGGAATTGTGACCGCCGTATGGCGAAGAGCTAGCTCCCGCTTGGGGATGCCCTATTTTGTGGATTCATGTATATATTTTGTTGTACCCATTTTTGGGGGTCAGTATTTACAAAGGAGACTCTGCCGAAATTTTCGGGAAAAATTTGTATTGTTTTTAAAAAGTGTTTTACATGACATTTTGATAACTCGCTTTCAATTGATTGGGTTTTCTTCACTCTTTTGCTTCATCGGTTTTGTTTTCTGGGCTTTGGCTTACTTATTTTACGGACGCCTTTAGACGTTTCGTAAACTTAAGTGCCAGTCACGTTCCGTACCCTGCGGGTCGTGACATGTGTGCATGCATTCGATAGCCTGTGTAGATGTTATTTATTACTCACGAGTTGGCAACTCACCCCCGTTGTGCCATAGCCTTTTGCAGGTCCGCTCCGTCAGTACAGTAGCGGCGGGTGCGCTTGCTTCTTTTGCCTGGACTCGAGGTTTTGCTCATAGGTAGGTTATGTTATTATTTTTGTACCACCTTGTATATTCTTTGTATCTAGTGTACTCCATCTACTGTTTCTACCAGTATTATTGTATATTGACCTAGAGATGAGACTGTGAGGTTTGTGGACTTTTATGCTGTATTTTGGGGTCGAGCTTACTTGAGTCGACATGATGTTTTTCTTATGCTTCATTATGATTATTTCGCATGTTGTTGCTTTATATTGCGTGGGATTTGTGACAGCCTTGTGGCGAAGAGCTAGCTCCCGCTTGGGGATGCCTTATTTGTTGGATTCATATATATTCTTGTTGTACCCATTTTGGGGGCCAGTATTTATAAAGGAGACTCTGCCGAAATTTTCGGAAAAATTGATATTGTTTTTAAAGAGGTTTTATATGACTTATTTGATAACTCGTTTTCAATTGATTGGGTTCTCTTCACTCTTTTGCTTATTTGGTTTTAGTTTCTGGGCTTTGGCTTACTTATTTTACGGAAGTCTTGAGACGTTTCGTAACCTAAGTGCCAGTCACGTTTCGTACCCTGCGGGTCGTGACACTTCTACACACTTTTCCCACTCTCTTCTTTCTCTCCCTCACCTCTCTAGGGACGGCCACAACCCCCCATGGCTGCCCCCCCCATTTCCCACACCATTTTTATTCAAAATTCATCCAAAACACATCAAAAATTCAATTAAAATTCCACAAAATCCTATTTATTCCATACTCATTATTCCTTGCTCATTTTTATATGAAATTTGAAGATGGAAAGCATGCATTTTGGAGGCTCATTTCTTGTTTGGATTTCACATTTTGAAGGTATAATTTTCTTTCTTTTGACTTATTGTTATTAGATGTTCATATTAAGCTTAATTAGATTTAAAGAATTAATTATATGTTCTTTTTTTTTAAATGCAAGCTAGGGTTCTAAATTCAAGTTATGATTTTTAATAATTAATTAGGGTTATAGTAGTTAGTTTAACACTTTTAGTATTAGGAAATCTTGCATGGTTATTGTTTAACAAATTGTTATTCAAAAATTGTTTTAAATTAGGAATTTAGTTAACTAGGTTTTTGCAAAATGTGGTTATGGTTAATATAAAATTCTAATTTGGGTTGTTATCATTGGATTATAGTTTTAGTAGAAATATTAGCATGTTAATGGAAAGAAAAACTTAGTTTGATTGCTAGTTTCTATGGTTAATTGATAAATTGTGATAAAAATTGCTAATTTTGTAAACTAGATTTTAGAAATTCCTATATAAATGAGATTAAAAATATAATTATGGTATCATTATATCATTATCATCATGAATTGTGGTTTAAGTCATTAATTTATGCAAAATCATGTTTTGTGGTGGAATTGTGGTACTTTGCTTGAAAAATGTTGGAAATTTTTAAGGGGTGCAAACTAGAAATTTCAAATTTATACAAGTTTGTGTAATAAAAATATAGTAATAGTTTGTATAGTCTAGTTATGCTATTTAATGAGTTTTATGACCATTGGTTTCATTTAAATGTTAAGTTTTGATGAAAAACGGTAAACTGGCATTTTCGGGTTTTGCGAAATTGGACGGTTTGATAGATTTTCGGGTTTCGATGGATTTAATCATGTTTTATAGTATAAGTAATGTGTTTTAAAACTACAAGTTGTTTGTTGATGTTATCTTGATCCATCGGAGTTTGTATGCCGATATCGAGCGGTATTTGGTTCTTTTGCGTGGACGGGACATAGGTTTTAACCTATGCTTGTTCCTTGTATCGTTTGACTTTTGTATGTGATTCGGTTTACGATGCTATTTATATGTTTGCGTTTAGGTACCCCTCACGTGGACTGCGGGCGATGAAGAGGAGGATGGCGACACCGTCTTCTGCAGACATGGACCAGGTGAGTAGATGCATATCTACGGGGGGAAGTCGGGAGGATGGCGTTTAGCACCCCCGCAACGTAGAATAGGAATATTACTTATTGACATTAGGAAACCCAATGTGACCCTAGATTCTTATTGAGCAGGACCCTAGTAATGACCCTAGGCGGGACTAGACTGATTTAGGAAAACCATACCTGAGGATGAATACTTTGGGAGAGTTTCGTAGGTTTCTGATAGAAACACACACGCACACACTAAAACTTGTCATGGCGTATACGCATATGCGTGTATATATATAAAACTAGGTATAGGTGTATATATATACACAACACGTATATGGGATTCATTGATGTGATATGATATCTGAGGTATGATGAGACAGTATAACTGGGCTTGATGCCGTGATTCTTGACTATACAGTCGTATTAAAGTGTTAGCGGATCATTAGAGAATGAGATAATGAACATGAATATATAAATTATAAAGGGTGGTGGTGATATGGAGGTACATGGGATGCTAAAATAGTACCTGGGCTGTAGTTTGTGACTGATCACGATATGATATATGTATGACTTAATCATAATATGACACATGTGACATGATATTTCTGAGGATAAAATAAGGATTATTCTATGATGGCAATGATATATGATTGATGTATGCGATTATAGTTTAGCACCTTGATCATGAGATGTGTTGATGATGACATTATACGAATGAGGAGACACCTAGGAGATACTTGACCGTACCCCGATATTGGGATGCCGTACGATAGATTTTACCGTACGAGGCTTAGATTTGAAGATTGATCCGCACTCTTGATTCGAGGAAGCCGTACTACGTACGTGACGCTATTGAGGTGGGATCGCCGACTATTAGAGATATTGATTCAGACCTTAGGTAGACTCTAGTTTCTTACTGACTAGTCTATTAGGTTTAGTTCTTTAGGATGTTAGATGGACATTGGTTTAGGTTCGACTCATATAGTGGTAGTTGTACTCGTATATCGCAGAGGAGTGGATAATGCACATCTGTCTTGCATTCATACTGTAATCAACATGGTGCATGTTCTTTTATATGTTGGTATAATCAGTATAAACTTTACCTGTTAGGACACCAGCACTATTACCGATGATGCGCATATTCCACGCACACTTATTTGCCGGCTCACACATATCATCATCGGTAATTGATATGTCACGTACACTTTAGATCATATTGTCTTTTATGGATAGAATCAGTTAACAACTAGACCGATATAACATTGTGATTATTCTCTGACATTAGTACAGACATGATATTTATTGCTTAGACATTCATGCATTCATATTTTCATGTTATCCTGCAGTATTATGGGCATATGCCGACACTTATCATATACTTACTCATGATTTTAAGATTTGGATTTCTATGAGATTTCTGGATTTTTGGGGAAAACCGCAAGAAATTATAAAACTTTCTCTCTCTCTCTCCTCCTCTCTTTTTAAAATAAGATGCGATTTTCTCGTGATGTATGTGTCGTCCACCAAGAGATTTCATGTTTTCTGTTGGATTTCGAGACCCGATTCGAGGAGTGGATGAACCGTCTCGGGTACATGGTGGGCCCGGTATGGTACCCCGGGGCAAGAAGATCGAGTTGTAGACGATGAGCCTGGCAGGGGAAGACTACCTACCGGTGATGTCTGGCGCGGCGGATATCCGGAGGATACCGACCGTTGTCGTGAGATTTGATGATATGGGCCGATCCGGACTGACGGAGCCCGACATATTGAGACTTGAGATTACATGTGTTGTGTCGATGCTTGACACGAATTTCCATGGATTTCATTGTTGAGATTTCAGATGCATATACACACTTTACTATGATAACAGCTAAAGAGTTCTTATACATGTATATCTGGATTTCAGGATTTGTTACTTTACATTCATGGTGCATGCATTTCATTTCATATGACATAGTATTATATGAGGCACTGACACGAACACGGAGTATCTGCACTTATACGTAGTATTACCCTGCTATTACTAGATGTTTGGAAAATAGTAGTGTATTATTATGACCTAGGATAGCGTCGTGCATTCGATTTCTTTTCGTAGATGTCTTCTACTCACGAGTTGGCAACTCACCCCCGTTGTGCCAAATTTTATTACAGGTTCGATGTACAGGTTCCCTGGCAGCTTGCTGGCACATCTATTCTTTCAGGGTGATTTGCACGGTAGGTTGGTTCACTTGTATCTGAACCACCATTGTATTTTATTCATTCATTTGTATCTAGTAAGCTCCATCAACCATACTTGTATTACTTGATAAGTTTATTGGACCAGACTTTTATTTCGACCTTAGAGTCGAGCATGTATTATTCTGATCTGGTGGTTTTGTTTTCTTTTGAGTTTTGAGCCTCGCCCTTTGGCGTTGTATATTATTGTGCCTGTTGTGGTTGATTCCGCCTATTGGCGTTGATGCTAGCTCCCTTTTGGGGATGCTTTTTATTGTTTATGTATAGTATACTTGTTGTACCCGTTTGGGGGCCAGTTTTTACAGAGGAGACTCTGCCGAAATTTTTGAGAAAATTTGCTGATGCTTTTAAACTTGTTTTTTTCTTCTTCTTCTTCTTTTGTTGGTTTAGATTTCTGGGCTTCGGTTTACTTAGGTTACGTGGCGCCTCTAGACGCTTCGTAATCTAAGTGCCGGTCACGTTCCATACTTTCGGGTCGTGACAAAGTTGGTATCAGAGCGCTAGGTTTAACCCTGCATAAGTCTAGGTGACCCTTGGTTGATGGAGTAGGCGATTTAGGTAGAGTAACGTACCGTGGGTATGGTCCGCGGCATACTTACGATACGCTACTCTGCTTAAGGAGCCTAAGGAGGTACATTTGTTTGCACCGTATTTCTTTCGTTCCTTTGATCTATCTTCGTCGATGTCGGAAGGTGGTTCTGTTACCACGGGCGCACGGGCAGAGGGAGCTGCGGCTCGAATGCGATAACCATTAGAGTATTGGTTATTCTTGAGGATTGAAGCATTGATTAGCGTGCGGACGAAGGGTATTCATATGCCGTCCTGATGAAGTTAAAGGGTTCGAACGATTATTAGGAAACCATTTTCCCAAGTTTAAAGTATTCGGAAGAACATGCAGGTATTTTCGATGGACCCTCTAGAAGAATGAAACCCTAACTCGACATAATGACCACGAGAATGCCCTTGAACCTTAGGGTTTACGGCAGTTCCGCGGTGCCATTAGTGAGGCTTGGGTTTGCCCTTCTACGGCTGGATCATCGATGCTGGGGTATGTACCTGATATTTTTAAACTGTACTTGAGTGTTGAGCTCTCGGGAAATTATGGGATTTTGATGGATCGATCGAAAAGTTTAATGTAGTCCGGATATCAAGTGAAGGGATCGACTACGTGGGAGACTCTAGATATGAGTATTTCCGTTGGTAGCGCAGTCAGCACAGCTACGGAGAGACGAGTTCGAAGCAGCCGACATCAGAGGAAAGAGGCGGACATTGACGATCGTGTTTACGATTGTGATTTAGTGATTTGAATTTCATATTTTCTGTTATTGGATTTTGGCATTTTGAGGAGTTCGTTTTACGATTTGTATTTCATGTGTGTACCTTCATTACATTCTAGTTGTGTTTCATATACCAGTTGTATTGATGTTGTTTAGTACATACCCAGTACACTTGATTTGGTTTTAATACCTTTTGTGATTTTGATCTGATTTCGTGCATATGGGTTACACATGATTTTGATATATGCTTCGACCTAGTTTTATCCATTTTCGTACTGTGATTCGAGTCTGATATTCGATGTATGTTTTCGTGCACCATGTGCACCTGATTAGGATTCTTGCGCATACTTGGCGCACTTGATGCGATTTTGTGCACATCAGATGCACTAAATCGGGGTTTTGTGCAGATTAGATGCACCTGATATTGAGTCGTGCACGCCCGTTGCACTTGACAGATGTTTTTGTTGCACACCTGTTGCACTTAGTTTTGTTTTTGTGTGTATTCATGGTATCTTTAGTTGGTTTCGATTGCAGTGCGCACCGGACGCACATGATATTGATTTCAGTTTGAGCAGTATGTTTTCATAGTCATTATTATTTGATTTAGTAACCAGGCGGGACGTGTATGTTAAATAAAAGATATATATATAGCTATTTTTTAAAATTAAACGTCCGCTACTTATACCGTGACACGTTCATTGCACGGCGATTTTCAAGAGGGGTTTTTGTATGCTTCTTTATTATGAGGTTTAGGCGATCTTACTAGGATGCGAACTATATATAAGTTATAGATTGATGTATATTATGATGGTTTTCACATTGGGTTATGATATTTTATTCTCGCCATAACTCCGATGATTGCATTATGCTTGACGGAGTTGATTTTTGTTATGTGTTGATGATTTCGGAGCCCCCACGATTTGAGTGTTTTGCTAAATGTTTTAGTATTTGGAAGGGGAGTTTTAATTTAAATTCGGGGACCGAATTTCTTAAAGGGGGGAAGATTGTAACGTTTTAAAAATAATTAAATAAATAATTAAATGAATAAAATTGTTTAAGTGAATTTTATGATTTTCGGTAAAGTAAAATGTATTTTTTCGTAAAATCAAACCGTGATTGTTTTTCATTATAATTTTAAAAATATCCATTTTAATTATGAAATTACTAGTAAATGGTGTTTATTTAGCCACTTATAAATTTTTAGTTTAATAAAATATTTTTCCTAAATTAATTATTTTAAATATTAACATAACCTTTATTTTTACACTAAATTAGTGTAAATTACAAATTTAAATGGTTTTAATTTGTAAAAATGTACTATGGATGTTAGAATTTAGTATGTATCATGCAAAAATTATTTGCAAATTTTTCCTATTTTCTAGAGCTTTCTTGAGTTGCTATAGTAAATAAATAAATAAATAATTAAATAAACCATGAAAAGACTTAAGTGTTGTTCTTTCTCTTGAAACTTCTACACACTTTTCCCACTCTCTTCTTTCTCTCCCTCACCTCTCTAGGGCCGGCCACAACCCCCCATGGCTGCCCCCCCCATTTCCCACACCATTTTTATTCAAAATTCATCCAAAACACATCAAAAATTCAATTAAAATTCCACAAAATCCTATTTATTCCATACTCTTTATTCCTTGCTCATTTTTATATGAAATTTGAAGATGGAAAGCATGCATTTTGGAGGCTCATTTCTTGTTTGGATTTCACATTTTGAAGGTATAATTTTCTTTCTTTTGACTTATTGTTATTAGATGTTCATATTAAGCTTAATTAGATTTAATGAATTAATTCTATGTTCTTTTTTTTAAAATGCAAGCTAGGGTTCTAAATTCAAGTTATGATTTTTAATAATTAATTAGGGTTATAGTAGTTAGTTTAACACTTTTAGTATTAGGAAATCTTGCATGGTTAATGTTTAACAAATTGTTATTCAAAAATTGTTTTAAATTAGGAATTTAGTTAACTAGGTTTTTGCAAAATGTGGTTGTGGTTAATATAAAATTCTAATTTGGGTTGTTATCATTGGATTATAGTTTTAGTAGAAATATTAGCATGTTAATGGAAAGAAAAACTTAGTTTGATTGCTAGTTTCTATGGTTAATTGATAAATTGTGATAAAAATTGCTAATTTTGTAAACTAGATTTTAGAAATTCCTATATAAATGAGATTAAAAATATAATTATGGTTTCATTATATCATTATCATCATGAATTGTGGTTTAAGTCATTAATTTATGCAAAATCATGTTTTGTGGTGGAATTGTGGTACTTTGCTTGAAAAATGGTGGAAATTGTTAAACGGTGCAAACTAGAAATTTCAAATTTATACAAGTTTGTGTAATAAAAATATAGTAATAGTTTATATAGTCTAGTTATGCTATTTAATGAGTTTTATGACCATTGGTTTCATTTAAATGTTATTTTTTGATGAAAAACGGTAAACTGGCATTTTCGGGTTTTGCGAAATTGGACGGTTTGATAGATTTTCGGGTTTCGATGGATTTAATCATGTTTTATAGTATAAGTAATGTGTTTTAAAACTACAAGTTGTTTGTTGATGTTATCTCGATCCATCGGAGTTTGTATGCCGATATCGAGCGGTATTTGGTTCTTTTGCGTGGACGGGACATAGGTTTTAACCTATGCTTGTTCCTTGTATCGTTTGACTTTTGTATGTGATTCGGTTTACGATGCAATTTATATGTTTGCGTTTAGGTACCCCTCACGTGGACTGCGGGCGATGAAGAGGAGGATGGCGACACCGTCTTCGGCAGACATGGACCAGGTGAGTAGATGCATATCTACGGGAGGAAGTCGGGTGGATGGCGTTTAGCACCCCCGCAACGTAGAATAGGAATATTACTTATTGACATTAGGAAACCCGATGTGACCCTAGATTCTTATTGAGCAGGACCCTAGTAATGACCCTAGGCGGGACTAGACTGATTTAGGAAAACCATACCTGAGGATGAATACTTTGGGAGAAGTTCGTAGGTTTCTGATAGAAACACACACGCACACACTAAAACTTGTCATGGCGTATACGTATATGTGTGTATATATATAAAACTAGGTATAGGTGTATATATATACACAACACGTATATGGGATTCATTGATGTGATATGATATCTGAGGTATGATGAGACAGTATAACTGGGCTTGATGCCGTGATTCTTGACTATACAGTCGTATTAAAGTGTTAGCCGATCATTAGAGAATGAGATAATGAACATGAATATATAAATTATAAAGGGTGGTGGTGATATGGAGGTACATGGGACGCTAAAATAGTACCTGGGCTGTAGTTTGTGACTGATCACGATATGATAAATGTATGACTTAATCATAATATGACACATGTGACATGATATTTCTGAGGATAAAATAAGTATTATTCTATGATGGCAATGATATATGATTGATGTATGCGATTATAGTTTAGCACCTTGATCATGAGATGTGTTGATGATGACATTATACGAATGAGGAGACACCTAGGAGATACTTGACCGTACCCCGATATTGGGATGCCGTACGATGGATTTTTCCGTACGAGGCTTAGATTTGATGATTGATCCGCACTCTTGATTCGAGGAAGCCGTACTACGTACGTGACGCTATTGAGGTGGGATCGCCGACTATTAGAGATATTGATTCAGACCTTAGGTAGACTCTAGTTTCTTACTGACTAGTCTATTAGGTTTAGTTCTTTAGGATGTTAGATGGACACTGGTTTAGGTTCGACTCATATAGTGGTAGTTGTACTCGTATATCGCAGAGGAGTGGATAATGCACATCTGTCTTGCATTCATACTGTAATCATCATGGTGCATGTTCTTTTATATGTTGCTGTAATCAGTATAAACTTTATCTATTAGGACACCAGCACTATTACCGATGATGCGCGCACACTTATTTGCCGGCTCACACATATCATCATCGGTAATTGCTATGTCACGTACACTTTAGATCATATTGTCTTTTATGGATAGAATCAGTTAACAACTAGACCGATATAACATTGTGATTATTCTCTGACATTAGTACAGAGATGATATTTATTGCTTAGACATACATGCATTCATATTTTCATGTTATCATGCAGTATTATGGGCATATGGCGACACTTATCATATACTTACTCATGATTTTAAGATTTGGATTGCTATGAGATTTCTGGATTTTTGGGGAAAACCGCAAGAAATTATAAAACATTCTCTCTCTCTCCTCCTCCTCTCTTTTTAAAATAAGATGCGGTTTTCTCGTGATGTATGTGTCGTCCACCATGAGATTTCATGTTTTCTGTTGGATTTCGAGACCCGATTCGAGGAGTGGATGAACCGTCTCGGGTACATGGTGGGCCCGGTATGGTACCCCGGGGCAAGAAGATCGAGTTGTAGACGATGAGCCTGGCAGGGGAAGACTACCTACCGGTGATGTCTGGCGCGGCGGATATCCGGAGGATACCGACCGTTGTCGTGAGATTTGATGATATGGGCCGATCCGGATTAACGGAGCCCGACATATTGAGACTTGAGATTACATGTGTTGTGTTGATGCTTGACACGAATTTCCATGGATTTCATTGTTGAGATTTCAGATGCTTATACACACTTTACTATGATAACAGCTAAAGAGTTCTTATACATGTATATCTGGATTTCACGATTTGTTACTTTACATTCATTGTGCATGCATTTCATTTCATATGACGTAGTATTATATGAGGCACTGATACGAACACGGAGTATCTGCACTTATACGTAGTATTACCCTGCTATTACTAGATGTTTGGAAAATAGTAGTGTATTATTATGACCTAGGACAGCGTCGTGCATTCGATTTCTTTTCGTAGATGTCTTCTACTCACGAGTTGGAAACTCACCCCCGTTGTGCCAAATTTTATTACAGGTTCGATGTACAGGTTCCCTGGCAGCTTGCTGGCACATCTATTCTTTCAGGGTGATTTGCACGGTAGGTTGGTTCACTTGTATCTGAACCACCATTGTATTTTATTCATTCATTTGTATCTAGTAAGCTCCATCAACCATGCTTGTATTACTTGATAAGTTTATTGGACCAGACTTTTATTTCGACCTTAGAGTCGCGCATGTATTATTCTGATATGGTGGTTTTGTTTTCTTTTGAGTTTTGAGCCTCGCCCTTTGGCATTGTATATTATTGTGCCTGTTGTGGTTGATTCCGCCTATTGGCGTTGATGCTAGCTCCCGTTTGGTGATGCTTTTTATTGTTTATGTGTAGTATACTTGTTGTACCCGTTTGGGGGCCAGTTTTTACAGAGGAGACTGCCGAAATTTTTGAGAAAATTTGTTGATGCTTTTAAACTTGTTTTTTTTTCTTCTTCTTCTTTTTTTGGTTTAGATTTCTGTGCTTCGGCTTACTTAGGTTACGTGGCGCCTCTAGACGCTTCGTAATCTAAGTGCCGGTCACGTTCCATACTTTCGGGTCGTGACATCGGGACCCACCACCTCTCTGATGACGCTGAAGAATTACAACGACATTTATCAGAGGTGTGAGGAGATGTACCCTTGAACCAATGTCTGTTGGAAAATCAATAGTCGTGTTTGGGACTGAGACCGATTTGGAAAATGGTGAGCACATGGGCTCGGTTGATTTGAATTAGGGACTTTTGGTCAACTTGGACTCAGCCCACTTAGTCTTTGAATAAAGTGTTAAACACTTGTTTGGGCTTAGTCCCTTCTCTGTGCAAACAATGCTGAGCATTGATATGGGCTCTGATGCTCACCCTTTATTTTATCATCTTTTTTTTATGGAGTGTTAAACACTCTTTATGGCACCCACATGCAGAACACGTGAGGCGCCTGGCGCTAGTAATGTTTGATGAGTGCAGAGCACTTCATGTTAAGCAGCGCCCACGTGATGGACACGTGAAGCGCTTGGCGCTGAGTGCCACTCATTGAATGCTAAGCACTCTTTATTTGGACAGCGCCCATGTGATGGGCACGTGAGGCGCTTGTCGCTGAGCGCCAACTATTGAGTGCTAAGCACTCTTTATTTGAGCCGTGCCCACATGAGGGGCAGGTGAGGCGCTTGGCGCTGTTTCTTTCTTTGTGCATTTTTCTGAAGATGTTCAATTCTCTGTTCTCCCATGGATCTTCGATCCCCAAGAACTAAATTCTTCCCCACAAGAATTAAATTCTCATTTGTGGGAGACTTTCCTCATGGATCTCGGATCCAGGGGAAAGAACTATGTTCTTTATGAGGGTTAAATCCTCGAATATGCAGATGAGATACTATGATCTCTATTATCTTCATTAACCTTGAAGGTTCTTCTTCCTTCTTCTCTCTTAAAGTTTTTTTTTTCTTGCTTTTCTTTTTTTGAACTTGAAGTTTACGGGGGGGGGGGGGGGGGTTCTTCTGTACAAGACATGAAGTCTTGGGGCCTTTATATAGTGGAGGCAAGCTTGTTGATTTAGTTGAAGAAATTTCTCATTGAGAGATCCTTAATTGATTTAGGGATTTTATCATCCGTTGGATCTTTGATCCAAGGACTTCTATTTTACAGAAGATATTTTTCATGTTTTTAACAAGATTGGGAAAATATTTTCCATACAGAGCTTATTCTGTAGCTTCGTGATTTTTAATCACCATTGGATCTTTAATCCAACGATGCTCTGTTTTACAGAGCGTAATCTTTCTTGTTTAGAAAGATTGGGGAAATATTTTCCCATACAGAGCTTATTCTGTAGCTTGGTGATTTTTTAATCACCATTGGATTTTTAATCCAACGGTGCTCTGTTTTACAGAGCGTAATCTTTCTCGTTTAGAAAGATTTGAGGAATATTTCCTCAACAGAATTTAATTCTGTATTTTGATGATTTATCTTCTCCGTTGGATCTTTGATCCAACGGCAGAGAACTTTTAGTTCTGGCGCCAGCGCCCTCATGCGGGGCACGTGAGGCGCTGCCTTAGAGTTTTTAACTCTCGGCGTTGGCGCCCTCGTGCAAGGCACGTGAGGCGCTGCCTCAGAGTCTTTAACTCTCAGCGCTGGCACCCTCGTGCAAGGCACGTGAGGCGCTGCCTCACCCTCTATACTGAAAGTGTCTTTTCGCCTTCTTTCTTTTCTTTTCCTAAGTCAAATTCTTTGAAATAGTTCCATCATGCACAACATTTTCTGTGCCTATACTTAAATGTCTCCCTTCATAATCTGAGGCAATGTTTATCTTCTCTTTCATGTTCAGAGAGTTATTTTAACAGAGAAGAGCTATGGCTTGTAATCGTCCACATGCTCGCTGGTAGCCATGGGAGGTGCCTATTGAGGAAATTGTTCCTCGTTTTGCTGCCCGTCTGGTGAACCCTGCTCTTACGGATGACCAATGATATACGGTGCTGCACGAGCTATTGAATCGTAGAGGATCTCCTCTCCCCATCGGCTCCATTGGCTCCGGATGGTCTTCTTGACCGTGCTCGATGATATTCCCCCTCATCAAGCGGAGATGACTCCGGCGATACTCGACGCACCGGAGGACAAGATCGAGTGCTTTCATAAGGCACTTTTGATCACCACGGCTCTGAGGGATCGCTCTGTTCAGCTGCTAAGCTAGATACGGGCTCAGCTTCATGTCTGCCTTTGCTGATGGGCACGGTGCTGACCGATGGGGAGCGAATCTTCATGAAGATCGCCGCTTTTCCATGGTGGAGAAGGCATAGAGGGAGTTAGAGAATTTTATGTAAGTCCATGCTACCTCTCCCGGTACTTTCGGGAATGCGGAATTTGGTAAAAAATGATTTTTATGGAGGTGGTAACATGGACCTATAACCCGGATCTTGGTTAAACATCTAACTAACAACCTAACTACGAGTTTCTAGCTACTCGGTTAGGGGGTTATACCTTGCTTGTCTTGAACTCCTTCGTCTTCAAGCTCCGATGGTGGTCCGGATTGGCTTCTTCCCGTCGTCTCCGTACGCCGAAGATAGATCCACCTGAAAGCTCCAACCTTTGTCTCCTTCTTCGAACTTTGAAGAAACTAGTTCACTCGGTTTGCTAAACCTTGTGAACTAGAGTGAGTAGAGAAGAGTTTGTGTGGGATTTTATCTATGGTTCTTGATTCTCAACTCATGAGACAAGAGAACCATAGAGTCAAGAGAGGGAGCAAGAGCAAGAGGGTGAGAGAAAAACAAGAGAGCTCAAGAACAAGAGAGAGAATGAGCAAGAAAGAATGAGCAAGTCTTTTGTCTCTCACCCTCTCATAATCCAAAGTCATCATAACTCATTATACCAAATCAAGTGTTATGTGATGGTTGAAGCAACCATAACCATATCATTTCATGCACTCATTTTGCACAAATGAGCAAGCAAGCAAAAGTCTTTGCCATGATATGATGGCTATGGTTATCATGATGGTCAACTAGTCAAGCCTAGTCAACCGGTCAACAAAGTCAACAAGTCAACAAAAGTCAACAAAGTCAACAAAAGTCAACAACCATGTCACCATAATACTTAATTAATATAATAGTTAATCACATATCATATTCTCATTAGGGTTGAGCAAAAAGTCAAAAAGTCAACGGTCAACTGTCAACAACCCTAATGAGAATCCGCTGCCTCTGTCTCCCTGTCAACTGTGCATACACACCCGCATCCGCGTTCCGAGGAACACGAATGCATACTGGATAAATCCAATCCCAAAAGGTACACTAGGATCTGGCTTAAACCAAAGCCCGCTAGTGTAAACTGTCCGGACACTGTACGTGCACAAGTGCATGGATGTGACCGAACCCTGTCGCAAAACCATGCGACCTGTCGCAATACCATGCGACCTCTACTCTTTTGCCTAAAGGCGAAAAGCTTTCTGTGTGGGACTCTAAAGACTCGACACTACGCTGGTAGTGGGTTTAACCACAGACCGCAAGCGGCACTAGCTGTGCGTAACGGTCCCGAGGTATTGCCGACAAAAAGACCGACGAGGAGAAACCCATCTGAACTCCTACTGAGCCTGAATGTGACATTCTCCGTACATTCCGATCTGTTCGTCTGATACATCGCATGGCGGGCCTAGGGGGCGGTAAACGTCAGTCCCCCAATAGCGGTACAAGTCGTGCCGGAGCGAAGCCCAAAACACCCTGAGATAACACTGGAAGCCTACCAGTATATCTCGATTGCCCTGCCCAGGGACTACTCGTGTAATGGCTCTCCTAGACACAGCGCGATATCAACCCCCAATACCGGGAGAGACGAATCCTGTCTAACCGTCACTGCCTCCAAGTGCTTCGGGACTGCACCCAATTACTACCTGTTTGCACGGCTCCTTTGAGCCGTGGTAGGGTAGTAATCAAAGTGCAGTGGGAACACACTCGAGGCGAAGTGACAGTGTCAAGTCAGCGGACTAAGCTGTACTCATGTCACCTGGGAACTGATAACTGACGATAGGCATAATACCAACTAGTCAGTTCCCGACGAGTCCTGTCCAGTGTACCCATAAACTAACGAGCACCCGCATACTATCTCAAGTACGACGTACTGACGGCTGTGGGACAGACCGTCTCCTACACTGGGATGAGAAGCGCATGCGCTGGTCTACTCCGAAGTATCGATGCCATGTCTTGATAGTCCTGCGACCAGGGACCTGCATAAGGATGTGCTTATAGATTACCCAGCCCCACTAGTGTGACGGCCATCACATCGCTAGTAATCAAGCAAAGATCCTAAGGGCTCTACTAATGTGTATAGGCGATATAAAAAAATAAACACATGTACACATTGAAGTAGAAACAAACCAAGTAGCATACTACAATTTTGAGCAAGATTGTATATACAAGGTGAATATCCCAAGCTTCCATTAAGTAATATACAAACTAGTATGATACAGTAATGGCCTCTAGGGCATATACACTAACAATCTCCCACTTGCACTAAGTCCATGTACTGGCATATCGAAGACCTATCATCTCGATCAGCCGCTCGAACTGAGTCTGGGGCAGGGCCTTGGTGAATGGATCTGCAGTGTTATCCTCTGAAGCGACTCTCCGAACCTCGATCTCCTGGCGATCTACGATCTCCCTGATCAGGTGATACCGCCTCAAGATGTGCCTGGATCTCTGATGGGACCTGGGTTCCTTCGCTAATGCTATAGCCCCGTTGTTGTCACAATACAGAGGTATTGGATCAACAATGGACGGAACCACCTGAAGTTCTTTCAAGAACTTCCTCATCCAGACGGCTTCTTTTGCGGCATCAGATGCAGCGATGAATTCCGCTTCCATCGTTGAGTCTGCAACGGTTTCTTGTTTGGAACTCTTCCAACACACCGCCCCTCCATTGAGGGTAAAGACAAAACCCGACATGGACTTGGAATCATCCTTGTCACTCTGGAAGATGGAGTCAGCAAAGGCCTCGATCTGGAGGTCTTTTCCTCCATACACCAAGAACATCTCCTTAGTCCTTCTCAGATACTTGAGAATGTTCTTTACCGCTATCCAGTGTTTCTCCCCAGGGTTTGACTGATACCGGCTTACCACACTCAGTGCATAAGCTACATCCGGTCTGGTACACAACATCGCATACATTATAGAGCCTACCGCAGAAGCGTAGGGTATAATAGACATGCGATCCCTCTCCAAATCAGTCTTGGAAGACATCTCTTTAGAGAGGGTGATCCCGTGACAAGCCGGTAGGTTACCGCGCTTGGAATCTTCCATACTGAATCTTTTCAGTACGGTGTCGATGTACCTGGACTGAGAAAGTCCTAATATCCTCTTGGATCTATCACGATGGATCCGGATCCCCAGGATGTATGAGGCATCACCCAGGTCTTTCATGGAGAACCTGTGTGACAAGAACCTCTTGACAGATTATAGCATAGGAATGTCATTTTCTATTAAGAGAATGTCATCCACGTATAAAACGAGGAATACTACAGTTCTCGCTACAAATCTACTATAGATGCATGGTTCATCTGGATTTTTGATAAAGCCAAATTCTTTGACCGTCTCATCAAAGCAGATGTTCCAACTCCGCGATGCCTGCTTTAGTCCATAGATGGACTTAAGCAACTTGCACACCTTTCCGCTGCTCCCACTCTGAATGAAACCCTCTGGTTGGTCCATATAGACACACTCCTCTAAATTTCTATTTAGAAAAGCGGTCTTTACGTCCATTTGCCAGATCTTATAATCGTGGAAGGCAGCAATGGCAAGAAGGATCCGAATGGATTTCAGCATGGCTACTGGAGAAAAGGTTTCGTCATAGTCCAAGCCAGGTCTTTGACGAAAACCCTTTGCTACCAACCTAGCTTTATAGGTCTCAACCTGTCCATCTACACCAATCTTCCTTTTGAAGATCCACTTGCATCCTACGGGTTTTACCCCGTCTGGAGCAATGTCCAACGTCCATACCTTGTTGGTGTACATGGACTCCATTTCGGTCCGCATTGCATCCAGCCATTTCACTGAGTCAACGCTCTGAACGGCCTGCTGGAAGCTAGTAGGCCCATCATAATCTATGATGCAATCCTCTCTATCCCCGTCTATGAGAAAACCGTAGTATCTCTCGGGCGGATGAGTCTGCCTACTACTCCTGCGGAGCGGCGTAGGAATGTCCTGTTCTTTTGAACCCTCTGGTTCCACTAGGCTTTCAGTAATAATCTGTGGTTCTGGAATTTCTTCCAGTTCTACTGCGCTCCCACTTATTTCCTTTTCCAAGAACTGGTGTTCTAGAAAGTGGGCATTACGAGAAACAAGGACTTTTTGTTCCTCTGCGTAGTACAAAAGATACCCCCTGGTGTTCTTTGGGTATCCCACAAACTTGCACAGTACCGAGCGTGCCTCGAGTTTGTCCGCATGCTGCTTTTTGACAAAAGCTGGACATCCCCAGATCTTCAGATATTGAAGATAGGGTTTCTTCCCATTCCATAACTCATATGGCGTGGTAGGCACAGTCTTAGTGGGAACTCGGTTCAAAAGGTATGCGGCTGATTCTAGCGCATATCCCCAGAATGATCGCGGTAACTCAGCGTTACTCATCATGGACCGCACCATATCCAATAGGGTGCGGTTCCGTCTCTCCGATACACCGTTATGTTGCGGAGTGTATGGTGGAGTAAGCTGAGAGAGAATTCCGTTCTCTTTTAAATAGTCCAGGAACTCAGCACTTAAGTATTCTCCACCTCGATCCGATCATAGAATCTTAATACTTTTTCCGGTTTGTTTTTCCACTTCATTCTTATACTCCTGGAATTTTCCAAAGGCTTCGGACTTATGTTTCATTAAGAAGACATGACCGTACCTTGAGAAGTCATCCGTAAAAGTAATGAAGTAAGAATAACCGCTTCGCGCATGTGTAGACATTGGACCGCACACGTCACTGTGTACGAGTCCCAAGAGCTCGCTCGCTCTTACTCCATGTCCAGTAAACGGAGTCTTTGTCATCTTTCCTTTGAGACAGGATTGACAAGTGGCATACGATTGATATTCGAACGCATTCAAATATCCTTCTGTATGTAACTTAGTCAACCTTCTCTCATTGATGTGACCCAGTCTACAATGCCACAAGAAAGCCTGATTTATTTCCGGAGACTTTCTTTTGTGTGTATTCTGGACATTGAAAATCTGTGGTTGGTTCAATACGTATATACCATTACTCAATTTACCTGACCCAATCAAAACTTGATTAAGGTGAATGTTTACAACATTACTTACAAACGCAAATTCATAACCTTCTTTAGAAACTAAAGATACAGAAATGATATTACAAGTTGCGTTGGGTACAAAAAAGCAATTACGCAAAACCAAAACATGTCCATCCGTCATTCCCAGGTGATAGTCCTCCACGGCTTTAGCATCCATGCTAGCTCCGTTAGCAACTCTGAGGGTCATGTCACCTGCCTTCAAAACCCTACGGTTTCTCAACGCCTGCAAAGAATTACAGATATAAGATCCTGATCCGGTATCCAATACCCAGGAAGTAGAGTTTACTGAAAGACAGTTTTCAATAACATACACACCTGAAGCTGAAGCTGCAACCTGCTTCAATTCCTGTGTCCTGGATTTCCAAGCCCTGCAATCATTCTTCCAGTGACCTTTCTTATGACAATAGAAGCATTCTTCCTTATCCACAAGCTTCCCCGCTTTCTTTGTTGCTTTGGCTTTTCCCTTCGTATCCACTTTACTAACACCGCCCCTTGGTTTGGCGGGGGCTTTCTTCTTCTTTCCCTTGGCTTTCGCCTTGGACCTAGAAGATGACCCTCCTACAAACAAAGTGGATGTTTCCCTACCCTTCTGTAGGGTGCCCTCTGCGCTCCTCAGCATGTTGAGGAGCTCTGAAAGTTCAACTTCTTTTTCTTGCAAGTTGAAGTTCAGTATAAACTGGGCGTAAGTGGAAGGAAGGGACTGAGAACTATGTCCGTATAGAGCTCACTCTCCAATGTGGTCCCTAGGTCCGCGAGCTCCTCAATGTAGCCGATCATCATTAGCACGTGCTCGGCTACTGATGATCCGACGGCCATCTTTGTCGAAAATAACTTTTTCGACGCTTCGTATCTTGCGATACGAGATTGCTCTCCATACAGTTCTTTTGTATGGAGAAATATGGATTCAAGGTCCATATTCTCGTGCCTCCTCTGATGTTCGTTGTCCATCGAGGCAAGTACGAGGCACTTGGCTTTCGCGCTATCAATCTCCCAAGTCTTGCGGATTTCCTTATCCGCGACGCTGGAAGTGGGACCAGGGACAGGGGGAGCTTTGGTGGTAAGAAGATACCCCGGCTTGTCGTAAGTGATTGCCATTTTGACATTCCTGAGCCAATCTTTGTAGTTTGGCCCTGTCAGTATGTTTTTATCTAGAAGTAACTTAAGTCCAGTCATGTCGATTGGTCGCTGCAATTAGGAAAGAGAAGAAGAAACACTCAGCATGATGCTCTTGCAAGTTTAGAGTGGTTTTTAGTTTGTCTAAACAGGATGGCTCCCACTGTTTCTCGAATCCCTCCTCAAACCATAAAGGAAGAATTAGTCAGGATCAATCTCACCGTACAATACTTGCTTAACCGTTCAGCCAGGCCAGTGTCGGTACTTCGAGGGAGGTTTTCCAACGCTTTCGCGAAGTTCCTTAATTAAAGAACCTCTTTTCCCTGGGGGCGTAGCCCCGCTAACACCTTTCTAGGCACCTACTAGGTATATAGCATTGATCGTTAAGTGAGAAATTTCCCGAGGAGTAGCATATACTCACAGTAGGATCGGGATCAAAATATCATCGCGTGACGAAACTGAAGGAATCCTACCAGAATCATCACACTCCAAATGGTATGCAAATCTAGCAAGTTTCAGTACTTATGAAACTCCCAATGTGGATTTTTGCCCCATGCTCTTATGACCTTGGCGTGAGGTCAAAATGTCATAAGTCACATGTCCAGTTCGTCCCATCATTATCCAGGTTAATTTGAACCCACCCGTACATACCCTTGACGTATGCCAAAATGGCAGTACGACTGTCTCAAACCAACGCATTCTATCTATGCAACAGATAAATATCCGGCAGCTACCAATCACTATGCCTTGGCGTGAGGTCAAAATACATAGCTTGAATACTACCGAATATTTAACTGAAATGATGGAGGGCTACGGATGGTTTTGGCAAAAACCGTGAACGTAGTGAACTTGATTTGGTCGATGGAACGAGATAGCTTTTAAAAGGAGTGGCTCAAGCTCCGCATTTAAAAGTTGGTTTTGAAAAGAACCGAGTGGTTTTTCGAAAGTGTTCCAACGACTTTAACTTGGTTTATTATCTTGCATTAGTTCTTTTAATGCGTGATATTCTTGCATTAGTTCTTTTAATGCGTCCCATCATTTAATCCTACCATTGCAGAAAACAACCAAAATATGACGTACGCTTATGCCATTCGCATTCGCCACTGGGCCCCGTCATTACCCGTTAGGTTACTTAACTAACGACAGAGCGGGGGCTGGGCTAGCGCGTCTGTAAAACATAAGCAACGCCTAAATAATATCATATATAGATATACTGCAATGATAAACATTTCAGATCACAGATGAATACATTGGATATACTAGGAATCTGTAATTCGTACGAGCCTGTAATGAAAGACAGATTACACGGTCGCGGTGAATAGCCAATACCCCACCCATGACCCCTACGGGTGCGGCAAACTACCCGCCAAGCACCCGAAGCGTAGCAACCTCCCTCATCTCCATGAGTAGGCCACTCGACACTTCGGCATACCCGGTAGTTTGTGCACCCCGTCCATGGGTCTATCCTAGGAGCAAAAACAGTAAAAAGAAATTATACAATGACGGCTACAACCCCGACCCGATTGTGCGGCCATACAAATAATTATTACATCAATTTACAAATTTACATGAATTGAAAGAAAAGAAAACTCTCGTCTCACAACCCCCGGCTATTCACCCGCGACAATCCAACATATTCATATACACATTCCAGCAACATTACAGATCACAGATTTGTATAACCCCCACTAATCGACATATAGCGATTAGTAGACGTTCAATACAAATATCACATTACAGAAAAACCCGTTAGCTTAAGTCTTTTAGAAGTTCGATCAAAAATACGGATTTTCGGGACCCCAAAAATAAAATTTTCGTTCTGGAAAATCTGGGCAGAAAATATATATTCCAAAAATCCCTAAACAACCCCAGAATAAAACTGCACCAAACTTGGACCTCGGCCGAGTCAACTCAGCCGCGGATCCGCGGCGGGAGCGTGCTCCCGCCGCGTTTCCGCGGCGCTTTGACTCGATCGTTGGACCAATTTTGGTGGGTGTTCACACAAAAGCCTCAGCCGATTTTAGGTGTGAAAATAATCAACTTTTGAACAGTATAAAAATCGACAGAAACTTCGAATTTTGGGGTTCGTTTTCGGGACTTTTTCTTTGATCGATCTTCTAGTTACTTGCTAACATGTTAGATAGAGTTTAACTAGGCTCTGATACCACTGTAAGTCCATGCTACCTCTCCCGGTACTTTCGGGAATGCGGAATTTGGTAAAAAACGATTTTTATGGAGGTGGTAACATGGACCTATAACTCGGATCTTGGTTAAACATCTAACTAACAACCTAACTATGAGTTTCTAGCTACTCGGTTAGGGGGTTATACCTTGCTTGTCTTGAACTCCTTCGTCTTCAAGCTCCGATGGTGGTCCGGATTGGCTTCTTCCCGTCGTCTCCGTACGCCGAAGATAGATCCACCTGAAAGCTCCAACCTTTGGCTCCTTCTTCGAACTTTGAAGAAACTAGTTCACTCGGTTTGCTAAACCTTGTGAACTAGAGTGAGTAGAGAAGAGTTTGTGTGGGATTTTATCTATGGTTCTTGATTCTCAACTCATGAGACAAGAGAACCATAGAGTCAAGAGAGGGAGCAAGAGCAAGAGGGTGAGAGCAAAACAAGAGAGCTCAAGAATAAGAGAGAGAATGAGCAAGAAAGAATGAGAAAGTCTTTTGTCTCTCACCCTCTCATAATCCAAAGTCATCATAACTCATTATACCAAATCAAGTGTTATGTGATGGTTGAAGCAACCATAACCATATCATTTCATGCACTCATTTTGCACAAATGAGCAAGCAAGCAAAAGTCTTTGCCATGAAATGATGGCTATGGTTATCATGATGGTCAAGCCTAGTCAACCGGTCAACAAAGTCAACAAGTCAACAAAAGTCAACAAGTCAACAAAGTCAACAAAAGTCAACAAACATGTCACCATAATACTTAATTAATATAATAGTTAATCACATATCATATTCTCATTAGGGTTGAGCAAAAAGTCAAAAAGTCAACGGTCAACTGTCAAAAACCCTAATGAGAATCCGCTGCCTCTGTCTCCCTGTCAACTGTGCATACACACCCGCATCCGCGTTTCGAGGAACACGAATGCATACTGGATAAATCCAATCCCAAAAGGTACACTAGGATCTGGCTTAAACCAAAGCCCGCTAGTGTAAACTGTCCGGACACTGTACGTGCACAAGTGCATGGATGTGAAAGAACCCTGTCGCAAAACCATGCGACTTGTCGCAAAACCATGCGACTTGTCGCAATACCATGCGACCTCTACTCTTTTGCCTAAAGGCGAAAAGCTTTCTGTGTGGGACTCTAAAGACTCGACACTACGCTGGCAGTGGGTTTAACCACAGACCGCAAGCGGCACTAGCTGTGCGTAACGGTCCCCAGGTAGTGCCGACAAGAACACCGACGAGGCGAAACCCATCTGAACTCCTACTGAGCCTGAATGTGACATTCTCCGTACAGTCCGGTCTGTTCGTCTGATACATCGCATGGCGGGCCTAGGGGGCGGTAAACGTCAGTCCCCCAATAGCGGTACAAGTCGTGCCAGAGCGAAGCCCAAAACACCCTGAGATAACACTGGAAGCCTACCAGTATATCTCGATTGCCCTGCCCAGGGACTACTCATGTAATGGCTCTCCTAGACACAGCGCGATGTCAACCCCCAATACCGGGAGAGACGAATCATGTCTAACCGTCACTGCCTCCAAGTGCTTCGGGACTGCACCCAACTACTACCTGTTTGCACGGCTCCTTTGAGCCGTGGTAGGGTAGTAATCAAAGTGCAGTGGGAACACACTCGAGGCGAAGTGACAGTGTCAAGTCAGCGGACTAAGCTGTACTCATGTCACCTGGGAACTGATAACTGACGATAGGCATAATACCAACTAGTCAGTTCCCAACGAGTCCTGTCCAGTGTACCCGTAAACTAACGAGCACCCGCATACTATCTCAAGTACGACGTACTGACGGCTGTGGGACAGACCGTCTCCCACACTGGGATGAGAAGCGCATGCGCTGGTCTACTCCGGAGTATCGATGCCCTGTCTCGATAGTCCTGCGACCAGGGACCTGCATAAGGATGTGCTTATAGATTACCCAGCCCCACTAGTGTGACGGCCATCACATCGCTGGTAATCAAGCAAAGATCCTAAGGGCTCTACTAATGTGTATAGGCGATATACAAAAATAAACACATGTACATATTGAAGTAGAAACAAACCAAGTAGCATACTACTATTTTGAGCACGATTGTATATACAAGGTGAATATCCCAAGCTTCCATTAAGTAATATACAAATTAGTATGATACAGTAATGGCCTCTAGGGCATATACACTAACATTTTATCCATAGTTTTGTGAATCCCTGTACTTTTGATCCCATGTATGGTGATCTATTTCCTGTAGAATAAAATGTTCAATTAAATGCTTTCTTTTTGTCGTTGAACACATGTTCTTCCTATGATGTGTGCATATATGAATGAGCCCAATTTCACACATATCTGTAAACGAAACATAAACCGGTGTAAACAGAAACAAATAGCTCTTGGCCGATGATTTTGGCAAGAACAAATTCCCCCCACTACTTTGCCCATGTAAGTATGTACGTGGGTGAAGTAGTGCAAAGTTATGCATGGCCATGGAATTGAGGGCTTAGGAGACAAGTTTAGGGTCCTTGTAGCCTAAGACTTTTTTTGTCTTCATGAGCCGTAAGGGTCTAAAGAAGGTTATTTCTCCCTACGAGTCAAGAGGATCCCGTAGGTGTATTTTGTCCTTAGAGTCGTGAGGACTCCTAAGTGCGTTCCCTCTTGAGAGTCGTAATGATCTCATAAAAGAATTTTCCCCCTTACAAGTCGAGATGACTCGTAAGTGGTTTTTTCCCTCCTTGTCGATATTCAACTTTGGAGAATGTGGCCCGTGGATAGTCCATCTTGATCTCCTTGTAGGGCAGCGATGGCTTAGGAAACAGGTTCAGATCTGCCACCTAAGACTTTTCAGCTTTATAAGCTGTGAAGGACTCAGAAAGACTTTTCTCCCTACGAGTCGAGAGGATCCCGTAGGTGTATTTTCTCCTTAGGAGTCGTGAGGACACCTAAGTGTGTGTTTTCTCTTGAGAGTCGTAAGGATCTCATAATAGAATTTTTCCTCTTACAAGTCGAGAGGACTCGCAAGTGGTTGCCTCCCTCCTTGTCGATATTCGACTTTGGAGAGTGTGGCCCATGAATAGTATGCAATAGTCCATTTTGGACCGACTTGCAGGGCCCTAGTGCTTAGGAAACAGGTCCTTATCCCTATTGCCTAAGGCTTTTCCCTACGAGTCGAGATGAATCGAGAAGTGTTGTAAGGACACTAATTTTCTCACGAGTCGAGACGAATCGAGAAGTTCTCGCAAGGGTGTCCCAATGTCACCGTTAACTCCTGCTAATATAAGTCCGTTAGGTTCTGTGGTACTAAGGTTTTTTACCCGTCGCAACGTCGTGTTGGCCGATATATTCCCCGATATGCAATTTTGCTGTTCGGGTAGCCCCGCGACTATCGTGTCTCTGATCCCTTCGGGGGCTGGACAAGACGTCTTCAAGTAATCTTCTAGGTGATATTACCGTCGAAAGAGCAAGCGTTAGGGATATTCCATGTTGCTTTTACTTGAGGTTAGGCTCAGTTTGGGAGCCCCGATGAGTCATGACCACTCCGTGCTGGAGTAGGATGATCTCCGATGGTCTTTCAAGTCTCATTTGAGTTGTCGTCAAGACCCTGAAGCTAGGAATCTTCCTTTGCTTCGTTTGTTGACATTGTGTCTGCAATATTGTAACGAATGTCGAGGTTGTCTCTGGGTTATCTGTGAACCGTCGAGATTTGGAACTAGGGGACTTTGCCATGGCTCCGTTTGTTGATGTCATGTCTGTATCCTGCTGGAGGGAGAAAGAACGCTGTTGTTGATCTCTAAGCTGTGGATGCTGCTGTCGAGACTTGGAACTAGGGACTCTGCCATGGCTCCGAGGCAGTCTCTAGGTTGTCCGTGAACCGTCGAGATTTGGAACTAGGGGACTTTGCCGTGGCTCCGTTTTGCTGACGTCATATCTGCTTCTGGTTGGAACGAGAAGGAACGTCATTGTTGATTTCTAGGCTGCAGGTGTAGCCATCGAGATTTAGCTTCCCTTTGACGAAGCCTGGTGGGAAAATGTGGTTCCTTTTTTGTTTGTGCCCATGGATTGTATACATGGGTCAATATGATCTCACCTGCAGGGCAGAAATTTCATTTTATTTTTTATTTCTTTCCGTGATGCTCTATCATTTCATCTTTTTATATCATGAAAGTCGCGATTGCCCAATCATTTCGGCTATTTTTTTGCGGTGCCCAATCATTTAGGCTATTTTTCTTTTTCTTTACTCACTGCTTTTTATTGCGAGTTGCCCAATATTTTCGGCTATTTTATATGCATATATTTTACTCGCCGATTTTTGTTGCGAGTTGCCCTATCATTTCGGCTATTTCATATGCATTTTTGCTCGCTGATTTTTATTGCGAGTATGGGACTTGAAATCTGACACCAATTTTGGCATCAACATCGCTGCGACTGGAATATTGCCAGGAGCGAATCATCATTTGCTGTAAAAGGGCTCGGAATTTGATACCAATCTTGGGCATCAGCATCGCTACCACTGGATTGTTGCCAGGAGCGAATTATTGCCTTTGTTGATTCGAACAAAGGTGGCTTAGCAAACATGGTTAGGATTTTGTCGACTAAGGCTTTTTGACTTCATGAGTCGTAAGGGTCTTATAAAGGTGTTCCTCCCTACGAGTCGTGAGGATCTCGTAGGTGTGTTTTCTCCTTAGGAGTCGTGATGATTCCTAAGTGTGTGTTCTCTTATAAGTTGTAAGGATCTTATAAGAGTGTTTTCTCCTTATAAGTCGAGAGGACTTACAAGTTTCGTTCACCACATGAGGACATTCCTCGTCGTTGGTGGGACTTGGTGGGGGAAGCGTTTATTTGTGCCCGTGGATTGTATACAAGGGCCGATATCGGACCGCCTGTAGGGCAACTTGGGGAATGTGATGGCTTAAGAACAGGTTCAGGTCCCTGTATCTCAACGCTTTTGAATCTTATGAACCGTGAGGGTCTCATAAAGGGGATTCTCCTTACGAGTCATGAGGATCTCGTAAGTGTAATTTCTCCATAGGAATCGTGGGGATCTCTAAGTGTGTTGCTCCCTTGTGAGTCGTAAGGATCTCAAGCAGGTATTTTCTCCTTACAAGGTCGAGAGGACCTTGCAAGTGTGCATGATTTTTTTTTACGAGTCTGCGCCCTTTCGGGTTTTCATGAACTCGCCGGTAGTCCTGCTGTTTTTACTCACGGAGCCCTTTCGGGTTTTCATCCGTTCCCATTTCTCTTGTGGACGTACCGTTTTTTTTACATCACGAGATTACGCCCTTTCAGGTTTTCACAAGCTCGCCGGTAGCCCTGCTGTTTTTACTCACGGCGCCCTTTCGGGTTTTCATCCGTGCCCTTTTGCTTGTGGACGTACCGCATTTTATTTCTTTTTTTTTCTAACTCCTCCGTTTGCCAATGGCATTTAGGGGGAGTTTCGCCTCCAGGGCGGTTGTGCAGCCAGCGGGACTTAAGTTGCAATCCTCACCGCTGGGACCTGTGGACCTGGATTCTACTGTCGCCGTGTTTGAGGCGGCGTATTTAGTTTAAAGACATCATGGTCCATTGTTAGTTTAAATACATCTCGGTCCATTGTTAGTTTAAGGACATCTCGGTCCAATGCAGCTTCGAGGCAAAGTTTTGCCGAATACTGCTTATAGAGTTTGGACTCGGGAGGACAGCGAGCGGACACGAGAGTCGTCATCCGTCCTTAACCTGAGCTGTAACTTGTTAAGCGTAGTATTTCTTAAGGAACCGGCCGTTTATTGGCCGGAAGGGTCTTTCACCATGCATATCCATGAGAAAGTAGGCCCCACCTTGGTAAACCCTGTCTATGATGTACGGACCCTTGTAGTTTGGCTCGAATTTCCCCCGTTTAGCACGATTGGGGATCATAGGTCTTTTTACGACTACCACGAGTTCGCCTTGGAGGAATGTTCTCGGCCTAGTCAAAATTTCGTATGAGCGCGTCATCCTTGCTTTGTAAGCTTCTAGGTTTTGCTGAGCCATGAGACGGGTTTCATCAAGGGCGTCTATCTCCTCAAGCCGAAGATAGGCATTTTCTTCATCCGTCGGTTCGTACCGAACCGCCACTTGTAGAGAGGATAGCTCTATCTCCAATGGAAGTACCGCTTCCGTACCGAATACTAAGGCAAATGGCGTTGTGTTCGTGGCCGTCTTGAACGTGTTCCGATAGGCCCAGAGAGCTTCATGCAATCTCTCGTGCCAGTCTTTTTTTTTTTATTTCCGAACACCGTTTTCTTTATGATCTTTGTCAAGGTACTGTTGAAAGCCTCAACTAGACCGTTAGCTCGGGGATTATAAACTGAAAAATATCTCCAATCTATATTATGCTGTTGTGCGAAGCGACTGATCTTATGGCTTCTGTAGGCCAGCCCATTTACCCGAAATGATCCGTTTCGGAGTGCCGAATCGGTAGATGACATGTGTCCTGAAGAAATGGAGGATGTTCTCCGTCTTTACCTCTCTTAGCGGTATTGCTTCTGCCCATTTGGAGAAGTAATCAGTTGTTGCTAGCATGAACCAATGTCCCTTGGATGATGCCGGTTCTAAGGGCCCAATTATATCGGTTCCCACATTTCGAATGGCCAGCTAGCCAGTGTTGGGTGTAGCGGATTCGGATGCTGGTGGATGAAGTCCGCATGAATTTTGCACAAGTGACACTGCTTCGCATATTCGAGATAGTCCTGAATCATCGTGGGCCAGTAATAACCCTTTCTCTTGATCTTCAACTTCATCTTGGGCCCAGCCTGATGAGAACCGCAGAGTCCGTCGTGACTTTCTTGGATGACTCTCCTTGCTTCTTCTGGCCCCAGAAACCTTAACCACAAACAATCGAACGATCTCTTATATAGAGTATCATCGACGGAGGAAAAAGACAGAGCTCGCTTCATGAGCTGATGTCTCGACGATGCATTATTGGGCGTTCGATGGGATTTGAAGTAGTCTTTGAAGACTTGTCTCCAATCCTCAGCCTTTTCTTCGTCCTCTACTTGGAAAGCCGCTTTTTTGGTCGCTTCCCCTCCTTTAGACGTCTTCGGAGATATCTCTGCTGGCACGAGAATCCGGCGGCTTTGCACAATGATCCTTACGTCATCGAGGTTTTCGTCGGCCAGTTCTTTAGCGAGATTGGCTAACGCATCAGCTTTGCTATTTTCCGCACGCAGTATGCTTTCCAAGGTGTAGGAGAGGATTTGCGTTAGCAGTTGCTTCACTCTTTCACCATACCTGATCAGTTCTGGTTTGCACGTCTGGTAGTCGTCATTTACTTGGTTAACGACCAGCTGGGAGTCTCCATATATGAGGAGGTTTTCGATGCCCATGTCGACAGCAATCTCATGACCTGCTATCAAAGCTTCATACTCAGCCTCATTGTTTGTTCTTGGCTCCGTTAAAGAAAGGGCAAAACGCATTATCCCTCTTTGTGGAGTCACAAAGATAAGGCCCACCCCGGCTTTAATCATGGGGGTGTTTTGCTTTCGCTTCTTCAAGGAGGATGCTCCATCGAAGTAGAGTTCCCATCGGGTGTCATTCCCTTCTTTCTCCCCATCAATTGCGTCAAACACGTGTTTGTCCGGTAACTCGCAATTCAAGGGAGAGTCGGCAGGTATCGGATGTTCATCGAGAAAGTTGGCGATGGCCTGGCCTTTTATTGCCTTGAGGGGTTGATATACTATCGAAAACTCCATCAAGAGGAGGGCCCGTTTGGCAAACCTTCCTATTAGCATGGCTCTTGACATCAAATACTTGAGAGGATCCACCTTTGATATGAGTTGGACCTCATGTGCTAATACATAATGTCGAAGCTTTGTTACCGCGAAGATCAGTGCCAGGCAATGCTTTTCGATGGGGGAGTAGTTATTTTCTGCCCGCAGGAGAACTCGACTCAAATAGTAGAGAGCTCTCTCCTTCCCCTGGTCATTCTCTTGTGCCCATAGCGCGCCTAAAGAACCTTCAAGGGCTGTTGTATAAGGATGATGGGCTTTCCCTTTACCGGAGCGGTCAGTACCGGTGGGTTTTGCAGATATTGCTTGATTTCGTCCAGTGCGGTTTGGAATTTACGATCCCAAACGAACGGGTTCCCCTTCTTCATTAGATGACTCTAGGGGCGGCATTTTCCGGAGAGGTTAGCTATAAACCGTCGGATATACGCGAGCTTTCTTTGAAGAGACCGTAGTTGCTTGAGAGTTCTTGGCGAAGGCAATTCCATAATCGCCTTGATCTTTGACAGGTCTATTTTGAAGCCCCGGTGTCGTACTATGAATCCTAAGAATTTGCCTGAGGAAACTCCAAATGCATATTTCAGGGGGTTCATCTTCAGGTTGTACTTCCGAAGGCGCTGGAACACTATCTTCAGATGCTCCCAGTGCTCCTCGTATGATTTGCTTTTCACCACGAGATCGTCGATATAGCATTCGACAATCTTATGTACAAGGTTATCGAAGATCTTTGTCATGGCCCTCTGGTAGGTGGATCCAGTGTTCTTCAGACCAAAGGGCATCACTTTGTAGCAGAATATTCCCAGCGGAGTCCGGAAAGCAGTGTTCTTTTGGTCTTCAGGATGCATCTTGATTTGGTTGTACCCTGAGGATCCGTCCATAAAGGAGAAGACTTCATGGGTGGATGTCACGACCTGAAAATATTAGCTCGTGATCGGCACTTAAATCACGCCACGTCCACAGGCGTAACATAATTCAAGTAAGCCGAAGCCCAGAAATCTAAACCCTTTTTAAATAAAATAAAGTTGTGAAGTTTTGAAATAAAGGTATGGTGAAATCAAACGTTTTCTTAATGCATAAATAGAGGAACATGAAAAATGCAAGTGGAATTTGTTAGTTGAAAAATATGTTTCGTCTTTTAAAAATTTGGGCACCTCTTTGTATATTTTGATCCAAAACCACATTTACATAATAATGATAAAGGCATCCCCAAGCGGGAGCTAGCACTTCGCCAATTGGCGGAATAACAACCATGCAAGGCAGTATAATAAGTATACGATGCTTAACGGTGAAGATCCACACAAAGGATAAAGAATAAAGCAAGACATCAACCCACCAAGCGAACATATAACCCATAGCTCAAGTCTCGCAACTACAAGTCATGGTAAGTCTTACCGCTTATACAAATACTAGTTTCTGATTTGATGGAGTTAAATAGATACAACAGAATAATAAATACAAGAGGGGTACGATCCAACATGTACCACCTACCAAGGCAAAATACCCGAATGCAGCTATGTGCCAGCGATGCCGCTACTGATCCATGCGGTCAACCTATAAGAACTATGTCACAACAGGGGTGAGTTTCCAACTCGTGAGTAGAAAACATCATCAGGTAGAAATCGAATAAAATAACGATTTCCTAGGTCAACTATATCATAAAGGTAATACTATGATATCTAGGGTGATCGAACAGTTGATAATACTAGCGGCTTTGGATTAAGCCGGATTATTAAATCAGGTTTTGATTTAATAATTTACATATGTATTTATATATATGTATTCTAGTATTATTTTTCACTATTTATTTTCTCTCTTGCATATTCGTATTTTTGTACGAATACGCGTATATGTATTTCGATACATGTATCGGTAAGTATTCTGTATTTTATACGGAATAGCTTCTAGAAGTTTTTGCCACCTCATTATTGATTTTCCTTTTTAGAAAAATCATTTATTTTAATAATGAGGTGGAGGGTGTGAGGTGGCATGAACATGGACATGGTATGGTGTTTGGGTATAGTTCATTTGTTTATTGCATTTTGACTTTGGATAAGATTTCTTTTTTGGAAATGAGAGAGGGAGAGGGGCTGGCCACTATTGGGTGGGGTAGGGGTTCATTTCATTTGGGGATTAGATGAAACATTACACTAGCTCTCTCTCTGACTCTCATTCACACAAAAGAGTTAGCCATTTTCATTGTTGTTCATGCCAAGGTTTCCTCACCTCTTCATTCATCTTCTATGCTTGCTCATTGAGCAAAAAGAAAAGAGAGAAAATTATAGTGACACTTTCCTACACCTCGACTCTCCATCACTAGCAACTTTGGACCGTCGGTTACTTCGTTCGACGAAACTGGAGCTTGCGCCGTTTCCCTCAGGTGGATCATCGGAGATGGAGGAAGACCGGCAACCAACCATCATCATGGAATCACTAGGAGGTTGGAATGAAGACCGAAGGACTCGGATCATCTCGGTATAACCATTTTAACCTCTCTTTCAACTTGCTAGTATCGGGTTTAAGGTCGATCCGGGAATCGGGTAACGTTAGCGCCGGTTTTAGAAATTTTTGTTCCGCATTTGGCCACGTTTCGATGGCCGGGGCACTGCCGTAACCCAGCATGGTATCAGAGCCATCCTTTAAACCCCGTACTAGCTTGTTTAAACGTGCTGAAAAGATCGATCGACGGAAATTGCTAAAATCACGATTTCATTTTTGTGTTTGCTGTCGATTTTCAAAAGTGTTCAAAAATTATTTTCAGAGGCTTAAAAATCCGTGCAGGCATTTTTAAAGGTACAGAAAAAATTTGTGCTTCTGATGCCTCCAAATCGCCGTGGGACCGCCGCACTTACCACCTATTGGCGGCGGTTCCACGGCCATCTAGTGGCGACGAGCTTCGAAATTTTTCCTGTAGCCCCCTGACTTGGAATTGTGATTTTTGACATATACTGTCTTGGCCCAGGTTTCAGTGAAGTGTTGTTTTTGCTATTATGGTCAAATTGGAATTTAGTCGATCGGTATTTTAAGTGTGCGTTTAACAGTATATACATTACCATCTGCGACCGTGAATGTCATTTGATCGGTAAACCCGTCTAACTGCTATTTGTTCTTTTAGACGGGTTTACGAACGTGACATTCACGTTGATGTTCTGTGTTGTGCTGTGATGTTGGTTGGATCGTCGTGGTGGATAGCCAGTGGTGCAATGATAGTACAGTTTTAGTTTCATTTGTACATTTGATATTGCGGGACGAGCGTCCGATATGTGGACTGCCGTCACTGCCAGTTTGTATATTATTCTTTTGGGGCACGACCGGGTGGAGGTCGATGTCACCCTTGTATATTATTTTCTTTTCTAAACTAGGATTTCCCCGAGGTGGAGTGCATGAATAGCCAGGTTCTAGAGGGCAACGGTTCCACATCTCATGGCATTGAGACGGAGGAGACCTTACTCTAGAATTGGCGGGCTATTCGCCGCACTCGTAGGGGGTATAGGTTGACCCACGGAGGGGTGCCCAAGTTATCGGATTCCGTGAAGTGCTGGGTCGCCCATTCACGTTGTTGAAGGGGGTTGCCTCGCTTCTGGTTTTGGCGGGTAGCTTGCCGCGCTCGTAGGGGTCTAGGTTTCATTGCACAGGCTATCCACACGACAGGGAACGTCGGGTCTCATTTGCGGCTCAAGTGAAAACCGCGGCTCCAAGATTATCCACCATTCTGTGTTGCTTCTGTGATGATTTCTGTGATATTGCTTATATCATGCCTGGGACAAATGTTATATATATATTTATATAAATTAGTAGATGTTGTATATGTTTTGCACCCGCGCTGGCCCAGTCCCCGCTCTGTCATTATTTAAGTAACCTAACGGGTGATGACGGGACCCAGTGGCGAATGCGGATGGCATATACGTACATTTTTATTTTCGTTCTTTTCTGGTGTGATTAATTGATGGGAGTGCATTGATTCTTATCAATGCAAGGATAAAACAAACCTATATATGATGTTGTTGGAACCAAGTTTTTAAAACTGACATTACAAACGTTCTCTTTTGCTTTGCACAGAGGTATTCGGTTATGAATAGCCTGTAAGTACATGGTAGCGCCCCGGCCGTCTAACAGACGCCAAATGCGGAACAAAAACTTTTACAACTGGCGCTATCGTATACTATAACCCGGATCTGCCATTAAAGCTAAACCAACAAATGACAAAGTGGGTAGAAATGTTATACCGAACGATCCGAGTCCTTCGGTCTTCAACCATCATCCCACGCTTTGTTGCGGCTTTTCCGATCTCTTTAATCTCCAATCTTCTCTTCCAGGTGGCACCACGTCGACGGATCTTTAAACGGGCTCCCGCCACTGAACCGAGGCAACTCGATCATCAGGTTTGCTAAAAGAGATAACCAAGATTGATGTAGAGAATGAGTAGAACACTTTGTCTCGCTTCGTCCAAAGCTATGGACGAACGGTTAATGAAGTTGCCTTTTTGGAATCGGGTGAAATGAGAATTGAGTATACTAATTTCTATGAACCAAAACCATAATCTTTTTCCCAAAAATCAATCATCCCCTCACAAGAGAGGGGCCAGCCATATATGAGGAGGGGGGAGGTGAGTGTAGGAGCAAGAGAGTGACCATAACATTAAAGGAGAAGGAATGCGTCATATAACACCTTGCTTAATTATGTAATGAATACAATGAATCATCTAAACCCAGTCATCCAATCATTAAATGCACACAATGAATCACCAATCTAGTCACTACTTCTAGAAGCATCCACACACATCACCCTCATGACTCACCCAAGAAAAGATAAATCCGTCTTTAACCGAATATTAAAGACGGGTGATAGAAAACAGGAAACTGGCAACTTCCAAAAGCGATCCCGAAACGAATTTCAGGATAACCCCGTAACAATATAAACATACCCGCATTTGTATTACGACCGAATACAAATGCAACAGAGACAAAAATATTATATCTACACAGTATAATACTCGGATCCGGCTTAAACCAAAGCCTACCAGTATTATCTTCCCGAAATATGACACGTGCGTAAACGCACGTGCATTTTCCGAACCCTGCCATAAAACCATACAGCCTCTACAACGTTTTGCCCGAACTTGGGAAACTGTCTTTGGGGGACTCTAATGGCTTATCAACACACTGGCACTAGGTATAACCTCTAGCACGTCAGAGGTACAAGCTGTACGTAACGGTTGCCTATGTATTGATTGGAAGGGAAGCTGACGAGCGAACTCATCCAGAAACCCTACTAAGCCTGACAGTGACAATATCCATACAGTCCGGTCCGTTCGTCTAAGAGTATCGCATATCGAGTCTAGGGGGTGGATAATGTCAGACCCCTAATAACGCGATAATTCGTGTCTGTATGAAGCCCATCACCTCCTGAGAAACTACTGATCCAAATCAGTAATTCTCCACTACCTCGGCCGAGGATTTCTAGTGATGGCCACCCGTGCACTGTGCGACATCAACCCCCAATACCGGGAGAGACGAATCCCCGACGATTCGCTCACTGCCTCCATGTGGCTCGGGACTGTACCTAACTAAAACCTGTTTGCACGTCTCCTTTGAGCGTGGTAGGGTAGTAATCAAAGCACAGTGGGAACTCACACGAGACAAATGACGATCTCAGGTCGACAAACTAACCTGTACACATGTCACCAGGGAACTGCTATCTGACGATATATATAATACCAACTAGCATGTTCCCGGCGAGTCCTGTCCGGTGTACTCAATGAGCACCTGTATACATCTCAGGTGAACTAACTGAGACCAATGGCTTGTGAGACCGGTCATCGCCCCTCGTCGGGGTCTCGACTGTATACACTAGTCTACTCTAGAGTATCGATGCCCTGTCTCGAAACTCCTACGACTAGGGACACTTTAAGGATGTGCTTATAGACCCTAGCTCCCACGTATATGATCTCCATCATACTGCTGGCAGTCAAGTAAGAATCCTATGGGCTCTATCAACATGCAATAGTGAACTAAAGCATGTAAACGATGATAAAGACAAACCAGATAGTATACTATCATCTCGAGCAATACTTTCATATCGGTATCGGTCCTCCCTCAATCATTGCAATCGCGTACCTGCGATCCAATAATTGACTTGGAGGGCACTATATCCAACAATCTCCCATTTGCACTTAAGGTTATTATTGCGATGTCGCATACTCATAGCCTCAGTGAGTGGATCCGCCCTGATGTTTCTTTCTATGTCTCTCTTAATCTCAAGTTCGCGGAGAAATCCATCTCCCGAATCGAGTAATACCTGTCTTAGAATATGTCTGGATATCTGATGGGACCTAGTTCATAAATGAACTCCAAATCCAAACATCTTAGACTGTAGTGATCACTGAACCTAATCAGTATCCAGCACCATGCCTCCCACAGTATCTTCTTGGACCACCTGTCCATAATACTGTCCCTCGTCAGAGGGAAAACTATAACTCTGACAATCACTTTGTCATCCAGGTCACCTTGGAAGCCTGGAATGATAACCGTCTCCACAAGGAGGCTGCCATTATCAAATCCATAGAACATCCATTCATGTTCTAAAGCTGCTTCCTAATGTTTCTCCAGGATTGGATTAATATAAACTTATCGCATCTAGTGCAAAAACAACATCTGGTGTGGTACTTTACATCTCACGATTGACTCAATTGCCTAAGCAAGTGATCTGCCAATCATATACATCCCTCTCTCCTTTAGTCTATAAGACACCTTTAGAGAGGATGACTCCATCAACTGCAGGTACACCACCATGCCAGGAGTCATCTATTCTATATACCTTTAGAATACTGTCAAAGTACCCTAATTGGGAAACTACCCAAATCTAGATCTAAAACCATAAATCTAGAAACCAGAATGTTTGATATTATATCCATATCCTTTGTGGAGAAACAACTGTGTGACGACCACAATATAACCGATCATAGTATAGGAATTTTACTTCCTACTCTGTGTATGTCATCCAAATACCAAGACATCACACCCTAGTACCTTCTTAACAGATCCATCCCCTATTCTGATGATGTCAAACCCATGACTGTCACATCAAAAACAGATGATCTATCTCCTCTATATCTGCTCAAGTCTCTAAATAGACATAAGCTCCTTGCCCACTTTGCTTCCGCTGCTCCCACTGACCACCACAAACCTCTGGCAGAATAATATATACGTCCACTTCTAAAGCTAGTTTAGAATGACGCTATACTTAACCTCCTGCTGGGTCTCATAGCCTGGAACAACAGTAGTGTCATGTCTGGGTAAACAAGAACCTCCTTGTCACCGTCCTTGAGGCTACCTAAGTATCTCTCGGGTGTCTGAGGTTACCCACCATATCTGCGGAGTGGCTAATGGAATGTCAAACCTGATTGAATATATAGGTCCTATTAAATTTTCCGTAATCGTTTGCGGTTCTGGAATCACTTCCAGTTCTACCATACTCCCACTACTGTTTTCTCAAAAAATCCATTTTACTAAAATTGTGGCGAGTCAAGAACAATATCACTATTGATCTTCAAGATGCTAGAAAATCAACCCTCGTGAAAGCCAGGGTCAACCCACAAACTGCCATTACAGAAATGTGCCTTGAGTTATCCAGAGTCTGGTTTTAAGCATAAGCCGGACAACTCACCGTACCTTAACATCGTTAAGATATGAACCATTCTATATCCAATATAGAAACTTTGACACTTATTTAATTGGAACCAGATTCAAATCTTGCAGCTATCTCCAGTGCATATTAACTTAATGGAGAGAGACTAATCAACATTGCTCAACTTAGGAATACATCCAATTATGAGTAACCTGAAAGAGAAAAAAGTTTCTCAAAACCATTACTATCATCTGAATACCAATCACAAGAATCTATATCTTCAATCTTTTTGAAGAATCCCGATACTTATGACACCTGGTTCTCTACTTTATTCTTATACCCACAACTTCTCAAAACATAGACCTTGTATTTCTACGAAATACTTGTCTAAAATCTAGAGAAGTCATAAGTAAACAGAACATAGTACGAGGACCAACCCCTTTGTCCTGACGGACTCTGGACAACATACAATACTCTGTATAAGTTCGCTGAGTCGAATAACTCAAAACCTGTGCATCGTAGGTTGAAAACTGTACTTATGGTTAAGAACTATTCCGTTTGTTCAATGCTCCTTACCCAATCGTCAACTGATATAGGTAAATGTCACGGACATAATTTCAAAAAGTTATATCTCACTTTATAAAAATAAACGTACAGATATATCATTTTGAAATTGGTGCACAACAATGGATACTCAAAACCAAATAAATGCCGTCCGGCAAAAACCTAGGCGACTTCCTCAAATATCACCAATTACAACGAATTCCGATATAATGAGGATGATCACCTTATTCCCAATAACCTACTCCCACTCATCATCTGTAAAACCATACAGATATGAGAATGAAACCAGGTAAATACATACCCTGGAGTGAGTATGTAATCGGGAAATCAGTTTTCCTTTAACAATGCACTGAAACATGAAAATGTTTCGTAGGGGTATCCTGGTATTCCTAGTAATGCCTCTTCCATAATCCAATTCATGACTTTAACCGTATATTTTTATTGCCATATCTCCAAATCCCTTTATTTGTCTTTATTCATTACCTTCTGTACACCATCGTTAGGCTAAATGGTTTTCTTCCTTCCCTACCGTTCGGCACCAGCCTATGGTTTGGAAGAAGACTATCCAGTAAGCATAATAGGTGTACTCTCCTAATCTTAGGAGTAATCGCAACTTGAGAGAAGGTGATGATAAAAGACAACTGAATAATACCTTATTCTATTAAAGGTGAAATATGAGTGGCGATGAAGAACGCGGTTTGGTTGTGAATGATAACAGTCGCAATTTACTTTGCCCTCTTTCTAATCCCTTTATTTTGTCTTTAGTTATTACCTTCTGTACACCCTACTTAGGCTAATTGGTTTTCTTCATTCCCTACCTTTCGTCACCAGCCTATGGTTTGGAATAAGACTATCCAATAAGCGTAATAGGTGTACCCTCCTAATCCAAGGAGCCCTTGCAACCTGAGAGAAGGTGATAATAAAAGACAACTGAATAATAACTTATTCTATTTCTCCTGAACCTGAATCCATCCTCGAAGAAGTCCCTTCGAGTTCGTATATAACCATATGATGGATCTATCTAATGGAAGTGGATGTCCGTAGTAATACGGGGTGTTCTGAGAAATGCAAAGGGTAAAAGGAGTGGCAATGACTTATGCAACTAGGACAATCCAAAAGCCAGTATTTTAAGAAGGTTCGGTCAACTTGGTCACTTAGACATAGTCTAGGGTCGGTCAAAGGTCGCTGCCAAAGAGAGAGAGAGAAAAGAAACACTCTGCGTGCACTCTAACCTAGATTAGAATGGTTATCAATTTATCTAATCAAGAAACCTCCCACTGTACCGTCAAATTCTCCTCCAAACCTGAAAGAAGAATTAGTCGGGATCACCCGAAGAGTAAAAAAACTCATCAGTGAGAATCGGGACCCAACTATCATCGTATGATAACTTGATGGAAGCCACTCAAGTTATCACACTCCAGAAGGTATGCGCATACTTGGCAAGTTTCAGTTTCTTTAGAAACTCCCGATATGATTTTTGTCCCATGCTCTTATGACCTTGGTGTTGGTCAAAATGTCATAAGTCACATGCCAAGTTCTACCTGTCACTATCCAGATCAATTTGAACCCACCCGCACATGCCCCTGACGTTGGCCAAATGGCAGAACGACTGTCCCAAACCAACTCATCTATCTATGCAACAAATGAATACCCAGCAGCTACCAAACACTATGTCTTGGCGTTGGTCAAAATACATAGCTTGAATACTACTGAATACCCATAAGAAATGACGGAGGGCTACGGCTGGTTTTTGGCG
This sequence comes from Agapanthus africanus, assembly GCA_030015575.1. NCBI lineage: Eukaryota > Viridiplantae > Streptophyta > Magnoliopsida > Asparagales > Amaryllidaceae > Agapanthus > Agapanthus africanus. The sequence continues at coordinate 243,014,958 of JASDDO010000012.1, forward strand.
AAAAACCTTTAAAGTAATGAACTTGATCTCGTTGAAGGAACCTGATAGCTTTTTATTAAGATATAGTGGCGAAAACCTTTGCTAAAGAGGTCACTCCCGGTGAAGGGATCTCGGCTCTTTCCCCGTAGAATGAGGTGCAGGATATTCCAACTGAATACCGTGATGCAAATCAACTTGTAATCGACTATCGTGAAGTTATTACCCTGACACAAACTTCTGCCCAAGGGGTCACTCCCGGTGAAGGGATATCGACCCTTGCCTCATCGAATGAGGTGCAGTATATTTTAACCGAATATCACTATGCATAACAAAAGGAAACGTCTTTGTAATAACACCTTTTTTAAAATTTGTTCCAACAACATCAAATAAAGGTTTGTTTTATCCTTGCATTGATAAGAATCAATGTAGTCCCATCAATCAATCACACCAGAAAAGAACGAAAATATAATGTACGTATATGCCATCCGCATTCGTCACTGGGTCCTGTCATCACCCGTTAGGTTACTTAACTAACGACAGAGCGGGGACTGAACTAGCGCGGGTGTAAAACATATACAACATCTACTAGTATATATACCTATATACAATAATCGCTCCAGGCGTGATAATATACAACATTACAGAAAAGTAATAAGCATCACAGAACAATACAGATAATCTGGGATCCTCGGGTTTCACAGAGCCGCTAATGAAACCCGACGTTTCCCTTGTCGTGTGGATATCCTGTGCAATGAAACCTAGACCCCTACGGGTGTGGCAAGTTACCCGCCAAAACCTGAAGCGAGGCAGACCCCTACAACAAAATGAATGGACCACCCGACACTTCACGGAATCCGGTAACTTGAGCATCCCTCCTTGGGTCAACCTGTACCCCTTACGAGTGTGGCGAGTAGTCTGCCAATTCTAGAGTGAGGCCCCTCTGCCTCTCAAAGCCATGAGATACGGACCCATTGCCCTCCAGAATCCGGCTATCCTTGCACTGCGTCGCGGGGTAAACCTAGTACAGAAATAAAAATATGTACAACGGGTACATCGACCTCAGCCCGGTCATGCCCCAAAAGAATATTATACAAACAAGCAGTGACGGCAGTCCACATGTTGGACGCTCGCCCCGCAATATCAAATGTACAAATAAATTCAAACAGCACTATCATTGCACACTGCTATCCACTACGACATATCCACAACATCACATCACAACACAGAACATCAACGCGAATGTCACGTTCGCAAACCCGTCTAAAAGGACTATAGCAATTAGACGCAATTTACCGCTCAAATGACATTCCCGGTCGGAGATATAATGTAATTACTGCATACTAAGAAGTTTAAAATTTCGATCGACTAAATTTCCCGAAGTGGGCCCTACGTACATCTGCTGTACAGTAACAAAATCTGGGCCCAAAAGAACAGTACCAAAAACCACAATCATCCAAGAAGAACTTACTGGAAAATTTTGGAACACTGTTGCCACATACCGGCCGCGGTTCTGCGGTCAAACCCTAGCTTTGACCGTGGATCAGTGGCGGTACTGTGGTAACACGTGCCCAAATTTCACCATAATTCTTAAAAAACCCTACTCAATTTTCTGTGATATGCAAAATAATTTTTAGACCAAGATATGCAAACGAATTGGCCGGCCAAAACCACGTTTTGGCCGCGGTTCCGCCGCCGAATTTTGGCTTCACTGCACCAAATTTCCACGGTGGCTCTCTGACATGGAAATAAGGTTTCTGGTATATTCTTTTTGGGCCCAGATGTTTTTGAGTGCTACAGTTGTGCTTGGGGCCCACTTCGGAAAATTCAGTCGATCGAAAATTTTAAACATGTTAGTTCACAGTATTTACATTATATCTGCGACCGTGAATGTCATTCGATCGGTAAATCCAGTCTATCTGCTATAGCCCTTTTAGACGGATTTGCGAACGTGACATTCACGTTGATGTACTGTGTTGTGCTGTGTTGTTACGGATTGTCGTGGTGGATAGCCTGGATGCAATGGTAGTACAGTTTTGTTTTATATGTACATTTGATATTGCGGGGCGAGCGTCCGACATGTGGACTGCCGTCACTGCCTGTTTGTATATTATTCTTTTGGGGCACGGCCGGGGTGAGGTCGATGTACCCGTTGTATGTATATTTTACTTTCTGTACTAGGATTACCCCAAGGTGGGGTGCACGGATAGCCGGGTTCTAGAGGGAAACGGGCCCACATCTCATGGCGTTGATACGGAGGGGGCCTCACTCTAGAATTGGCGGGCTATTCGCCGCACACGTAGAGGGTACAGGTTGACCCAGGAGGGGTGCCCAAGTTACCGGATTCCGTGAAGTGCTTGGTAGTCCATTCACGTTGTTGAAGGGGGCTGCCTCGCTTCAGATTTTGGCGGGTAACTTGCCGCGCCCGTAGTGGTCTAGGATTTCATTGCACAGGCTATCCACACGACCAGGGGAACGTCGGGTTTCAGTAGCGGCTCTATGAAACCCGGGGATCCCAGATATCTGTATTGTTCTGTGATGCTTATTACATTTCTGTGATGTTTCTTTTTATCACGCCTTGAGCGAATATTATATATTGATATATATACTAGTAGATGTTGTATATGTTTTGCATCCGCGCTAGTCCAGTCCCCGCTCTGTCGTTAGTTAAGTAACCTAACGGGTAATGACGGGACCCAGTGGCGAATGCGGATGTCATATACGTACATCATTATTTTCGTTCTTTATTGGTGTGATCAACTGATGGGACTGCGTTGATTCGGATCAATGCAAGCTAAACAAACCTATTCTGATGTTGTTGGAACATTTTTCAAAAAGCTGTTATTGCAAGGGCGTTCTCTTTTGTTTTGCACAGTGATATTCAGTTGGAATATCCTGCACCTCATTCGACGAGGCAAGGGCCGAGATCCCTTCACCGGGAGTGACCCCTTGGACAGAAGTTTGCGTCAGGGTAATAACTTCACTATAGCCGATTGCCTTTTGCTTTGCATCGGTGTATTCAGTTGGAATATCCTGCACCTCATTCTACGGGAAAAGAGCCTAGATCCCTTCACCGGGAGTGACCTCTTTAGCAAAGGTTTTCGTCACTATATTTTTATAAAGCTATCCGGTTCCTTCAACGATATAAAGTTCATTACGTTAAAGGTTTTCGCCAGAAACCATTCGTAGCCCTCCGTCATTTCATATGGATAGTCAATAAGTATTCAAGCTGTGTATGTTGGCCAAAGTCAAGGCACAGTGATTGGTAACTATTGGGTATTCATATGCAGCATAGATAGATGCGTTGGTTTGGGACAGTCGTACTGCCATGTTGGCCAAAGTCAAGGGTAGGTACGGGTGGGTTCATATTAACCTGGAGGACATGTGACTTATGATATGTTGGCTAAAGTCAAGGTCATAAGAGCATGGGGCAAAAATCACATCGGGAGTTTCTAAAGAAACTGAAACTTGCCAGATATGCACATACCTTCTGGAGTGTGATAACGTGAGCGGATTCCGTCACGTTATCATGCGATGATAGTTGGATCCCGATTCCCACTGATGAGTTGGTTTACTCCTCGGGTGATCCCGACTAATTCTTCTTTCAGGTTTGGAGGAGAATTTGACGGTACAGTGGAAGGTTTCCAGATTAGATAAATTGGTAACCATTCTGATCTAGGCTAGAGTGCACGCTGAGTGTTTCTTTTCTCTCTCTCTTTGGCAGCGACCATGACCCGACCCTTGACTATGACTCAGTGATCAAATTAACCGAACCTTCTTATACACTGGCTTTTGGATTGTCAGAGTTGCAAACCTCATCGCCACTCCTACTTTTACCCTTTTCTTCAGGACACCCCGTATTACTACGAATGTCCACTTCCATTGGACAAAACCATCGTATGGTTATATATGAACTCGAAAGAATTTATTCGAGGATGGTTTCCGGTTCTGGAGAAAACGAATAGGACTATTCAGTTGTCTTTTCCTTTTACCTTCTCTCAGGTTGCGAGTACTCCTTGGTTTAGGAGATAGTACACCTATTACGCAAATTGGATAGTCTTCTTCCAAACCATAGGCAGGTGCCGACCGGTAGGGAATGAAGAAAACCAATTAGCCTAACGATGGTGTACAGAAGGTATTAAGTAAAGACATATCAAGGGATTAGTAAGAGGGCAAAGTAAATTGTGACTGCTATTCATGACCAAACCAAGTATTTCGTCGCCAATCCTAAATCACCATTGTATTTCTCCAGGACACTCCGTATCACTACGAAGATCTACAGTTTATTAGATACTCCATCGTATGGTTATATACGAACTCGAAAGGAACTTTTTCCAGTTCGGGGATGGATTCTGGTTCAGGAGAAATAGGAATAAGGTTTATTCAAGTGTCTTTTATCTTCACCTTCTCTCGCATTGCGAGTGCTCCTAGGATTAGGATAGTACACCCATTATGCTTATTGGATAGTCTTCTTCCAAACCATAGGCTGGTGCCGAACGGTAGGGAAGGAAGAAAACCATTTAGCCTAAGAGGGTGTATAGAAGGTAATGACTAAAGACATATAAAGGGATTTGGAGAGATGGCAAAGAATTATACGGTTACAGTTGTGAATCTGGATAATGGAAGAGGCATTACTAGGAATACCCGGATACCCCGTCGAAACATTTCAATGTTTCAGTTTCACTGTGTACTGTTAAAAGAAAACTGATTTCCTAATTAGACACTTGCTCCAGGGTATGTATTTACCAGGTTTGATTCTCACATCTGTATGGTTTTACAGATGATGAGTGGGAGTAAGTTATTGGAAATTAGGTGATCATCCTCATTATTTCAGGATTCGTTGTAATTGGTGATATTTGAGGAAGTCACCTGGGTTGTTTGCCGAACGGCAAATATTTGGTTTTGAATATCCGCTGTTATGCACCAATTTCAAATTGATATATCTGTACGTCTATTTTTATAGAGTGAGATATACCCTTTTGAAATTATGTCTATCACATTTACCTATATCAGTTGATGGTTAGGTAAGGAGCATTAAACGGCGGTGTAATTCTTCTTAACCATAAGTACAGTTTTAAACCTACGACGCACAAGGTTTGAGTTATCAGACTCAAGGGACTTATACAGAGTATTGTATGTTACCCAGTGTCCATTAGGACAGAGGGGTTGGTCCTCGTACTATATTCGGTTTACTTATGACTTCTCTAGTTCTTAGATAAGTGTTTCGTAGAAACACAAGGTCTGAGTTTTGAGAAGTTATAGGTATATGAATAAAGTAGAGAACCAGGTATTGCAAGTATCACGATTCTTCAAGGTAATCGAAGATGTTGATACTTGTGTATGGTGTTCAGTTGATAGTAATGATTAAGAGAACTTGCTTCTCTTTCAGGTTACTCATAATTGGAAGCACTCCTAAGTCGAGTAACGCTGATCGGCCTCCTTCCATTTAGTTGACATGCACTGGAGACAGCTGCATGATTTCAATCTGGTTCAATTAAATCAGTGCCTCTGGTTCTATATTAGATATAGAACAGTTCATATCTTAACGATGTTAAGGTACGGGGAGTTGTCCAGCTTATGCTTAAAACTAGACTCTGGATAACTCAAGGCACGTTTTCTGTAATGGCTATTTGTGGGTTGACCCAGGCTATGACAAGGGTTGACTTTCTACCATCTGAAAGATCAATAGTGATATTGTGTAACACCTTAGAATGTGTTTTGTGGCAAATTATATTTTAATGTATGGTTTTTAATAAAATGTTTACCAAATTAGTTTTCAATTATTTTATCCTATTTAATGAGTATTTTATTAGAATTTTTCTAGGCACGCACACACTTGTGCATGTAAACTAGGGTTGTAATTTGGGGTTAAACATGATTAGCAATCATGGTTAACTAACCATTTTCCCTAATCTAGCTTTATAGTTTTGTTTTAAGTGTTATGGGTTTTAAGTATGATGATTGTTTTAAATGCAAAATGATTTAAAAAGGGGATTTAAATTTGACTTCTTGTGTTGACCTTGGTGAGAGTGAGAGAGAGAGTGAGAATGGGGCATGATGGCTTTGCCATGCTTCATTCAATGAAGAGAGAGAGGAGGGGTTTTGACTTTGTCTCTCATTATCACTTCTCTTTTCACTCATCCTCTCATTCTCTCACAACACAACACACACACACACTCACCTAGCAGCAGCAGCCCCAGCAAAGAGAAGCTCCAGCAGCAGAAGAAGATGCAGCAGCAGCAGCAGCAGCCAAGGCAGCAGCAGCAACAGACAGCTTCAGCAACAGCAACAGCATCTGGCAACAGCAACAGGAGCCCCAGCAGCAGTAGCAACCCCTCATCTTCTCCATACACTTCATCTCTTGCTTCCTAGGGTTCTCTAGGGTATATTTTCTGAAACCATCTCTCTTTTGCTTAGCTTGTGTGCTAATTAGTGTCGGTTCGTGTTTAATTGTGAGTTTAGTGCTAATTATGGTGATGTATGTGGAAATGTTGATTAAGTTGTGATTGTGTTAGTTAACCCTACCTATTTAAGTGTTGTTAGGGTCACCTTAACCGAGTTTAACCATTGATTACACTAAAATACCATAGGTTTTATGTTTTGTGCTAAATTGGCGTTTTTAAGCGATATATTGGCATTCTGAGATCTGCTTTTGACCCGGGACCTTCAGGTTATAATTGAGAAAACTGGGGCATGTACACTAGGTCTAGATACTACCACCTGAACACGAGCCCCTAATTCCCTACCCAGGCCGCAGTTTTATTAGGTTTGGCCGCAATTTGCGGCCAACTGGGGGGCAAGGGTGCTGGGGTTTTGTGTAGGGCTCTATTCTGTGTTGTCTAGTGTTTTGGCATGTATAGTTTTGTAAGATTTGACCTGTAGGAAAATCTGGGATCATATATCGTTTTGCATGTCCGTTGTGTTTGCGCGATACGCGCGATACGTGAGCGGGTTCTGTGATCCAGCGTATCGCGATGGTTTTAGACGCGTATACACACGTTTTAGCGTATCGTGCACACGCGCGTTTAGTTCGCGACGCGAGTTTCTCGTTTTCGTTCGATATCGCGTTTTGCGGAATATTTGGCTTATATATGATTTCCATGTCTTATTTGCTGGTTTGCAGGCAGGGACTACGGACACTGCTACAGGGGGGAGCAGATGGTAGGATTCACCTAGCGTGGAGCGTAGGTGAGTAGATTTAACATCTACAGGGGAATCGCCCGCATGGCGTTATGCGTCTGGGCTAGGATTCAAATACCTGTCGCATATTCTACGTCATTGTTAGAATTGCGCCTTTACCTTATTTCCTTGATATAGTTGTACTGTGTCTAGCAGCCGTAGAACACTGCACATATTATTGACGGTTCATCTTGCACGAGCTCGGATTGTATGCTACACACACACCGTCAATAATTTCCATGTCATACACAACCCCTTATAGATACTATATTGCTTATCATACTTGACATCTAGCTTATCGGTATACCTATAGTGTATCTTACCATTAGTGATAGGTACATCTACACCTTGCGATACAACTACAGGTATAGCTTGCACATATTTTACTTATACCCAGGGGGGTACCCTTCATATTCTACTTATACCCAGGGGGGTATACGACATCTTTTACTTATAGGTAGACACCTATACTTAGCTGTACCTTTTTGATTTCGCATACATCTGGTTTCAGCTACATATTCTCTTTTATATGCTCGCATTTCAGATATATCGCATATATTTATTCCTGGATTTGCGCATTGGTTATTAGGATTTTAAATGATGTTTTCTGGATTTTGGGAACCGCGGGAGTTCATGAAATTATGCATACATTGAAAAACTCGTTTTCCTTGATATGATATTTGCGCATCCACCTTGAGTTTTATCGGTGCTGATTTATATATACCCCTACGAGGAGGCGTCGAGGCCGTAGAGGGTATATGGTGGGGCCCGGTATGGTTCCCCTCGGCAAGAAGATCGATGGACTTTGCCGATTGAGCCTGGAGGCGGGCGAGTACCTACCGGTGACAGTACCCATGACTCGGCGGCGGATAACGGAGACACCGTTGGGAGTCATGTACGTATGCATACGTCGAAAGGCAAGGGTCAGAGCTAGGCACTCGTGCTTTCGGGATAGCGTATGATACGTGATCAGGATTTCTGTGTCGATGCTTGGCACATGGTTTTCATGATATTTCTTTAGCACCTTTGTATATATAACAGGGGATTTAGCCGTTGTTATATATACCCTTACACCAATATTAGTGGAGTGGGATGCTAATATATGTGTATTGACCCCATCATATTTATTTCTGCAGATATAAATAATTAGGATGCTAGAATCTTACTTGAGATGTGATTTGGGATATTAGGTGATTCATTGAGATTGGATACATGATACCTATGAGATTGTCGATTTGTACATTCGGGATATAGGAGATTACTCGATATTGTACATTGGAGAGATGTGAGACTTGTTTGATATGAGAGCCCAACTTGGGGGCGGATTTGAGGAATTGGGATTTGAATGTCTTAATGGATTGTGACCCTACCACGATGTCAGGTTTCCGTGGGAACGACATATTTCACTCCATACCTCATACCTATTCGCTTATGCACGGTTTCATATATTGGTAGTACCTGTTAGTGTACCCTTATGATTGCTGCATATCTACTTCTCATATCCCTATTGCTTAGTTATTACATACTATTATCATGTCATCATTGCTTCACATATTGATTGTATCTGCTAGTGTACTTTCCATTATTCTGCATTCACGTGACATATTATTACTGTAATCGCATATCTTAGATTCATGCTGTACGTACATTCCTGCGATTACCTGCATATGTTATCTACTATTCACGAGCTGGCAACTCACCCCCGTTGTGCCACAGGTGTTTCAGGTTGTTCCCCAGAGTAGTCGAGGCAGGCTATTCAGCTTTTCATCTATCATCTTTTGCTACAGATACCGCATCGGCTCACAGTGTGCTATTTTGCTTAGGTGGGTTGGATGATTATCTGTATTTTGTATTGTACCTTCGTTGTATTTGTACTCTCCATCTACTATCATGTTGTTGACTTAGAGACTTGGTGAGGACGATATTGCATATTATTTTTGGATTTGTTGTCTTTTATATACAGCTTTCTCTCTATTGTCCTTATTTCTTTGCTATGGCGTCGTATATTTGTGTTGTATTCATCTTGGCTAGTTTTCACAAAAAGGGGGTGTTGCCAAAATTTTAAAGAAAGGAAGTTGGGCTTTTAAGGAATTTGGGTTGCGATTTCAAATGTTTCAAAAACTTTTATTATCTTTTCCGTATTTTTATGGTTTAGATTTCTAGGTTTTGGCTTTCTTTTACTGCGTTACGTCTTTTGGTGTTGCATAGTATTAGGGCCGTCACGTGCCAATTTCGGGTCGTGACAAAGTTGGTATAAAAGCGCTAGGTTTTACCTTTCGGAGTGTAGGATGACCTTAGTATGATGGAGTAGGTAGCTTAAGCAAAGTAACGTAGTGTGTGTATGTCTGCAGCATACCCACGATGCGGTACTTCGCCTTAAGTGACCTAAGTAAAATTTGCTTGAAATTCCTTCCTTGATGATTCGTATTCTTGAGATTCGATTCCTTATTCTCATCGAATCTTATATCTATTTATAGCCTTGCCGCCGATGACTATGGGGACTCAGAGTGATGCAGCGAGGGCCGAGGTCAGAGTTGGCTCAGGTGAGACGAGTACTGACCAGGATGGCACTCTAGTTGCACAGGTGCAGACAGATCAGCCTACGAAATATACTATTGATACGCTTTTGGCAGAGATGCAGGACTTCCGCCAGATGATGAGTTCTTTGGTTGATGTTGTTCGGGAGCTACGACAGGAGGTTGTCACCCCTGTTACTCAGTTGTCACTTACGATCAGCATGCAGCAGCCCGTCACCTACATAGCACCAGTGGTTGCAGCTCTAGTTGACGAGGCGCATATTCCAGAGGCTCAGAGAGTTCCAGGACAGTGGAGGACTCGTACCAGTGTACCTGCCCAGAGACAGAGGTTTGGTCATCGAGACAGATTTCGTGGCCGTCGTGGGAGTAGTAGAGGCTTAGGACGAGGACAGTCGTTCAGCTCTCATCACTAGGATGGTCAGCAGTCAGCGTGTGGATGTTTTCGATGCGGAAGCCTTCAGCACTTCGTCAGGGATTGTTCCTTAGCACCTCGTCATGATCATTTTCAGAGAGGCCGTGGACGTGGAAGGTTCGCTCAGAGGGCTCAGGCTACCAGAGGAGTTCAGCCAGTTGTGGGTATAGGGCAGACATAGGAGTTTGCTTCTACTCATCGGGACGCGCAGACGTCCAATGCAGAGTTTTCAGGTATCCTTATTTCGCATGTTCTTTTGATGTATTCGTTTGTTTTTCATGCTTGTGCCGTGGTTGGGTAGATTAGTCGTTGTTTGTTTCAACTTTTGTCAGCGATTCTTTTGTTGCGCGACACGTATTCAGTTGTGTGCCAATCGGATAGGAGATAGAGATTCGTCCGTCGTTTCGATCCTTTTAGAGATGATGGATTTGACGTTCTCCTGGTCACGGACTGCTTAGCTACGTGCTAGGCGTCTGAGGACTGCCGTGAGGAAACAGTCGGGAATTGTTTTCCCGGCGAGTCAGTTCTTGTTGTGTAGGTGGATAGTTGTGCCGCCTCTCACAGCTTGAATTCAGCTTTTTTCGCTAGTCGGATTCTAAAGAGATGTCGTGGATTCTTGACGTTCATTCGTGATACCGTAGCCACAGAGGGTTTGTTGGACCGGTGTTCCTTTTGTGCGAGAGTTTTTCCGACGTTGTTCCGGATGGGCTGGCGAAGCTTGGGAGCTAAAGGATCAGCTGCAGAGTAGTGGTTTGGGGAGTTTTGTGCGTCTGAGTGTTTCGCTTTTGGAAGCTCCTATTTCTGTTCGTCAAGGAGAAAGACGGCAGTTTGAGGCTGTGTATCGATGGATCGTTAATTGAATCGGCTTACGGTGCAGAGAGGTATCCTTCACCTCGCATTGACGATTTCTTCGATCAGCTCCAGAGTGCGAGACATTTTCTAAGTTTGTTTGGGATCAGGTCATCATTATTGCGGATTCGGGGTGATGGCATTCCGAAGACTGCCTTATGCGTGCGACGGGCTTTATGTGTTTTTGTGAGTCGTTGGGTTCACTGATGCCCTAGCAGCATTCGTAGATGTGATGAACCAGATTTCTTCAGGCCATTCCTCGACCAGTTTTTGTTGTGTTATTTATGACATTCTGGTCTATTTAATGTGTCTTGAGGGATAGTAGTAGCACTTGAGGATTTGTTATGCAGATACTGGGAGAGCACCAGCGGTTTGCTAAATTCTCGGAGTGTTTCTTCAGGCTTGTTTTGTGTTGACTCCTAGGTCTTGTAGTCACGAGAGACGGTTTCGTATGGTTCCGAGGGAGATCGTGGCCATACAGCGTAGGTCCAGACTTGTGTGCAGGACGGAGGTCCGCAGATATTTGGGCCTAGCAGGTTTTACCGCCGTTTCGTGCAGGATTGCTAGAGTAGTGCTGCACAGCCGACTGAATGGACTGGAAGGGAGGTTTCTTTTTTGTGGAATGAGGCATGTGTGCGGAGTTTTTAGCAGTTGAAGATTCAGTTAACAACTGCATCAGTTCTTTCTTTGCCTTTGGTTCGGGCGACCTTGTTGTTTAACTGTAATGTTTCTTGAGTGGGGCTCAAGTGTGTACTGAGGTGACACTATAGAGCTATCGCTTTGCTTCCCTACATTTGGAGGAAGTACGAGAAGGATATTCCACTCATGATCTGTTGATGGCCGCGGTGATTTTGCGTTGGAGATTTGGAGACACTACTTGTTCAAGAGCCGTGTCAGATTTCCCACGGATCACCAGAGCTTAATGTACATCTTCCTGCAGCGGATTTTGTTGTTCTGTTAGTCTTCTGCAGATTTACAGTTCTTGTGTGATCGTTGAGTACAGATTAAGTTCGCCTCTATGGAGGGAACAACTTGCTCATGTCCGCGCCCGACCACTTTCCTTAAATAGCTTTCGCGAGACACTGCCCGCCGATGCTCGTTCGTCAGAGATACTTGAGCATACTCGGCTGGGTAATGATTCGGAGTCCTTGATTTGTGACAATGGTGTGCTAAGTTAGGGACGTGTTTTTGTACCTGATTTTCTCAGGTAAAGACGTGAAATCCTAGAGAAGGCCCATCTGTCAACTCTCTATATTCATTCAAGTTCCACCAACATTGACGCGACTTGTGAGATAGTTACGGGTGGACAGGGATGTAAAGAGAATTTTCAGGTTTCCTTTCAAAGTGTCCGTCTTGTTGTGTGTTTGGGTTGAGCATCTGAGGCCGGCTGGAGAGTTGCAACCTTTTACCATTCCGAAGTAGGAGTGGGAGCAGATCCCCACGAATTTCGTTATGGTTTCTACCCAAGTTTAGTCAGGATGTGACTCCATTCGGATTCTTGTCGTCCGGTTATACTCAGTTTGCTCAGTTGTTCTTTGTTAAGTTGTGTGTTTGTTTTGATTGTTGTCAGCGGTTGGGGATCGTCACTCGCCATCGTTAGGGTTCTCCTTCGATCGCTGTTATCAGGAGACACTCCAATTGGCCACCTTTAGGTTTAGGGGTTAGGTCATGTCGATCACCAGTCTGTTGTTTTTCTGACTCTGCGTAAGTTGGATTTTGGACCCCAGCTATGTCTAGAGACTTCAGAGATGGTCCAGTTGTGTTAGGTCAGGATGGGAATTGTCCATTGCGAACTGAGGTCTTATGCCGACTGCGTTGGTCATAGACTCGAGTTCGCAGGGATAGATCATGTATTCCTACGGACTTTCCGATGAATGAAATGTTGGATTTTGGGAAGCTTGTCCCAGGGTTTAGGTCCTTCTGAGATCCTATAAGCGAGTCAGTTTCGTTGCCTTTAATTTGGCACTTCCGCCCAGATTATTAAGTTTTCACCCCGTATTCCTTGTGATGATACTTTACAATTACCTTCTTGACCTTTCTCACATGATTTGGCACCAGACCAATTAACTTGGACGCGATCTTTCGTTCACCAGCAGCCATATGTGTTAATGGCTCGGCAGGTGGAGAAACGTCGGTCAAGGGTCTTGCCATCTGTGAAGGGTTTTCTTGGACGTAGCCGTATAGTGAGATAATCACTTGGGAGGCTGCGAGCGAGAATAGGGAGTTGTAATCTTCTCTTTGAAGGTACGCGTATCGGTATATTTTTAAATTCGGGGACGAATTTCTTTTAAGGGGGAGATTGTAACACATTAGAATGTGTTTTGTGGATAATTATATTTTAATGTATGGTTTTTAATAAAAAGTTTACCAAATTAGTTTTCAATTATTTTATCCTATTTAATGAGTATTTTATTAGAATTTTTCTAGGCACACACACACTTGTGCATATAAACTAGGGTTGTAATTTGGGGTTAAACAAGATTAGCAATCATGGTTAACTATCCATTTTCCCTAATCTAGCTTTATAGTTTTGTTTTAAGTGTTATGGGTTTTAAGTATGATGATTGTTTTAAATGCAAACTGATTTAAAAAGGGGATTTAAATTTGACTTCTTGTGTTGACCTTGGTGAGAGAGAGAGGGAGTGAGAATGGGGCATGATGGCTTTGCCATGCTTCATTAAATGAAGAGAGAGAGGAGGGGTTTTGACTTTGTCTCTCATTATCACTTCTCTTTTCACTCATCCTCTCATTCTCTCACAACACAACACACACACACACTCACCTAGTAGCAGCAGCCCCAGCAAAGAGAAGCTCCAGCAGCAGAAGAAGATGCAGTAGCAGCAGCAGCAGCCAAGGCAGCATCAGCAACAGACAGCTTCAGCAACAGCAACAGCATCTGGCAACAGCAACAGGAGCCCCAGCAGCAGTAGCAACCCCTCATCTCCTCCATACAATTCTTCTCTTACTTCCTAGGGTTCTCTAGGGTATATTTTCTAAACCCATCTCTCTTTTGCTTAGCTTGTGTGCTAATTAGTGTCGGTTCGTGTTTAATTGTGAGTTTAGTGCTAATTATGGTGATGTATGTGGAAAAGTTGATTAAGTGGTGATTGTGTTAGTTAACCCTACCTATTTAAGTGTTGTTAGGGTCACCTTAACTGAGTTTAACCCTGGATTACACTAAAATACCATAGGGTTTGTGTTTTGTGCTAAATTGCCGTTTTTAAGCGATATATTGGCATTCTGAGATCTGCTTTTGACCCGGGACCTTCAGGTTAAAATTGAGAAAACTGGGGCATGTACACTAGGTCTAGATACCACCACCTGAACACGAGCCCCTAATTCCCAACCCAGGCCGCAGTTTTATTAGGTTTGGCCGTAATTTGCGGCCAAGTGGGGGGCAAGGGTGCTGGGGTTTTGTGTAGGGCTCTATTCTGTGTTGTCTAGTGTTTTGGCATGTATAGTTTTGTAAGATTTGACCTGTAGGAAAATCTGGGATCATATATCGTTTTGCATGTCCGTTGTGTTTGCGCGATACGCGCGATACGTGAGCGGGTTCTGTGATCCAGCGTATTGCGGCGTGTCGCGATGGTTTTAGACGCGTATACACACGTTTTAGCGTATCGTGCACACGCGCGTTTAGTTCGCGACGCGAGTTTCTCGTTTTGGTTCGATATCGCGTTTTGCGGAATATTTGGCATATATATGATTTCCATGTCTTATTTGCAGGTTTGCAGGCAGGGACTACGGACACTGCTACAGGGGGGAGCAGATGGTAGGATTCACCTAGCGTAGAGCGTAGGTGTGTAGATTTAACATCTACAGGGGAATCGCCAGCATGGCGTTATGCGTCTGGGCTAGGATTCAAATACCTGTCGCATATTCTACGTCAATGTTATAATTGTGCCTTTACCTTATTTCCTTGATATAGTTGTACTGTGACTTGCAGCCGTAGGACACTGCACATATTATTGACGGTTCATGTTGCACAAGCACGGATTGTATGCTACACACACACCGTCAATAATTGCAATGTCACACACAACCCCTTATAGATACTATATTGCTTATCATACTTGACATCTAGCTTATCGGTATACCTATAGTATATCTTACCATTAGCGATAGGTACATCTACACCTTGTGATACAGCTAGAGGTATACCTTGCACATATTTTACTTATACCCAGGGGGTACCCTTCATATTCAACTTATACCCAGGGGGGTATACGACATCTTTTACTTATAGGTAGACACCTATACTTAGCTGTACCATATTGATTTCGCATGCATCTGGTTTCAGCTATATATTCTCTTTTATATGCTTGTATTTCAGATATATCGCATATATTTATTCCTTGATTTGCGCATTGGTTATTGGGATTTTAAATGATGTTTTCTGGATTTTAGGAACCGCGGGAGTTCATGAAATTAGAGATACATTGAAAAACCCGGTTTCCTTGATATGATATTTGCGCATCCACCATGAGTTTTATCGGTGCTGATTTATATATACCCCTACGAGGAGGCGTCGAGGCCGTAGAGGGTACATGGTGGGGCCCGGTATGGTTCCCCTCGGCAAGAAGATCGATGGACTTTGCCGATTGAGCCTGGAGGCGGGCGAGTACCTACCGGTGACAGTACCCATGACTCGGCGGGGGATCACGGAGACACCGTTGGGAGTCATGTACGTATGCATACGTCGAAAGGCGAGGGTCAGAGCTAGGCACACGTGCTTTCGGGATAGCGTATGATACGTGATCAAGATTTCTGTATCGATGCTTGGCACATGGTTTTCATGATATTTCTTTAACACCTTTGTATATATAACTGGGGATTTAGCCGTTGTTATATATACCCTTACACCAATATTAGTGGAGTGGGACGCTAATATATGTGTATTGACCCCATCATATTTATTTCCGCATATATAAATAATAAGGATGCTAGAATCTTACTTGAGATGTGATTTGGGATATTAGGTGATTCATTGAGATTGGATACAGGATACCTATGAGATTGTCGATTTGTACATTCGGGATATAGGAGATTACTCGATATTATACATTGGAGAGATGTGAGACTTATTTGATATAAGAGCCCAACTTGGGGGCGGATTTGAGGAATTGGGATTTGAATGTCTTAATGGTTTGTGACCCTACCACGATATCAGGTTTCCGTGGGAACGACATATTTCACTCCATATCTCATACCTATTCACTTATGCACGGTTTCATATATTGGTAGTACCTGTTAGTGTACCCTTATGATTGCTGCATATCTACTTCTCATATCCCTATTGCATAGTTATTACATACTATTATCATGTCATCATTGCTTCACATATTGATTGTACCTGCTAGTGTACTTTCCATTATTCTGCATTCACGTGACATGTTATTACTGTAATCGCATATCTTAGATTCATGTTGTACGTACATTCCTGCGATTACCTGTATATGTCATCTACTATTCACGAGTTGACAACTCACCCCCGTTGTGCCACAGGTGTTTCAGGTTGTTCCCCAGAATAGTCAAGGCAGGCTATTCAGCTTTTCATCTATCATCTTTTGCTACAGATACCGCATCGGCTCACAGTGTGCTATTTTGCTTAGGTGGGTTGGATGATTATTTGTATTTTGTATTGTACCTTCGTTGTATTTGTACTCTCCATCTACTATCATGTTGTTGACTTAGAGACTTGGTAAGGACGATATTGTATATTATTTGTGGATTTGTTGTCTTTTATTTACAGCTTTCTCTCTATTGTCCTTATTTCTTCGCTACGGCGTTGTATATTTATGTTGTATTCATCTTGGCTAGTTTTTACAAAATGAGGGTGTTGCCAAAATTTTTAAGAAAGGAAGTAGGGCTTTTAAGGAATTTGGGTTGCGATTTCAAATGTTTCAAAAACTTTTATTATCTTTTCCGTATTTTTATGGTTTAGATTTCTGGGTTTTGGCTTTCTTTTACCGCGTTACGTCTTTAGGCGTTGCGTAGTATTAAGGCAGTCGCGTGCCAATTTCGGGTCATGACATATTGTTCCTGATTCGCTACAGTTTTAACAAAAATGGATTTTTTCAGAAAACAGAAGTGGGGGTATACTAGAACTGGAAGTGATTCCAGAACCGCAGACGATTACTGAAAATCTGATAAGAACTTAAAGATTCAATTTGGTTTGACATTCCATTGGCCACTCCGCAGATTTTGGTTGGTAACCTCAGGCACCCGAGAGGTACTCCGATAGCCTCAAGGACGGTGACAGGGAGGTTCTTGTTTACCCAGACTTGCCATTGCTGTTGTTCCAGGCTACGAGACCCGGCAGGAGGATGAGTATAGCGTCGTTCTAAACTAGCTTTAGAAGTGTACGTGTATATGACTCTGCCAGAGGGTTGTCGTAGTCAGTGGGAGCAGCGGAAGCATTGGTGGACAAGTGGCTTATGTCTATTTATAGACTAAAGCAGATGTGGCGTAGATAGATCATCTATTTCTGATGTGACAGTCATAGGTTTGACTTCATCAGAATAGGGGATGGATCTATTAAAAAGGTAGTAGGGTGTGATCTCCTGGTATTTGGATGACATACACAGAGTAGGAAGTGATGTTCCTATACTACGGTCGGCTATGCTTTGGTTGTCACACAGTGGCTTCTCCACATAGGAATTGGGTATTATATCAGACATTCTGGTTACTAGATCTATGGTTTTAGATCTAGATTTGGGTGGTTTCCCAATCAGGGTACTTAGACAACATTCTAAGAGTTTTTAGAATGGACGACTCCTGGCACGGTAGTATACCTGCAGGTGATGGAGTCGCCCTCTCTAAAGGTGTCTTACAGACTAAAGAGGAGAGGGATGTGCATGATTGGCAGATTACTTGCTTAGGCAATTGAGTCAATCATGAGATGTCAAGTACCATACCAGATGTTGTTTTTGCAGTAGATGCAATATGATGATATTGATCCAATCCTGGAGAAACAATCGGAAGCAGTTTTAGAACATAAGTGGATGTTCTAGGGATATGATAACAACAGTCTCTTTTAGGAGACAGTTATCACTCCAGGCTTCCAAGGTGACATGGATGACAGAGAGGTTATCAGTGTTATAGTTTTCCTTCTGACGAGGGGCAGTATTTTGGACAGGTGGTCCAAGGGGATACTGAGGGAGGCATGACGCAGGATACTGATTAAGTTCAGTTGACGATACAGTCTAAGAAGTTTGGATTTAGAGTTCATTTATGAGCTAGGTCTAATCAGACAACCAGACACATTCTAAGACAGGTATTGCTCATTTCGGGAGATGGCTTTCTCCGCGAACTTGAGATATAGAGAGACATAGAATGAAACATCAAGGCGGATCCACTCACTGAGGCTATTCCTCGAACGCAATAGTTTCGCAAACGGGTTTTTGTGAGACTGATTAGTAGAGGAGTTGGGTGTTCGGTATCACACGGGCTGTGAGTATGCGACATCGCAATAATTACCCTTGAGTGCAAGTGGGAGATTGTTGGAGATAGTGCCCTCAGAGTCAATTATTGGATCACATGCACGTGATTGCAATGATTGATGGATGACCTATCCCGATAGGACAGTTTTACTCGAGATGATAGTATGCTATCTGGTTTATCTTTATCATCGTGTACTGCTTTAGGTGACCTTACAGGTCACAATTGCGAGTTGATAGAGCCCCTAGGATTCTTGCTTGACTGCCAGCAGTATGAGGGCGATCATATACGTGGGAGCTGGTAGTCTATAAGCACATCCTTAAAAGGTCCCTAGTCGTGGGAGTTTCGAGACAGGGCATCGATACTCCAGAGTAGACTAGTGTATACAGTCGAGACCCCGACGAGGGGCGGTGGCCGGTCTCACAAGCCACTGGTGTCAGTTGGTTCATCTAAGATGTATACAGGTGCTCATTGGGTTATGAGTAGACCGGACATGACACGCCGGGAACATGCTAGTTGGTCTTATATCTGTCGTCAGATAGCAGTTCTCTGGTGACATGTGTACAGGTTAGTTCATCGACCTGAGATCGTTATTTTTCTCGTGTGAGTTCCCACTGTACATTGATTACTACCCTACCACGCTCAAAGGAGACGTGCAAACAGGTTTTAGTTTGGTACAGTCCCGAGCCACATGGAGGCAGTGAGCGGATCAGCAGGGGTTCGTCTCTCCCGGTATTGGGGGTGAGGTCGCGCTGTGTCTAGGAGAGCCCTTACACGAAGTCCTTAGCCAAGGCAGGAGATTTACTGGTAGGTATTCCAGTAGTATCTCAGGGTGTTCTGGGCTACACTCCGACACGACTTGTACCGCTTTTGGGGGTCTGACTTTTATCAGCCCCCTAGGCCCGCCATGCGTTGCTTATAGACGAACGGACCGGACTGTATGGATATTGTCACTGACAGGCTCAGTAGGGTGTCAGGATGAGTTCGCTCATCGACGCCCCTTTTGGTCAATACCTGGTAGCCCGTTACGTATGGCTAATACCTCTGACGTACTAGTGGTTAAATCCACAACCAAAGTATTGACGAGTCTTTAGAGTTCCCCACAGACCGTTTTCTCAAGTTTCGGGCGAAACACTGTTGAGGCCGTATGGAGATATGGCAGGGTTCGATCAGATACGTGCGGTATTGCACGGATCATGATCGGACGGTTAATACTAGCGGGCTTTGGTTTAAGCCAGATCCTAGTATAGTACAGTGTAGATTTTGTCTCATTGCATTTGTATTTCGGTCGGAATACAAATGCGGGTATGTATATACAGTAGCGGGGTTTCCTGTAATTCATTACAGGATCAGTTTTCTGAAGTTGCTAGTTTGTTTTCCGTTTCGGCCATTTTCCTTTGTTTCTTTCCTTGGCTGAAATTTTGGTGGAGGGGGTTATTTGCAATTGTGCAATTAACAATTGAGGAGACTTTTTGCCTCATGATAGTTTTCATGATGGGTGTAGCTTTCATTGACTTCTTCACTTCATGATGGCTTGACCTTTGTAGGAAATGATTGGGTTTTGGAGTGAGGTTCTTGTTTGTGATCATTGTTTATCATCATCACATTTTCTCTCTCTTTGATGGATGATTGCCTCTTTTCTCCCTTTTTTGATTTTTAGTTCCTCTCATTCATTCATCAAGGAGAGGGGGCTGGCCAATTCCTTGATGAGGGGGCTGCCCATTTTTTTTGGTGGGGATTTTTGGTTCTCTTCGTGCTTGCAAAAATCCACAAGTTCATCACAAAATTCCACAACTCATTCCTCCACTCAAAAGGCAACTTCTAGTAACCCCAATGAGATATAGCACTACACTTATTCTACAGCAATTCTTGGGCACGTCGGCTCGCCAACTTCGTGCCCGTGTTGCCTCAGTCCAGAGGTGGGAGCCCGTAAAAGAACCCGGCGATGTGGTGCCTTTCCGACGAGGAGTTGAAGACCGGAGATTCCGCGGGGAGATCGGGACGACGACGAGAAGACCGAAGGACACGGATCGCTCGGTATATCTCTCTACCCGTTCTCTAGTTAGCTAGGATTAGATTAATGGCCCGATCCGGGATTTATTATGCGCGGTGGTGCCGGGTCAAAAGTTTTGTAAAAGTATCGTTTCCGCATTCCGGCGTAGGATTGACGGCCGGGGCGCCGCCGTGCACTTACAGGATGTACTCATGGACTGCCCAGGCCCCACTAGTATGATCTACATCATAGTCCTGGAAGTCGAGTACACATCCTAAGGGCTTTATCAATATGTAACAGAGAGACAATAAGTATACATGTTAAGATAAAGAGCAACCAGATAGCGTACTATCATGTCGAGCAAGAAAGTCCTCCCTATATATATCCCAGCATCCACTACATTATACATCTCATGTACAGTAATGGCCTCTAGGGCATACATATAACTAACATTCTCCCACTTGCACTAGATCTGTAGCAGTGGTTTTAGTATCTCATACTCAACCATCCCATAATAGTCTCTCTCTGGGAAAAGGCCTTTGTGAGTGGATCCGCCGTGTTGTCCTCTGAGTCTACTCTCCTAACCTTGATCTCCATGGAGATCAACTATCTCCATGATCAGGTGATACTGCCTAGGAATATGTCTGGGTCACTGATGGGACCGGGGTTCCTGGGCCAAAGCCTCACCTCCATTGTCATACAATGGTTGGAACCTAGTTCATCTCATGAACTAATATACACCCAAACTGCCTCTTTGGCAGTATCTTTGATAGCGATGTCACCAGCCTTTATCGTCTAGTTTGCCACGGTACATAGCTTGGAACTCTTCCAACATACCATCCCTCCACTGAGGGTAAAGACAATGCCTGTGACTGACATTCAGTCAACCTTACCACCCTGGAAGCTGTCCACTGATTATCCCCAGGATCGATTGATACCATATCACTACACCTAGTGAGAATCCTAAGATCCATTTAGATCTATCTCATAGATCCAAAACCCAGGATTTAGGAGGTATCACCTTTATCCTATTTGGAGAATCCTTGTGATAAGAGGAGATTGACCGTGCGTAGCATAGGAAACTCTTTTCCTATCAAGCGTATGTTGTCCACGTATAATACGAGGATGTCCACCTTACTCTCTACTACCTTTTTGTATATACAAGGTTCATCTATCATTTTGATGATGTCAAATTCTTTGACTAACTCATCAAAACAGACGTTCCAACTACGCGATGCCTGCTTTATCCTGTAAAGCATCTTGCACACGTTTCCGCTGCTCCCATTGCCTACGAAGCCCTCTAGCTGTCTACTTATAGACGCTCTCTTCTAAATCATTATTTAGAAAAGCAGTCATGACACCCAACCGCCAGATATCGTAGTCATGGTATGTAGCCATGGCAAGTAGGATCTGGATGGACTTAAGCACAGCCACTGGAAAAGGTTTCAGCATTATCCACACCTGGTCGATGACGAAAACCTTTAACAAGTCTAGATTTGAAAGTCTCAACTTTTCCATATACACCAAGTAATCTTCTCAAGATATACTTGCTCCTGATGGGGATTTAACCCTTCAGATATAGCAACCAAAGTCCATACTTTGTTGGTGTACATGGATTCCATCTCAGATCGCTAAGCATCCGGCCATTATTACAGAGTCCCACTCCTGATGGCCAGCTCGAAACTAGTTGGGTCATCATCTCATGATGCATTCCTCGCTTCCACTGTCATAGAGAAACTCAAGGTATCTCTCAGGTGGGTGTGGAACCCTACTAGATCGGCGGAGAGGCTGAGGTTCGTTGGTTACTATTGAATCTTTTGGTTCTACCAAATCATCAGCTGCAGTTTGTATAGTTGGAACTCATTCCAATTCTACAGAACTGACCTTGCCTTGATCCTGTCCGGATTTTGCTTTTGACATAGGCTGGACAATCCCAAATCTTAACTTACTTAAGAGATAGGCTCTTCCCCTACCATATCTCATATGGAGTGGTAGACACTGATTTGATTGGAATCCAATTCAATAGGTATGCAGCTTCTCAAGTGCACAACCCCCAAAAGGAAATAGGTAACTCAGTAGTACTCATCATAGAGCACACCATATCACATAAGGTGCTATTGCTCCGCCCCGATATACCATCGTGCTATGGTGTATACGGAGGAGTAATGCCGAGAGAGAATCTCATTCTCCGTTAGAATAGTCCAGGAATCTCCGTGCTCAAGTATTCTCCTCTTTGATCTCATCAAAGGACATAATACATATACCCGTTTTTGGTTCTCTACTTCTAACTTATATTCTGTGAATATCTCAAAAGCTTCGGACTTGTGTTTCAACAGGAACATGTGTATGAATCTTGAGAGATCATCAGAGAATGTAATGAAGTACAAAGAACCGGTCCTTGCATGTGTAGACAGGGGACTTTCATACATCAGCATGTATCAATCCCAAGAGTTCACTAACCCTTTCTCTGTTTCCAATAAACCGAGCTGTGGTCATCTTATCTTTGTGACATGACCGGCAAGTTTCACAAGATGTAAATTCAAACTAATTTAAATATGTATCTAAATGTAACTTCAGCTAGTCGGGACACATTGATATGACCCAGTCTACAATACCTCAAGAAGGAATCGTTCATTTCTGAACTCTTCCTTTTATGCGTGTTCTGTACGTTAAGAACTGTGGTTTGATTTAGAACGTCTATGCTTTTAGATAACGTGCCTGAACCGATCAACTCTTGATATAGGAAATGTTCAAAACATTATCCAAACAATACAAAATTATATCATTCTTTAATAAAAAGAGACTGATATGATGTTGTATATCAGGCTCGGTATCTAATAACATTCGTTCAGAATCAATGTATTCTAGTAATACAGTGTGATAACTACCAACAGACTTGGCTGCAACACTTGCACCGTTTCTATCTCATGAAACATATCACCCGTTCTTAGTTCTCTACCTATCTGTAGCCCATGTAACAGATTACATATTTGGGATCCTGGTCCGGTATCAAATACCCAGGACGTAGAGGATACAGAGAAACAGTTCTTTGTAAGGAACACACCCGAAAAAGATGCATCATCATGCACTTTCTTCGTTTGGGCGGCATGGGAATCCTGGTATTCCCCTAAAACCTGCTCGGTCTTATAAAAATTATAAGTTGGAGCGGGACCAACGTTCCCCAGCTCAGTATAATAAGCGGGTTCGGTCAATACATCCATATTATTATCTTGATTAAGACGTGACATGGTCGCTACCTGGAGAGAGAGAGATGAAAACACTCTGCGTGCGCTCTTGCAAGATTAGATTGGTTATGAATTTTATCTAATCAGGATGGCTCCCACTGTTTTTATCAAATTTTCCTTCAAACCTTAAAAGGAAAGACTAGCCGGGATTAATTACACTCTACAAGTTCGCCAATCTTTCGGCCAGGCCAGTGCCGGTACTTTGAGGGAGGTTCCTCGTGCTTTCGCACGGACCTAATTAAAATAAACCTCGTTTTCCTAGGGGCGTATCCCCGTCGACACCTATCTAGATACCTACTTGATCGGCTAATTGTAAAGTGCAAAACTCTCCCAGGAGTAACAATTACTCGCAGTGGGTATCAGGATCCAACTATCATATAGAAGGTATGCAATCTCATTGCAAATTTCAACACTTGAAACTCCCGATAAAGGTTTTTACCCCTAGCACTTATGACCTTAATTATGGTCAACAAATCATAAGCACCAGTCAAGCTCAACCCGTCATTTCGTGATTAATTAGACCCACCCACATGACCCTTAACTGTGGTCAACAAAGTCACGCGACTGTCCTAACTAATCGCATCATATGCGGTGTAGGAAGACATCACTTAGCTACCGTACACTGTGCCTTGACTATAGTCAACAAACACAACACGAATACTAAGTACTCTACTTCCTAAAATGACGGAGGGTTGCAGATGGTTTTTAAGAAAACCTTTAACGCTTTGAACTTGATCTCGTTGTGGAATCAAATGGTTTTAAATGGAGTGTTTTTGAGGCTTCTTCTAGTTTCGCTAAAGAGGTCACTCCCGGTGAAGGGATCTCGGCTCTTTCCTCGTCGAATGAGGTGCAGGATATTCACAATACCACTATGCATAGCAAGAACTATAAAAGCAATCAAAAAACAAACCAAAGGTTGTAGCATCTGCTAGTTATTGGTAAAGAGGTCACTCCCGGTGAAGGGATCTCGGATCTTTCCTTATCGAATAAGGTGCTGGATGTTCTACAAGGAACACCACTATGCAAAGCAACAACTAGAGCTACCAAATTTTTTGAAATTCGATTCCACAATATCTTTTAGGTTTATTTCTTTCATTAATCTCATTAATGAATGTCCCATCATATAAGTCCACCTAAACATCACAGATAAATACAACGTACACTTATGCCATCCGCATTCGCCTCGATGTCCCGTCTGCACCGTTAGGTTAGGTAACTAACGACAGAGCGGGGCAAGGCTAGTGCGGGTGTAAAACATAAGAAACGTCTATATAATATATCATATATACTATATACAGTATCTATCTGAACATATCACATGATCATATCATAGATAACGCAGCAGAAAACAACATATGAATATTGGATATACTAGGACGTCCGTGTTTTATTTTGAGCCTGTATAAAAAACGGATTCCACGGTCGTGATGAATAGCCAATCCCACACCCCTAGACCCCTACGAGAGCGGCAAGCAACCCTAACAATTCTAGAGTTAGGAGACCCGGACTCGACTCCTCGAGATGGTCTCCCACTGGACCCTAGAACCCGGTTACTTGTGCTCCCCTCGTGGGTCTATCCTAATGCAGAAAAGTAAATAATATACAATGGTGACATCATCCTCAGCCCAGAAGTTCCCCAATAAAAGAATATTACATACAATGAATTTTACATGAATGAAAAAGAAAAACTCTCATCTCACATAAAATTCCCCGGCTATTCAAACACGACGATCCAATATAACATATCCAGCAACACATAACATCACATGTCATCAACGTAAGTAAACATGCACATCCCAATTGTCGTTGACATATAGCAACGAAACCGGCGATACACCACATATTACACTTACGGTCGCAGAAAAGAAAGTGTAAAACTACAACAGTTGGAATCCGCAACCTCTTTAGACATCGCATGCCTAATCAAATGAATTCCTTAGACATCACATGCCTAACTATTATAAACCCCGCATTTTAGTCTCATCATCGAAAACACTTTTCAATATCAAGTCGGGCAATTCAACAAGATTCCCGACATCCTGATCGAATGCTCGTCGCAAACTTTAGTAGACGGCCGTACCCCCGGATGCCGTCGACGAAGTGCACTAAGACGGAACAACGCTGTCGCGAGCACCCGAACGGATGCTTTTGGCGACGGGGTTCTCCTACAGTCACTTGGTCGGGGCTATGGGGCGTGGCTGTCTATTAAGTTTACCCGACGAGTATCCGCGTACGCTACGTGATTGCGACGGACTTTTGATCGCATCAAAATCCCGTGGCAACCGATCATTTGAGACTGAACTGCTAGATTTATAACATTCAAATTAGTTATCTCATAACTACTTATGGATTCCAAATATTGTATCACATTCCAGATAAATAGACAATGTCAAACTTTCCGATCGAATAAACAAACACCCAAGATTTCCCAAATAGTTCTCAACACTTGAGGGGAGTTTAAAAACATCCATCACATACCACAGTACCAATGGTCCAGCCGTAGAAGGGTCAAGCCAACGCCTCACATATGGCAACACCGTACTGCCCCAAACCCTAAGGTTCAAAAAGCAGTTCAAGACGGTCACATAATCGAGTTAAGGTTTGTTGTCTTCTAGAGGGTCCATTGTGTAACTTGCACGATTTAGACGTTCCTAAACTACGGAAAAATCCAACACTTGGAAATTTTCCGGGTCGGGAAAAAGTGAGTTATTGATATCCATTCGAACTTTTTAACACGTTCTAAAAATTAACCGGACAAACTAAACAAAGTTAAATTATCCGATCGAATCAACGAGTCCCCAATACAACCCTAAGAAAACTCAACACTTGAGTGGAATTAAAAATTCTCAGAAAAAATTGACAAGAAAGGACCTAAGAATAAATATATGAAGTATGAGAGACTAAGTCATAATTTGGGCCGCGGAACCACCGCCAAACCCTTGGATTGGCCGCGGTTCCACGGTCATATAAAAGAATCAGTGGGCCGTACTTCACAGTAATTCTTAATTTTTCCTGCTTAATTTTCTGAGCATTTTTAATTCATAAAGAATCACATTTTTAAAAAATATCCAGAGAAGGGTATTCGTCGGGGTTTCCGGGTTCGATCGGACTTTAAACTTCGTCTAGACTTCGCCTAAAGCTCTAGCTTGGCTCTGATACCACTGTAGGGTTCCTAGGCACTCTAACAAGGTTCTATAAGGCATCAACCTTGCCCGATTCAAAAAAATTAGCCGTGCCGAGCAACCCTAACCAAGATCGTATACTAGAGATTATGCGAAAACTAGCAAGTTAAACATTTTAACTACAAGTGAAAGGGATTACAACCTTTTTAGATCTGGTCCTTCACTTCTAAAGCTCCGTGTTGACGTACCTTTGCTGCGATCATCGGGATCCCGGACTCTAGCGATGGTTTCTTCGGAGAAATGAGCGGGCTAGGTCGTTGGCTTCGAGGCCGAAGATGATCTACGTCGAGGAGACTCAAACTCAAGCTCCATCTTCACTAGGTCAAGAACTTTGTGAAGAGAACACCCTAAACTAAATGGCAAGTAGTAGAGGATGATGAAATAGGAAATGGGTTCACTTTAGATTTGGATTTCTCACTCTAAATCTTCAATTGAAAATTTTCTAGTACGGTTTTTCTTCACTTGAAGAAGAGGAGGAAGAAGAAAAGAATAAGAATGAATTATATAAAATGAATAATCAAGTGAAGTCTATCATAATGCAACCATGGGTGAGCTAACCTTTATAAAGACTAAACCATAGTTAATTATAATGGTTTGGTTAATGAATATCTTAATCAAGACAAAATGAGTGGACTTTGTCAAAGTTGCTTCAAGCTTCATGAAGCTTCAAGCCATGACAAAAGAAGCCACCATTTTGAATAATTAAGATAAATAAAAACCTAAATTATAATTAACATGGTGTATGTCACACACCCACCCATGTTTACATGTATCATCAATCATGATACAAACTAGTGCACAAACATATATCACATATACAACTTGTGCACATCAAGTGAGAAAATCAATCTTAAGTGAACCAATACTAGTTAATGTAAAGTAATATATCAAATATATAATTATACATTAAATCATTAAATCAACACTTGATTTAATGATCCGGTCATATCGCATATAACCGACTAATATCTAGTGTATCAATATATCGAATTAACACTTGATTCGTAACCCGGCTATATCACATATAACCGAGCGATGATACAAATCGCGAGAATAGAATACAGTATCACATACTGGTATTATTCTCGGTCCCGCACATATCTCATATGCGCTCCTATTTTGTTTCGCTTGAGCCAGGAAACCTCTGTGTAGGACTCTAAAGACTCGTCAATACGCCGGCAGTAGGTGGTGATCATATCAATCATCCACAAGCCGCAAGAGGTCTGCTAAACGTAACGGCCACCCGGGTATTGAACGATCAGAAGATCGACGAGCAAGCCTGCTCACACTCCTGCGAATCCAATCAGTAACACTTACCGCACAGTCCGGTCTGTTCGTCTGATATGTCGCATATCTCGCCTAGGGGTGGTAAACGTCAGACCCCAGTAGCTTGATAAGTTATGCCGATGTAAGGTCCACAACAAGCGTGAAACTACTGATAACACTTACCAGTAAATCACGGTAACCATGGCCAGGGATTTCCAGTTATGGCCAGTCGAACATAGCGCTACAT
This sequence comes from Agapanthus africanus, assembly GCA_030015575.1. NCBI lineage: Eukaryota > Viridiplantae > Streptophyta > Magnoliopsida > Asparagales > Amaryllidaceae > Agapanthus > Agapanthus africanus. The sequence continues at coordinate 243,043,284 of JASDDO010000012.1, forward strand.
CAACCCACAATACCGAGAGAGACGAATCCCCTCCTATCGCTCATTACCTCCATGTGAATCGGGACTGTACCTAAAAACCACCTGTTTGCACGACTCGGTAGAGCCGTGGTAGGGTGGAAATCAAAGCACAGTGGGAGACACACAAGACTCTATGACGATCTCGGGACAACAGACTAAGCTGTACCAGTGTCACCAGAGAACTGCCATCTGACGTGAGGTATAATACCATCGAGGAGTTCTCGGCGAGTCCGTTCAGTGTACCCAGTCTTCACTGAGCACCCGCTTACCATCTCTGATGTCAAACACCAATGGATATGGGATCATCCATCGCCCATCACATGGGTCGAAAAGATATACGCTAGTCTACTCTGGAATATCGATGCCCCGTCTCGATATTCCCACGACTAGGAACATTGAAGGATGTACTCATGGACTACCCAGGCCCCACTAGTATGATCTACATCATAGTCCTGGAAGTCGAGTACACATCCTAAGGGCTTTCTCAATATGTAACAGAGAGACAATAAGTATACATGTTAAGATAAAGAGCAACCAGATAGCGTACTATCATGTCGCGCAAGAAAGTCCTCCCTATATATGTCCCAGCATCCACTACATTATACATCTTATGTACAGTAATGGCTTCTAGGGCATACATATAACTAACAGTTTAGAGGCAGTTCAAGACGGTCACATAATCGAGTTAAGGTTTGTTTTCTTCTAGAGGGTCCACCGCGTTACTTGCACGACTTAGAAAATTTCAAACTCAAGAAAAAATCCAAATTTTGAAAAAATTTCCGACTGGGGAAAAAGTGAGTTATTGATATCCGTTCGAACTTTTTAACAGTTTCTAAAATTATCCGGAAAAACTAAACAAAGTTAAATTATCCGATCGAATCAACGAGTCCCCAATACAACCCAGAAAACTCAACACTTGAGTGGAAATAAAGAAATTCCCAGAAAAAAATGACAAGAAAGGACCTAAGAATAAATATATGAAATTACAGGGACTAACTCAAAATTTTGGCCGCGGAACCTTGGCCAAACCCTTGATTTGGCCGCGGTTTCGCGGTCATATAATCGAGTTAATATACCGTACTTCACAGTACTTCTTATTTTTTCCTGCTCTATTTTATGAGAATTTTTAATTCAGAAAAAATCAACTTTTTGAAAATTGTCCAGAGAGGGGTTCAAATTAGGGTTTCGGTGTTCGATCGGACTTTAAACTTCGTCTAGACATCGCCTAAAGCTCTAGCTTGGCTCTGATACCACTGTAGGGTTTCTAGGCACGCGCACAAGGGTCTACGAGGCATCACGAAGAGAAAGATGCAGTCTTGCTTCCGATCTTCGATACAAAGATGATCTACCTTGAAGTTTCATTAACACAAGCTAACACTCACCAAATGAAGTGAACACTCTCATCTAAAGGGAAAGGATAGATGAGAATGATGAAGTAGGATTTTTGCTCTCTTTTATTTTCTTATTCTCACTCATTTTCATCACAAAATCAAAAGCAAGAAAGCTTTTCTAAGAAAAGAGAAGGAAGAAGAAGATGGATCATGAATCATGCCTTTTGTGATGAATAATGAAAGTGTGATAATGATTAATCTTGCAACCATGGTCAAGAATGACTCATGTAGAGATTTAACTAGGGCTAGGGTTTGGGTTGGGTTAAAAATGAGTCACACATAAATATCAAGCATAATATCTCATTCAAGACAAAAGAAAAGCTTCTAGAATCTACTAGAAGTCTTAACCCTAATCCAAACCCTAATCATGTTTAAACTCCACAAAACATGTTGCATTAATAACCATATCATGTTACAATATTATATATCACATATATAATATTTATCGTAACAAAATAAAATAATACAATTAACATATATCGCATATATATCAATGTATTACCCGAGTGAGAAAAAGAATCTTTTAGTGAGCTAATATTAGTTAATGTAATTTAATATATCATATATATTATTATACATTAAATTATCGAATCAACACTTGATCCGACAATCCGGCTATATCGCATATAACCGTCTAATACGATGACCCAGCTATATCACATATACCCGGCCGATATCTCATATGGCGAGAATCCAATACGGTATCACATACCGCATTATCCTCGGTCCTGCACATATCACATATGTGCCCCTACTCCGTTTTGCCTGAGTCAAGAAACTTTTGTGTAGGACACTAAAGAATCGTCAATACACAGACAGTAGGTGATGATCATATCAAACACCCACAAGCTGCAAGCGGTCAGCTAAACGTAACAGCCACCCAGGTATTGAGCGCTCAGAAGATCAATAAGAAATCATGTACATTCTCCTGTGAATCCAATCAGTAACACTCCCGTATAGTCCGGTCTCGTCGTCTGATATGTTGCATATCTCGCTTAGGGGTCGTAAACGTCAGACCCCAGTAGCTCGATAAGTCGTGTCGATTTGAGGACTATAACAGTTCGAGAAACTACTGATAACACTTACCAGTAAATTTCAGCAACCCTGGCCAGGGATTTCCAGTTATAGCCGATCGAACACAGCACAACATAGACTCCCTATACCGGGAGAGACGAATCCCCTCTCATCGCTCATTGCCTCCATGTGATTCGGGACTGTACCCAAAAGCCACCTTTTTGCACGCCCTCTTGGACGTGGTATGATGGAAATCAAAGCACAGTGGGAATCACACATGACTCTATGACGATCTCGGTTCAACAGACTACTCTGTACCTGTGTCACCGGAGAACTGCCATCTGACGTGAGGTATAATACCATCTGGGAGTTCTCGGCGAGTCCTTCCTGTGTACCCAGTCTTTACTGAGCACCTGTACACCATCCTTGATGTCAAACACCGATGGATATGGGATCATCCATCGCCCATCATATAGGTCAAGATGCGTATACGCTAGTCTACTCTGGTGTATCGATGCCCTATCTCGATACACCCTCAACTAGGAACAGTTATAGGATGTACTCGTCGACTACCGTGGCCCCACTAGTATGATCTCATCATAGTCCCAGTAGTCGAGTACATATCCTAAGGGCTTTATCAACATGTAACATAAAGACAATCAGAGTACATGTTAAGATAAAGTACAACCAGATAGCATACTATCATGTCGAGCAAGAAAGTCCTCCCTATATATGTCCAAGCATCCATTACAATATACATCGTATGCACAGTAATGGCCTCCAGGGCATACATATAACTAACAGTTGAGTGTTGGCGACGAAGGTCGCTTTCCCTTTCCCCTTTTCATTCCGGAGATCCGTTTTTGAAGAGGACGGCCTATGGCCCATCTGGTCCATTTGGGCCAGCTTGTCAATCAAGGCCTGGAAGGTGGTCGGCTTGAAGAACATCATAAATTGGGAGGATCAAGGGTCCCCATGAACATGCCCACAGCAGGAGCTTCTTCTATGCGCTGTTCACACTTTGACCATAGGTTACGCCACCGAATTGCGTATTGAACCCAGGTCTCTCCCGGCTTCACTCTGGCGTTGATTAATGCCGTGATTGGGGTGCGCTCGCTTGCGCTTGCGAACCGTTGTGTGAAAAGTACTTCCATCTCTGTAAATGTCTTGATGGAGTCATTTGGAAGCTCCGAATACCATTCAAATGCTGTCTCCGCCAAGCTGCCGACAAATTGGCAAAGCAATAGTTTGTTGATTGATCATCTTTTTGTGTGTTTGGTAAAATGTTTCACAACCAAATAAATTTATACCGCAATCAATTAACGGTGTCGATGTAGCGCGTTAATGAATACGGATCGTCCGCTGAGATATGTGTTTTGATCGACCTTATTTTAGATGAGTCGAAATGAAAAGATAAAAGAAATAGTAAGAAAGTTGATTCAAGATTTGTGAGTTTTGATTTTAAGAAAACATAAAGAATATAGATCTAGAATCAAGAATCAAGAAATGTCCCAATCACTTTGATTTATCAAGATAATGAAGAATAGCTTGTAGGATTCGATTGAGTTAATAGTTAATGATGAATCTAATAATTCCTAATCTTATCTATTGATAATCTGTAGCTAGATTGATGATGATGGTGAAGATTAGGGATCAATTGGAGAAATTGTTAGTGTATATGCCCTAGGGGCCATTATTGTATCATACTAGCTTGTATATTACTTAATGGAAGCTTGGGATATTCACAGTTATATAACAGTCTTGCTAAACATGGTAGTATGCTACTTGGTTTTATCTATCTTAATATGTGTGTACGTATTGATAGAGCCCTTAGGATCTTGCTTGACTACCAGCGTTGTGATGGCAGTCACACTAGTGGGGGCTGGGTAGTCTACAAGCACATCCTTTTTCAGGTCCCTAGTCGTAGGATTATCGAGACAGGGCATCGATACTCCGGAGTAGAATAGTGTGTACGCTTCTCATCCCAGTTGGGGAGATGGTATGTCCCACAGCCATCAGTATGTCGTACTGGAGATAGTATACAGGTGCTCGTTGGGTTGCGGGTACACCGGACAGGACTCGCGGGGAACTGTTGGTTGGTATTATACCCGTCGTCAGTTAACAGTTCCCAGGTGACATGAGTACAACATAGTCCGCAGACTTGACACTGCTACTTCGCCTCGAGTGTGTCCCACTGTTCCTAGATTGCTACCCAACCACGGCTCAAAGGAGTCATGCAAACAGGTAGCAGTTGAGTGCAGTTCCGAGCACTTGGAGGCAGTGGCGGTTAGACAGGATTCGACTCTCCCGGTATTGGGAATTGATATCGCGCTGTGTCAGAGAGCCATTACGCAAAGTCCCTGGCCAGGGTAAGCGAGATTTACTGGTAGGTTTTCCAGTAGTTTCTCAAGGTGTAATGGGCTTCACTCCGACACGACTTATACAGCTTTTAGGGGATTGACGCTTGCCGCCCCTAGGCCCGATATGCGATAGTCCTAGACGAACAGACCGGACTGTATGGAGATTGTCACATCAGGCTCAGTAGGAGTTCGGATGGGTTTCCTCATCGGCCTTCTTATCGACATCTACCTGGGGACCGTTACGTACAGCTAGTGCCGCTTGCAGTCTGTGTTTAAACCCACTGCCAGCGTAGTAGTCGAGTCTTTAGAGTCCCACACATATCGTTTCCCTGCTCCAGGCGAAACGATATAGAGGTCGTATGGTTTTACAACAAGTGTTCAGACGCATACGTGTTTAAACGCACGTACGACGTTCGAACAGTTTTTTACTAGACGGCTTTGGTTTATGCCAGATTCTAGTATCGGTTTATTGGATTTATAAGTCTAAAGTTTTTCCGTGTTTTCATGGATAGGAGGGGCGTTCTCGTAATTTGGCGGGAAGCTTCTAGAAGTATGGTGACTTGAGGGTTTAGGTGGCATTTACATTAAATGCATTTGTGACTCATTAGATGAATCATTCAAGTGAGTTAATGAAGCATTTATTGCTTAATGACTCACTTGATGATTCATTGCACATAATTAATGAAGCATGATGATAAATCATTTGATTTATTTATTTGATAATTCTTTATGCTTCATAATATGTTAGAAGTGAGAAACATTTTCATTATAATTCATGCTCACCTTCTCTCTCCTCAAGCTCTCTCTCTTCAAACCCTAATCCTCCCCTCTCATGTGTTGAGATCAAGGATTATATAGACTAATTAAGCCATAACCTCACTCTATATCACCTAGATGCCTTTGATTAGCAACTATAGAAACCTAGTTACCTCAAGATTAGAGGTGAAGCTTGGAATAGAAGCCCTCGGGTGGATCGTCTATTACATAGAGGAGGCCGAACAGGAGGTGGATAACGAAAAGACGAAGGACTAGGTTCACTAGGTACAATCTCTTCTCATAGTAGTTAACAACTCCTATGTATATGTTAGTTATAGTTTAGCAAAGATCCTTTCGGTTAGTCGATGTTAATCCAAAGAAAAAGATTGTTTTTCATTTTTCCGCCTCCTCGCCACTCGTGGGGTGTTGTACATCGACTTACAGTGGTATCAGAGCCTCGCTAAACAATAATTAACTTATTAGCAAAGTCGTTACAAATTTGAACGCAAAACGAACCGGAAAAAATATCGTATTCACCAAGTTTCTGTCGAATTTAAATCGAAGTCTAAAATTTTTTCAGGGACCTCTAAAAATACAAGCAGGGAAATATAAGAATACTGGAAAAAATTGGGTGCATGAATCGGCCAAACAGCTGCCGAACCGCGGCCGATCCCACCGATCCGCCGCGGATCCGCGGCTGAGTTGAAGCCGATTCAGCCCAATTTTCCACAGTAACTCTTCTGTGAATATTTTGTCTTTTCTGGAATGTTTATTTTCTGCTCAAGTCTCAGGTGCACAGAGAAGTTTTGGAGTAGAATCTAAAGTGTTTGCTCGATCGAAATTGTACGATGTTTGCTATTTAGATTATATATGTGAACTGTATAATGTGTTCGTAAACCACCCATAACTGCTAGTATGTCAGTTGGCAGGGGGTTGCACATTTCTGTAATGAACTTGATTGGATTGTTGTGATGATTAGCCGGGGTTTGAGATGGGTTATTATATTCATTCATTCGATGTAATTGTAATATGTTGTAATATTATTTTGCGGGGCACATCCAGGTTGCGGTTGTAGCCACCGTTGTATTATTTCATTTTACTATTTTTGCTCCTAGGATAGACCAAAGGTGGGGTGCACAAACTACAGGGTACTTTGATGTGTTTAGTGGCCAACTCATGTTGTTGAGGGAGACCTCTTCACTTCGGGTACTTGGCGGGTAGTTTGCCGTACCCGTAGGGGTCTAGGGTGGGGTAATGGCTATTCATCACAACTGTGTAATCTGTATTTCGTTCTAGGCTCAAAGAAAATACGGATTGCTTGTATATCCAATAATGTTCATCTGTGATCTGGAATGCCTATTATTGCGTCAGACGAATGTACAATATCTATATATGATAGCTATTTAGACGTCACTTATGTTTTACACTCGCGCTAGCCCAGACCCCGCTCTGTCGTTAGTTAAGTAACCTAACGGGTGATGACGGGACCCAGTAGCGAATGCGGATGGCATAAGAGGACCTTGTATTTTCGTTGTTTTCTGCAATGATAGGTTAATGATGGGACACATTATTATTAATGCAAAGAAAATAAACCAAAGTTGAATCGTTGAAACAGTTTAAAAGAAACCACTCGGTTATTTTAAAACAGAGGATATTTTTAATTGCGGAGCTTTAACCACTTCTTTTTAAAGGCTATCAGGTTCCTTCGACCATATCAAGTTCACTACGTTCACGGTTTCGCCAAAACCATTCGTAGCCCTCCGTCATTTCATTTGGGTATTCAGTAGTATTCAAGCTATGTATTTTGACCAACACCAAGGCATAGTGTTTGGTAGCTGCTGGGTATTCATTTGTTGCATAGATAGATGAGTTAGTTTGGGACAGTCGTATTATCATTTTGGCCAACGTCAAGGATATGTACGGATGGGTTCAAATTAACAAGATAATGATGGGTAGAACTTGACATGTGACTTATGACATTTTGACCAACGCCAAGGTCATAAGAGCATGGGGCAAAAATTTATATCGGGAATTTCTAAAGAAACTGAAATTTGCAAAGAGATGCATACCATTTGGAGTTTGATGAATGTTGGTAGGATTCCTACAGCATTATCATACGATCATATTTGGATCACGATCCTACTGTGAGTATATGCTACACATCAGGAGATTCGTCACTTAACGATCAATGCTATAAACCAAGTAGGTGCCGAGAAAGGTGTCAGCGGGGCTACGCCCCCAGAGAAAAGAGGTTATTTAATTAAGGAACTTCACGAAAGCGTTGGAAAACCTCCCTCGAAGTATCGACACTGGCCTGGCTGAACGGTTAAGCAAGTATTGTACGGTGAGAATAGTCCTGGCCAGTTCTTCCTTTTTGGTTTGAGGAGGGATTCGAAAAACAGTGGGAGTCATCCAGTTTAGATAAACTAAAAACCACTCTAAACTTGCAAGAGCATCATGCTAAAGTGTTCCCTCTCTCTCTCATTGCAGCGACCCAAAACATGACAGGACTTAAGTTACTATTAGAGAAAAATATATTGACAGGGCCAAACTATAAAGATTGGCTGCGGAATGTCAAAATGGCTTTGACCTATGACAGATTGGGGTATGTCCTCAACGCTAAGGTGAAAGGTTCCTAGGCACACCAAGGAGGTCTCACAAGGCATCAACCATGCCAATTTCAAAAATTAGAGGTGCCGAGAAACCCTAATACGGACCGTTGGCTAGAAGTTTAGGCGAAAACAATAACTAGCAAACAACTTTACTAATAAAGAACGGAAATACAACCTTTGTAGATCCGGTGCTCCACCTCCATAGCTCCGCAATGATGTCTCTCTGCTATCCAAAATGAATCCCGGACTCTGGCATCGGCTTCATCGGAGAAATGGGCGGGCAAGGTCGTCGGCTTCGTGCCGAAGATGATCTACGTCGAGGCATCACAAGATCAAGCTCCCACTTCACCAAGTCATGAAACTTGTGAATAAAACACACTCTACTACTTGGTAAGAGGTAGAGGATGAAGAAATAGGAGGTGGGTTCACTTTAGATTTGGATTTCTCACTCTTTTTCATCAATCACCATTGATGGAAACTAGGTTTTCTTCTTGAAGAAGAAGAAGAAGAAGAAGATGATAATGTTATGATAAGTATTTTCCAAATAGAAAATAAAAGGAATCCTTATCATAATCTAACCATGGTGAAGTGTAGAGAATCAACTAGGGTTAAGTGGAGTGGTTAGGGTTAAGCATGAGACAAAATGGTGACTTAGTCAAAGCTTCATGAAGCTTCCACATGCAAGTCCAAAATGAGCCACCATTTCATTTCTTTATGCCATTTATTTTCCAAAATAAATAAACAAATAAATAAATGATGGAAAAACAAAACCCTAATTTCCAACATAACCATGGTTTAATTCTTTACACTTAACCAAAAAGCATGTATCATCAAACATGATACAATCATGTGCACAAAAGTATATCACATATACAATGTGCACATCAAGTGAGAAAATCCATTTAAAAGTGAACCAATACTAGTTAATGCAAAGTAATATATCAAATATATAATTATACATTAAATCATTAAATCAACACTTGATTTAACGATCCGGTCATATCGCATATAACCGACTAGTATCCAATGTATCGGCTTATCGAATCAACCATCGATTCGATAACTAGGTTATATCGCATATAACCATTCGATACATTCATCGCGAGAATGGAATACGGTATCACATACACGCATTATTCTCGGTCCCGCACATATCTCATATGCGCTCCTATTTCGTTTCGCATGAGCCAGGAAACCTCTGTGTAGGACTCTAAAGACTCGTCAATACGTCGGCAGCAGGTGATGATCATATCAAACACCCACAAGCCGCAAGCGGTCTGCTAAACGTAACGGCCACCCGGGTATTGAGCGATCAGAAGATCGACGAGCAAGCCCGCTCACACTCCAGTGAATCCAACCAGTAACACTTACCGTACAGTCCGGTCTGATCATCTGATATGTCGCATATCTCGCCTAGGGGTTGTAAATGTCAGACCCCAATAGCTCGATAAGTCGTGTCGATATGAGGCCTAAAACAGTTCGAGAAACTACTGGTAACACTTACCAGTATATCTCAACAACCCTGGCCAGGGATTTCCGGTTATAGCCAATCGAACACAGCGCAACATCAACTCCCTATACCGGGAGAGACGAATCCCCTCCTATCGCTCATTGCCTCCATGTGACTCGGGACTGTACCCAAAAACCACCGTTTTGCACGCCTTCTTGGATGTGGTAAGGTGGAAATCGAAGCACAGTGGGAACCACACAAGACTCTATGACGATCTCGGGTCAACAGACTACTCTGTACCAGTGTCACCAGAGAACTGCCATCTGACGTAAGGTATAATACCATCTGAGAGTTCTCGGCGAGTCTGTCCAGTGTACCCAGACTCTACTGAGCACCCGTACATCATCTTTGATGTCAAACACCAATGGATATGGGATCATCCATCGCCCATCTGTATGGGTCGAGAAGGTATACGCTAGTCTACTCTGGTATATCGATGCCCCGTCTCGATACACCCACGACTAGGGACTTTGAAGGATGTACTTATGGACTACCATGTCCCTACTAGTATGATCCGCATCATATTCCAGGTAGTCAAGTACACATCCTAAGGGCTTTACCAACATATAATAGAGAGACAATCTGTGTACACGTTAAGGTAAAGAGCAACCAGATAGCATACTATCATGTCGAGCAAGATAGTCCTCCCTATATATGTCCCAGCATCCACTACAATATACATCCTATGTACAGTAATGGCCTCTAGGGCATACATATAACTAACAATCTCCCACTTGCACTAGGGCCATCTGATAGCAGTAAGTTGTAGTATCTCATACTCAACCATCCCATAAAAGTCTCTCTTTGGGAATAGGCCTTCGTGAGTGGATCCGCCGTGTTGTCCTCTGAGTCGGCTCTCCTAACCTCGATCACCCTGGAGATCAACTATCTCCATGATCAGGTGATACTGCCTTAGAATAAGTCTGGATCACTGATGGGACCAGCGTTCCTTGGCATAAGCCACAATTCCATTGTCTCACAATGGTAGGAAAGTAGTTCATCTCATGAACTAAAATACACCCAAACATCCTCTTTGGTAGCATCTTAAGTAGCGATGTATCGTGCCTTTATCGTCTAGTATGCCACGGTATTTAGCTTGGAACTCTTCCAACATACCGTCCCTTTACTGAGGGTAAAGACAATGCCTGTGACTGACATTCTGTCGTTCTCATCACTCTGGAACACTTCCAGTGATTCTCCCCAGGATCAACTGATACCATCTCACTATAACTAGTGAGTGTCCTAATATCCATTTAGATCTATCTCATAGATCCAAAATCCAGGATTCAGTAGGTATCGATTTGATCCTATATGGAGAATCATTGTGATAAGCGAAGATTGATCGAGCGTAGCATAGGAAACTTCTTCCCTATCAAGAGTATATCATCCACGTACTCTAAGAGGATCGTCACAATACTCCCTACTACCTTTTTGTTTTTACAAGGTTCATGTACCATTTTGATGATGTCAAATTCTTTGACTAATCCATCAAAACAGATGTTCCAACTCCGCGATGCCTGCTTTATCTTATAAAGCATCTTGTACGCGTTTCCGCTGCTCCCACTGTCTACGAAGCCCTATGGCTGTGTACTTACAGACGCACTCTTCTAAAACACCATCTAGAAAAGTAGTCATGGCACCCAACCGCCAGATATCATAATCATGGTATGTAGCCGTGGCAAGTAGGATCTGGATGGACTTAAGCATAGATCCTTAGAAAAGGTTTCAACATAATCCATACCTGGTCAATGATGCAAACCTTTAACAAGTCTAGTTTTGAAAGTCTCAACCTTTCCATGTACACCAAGTAATCTTCTCAAGATATACTTGCTCCTGATGGGGATTTAACCCTTCAAATATAGCAACTAAAGTCCATACTTTGTTGGTGTATAAGTATTCCATCTCAGATCGCTAAGCATCCAGCCATTCTTACAGAGTCCCACTTCTGATGGCCAGCTCGAAACTAGTTGGGTCATCATCTCATGATGCAATCCTCGCTCCCACTGTCATAGAGAAACCGAAGTATCTCTCAGGTGGGTGAGGAACCCTACTAGATCGGCGGAGAGGCTGAGGTTCATTGGAATCTACTGAATCCTTTGGTTCTATCAAATCATCAGCTGCAGTTTGTATAGCTGGAACATTTCCAGTTCTACATAACAGATCTTTCCACGAGTTTGTCCGGATTTTTCTTTTAGACATAGGCCGGTCAACCCCAAATCTTAATTAGCTTAAGACATGGGCTCTTCCCTTTCCATATCACATATGAAGTGGTAGGCAGTTGATTTGATTTGAACCCTATTCAATAGGTATGCAGCTTCTCAAGTGCATAACTCCCAAAAGGAAACAGGTAACTCAGTAGTACACATCATAGAGCGCACCTTATCATATAGGGTGTGATTGCTCTGCCCCGATATACCATCGTGCTAAGGTGTATTCGGAGGAGTAATGCTGAGAGAGAATCTTATTCTCCTTTAGAATAGTCCAGGAATTCCATGCACAAGTATTCTCCTCCCTGATCACATCAAAGGACATAATACTTATACCCGTATTAGTTCTCTACTTCTAACTGATATTCTGTGAATATCTCAAAAGGTTCGGACTTGTGTTTCAACGGGAACATATGACTGAATCTTGAGAGATCATCAGAGAATGTAATGAAGTACAAAGAACCGGTCTTGGCAAGTGTAGACAGGGGACCTTCATACATCAGCATGTATCAATCCCAAGAGTTCACTAACTCTTTCTCTGCTTCCATTAAACAGAGCTATGGTCATCATATCTCTGTGACATGACTGGCAAGTTTCACAAGATGTAAATTCAAACTAATTTAAATATGCATCTAAATATAACTTCATCCAGTCGGGTCGCATTGATATGACCTAGTCTACAATGCCTCAAGAAGGATTCGTTCATTTCTGAACTCTTCCACTTGTGTGTGTTCTGTATACTAAGAACTGTAGTTTGATTTAGAACATTAATGCTTTTAGATAACGTGCCTGAACCGATCAACTTTTGATATAGGAAATGTTCAAAACATTATCCAACAATACAAAATTATATCCTTTCTTTACTAATAAAGTGACTGATATGATTTTGTATATCAGGTTCGGTATCTAATAACATTCGTTCAGAATCAATGTATTAGTAATACAGGGTGACAGTGACCGACAGACTTGGCTGCAACTCTTGCCCCGTTTTCTGCCTCATGAAACTTATCACCCATTCTCAGTTCTTTACCTATCTGTAGCCCATGTAACATATTACATATACGGGATCCTGATCCGGTATCATATACCCAGGACGTAAAGGATACAGAGAAACAGTTCTTTGTAATGAACACACCCGAAAATGATGCATCATATGCACTTTCTTCGTTTGGGCAGCGTAGGAATTCTGGTATTCCCCTTATTTCCTGCTCTGTCTTATAACAATTATAAGTTGGAGCGGGACCAACATTCCCCAGCTCAGTATAACAAGCGGGTACGGTCAATTTTCCGTTTTATTATCTTGATTAAGGCGTGATATGGTCGCTACCTGGAGAGAGAGAGAGAGAAGAAAACACTCTGCGTGCGCTCTTGCAAGATCAGATTGGTTATTATTTTATCTAATCAGGATGGCTCCCACTGCTTTTTATCAAATCTTCCTTCAAACCCTAAAAGGAAAGACTAGCCGGGATTAGTTACACACTACAAGTTCGCCAATCTTTCAGCCAGGCCAGTGTCGGTACTTTGAGGGAGGTCCCCCGTGCTTTCGCACGAACCTAATTAATGTAAACCTCGTTTTCCCAGAGGCGTAACCTCGTTAACACCTTTCTAGACACCTACTTGATCGGCTAATTGTAATGTGTAAAACTCTCCCAAGAGTAACTCTTACTCGCAGCGGGTATTGGGATCCAACTATCTCATAGAAGGTATGCAATCTCATTGAAAATTTCAACACTTGAAATTCCCGATAATATTTTGCCCCCAGCACCCTATGACCTTGACGGAGGTCAACAAACCATAGGCTACTAGTCAAGTTCAACCCGTCATTTCTTGATCGAATTAAACCCACCCGCACGACCCTTGACGGAGGTCAACAAGGCCGCACGACTACCCTAATCCAATCTGCATCATATGCATAAGTAGATAAATACTAGTTAGCTACCGCACACTACGCCTTGACGGAGGTCAACAAACGTAGCACGAATACTAAGTAGGACTTATCTGAAATGACAGAGGGCTACGACAGGTTTTCTGAAAACTTATTGCGTAAAGAACTTGATATCGTTATAGGATCGAATGAATTTTGAAATGGAGTGTCTTTGAGGTTTTTCTAGTTTTGCTAAAGGAGTCACTCCCGGTGAAGGGATCGTCGGTCCTTTCCTCGTTGAATGAGGTGCGGGATATATCATATATATCACTGTGCAAAGCAAAAACTCTTAAAAGCAATCAAAAGAGAAACCGAGTATGTAGCATCTGCCAGTTATTGCTAAAGGAGTCACTCCCGGTGAAGGGATCTCGGTCCTTATCGAATAAGGTGCATGATATATCACATATACCACTGTGCAAGGCAAGAACTGTAGCTACCTGTTTTATTTTGAAATTCGATTCTACAACATCTTAGGTTTCTTTTATTTCATTAATCTCATTAATGAAGTCCTATTATTTAAGTACCTAAACATCACTGATAAATACGTCGTACACTTATGCCATCCGCATTCGCCTCGATGTCCCATCGTGCACCGTTAGGTTAGGTAACTAACGGCAGAGCGGGGCAGGGCTAGCGCGGGTGTAAAACATAAGTAACGTCTATATAATATATCATATATGCTATATACAGTATCCATCACATAACATCACATGATCACATCACAGATATCGCAGCAGAAGAAACATATGAAATATTGGATATACTAGGACGTCCGTGTTTTCAATACGAGCCAGTATAAAACACGGATTCCACGGTCGCGATGAATAGCCAAACCCACACCCCTAGACCCCTACGAGAGCGGCAAGCAACCCTACCAATTCTAGAGTTAGGAGACCCGGACTCGACTCCTCGAGTTGGTCTCCCACTGGACTCCAGAACCCGGTTACTTATGCCTTCCTCCTTGGGTCTATCCTAGTGCGGAAATGTAAATAATATACAAACGGTGACATTTTCCGCAACCTGGAAGTGCCCCAATAAAAGAATATTACATACAAGTTTTTACATGAATGAAAACGAAAAACACTCATCTCACATAAAAACCCCCCGGCTATTCAAACACGACGATCCAATATAGCATATCCAGCAACACATAACATCACATGTCATCAACTTAAGTAAATATGCGCATCCCAATTGTCGTTGACATATAGCAACGAAACCGGCGATATCACATATTACACTTACGGTCACAGAAAAGAAAGTGTAAAACTACAACTGTTGGAATCCGCAACCTCCTCAGACATCGCATGCCTGACCAAATGAATTCCTTAGACATCACATGCCTAACAATTATAAACCCCGCATTTTAGTCTCATTATCGAAAACACTTTTCAATATCAAGTCGGGTAATTCAACAAGATTCCCGACATCCTGATAGAATGCTCGTCGCAAACTTCAGTAGGCGGCCGCACCCCCGACGCCGTCGACAAAGTGCACCAAGGAGGAACACCGCTGCCGCGAGCACCCGAACGGATGCTTTCTGCGACGGGGTTCTCCTACAGTCACTTGGTCGGGGATATGGAGTGAGGCTGTCTATTAAGTTTATCGGCGAGTATCCGCGTACGCTACATGATTGCGACGGACTTTTGATCACATCAAAATTCCGTGGCAACCGATCAAGTGAGACTAAGCTGCTATGTTTATAACATTCATTCAGTTATCTCATAACTTCTTGTGAATTCCAATTATTGTATCCCATTCCGGATAAATAGAAAATGTCAAACTTTCCGATCGAACAATCGAACACCCAAGTTTTCCCGATACAGATCAACACATGAAACAAGTCTAAAAACATTCAGTTCGTGCCTCAGCACCAACGGTCCAGCCGTAGAAGGGTCAAGCCAACGCCTCACATGTGGCACGCCGTACTGCCCCAAACCCGAAGGTTCAACCAAGGGTCATCCTACGCTCCGAAGGTAAAACCTAACGCTCTGATACCAACTTTGTCACGACCCGAAAGTACGGAACATGACCGGCACTTAGACTACGAACGTCTCAAGGAGTACGTATGCTAAGTAAGCCGAAACCCAGAAATCCAAACCAAGAGAAGTAGTAGAGAATAGGAAGAACCATATCAAATCAACCTGTATGCAACATAATATACAACGCCTAAAGGCGAGGATCACAACAGAAATGGAACTCAACCAGCAAGAAACTCAAGAAATATAACATGCTACTCTATGGTCGAAAGAATAACATTACTGGTCTCTATCTCAAAAAAATACAAGTTTGGTTGATGGAACTTCTAGATACAACTGAAATATAATATACAAGGTATAATGATGGGTAAGATACAATAAACCCACCTACTAACAATTCACCCGAAAAGAAACCGTGCCCGCAAAGCCGTAATGAAATCCGTACGGCAACACCTGCAAGAAACTGGGGCACAACAGGGGTGAGTTGCCAACTCGTGAGTAGAAAAAGATCTACGAACAGAAAATCGCATGAATAATGCAACCTAGGTCAATGATCATAATATATCCTCAAATATAAGAATAACATGCAGCCTATAACAATGGCTAGGGTAATATCTAACCCGAGTGTGATCTCATGTGCCCGTGTCAGTGCCTCAGGTAGCAATATATCATATGAATGAGGTATGAATGCATGAAAACAGAATACATGTAAATGAAGAAACTGTTTTCATAAATTAGTGAGATTTCCTTTGTATTTTTAAAATGAGGTATCATAAATGAAATCAGCATCAACAGTGTCTAGTATCGACAAAAAACATAATTCTCAATGTCTCAAAACCTCAGGCTCCGGCCATCCGGACTGGCCTGTATCATCAAATCTCAGTACCTCAATATCTCGAAATCTCAATGTCTCAATCTCAATATCTAGGGCGCCGTCAGTCCAGACCGGCCCCTACCATCCATCTCAAGACCACGACGGTATCCTCCGGATATCCGACGCGTCGGGTAAAATCACCGGTAGGTAGTCTCCCCCTGCCAGGCTCATCGTCATCACCATGAGCTTCTTGCCCCGGGGTACCTTACCGGGTCCACCATGTACCCGAAACGGTTCATCCAACTCCTCGAATCGGGTCTCCAAATCTATCAGCAAACTCATGGTGGACGACTCATACATCATGGGAAAAACCGCGCTTTTTATTTAAAAAGAGAAAGAAGAAGTTTGTATATGTTTTGCGGTTTTCCCCAAATCCAGAAAATCTCATGGAAATCCAAATCCAAAACCTCAATAGCACGTAAAAAGTGAATATATGCATGAGAATCCATGAATGCGGCTAACAATGAATAACAGTATGCATGAGGTAGCAGGTAATAACTATAATGTCTAAACTAACATATAAGGCAAGTACACTAATATCATGTCTAAACTATTAGCTAACAGGCTATGTCAAGCAATAATATTTTCTAAGGTGTACGTGACATGGCAATTACCGATGAAGATGTGTGTGAGCCGGCAAGTAAGTGTACGTGGTACATACGCATCATCGGTAATGGTGCTGGTGTCCTAACCACAAGATATCAACAGTAGAATATGAAGCATAATATAAGCATGTGATGCGGAGCAAACAACAAAAATGAGCGGGAGCTGAATACTAGACGCAACGATAATTAATCTGTTTTAACCTAATATAAGTCCTACAATGGTGCCTTTTGAAATAACACGAATCGTGGGGTTTTGAAATAGGGGCTACGGTGTTTTTAAGAAAAGATACGTTTTTTGAAATATCTGTAGGATCCCTTAGGCTGTCTTTAAAAATACGCACGATTCATAAGCTTTGAAATAGGTAGGAACCGAATCTAATCTAACAACTAACTAAACTAAAGGGCTACGCTATAAGCTAGACTACAGGTAAGGAAACCGCCCTAACATCTGAGTCGATACATATACATACCTGTATATATATCAGTCAGTGATCCCGCCTCAACAATATCATATCCGATACCATATCTATAATCAGACATCCCAAGTCAAGAGTGCGGATCAATCATCAAGATATAGCTCGTACGTAAATCCGTCGTACGGCATCCCCAAATCTGGGCACGGGTCAATATCATATTCCTCACACTATTCCTCTGGTATCCTCTTTATCCAAGATCATAGTCTAGGGTACTGACCTATGTCTAGTACAATACTAATATCCTCAATATACTCATGATCTGACTACTGATCGACAATCTCGTACAAACCGATATCGTCAGCACATATCATCATCAAGGGGTATACATCGCCCGATACGGCCTAATATCAATATCCTAGCATATTATGCCTCATATCACGATCACATGTCGACCATTTATTTATAACACTATTCACTCGTATCGCCGCCGCAAGATCCGCTATAACACCAGGACGTACCTTAAGTACGAATCCTGCCATATCACCGAGATCACAACCACAAACAAATCTCATCGACTCAGCTCAATCCCAAGTATCCTCCTCAAATCCGTATGTGAACACATAGTCCCATACCCATGTGAACATATAAATATATTCACATACACGCACATATGAAATAAGGAATGTATGCAAGTATGTATATGTGTGTATGTGTAAGTGTAGTGCACCCACTACCTAAGGTTTCGTAACCATGCACCAATCCATCACCAATATCCATCTAAAATCATCAATAATAAGTCCTAACATATCATAAATTGTTGGTGTGTATACGCATCCGTATACATCACCACGGACTGCGGGGGTGCTATACGCCATCCACCCGACTTCTCCCCGTAGATATAAATCTACTCACCTGGTCCTCGCTAGCCGGTACCGGAGTCGCCACGCGCTTGCTTGTTGTCTCGAAGTCCACATGGGGGTACCTACATATCATAACGCACCATATCGCATTAAAACTAAATTCGAAATCGAAACGGCATACGAAAATCAAATCGGCACGCGTATCACGCATAGGTCCAAACCTATCGCCTACGCATGCAAGAATAGTCAAACCAACCCTCGATATCGATGTACAAACGTCAAACCATCGAGAAAAATCCAATCACACTCATTTGCACAATTACAAGCACTAATTATAATATAAAATAGCTTAAAATTCACAAAACCCCAATTTCACTTAAAAAGTAATTTTTCCGAAAATCTAGCAAGCACAAATCACCGTTTTAGTACAGAACTCGATGTATAAACGAATCTAGCGGCCACAATATTCACTAAATATCTTAAATAAGTCATAAAAATAATCCCCATAATTTAATCTCATTAAATTTCATAAACTCCAAAATTCTAGTTTGCAAACATATCAATTTTTACACTTTTTAAAGTAAATTTCACAATTCATCCATTAAGCTTAGTTTTGCATATACAATAGTATTAAACCAAAATTTATAATGCTAATAATGTCATGAAACCTTAATCATATTTTAATTTAAAGCATTTAATAAATTTCCAAAAACCTAGTTAGCAATTATATAATTATCACTTTTAAATTAACAAATATGCAAACTAGCAACTTAAATTGGATTTAGCATAACATTAATATGTCAATTATATCACATAAACTAAATCTCACAACACAAAATACCAATTTAAAATCAAACCCCTCTCTTGAATTTTAAATCATGCACCTAAAACTAATTAAAAACCTAATTAAGCAATTAATTAAGCTAACCTAAGCAATTAACAACACATTAAGCAAAAAGGTTAGAATTTATACCCAAATAATTTGAAGAACCCACAAGCACACTTAGCCTCCCAAATTGAAATCTAAATCCCTAGATCCATGCTATGGTAGCCAAGGGAAAATGGGTAGGAGGTGGATTTTGATTTGGATTTTTGCTTGATTTTTTGTGGATTTTTCAAGCATTTTTGAAGAACTTTTTTAAAGAGAAGGAGATGAATAATGAAGGGCTGTTGGGGTTCAGATTTTGGCCAGAAAATGAGTGGGGGAGGAGAGAGAGGGAGGTGGAGAAAAATGGGGAGAAAGTCAAAGTCAATTCAAGGTCAAAAGTCTAACTAATTTATCCATTTTCTTTTCTTTTCTTTCATTTCTTTTCCTTTGAAATTCAAGTGGGGAAAAAATGGGGGCTGCTGAATTTAGCTAAGGGGAGAAGTGAATGGGTGTGTGTGAATGGGGGTGTGTGGGTGTGGGTACGGGTGTGGGGTGATGAAAAATGATAAATACAATACCCCAAACATCCATTTACACTAAAAAAAAGCCTTTTTTCTTCAATAATTTCTAAACCGTTTTGGCAAATGATTTCGTTCCAAAAACCACATGATAAATTTTTATTTAATGTTTTATGATGCACAAAATTTGTTTCAATTCATTCCAATTTGTAATTTTCCCTAATTAAATGTATTAGTGACGGCTTAAAATAATAATAAAATAATATTTTTTTCAGAAAATTTGAAATTTCACCAGCGGCTCAATAAACACCAAATAATAGCAATTACATAGCTAGAATATGTATATTTAATTTTTATAATAAGATATTTGTATTTTGACTTTTTACAGAAAACCCCCTCATTTTACCGATTTTCCGAAATTTCACCGAAACGATTTTCAAAACGCTACAGATAAGTATTTTCCAAATAGAAAATAAAAGGAATCCTTATCATAATCTAACCATGGTGAAGTGTAGAGAATCAACTAGGGTTAAGTGGAGTGGTTAGGGTTAAGCATGAGACAAAATGGTGACTTAGTCAAAGCTTCATGAAGCTTCAACATGCAAGTCCAAAATGAGCCACCATTTCATTTCTTTATGCCATTTATTTTCCAAAATAAATAAACAAATAAATAAATGATGGAAAAACAAAACCCTAATTTCCAACATAACCATGGTTTAATTCTTTACACTTAACCAAAAAGCATGTATCATCAAACATGATACAATCATGTGCACAAAAGTATATCACATATACAATGTGCACATCAAGTGAGAAAATCCATTTAAAAGTGAACCAATACTAGTTAATGCAAAGTAATATATCAAATATATAATTATACATTAAATCATTAAATCAACACTTGATTTAACGATCCGGTCATATCGCATATAACCGACTAGTATCCAATGTATCGGCTTATCGAATCAACCATCGATTCGATAACTAGGTTATATCGCATATAACCATTCGATACATTCATCGCGAGAATGGAATACGGTATCACATACACGCATTATTCTCGGTCCAGCACATATCTCATATGCGCTCCTATTTCGTTTCGCATGAGCCAGGAAACCTCTGTGTAGGACTCTAAAGACTCGTCAATACGTCGGCAGCAGGTGATGATCATATCAAACACCCACAAGCCGCAAGCGGTCTGCTAAACGTAACGGCCACCCGGGTATTGAGCGATCAGAAGATCGACGAGCAAGCCCGCTCACACTCCAGTGAATCCAACCAGTAACACTTACCGTACAGTCCGGTCTGATCGTCTGATATGTCGCATATCTCGCCTAGGGGTGGTAAACGTCAGACCCCAATAGCTCGATAAGTCGTGTCGATATGAGGCCTATAACAGTTCGAGAAACTACTGGTAACACTTACCAGTATATCTCAACAACCCTGGCCAGGGATTTCCGGTTATAGCCAATCGAACACAGCGCAACATCAACTCCCTATACCGGGAGAGACGAAGCCCCTCCTATCGCTCATTGCCTCTATGTGACTCGGGACTGTACCCAAAAACCACCGTTTTGCACGCCCTCTTGGACATGGTAAGGTGGAAATCAAAGCACAGTGGGAACCACACAAGACTCTATGACGATCTCGGGTCAACAGACTACTCTGTACCAGTGTCACCAGAGAACTGCCATCTGACGTAAGGTATAATACCATCTGGGAGTTCTCGGCGAGTCCGTCCAGTGTACCCAGACTCTACTGAGCACCCGTACACCATCTCTGATGTCAAACACCAATGGATATGGGATCATCCATCGCCCATCTGTATGGGTCGAGAAGGTATACGCTAGTCTACTCTGGTATATCGATGCCCCATCTCGATACACCCACGACTAGGGACTTTGAAGGATGTACTTATGGACTACCATGTCCCCACTAGTATGATCCGCATCATAGTCCAGGTAGTCAAGTACACATCCTAAGGGCTTTACCAACATGTAATAGAGAGACAATCTGTGTACACGTTAAGGTAAAGAGCAACCAGATAGCATACTATCATGTCGAGCAAGATAGTCCTCCCTATATATGTCCCAGCATCCTCTACAATATACATCCTATGTACAGTAATGGCCTCTAGGGCATACATATAACTAACATAAGGCACCTGCAGTCCCAGGTCCCAAATCCAGTAATGCGGATAAGGAAATCCGCAAAACCAGGGAGTTAGATTGCGCGAAGGCCAAGTGCATCGTGCTTGCCTTGATGAATAATGAACATCAGAGGAGGCACGAGGATATGGATCTAGATACCATATTTCTCCATACAAAGGAACTTTATGGAGAGCAATCTCGTATAGCAAGATACGAGACCTTAAAGAACTTGTTTCAAGCGAGGTTGGCCGTCGGATCATCGGTAGGAGAACATGTCATAAAGATGATTGGCTATATAGAAGAGCTCGCAGACCTTGGGACGACTTTAGATAATGAGCTCTATACAGACCTTATTCTCCAGTCCCTCCCTTCCACCTACGCCCAGTTTATTCTGAATTTCAACATTCAAAGAAAAGAAGTTGAACTTTCAGAACTCCTTAACATGTTGAGGAATGCAGAAGGCACCTTGCAGAAGGTAAGGGAAACACACACTATGTTTGTTCGCGGTGCTTCTTCTTCCGGGTCCAAGGCTAAGGCCAAAGGAAGTAAGAATAAAGCCGCCACCAAACCTAGAGGAGGTGTTAGTAAGGTTGGAGCGAAGGGAAAGAAAAATATTGCGGGTACCAGTAGTGGTCCAGGATGAATGCTTCCATTGTCATAGGAAAGGGCACTGGAAGAAAGATTGCAAGTCGTGGAACGCCATGAACCAGGAACCGAAGCAAGCTGTGGCTTCGACTTCAGGTGTGTTTGTAATTGAGAATTGTCTGTCAATCAACTCTACTTCCTGGGTATTGGATACCGGATCAGGATCTCATATATGCAATTCATTGCAGGCACTGAGAAACCGTAGAGTGCTGAAGGTTGGTGATATGACCCTGATGGTTGCTAACGGAGCTAGCGTGGGAGCTGTGTCCGTTGGGGATTATCACCTGGGATTGACGAGTGGACATATTTTGGTTTTACACAACTGTTTTTGTGTACCAAGTTTAACATGTAATATCATATCAGTTTCCTTGTTATCAAACAAAGGTTATTATTTCACGTTTGTAAGCGATGTTGTTAACATCCACCTTAATCATAGTTTGATTGGGTCCGGTACACTGGATAACGGTATATATGTCTTAAACCAATTACAGATTTTCAATGTCCAGAACACACTAAAAAGAAAGTCTCCAGATTTAAATAAGGTTTTCTTATGGTATTGTAGACTAGGTCACATTAATGAGACTAGGTTAACTAAGTTACATAGAGAAGGATATTTGGACTTGTTCGAATATCAAACTTATGCCACTTTTCAATCATGTCTCAAAGGAAAGATCACAAAGACTCCATTCACTGGACATAGAGTAAGAGCGAGCGAGCTCTTAGGACTCATACACAACGATGTATGTGGTCCAATGTTTATACATGCAAGAGGTGGTTTTTCCTATTTCATTACTTTTACGGATGATTACTCTAGGTACGGATTCATTTATTTAATGAAACATAAATCCGAGGCTTATGAGAAATTTTAAGAGTATAAGAATGAAGTAGAAAACCAAACCGGAAAAAGTATCAAGACACTAAGATTTGATCGAGGTGGTGAATACTTAAGTGTCGAGTTCCTAGGTTACCTAAAATAGAAAGGAATTCTCTCTCAGCTTACTCCTCCATACACTCCATAGCATAACGGTGTATCGGAGAGACGGAATCGAACCCAATTGGATATGGTACGTTCCATGATGAGTAATGCTGAGTTACCGCGATCTTTCTGGGGTTATGCACTAGAATCAGCGGCATATCTTTTGAACATGGTTCCTACCAAGACTGTGCCTACCACACCATATCAGATGTGGAGTGGGAAGAATCCCTATCTTCAGTATCTGATGATTTGGGGATGTCCAGCTTTTGTTAAAAAGCAGCATGCGGACAAGCTCGAGGCACGATCAGTACAGTGTAAGTTTGTGGGATATCTAAAGAACTCCAAGGGGTATCTATTCTATTACGCAGAGAAACAAAAGGTTTTTGTTTCTCGTAATGCCCATTTTCTAGAATATCAGTTTTTAGAAAAGGAAATAAGTGGGAGCGAAATAGAACTGGAAGAAATTCCAGAACCACAAACTACTACTGAAAGTTTGGTAGAACCAGTAGTTCAAGAAGAACAGGACATTCCCGCACCCCTCCGCAGGAGTAGTAGGCCGTCTCATCCGCCTGAGAGATACTATGGTTTTCTCATAGATGGGGATAGAGAGGATTGCATCATTGATGATGATGAACATACTAGCTTCCAGCAGGCCATCAAGAGCGGCGACTCGGTATGATGGCTAGATGCAATACGGACCGAAATGGAGTCCATGTACACCAACAAAGTATGGACTTTGGACTTTGCTCCAGATGGGGTAAAACCCATAGGATGCAAATGGATCTTCAAGAAAAAGATTGGTGTAGATGGACAGGTGGAAACCTATAAGGCTAGACTTGTTGCAAAGGGTTTTCGTCAAAGACCTGGCTTGGACTATGACGAAACTTATTCTCCAATGGCTATGCTCAAATCCATTCGGGTCCTTTTTGCTATTGCCCCGTTCCATGATTATGAGATCTGGCAGATGGACGTAAAGACGGCTTTTTCTAAATGGTAATTTGGAAGAGTGCGTCTATATGGATCAGCCAGAAGGTTTCAATCAGAGTGGGAGCAGCGGGAAAGTATGCAAGCTGCTTAAGTCCATTTATGGACTAATGCAGGCATCACGGAGTTAGAACATCTGTTTTGATGAAACGGTCAAAGAATATGACTTTATCAAAAATCCAGATGAACCATGTATATATAGTAAAATTATAGCACGAACTGTCGTATTCCTCGTCTTGTACGTTGATGACATTCTATTGATAGGAAATGACATTCCTATGCTACAATCTGTCAAAGGATTCTTGTCACACAGGTTCTCCATGAAAGACCTGGGTGATGCCTCTTACATTCTGGGGATCCGAATCTATCGTGATAGATCCAAGAGGATGTTGGGACTTTCGCAGTCCAGGTATATCAACATTATACTGAAAAGATTCAGTATGGAAGATCCTAAGCGCGGTAATCTACCGGCTTGTCATGGAATCACCCTATCTAAAGAGATGTCTTCCAAGACTGATTTGGAAAGGGATCGCATGTCTATTATACCCTACGCTTCTGCGGTAGGCTCTATAATGTATGCGATGTTGTGCACGAGACCAGATGTAGCTTACGCATTAAGCGTGGTAAGCCGGCATCAGTCAGACCCAGGGGAGAAGCACTGGATAGCAGTAAAGAACATTCTCAAGTACCTGAGAAGGACTATGGAGATGTTCTTGGTTTACGGTGGAAAAGACCTCAAGATTGAGGCCTTTGCTGATTCCGGCTTCTAGAGTGATAAGGATGACTCCAAGTCCATGTCGGGTTATGTCTTTACCCTCAATGGAGGGGCGGTGTGCTGGAAGAGCTCCAAGCAGGACACCGTTGCAGACTCGACGATGGAAGCGGAGTATATTGCTGCTTGCGATGCCGCAAAAGAAGCGGTCTGGATGAAGAAGTTCCTCACAGAACTTCAGGTGGTTCCTACCATTGTTGATCCAATACTGCTGTATTGCGACAACAACGGAGCTATAGCTTTAGCGAAGGAACCGAGGTCCCATCAAAAGTCCAGACACATCATAAGGCGGTATCACCTGATCAGGGAGATTATAGATCGCCGGGAGATCGAGGTTCGGAGAGTTGCTACAGAGGAGAACATTGCTGATCCATTCACAAAGGCCTTACCTCAGATTCAGTTCGAGAGGCTACTCGAGATCATCGGTCTTCGATATGCTAGTACATGGCCCTAGTGCAAGTGGGAGATTGTTAGTGTATATGCCGTAGGGGCCATTATTGTATCATACTAGCTTGTATATTACTTAATGGAAGCTTGGGATATTCACAGTTATATAACAGTCTTGCTAAATATGTTAGTATGCTACTTGGTTTTATCTATCTTAATATGTGTGTACGTATTGATAGAGCCCTTAGGATCTTGCTTGACTACCAGCATTGTGATGACAGTCACACTAGTGGGGGCTGGGTAGTCTACAAGCACATCCTTTTTCAGGTCCCTAGTCGTAGGATTATCGAGACAGGTGTTAGTGTATATGCCCTAGAGGCCATTACTGTATCATACTAGTATATATATTACTTGATGGAAGCTTGGGATATTCACCTTGTATTGACAATCTTGCTCAATATAGTAGTATGCTACTTGGTTTGTTTCTACTTTAATGTGTGCATGTGTTTATTATAGCATATCGCCTTTACACATTAGTGGAGCCCTTAGGATCTTTGCTTGATTACCAGCGTTGTGATGGCAGTCACACTCGTGGGGGCTGCGTAATCTACAAGCACATCCTTATGCTGGTCCCTAGTCGTAGGACTATCGAGACAGGGCATCGATACTCCAGAGTAGACTAGCGTGTGCGCTTCTCATCCCAGCTTGGGAGACGGCCTGTCCCACAGCCGTCAGTACGTTGTACTTGGGATAGTATGCGGGTGCTCGTTAGGTTACGAGTACACTGGACAGGACTCGTCGGGAACTGTTGGTTGGTACTATACTTATCGTCAGTTATCAGTTCCCAGGTGACATGAGTACAGCTTAGTCCGTTGACTTGACACTGTCACTTCGCCTCGAGTGTGTTCCTACTGTACTTTGATTACTACCCTACCACGGCTCAAAGGAGTCGTGCAAACAGGTAGTTTTTGGGTGCAGTCCCGAAGCACTTGGAGGCAGTGACGGTTAGACAGGATTCGTCTCTCCCGGTATTGGGGGTTGATATCGCGCTGTGTCTAGGAGAGCCATTACACAAAGTCCCTGGCCAGGGCAAGCGAGATATACTGGTAGGTTTCCAGTGTTATCTCATGGTGTTCTGGGCTACACTCCAACATGACTTGTACCGCTATTAGGGGACTGACGTTTACCGCCCCTAGGCCCGCCATGCGATATTCTCAGATGAACAGACCGGACTGTACGGAGATTGTCACATTCAGGCTCAGTAGGAGTTCAGATGGGTTTCACCTCGTCCGTCTTCTTACCGGCATATACCTGGGGACCGTTACGTACAGCTAGTGCCGCTTGCGGTCTATGGTTAAACCCACTGCCAGCGTAGTGTCGGGTCTTTAGAGTCCCACACATAGGGTTATTCGCCTTTGGGAAAAACAGAGTAGCTGTCGCATGGTTTTGCGACAGGGTTCGTTCACATCCGCGCACTTGTGCGCGTTTGATGTCCGGACAGTTATTACTAGCAGACTCTGGTTTGAGCCAGATCCTAGTATATGCTTTGGGGTTATTTTTATCTCGTAGTATTCGTGCTCCTCGTAACACGAATGCGGGTGTGTATGCACAGTTGACTGAAGCAGAGGAAGAGGATTCTCATTAGGGTTTTGGTACGGGTGTGTATGCACAGTTGACGGTTGTCGTTTACCAAACCCTAATGAATATGTGAAATATCAATTGATAATGTTATTTAAATGAAATTTAGTTATGGTTAGGTTTTGTTGACTTGTTGACCAAGGTTGACTTGTTGACCAAGGTTGAAACATTGACCATCATCATTTCTTTCCAAAGATGCTCTTTGATCTTTGCAAAAACATTTAATGTGAAATGATAATGGTCTTATCAAACCAACCATCACCTTTTTCATTTTGGATTAATATTATTAATTAGATAATTCGCATATATTGTTATGGTTGTAAAAATCATTCTCATTCTATCATATTGTTTCTCTCTCATCCTTCCTTCTTCCTCTTCCTCTAACTCAAGGAAAATTCATCTCATGTGTTGAGAAACATTTCCTTGGAGATAAAACACCAAAGCCACTCTCTACTCATCCTAAGGTTGAAGGTCTAGCGAGCCGGACACTTTAGTTTTCTCAAGTTCGAGAAAGAAGCTCAAGGTAGAGACCCTCAGGTGGATCCATCTTCGGCAAGAGAAGGAGACGAGGAACGAACCATCCGACCACCACAAAGAGCCCAAGAGAAGGAGTTCAAGTTGAGATATAACCCCTAACCGAGTAAGAAAAGCTTTAGTTAGTTGCTAGTGTGTAGTTTAGCAAAGATCCGTGTTTTATAGGCCATGTTACCATGACCCGAAAAATCGTTTTTCATAATTTCCGCAAGCCCAAAAGAACCGGGAGAGGTAACGTGGACTTACAAGGGCATCGATACTCCGGAGTAGACTAGTGTGTACGCTTCTCATCCCAGTTGGGGAGATGGTATGTCCCACAGCCATCAGTACGTCGTACTGGAGATAGTTTACAGGTGCTCGTTGGGTTACGGGTACACCGGACAGGACTCGCGGGGAACTGTTGGTTGGTATTATACCTGTTGTCAGTTAACAGTTCCCATGTGACATGAGTACATCATAGTCCGCAGACTTGACACTGCTACTTCGCCTTGAGTGTGTCCCACTGTTCTTAGATTGCTACCCTACCACGGCTCAAAAGAGTCGTGAAAACAGGTAGCAGTTGGGTGCAGTCCCGAGCACTTGGAGGCAGTGGCGGTTAGACAGAATTCGTCTCTCCCGGTATTGGGAGTTGATACCGCGCTGTGTCAGAGATCCATTACGCAAAGTCCCTGGCCAGGGCAAGCGAGATTTACTGGTAGGTTTTCCAGTAGTTTCTCAAGGTGTAATGGGCTTCAGTCCGACATGACTTATACCGCTTTTAGGGGACTGTCGCTTGCCGCCCCCTAGGCCCGATATGCGATAGTCCTAGACGAACATACCAAACTGTATGGAGATTGTCACATCAGGCTCAGTAGGAGTTCGGATGAGTTTCCTCATTGGCCTTCTTATCGACATCTACCTAGGGACCATTACGTACAGCTAGTGCCGCTTACGGTCTGTGGTTAAACCTAATGCCAGCGTAGTAGTCGAGTCTTTAGAGTCGCACACAGAGAGTTTCCCTTCTCAAGGCGAAATGATATAGAGGTCGTATGGTTTTACGACAAGGGTTCGGACGCATACGTGTTTAAATGCACGTACGACGTTCGGACAGTTTTTTACTAGACGGCTTTGGTTTAAGCCAGATTCTAATATCGGTTTATTGGATTTATACAGTCTAAAGTTTTTCCGTGTTTTGACAGATAGGAGGGGCGTTCTCGTAATTTGGAGGGAAGCTTCTAGAAGTATGGTGACTTGAGGGTTTAGGTGGCATTTACATTAAATGCATTTGTGACTCATTAGATGAATCATTCAAGTGAGTTAATGAAGCATTTAATGCTTAATGACTCACTTGCTGATTCATTACACATATTTAATGAAGCATGATGATAAATCATTTGATTTATTTATTTGATAATTCTTTATGCTTCATAATATATTAGAAGTGAGAAACATTTTCATTATAATTCATGCTCACCTTCTCTCTCCTCAAGCTCTCTCTCTTCAAACCCTAATCCTCCCCTCTCATGTGTTGAGATCAAGGATTAGATAGACTAATTAATCCATAACCTCACTCTATATCACCTAGGTGCCTTTGATTAGCAACTAAAGAAACCTAGTTACATCAAGATTAGAGGTGAAGCTTGGAATAGAAGCTCTCGGGTGGATCGTCTATTACATAGAGGAGGCCGAGGAGGAGGTGGATAACGAAAAGACGAAGGACTAGGTTCACTAGGTATAATCTTTTCTCATAGTAGTTAACAACTCCTATGTATATGTTAGTTATAGTTTAGCAAAGATCCTTTCGGTTAGTCGATGTTAATCCAAAGAACAAGATTGTTTTTCATTTTTCCGCCTCCCCGCCACTCGTGGGGTGTTGTACATCGACTTACAGAAACTAGGGTTTCTCCTTCACTATCCCTTTTCTTTTCAATCATGGTCATTCGAATCTAGCCCCTAACAAAGAAAATCATCAATCTTTTGATCCCTAATTTGCAATGAAATAATCAAGAAGTCATTTTGCTCCAAATTATGTCATCAACGATTCTTTTTGCTAAGGTTCACAAATATCATAAGAATTAAGACTAGTATTAAGATTTGATCATCATTAGATCTATCAATTCTCTCGAATCCTCCACAAGCGGAGATTTACTCAAGCATCATGAAAATAAATGAATCAAAGATCAAGAAGTTTCATAACGCAAGAATGTAAAGAAAGCAAAAAGAACAATTATCACCTTTATTAAATCGACGACTAACTACACATTCCCTCAATTCGAGGTTACAAGATGTTGCTCTCGATCGCTCCTTTTGAAGAGGTAACTAGATCCGTCGAAGTTCGCTCCGCTCGATCTCCGTGAGACTTGGATCGTCGTGGATCTCGCTCTCTTGATGAAGATTGGCTTCGCGGATAAAGGATCGATGGTTGCTTTCTTGATTTTCTTCTCAAAATGATCTTGATTTGGCTTTGGAAATGGATTTGGGTTAGGCTTTTGGTATCAAATTGTGTCACTCAACATGAATGAAGTTTGGCTCAATATTCAACCTCCAATTAATGAACAACTTCATCACTAGATATAGCTCCCCTTTTATAAATTCAAATTCAAATTTCCCTCCAAAAGCTAGGTTGTTAGAGAGAGCCTTCTAGAAAATGTTTGTTAGAGGGAATATTCTAGAATAAGGTTGTTACAAGGAGCCTTCTAGAAGAAGTTTTTTATGCAGAGCCTTCTGGAAGAAGCCACATGCTAATTAAGAGTCTTCTATAATCCTGGTTGTTAGAAGGAATATTCTGTAGAATTTTTGAAGTGCCAACTCACCCACTCAGCCGCAGATCCGCGGCGGATCGGCCAACCCGGCCGCGGATCCGCGGTCAAGTGACGGATTCTCTGGGTAAAATCTTCATGGGTGTTTGGTGTTGTATTTTTGGTGATCTTATGATGCCTAGAATCTTGTAATTCTCTCTTGGTTTCTGCCAGATCTCAAGTCTTTGACTTGCTGCATTTTATCGGCACTTTTGTGATTCCGGCTTTTTGACCTGAAGGATTTTCTGCACACAATCTCGATAAACAATGTTGAGATAGATGATCAGTCGAAAATACTGCATATTTTAACCGGCAATTTCCTTGTCATCTGCATATATATAGGAGAGTACGGTATTCATAATTCACATATTAGCTAATTGGTCGCAAAATATCAAATTACATGTATTCGACCTTTAAACCGGAAATTCTAGGGAAATTAACCGCATTGCATTACATAGCATATTTTCTATATCTTGCAACCCTATTTTGAAGTCTATGCAGGAAAAGAGATACTTGCTCGATCAATTCATTGCTCGACCATTACAATTGCTCGTAAACTCATTGAAAGCAAATCTGGTATCAACATAGAAGGGCTACTGCAATTTTAAACATTGAAGAATAACCCAAACAGTAGTAGCAAACAACTGCAGAAAGCACAGTTCCCGAGGCCACCAAGGCGCGGCGGAAGCGCGGCCCAAGGCTACCTCACGCGGCGGATCCGCGGCTGGACCAATGACTTAGCTCCTCAAACTTCATCAAAACTCCTGTTTCAGTGCCCTCAGATCAGAAATGCACACAAACTTCCAGAAGATTCCAGATACTTTCACCAGATCAGCAAATTCCCAAACTACCCTAATCTTTCTAGAACTTTCCTAAACCCTTGCTTAAACCCTAAGCTAAACCCCAACAACTTGTCAACAAACTTTGGGAGGGAAAGTCTAATTCAAACCTAGACCTAGTTCTATAAATAGGACCCTAGGCTCTCTCATTTCTCATTCTTGATCACACAATATATGAAACCCTAGAGAGTGATAGATTCAACCCATTTTAGTTTAGCCATTCTCTTTCTCCATCTTCTTCTTCCTCGAGATTAGTGAGAAATCTTGTAGGAAACCCTAACCCTAATTCCACTCCAAATCCAACATCTTGAGTACCAAATCAAGCGAGAAATCTTCAACCTTTTGGGAGCCGAGCCGATCTTCAATCGGGCAAGTGATCCAAGCCGATCCGCGATCCACGGAGACGAGCAAAGCCAAGTCAACGATCAAGTTCCTCCTCTTGTAGTTCTTGAGTGATTGTAACGGAATTGTTGATATAAATAAAAGGTGAAATTTGTTAATCTTGCTTTCTTTTCATTTCGCATCATGTTATCTTTACTGTTCTTGAATATTGTCTATGTGGTGATGCGCGAGTAAAACTCCGCTCGTTAAGGAGTCGAGAAGATCTTTAGTATGATGATGTAGCAAATTTGTAATCAATTCTTGAATCCCACGAGATTGTAAACCCTAGCTATTTCAAGAATTGACAACCCAATTCGATTCGATGCTTTCTTGATCAACATCGCTCGAGATTGGGGTGATCCGATCGATTCTTGAAATTACTAGAGACTAGAATATAAATGGTATCCTCGAAAGAGCAAGGGTTAAGAGATGAAACTTTAATTTCATCAAGAAAACCCTAATTCTCGTCGATAACCATTGATCTAGCATCAATTCTTCGAAGGACAAGAATATGAAATATTGTAGACTACAACACATATAAAGATCCTATCGATTCCTACGAGCCTCTATATCATTCTTGATTGTCGTTTGGAAAATACCATTGAAACCGATTCTTGTTGTTTATAGTTCTTGATTCTTTAGAAAAGATTAGTGACACACGAATACAAATCAATCAATTGAATCGTGTTTTCTCTTATTGTTGCTTAACATTTCATTTCAAACAAATAAAGGTACAAACGAATCTCGAGATCCCTGAGGACGATCCGCACTCATTCATTAACTTCAACTGACACCGTTGTTTGATTGCGGTCAAATATTTTTGGTTGTGATTTCTTTACTATTTGATTCTATAAACACATCCACGAAAAAAAAATAGATCAAAATGGCGCCGTTGCCGGGGATCGCGCGCTAATTCGTTTACATTTTATAGTTTGAAGTGAAAGAATTATTACGTTTCATTTCTTGAATTCAAAATTCGTACAAACTCTTATACGTGTGTTGTGAATTGATTGCAAGGTGATCTGGAGCAATCTGATCTGTGGAAAAATTATTTGGGATATACCAGAGAGCTGGAGATAGCAATATCAAGCAGCTGAAGAAATATTGTACAGTGAACCCACTGTTTGACCGCGGAAGGGCGGCACGAAGAGGCTTTGTGCGGCGGAAGCGCCGCAGGCTTGAGGGATCTCTGGATAATTTTCCTTCAGGTGATTTATCTCTCTCTCTCCTCTCCCTTTTTACCTCCAACTAATCCTTTCTGCAGGATTCTTTGCAAACAATAGCTGCGCCGCAAAAGCAAATTAAAATTGTGCGTGATTTTTGTTTTCTTGGTTGTTTTGCATTGCTAATACGGAAAATTAAGGGGCACGGCCAAATCCAAATTAGGTAGGGATTTCATTACCCTTCCTAGGCCCCGAAAACCACCAAACTTGCATCCGCATTTACCCCCATTAACTAAAAGAAATCTAGAGATGACTCTAAGGACTGTCGCGCTCATTTAGGACAAGAGAGGGCCGTGGGTAATTCATTGCTTATCCGCGTTTTTCTGTGGTGCCTAAGGCGAGTGTGTCTAAGGCTAGTGGTTATTAATTAGGTCCACTGTAGTGGTGGTTCCTTCCCACTTACCTGGCACTTATCCGGCCACAGGGGGACAAAGAGGCAGTGAAGGATTGATCCCGCGACTTGTCTTTTGGCAGTTAGGAGCGGTCTAGAGCCGGACCTAGGTGACCATTAGATTCTAGGGTTTGTGTTGCTGCATTTGGTTGTCGCATCATTTTTTCAAAAATCCGTCCCTTTTCAAAAGCAAACACCGCATTCATTTTACCCCTAATTATAAGCCAACGCTGCCACTTGTACTAACCCTTTTTAGTACAAGATAGGCTGGACACGGGATTCTAGTGCCCGTTTAGTCCGCGTACCTTTTATCGACTCCGAAGTCGATAATTCTCCATTTACCTTTTCTTTACCTACTACCACACCCACACCGATGGATCCGAATCCATCAAACTTCTTTAACCCCAATCTGCCACCGTCCGTTGGTGCGCAGAATCCTCCACACATTTCTCTTCAGGAAAGATGCTATCCACTTAGAGGTCCTCTTTCGACCTGCTTATCCACACCACCAGCGAACGGGGATAACTTTGAAATAAAGCCCCAGTATATCAACCTTCTACCTAAGTATCACGGACTCGAGACCGAGGACGCTTACGTTTTCATTACCAAATTTGAAAACGTATGCGCTATGATGGGTACGTCTCAACTTTCTGTGGATGCGATGCGTCTACGACTTCTTCCTTTTACCTTGTGCGATATAGCCGAGAAGTGGCTATATAACACCACCGCACACTCCATCACTAATTGGGAAGAATTCGTCGCAGCATTCCTAAAGAAATTTTACCCAGTCCAACGAACGGCTCGAATTCGTAGTGAATTGAACCAATTTGCCCAGCTCCCTACCGAACCATTTTCAAAGTACTTTGAACGTTTCAAGGATTTAATGGTTCAATGTCCTCATCACGGCATCCCGAGATGGGAGTTGTGCCGAATCATCTATGAGGGCAGTAACCCTAGCACGAAACAAAGCCTTGAGAATATGTGTCAGGGTACATTTATGACTAAAGACGATGGGGAAGCCTGGCGATACTTAGAAGAATTCGCTGAAAAATCACTGATTTGGGAGAGTGGAACCCAACCTTTGAATAGGGGTGGCGTACACCAAGTAGATGTGTCCATAGGTGTTCGAGCAGAAATGGCAGCAATGCAAAAGAAGCTCGACGCTATGGAACACAAATTTGCAACAGCCTCCCTAAACCCGGTATCACTCCCCAAAACTATTTGTGGGTGCTGTTCTGATCCGTCACACTTAACGGAAGAATGTCCTTTAAACTCGGCGTTTCAAGGTCATGAGCATTCTAATGCCGCATTTCAACGACCTCGAAACGATCCATATTCTTCCACGTACAATCAGGGTTGGAGGAACCACCCGAATTTTGCTTGGAACCAAAATCAATCTCAAAACACGGTTCCAAACACAAATAACTTTCAAAGGGCTCTTCCTCCACCACAACAGCAACCCCTCCAACTCACTCAGCACCCCTACCAGTCACAAAATTTCCAAAACCAGGGCAACACTCATGCACAGTCTAATCCTATGCAGTCCTGTTCTGACGATTTCTCTCAATTTACTCAAACCATGAAATCACTTTTATCCAATTTCATGGAGGTTTCAACTGAGGTTAGATCTTCCGTCAGCGAAATAAAGAAAAACTCAGCGTCACAAGCTGAGAGTATTAGAACGATGGAAGCTGAAATCGCACGCCTCAAAGCTGAAATGAGTGCGAGAGAAAAAGGGAAACTTCCCTCTCAACCCCTACAGAATCCTGGGCATTACAATGTAAATGCCATTACCACGTTGAGATCGGGAAGAGTGCTGAATAATAATGTCGGGGAAGATATTGATAATACTGAAAATCATGTCAAAACCCCGGCTGAGACCTTTCCACATACACACACTTCTCCTTCTGATCCTTCTTCTTCTACCAAACCACCTTCGCACGAGCCTATTCTCCAGTTCCCTTTAGGCTCAACACCTTCACCCAACCCTTATAGTTCTCCACAGACGGTCCCCACACCTCTTTTGGGATCTCGTCTACCCCCCTTTCCTTCTCCTATGATGGACCCTGCGCTTATTGCGAAAGCACCTTACCCGAACCGGCTAAGGGCTAACAGAACGAGTCCTCATATGGAGAAAATTTTAGAAATGTTCAAACAGGTTAACATCAATATCCCTCTCCTAAATGCGATTCAACAAGTCCCCGCTTATGCGAAAATTCTAAAGGACTTGTGCACTAGGAAGAGGAAGACTCAGGTGCCGAAGAAGATCTTTATGGCTAATAATATCAGCACTGCTTTTATTCCCCAGCTACCAAAGAAACGAAAGGACCCAGGATGTCCTACAATATCGATTTCGATTGGGGGTAAAAACATAAATCGTGCTCTTTTAGACCTTGGCGCGAGTGTTAACCTGTTACCTTATTCTGTCTATGAACAACTAGGAATTGGAGAGCTGAAACCTGCTCATTGTACTCTCCAGATGGCGGACCGATCTATCACCAAACCAAGGGGTGAATTAGAGGATGTGTTGATAAAGGTCGGGGAATTTGTTTTCCCTGTAGACTTCATTGTGCTCGACACACATCCTGTAGCAAACCCCCGGGGCCAAATTCCGGTGATTTTAGGTCGTCCTTTCCTTGCCACTTCCAACGCTGTTATAAATTGTAGAAATGGTTCAATGAATTTATCATTTGGAAATATGACCATTGAACTAAATATCTACAGAGTTGGGAGTCAGCCATCAGAACCTAGTGCTCATATTTTAGATGTGTGTTCTGTCCATGAGATCGCTCCCGAAAGTTGTGGAGCCGAGGAACTTTGCTTTAATGATCTCGATGACATTAGCACATCTCTGCTTGATCTTACACTTGATCTTAGTGAGGACACTTCACTTACACTTGAGTCCTGCACTTCTGACTTTTCTCCACCCAAGTCTGTATCTTTCACAGGCTCTGAGCTTCTTTGTAAATCCAAAAATCATTCTATGATCCTTCCTTCGATTATTTCTCCGCCTGAATTAGATCTCAAAGTCTTACCTTCTCACCTAAAATATGCATATCTTGGTAAGAACGAGACTTTACCGGTTATAATTTCCACTTCTCTTGCATCAGAGCAAGAGAATGCACTTTTATCGGTATTAAGATCTAATAAAGAGGCGTTTGGTTAGAGTATGGCGGACATCAAAGGGATCAGTCCCTTGATTGTTGAACATCATATACATATGATGGATGATGCCAGACCGACCCGAGAACCACAGAGACGGTTAAATCCCGTCATGAAGGAAGCTGTCATGAAAGAGATCGTCAAATGCTTAGATAGTGGTATTATATACCCGATCTCCGATAGCCAGTGGGTAAGTCCTATACACGTCGTTCCTAAGAAATCCGGCATCACAGTGATCACAAATGAAGCGAATGAGTTGATTCAGA
This sequence comes from Agapanthus africanus, assembly GCA_030015575.1. Taxonomy (NCBI): domain Eukaryota; kingdom Viridiplantae; phylum Streptophyta; class Magnoliopsida; order Asparagales; family Amaryllidaceae; genus Agapanthus; species Agapanthus africanus. The sequence continues at coordinate 243,080,321 of JASDDO010000012.1, forward strand.
CACGCACCCAAACTGGGTGGCGTGTATGCATCGATTATAGAAAACTCAACGCTGCTACGAGGAAAGATCATTTTCCTCTACCATTTATTGATCAAATGCTGGAACGCTTAGCGGGACGACAATACTATTGTTTCATGGACGGTTACTCAGGCTATAATCAGGTCCCCATCGCCAAAAAGGATCAAGATAAAACCACTTTTACTTGTCCTTTTGGTACCTTTGCTTACAGTCGCATGCCCTTCGGGCTATGCAATGCTCCCGCTACCTTTCAGCGGTGTATGATGGGGATATTCTCTGATATGGTAGAGAATTTCCTGGAGATCTTTATGGACGACTTTTCGATTTTTGGAGACTCTTTTTCTGAATGCCTAGCGAATCTGGACGCTGTTCTTACTCGATGCAAAGAGAAGAACTTGACTTTGAACTGGGAAAAATGCCACTTTATGGTCCAAGAAGGAATAGTCCTTGGACATGTCATTTCACAGAAGGGCATTGAGGTTGACAGAGCAAAAGTAGATGTCATTCAAAACCTCCCTCATCCCAGAAGCGTCAAAGATATTCGCTCTTTCCTTGGTCATGCTGGATTTTATAGGAGATTCATAAAGGACTTTAGCAAAATTGCTAGACCTTTAACACTACTCCTGGCCAAGGATACGACCTTCCACTTTGACTCGGATTGCGAGACAGCTTTCGACTCACTTAAACACTCACTCACTTCAGCCCCCGTTTTATCATCACCAAATTGGGACTACCCTTTTGAGCTGATGTGTGACGCATCTGATTTTGCAGTAGGTGCTGTCCTTGGACAGCACATTGAAAAGATGCCACACGTGATTTACTATGCTAGTAAGACCTTGAATGATGCGCAAATCAATTATACAACCACAGAGAAAGAACTATTAGCGGTTGTATTCGCATTGGAGAAATTCAGGCCTTACTTAATCGGCTCACCTATTGTTGTATATACTGATCATTCCGCTTTAAAACATTTGTTGGCGAAGAAAGATGCCAAAGGTCGACTAATACGTTGGATCCTTCTTTTACAAGAATTCGATCTTGTTATCAAAGATAAGAAAGGATGTGAAAACGTAGTAGCTGACCACCTTTCACGCATCGTTTCTTCCCCTGTGACCCTGCCGATCAATGATTCATTCCCTGACGAACAACTCTTGAGCGTATCCTCTGAACCATGGTTCAGGGATATTGTGAACTATCATGCCACAGGATTGATACCGAGCGATTGGTCTAAACAGGACAAATACCGCTTTCTTTCCCAAGTAAAACACTATTACTGGGACGAGCCTTATTTGTTTAAATATTGTCCTGATCAGATCATTCGCCGGTGCGTCCCGAATGAAGAGTTCAAGAGTATTCTTTCATTTTGTCATGATCAGGCCTGTGGGGGTCACTTTGGTCCAAGAAAAACAGCGGAAAAGGTTTTGCAATCTGGATTTTATTGGCCGACCTTATTCAAGGACGCATTTGAACATTGCAAAACCTGCACACAATGTCAGTATACGGGTAGAATATCCCAAAGGAATGAAATGCCTCAGCAACCCATTCTGGTTGTTGAAATGTTTGATGTTTGGGGCATAGATTTTATGGGTCCTTTTCCCAACTCCTTTGGGAATCTGTACATATTGCTGGCGGTTGATTATGTTTCCAAGTGGGTAGAAGCCATTCCAAGTCGCACTAATGACAAGAAAGTTGTCATTAAGTTCTTGAAAGAGAATATTTTCTCGCGATTTGGACACCCACGCGCTATTATTAGCGATAATGGGACACACTTCTGCAACAGATCTTTCGAGACTCTGATGCGGAAATATTCAATCAACCACCGTCTTTCTACACCCTATCACCCCCAAACAAGCGGGCAGGCTGAGATCTCAAACAGACAAATCAAACTTATCTTGGAGAAAACTGTTGCTAAAAATAGAAAAGACTGGTCGACCAAATTGACGGATGCTCTTTGGGCATTCAGGACTGCATATAAGACCGACCTAGGAATGTCTCCATATAGGATAGTTTTTGGTAAAGCATGTCATCTACCTGTTGAGATAGAACATAAAGCATTGTGGGCTATAAAGGAAATTAATTTTGATTTAAACCTTGCTTGCAACTTTCGGAAGCTGCAACTAAACGAGCTAAGCGAACTCCGCGATGAAGCTTATGATAATGCTGTAATCACAAAGAATAGGACTAAGGTTTTTCACGATAAAAACATTTTGAGGAAAACATTTTTACCAGGTCAACAAGTCCTTCTTTATGATTCACGATTACACCTTCATGCGGGTAAGCTCCGATCTCGTTGGAAGGGACCTTTTGTTGTGCGGTTTGTATACCCGCACGGGGCAGTAGATGTTGAAAATGTTAAAAACGGCACTGTTTTCAAAGTAAATGGACATAGATTAAAGCCGTATTTTTCCACTGACCCCACGGAGGAGCTCTTGTTCTTACAAGAGCCAGTTTATCTTGATTAAAATTCCTCCGTCTCACTTTCATGTCCAGTATATCATTGTATCATATTTTGAATGAAGGTGAGTAAATAAAACAAGTTTGGGGGAAGTTCTTCACTTATATATTTGCCCCCACTAATAATTCCTCCCAGATTTACAGATTTTTGTAGGTATAACTGTCGGCAACAGTGAGGACACTGTTGAAAACAAGTTTGGGGGAGGTTTGTGCTTATTTTCGCATCATTTGCATATCATCTGCATAAGCACAAAACATTTCTTTTTAAAAAAAAAAAAATCTATAAAAATTGAAAAATTTTCAAAACCCATAAAAATTTAAAAATTTTCAAATATAAAAATAATTTTAATATTTACACTTTTTGTATATAAATAAGATAATGAAAGTTTAGACAGTGAACAATTACATCCATGAGATTGGAAAAATTTTAGAAAACTAAGAAAATTAGAAGTTTTCTTATACGAACTAGTAATAAGTAGTTATGAGCCGTTGTCCCAAGGGTTAGTAAGATGAAAGACGTCACTAATCTGAGGATAAAAATAAGTCTGAAAAATAGTTTCTATTCTGGAAGCCAAACATTTTGAACGTTGCTACCCTGCTATTCGCACTTACACACATCTTAAAGCCTGGGATAGTAGAGGATACCTTGAAATGCTCTTGTCTTAAAGCCAAAAGTATGAAAAAGAAAAGTGTGTTTTAAAGTGGTGAGAAAAATGGACACTGGTTTTGTTATCACCAAGGGCAAGAAAAATATATAGCAAAAGGGTGCTTCTTCACCTAGTGCCCCAAGGTCAACTGGTCTGGGAGTCACTGCTATGCCTGAGGTGGTGCAAGATTAGGAAAATACACCAAGTTAGCATGCACATTAGTAATCGGTCGGTTAGTACCTCAAGAAGTATTAACGGTCGCATGAAAGTGTGTAAGCAATCTCGTTTGCCAAGAAGTACTGAGGCTGATGGGCAAGGGTATGATAGCTTGAATTGAATTCTCCGGGTGTAGGGATGTCTTTACACACACGCAGGGTGATATGATCGATGTTTGGAATAAAGATAGGAATGAAGAATAAGACGATGCTTTATTGAGGGAGGACGTGATTTCTGACATTTTTTCATGACCATTAAGATAGGGCTCATGACAACCGAAAAGCTAGCTTAGTTGGAAACCCTAATTTTCAAGGCTTTTCTTTTACAATTCTTGTCTTTAAATGTAATATTCATGATCTTTCTTTTATTATTGGATTTTGTGGGTGCAATCCGCTGAAAACCCTCAGGAGACAACACTCCTCCTACTAGGGACACCTAGAGGTTTAAAGGCTTGTTGCACGTGCTCAGTGCAATCGTGTTGCCTACGAAAGTGTGCTAGTTAGTTTTTTCTCCTTCTTTCTTTTCTCCTTCTCTTTTTAATAAAACATTCTCTCGAGACGATCGAAATTAAGTTTGGGGGTATTTGATCAGTCGAAAATACTGCATATTTTAACCGGCAATTTCCTTGTCATCTGCATATATATAGGAGAGTACGGTATTCATAATTCACATATTAGCTAATTGGTCGCAAAATATCAAATTACATGTATTCGACCTTTAAACCGGAAATTCTAGGGAAATTAACCGCATTGCATTACATAGCATATTTTCTATATCTTGCAACCCTATTTTGAAGTCTATGCAGGAAAAGAGATACTTGCTCGATCAATTCATTGCTCGACCATTACAATTGCTCGTAAACTCATTGAAAGCAAATCTGGTATCAACATAGAAGGGCTACTGCAATTTTAAACATTGAAGAATAACCCAAACAGTAGTAGCAAACAACTGCAGAAAGCACAGTTCCCGAGGCCACCAAGGCGCGGCGGAAGCGCGGCCCAAGGCTACCTCACGCGGCGGATCCGCGGCTGGACCAATGACTTAGCTCCTCAAACTTCATCAAAACTCCTGTTTCAGTGCCCTCAGATCAGAAATGCACACAAACTTCCAGAAGATTCCAGATACTTTCACCAGATCAGCAAATTCCCAAACTACCCTAATCTTTCTAGAACTTTCCTAAACCCTTGCTTAAACCCTAAGCTAAACCCCAACAACTTGTCAACAAACTTTGGGAGGGAAAGTCTAATTCAAACCTAGACCTAGTTCTATAAATAGGACCCTAGGCTCTCTCATTTCTCATTCTTGATCACACAATATATGAAACCCTAGAGAGTGATAGATTCAACCCATTTTAGTTTAGCCATTCTCTTTCTCCATCTTCTTCTTCCTCGAGATTAGTGAGAAATCTTGTAGGAAACCCTAACCCTAATTCCACTCCAAATCCAACATCTTGAGTACCAAATCAAGCGAGAAATCTTCAACCTTTTGGGAGCCGAGCCGATCTTCAATCGGGCAAGTGATCCAAGCCGATCCGCGATCCACGGAGACGAGCAAAGCCAAGTCAACGATCAAGTTCCTCCTCTTGTAGTTCTTGAGTGATTGTAACGGAATTGTTGATATAAATAAAAGGTGAAATTTGTTAATCTTGCTTTCTTTTCATTTCGCATCATGTTATCTTTACTGTTCTTGAATATTGTCTATGTGGTGATGCGCGAGTAAAACTCCGCTCGTTAAGGAGTCGAGAAGATCTTTAGTATGATGATGTAGCAAATTTGTAATCAATTCTTGAATCCCACGAGATTGTAAACCCTAGCTATTTCAAGAATTGACAACCCAATTCGATTCGATGCTTTCTTGATCAACATCGCTCGAGATTGGGGTGATCCGATCGATTCTTGAAATTACTAGAGACTAGAATATAAATGGTATCCTCGAAAGAGCAAGGGTTAAGAGATGAAACTTTAATTTCATCAAGAAAACCCTAATTCTCGTCGATAACCATTGATCTAGCATCAATTCTTCGAAGGACAAGAATATGAAATATTGTAGACTACAACACATATAAAGATCCTATCGATTCCTACGAGCCTCTATATCATTCTTGATTGTCGTTTGGAAAATACCATTGAAACCGATTCTTGTTGTTTATAGTTCTTGATTCTTTAGAAAAGATTAGTGACACACGAATACAAATCAATCAATTGAATCGTGTTTTCTCTTATTGTTGCTTAACATTTCATTTCAAACAAATAAAGGTACAAACGAATCTCGAGATCCCTGAGGACGATCCGCACTCATTCATTAACTTCAACTGACACCGTTGTTTGATTGCGGTCAAATATTTTTGGTTGTGATTTCTTTACTATTTGATTCTATAAACACATCCACGAAAAAAAAATAGATCAATAGACAAAATCATGCATGTAGTAATAAACACTCAATTTCCTTCCAAAGTGTCGATTATAACTATAACACGCGTTATTTGGTATTTTGCAGATGAATTCGTAATCCGTGTTATATTTAGAATAAACACCCTTATATGATTGATGAGAATAGGGAAATTGACGTGTTGAGAATGCAATATTTTCGACTGATCAAATTCCCCCAAACTTAATTTTGGTCGTCTCGAGCAAACATCTTTTATTTTTAAGAGAAGGAGAAAATATAAGAAAAAGAAAAACTAACTAGCACACTTTCGTAGGCAACACGATTGCACTGAGCAAGTGCAACAAGCCTTTAAACCTCTAGGTGTCCCTTGTAGGAGGAGTGTTGTCTCCTGAGGGTATTTAGCGGATTGCACCCACAAAATCCCATAATAAAAGGAAGACCGTGAAAGTTACATATAAAGATAAGAACTGTAAAAGAAAGACTTTGAAAATTAGTGTTTCCAACTACTACGAGCTTTTCCGTTGTCATGAGCCCTATCTCAACAGTCATGAAAAGATATTGGAAATCACATTACCCCTCAATAAAACATTGTCTTTATTCTTCATTCCTACCTTTCTTCCAAACATCGATCATATACCTCTACGTGTGTGTGAAGAACATCCCTACACTCGGAGAATTCAATTGAAGCTATCATACTCTTGTCCATTTACCTCAGTACTTAATTAATATTTAGATGGAATTTGCTCACACATTTTTCATGCGACCGTTAATACTTCTTGAGGTACTAACTGACCGATTACTCAACATGCTTGCTTATAAGGTGTGTTTAATATTTTCCTCATCTTGCACCACCTAAGGCTTAGCAGTGATTCCCAAACCAGTTGGTCTAAGGCACTAGGTGATGAAGCACCCTTGCTATATTTTTTTTAATGCTGCCTTGGAGATAAAAAAACCAGTGTTCATTTTTCTATTCACCACTTTATCTTTTATTTTCCATTTATTATTTCCTTCATACTTTGGCTTTTAGACAAGAGCATTTAAGGTATCCTCTACTATCCCGAGTTTCAAGACGTGTGTAAGTGCGTATCGTAGGGTATAAACATTCAAATGTTTGGCTTCCAGAATAGAAACTATTTTTCAGACTTATTTTTATCCGTAGATTAGTGACTTCTTTTATCTTACTAACCCTTGGGACAACGGCTCATAACTACTTATTAAGGGTAGCATTGGAGATCGTCTCATCCCTGGCTGCTGATAAAGCCGGAGGAGGGTTTGATGTCTCCCCTCTGTTGTCTTCAATGATTATTGGAGGGTCTTCAGCTGGAGGATCCGGCTGGATCATCATCCCAACCATGTCTTGGAACAGAAGCACCATTTGTTTTATATTAGCCGCTTGTTCCGCGGCCTCTTTATCTTTCTTTTCAAGCACCCTTCGTAGGAATTCGGTGTCGGTCTCCTGCTCTTGCCATTGTTCCGACGATGTTTGCGGGCTTTCTTTCTGCCCAGTGAGTGCGGCCATCCTTGTCAACATCTCCTGGAGCTTTTGTTGTTACTCCCGAGCCTTTGTTACAGACCATGTAAGTGGTCGATAACCTGCGGAAGTACGGCTTTCCTCTTTGCTGGAAGCAATGTACACCGTGTGCACTACCATGCCCCCAGACTTAGGGCATTTGGGTCCACTGCTTTTGAAATTTACCGTAGGTATGAGGATCTTTTTCGGCCTTCTCCTCTTATGGGAGGTCGAAGTTGAGGTTGCCGTTGCGGAAGGCACCCACGTAGATGACACCTTCCGTGGTACGACGAAGAGATGGTCCTCCTCTTGCCGAGCCTTCGTCTTCTTCAGCCGACGAGAATAATGTTTATGAATTATAGAGTCTTCGACTTTCCGCCAAACTCTGTGGATCTTGGAGGACAACCGCTGAGGAGGCTGTTTCGGCTTCACCTGTGTTGTGTTTTCAACCGGCGGAGGAGACTTCTTCAGTATGGCAGTTGGAGAGTTCTTGCGCACCCTCCTGAGCAGCTTGAAGCTGTTCCCAGTTGGAACAACAACATCAATTTCCACCATTGGAGCTAGTGGGGTAAGTCCAGAGGGGGAACTGCCCCCCAGCCTTCCTTACTCGGCGCCAGTGGCGACGTCGAGCATGCCGTGCAGATAGGATTGGTTCAGTTACAGGAGTGGCTTCGTCATGCCCCCTACTCTGGTGGGGTGTTGTTGGTGTCAGCCTGTCGAAGACCGACGTCCGCTGAGAGGGAACGGTCAATCTTGCAAAGGCCGATCATTCGATATAGGAAGCAGCCTTGATGACTTTGCCCGAAGCGGTAGTTGGAACGGACAGTCTTGTGAAGAACGATTCGTTAAAGGCGAAGCCGCTTTGACGACTTTGTGTACCGGAGCTGGAATGGCTATCCGCTTCGGGATAACCCCTTCAGGTATCGCGGGCCACATTGCGGGCCCGCTGGAGCTTTGGCTTAGCCTATCGAAGACTGAGGCGGCAGACTTGGACGACCCGTTGAGAGGGGCCGTGGTAGTTGCAAGTCGATCAAAGACCGACTTCTTTGGAGCCTCCTGTGATGGCATTGAAGCATTGAAGCTCATTGGCGGGAGCATGGTCCTGAAGAACAGACCAGTGGTGGACTGAGTCACCCGTTCCACTGGCATTGTGAAGATGGAGACCGCTTGGGGCCCATAAGTCACTCCTCCAGCAGGGACGGAGTGGGAGTTGTTGTTGCAATTAGTGCAGTTGGAAGCCATCGATGTCATCTTCTCTTCTCCACGGTGCAAGATACCAAATCTTAGTACCTCGAATCCAGGGGCAACCATATTAAACCGCGATTCGTTCACGAACACAACACATGAAGTGTGGAGTGGAAAGAGGAAAAGGTCCCATCGGGCGTGCCCGAATCTGTTTACCGCCGAAAAACGGGAAACGGAATCGCGTAGGTCGTCTTGCCTGAATTTTGGGGAATATGCTATTTGGATTTATCTGTCCACCTCTCCGAAGACGCCAAGTTGATTTATGGCACCGTGTATCAGAGATTTGGACGGATGCGACAGTTGTAGCGGACTTCGTCAGATTCCCCCTCGTTGTGAGGGGTTTTTGATTGTGGGGACGCTCTTCCCTGCAGGCCCAAGCCCCTGCAGTTAATTACGTTACTGCGTAGCGATAACCACTTTCTCCTGCTCCAGATGTTCACTTTATGTCGTGTGTGTTTGTTTTATTTTTGGTTGCCCGTGGATTGTATACGGAGACTAATTTTTGTTGTCGTCCGTAGGGCGTGGATCAGTCCAAATCCGTATTTTCTTAGATTTGGTGTTAGTTATATGTATGCCCTAGAGGCCATTACTGTACATGAGATGTATAATGTAGTGGATGCTGGGACATATATAGGTAGGACTTTCTTGCTCGACATTATAGTCAGCTATCTGATTGCTCTTTATCTTAACATGTATACTTACTGTCACGACCCGAAAGTACGGAACGTGACCGACACTTAAATTACGAAGCGTCTAGAGGCGCAACGTAATCTAAGTAAGCGAAAGCCTATAAATCTATACCATATAAAAGAAGAAGTAAAGGAAAATATTTCGGAAAACAAGTTTTTAAAAAAAACAAGATCAAATTTTCTCAAAAATTTCGGCAGAGTCTCCTTTGTAAAAACTGGCCCCAAACGGGTACAAACAAGTATAATATATACAAACGATAAAATGGCATCCCCAAGCGGGAGCTAGCTCTACGCCAACAGGCGGAAAAAACCATACCAAGCATAAAAATATACAGCGCCAAAGGGCAAGGCTCAAAACTCAAAAGAAAACAAATCCACCAAATACCATAATAATACATGCGCGACTCTAAGGTCGAAATAAATAACTGGTCTTTTAAACTTATCAAGTAATACAAGTTTGGTTGATGGAGCTTACTAGATATCAATGAAATAATAATAGTACAATGGCGGTCCTGATACAAGTGAACCAACCTACCGTGCAAATCACCCTGAATGAAATGATGTGCCAGCAAGCTGCCAAGGAAATCTGTACATCGAACCTGTAATAAAATTTGGCACAACGGGGGTGAGTTGCCAACTCGTGAGTAGAAGACATCTGCGAAAAGAAATCGAATGCACGACGATGTCCTCGGTCATAATAATATACTAATATATTACTAGTCATCTAGTAGTGCGGGGTAATAAACTACGTGTAAGTGCAAATGCTCCGTGCTCGTATTAGTGCCTCAAATAGTAATATGTCATGTGAATGAGTATACATGCACCATGAATGTAAAACAATCAATCCTGAAATATCATCGATGAAATCCATGGAAATCCGTGTCAAGCATCAACACAAAACATGTAAATCTCAAGTCTCAATACCCCATAGTCTCAATATCTCATAGTCTCAATATCTTGGGCTCCGTCTGTCTGGATCGGCCCATATCATCAAATCCCACGACAATGGTTGGTATCCTCCGGATATCCGCCACGCCAGACATCACCGGTAGGTAGTCTTCCCCTGCCAGGCTCATCGTCTACAACTCGATCTTCTTGCCCCGGGGTACCATACCGGGCCCACCATATACCCGAGACGGTTCATCCACTCCTCGAATCGGGTCTCGAAATCCAACAGAAAGCATGAAATGTCATGGTGGACGACACATACATCACAAGAAAACCGCGACTTATATTTTAAAAAGAGAGGAGGAGAGAGAAGTTTTTTCTTATATATATATTTTTGCGGTTTTCCCCAAAATCTAGAAATCTCATAGAAATCCAAAATCCCAAAATCATGAGTAAGCAAATGATAAGTGTCGGCATAATCCCCACAATACTGCATGATAGCATGAAAATATGAATGCATGAAATGTCTAAGTAATAAATGCCATGTCTAGACTAACACCTGAGAGTAATCACAATATTATATTGATCTAGCCTTTAGTTGATTCTACCAATAAAAGGTAATATTTTCTAAAGTGTACGTGACATAGCAATTACCGATGATGATGTGTGTGAGCCTGCAAATAAGTGTACGTGGAATATGCGCATCATCGGTAATGGTGCTGGTGTCCTAACAGGCAGAGTTTTATGCTGACTAAGGAAACATATGTATGAACATGCAACGTGATGATTATAATCTGAAAATAAAGGTCAAATGTGTACTAACCACTCATTTGGAATATACATATCTAACTACATCTATATGACTCGAGCCTGAACTGGTATCTATTTAACCCCTTAAGAACTAAACTAAAGAAACTAGTCGATAAGAAATAAGAATCTACCTAAGGTCTGAGTCCATATCTCTAATAGTCGGCGATCCAGCCTCAATAGCGTCACGTACATAGTACGACTTCCTCGAATCAAGAGTGCAGATCAATCATCACATCTATGCCTCGTACGGTAAAATCCATCGTACGACATCCTAATATCGGTGTACGAGTCAAGTATCACCTACGTACATCATCATTCGTTTAATATCATCGTCAAATAATGTCATGATCAAAAGTACTGTACTGTAATCGCATACATCCCAATATCATCAATCATATATCATGTCTGCATAAATATCCATTGTCAACTAGTCCTCAGAAATATCATGTCACATATATCATATCTTGATCAAGTCACATATATCAAGTCGTGATTAAGTCACATATATATATCATATCGTAATCAAGTTACACATATCTCATATCGTAATCAAGTCACAGGTTACAGTCCGGGTTCTATTTTTAGAGTCTCATGTACCTCAATATCATCACCACCTATTATTGTTTATGTATGCATATCCATTATCTCGTTTTCTAATGATCCGCTAACATCATAACACGACTGTATAGCCAAGAAATCACGGCATCAAGCCCAGTTATATTGTTTCATCCCCATGTATCATATCACATCCTTGTATCACATATACATGTTGTGTATATATATACCTACACATAGTCCTATACATATATACACATACACATATACACTAAGTCAAGTCTCTGTGTGTGCGTGTGTGTGTCTACCTGAAACCTACGAATCTCCTCCAAGATATTCATCCTCTGGTAAGGTCTTTCTAAATCAGTCTAGTCCAACCTGGGGTCATTACTATGGTCCTACTTACCAAGAATCTAAGGTCACGTCTGGCATCCTAATGGCAATAAGTAATATTCCTATACTACGTTTGCGGGGGTGCTAAACGCCATCCACCCGACTTCCCCCGTAGATATACATCTACTCACCTGGTCCTTGTCTGCCGAAAACGATGTCGCCCTCTTCTTCTTCCTTGTCCGAAGTCCATGTGAGGGGTTCCTATATGCAAACACATATAATATCGTAAACTAAATCACGGACAAAACCAAAACGACGCACGAAACGCGCATAGGTTAAAACCTATGACCCGCTCATGCCAAAGAACCAAATATCGCTCGTTATCGCCGTACAAACGCCGATTGATCTAGATAAAACACTAACAAACAACTCGTAGTTTTAAAACTCATTACTTATAATATAAAATATGATTTAATTCATCGAAACCCTAAAATCGATCAAATCGTCCGATTTCGTAAAACCAGAAAATGTCGATTTACCGTTTTACTTCAAGACTTGATGATTAAATGAAAATAATGGTCATAATACTCATTAAATAGCATAACTAGATTATATAAACCATTACTTTATTTTTAACACCCTAATTTGTATTATTTTGGATATTCTAGTTTGCAAACTTGCCCGATTTCGATACTTTTAAGCAAAATTTCACAATATCGCAACTAAACTTGATTTTTCCATGAATTAACTTATTAAACTACAACTCATGATGATAATAATATAATGAAACCATAATTAGATTTTAAATCTCATTTATCTAAGAATTTCTAAAATCTAGTTCGCAAAATAGCATTTTAATCACAATTTCTCAATTATCAATAAAAACTAGTAACCAAATTAAGTTTTTCATTCCTTAAACATGTTAATAATCTCATTAAAATTACAATCTAATGATAGCAACCTTAATTAGAATTTTATATCACCAATATATACAATATATAAAAACTAGTTTGCAAAATTGGTTAACTTAAACAAATTTTCAACCAACAATATACAATATAGCAACCATACAAGATTTTCCCATTCTAAAAATGTTAAACTATATAATATAACCCTACTCAATTAATAGAAACCCAAATTTCATCTTGAAACCCTCTCTTGAATTTTTCACTTAGCAATAGAACCAAACTAAAAATTTATTAAACACTATATTAAGTTAAATTAAGTAATCTACAGGCATTAAAACCAAAAGAATTATACCTCACATGTGAGATCTAACCATGAAAATTTGCCTCCCAAAAGAATAGTTTCCGACTCCAAAATCCATGTAAAAATGAGCAAGGAATAGAGGGTAGGAATTAATTAGGAATTGTGGGTTTTTATTTGGATTTTTGTAAGATTTTTGATAATTTTTTGGAGGAAAATTAAATTTGGAAAATGGCGAGGCTGCCATGGGGGATGAGGCCGGCCACAACATGAGGAAGTGGGAGAGAAAGAAAGAGTGAGGAATTGTGTAGAAACTTCACCCAAAATATCACTTCACTTTAAGTCTTTTCATCACTTTATTTAATTTTATTCATTTCTTTTCTAATACAACTAAAGAAAATTCTAGAGACATGGAAAATTTGGAAATAAATTTTGCATGATACACACTAGATTCTAGTATGTAATGGTTCACTTTTGCAAATTAAACCCATTCAAATTTGTAATTTACACTAATTTAGTGTATAAATAAAGCTTATGTTAATATTTAAAATAATTAATTTAGGAAAATATTTAATTAAACTAAAAATTTATAAGTGACTAAATAAACATCATTTAATAGTAATTACATAATTAAAATAGGTCTTTTTAAAATTTATAATGAAAAATAACCACGGTTTAGTTTTACGAAAAATACGTTTTACTTTACCGAAAATCATAAAATTCACTTAAAGAATTTTATTTATTTAATTATTTATTTATTTATTTTTAAAATGTTACAATCTTCCCCCCTTTAAGAAATTCGGTCCCCGAATTTAATTAAAACTCCCCCCAATTACTAAAACATTCAGCCAAAACACTCAAATCGTCGGGGCTCCGAAACCATCAATATATAACTAAAATCAACTCCGTCAAGCATAACGCAATAATCGGAGTTATGGTGAAAATAAAATATCAAAACCCAATACGAAAACCAACATAATATACATCAAAACTATAACTTATATAGTGCGTGTCGTAGTAAAATCGGCTAAGCATGTCACGACCCAATGTTTGGCCCGTAACCGGCACATAACCACGTAACGTCTACAGGCATAACGCGACTAAATGAACCGAAAACCGAGAAACCAAACCAGTAAAAATATAGAGTGTTTTACGTTTTAAAAGGAAACATTTAGAAGTGATAAGAAATCTTAAGTAAACAATCTCCAAGATAGCAATATACGACGCCATAGAGAAGATCAAGATCCACAAGTGGGAACATCACAGATAGAATAAACTGCAAGTACAGTCGGCTCACAACGAGCTCGACACCAGAATACAAATAATATACATCATCGTTCTCACACTGTCTCTAAGTCAAATACATACATGGTAGATGGAGAATACTAGATACAACAATATACATAACTGAAAGATAAACAGATACCGCACAAAACCCACCTATCAGCAAAAGAGCTAGTACACCAACTATGGGGTATCTGTGTCAAAAGATGCAAAACACAGCCTGCCGCGACTACTCCGAAGGGAAACCTGCAAACACTGTGGCACAACGGGGGTGAGTTGCCAACTCGTGAATAGAGATAACATATAAAGGTAATCGCGAGCATGCACGTACTGCGCTACTCTATCATAAGGTAACAGATAATATCAATGTGCGATAAGCAGTATGTGCAATAATCATGCAAGTGCCCTATCAGGTAATATAACTACAGGATGAGATACAATAATGAATGCTGAGCATGGGAAGTATAACATCTACACGGAATGTCAACGTGGAATATGTAATCGGTGTCCATCAATGCACCCCAAATTCCAACAACCCAGACGCCGGCACTCCCATCGGCCCTCAAATCCTGTACATCACTGAGAATCACGATTGCCCAACATCGGCAGCCAAATATCATAAATACTCGTGTCTAGCATCGACACGCAAATCTTCCTATATCGGGCATCCGTCAGTCCGGGTCAACCCTCTCTCTCATATGTCTATCGGGCATCCGTCAGTCCGGGTCAACTCTCTCTCTCATATGTCTATCGGGCATCCGTCAGTCCGGGTCTGCCCTCTCTCATAAATATCTATCGGGCATCCGTCAGTCCGAGTCAGCCCTCTCTATCTTAAATATGGCTATCGGGCATCCGTCAGTCCGGGTCAGCCCTCTCTATCTCATATATGGCTAGTCCAGGTCAGCCCTCTCTATCTCATATATATTTCGCTCTAGCACCGAGAAAACATAAGGTAGACGCACCGAAATATCATATCAAGGGAACCGGGTTTTTAAATGATTGCATGTTTGAAATAGCCACGGTTCCCAAATCCAGTATGAATATCTTGTCAATGTCAATGTGATGTTATATGTGCATCAAGTATGAATATCATGTCAAGTCACATTAAGATGCGTTACAACATAATGATCCGATGTGATATATGCATCAAGTATGAATACCATGTCAAGTTCTACAGTGTGAGTGTCATGGCAATTACTAACGGTGTGTGTGTAGCATGCAGGATAGTGCTCGTGCAACATGAACCGTAGTAATGGTGCGGTGTTCTATCAATTCTAGTTTATATACATATATCAGGGAATGTGGTATGCACTAAATAATAGCCATGAACAGTCAATGTAAGGAAATGTATCTACAAGATCCTATCAGCCCTGACGTAGAACGCCATGCGAGCGATATCCCCGTAGATGTTAAATCTACTCACCGTAGTCTCTCGCTAGGTATAGCCGATGACTTGTTTCCCCTTCTTCGCGGCATCCGTCGCACTCGCCTGCGAACTTAGAATTCCACAGAATATTACGCATAAGCTCAATATCATACAAACACGACCTTTAAGGTCAACTAGAAAACCGTGTCGCAAACCAAGCGCGCGTGTGCGCGATACGCTATAATGTGTGATTACGCGCCTGAAGTCGCTCCGACGCGTCGCGATACGCAGAAACCCCAAACCCACACACACGTATCACGCGTGTCGCGAAAGATTAAAAAATACGGGAAATAGGGTATTCTACTCCAGATTTTGCTACAGAACATATATTATAAAAATAGATATACAAAAACACTCCACATAGCAGCAGACTCCAGTGGCCCAAACCCCAACCCAAAACACCCCCATCTGGCCACAAATTGCGGCCATAATGCTTATTTCGGCGGCCTGGGTAGGGGGAGGGACTCCCAGGTTTTGTGTGTGCACTCTATACCCCCTATGTATGCTACAATAATTCTAATTTCACTCTGAAACATCTCGGGTAGTAGCAGATCCTACAGAGCCTTATTTCTAGTTAAAAACCACACTTTTTGCACTAAAATGAAACTTTATGGTATTTCTGTACAAACTGAACCCAAAACCTGGCCTAAATAGCTCTAATAGCACAAAAATAGAGTTAACCAAGCCAACAAAACCCCAATCTAACATAAGCATCACAAATATGCTTTAATATCACAAAAAATGCACAAAAACATGATTTTTACTAAGGAATGCTACAAGTTTAAGGAAAAGGAGTGCTAACATGAGTTAATACCTTCTAAAAACCTTATAAAACACCAAAAGTCCCAGCTCTTCCCTCAAGTGTGCAGATTTGCCTTCAAACACCCCAAAAAGCTCACTTTTCCATTGTTTTGAGTGAAGAAATGAGTGGTTTAGTGTAGGATTTTGTATGGATTCAAAAGAGAGATGAAAAGATGATGAATGTATTGTGTTGCTGCTGCTGGAGCTGCTGTTTTTCTGCAGAAATTTTCAGAATGAGAGAGAAGAGAGAATGAAATGGTCAAGCCAAGGTCAAACTTTCTCACCTAACACCATGCCTTCATTGTTTAATTGAAATTTTGGAATTTTAAAAGGGATTTGACTTGTTTTAAAATGGGTGGGGGATTAAATACAACCATGCAACACAAGAAATGGTTAACATTCTACACTAAAAGTCCTAAGTCATAAAATTGGCTAAGTGTGGAAGTGTACACTACAAAGGAAAATTTTCCAATTTGCTAACACGACTAAATATAATTAGTAAACCCTAAAATTACACATATATAATAATACGCACAATTACTAATTATCACGAAAAACATTCTAACGAAAATTCAAAGTGTTACAATCTACCCCCCTTAAAGAAATTCGGTCCCCGAATTTCAAAATCTAACTACACGTACCTTCAAAAAGGTGGGGATACCTCTTCCTCATCTCGCTCTCGGTCTCCCAAGTGACCTCCTCTCTGGTTGGACCACGCCAAAGTACCTTGATGGACGGTATCTCTTTCGACCTCAATTTCTTTACTTGTCGATCCAAGATCATCACCGGCTGCTCTGCATAGGAAAGGTCGCGCTCAAGCTGGATCGTCGGGTGCTCAATCGCATGCGACGAATCATGAAGATATCTGCGGAGCATCGAAACATGAAATACGTGGTGCACGTCTGGAAAACTGGGTGGAAGGGCCAACCGATACGCAACTGCACCAACACGCTCGAGGATCTCGAAGGGGCCCACATATCTGGGACTAAGCTTCCCCTTCTTCCCAAATGTCATCACACCTTTCATTGGGGAGACCCTCAAGAAAACATGGTCACCAAAAGAAAATTCAAGTCTGCGCCGCCGACGGTCCGCATAAGATCACTGCCTACTCTGGGCTGCTCTCATCCTATCGCGAATCAACTGGATCTTCGCGGTCGTCTCCTCCACAATCTGCGGCCCAAAGATACTGCTCTCACTGAGGTCTGTCCAACAGGTGGGCGATCTGCATCTCCTTCCATAAAGAGCCTCGAACGGTGCCATCTGAATGGTCTCCTGGAAGCTGTTGTTGTAGGAGAACACTACTAAGGGTAAATGATGATCCCAGCTACCTCCGAAGTCTAATACGCATGCTCTGAGCATGTCCTCGAGAGTCTGAATAGTCCGCTCTGACTGTCCGTCGGTCTGCGGATGGAATGCTATGCTGAAACTCAAACGAGTACCCAAAGCCTCCTGAAGCCTCTGCCATAGCCGGCTGGTAAACTGGGTGCCTCTGTCGGACACGATACATGTCGGAACTCCGTGCAGTCGTATAATCTCATCAATGTAAATCTGGGCATACTGAGCAAATCCGAAAGTCGTCTTCACTGGTAGGAAGTGAGCCGCTTTCGTCAAATGATCCACGATCACCCAGATGGAGTCATACCCTCGACTAGTCCTGGGTAGACCCACAATGAAGTCCATAGATATCTATTCCCATTTCCACTCCGGAATGAGTAACGGCTGTAGCTCTCCCGCGGGCCTCTGGTGCTTAGCCCTGACTTGCTGACAAGTCAGGTATCTCGACATAAAATATGCGATGTCTCTCTTCATTCCGTCCCACCAGTAAACACCTCTCATGTCATGGTACATCTTGGTGGAACCGGGATGAACACTATATACCGATCGATGTGCCTCCTCAAGAATCTCGCGCCGCAATCCCTCAGCATCTGGTACGCACAGTCTAGCCCCAAATCGTAGTATCCCCTGATCATTGATCACGAACTCGGAAAATCTGCCCTGTCCCATCTGTGTCCTGATCTCTGAACATCGGTCATCACTGTGATGTGCCTCATGTATACAGTCAAGCAACTGTGGGCGTGCATGAACATGCGCAATCTGTCCTCCGATCGGCGTAAACTCGAACTGTACCCGGTTGTCGCATAAGATCTGCCAATCTGCCGATGACTTCCTTTATACTGCGCTCAAACAAGATAGACTACCACCGGGCCTCCTGCTCAAAGCATCCGCCACTACATTCGCCCTGCCCGGGTGATACAAGATCTCACAATCGTAGTCCTTCACTAACTCCATCCATCGGCGCTGTCTAAGGTTCAGATCTCGCTGCTGGAATATATACTTTAAGCTTTTGTGATCAGTGAATATCTGGCACGACTCTCCATATAGGTAATGTCGCCAGATCTTAAGTGCAAAGGCCACTGCAGCCATCTCCAAATCATGAGTGGGGTAATTCTGTTCTTGTTTCTTTAATTTCCACGAAGCATACGCGATCACCCTGTCATGCTGCATCAAAACGCACCCTAGCCCCACTCATGAAGCGTCACAGTAGACCATAAATCCGCCTGATCCTGAAGGCAATGATAGCACTGGTGTAGTAGTCAGTAGAGCTCGTAGCTGCTGAAAGCTGTGCTCACACTCCTCCGTCCAATCGAAACGAACTCCCTTCCGGGTCAACCCGGTCAAAGGTGTAGCAATGCGAGAGAAGTCCTGCACGAATCGCCTGTAATAGCCTGCTAGCCCTAGAAAGCTGTGAACCTCCGTCACTGACGTGGGTCTAGGCCAACTCTGAACGGCCTCAATCTTCCTCGGGTCTACACATATACTATCTCGTGTAATCACGTGCCCCAAGAAGTCTACTCTATCCAGCCAGAAAGCACATTTGGAGAATTTGGCGAAAAGCTGATGCTCCCTCAAGGTCTGCAGTGTAATCCGCAGGTGCTGCTCGTGCTCCTCTCTACTCCGAGAGTACACCAAGATATCGTCAATGAATACTATGATGAAAAGATCAAGATACGGCCGGAAAATACGGTTCATCAAGTCCATGAATGTTGCCGGTGCGTTGGTGAGTCCGAATGACATCACCAAAAACTCATAATGGCCGTAGCGCGTGCGGAAAGCTGTCCTAGAAATATCCTCCTGTCGAACCCGCAGCTGATGGTAGCCTGATCGCAAATCGATCCTCGAAAAGTATCCTGCCCTCTGAAGCTGGTCGAACAAATCTTCGATGCGTGGCAAAGGATACCTGTTCCGCACTGTCACCCTGTTCAGCTGACGGTAGTCGATAAACAAACGCATACTGCCGTCCTTCTTCTTGACAAACAGGACTGGAGCACCCCAAAGAGAAACACTGGGACGAATGAGTCCCTTATCCAACAAATCTTGCAACTAACCCTTCAATTCTCTAAGTTCCGTCGCGGCCATCCGATAAGGCGGTATAGAAATAGGCCCCGAGCCAGGAACCAAATCAATACAGAAAGAAATATCACGCTCGGGCGGTAAGCCAGGAAGCTCGTCAGGGAACACATCAATTGTTAGTTATATGTATGCCCTAGAGGCCATTACTGTACATAGGATGTATATTGTAGTGGTTGCTGGGACATATATAAGGAGGACTTTCTTGCTCGACATGATAGTTTGCTATCTGGTTACTCTTTACCTTAACGTGTACATTGATTGCCTCTCTGTTACATGTTGGTAAAGCCCTTAGGATGTGTACTTGACTACCTGGACTATGATGCGGATCATACTAGTGGGGACAAGGTAGTCTATAAGTACATCGTTCAAAGTCCCTAGTCGTGGGTGCATCGAGATGGGGCATCGATATACCAGAGTAGACTAGCGTATACCTTCTCGACCCATAAAGATGGGCGATGGATGATCCCATATCCATTGGTGTTTGATATCAGAGATGATATACGGGTGCTCAGTAGAGACTGGGTACACTGGAAGGAATCGCCGAGAACTCCCAGATGGTATTATACCTTACGTCAGATGGCAGTTCTCAGGTGACACTGGTACAGGTTAGTCTGTTGACCCGAGATCGTCATAGAGTCTTGTGTGGTTCCCATTGTGCTTTGATTTCCATCTTACCACGTCCAAGAGGGCGTGCAAAACAGTGGTTTTTGGGTACAGTCCCGAATCACATGGAGGCAATGAGCGATAGGAGGGGATTCGTCTCTCCCGGTATAGGGAGTTGATGTTGCGCTGTGTTCGATTGGCTATAACCGGAAATCCCTGGCCAGGGTTGCTGAGATTTACTGGTAAGTGTTACCAGTAGTTTCTCGAATTGTTATAGACCTCATATCGACACGACTTATCGAGCTATTGGGGTCTGACGTTTACCACCCCTAGGCGAGATATGCGACATATCAGACGACGAGACCGGACTGTACGGTAAGTGTTACTGGTTGGATTCACAGGAGTGTGAGCAGGCTTGCTCATCGATCTTCTGATCGCTCAATACCCGGGTGGCCGTTACGTTTAGCAGACTGCTTGCGGCTTGTGGGTGTTTAATATGATCATCACCTGCTGCCGGCGTATTGACGAGTCTTTAGAGTCCTACACAGAGGTTTCCTGGCTCAAGCGAAACGAAATAGGAGCGCATATGAGATATGTGCGGGACCGAGAATAATGCGTGTATGTAATACCGTATTCTATTCTCGCGATGAATGTATCGATATGGTTGTATGCGATATAACCTAGTTATCGAATCGAGGATTGATTCAATAAGCCGATACATTGGATATTAGTCGGTCATATGCGATATGACCGGATCGTTAAATCAAGTGTTGATTTAATGATTTAATGTATAATTATATATTTGATATATTACTTTGCATTAACTAATATTTGTTCATTTTAAAAGGATTTTCTCGCTTGATGTGTACATTGTATATGTGATATATTTTTGTGTGCACTTGATTGTATCATGTTTGATGATACATGCTCACTTGTGTTTGTGTAAAGATTAAAACATGGTTGTTTAAATGGTTAGGGTTTTGATTATCTTAACTATTTATTTAGGTTATTTCCTTTTAAGGCATGAAAAGAGAAAATGGTTGCATTCATTCATGAAGCTTGTTGAAGCTTCATGAAGCTTTGACCTAGTGACCATTTTTTGTCTTCATACCTAACCTAACCATTCACTTAACCTTAGTTTAGTCTCTACACTTGACCATGGTTATTATTATGATAAGTATTCTTTTTCATTTCCTTTTTAATTAACTTATCATAATATTCTTTTCATCTTCTTCTTCTTCTTCACATGAAGAAGCTCGCTACCAACAATGGTAAAGTGAGAAAAAGAGTGAGCAATCCAATTCTAAAGTGAACCCACCTCCTATTTCTTCATCCTCTACCTCGTTCCAAGTAGTATAGGGTGTTTTCTTCACAAGTTTCATGACTTGGTGAAGTGGGAGCTTGATCTAGTGATGCCTCGACGTAGATCATCTTCGGCATCGTAGTCGATGACCTAGCCCGCCCATTTCTCCGATGAAGCCGACGCTAGAGCCCGGGATTCCATTTGGACAGCGAGGGGACTTCATTGCGGAGCTATGGAGGTGGAGGACCGGATCTACAAAGGTTGTATTTCCGTTCTTTTAGTTAAGTTGTTAACTTGTCGCATTTGTTTCGCCTAAAATTCTAGTCAACGATCCGTATTAGGGTTTCTCGGCACCCGTAAAATTTGAAATTGGCATGGTTGATGCCTTGTGAGACCTCCTTAGAGTGCCTAGGAACCCTACAGTGGTATCAGAGACTAGCTAGAGCCTTAGGCGAAGTCTAGACGACGTTTGAAACCCGATCGAACCCGAAACCCCAATTTTTCCATGCTCTCTGGACTTTTTTCAAAAACGGGGATTTTTTAGAATTAAAAATTCGCAGAAAATAGAGCAGGAAAATATAAGGGTAACTGCAGAAAACGAAACCCTAATTCCACTGTAGCGCCGCGGAACCGCGGCAATAGCCTCTTATTGCGGCGGTTCCGCGGCCGTTTGTATAGATTAGGGATTCGTTTTGATACAGTAATGCCCGTAACTGTTGCCTCTGTTCTCTGGGAAGTTTTAATCTGCACTCAAGAGTTGAGTTTTCTGGGTAGTATTGGGGACTCGGTGTTTCGATCGGGAAGTTTAACTTCGTCTGTGTTTTTCCGGGTATTTTTGAATATGTTAAAAAGTTCGACCGGATATAAATACCCACTTTTTCCCCTGCCGGGAAATTTCCAAGTGTTGGACTTTTCCGTAGTTTAACGACGTTCTAAGTAGTGCAAGTAATGCGATGGACCCTCTAGAAGACAACAAACCTTAACTCGATTATGTGACCGTCTTGAACTGCCCTTTGAACCTTCGGGTTTGGGGCAGTACGGCGTGTCACATGTAAGGCGTTGGCTTGACCCTTCTACGGCTGGACCGTTGGTACTGAGGCACGAACTGAATGTTTTTAGACTTGTTTCATGTGTTGATCTGTATCGGGAAAACTTGGGTGTTTGAATGTTCGATCGGAAAGTTTAACATTTTCTAATTATCTGGAATGTGATACAACAATTGGAATTCACAAATAGTTATGAGATAACTGAATGAATGTTATAAACATAGCAGTTTAGTCTCACTTGATCGGTTGCCACGGAATTTTGATGCGATCAAAAGTCCGTCGCAATCACGTAGCGTACGCGGATACTCGCCGGGTAAACTTAATAGACAGCCTCCCTCCATAGCCCCGACCAAGTGACTGGAGGAGAACCCCGTCGCCGAAAGCATCCGTTCGGGTGCTCGCGGCAGCGGTGTTCCGCCTTGGTGCACTTCGTCGACGGTATCGGGGGTGCGACCGTCTACTAAAGTTTGCGACGAGCATTCGATCAAAATGTCGGGAATCCTGTTGAATTGCCCGACTTGGTATTGAAAAGTGTTTTCGATAATGAGACTAAAATGCGGGGTTTATAATTGTTAGGCATGCGATGTCTAAGGAATTCATTGGATTAGGCATGCGATGTCTATGCAGGTTGCGGATTCCAACTGTTGTAGTTTTACACTTTCTTTTCTTTGACCGTAAGTGTAATATGTGATATCGCCGGTTTCGTTGCTATATGTCAACGACAATTGGGATGCGCATATTTACTTACGTTGATGACATGTGATGTTATGTGTTGCTGGATATGTTATATTGGATCGTCGTGTTTGAATAGCCGGGGGTTTTTATGTGAGATGAGTGTTTTTCATTTTCATTCATGTAAAAACTTGTATGTAATATTCTTTTATTGGGGCACTTCCAGGTTGTGGAAGTTGTCACCTTTTGTATATTATTTACTTTTCCGCACTAGGATAGACCCAAGGAGGAGGGCACAAGTAACCGGGTTCTGGAGTCCAGTGGGAGACCAACTCGAGGAGTCGAGTTCGGGTCTCCTAACTCTAGAATTGGTAGGGTTGCTTGCCGCTCTTGTAGGGGTCTAGGGGTGTAGGTTTGGCTATTCATCGCGACCGTGGAATCCGTGTTTTATACTGGCTCGTATTGAAAACACGGACGTCCTAGTGTATCCAATATTTCATATGTTTCATCTGCTGTGATATTTGTGATGTGATCATGTGATGTTCTGTGATAGATACTGTATATAATATATATGATATATTATATAGACATTACTTATATTTTACACCCGCGCTAGCCCTGCCCCACTCTGCCGTTAGTTACCTAACCTAACGGTGCACGAGGGAACATCGAGGCGAATGCGGATGGCATAAGTGTACGTCGTATTTATCTGTGATGTTTAGGTAAATTTAATGATGGGACTTCATTAATGTGATTAATGAAAGAAAAAGAAACCTAAGATGTTGTGGAATCGAATTTCAAAAATAAAACAGGTAGCTACAGTTCTTGCTTTGCACAGCGGTATATATGATATATCCTGCACCTTATTCGATAAGGAAAGGACCGAGATCCCTTCACCGGGAGTGACTCCTTTAGCAATAACTGGCAGATGCTACACACTCGGTTTGTTTTTTGATTGCTTTTAAGAGTTCTGCTTTGCACAGTGATATATATGATATATCCCGCACCTCATTCGACGAGGAAAGGACCGACGATCCCTTCACTGGGAGTGACTCCTTTTGCAAAACTAGAAAAGCCTAAAAAACACTCCATTCCAAAATTCATTCGATCCTACAACGATATCAAGTTCATTACGCAATAGGTTTTCAGAAAAACCTGTCGTAGCCCTCCGTTATTTCAGATAAGTACTAGTTAGTATTCGTGCTGCGGTAGTTTGGCCTCCGTCAAGGCGTAGTGTACGGTAGCTAACTAATGCTTATCTGCTAGCATACGATGCGATTGGATTAGGGTATTCGTACGGCGTTGTTTGGCCTCCGTCAAGGGTCGTGCGGGTGGGTTTAATTCAATCAGAAAATGACGGGTTGAACTTGACTAGCGGACTATGGGTAGTTTGGCCTCCGTCAAGATCATAGGACGCTAGGGGCAAAATTATCGGGAATTTCAAGTGTTGAAATTTGCAATGAGATTGCATACCTTCTATGAGATAGTTGGATCCCGATACCCACTGCGAGTAATTGTTACTCCTGGGAGAGTTTTACACATTACAATTAGCCGATCAAGTAGGTGTCTAGAAAGGTGTTAACGAGGTTACGCCTCTGGAAAAACGAGGTTTATTGTAATTAGGTCCGTGCGAAAGCACGGGGAACCTCCCTCAAAGTACCGACACTGGCCTGGCTGAAAGATTGGCAAACTTGTAGTATGTAATTAATCCCGGCTAGTCATTCCTTTTAAGGTTTGAAGGAAGATTTGATAAAAAGCAGTGGGAGCCATCCTGATTAGATAAAATAATAACCAATCTATTCTTGCAAGAGCGCACGCTGAGTGTTTTCTTCTCTCTCTCTCCAGGTAGCGACCATATCACGCCTTAATCAAGATAATAATACGGAATATTGACCGAACCCGCTTGTTTTACTGAGCTGGGGAACGTTGGTCCCGCTCAAACTTATAATAGTTATAAGACAGAGCAGGAAATAGGGGAATACCAAGATTCCCATGCCGCCCAAACGAAGAGAGTGCATGCTGATGCATCATCTTCAGGTGTGTTCATTATACAGAACTGTTTCTCAATGTCCTTTACGTCCTGGGTATATGATACCGGATCAGGATCCCAGATATGTAATCTGTTACATGGGCTACAGATAGGTAAAGAACTGAGAACGGGTGATAAGTTTCATGAGGCAGAAAACGGGGCAAGAGTTGCAGCCAAGTCTGTCGGTCACTGTCACCCTCTATTACAAATACATTGATTCTGAACGAATGTTATTAGATACCGAACCTGATATACAAAATCATATCAGTCTCTTTATTAGTAAAGAAATGATAAAATTTTGTATTGTTGGATAATGTTTTGAACATTTCCTATATCAAAAGTTGATCGGTTCAGGCACGTTATCTAAAAGCATTGAAGTTCTAAATCAAACTACAGTTCTTAGTATATAGAACACACAAAAGAGGAAGAGTTCAGAAATGAACGAATTCTTCTTAAGGTATTGTAGACTAGGTCATATCAATGCGACCCGACTGGCTGGAGTTACATAAAGATGCATATTTAAATTAGTTTGAATTTACATCTTCTGAAACTTGCCAGTCATGTCACAAAGATATAATGACACCAGCTCTGTTTATTGGAAACAGAGAAAGAGTTAGTAAACTCTTGGGATTGATACATGTTGATGTATGTAAGATCCCCTGTCTGCACATGCCAAGACTGGTTCTTTGTACTTCATTACACTCTCTGATGATCTCTTTAGATTCAGACATATGTTCTTGTTGAAACACAAGTCCGAACCTTTTGAGATATTTACAGAATATAAGTTAGAAGTAGAGAACCAATACGGGTATAAGTATTATGTCCTTTGATGAGATCAGGGAGGAGAATACTTGAGCACGGAAATCCTGGACTATTCTTGAGAAGAATGAGATTCGTTCTCAGTATTACTCCTCTGAATACACCACAGCAGAACGATGTATCAGGGCGGAGCAATAACACCCTATATGATATGGTGTGCTCTATGATGAGTACTACTGAGTTACCTATTTCCTTTAGGGAGTTACGCACTTATGAAGTTGCATACCTATTGAATAGGGTTCCAATCAAATCAGCTGCCTACCGCTTCATATATGATATGGAAAGGGAAGAGCCCATATCTTAAGTTAGTTAAGATTTGGGGTTGTCCGGCCTATGTCTGAAAAACAAAATCTGGACAAGCACGAGGCAAGATCTGTTATGTAGAACTGGAAATGTTCCAGCTATACAGACTACAGCTGATGATTTGATAGAACCAAAGGATTCAGTAGATTCCAACGAACCTCAGCCTCTCCGCCGATCTAGCAGGGTTCCTCACCCACCTGAGAGATACTTCGGTTTCTCTATGACAGTGGGAGCGAGGATTGCATCATGAGATGATGACCCAACTAGTTTCGAGCTGGCCATCAGGAGTGGGACTCTGTAAGAATGGCTGGATGCTTAGCGATCTGAGATGGAATCCTTATACACCAACAAAGTATGGACTTTAGTTGCTATAACTGAAGGGTTAAATCCCCATCAGGAGCAAGTATATCTTGAGAAGATTACTTGGTGTACATGGAAAGGTTGAGACTTTCAAAGCTAGACTTGTTAAAGGTTTTCGTCATCGACCAGGCGTGGATAATGATGAAACCTTTTTCCAGTGGCTATGCTTAAGACTATCCAGATCCTACTTGCCACGGCTACATACCATGACTACGATATCTAGTGGTTGGGTGCCATGACTGCTTTTCTAAATAATGATTTAGAAGAGAACATATATAAGAACACAGCCAGAGGGCTTCGTTTAAAGTGGGAGCAGCGGAAACGCGAGCAAGATGTTTTATGTGATAAAGCAGGCATCGCGGAGTTGGAACATCTGTTTTGATGTAGTAGTCAAAGAGTTTGACTTCATCAAAATGGTAGATGAACCTTGTATATACAAAAAGGTAGTAGGGAGTATGGT
The DNA here is from genome assembly GCA_030015575.1 of Agapanthus africanus. Lineage (NCBI taxonomy): Eukaryota > Viridiplantae > Streptophyta > Magnoliopsida > Asparagales > Amaryllidaceae > Agapanthus > Agapanthus africanus. Next base: position 243,107,797 of record JASDDO010000012.1, read on the forward strand.
GGTGATCCTCGTAGAGTACGTGGATGACATACTCTTGATAAGAAAGCAGTTTCCTATGCTACGCTCGGTCAATCTCCGCTTATCACATGGATTCTCCATATAGGATCAAAGTGATACCTACTAAATCCTGGATTTTGGATCTATGAGATAGATCTAATTGGATATTAGGACACTCACTAGTTGTAGTGAGATGGTATCAGTTGATCCTGGGGAGAATCACTGGAAAGGTTCCAGGGTGATAAGAATGACTGAATGTCAGTCGCAGGCATTGCCTTTACCCTCAGCGCAGGGACGGTATGTTGGAAGAGTTCCAAGCTAGAAACCGTGGCACACTAGACGATAAAGGCTGGATACATCGCTACTTAAGATACTACCAAAGAGGATGTTTATGTGTATATTGGTTCATGAGATGAACTAGGTCCCTACCATTGTGTGATAATGGAAGTGTGGCTTTGGCCCGGGAACCACGGTCCCATCAGTGACCCAGACATAATCTAAGGCAGTATCACCTGATCATGGAGATGGTTGATCTCCAGGATGATCGAGGTTAGGAGAACAGACTCAGGGGATAACACGGCGGATCCACTCACGAAGGCCTATTCCCAGAGAGAGACTTTTATGGGATGGTTGAGTATGAGATACTACAACCACTGCTACAGATGGCCCTAGTGCAAGTGGGAGATTGTTAGTTATATGTATGCCCTAGAGGCCATTACTGTACATAGGATGTATATTGTAGTGGATGCTGGTGTTGGTGATAGTGCCCTCATAGTAAATTATTGGATCACAGGTACGTGATTGCAATGATTGCGGAGGACCTATACCGGTAGGACAATCTTACTCAAGATGATAGTATGCTATTTGGTTTGCCTTTATCAGTCGTGTACATGATCAGGTGACTGATTACATGTTACACTTTGATAGAGCCCTTAGGATCTTGCTTTACCACCAACAGTATGATGGCGATCATATACGTGAGAGTTGGGTGGTTTATACGCATATCCTTAATTTTGGTCCATAGTCATGGGAGTTTCGAGACAGGGCATCGATACTCCGGAGTAGACTAGTGTGTACAGTCGAGACCCCGACGAGGGGCAGTGGCCGGTCTCACAAGCCACTGGTGTCAGTTGGATCACCTAAGATGTATACAGGTGCTCATTGGGTTATGAGTACACCGGACATGACTCGCCGGGAATCTGCTGGTTAGTATTATATCTACCGTCAGATAGCAGTTCCCTGGTGACATGTGTACAGGTTAGTTCATCGACCTGAGGTCGTCATTTGTCTCGTGTGAGTTCCCACTGTGCTTTGATTTCTACCCTACCACGGCTCAAAGGAGTCGTGCAAACAGGTAGTTTTTGGGTACAGTCCCGAGCCATATGGAGGCACGTGAGCGGATCGGCAGGGGATTCGTCTCTCCCGGTATTGGGGCGAGGTCGTGCTGTGTCTAGGAGAGCCATTACACAAAGTCCATGGCCATGGCAGGAGATTTACTGGTAGGTACTCCAGTAGTATCTCAGGGTTTTATTGGGCTTCACTCCGACACGACTTATACTGCTATTGGGGGTCTGACGTTACTAGCCCCCTAGGCCGATATGCGATACTCATAGACGAACGGACCAGACTGTATATACATTGTCACTGTTAGGCTCAGTAGGGTTTTCCGGATGAGTGCGCTCATCGGCATCCCTTGAGGTCAGTCCATGGGCAGCCATTACGCATTGCTAGTGCCGCTGACGGTTTGTGGTTAAACCCACTGCCAGGGTACTGACGAGTCATTAGAGTCCCCCACAGACAGTTTCCCAAGTTCGGGCGAAACGTTGTAGAGGCCGTATGGTTTTATGGCAGGGTTCGGAAAATGCACGTGCGTTTACGCACGTGTTATTTTTCGGGCAGATGATACTGGTCGGCTTTGGTTTAAGCCGGATCCGAGTATTATATTGAGTAGGTATAATATCTTTGTCTCAGTTGCATTTGTATTCGGTCGTAATACAAATGCGGGTATATTTATACAGTTTCGGGGTTATCCTGAAAGTCGTTTCAGGATCACTTTTGGAAGTTGCCAGTTTCCAGTTTTCTATCAGCCGTCTTTTAACATTCGGTTAAAGACGGATTTATCTTTTCTTGGATGTGGTGAGTCAGTGCTTCTAGAAGCTTCTAGAAGGCTCTAGATGATGACTAGGCTTCATGACTCATTAGTGCATTAATGGGTTTTTGATGATGTGTTTAATGAGTCACCATTTACCATTAATATCTTTTGGATTGCTTAAGATCTTTTGTGATGATAAGCTTCATCTTAGGGTCACCTCTTTCTCCTACGGTCACCTCCCTCCTTTTATAAAGTGGCCGGCCCTCTCTCTCCTCCTCACTTCACTTGTTGATTTCATTTTAGAGAGAAAAGATTATGATAGTATTTGGGGTGCATGGAATTTTACAGTTCATTTCATTCCATCACCCAATTCCCTCGGCAACTTCATTAACCGATCGTCCACGGACTTGGACGAAGTGAGACAAAGTCATCTACTCATTCTCTACATCATTCTTGGTCGTCTCTTTTAGCAAACTTGACGATCGAGTTGCCTCAAGTCAGAGGCGGGAGCCCGTTTAAAGAATCAGTGATGTGGTGCCACCTCGACGTAGATATCGGAGATCGACGAGATCGGAGCAGCCGCAACGGAGCGTGGGATGATGGTTAAAGAATGAAGGACTCGGATCGTTCGGTATAACTTTCTACACTCTTTACAGTTTGTTAGTTTAGCAATAATGGCAGATCCGGGTTAAAGTATACGATAGCGCCAGTAAAAAGTTTTTTGTTCCGCATTTGGCGTCTGTAGACTGCCGGGGCGCTAGCGTAGACTTACAGTGGTATCAGAGCCTCACCATTTTGCTATACTAACTTGTGCTAACGCGTTTAAAACATCGATCCGACCGGAAATCAAAAATCACATTTTTACAATATGACAGTTTCTGTTGATTTTAAACGGTGTCCTAAAAATATTTCACACATCTCAGAAAATTGTGCAGGGTTTTTTAAGCACACGTGCAAAATTTGAGCACGTGATCTCTCCAAAGCGCCGCGGATTAGCGGCCAAACCCATGGTTTGGCCGCGCATCCGCGGCCATATGATGGGATCAGTGCACCAAATTTTTTATGTGTCTCCTCTGTTGGATTTTGTGGTTTTTGGTAAATATCGTTTTGGCCCAGGTTTTGTTACTGTTCACCAGTAAGTCGAGGGGCCCACTTTTTGATATTTGGTCGATGGAAATTTAAACATGTTAGTTTACAGTGCTTACATTATATCTCCGACCGGGAATGTCATTTGATCGGTAAACCGCGTCTGATTGCTATAGTTCTTTTAGACGGGTTTGCGAACGTGACATTCGCGTTGATGTTCTGTGTTGTGCTGTGATGTTGCGGATTTGTCGTGGTGGATAGCAGTGTGCAATGGTAGTACTTTTTGAGTTTATTTGTACATTTGATATTGCGGGGCGAGCGTCCAACTTGTGGACTGCCGTCACTGCCTGTTGTATAATATTCTTTTGGGGCACGACCAGGTTGCGGTCGATGTACCTATTGTACCATTTTTCATTACTGTACTAGGTTTTGCCCCGCGACGGAGTGCACGGATAGCCGGGTTCTGGGGGGCAACGGGTCCGCATCTCATGGCTTTGAGAGGCAGAGGGGTCCCACTCTAGAATTGGCAGACTATTCGCCGCACTCGTAGGGGGTACAGGTTGACCCAAGGAGGGGTGCTCAAGCTACCGGATTCCGTGAAGTGCTGGGTGGTCCATTCACTATGCTGTAGGGGGCTGCCTCGCTTCAGGTTTTGGCGGGTAACTTGCCGCACCCTTAGGGGTCTAGGTTTCATTGCCCAGGCTATCCACACGACAGGGGAACGTCGAGTTTCAGCAGCGGCTCTGTGAAACTCGGGGATCCCAGATTATCTGTATTGTTCTGTGATGCTTATTACTTTTCTGTAATGTTGCATACTATCACGCCTGGAGCGATTATTGTATATTGGTTTATATACTATTAGATGTTGTATATGTTTTACACCCGCGCTAGTCCAGTCCCCGCTCTGTCGTTAGTTAAGTAACCTAACGAGTGATGACGGGACCCAGTGACGAATGCGGATGGCATATACGTACATTTTATTTTCGTTCTTTTCTGGTGTGATTATTGATGGGACTGCGTTGATTCTGATCAACGCAAAGTAAAACAAACCTGTTTTCAGTTGTTGGAACAAATTTAAAAAGTGTTATTGCAAAGACGTTTTCTTTTGTTATGCATAGCGGTATTCAGTGGAATATCCTGCACCTCATTCGACGGGGCAAGGGCCGATATCCCTTCACCGGGACTGACCCCTTGGACAGAAGTTTGCGTCAGAGTAATAATTTCACTATAGTCGATTACAAGTTGCTTTGCATAGCGGTATTCAGTGGAATATCCTGCACCTCATTCCACGAGGAAAGAGCCGAGATCCCTTTACCGGGAGTGACCTCTTTAGCAAAAGGTTTTCGCCACTATATTTTAAAAAGCTATCAGGTTCCTTCAGCGATATCAAGTTCACTACGTTAAAGGTTTTTCGCCAAAGACCAGCCGTAGCCCTCCGTCACTTCTTTTGGGTATTCAGTAGTATTCAAGCTATGTATTTTGACCAACGCCAAGGCATAGTGTTTGGTAGCTGCTGGGTATTCAATTGTTGCATAGATAGATGAGTTAGTTTGGTACAGTCGTTCTGCCATTTTGGCCAACGTCAAGGGCATGTGTGGGTGGGTTCAAATTGACAAGATAGTGACGGGTAGAACTTGGCATGTGACTTATGACATTTTGACCAACGCCAAGGTTATAAGAGCATGGGGCAAAAATCATATCGGGAGTTTCTAAAGAAACTGAAACTTGCCAAGTATGCGCATACCATCTGGAGTATGAGTAACGTGGATGCATTCCATCATGTTATCATGCGATGAGAGTTGGATCCCGATTCCCACTGATGAGTTGGTTTACTCTTCGGGTGATCCCGATTGATTCTTCTTTAGGTTTGGAGGAGAATTTGACAGGACAGTGGGAGGTTTCCGGATTAGATAAAGTGATGACCATTCTGATCTAGGTTAGAGTGCACGCAGAGTGTTTCTTTTCTCTCTCTCTTTGGCAGCGACCTTTGACCGACCCTAGACTTTGACTCAGTGACCAGGTTGACCGAACCTTCTTAAAATACTGGCTTTTGGATTGTCTGAGTTGCATAAGTCATTGCCACTCCTTCTTTTACCCTTTGCATTTCTCAGAACACCCGTATTGCTACGGATATCCACTTCCATTGGATAGATCCATCGTATGGTTATATACGAACTCGAAGGAACTTCTTCGAGGATGGATCCAGGTTCAGGAGAAATAGAATTGGTTTATTCAGTTGTCTTTTATTATCACCTTCTCTCAGGTTGCGAGGGCTCCTTTGTTTAGGAGAGTACACCTATTACGCTTATTGGGTAGTCTTATTCCAAACCATAGGCTGGTGCCGAAAGGTAGGGAATGAAGAAAACCAATTAGCCTAAGTAGGGTGTGCAGAAGGTAATATGTAAAGACAAAATAAAGGGATTAGAAAGAGGGCAATGTAAATTGCGACTGATATCATTCACGACCAAAACCGCGTACTTCATCGCCACTCCTATTTCACCTTTAAAAGAATAAGGTATTATTCAGTTGTCTTTTATCATCACCTTCTCTCGAGATGCGAGTACTCCTTGGTTTAGGAGGGTACACCTATTATGCTTACTGGATAGTCTTCTTCCAAACCATAGGCTGGTGCCGAACGGTAGGGAAGGAAGAAAACCATTTAGCCTAACGATGGTGTACAGAAGGTAACGACTAAAGACAAATAAAGGGATTTGGAGAGATGGCAATAAAATATACGGTTGAAGTCATGAATTGGATTATGGAAGAGGCATTGCTATGAATACCAGGATACCCCTACGAAACATTTTCATGTTTCAGTGCATTGTTAAAGAAAAACCGTTTTCCCGATTAGACACTTACTTCAAGGGTATGTATTTACCAGGTTTCATTCTCATATCTGTATGGTTTTACAGATGATGAGTGGGAGTAAGATATTGGGAATTAGGTGATCATCCTCATTATATCGGAATTCGTTGTAATTGGTGATATTTGAGGAAATCGCCAGGGTACGGTTTTCCACCTACAACGCACAAGTTTTGAGTTGTTCAACTCAGCGGACTTATACAGAGTATTGTATGTTGTCCAGTGTCCATCAGGACAAAGGGGTAGGTCCTCGTACTATGTTCTGTTTACTTATAACTTCTCTAGTATTTAGACAAGTGTTTTGTAGAAATACAAGGTCTAAGTTTTGAGAAGTTATGGGTATAAGAATAAAGTAGAGAACCGGGTATCACAAGTATCGGGATTCTCCAAAGAGATCGAAGATGTAGATTCTTGTGATTGGTATTCAGATGATAGTGATGGTTTTGAGAAACGTGTTTCTCTTTCAGGTTACTCATAATTGGATGGATTCCTAAGTTGAGTAATGCTGATTAGCCTCTTTCCATTAAGTTGATATGCACTGGAGACAGCTGCATGATTTGAATCTGGTTCCAATTAAATAAGTGCCAAAGTTTCTATATTGGATATAGAATGGTTCGTACCTTAAAAGTTGTTAAGGTACGGGGAGTTGTCCAGCTTATGCTTAAAACCAGACTCTGGATAACTCAGGGCACGTTTCTGTAATGGCTGTTTGTGGGTTGACCCTGGCTATGACGAGGGTTGATATTCTACCATTTGGAAGATCAATAGCAATATTGTTCTTGACTCGCCACAGTTTTAGTAAAATGGATCTTTTTCAGAAAACAGTAGTGGGAGTATGGTAGAACTGGAAGTGATTCCAGAACCGCGAACGATTACGGAAAATTTAATAGGACCTATACATTCAATCAGGTTTGACATTCCAATAGTCACTCCGCATGTATGGTAGGTAACCTCAGACGCCCGAGAGGTACTTCGGTAGCCTCAGAGACGGTGACAGGGATGTTCTTATCTACCAAGACTTGACACTACTGTTGTTCCAGGATATGAGACCCGGTAGGAGGGTTGTCGTAATCAGTGGGAGCAGCGGAAGCATAGTGGGCAAGATGCTTATATCTATTTATAGACTTGAGCAGTTATAGCGGAGATAGATCATCTAATTTTGATGTGACAGTCATGGGTTTTACTTCAATCAGAATAAGGGATGGATCTGTTAAGAAGGTAGTAGGGTGTGATGTCATGGTATCAGGATGACATACACAGAGAAGGAAGTAAAATTCATATACTACGATCGGTTGTACTGTGGTCGTCACACAGTTGTTTCTCCAGACAGGATATGGATATAATATTTGACATTCTGGTTTCTAGATCTATGGTTTTAGATCTGGATTTGGGTAGTTTCCTAATGTGGGTACTTTGACAGATATTCTAATGGTTTTTGGAATAGTTGACTCCTAGCATGGTGGTGTACCTACAGGTGATGGAGTCACCCTCTCTAAAGGTGTCTTACAGACTAAAGAGGAGAGGGATGTGCATGATTGGCAGATCACTTGCTTAGGCAATTGAGTCAATCATGAGATGTCAAGTACCACACCAAATGTTGGTTTTGCACTAAATGCAATAAGTTTTTATTAATCCAATCCTGGAGAAACATAAGGAAGCAGTTTTAGAACAAAAGTACATGTTCTACGGATTTGATGACGGCAGCCTCCTTCGGGAGACGGTTATCATTCCAGGCTTCAAAGGTGACATGGATGACAGAGTGATTGTCAGAGTTATAGTTTTTCCCTTTGACGAAGAGGGACAGTATTATGGACAGGTGGTCCAAGAGGATACTGTGGGTGGCATGGTGCCCGATACTGATTAGGTTCAGTGATCGATACAGTCTAAGAAGTTTGGATTTGGAGTTCATTTATGAACTAGGTCCCATCAGATATCCAGACATATTCTAAGACAGATATTACTCAATTCAGGAGATGGCTTTCTCCGCGAACTTTACATTTAGAGAGATATAGAAAGAAACTTCTTGGCGGATCCACTCACTAAGGCTATTTCTCGAACACAATAGTTTTACAAACGGGCTTTGTGATACTGATTAGTAGAGGAGTTGGATGTTCGGTTTCACACGGGCTGTGAGTAGTCGACATCGCAATAATTAGCCTTGAGTGCAAGTGGGAGATTGTTGGTGATAGTGCCCTCATAGTCAATTATTGGATCACAGGTACGTGATTGCAATGATTGCGGAGGACCTATACCGGTAGGACAATCTTACTCAAGATGATAGTATGCTATCTGGTTTGCCTTTATCAGTCGTGTACATGATCAGGTGACTGATTACATGTTACACTTTGATAGAGCCCTTAGGATCTTGCTTTACCACCAACAGTATGATGGCGATCATATACGTGAGAGTTGGGTGGTTTATACGCATATCCTTAATTTTGGTCCCTAGTCGTGGGAGTTTCGAGACAGGGCATCGATACTCCGGAGTAGACTAGTGTGTACAGTCGAGACCCCGACGAGGGGCGGTGGCCGGTCTCACAAGCCACTGGTGTCAGTTGGATCACCTAAGATGTATACAGGTGATCATTGGGTTATGAGTACACCGGACAGGACTCGCCGGGAATCTGCTGGTTAGTATTATATCTACCGTCAGATAGCAGTTCCCTGGTGACATGTGTACAAGTTAGTTAATCGACCTGAGGTCGTCATTTGTCTCGTGTGAGTTCCCACTGTGCTTTGATTTCTACCCTACCACGGCTCAAAGGAGTCGTGCAAACAGGTAGTTTTTGGGTACAGTCCCGAGCCATATGGAGGCACGTGAGCGGATCGGCAGGGGATTCGTCTCTCCCGGTATTGGGGCGAGTTCATGCTGTGTCTAGGAGAGCCATTACACAAAGTCCATGGCCATGGCAGGAGATTTACTGGTAGGTACTCCAGTAGTATCTCAGGGTGTTATTGGGCTTCACTCCGACACGACTTATACTGCTATTGGGGGTCTGACGTTACTAGCCCCCTAGGCAGATATGCGATACTCATAGACGAACTGACCGGACTGTATATACATTGTCACTGTTAGGCTCAGTAGGGTTTTCCGGATGAGTGCGCTCATCGGCATCCCTTGAGGTCAGTCCATGGGCAGCCGTTACGCATTGCTAGTGCCGCTGACGGTTTGTGGTTAAACCCACTGCCAGGGTACTGACGAGTCATTAGAGTCCCCCACAGACAGTTTCCCAAGTTCGGGCGAAACGTTGTAGAGGCCGTATGGTTTTATGGCAGGGTTCGGAAAATGCACGTGCGTTTACGCACGTGTTATTTTTCGGGCAGATGATACTGGTCGGCTTTGGTTTAAGCCGGATCCGAGTATTATATTGAGTAGGTATAATATCTTTGTCTCAGTTGCATTTGTATTCGGTCGTAATACAAATGCGGGTATATTTATACAGTTTCGGGGTTATCCTGAAAGTCGTTTCAGGATCACTTTTGGAAGTTGCCAGTTTCCAGTTTTCTATCAGCCGTCTTTTAACATTCGGTTAAAGACGGATTTATCTTTTCTTGGATGTGGTGAGTCAGTGCTTCTAGAAGCTTCTAGAAGGTTCTAGATGATGACTAGGCTTCATGACTCAATAGTGTATTAATGGGTTTTTGATGATGTGTTTAATGAGTCACCATTTACCATTAATACCTTTTGGATTGCTTAAGATCTTTTGTGATGATAAGCTTCATCTTAGGGTCACCACTTGCTCCTACGGTCACCTCCCTCCTTCTATAAAGTGGCCGGCCCTCTCTCTCCTCCTCACTTCACTTGTTGATTTCATTTTAGAGAGAAAAGATTATGATAGTATTTGGGGTGCATGGAATTTTACAGTTCATTTCATTCCATCACCCAATTCCCTCGGCAACTTCATTAACCGATCGTCCACGGACTTGGACGAAGTGAGACAAAGTCATCTACTCATTCTCTACATCATTCTTGGTCGTCTCTTTTAGCAAACTTGACGATCGAGTTGCCTCAAGTCAGAGGCGGGAGCCCGTTTAAAGAATCAGTGATGTGGTGCCACCTCGACGTAGATATCGGAGATCGACGAGATCGGAGCAGCCGCAACGGAGCGTGGGATGATGGTTAAAGAACGAAGGACTCGGATCGTTCGGTATAACCTTTCTACACTCTTTACAGTTTGTTAGTTTAGCAATAATGGCAGATCCGGGTTAAAGTATACGATAGCGCCAGTAAAAAGTTTTTTGTTCCGCATTTGGCGTCTGTAGACTGCCGGGGCTCTAGCGTAGACTTACAGCTGGGACATATATAGGGAGGACTTTCTTGCTCGACATGATAGTATGCTATCTGGTTACTCTTTACCTTAACGTGTAAATTGATTGTCTCTCTGTTACATGTTGGTAAAGCCCTTAGGATGTGTACTTGACTACCTGGACTATGATGCGGATCATATTAGTGGGGACATGGTAGTCCATAAGTACATCCTTCAAAGACCCTAGTCGTGGGTGTATCGAGATGGGGCATCGATATACCAGAGTAGACTAGCGTATACCTTCTCGACCCATAAAGATGGGCGATGGATGATCCCATATCCATTGGTGTTTGACATCAGAGATGATATACGGGTGCTCAGTAGAGACTGGGTACACTGGACGGACTCGCCGAGAACTCCCAGATGGTATTATACCTTACGTCAGATGGCAGTTCTCAGGTGACACTGGTACAGGTTAGTCTGTTGACCCGAGATCGTCATAGAGTCTTGTGTGGTTCCCACTGTGCTTTGATTTCCATCTTACCACGTCCAAGAGGGCGTGCAAAACGGTGGTTTTTGGGTACAGTCCCGAATCACATGGAGGCAATGTGCGATAGGAGGGGATTCGTCTCTCCCGGTATAGGGAGTTGATGTTGCGCTGTGTTCGATTGGCTATAACCGGAAATCCCTGGCCAGGGTTGCTGAGATTTACTGGTAAGTGTTACCAGTAGTTTCTCGAATTGTTATAGACCTCATATCGACATGACTTATCGAGCTATTGGGGTCTGACGTTTACCACGCCTAGGCGAGATATGCGACATATCAGACGACGAGACCGGACTGTACGATAAGTGTTACTGGTTGGATTCACAGGAGTGTGAGCGGGCTTGCTCATCGATCTTCTGATCGCTCAATACCCGGGTGGCCGTTACGTTTAGCAGACCGCTTGCTGCTTGTGGGTGTTTGATATGATCATCGCCTGCTGCCGGCATATTGACGAGTCTTTAGAGTCCTACACAAAGGTTTCCTGGCTCAAGCGAAACGAAATAAGAGTGCATATGAGATATGTGCGGGACCGAGAATAATGCGTGTATGTGATACCGTATTCTATTCTCGTGATGAATGTATCGATATGGTTGTATGCGATATAACCTAGTTATTGAATCGAGGATTGATTCGATAAGCCGATACATTGGATATTAGTCGGTCATATGCGATATGACCGGATCGTTAAATCAAGTGTTGATTTAATGATTTAATGTATAATTATATATTTGATATATTACTTTGCATTAACTAATATTTGTTCACTTTAAAAGGATTTTCTCACTTGATGTGCACATTGTATATGTGATATATTTTTCTGTGCTCTTGATTGTATCATGTTTGATGATACATGCTCACTTGTGTTTGTTTAAAGATTAAACCATGGTTGTTTAAATGGTTAGGGTTTTGATTATCTTAACTATTTATTTAGGTTATTTCCTTTTAAGGCATGAAAAGAGAAAATGGTTGCATTCATTCATGAAGCTTGTTGAAGCTTCATGAAGCATTGACCTAGTGACCATTTTTTGTCTTCATACCTAACCTAACCATTCACTTAAGCTTAGTTTAGTTTCTACACTTGACCATGGTTATTATTATGATAATTATTCTTTTTCATTTCCTTTTTAATTAACTTATTATAATATTCTTTTCATCATCTTCTTCTTCTTCTTCACATGAAGAAGCTTGCTACCAACAATTGCAAAGTGAGAAAAAGAGTGAGAAATCCAATTCTAAAGTGAACCCACCTCCTATTTCTTCATCCTCTACCTCTTGCCAAGTAGTATAGAGTGTTTTCTTCACAAGTTTCATGACTTGGTGCAGTGGGAGCTTGATCTAGTGATGCCTCGACGTAGATCATCTTCGGCATCGTAGTCGATGACCTAGCCCGCCCATTTCTCCGATGAAGACGACGCTAGAGCCCGGGATTCCATTTGGACAGCGAGGGGACTTCATTGCGGAGCTATGGAGGTGGAGGACCGGATCTACAAAGGTTGTATTTCCGTTCTTTTAGTTAAGTTGTTAACTTGTCGCATTTGTTTCGCCTAAAATTCTAGTCAACGATCCGTATTAGGGTTTCTCGGCACCCGAAAAATTTGAAATTGGCATGGTTGATGCCTTACGAGACCTCCTTAGAGTGCCTAGGAACCCTACATCAGGGAACTCGCTAACAACCGGAATATGATCCATCAGAACCTCTGTAGCTCTAGTATCGCAAACATAGGCGAGAAATCCGTGACATCCCTTCCTCAAAAGCTGTCCAGCGCGAAAAGAAGAAATCACACTGTGAGGGGTGGCACCACGATCCACCAACACAACAAAAACCGACTCGCCGGGAAAACAAAATCTAACTGTCTTCTCGCGGCAGTCAACAGAAACATAGCACGTGGCTAACCAATCCATGCCCAAAAGAACGTCGAAGTCCAACATCTCAAGAAGGATCAAATCGACCGGCAACTCTCTCTCGCCAATACGGACGGTACAGGATCGGAACACGTGACTAGCGACAAACGACTCTCCTACAGGAGTTGTCACAACAAGCGGCTGATCAAGCAAACCGGACTCTCTACCCAAACTCGGCACAAAGTGTGTGGATACGTACGAGTGCATGGATCCGGGATCGAATAACACGTGTGCACCAACAGAACATACTGGAAGGATACCTGAGACCACCGCATTGGACGCCTACGCGTCCTGATGCGTCAAAGAAAAAACTCACGCCTGTCCTCCACCTGCGACTGACTGTCCCCTGCCGGCCGCTGGCTGTCCTCAGCCTCGATCATCTCGTCCTCTAAGAACAAATCCTCCGTGACCGTGACCTCTCTGTGCATGAGTCTGGCGCGGAGTAACAGTAGGTACAATAAGCAACGCCGTCTGGGGTGGTGAAGGTGGTAGTATGATGTGCGGTGCTGCTGCCTCCCTCCGGGGTGTCTCAGGACAATCTCGCACACGATGATAAGAACTCCCGCAACGGAAACATCCCGATGATGTTCGCTGACCCTCCTGGGGATAGGAGCTAAACAACCTGCCTCGCCCCGAATCTCTGCTACCTGCGAGACGTCTATCACGACGCTGAAAAGGCTGTCTCTGCGCTGATGTATCCGCACGAACTCTCTTCGGCTCTAGAACTACCGAATTCTTAGCAAGGCGCTCCTCGACTAATAGGGCTGCATCTACAGCTGCTGCATATGTCTCGTAATGCTGTGCGCTGATCGCTAGAAACAGTGGTGTAAGCAAGCCTCAGACAAATCTCTTGACTCACAACTCCTCAGTAGCCACTGAAAGGTTCCTAGGCACCCTAGAGAGGTCTCACAAGGCATCGAACATGCCATTTTCAAAAATTATGGGTGCCGCGAAACCCTAACGCGGATCTTAGACTAGAATTCTAGGCGAAATACAAAACTAGTTAACATATTAACTAAAGGTTAGATGCTACAACCTTTGTAGATCCGGTTATCCTCTTCCTTGGCTCCACGTAGGTATCCTCTCGCTGTCCATCTCGATTCCCAAACTCGAAAGTCGGCTTCACCGGAGAATAGGGCGGACTAGGTCGTCGGCTTCGTGCCGAAGATGATCTACGTCGAGGCATCGCAAGTTCAAGCTCCGACTTCATCAAGTGGTGAAACTTGTGAAGAAAACACCCAATACAACTTGGCAAGAGGTAGAGGGTGAAGAAATAGGAGGTGGGTTCACTTTAGAATTGGATTTCACTCACTTTTGCTCAAGTTGCCATTGATGGCATCAAGCTTTTCTTGAAGAAGAAGATGATCAAGAAGAAGATAGAATATGATAAGTTGTTTTAAAATGAAAAGAAAATAAATACTTATAATAATCTAAACCATGGTGAAGTGTAGAGATTAAACTAAGGTTAGTTGGAATGGTTAGGGTTAAGGATAAGATAAGAATGGTGGACTTGTTCAAACCTTCAAGAAGCTTCAACATATAAAACAAAACAAGCCACCATCCTTAATAATTTCCAAAATGAATATATAAATAATTAACTAAGTAAATAATCAAAACCCTAATCATTCATATAACCATGGTTTAATCTTTACACAAACCCAAGTGAGCAAGTATCATCAAACATGATACAAAAAAGTGTACAAAAGTATATCACATATACAATGTGTACATCAAGTGAGAAAATCCATTTAAAGTGAACCAATACTAGTTAATGCAAAGTAATATATCAAATATATAATTATACATTAAATCATTAAATCAATATTTGATTCAATGATCCGGTCATGTCGCACATAACCGACTAGTATCCGATGTATCGATTTATCGAATCAATGATCCGATAACTAGGTCATATCAAATATAACCAATCGAAACATTTATCGCGAGAATGAAATGCGGTATCACATACACGCATTATTCTCGGTCCCGCACATATCTCATATGCGCTCCTATTTCGTTTCGCTTGAGACAGGAAACCTCTGTGTAGGACTCTAAAGACTCGTCAATACGCCGGTGGCAGATGATGATCATATCAAGCACCCACAAGCCGCAAGCGGTCTGCTAAACGTAACGGCCATCCGGGTATTGAGCGATCAGAAGAACGACAAGCTAGCCCGCTCACACTCCTGTGAATCCAACCAGTAACACTTACCGTACAGTCCGGTCTGTTCGTCTGATACGTCGCATATCAAGTCTAGGGGTGGTAAACGTCAGACCCCAATAACCGATAAGTCGTGCCGATGTGAGGCTCATAATAGGTCGAGAAACTACTGGTAATACTTACCAACAAATCTCTGATCAGCCCTGGCCAGGGACTTCCCTGTTACGGCCAATCGAGCACAGCGCAGCATCAACCCCCAATACCGGGAGAGACGAAACCCCTCCTATCGCTCATTGCCTCCATGTGACTCGGGACTGTACCCAAAGACCACCGTTTTGCACGCCCTCATGGACGTGGTAAGGTGGAGATCAAAGCACAGTGGGAATCACACAAGACTCTATGACGATCTCGGGTCTACAGACTAACCTGCACAAGTGTCACCTGTGAACCGCCATCTGACGTGAGGTATAATACCATCTGGGAGTTCTCGGCGAGTCCGTCCAGTGTACCCAGTCTCCACTGAGCACCCGTATACCATCTCTGATGTCAAACACCAATGGATATGGAATCATCCATCGCCCATCTCATGGGTCGAGAAGCGTATACGCTAGTCTACTTTTGTATATCGATGCCCCGTCTTGATACACCCACGACTAGGGACCTTGAAGGATGTAATTATGGACTACCATGTCCCCACTAGTATGATCTGCATCATAGTCCAGGTAGTCAAGTACACATCCTAAGGGCTTTACCAACATGTAACTATAAGACAGTTTAAAGAGACAAGTGTACATGTTAAGATAAAGAGTAACCAGATAGCATACTATCATATCGAGCAAGAAAGTCATCTTTATATATGTCCAAGCATCCAATATAATATACATCATCTGTACAATACTGGCCTCTAGGGCATACATACAACTAACAATCTTCCATTTGCACTAGGGCCAGCTGCTGTAGTATCGCATACCGAGCATCCCGAAGAGTCTCTCAAACTGTATCTAGGGAATGGCCTTCCTGAGTGGATCCGCCGTGTTGTTCTTCGTGTCAACCCTCTTGACCTCGATCTCCCGGCGATCAACTATCTCCCGGATCAGGTGATACCGCCTCAGAATATGCCTGGATCGCTGATGGGACCTAGGTTCCTTGGCCAAAGCCACCGCTCCATTGTTATCGCAATACAAAAGTATTGGATGCTCAATGGATGGAACCCCTCCAAGTTCAGTAATGAACTTCTTGATCCAGACAGCCTCTTTGGCAGCATCGTTGGCAGTGATGTATTCAGCCTCCATCGTCGAGTCTGCCACGGTTTCCTGCTTGGAACTCTTCCAGCTAACCGCCCCTCCGTAAAGGGTAAAGACAAAGCCCGACTGCGACTTAGAGTCGTCCTTATCACTCTGGAAGCTCGAATCGGTAAAGGACTCGACTTGGAGCTCCCCGTTACCATACACCAAGAACATATCTCTAGTCATTCGGAAGTACTTGAGAATGCTCTTCACAGCTGTCCAGTGACTCTCTCCAGGATCAGCTTGATACCTGCTCACTATACTTAGTGAGTATGCTACATCGGGTCTGGTACATAGCATCGCATACATGATAGAGCCTACTGCCGAAGCATAGGGTATCCCTTGCATGCGAGCTCTCTCCAAATCAGTCTTGGGAGACATCTCTTTGGAGAGAGTGACTCCAGAGATCGTGGGTAAGTTCCCACGCTTGGACTCTTCCATACTAAACCTCTTTAGTATGGTGTCAATGCACCTGGATTGGGACAATCCCAAAATCCGTTTGGATCTATCTCTATAGATCCTAATTCCCAATATGCAGGAGGCATCTCCAAGATCTTTCATTGAGAATCTTTATGATAAGAAGAGCTTGACCGATTGCAGCATAGGAATATCATTTCCTATCAAGAGTATGTCGTCCACGTACCATACGAGGAAGACAACCTTACTCTCTGCCACCTTCTTGTAGATACAAGGTTCATCTGGGTTTTTGACGAAATTAAACTCTTTGATAACGACGTCAAAGCAGATGTTCCAACTCCGCGATGCTTGCTTTAATCCATAAATGGATTTAAGCAGCTTGCACACCTTCCCGCTGCTCCCACTGTCTACGAAGCCCTCTGGCTGAGTCATGTACACGCACTCTTCTAAATCACCATTTAGAAAGGCGGTCTTAACATCCATTTGCCAGATTTCGTAATCATGATAAGCAGCGATGGCAAGCATGATCCGGATGGATTTAAGCATAGCCACTGGAGAAAAGGTCTCGTCATAGTCCACACCTGGTCTTTGACGAAAACCCTTTGCTACAAGTCTAGCTTTGAAAGTCTCCACTTTCCCATCTACACCAAGTTTCTTCTTGAAGATCCACTTGCTCCCAATGGGTTTTACCCCTTCAGGAGCAACTTCCAAAGTCCATACTTTGTTGGTGTACATGGAATCCATCTCAGACCGCATAGCATCCAGCCATTTCACTGAGTCCCCACTCGTGATGGCCTGCTCGAAGCTAGTTGGGTCATCATCCTCCATGATGCAATCCTCACTCCCACCATCCATGAGAAAACCGTAGTATCTCTCAGGTTGGCGAGGAACCCTACTAGATCGGCGGAGAGGCTGAGGTTCATTGGGAGCTACTGAATCTTCTGGTTCCACTAAATCTTCAGTTACAGTTTGTGTATCTGGAACCTCTTCCAGCTCTACCACTTTGCCACTAATTTCTTTTTCAAGGAATTCCTTTTCCAAAAAGGTGGCATGTTGAGCAACAAACACTTTTTGTTCCTCACTGTGGTAGAAAAAATACCCATATGAATTCTTTGGATATCCCACAAACTTGCAGAGAACTGACCGTGCCTCGAGCTTGTCCGGATTTTGCCTTTTGACATAGGCCGGACAACCCCATATCTTAACTCGTTTAAAATATGGTCTCTTCCCACTCCATATCTCATATGGTGTGGTAGGTACAGATTTAGATGGAACTTGATTCAATAAGTATGTTGCTGTTTCCAGCGCATAACCCCAGAAGGAAATAGGTAACTCAGCTGTGCTCATCATAGAGCGCACCATATCTAATAGGGTGCGGTTCCTCCATTCTGATACACCGTTGTGCTGTGGTGTATATGGAGGAGTCAGCTGAGAGAGAATCACATTCTCTTTTAGGAAGTCCAGGAATTCATTGCTTAAGTATTCTCCTCCTCGATCAGATCGTAGGATTTTAATACTTTTTCCGGTTTGGTTCTCAACTTCTTGTTTATATTCCCTAAATTTCTCAAAAGCTTCTGATTTGTGTTTCATCAGGAACACATACCCGAACCTAGAGAGATCGTCAGTGAATGTAATGAAGTATGAAGAACCATCCCTGGCATGTGTAGACATGGAACCGCATACATCACTATGTATAAGTCCCAAGAGTTCGGTAACTCTTTCTCCGTGTCCCGTAAACGGAGTTTTGGTCATCTTGCCTTTGAGACATGACTGGCAAGTGTCATAAGATGAAAATTCAAACGGATTTAAATATCCATCTTTATGCAACTTAGCTAGTCGTGTCGCATTGATGTGACCCAGTCTACAATGCTACAAGAAGGATTCGTTGAGTCCAGAACTCTTCCTCTTGTGTGTGTTTGTTATGCTCAGAACCGTTGATTGATTTAGAACATAAATGCCATTGCATAACGTGCCTGATCCAACCAACTTTTGGTTACGGAAAATGTTCATAACATTGTCCTGTAATATAAAATTATATCCCTCTTTACTCAATAAAGAAACTGATATAATGTTGCATATCAGGTTCGGCATGTAATAGCATTCGTTCAGAACCAATGTATTACCAGTTGGTAATACAATGTGATATTCCCCGACAGTCTTAGCTGCAACAATTGCACCATTTCCAACTCTAATGTCTTTATCACCTTCTCCAAGTTCTCTACCTTTCCTAAGCCCATGTAACTGATTACATATATGGGATCCTGACCCGGTATCTAATACCCAGGACGTAGAGCAAATAGAGAAACAGTTCTCAGTAACGAACACACCCGAAGAAAATGCATCAACATGTACTTTCTTCAATCGGGTGGCATGGGAATCCTGGTATTCCCCTATATCCTGTTCATTCCTATAACTCTTATAAGAAAGA
This sequence comes from Agapanthus africanus, assembly GCA_030015575.1. Classification (NCBI taxonomy): domain Eukaryota; kingdom Viridiplantae; phylum Streptophyta; class Magnoliopsida; order Asparagales; family Amaryllidaceae; genus Agapanthus; species Agapanthus africanus. Next base: position 243,126,821 of record JASDDO010000012.1, read on the forward strand.
ACGGAACCAACGTTCCCCAGCACAGTATAACATGCGGGTTCGGTCAATACATCCATATTATTATCTTCATTAGGGCATGAAATGGTCGCTACCTGGAGAGAGAGAGAAGAAAACACTTTAGCGTATGCTCGTGCAAGATCAGATTGGTTATTATCTTATCTAATCAGGATGGCTCCCACTGCTTTTTATCAAATCTTCCTCCAAACCCTAAAAGGAAAGACTAGCCGGGATTAATTACACACTACAAGTTCGCCAATCTTTCAGCCAGGCCAGTGTCGGTACTTTGAGGGAGGTCCCCCGTGCTTTCGCACGAACCTAATTAATGTAAACCTCATTTTCCTAGAGGCGTAACCCCGTTGACACCTTTCTAGACACCTACTTGATTAGCTAATTGCAATGTGTAAAACTCTCCCATGAGTAACTCTTACTCGCAGTGGGTATCGGGATCCAACTATCTCATTGAAGGTATGCAATCTCATTGCAAATTTCAACACTTGAAATTCCCGATAATGTTTTTGCCCCGAACGATCTATGACCTTGACAAGGTCAACAAACCATAGACCGCAAGTCAAGTTCAACCCGTCATTTCTTGATTGAATCAAACCCACCCGCACGACCCTTGACAAGGTCAACAAGGCCGTACGACTACCCTAACCCAATCTGCATCATATGCATAAGCAGACAAATACTGGTTAGCTACCGCACACTGCGCCTTGACAAGGTCAACAAACGCAGCACGAATACTAAACAGGACTTATCTGAAATGACGGAGGGCTACGACAGGTCTTTCTGAAAACCTATTGCATAATGAACTTGATATCGTTGTAGAATCAAATGAAGTTTTAAAATGGAGTGATTTTGAGGCTTTTTCTAGTTTTGCTAAAGGAGTCACTCCCGGTGAAGGGATCTCGGTCCTTTCCTCGTCGAATGAGGTGCGGGATATATCATATATATCGCTGTGCAAAGCAAAAACCCAAAAGCAGTCAAAAGTAAACCGAGTGTGTAGCATCTGCCAGTTATTGCTAAAGGAGTCACTCCCGGTGAAGGGATCTCGGTCCTTTCCTCATCGAATAAGGTGCAGGGTATATCATATATACCGCTATGCAAAGCAAGAACTGTAGCTACCTATTTTGTTTTAAAATTTGATTCTACAACATCTTAGGTTTCTTTCCTTTCATTAATCACATTAATGAAGTCCCATCATTTAAATTCCTAAACATCACAGATAGATATGACGTACACTTATGCCATCCGCATTCGCCTCGATGTCCCCTCGTGCACCGTTAGGTTAGGTAACTAACGACAGAGCAGGGCAGGGATAGCGCGGGTGTAAAACATAAGTAACGTCTATATAATATATCATATAAACTATATAAACTATATCCATCACAGAATCACATCACAGATTTCGCAGCAGAAGAAACATATGAAATATTGGATATACTAGGACGTCCGTGTTTTCAATACGAGCCAGTATAAAACACGGATTCCACGGTCGTGATGAATAGCCAATCCCACACCCCTAGACCCCTACGAGAGCGGCAAGCAACCCTGCCAATTCTAGGGTTAGGAGACCTGGAATCGACTCCTCGAGTTGGTCTCCCACTGGACCCCAGAACCCGGTTACTTGTGCTCCCCTCCTTGGGTCTATCCTAATGCGGAAAAGTAAATAATATACAAAAGGTGACCACTTCCGCAACCTGGAAGTGCCCCAAATAAAAAAAATATTACATACAAGTTTTTACATGAATGAAAATGAAAAACACTCATCTCACATAAAAACCACCCGGCTATTCAAACAAGACGATCCAATATAACATATCCAGCAACACATAACATCACATGTCATCAACGTAAGTAAATATGCGCATCCCAATTGTCGTTGACATATAGCAACGAAACCGGCGATATCACATATTACACTTACGGTCACAGAAAAGAAAGTGTAAAACTACAACAATTGGAATCCGCAACTTCTTTAGACATCGCATGCCTAATCAAATGAAATACTTAGACATCACATGCCTAACAGATATAAATCCCGCATTTTAGTCTCATTATCGAAAACTCTTTTCAATAACATGTGGGACTAAACTGCTAGATTTATAACATTCAATCAGTTATCTCATAACTGTTTGTGAATTCCAATTATTGTATCACATTCCAGATAAACAGAAAATGTTAAACTTTCCGATCGAACAGTCGAATACCCAAGTTTTCCCGATACAGCTCAACACATGAAATAAGTCTAACAACATTCAGTTCGTGCCTCAGTACCAACGGTCCAGCCGTAGAAGGGTCAAGCCAACGCCTCACATGTGGCACGCCGTACTTCCCCAAACCCGAAGGTTCAAAGGGCAGTTCAAGACGGTCACATAATCGAGTTAAGGTTTGTTGTCTTCTAGAGGGTCCATCGCGTTACTTGCACTACTTAGAACGTCGTTAAACTACGGAAAAATCCAACACTCGGAAATTTCCCGACAGAGGAAAAGTTGGGTATTTATATCCGGTCGAACTTTTTAACATATTCTATAAATTATCTGGAAATACACAAAGACGAAATTTGATAATCCGATCGAACTATCGAAGCTCTAAAACACCCCAGAAAATTAAACTCTGGAATAATTATTAAAACTACCCATAAAACTCAGCTGCAGAAACTATGAATTACTGTGCAGAGGAGGAGGGATGACGTCATCAAGACGCCGCTGAAGCGCTGCCTAAGCTGGCTTAGGCCGCGGTTCCGCCGCGCTTATCACTGTTCATTGGAAAAAATTTGCATCGTAATTCTTAGAATTCCCTGCTGAATTTTTTAAGCATTTTTAATATTGAAAAATCCCAGATTTTAGGAAAAGTACAGAGAGCATGTTAGGTTTAGAGTTTCGGGTTCGTTCGGGCTTCAAATTGCGTGTAGACTTCTCCTAAGGCTCTAGCTAGGCTCTGATACCAGTGAAAGGTTCCTAGGCACCCTAGAGAGGTCTCACAAGGCATCGAACATGCCATTTTCAAAAATTATGGGTGCCGCGAAACCCTAACGCGGATCTTAGACTAGAATTCTAGGCGAAATACAAAACTAGTTAACATATTAACTAAAGGTTAGATGCTACAACCTTTTTAGATCCGGTTATCCTCTTCCTTGGCTCCACGTAGGTATCCTCTCGCTGTCCATCTCGATTCCCAAACTCGAAAGTCGGCTTCACCGGAGAATAGGGCGGACTAGGTCATCGGCTTCGAGCCGAAGATGATCTACGTCGAGGCATAGCAAGTTCAAGCTCCGACTTCATCAAGTGGTGAAACTTGTGAAGAAAACACCCAATACAACTTGGCAAGAGGTAAAGGGTGAAGAAATAGGAGGTGGGTTCACTTTAGAATTGGATTTCACTCACTTTTGCTCAAGTTGCCATTGATGGCATCAAGCTTTTCTTGAAGAAGAAGACGATCAAGAAGAAGATAGAATATGATAAGTTGTTTTAAAATGAAAAGAAAATAAATACTTATCATAATCTAAACCATGGTGAAGTGTAGAGATTAAACTAAGGTTAGTTGGAATGGTTAGGGTTAAGGATAAGATAAGAATGGTGGACTTGTTCAAACCTTCAAGAAGCTTCAACATATAAAACAAAACAAGCCACCATCCTTAATAATTTCCAAAATGAATATATAAATAATTAAATAAGTAAATAATCAAAACCCTAATCATTCATATAACCATGGTTTAATCTTTACACAAACCCAAGTGAGCAAGTATCATCAAACATGATACAAAAAAGTGTACAAAAGTATATCACATATACAATGTGTACATCAAGTGAGAAAATCCATTTAAAGTGAACCAATACTAGTTAATGCAAAGTAATATATCAAATATAAAATTATACATTAAATCATTAAATCAATATTTGATTCAATGATCCGGTCATGTCGCACATAACCGACTAGTATCCTATGTATCGATTTATTGAATCAATGATCCGATAACTAGGTCATATCAAATATAACCAATCGAAACATTTATCGCGAGAATGAAATGCGGTATCACATACACGCATTATTCTCGGTCCCGCACATATCTCATATGCGCTCCTATTTCGTTTCGCTTGAGCCAGGAAACCTCTGTGTAGGACTCTAAAGACTCGTCAATACGCCGGTAGCAGATGATGATCATATCAAGCACCCACAAGCCGCAAGCGGTCTGCTAAACGTAACGGCCATCCGGGTATTGAGCGATCAGAAGAACGACTAGCTAGCCCGCTCATACTCCTGTGAATCCAACCAGAAACACTTACTGTACAGTCCGGTCTGTTTGTCTGATACGTCGCATATCAAGTCTAGGGGTGGTAAACGTCAGACTCCAATAACCGATAAGTCGTGCCGATGTGAGGCTCATAACGGGTCGAGAAACTACTGGTAACACTTACCAGCAAATCTCTGATCAGCCCTGGCCAGGGACTTCCCTGTTACGGCCAATCGAGCACAGCGCGACATCAACCCCCAATACCGGGAGAGACGAAACCCCTCCTATCGCTCATTTCCTCCATGTGACTCGGGACTGTACCCAAAGACCACCATTTTGCACGCCCTCATGGACGTGGTAAGGTGGAGATCAAAGCACAGTGGGAATCACACAAGACTCTATGACGATCTCGGGTCTACAGACTAACCTGCACAAGTGTCACCTGAGAACTGCCATCTGACGTGAGGTATAATACCATCTGGGAGTTCTCGGCGAGTCCGTCCAGTGTACCCAGTCTCCACTGAGCACCCGTATACCATCTCTGATGTCAAACACCAATGGATATGGGATCATCCATCGCCCATCTCATGGGTCGAGAAGCGTATACGCTAGTCTACTCTGGTATATCGATGCCCCGTCTCGATACACCCACGACTAGGGACCTTGAAGGATGTACTTATGGACTACCATGTCCCCACTAGTATGATCTGCATCATAGTCCAGGTAGTCAAGTACACATCCTATGGGCTTTACCAACATGTAACTATAAGACAGTTTAAAGAGACAAGTGTACATGTTAAGATAAAGAGTAACCAGATAGCATACTATCATATCGAGCAAGAAAGTCATCTCTATATATGTCCAAGCATCCAATATAATATACATCATCTATACAATACTGGCCTCTAGGGCATACATACAACTAACAACCACTAGGTACGGAGCATACACTGACAGCTCGGTGAATAGGACGTCATACTCTGCCACTGACATCTCCGGAGTCTGACGTAAGGACTCGAACCGGCGAGCTCTAGCATCTCTGACGCTCAGTGGAAGAAAACGGCCAGGGAATAGCACCACGAACTCTGTCCAGGTCATAGGAGGAAGACCTGCTGCTCTACCCTTCTCGACTGATTCACACCATTTCTACGCGAGACCTTCCCGGCGAAAGCTCGCGAACTCAACCCTTCTCGCATCTGCCCATCTAAGTGAACGACATATCCGCGCCATCCTATCAATGAAAGACTGTGGGTCCTCGGCCACATCGGTGCCTGTGAAGACCGGAGGCTTCAGCCTCATAAACTCTGATAACGATACCGAGATAACCTCTGTAGCTGTAGGGGCAACTGCCTGTACTGTGGGTACCACCGCGGTCTCTGCAACGGGTGGAACTACCTCTGGTCGCTGCGCTCGAAGTGTCTCAACTAGAGATCCCATCATCTCGCGCATCTCCTGCATACTGGATCCCATCGTCTGGCGCATCTCCTGCACACCAGCCCCTAACAAACCAATCTGATCTGTCACGGCAGGAACAGCCTGCTCGGGCACAACCAGTGTACTATCCGGATCAGTCCTCGTCTCGGACGAGTCAACTCGAATCTCGGCCCTCGCGGCCGCTCTCTGCGCCCTCGTAGTCTTTGGAGGCATAATGGATGAAAGGAACAATAAGATTCGATAAGGATACGGAAATCGAATCGCAAGAATGCATATACTCAAGAAGGAATTTAAATTAACAAGTCCTAAGGTCGCTTTGGCGGAGTACCGTGTCGTGAGTATGCCGCGGAACATACGCACGCTACGCCACTCTGCTTCAGTTACCTACTCCATCATACCAGGGTGATCCTAGGAACACTCCGAAAGGTAAAACCTACGCTCTGATACCAACTTTGTCACGACCCAAAGTTTGGCCCGTAACCGGCACTTAACCACGTAACGTCTATAGGCGTAATGCGACTAAGTGAACCGAAAACCCAGAAACCAAACCAGTAAAAATATAGAGTGTTTTACGTTTTAAAAGGAAACATTTAGAAGTGATAAGAAATCTTAAGTAAACAATCTCCAAGATAGCAATATACGACGCCGTAGCGAAGATCAAAATCCACAAGTGGGAACATCACAGATAGAATAAACTGCAAGTACAGTTGGCTCACAACGAGCTCGACACCAGAATACAAATAATATACATCATCTTCCTCACACTGTCTCTAAGTCAAATACATACATGGTAGATGGAGAATACTAGATACAACAATATACATAACTGAAAGATAAACAAATACCGCACAAAACCCACCTATCAGCAAAAGAGCTAGTACACCAACTATGGGGTATCTGTGTTAAAAGATGCAAAATGCAGCCTGCCGCGACTACTCTGAAGGGCAACCTGCAAACACTGTGGCACAACGGGGGTGAGTTTCCAACTCGTGAATAGAGATAACATATAAAGGTAATCGCGAGCATACACGTACTGCGCTACTCTATCATAAGCTAACAGATGATATCAATGTGCGATAAGCAGTATGTGCAATAATCATGCAAGTGCTCTATCAGGTAATATAACTACAGGATGAGATACAATAATGAATGCTGAGCATGGGAAGTATAACATCTACACGGAATGTCAACGTGGAATATGTAATCGGTGTCCATCAATGCACCCCAAATTCCAACAACCCAGACGCCGGCACTCCCATCGGCCCTCAAATCCTGTACATCACTGAGAATCACGATTGCCCAACATCGGCATCCAAATATCATAAATACTCGTGTCTAGCATCGACACGCAAATCTTCCTATATCGGGCATCCGTCAGTCCGGGTCAGCCCTCTCTCTCATATGTCTATCGGGCATCCGTCAGTCCGGGTCAGCCCTCTCTCTCATATATTTATCGGGCATCCGTCAGTCCGGGTCACCCTCTTTATCTCATATATGGCTATCGGGCATCCGTCAGTCCGGGTCAGCCCTCTCTATCTCATATATGGCTATCGGGCATCCGTCAGTCCGGGTCAGCCCTCTCTATCTCATATATATCTCGCTCTAGCACCGAGAAAACATAGGGTAGACGCACCGAAATATCATATCAAGGGAACCGGGTTTTTAAATGATTGCATGTTTGAAATAGCCACGGTTCCCAAATCCAGAAATCACATGTAATCCAAACCAATATGCATGTCAATGCGATGTGATATGTGCATCAAGTATGAATATCATGTCAAGTCACATAAAGATGAGCTACAGCATAATGATCCGATGTGATATATGCATCAAGTATGAATACCATGTCAAGTTCTACAGTGTGAGTGTCATGGCAATTACTAACGGTGTGTGTATAGCATGCAGGATAGTGCTCGTGCAACATGAACCGTAGTAATGGTGCGGCGTTCTATCAATTCTAGTTTATATACATATATCAGGGAATGTGGTATGCACTAAATAATAGCCATGAACAGTCAATGTTTGGAAATGTAGCTACAAGATCCTATCAGCCCTGACGTAGAACGCCATGCGGGCGATATCCCCGTAGATGTTAAATCTACTCACCGTAGTCTCTCGCTAGGTATAGCCGATGACTTGTTTCCCCTTCTTAGCGGCGTCCGTCACACTCGCCTGCGAACCTAGAATTCCACAGAATATCACACATAAGCTCAATATCATACAAACACGACCTTTAAGGTCAACTAGAAAACTGTGTCGCAAACCAAGCGCGCGTGTGCGCGATACGCTAAAACGTGTGATTACGCGCCTGAAGTCGCTCCGACGCGTCGCGATACGTAGAAACCCCAAACCCACACACACGTATCACGCGTGTCGCGAAAGATTAAAAAATACGGGAAATGGGGTATTCTACTCCAGATTTTGCTACAGAACAGATATTATAAAAATAGATATACCAAAACACTCCACATAGCAGCAGACTCCAGTGACCTAAACACCAACCCAAAACACCCCCATCTGGCCGCAAATTGTGACCAGAATGCTTATTTCGGCGGCCTGGGTAGGGGGAGGGACTCCCAGGTTTTGTGTGTGCACTCTATACCCCCTATGTATGCTACAGTAATTCCAATTTCACTCTGAAATATCTCGGGTAGTAGCAGATCCTACAGAGCCTTATTTCTAGTTAAAAACCACACTTTTTGCACTAAAATGAAACTTTATGGTATTTCTGTGCAAACTGAACCCAAAATCTGGCCTAAATAGCTCTAATAGCACAAAATAGAGTTAACCAAGCCAACAAAACCCCAATCTAACATAAGCATCACAAATATCCTTTAATATCACTAAAAATGTACAAAAACATGATTTTTAGTAAGGAATTCTACAAGTTTAAGGAAAAGGAGTGCTAACATGAGTTAATACCTTCTAAAAACCTTATAAAACACCAAAAGTCCCAGCTCTTCCCTCAAGTGTGCAGATTTGCCTTCAAACACCCAAAAGGCTCACTTTTCCATTGTTTTGAGTGAAGAAATGAGTGGTTTAGCGTAGGATTTTGTATGGATTCAAAAGAGAGATGAAAAGATGATGAATGTATTGTGTTGTTGCTGCTGGAGCTGCTGTTTTTCTGGAGAAATTTTCAGAATGAGTGAAATGAGAGAGAAGAAAGAAGGAAATGGTCAAGCCAAGGTCAAACTTTCTCACCTAACACCATGCCTTCATTGTTTAATTGAAACTTTGGAATTTTAAAAGGGATTTGACTTGTTTTAAAATGGGTGGGGGATTAAATACAACCATGCTATTAGTTATATGTATGCCCTAGAGGCCATTACTGTACATTGGATGTATATTGTAGTGGATGCCGGGACATATATAAGGAGGACTTTCTTGCTCGACATGATAGTATGCTATCTGGTTACACTTTACCTTAACGTGTACAATGATTGTCTCTCTATTACATGTTGGTAAAGCCCTTAGGATGTGTACTTGACTACCTGGACTATGATACGGATCATACTAGTGGGGACATGGTAGTCCATAAGTACATCCTTCAAAGTCCCTAGTCGTGGGTGTATCGAGACGGGGCATCGATATACCAGAGTAGACTAGCGTATACCTTCTCGACCCATACAGATGGGCGATGGATGATCCCATATCCATTGGTGTTTGACATCGGAGATGATATACGGGTGCTTAGTGGAGACTGGGTACACTGGACGGACTCGCCAAGAACTCCCAGATGGTATTATACCTTACGTCAGATGGCAGTTCTCTGGTGACACTGGTACAGAGTAGTCTGTTGACCCGAGATCGTCATAGAGTCTTGTGTGGTTCCCACTGTGCTTTGATTTCCATCTTACCCCGTCCAAGAGGGCGTGCAAAATGGTGGTTTTTGGGTACAGTCCCGAATCATATGGAGGCAATGAGCGATAGGAGGGGATTCATCTCTCCCGGTATAGGGAGTTGATGTTGCGCTGTGTTCGATTGGCTATAACCGAAAATCCCTGGCCAGGGTTGCTGAGATTTACTGGTAAGTGTTACCTGTAGTTTCTCGAACTGTTATAGGCCTCATATCGACACGACTTATCGAGCTATTGGGGTCTGACGTTTACCACCCCTAGGTGAGATATGCGACATATCAGACGATCAGACCGGACTGTACGGTAAGTGTTACTGGTTGGATTCACAGGAGTGTGAGCGGGCTTGCTCGTCGATCTTCTGATCGCTCAATACCCGGGTGGCCGTTTCGTTTAGCAAACCGCTTGCGGCTTATGGGTGTTTGATATGATCATCATCTGCTGCCGGCGTATTGACGAGTCTTTAGAGTCCCACAGAGGTTTCCTGGCTCAAGCGAAACGAAATAGGAGCGCATATGAGATATGTGCGGGACCGAGAATAATGCGTGTATGTGATACCGTTTTTCATTCTCGCGATGAATGTATCGATTGGTTGTATGCGATATAACCTGGTTATCGAATCAAGGAATGATTCGATAAGCCGATACATTGAATACTAGTCGGTTATGTACGACATGACCGGATCGTTAAATCAAGTGTTGATTTAATGATTTAATGTATAATTATATATTTGATATATTACTTTGCATTAACTAGTATTGGATCATTTTAAATGGATTTTCTCACTTGAAGTTCACAAGTTGTATATGTGATATACTTTTGTGCACTTGTTTATATCATGTTTGATGATACATGCTCACCTGGGTTTCTGTAAAGAATTAAACCATGGTTATATGAATGGTTAGGGTTTCATTTCATTTACTTATTCATTTATCTATTTATTGATTTATTTATTTTTGGCAAATGAAAAGCAAATGGTGGCTTGATTTGTTTTCTAGTTGAAGCTTCATGAAGCTTTGACCAAAGTGACCATTTTGTCTTCATGCTTAACCCTAACCATTCATCTAACCTTGGTCAATTCTCTACACCTAACCATGGTTCATATTATGATAAGTATTCTTTTTCTTTTGATTTTTAATAAACTTATCATAACATTATCATCTTCTTCTTCTTCTTCTTCAAGAAGAAAAAGCTTGATAGCTTTAATGGCAACTTGAGCAAATGAGTGAGAAATCCAATTCTAAAGTGAACCCACTTCCTATTTCTTCATCCTCTACCTCTTGCCAAGTAGTAGAGTGTGTTTTCTTCACAAGTTTCATGACTTGGTGAAGAGGGAGCTTGATCTTGTGATGCCTCGACGTAGATCATCTTCGGCATCGAAGCCGACGACCAAGCCCGCCCATTTTTCCGATGAAGCCGACGCTAGAGCCCGGGATTCGATTTGGACAGCGAGGCGACTTCATTGCGGAGCTATGGAGGTGGAGGACCGGATCTACAAAGGTTGTATTTCCGTTCTTTTAGTTAAGTTGCTAACTAGTTTCATTTGTCGCCTAAAATTCTAGTTAACGATCTAGTCTAGGGTTTCTCGGCACCGTAAATTTTGAAATTGGCATGGTTGATGCCTTGTGAGACTTCATTAGAGTGCCTAGGAACCCTACACATGCAACACAAGAAATGGTTAACATGCTACACTAAAAGTCCTTAGTCATAAAATTGGCTAAGTGTGCAAGTGTACACTACAAAGGAAAATTTTCCAATTTGCTAACACGACTAAATATAATTAGTAAACCCTAAAGTTACACATATATAATAACACGCACAATTACTAATTATCACCAAAAACATTCTAACGAAAATTCAAAGTGTTACAAAACATCTTAAGAAAGAAACACGCAAAAACCTCTTTTTAAATTCGTCGTGCGATGCACGTGTCACGGCATAAGTAGCGGACGTTTATTTTTTAAAAAAAAATAGCTATATATATATATATCTTTTATTTAACATACACGTCCCTCCTGGATACTAAATCAAATAGTAATGATTATAAAAACATACTGCTCAAACTGAAATCAATCCCAATCACATCATAAAAATATCATGTGCGTCCGGTGCGCACTGAAATCGAAACCAAATACAGATGCCACGAATACACACAAAAACAAAACTGAGTGCAACAGGTGTGCACCAAAAACATCTGTCAAGTGCAACGGGCGTGCACGACTCTAACATCAGATGCATCTAATCTGCACAAAACCCCGATTTAGTGTATCTGGTGTGCACAAAATCGCATCAAGTGCGCCAAGTGTGCACAAGAATCTCAATCAGGTGCACATGGTGCACGAAAACATACACCGAATATCAAAATCGAAATCACAGTATGAAAATGCATGAAAACTAGGTCGAAGCATATGTCAAAATCATGTGTATCCCATATGCACGAAATCAAATCAAATCTCAAAATGTATAAAACCAAATCGAGTGTACTGGGTATGTACAAAAGAACATCAATACAACTGATATATGAAACACGAATAGAATGTAATGAATGTACACATAGGAAATACCAATCGTAGAACAAAATCCTCAAAATACCAAAATCCAATCAACGGAAATATGAAATTCAAATCACCAAATCACAATCATAAACACTATCGTCAATGTGCGCCTCTTTCCTCTGATGTCGACTGCTTCGAACTCGTCTCTTCGTAGGTGTGCTGACTGCGCTACCAACGGCAATACTCATATCTAGAGTCTCCCACGTAATCTATCCCTTCACCTGATATCCGGACTACATTAAATTTTTTGATCGATTCATCAAAATCCCATAATTTCCCGAGAGCTCAACACTCAAGTACAGTTTAAAAATATCCAGTACATACCCCAGCATCTGCGGACCAGCCGTAGAAGGGCAAACCCAAGCCTCACTAATGGCACCGTGGAACTGCCGTAAACCCTAAGGTTCAAGGGCGTTCGCGTGGTCATTATGTCGAGTTAGGATTTCATTCTTCTAGAGGGTCCATAGAAATACCTGCATGTCCTTCCGAATACCATAAACTTGGGAAAATGGGTTTCTGACAATCGTTCGAATCCTTTAACTTCGTCTGGAAGGCATGTGAATACCCTTCGTCCGCACGCTAAACAATGCTTCAATCCTCAAGAATAAACGATACCCTAATGGTCATCATATACGATCCGCAGCTCCCTCTGCCCGTGCGACCGTTGTAACAGAAACCACCCTTCGATATCGACGAAGATAGATCAAAGGAACGAATGAAATATGGTGCAAAGAAATGTACATCCTAAGGCTCCTTAAGCAGAATAGCGTATCGTAAGTATGCCGCGGATCATACCCACGGTACGTCACTCTACCTAAGTCACCTACTCCATCAACCAAGGGTCACCTTAGACTTATACAAAGGTTAAACCTAGCGCTCTGATACCAACTTTGTCGCGACCCGAAAGTACGGAACGTGACCGACACTTAAATTACGAAGCGTCTAGAGGCGCAACGTAATCTAAGAAAGCCAAAGCCCAGAAATCTAAACCATATAAAAGAAGAAGTAAAGGAAAACATTTAGGAAAACAAGTTTTAAAAAAAAAACAAGATCAAATTTTCTCAAAAATTTCGGCAGAGTCTCCTTTGTAAAAACTGGCCCCAAACGGGTACAAACAAGTATAATATATACAGACGATAAAATGACATCCCCAAGCGGGAGCTAGCTCTACGCCAACAGGCGGAAGCAACCATACCAAGCACAAAAATATACAACGCCAAAGGGCGAGAAAGAAAACAAATCCACCAAATACCATAATAATACATGCGCGACTCTAAGGTCGAAATAAATAACTGGTCCTTTAAACTTATCAAGTAATACAAGTTTGGTTGATGGAGCTTACTAGATATCAATGAAATAATAAAAGTACAACGGCGGTCCTGATACAAGTGAACCAATCTACCATGCAAATCACCCTGAATGAAATGATGTGCCAGCAAGCTGCCAAGGAAATCTGTACATCGAACCTGTAATAAAATTTGGCACAACGGGGGTGAGTTGCCAACTCGTGAGTAGAAGACATCTGCGAAAAGAAATCGAATGCACGACGCTGTCCTAAGTCATAATAATATACTAATATATCACTAGTCATCTAGTAGTGCAGGGTAATAAACTACGTGTAAGTGCAAATGCTCCGTGCTCGTGTTAGTACCTCAAATAGTAATATGTCATATGAATGAGTATGCATGCACCATGAATGTAAAACAATCAATCCTGAAATATCATCGACGAAATCAATAGAAATCCATATCAAGCATCAACACAAAACATGTAAATCTCAAGTCTCAATACCCCATAGTCTCAATATCTCATAGTCTCAATACCTTGGGCTCCGTTAGTCCGGATCGGCCCATATCATCAAATCCCACGACAATGGTCGGTATCCTCCGGATATCCGCCGCGCCAGACATCACCGGTACGTAGTCTTCCCCTGCCAGGCTCATCGTCTACAACTCGATCTTCTTGCCCCGGGGTACCATACCGGGCCCACAATGTACCCGAGACGGTTCATCCACTCCTCGAATCGGGTCTCGAAATCCAACAGAAAACATGAAATGTCATGGTGGACGACACATACATCACGAGAAAACTGCGACTTATATTTTAAAAAGAGAGGACGAGAGAGAGAAGTTTTTTTTATATATATATTCTTGCGGTTTTCCCCAAAATCTAGAAATCTCATAGAAATCCAAAATCCCAAAATCATGAATAAGCAAATGATAAGTGTCGGCATAATCCCCACAATACTGCATGATAGCATGAAAATATGAATGCATGAAATGTCTAAATAATAAATGCCATGTCTAGACTAACACCTGAGAGTAATCACAATATTATATTGATCTAGCCTTTAGTTGATTCTACCAATAAAAGGTAATATTTTCTAAAGTGTACATGACATAGCAATTACCGATGATGATGTGTGTGAGCCGGCAAATAAGTGTATGTGGAATATGCGCATCATCGGTAATGGTGCTGGTGTCCTAACAGGCAGAGTTTTATACTGACTAAGGAAACATATGTATGAAAATGCAACGTGATGATTACAATCTGAAAATAAAGGACAAATGTGTACTAACCACTAATTTGGAATATACATATCTAACTACATGTATATGACTCGAGCATGAACTGGTATCTATTTAACCCCTTAAGAACTAAACTAAACAAACTAGTCGATAAGAAATAAGAATCTACCTAAGGTCTGAGTCCATATCTCTAATAGTCGGCGATCCAGCCTCAATAGCGTCACGTACATAGTACGACTTCCTCGAATCAAGACTGCGGATCAATCATCACATCTATACCTCGTACGGTAAAATCCATCGTACGGCATCCTAATATCGGGGTACGAGTCAAGTATCACCTACGTACATCATCATTCGTTTTATATCATCGTCAAATAATGTCATGATCAAAGGTACTGTACTGTAATCGCATACATCCCAATATCATCAATCATATATCATGTCTGCATAAATATCCATTGTCAACTAGTCCTCAGAAATATCATGTCACATATATCATATCTTGATCAAGTCACATATATCAAGTCGTGATTAAGTCACATATATTTATCATATCGTAATCAAGTTACACATATCTCATATCGTAATTAAGTCACAGGTTACAGTCCGGGTTCTATTTTTAGAGTCTCATGTACCTCAATATCATCACCACCTATTATTGTTTATGTATGCATATCCATTATCTTATTTTCTAATGATCCGCTAACATCATAACACGACTGTATAACCAAGAAATCACGGCATCAAGCCCAGTTATATTGTTTCATCCCCATGTATCATATCACATCCTTGTATCACATATACATGTTGTGTATATATATACCTACGCATAGTCCTATACATATATACACATACACATATACACTAAGTCAAGTCTCTGTGTGTGCGTGTGTGTGTCTACCTGAAACCTACGAATCTCCTCCAAGATATTCATCCTCTGGTAAAGTCTTTCTAAATCAGTCTAGTCTAACCTAGGGTCATTACTAGGGTCCTACTCACCAAGAATCTAAGGTCACATCTGGCTTCCTGATGACAATAAGTAATATTCCTATTCTACGTTTGCGGGGGTGCTAAACGCCATCCACCCGACTTCCCCCGTAGATATACATCTACTCACCTGGTCCTTGTCTGCCGAAAACGATGTCGCCCTCCTCTTCTTCCTCGTCCGAAGTCCACGTGAGGGGTACCTATATGCAAACACATATAATATCGTAAACTAAATCACGAACAAAACCAAAACGACGCACGAAACACGCATAGGTTAAAACCTATGACCCGCTCATGCCAAAGAACCAAATATCGCTCGATATCGGCGTACAAATGCCGATTGATCGAGATAAAACACCAACAAACAACTCGTAGTTTTAAAACTCATTACTTATAATATAAAACATGATTTAATTCATCGAAACCCTAAAATCGATCAAATCGTCCGATTTCGTAAAACCCGAAAATGTCGATTTACCGTTTTACTTCAAGACTTGATGATTAAATGAAACTAATGGTCATAATACTCATTAAATAGTATAACTAGATTATATAAACTATTACTATATTTTTAACACCCTAATTTGTATTATTTTGGAAATTCTAGTTTGCAAACTTGCTCGATTTCGATACTTTTAAACAAAATTTCACAATATCACAACTAAACTTGATTTTTGCATGAATTAACTTATTAAACTAAAATTCATGATGATAATAATATAATGAAATCATAATTAGATTTTAAATCTCATTTATTTAAGAATTTCTAAAATCTAGTTAGCAAAATAGCATTTTAATCACAATTTCTCAATTATCAAATAAAAACTAGTAACCAAATTTAGTTTTTCATTTCTTAAACGTGTTAATAATCTCATTAAAATTACAATCTAATGATAGCAACCTTAATTAGAATTTTATATACAATATATAAGAACTATTTTGCAAAATTGGTTAACTTAAACAAATTTTCAACCAACAATTTACAATATAGCAACCATACAAGATTTTCCCATTCTAAAAATGTTAAACTATATAATATAACCCTACTCAATTAATAGAAACCCAAATTTCATTTTGAAACCCTCTCTTGAATTTTTCACTTAGCAATAGAACCAAACTAAAAATTAATTAAACACTATATTAAGTTAAATTAAGTAATCTACAAGCATTAAAACCAAAAGCTTAGAATTATACCTCACATGTGAGATCCAACCATGAAAATTTGCCTCCCAAAAGAATGGTTTCCGACTCCAAAATCCATGTAAAAATGAGCAAGGAATAGAGGGTAGGAAATAATTAGGAATTGTGGGTTTTTATTTGGATTTTTGTAGGATTTTTGATAATTTTTTGGAGGAAAAATAAATTTGGAAAATGGCGGGGCTGCCATGGGGGATGAGGCCGGCCACAACATGAGGAAGAGGGAGAGAAAGAAAGAGTGAGGAATTGTGTAGAAACTTCACCCAAAATATCACTTCACATTAAGTCTTTTCATCACTTTATTTAATTTTATTCATTTCTTTTCTAATACAACTAAAGAAAATTCTAGAGACATGGAAAAATTTGGAAATAAATTTTGCATGATACACACTAGATTCTAGTATGAAATGGTTCACTTTTGCAAATTAAACCCATTCAAATTTGTAATTTACAATAATTTAGTGTATAAATAAATCTTATGTTAATATTTAAAATAATTAATTTAGGAAAATATTTAAATAAACTAAAAATTTATAAGTGACTAAATAAACAGCATTTACTAGTAACTACATAATTAAAATAGGTCTTTTTAAAATTTATAATGAAAAATAATTACGGTTTAGTTTTACGAAAAATACGGTTTACTTTACCGAAAACCATAAAATTCACTTAAAGAATTTTATTTATTTAATTATTTATTTATTTATTTTTAAAACGTTGCACTTACTGTCTCTCTATTACATGTTGATAAAACCCTTAGGATGTGTACTCGACTTGCAGGACTATGATGCAGATCATACTAGTGGGGCCTGGGTAGTCCATGAGTACATCCTTCAATATTCCTAGTAGTGGGAATATCGAGACGGGGCATCGATATTCCCGAGTAGACTAGCGTATATCTTCTCGACCCATGTGATGGGCGATGGATGATCCCATATCCATTGGTGTTTGACATCAGAGACGGTATGCGGGTGCTCAGTGGAGACTGGATACACTGAACGGACTCGCCGAGAACTCCTAGATGGTATGATACCTCACGTCAGATGGCAGTTCTCTGGTGACACTGGTACAGCTTAGTCTGTTGACCCGAGATCGTCATAGAGTCTTGTGTGTTGTTAGTTATATGTATGCCCTAGAGGCCATTACTGCACATGAGATGTATATTGTAGTGGATGCTAGGACATATATAGGTAGGACTTTCTTGCTCGACATGATAGTACGCTATCTGGTTGCTCTTTATCTTAACATGTATACTTATTGTCTCTCTGTTACATGTTGATAAAGCCCTGAGTATGTGTACTCGACTTCCAGTACTATGATGTAGATCATACTAGTGGGGCCTGGGTAGTCAATGAGTACATCCTTCAATGTTCCTAGTCATGGGAATATCGAGACGGGGTATCGATATTCCAGAGTAGACTAGCGTATATCTTCTCGACCCATGTGATGGGCGATGGATGATCCCATATCCATTTGTGTTTGACATCATAGACGGTATGCGGGTGCTCAGTGGAGACTGGGTACACTGAATGGACTCGCCGAGAACTCCCAGATGGTATTATACCTCACGTCAGATGGCAGTTTTCTGGTGACACTGGTACAGCTTAGTCTGTTGACCCGAGATCGTCATAGAGTCTTGTGTGTCTCCCACTGTGCTTTGATTTCCACCCTACCACGGCTCTACTGAGGCGTGCACACAGGTGGTTTTTGGGTACAGTCCCGATTCACATGGAGGCAATGAGCGATAGGAGGGGATTTGTCTCTCCCGATATTAGGGGTTGATGTTGCGCTATGCTCGACTGGCCATAACTGGAAATCCCTGGACAGGGTTTCAGTGATTTACTGGTCAGTGTTATTAGTAGTTTCACGCTTGTTGTGGACCTTATATCGGCATGACTTATCAAGCTACTGGGGTCTGATATTTACCACCCCTAGGCGAGATATGCGACATATCAGACGAATAGACCGGACTGTGCGGTAAGTGTTACTGATTGGGGGTTGCAGCAGTGTGAGCAGGCTTGCTCGTTGATCTTCTGATCGCTCAATACCCGGGTGACCGTTACGTTTAGCAGACCGCTTGCGGCTTGTGGGTGATTGATATGATCTCCACCTACTGTTGGCGTATTGACGAGTCTTTAGAGTCCTACACAAAGGTTTCCTGGCTCAAGCGAAACGAAATAAGAGCGCATATGAGATATGTGCGGGACCGAGAATAATACCAGTATGAGATACTGTATTCTATTCTCGCGATTTGTATCATTAGTCGGTTATATGAGATATAGCCGGGTTACCGAATCAAGTGTTGATTCGATATATTGATACACTAGATATTAGTCGGTTATATACGATATGACCGGATCATTAAATCAAGTGTTGATTTAATAATTTAATGTATAATTATATATGAGATATATTACTTTACATTAACTAGTATTGGTTCACTTAAGATTGATTTTCTCACTTGATGTGCACAAGTTGTATATGTGATATATGTTTGTGCACTAGTTTGCATCATGATTGATGATACATGCAAACATGGGTGGGTGTGTGACATACACCATGTTAATTATAATTTTGGTTTTTATTTATCTTAATTATTCAAAATGGTGGCTTCTTTTGTCATGGCTTGAAGCTTCATGAAGCTTCAAGCAACTTTGACAAAGTCCACTCATTTTGTCTTGATTAAGATATTCATTAACCAAACCATTATAATTAACTATGGTTTAGTCTTTATAAAGGTTAACTCACCCATGGTTTCATTATGATAGTCTTCACTTGATTATTCTTTTGTGATAATTCAATTTTCATGCTTATTCTTTTCTTTCCTCTTCTTCTTCTTCAAGAAGAAGAAAAGCTTGCTAGAAAAATTTCAAGTGAAGAAATAGAGTGAGAAACCCAAATCCAAAGTGAACCCACTTCCTATTTCATCATTCTCTACTACTTTCCATTTAGTTTAGGGTGTTCTCTTCACAAAGTTCATAACATAGTGAAGATGGAGCTTGAGTTTGAGTCTCCTCGACATAGATCATCTTCGGCCTCGAAGTCAACGACCTAGCCCGCTCATTTCTCCGGGGAAACCATCGCTAGTGTCCGGGATCACGATGATCGCAACGAAGGGACGTCAACACGGAGCTTTAGAAGTGAAGGACCGGATCTACAAATGTTGTAATCCCTTTCACTTATTGTTAAACTTGTTTGCTTGCTAGTTTTCGCAAAATCTCTAGTATACGATCTTGGTTAGGGTTGTTCGGCATGTCTATTTTGTTGAATCGGGCATGATTGATACCTTGTAGAACCTTGTTAGAGTACCTAGGAACCCTACAGTGGTATCAGAGCCAGGCTAGAGCTTTAGGCGAAGTCTAGATGAAGTTAAAAGTCCGATCGAACCCGTATAACCCTGATTAAACCCTTCTCTGGACATTTTTTTAAATTGTGATTTTTTGTGAATTAAAAATGCTCAAAAAAATCAGCAGGGAATTCTAAGGCCTTGTGTGAAAAACGATCCAGTAATACGCTTAGAGCGCCGCGGAACTGCGGCAGGAACATGCCTTCCGCGGCGGTTCCGCGGCGCCATAGTGCGTTTATGGTACGATTTTTACACAGTAACTTCTGTACAAATTTTATGAGATTTATGAGAATTTTTAATTTATAATCAGTGTTGAGTTTTTTGGGTTGTATTGGGGACTTGTTGATTCGATCAGATAATTTAACTTCGTTTAAGTTTTAACGGATAATTTTAGAACGTGTTAAAAAGTTCGACCGGATATCAATAACTCACTTTTTCTCCTGCCGGAAAATTTCCATGTGTTGGATTTTTCCGTAGTTTAAGAACGTTCTAAGTCATGCAAGTAACGCGGTGGACCCTCTAGAAGACAATAAACCTTAACTCGATTATGTGACCGTCTTGAACAGCCTTTTAAACCTTAGGGTTTGGGGCAGTACGGCGTTGCCACATGTGAGGCGTTGGCTTGACCCTTCTACGGCTAAACCGTTGGTACTATGGCATGAAATGGATGTTTTTAAACTTATTATAAGTGTTGAGCTATTTGGGAAAACTTGGGTGTTTGATTATTCGATCGGAAAGTTTAACATTGTCTATTTATCTGGAATGTGATACAATATTTGGAATCCACTAGTAGTTATGAGATAACTAATTTGAATATTATAGACATAGCAGTTTAGTCTTATTTGATCGGTTGCCACGGGATTTTGATGTGATCAAAAATCCGTCGCAATCACGTAGCGTACGCGGATACTCGCCGGGTAAACTTAATAGACAGCCACGCCCCATAGCCCCAACCAAGTGACTGTAGGAGAACCCCGTCGCCAAAAGCATCCGTTTGGGTGCTCACGGGAGCGATGTTCCGCCTTAGTGCACTTCGTCGACAGCATCCGGGGGGTGCAGCCCTCTACTGAAATTTGCAACGAGCATTCGATCAGGATGTCGGGAATCTTGTTGAATTGCCCGACTGATTATTGAAAAGACATTTCGATAATGAGACTAAAATGCGGGGTTTATAATTGTTAGGCATGCGATGTCTAAGGAATTCATTTGGTTAAGCATGAGATGTCTAAGGAGGTTGCGGATTCCAACTGTTGTAGTTTTACACTTTCTTTTCTACGACCGTAAGTGTAATATGTGATATCGCCGGTTTCGTTGCTATATGTCAACAACAATTGGGATATGCATGTTTACTTACGTTGATGACATGTGATGTTATATGTTGCTGGATATGTTATATTGGATCATCGTGTTTGAATAGCCGGGTTTTTTTTTATGTGAGACGAGTGTTTTTCATTTTCATTCTTGTAAAAACTTGTATGTAATATTCTTTTATTAGGGCACTTCCGGGCTGAGGATGATGTCACCATTGTATATTATTTACTTTTCCTCATTAGGATAGACCCAAGGAGGGGAGCACAAGTAACCGGGTTCTACGGTCCAGTGGGAGACCATCTCGAGGAGTCGAGTCCGGGTCTCCTAACTCTAGAATTGGTAGGGTTGTTTGCCGCTCTCGTAGGGGTCTAGGGGTGTGGGATTGGCTATTCATCACGACCGTGGAATCCGTGTTTTATACAGGTGATTGAATACGATTTCGGATTGTGTATGTTGGAAAATGTATAGAGAAATCACAACCAAAAATTATTTGACCGCAATCAACTACGGTGTCGGATGTAGATCGTTAGCGAGTGCGGATCGTCCACAGGGAAAGTGTAATCGTTCGTGTTTTGAATTAGATGAGTCGAATCTTTAAGGAAAAGAAAAGAAAACAATTCATGATTTAAAATTGCATTTCAAGAAAGAGAAAAATCTAGATCTAAGAAAGCATTAAAATCAAGAAGTGGTAATTTGTGATGATTTTTCCAACCAAATATCAAGAATCTAAATGAGGCTTGTAGGATTCGATCGGATCTATAGATGTGATGCAATCTTACGATGACGTATTCTTATCCTTCGATGAAATGATACTAGATCGATGATGATCGACGAGAATTAGGGATTTCTAGTGAAACTAGGGTTTCATCATTTATCCCTTGTTCCTTCGTCGATATCATTCACATTCTAGCCTCTAGTAAATTCAAGAAACGATCGTAGATCCCTAATTTCGAGCGATCACAATCAAGAAAGCATCGCAACGAAACTAAGTCATTGATTCTTGAACTTGCTAAGGTTTACAAAACTCGTAGGACTCAAGAAAAGTTTTAAGATTTGTTACATAATCATTCTAATGATCGTCTCGACTCCTCGACGAGCGGAGTTTTACTCAAGCATCACAACAAGAATTACAATTTCAAATTGAGATCGAATCATGATCAAGAATTTAAAGAAAGCAAGATTAAAGAATTTCACCTTTTATTTATATCAACAATTTCATTACAATCGCTCAAGAACTACAAGAGGAAGAACTCGATCGTCGATTTGGCTTCGCTCGTCTCCGTGAGTCGCGGATCGGCTTGGATCACTTGCTCGATTGGAGATCG
Organism: Agapanthus africanus; assembly: GCA_030015575.1. Taxonomy (NCBI): domain Eukaryota; kingdom Viridiplantae; phylum Streptophyta; class Magnoliopsida; order Asparagales; family Amaryllidaceae; genus Agapanthus; species Agapanthus africanus. The sequence continues at coordinate 243,149,592 of JASDDO010000012.1, forward strand.
GCTCCGCTCCTAAAAGGTTGAAGGGCTTCTCGCTTGATTGGTACTCGGGATCTTGAATTTGGATTGGAATTAGGGTTAGGGTTTCGCACAAGTCTTGTCACTAGACTTGTGGAAGAAGATGAAGAATTGAACTACTATTAGAGATTAAGGAATATGGAAGAAGTTTAACCCTAGGTCTAGGCTTCTATTTATAGATTTCCCAAAACCCTAGATCTAGGATTTGAATTTTAAGTTTCCCTCCAAAGGTTTGTTGAGGAGATTTGAATTTCCCTCCAAAAGTTAGTTAGCTAGAGAGGCTTCTAGAAGAGGTTGGTTAGGAGGGGGCTTCTAGAAATAGTTTGTTAGGAGCTTAATTAGGATTAGCTTAATTAATCATCTTTGCTGATCTGGAAGAAGGTTCGAGAGAATTCTGGAATTTGACGTGTCTTTCTGAGTTGTAGGCCTTGAGAGAGGAATAATGAAGCAAACCTGAAGTGCTGACGTGGCATAACCGCCGCGGAACCGCGGCGCAAGCCGGCTCCCGCCGCGGTTCCGCGGCTCTTTTGAAGGATTAGGGCTTGTTCTCTCTGGTACATGTTTGGGCTAATACTTGGGCCTTTTTCTGATATGTTGAATTTAATATTTCCCTCTAGATTGCTACCAGCTTTCAGGTCTTTGAGTTGGCGTAATGTTTGATCAGCAAAATGACAATTTTTGGCTTTTCTTCCGGATTTTCCTGCACAGACATCGAAACAAGTGTTGCGCAATATAGGGATGATGTGATGCCATGAAATGCAGTCAATTTCCTTTATAGTGCCGGTTTTAGAGTCTAACACATGCAATCTGATATTTCAGAGATGTTTTGCCAATATGTGAAATATGGATACCGAACACTTCTAGATGAGTGCAAATGATAGGGAAATTGCCGTGTTAAAAATGCAGTATTTTCGACTGATCAAATTCCCCTAAACTTATTTTCGATCGTCTCGAGCGAACTTTTTTATTAAAAAGAGAAGGAGAAAATAAAGAAAGAGAAAAACTAACTAGCACACTTTCGTAGGCAACAGGATTGCAAAAAGCACGTGCAACAAGCCTTTAAACCTCTAGGTGTCCCTAGTAAGAGGAGTGTTGTCTCCTGAGGGTTTTCAGCGGATTGCACCCATAAAATCCAATAATAAAAGGAAGACCGTGAATATTACATTTAAAGACAAGAATTGTAAAAGAAAAACCTTGAAAATTAGGGTTTCCAACTAAGCTAGCTTTTCGGTTGTCATGAGCCCTATCTTAATAGTCATGAAAAGATGTTAGAAATCACGTCCTCCCTCAATAAAACATCGTCTTATTCTTCATTCCTATCTTTCTTCCAAATATCGATCATATCACCCTATGTGTGTGTAAAGGACATTCCTATACCCGGAGAATTCAATTCAAGCTATCATACTCTTGCCCATCAGCCTCAGTACTTTTTAATTAATGAATATTTAGATGTGCTCACGTACTTTCATGCGACCGTTAATACTTCTTGAGGTACTAACCGACTGATTACTCCCGTGCTTGCTTACTTGGTGTATTTTCCTCGTCTTGCACCACCTAAGGCTTAGCAGTGACTCCCAGACCAGTTGGCCTTAGGGCACTAGGTGAAGAGGCACCCTCGCTATATTTTTTTATTGCTGCCTTGGCGATAACAAAACCAGTGTCCATTTTTCTCACCACTTTATATTTTCTTCATTTTTTTATTTCCTTCATACTTTTGGCTTAAAGACAAGAGCATTTCAAGGTATCCTCTACTATCCCAGGCTTTAAGACGTGTGTAAGTGCGAATAGCAGGGTATCAACGTTCAAAATGTTTGGCTTCCAGAATAGAAACTATTTTTCAGACTTATTTTTATCCTCAGATTAGTGACTTCCTTCATCTTACTAACCCTTGGGACAACGGCTCATAACTACTTATTACTAGTTCGTTTAAGAAAACTTATAATTTTCTTGGTTTTCTTAAAAATTTTAAATCTTTTGGATGTAATTTTTCACTATCTAAACTTTTATTATCTTATTTATGTACAAAAATTTTTATATTTTTTTTTATAAATTTTTTAAATTTTTATAGGTTTTCAAAAATGTTTTGTGCTTATGCAAAGTATGATGCAAATGATGTGAAAATAAGCACAAACCTCCCCCCCAAACTTGTTTTCAACAGTTTCCTCATTGTTGCCATCTGCTAAATCTCGAAAAACCTGTAATCTTGGGAGGAATTTATTAGTGGGGGTAAAATATTTAAGTGAAGAACCTCCCCCAAACTTATCCTTGGCTCAAAATTTTATAAAGATTTTCTTTTCAAGAGCCCGATTATACCCCCCCCAAACTTGTTATGCAATGTTAATCTTTGAAAATCATATGAGGGGGTCAAAAAAAATCAGTGGTCGATGCCAAGCTTTGCAAAGACCGAATGTTAACACCAACCATTCAAAATTTTTATCAATGCAGTGCTCTGGTTGGTGGAAGAAGAAGTGGGGAAAGGTTAAGTGGTGGAATAGAATGTGTGTGCGTCTCATTTTGGAGAGACGATGCAGTGTATGTGATGGATTACTCGCATTCTTTGTACAGTTCAGAAGAAGGGGTGGAGGTTCAATTTCATTGATTGGGACATGATTCATCTCAACACCCGTGTCATTCAAAAATGCGAGTTCATCAGCGAAGATTTCCTCAAAAGTTCCATCAATACCCCAATGAATAATGTCGTCACAATGTGCGGGGTGATCTTCAGACTCTAAAAACAGTTCATAATCAGTGTTAATTGTTGACCCGGACAACTCGGTGGAAGAGTCCGTATGTGTATGATACATAGTTGGGTCAAACAATAACGTATGAAAAGAGTCAAGATCGGTATCAGGAGGATCATCAAATTCGCTGCTATCGACATCCATTAAGTCGACAGAACAGACCTGAGCAGTAGGTTCGGAGGGTACACTTCCCAACTTGTAAATGTTCAGCTCTATTGACCTATTCCCGAAAGATAGGGTCATAGAACCGTTACGACAGTTGATGATAGCATTGGAAGTGGCCAAAAAGGGGCGACCTAAAATCACCGGAATTTGATTCCGTTGGTTCGCTACAGGCTGTGTATCATTACAATAAAGTCCACAGGGAATATGAATTCCCCGATTTTTATTAAAACATCCTCTAGTTCACCCTTTGGTTTAGTGATTGAACGGTGAGCCATCTGGAGAGTGCAATGTGCTGGTTTCAACTCTCCGATCCGTAGTTGCTCATAAACAGAGTATGGAAGCAAGTTAACACTAGCGCCAAGGTCTAGTAGAGCACGGTTGATGTGTTTTTCCCCAATAGAAATGGAAATAGTAGGATAACCAGGGTCCTTACGTTTCCTCGGTGCTTGTTGGGGGAAAGCTGTGTCTACTGTCTTTGCCATAAAAATCTTCTTGGGCACTTGAGTCTTCCTCTTCCTAGTGCACAAGTTCTTAAGAGTTTTCGCAAAGGACGGAACTTGTTGGATGGCATCTAGGAGAGGGATGTTGATGTTAACTTGCTTTAAAATGTCCATAATCTTCTCCATATGTGGACTCAATGTGTTAGCCCTTAACCGATTAGGATAAGGTGCTTTAGCAATAAGCGCTGGGTCCATCATAGAAGAAGGAAGTGTGTGTGGACCCGATCCCAAAATAGAAGTGGGGATCGTCTGTGGAGGAGTAGAAGAGGTGGGCTGAAGTGGCGAGCCTTTTGGGAAACGAAGAATAGGCTCGGAAGAAGGTGGTGGGGTAGAAGAACTGGGGTTAGAATTAGAAGTAGAGGTGGAAGGAAAGGTCTCAGCCGGGGTGTTATTGATTGATTTATCTGTGTCATCTAACTCTTCCCCAACGTGAGTGTCAAGCACTCTTCCAGATCTCAACGTGATTGCATCCACATGATGTGAATAGCCAGGATTGGGTAAAGGTTGAGCTGGAAGTTTCCCTTTCTCTCTTGCATGCATTTCGGCTTTTAGTTGTGCAATTTGTTCTTCCATCGATTTGATGTTCTCATTTTGAGAGATAATGATTTTCATCATATTCTCGACGGAAGATTGCAAACTTGCCGTCCCCTGGATGGATTGTTTCATGAAAGTATCCAAGGTTTGTGCTAGTGTAGAGGTATTATCTGTACCGGTCAATTGCAAAGAGTTTTCATGTGGTGCAAAAGTGTTGGCCGGATTTTGGAAGTTTTGTGATTGGTAGGGGTGCTGACTCAATTGAAGTGGTGGTTGCTGTTGTGGTGGAGGGACCCTTTGGAAATTGTTTTGGGTTGGAACCATGTTTTGAGATTGTGATTGGTTCCAAGAAAAATTTGGGTGATTCCTCCAACCCTGATTATATATGGAAGAAAATGGATCGTTTCTAGGTCTTTGAAATATGGCATTGGTATGCTCATGACCTTGAAATGGACATTCTTCCGTCAAGTGAGAAGGATCAGAACAGCATCCACATACAGTTTTGGAGAATGACATTTGACTTAGGGCGGCTGCTAAAAATTTGTTTTCCATAGCGTCAAATTTCTTGTGTAAAGCTGAAATTTCAGCTCTGATTCCTATGGAAATATCATTGCCATCCCTAGACGATTGACTCACACCCTCCCACTGTAAAGATCTTTCAGCGAAATCTTCTAGAAATTTCCAGGCTTCCCCATCATCTTTGGTCATGAAGTTGCCTTGACACATGGATTCAAGGGTCTATCTTGTGTTAGGATTAATGCCCTCATAAATGATTCGGCACAGTTCCCATCTCGGGATGCCGTGATGTGGACATTGGACTAACAGATCCTTGAAACGTTCAAGACATTTTGAAAATGTTTCATTTGGAAGCTAGGTGAATTGATAGATTTCGCTACGGACTCGAGCTGTCTTTTGATGTGGGTAGAATTTCTTAAGGAATGCTTTGACGAATTCGTCCCAATTTGAAATGGAATGTGCGGTAGTATTATATAGCCACTTCTCGGCTAAATCGCACAAAGTGAATGGGAGAAGACGTAGACGTAAAGCATCCACAGAAAGCTGTGAAGTACCTATCATTGCGCATACATTTTCAAATCTGGTGATAAATGCATATGCGTCTTCAGACTCGAGACCGTGGAATTTGGGTAGAAGGTTGATGTATTAGAGTTTTATTTGAAAATTTTCCCCGTTGGCTGGTGGAATGGAAAGACAGGTGGAAAGTGGACCTCGTGTAGGATAGCACCTCTCTTAGAGAGAGATGCGAGGTGGATTCTGCGCACCAACGGACGGTGGCAGATTAGTGGAAAAGAAGTTTGATGGAGAATGATCCATCGATGTGGGTGTGGTGGTGGGTAAAAGAAAGGGTAAATGTAGAAATACCGACTTTTGGGTCGATCGGGGGACGCGGACTAAACAGGCACTAGAATCCTGTTGTCCAGCCTATCTTGCACTAAAAAGGGTTAGTACAAGTGACAGCGTGATTTATAATTAGGGGAAATGAATGAATGTGGTGTTTGTTTTGAAAAATAAGACGGATTTTTGAAAAAATGATGCAAATCACAAAATGCACAAAGTAAAACCCTAATTCTAGTAGTTACCTAGGTCAACTCTAGACCGCTCCTAACTGCCAAAAGACAAGTCACAGGATAAATCCTCCACTGCCTCTTTGTCTCTCCTGTGGCCAGGTAAGTGCCAGGTAAGTGGGAGGTTCTCCACTACGTAAGTAGTGGGCCTAATTAAGTAACCACTAGCCTTCGACACACTTGCCTTAGACACCACAAAAGAAACGCGGATAAGCAATGAATTACCCACGGCCTTTTTCTGTCCTAAGTGAGCGCGACGGTCCTTAGAGTCATCTCTAGATTTCTTTTAGTTAATGAGGGTCAATGCGGATGCAAATTTTGCGATTTTCGGGGCTTAGGAAGGGTAATGAACTCCCCACCTAATCTGGATTTGGTCTTTGCCCCTTAATGTCCATATTAATTATGCAAACAACCACAAAGATCAAAACAAGCATAATTTAATTTTTCTTTTTGCGGCGCTGCGATTTATTTGCAAAGAAACCTGCAGCAAATTGTTAGTTGGAGCAGACAAAGAAGAAGATAAGAAAGACAGAAACTCACAGAGCAAAACTGGTACAGTGAAGAGCTGGAGCTGCCGCGGAATCGCGGTGTAAGAGGCTTGATGCCGCGGAATCGCGGTGGGTTGAGTTGATCACAGCTCCACAATTTTCCAGCAAGCTTCTGTTAACTTTTCCTGCTCTCTGGACTTCTCAGAAAAAAATTTCTCCAGCTCCAATAATTCCAGATTTCCTCGCAATCAAATCACAACAACACGTATTAGTGTTTGCGGAAGTTTTTATCTAGAAATTGTAATGGAATAAATCTTTCAACTCAAATTTCAAAATACGAACAATTAGCGCACTATCCCCGGCAACGGCGCCATTTGATTGAATACGATTTCGGATTGTGTATGTTGGAAAATGTATAGAGAAATCACAACCAAAAATTATTTGACCGCAATCAACTACGGTGTCGGATGTAGATCGTTAGCGAGTGCGGATCGTCCACAGGAAAAGTGTAATCGTTCGTGTTTTGAATTAGATGAGTCAAAACTTTAAGGAAAAGAAAAGAAAACAATTCATGATTTAAAATTGCATTTCAAGAAAGAGAAAAATCTAGATCTAAGAAAGCATTAAAATCAAGAAGTGGTAATTTGTGATGATTTTTCCAACCAAATATCAAGAATCTAAATGAGGCTTGTAGGAATCGATCGAATCTATAGATGTGAAGCAATCTTACGATGACGTATTCTTATCCTTCGATGAATTGATACTAGATCGATGATGATCGACGAGAATTAGGGATTTCTAGTGAAACTAGGGTTTCATCATTTATCCCTTGTTCCTTCGTCGATATCATTCACATTCTAGCCTCTAGTAAATTCAAGAAACGATCGTAGATCCCTAATTTCGAGCGATCACAATCAAGAAAGCATCGCAAAGAAACTAGGTCATCGATTCTTGAACTTGCTAGGGTTTACAAAACTCGTAGGACTCAAGAATAGTTTTAAGATTTGTTACATAATCATTCTAATGATCGTCTCGACTCCTCGACGAGCGGAGTTTTACTCAAGCATCACAACAAGAATTACAATTACAAATTGAGATCGAATCATGATGCAAGAATTTAAAGAAAGAAAGATTAAAGAATTTCACCTTTTATTTATATCAACAATTTCATTACAATCGCTCAAGAACTACAAGTGGAAGAACTCGATCGTCGATTTGGCTTCGCTCGTCTCCGTGAGTCGCGGATCGGATTGGATCACTTGCTCGATTGGAGATCGGCTCCGCTCCTAAAAGGTTGAAGGGTTTCTCGCTTGATTGGTACTCGAGATCTTGAATTTGGATTGAAATTAGGGTTAGGGTTTCGCATAAGTATTGTCACTAGACTTGTGGAAGAAGATGAAGAATAGAACTACTATTAGAGATTAAGGAATATGGAAGAAGTTTAACCCTAGGTCTAGGCTTCTATTTATAGATTTCCCAAAACCCTAGATCTAGGATTTGAATTTTAAGTTTCCCTCCAAAAGTTTGTTGAGGAGATTTGAATTTCCCTCTGTTCAGACCATAATATTGCATTTTTCATCCCCCTATTCTTATCCGTTTTATAAATAAACAGGTACTCTTGACGCACGTTTGTTGCATATTACAGGATACAGGGCTTGGATGCGAATACAATGAAAAAGACGAAAGCTGATGCAGAAAAGGGACTTTTGACCAACAAGTAGACGGATCCCAGTCAAGCCTAGTTGAAGAACAGTGCAAGATCCAAAATGTCAAGTGAACGGTCAAAAGATACGTACAAGTTTTCACTGAAAATCTGGAGAAGACCCAAAAGCCAAAAATAGAAAAGAAGTATAAAAATAAAGAGCCCAAGAACCCCTGAACCAAGCCCAAAATTTCCAGAGCCCAATTCCTTTCTTTGGCCGCGGAACCGCGGCTAAACCCAGCCTGACGCCGCGGTTCCGCGGCCATCTGGAGCCCGTGTCGGTGGAATTTTGCCGTGTCGGTATGTCGGTGCAGATGTTGGGATTTTTAGGGGGCAAATCTATAATTGCATATCTACGAGAGTCTGTAACCCTAGTTTTCATGTTTTCCTATAAATTGTATTCCCAGATCTGTAAAAACTGATGCCTCTTTTCAATCAATAAAAATTCAGAATTTCTGGGAGTTATATTCAGATCTGGTCTATATTGCTTGGAGGGAGCCGTCACCCTTAGTAAGTAATTTTATTTCTGTTCCTTTAATTAAAATGTTTTCTCATCCCCTAATGAGCGGGTAATCTCCTCGCTTGTTAGGGTTAGCCTTAGGGAAAGGGTTGTGAGATGAGATCTTTCACCCCTTTCAAAGCCACCTTCACCTACAAAATTAGAACTCCTTGCATACGCGAACAACCGCTCCCTGCGGCATCCTACCCCTCGAGGTAACGATGAACCGTAGTATAAAGGGCCGGTTGCGTGCGTTTTCCATGGGGGTTAGGGTAATTATCAACAAAGGAAGGATACGAATCTAGAGGAAGAACATCTTCCCAAAAGATTCAGATCCACTTTATTGATAATTACCGTAACATCTAATAGATCTAAAAAAGAAGGCACTGAAAGCGGTGAGGAAAACGTTAATCTCCAAAACTTCCCCTAAGCCTAACCCTAGCAAGACTCTTAATTAGATTAATTAGATCCAGTTTTTATAGATTTTTATAAACCAACCAAAACGACATTTTGAATCAACTCGTTAAAACACATAAAAGAAATTTACCCGTCTCTGTGGATCGACCCGTACTCACCGGCTAGCTGCGAAGCGACGCCGTTTCTTGATTGCGGTTAACAAGTTTTTGGACTAATCAAATGGCGCCGTTGCCGGGGATGACGTAAAATTTCTTTTTGTGTAATTTCGGGTTAATATAAATTTTAAAAATTATAAAAATATAAAAATTACAAAAATTACAAAAATTATCAATTTTGATCTGTTTGAAGGGTTTATTGTTTGAATCTTGCAGGAACAGCGAAGGATTGCAAATCTGGAAATTTACAGAAGAACAAAACAGAAGTTGGTGCAGAAGAACAGAGGAGAATTTGGACAGAGAAGCAGTACAATTTTTTTCAGAACCTGAAACCCTAATCCTGCCGCATTTCCGCCGCATATACAGGGCTCCCGCCGCAGTTCCGCGCTCTGACTGCCACGTCAGCACATTAAATTTTGTGGGTTTGATTCTCCTTCTCCCCCCTGTAACCTTTATATATCCACTGTAAAAAAAAATTTGTCTGCAGGAATTCTTTGCGTAAAGAGTCTTTCTCCCCCTTCTAAATAACAGATTTTCTGTAGGTTTCTTTGCGCTGCGCTAAAAATTGATTGCAAGTGAAATTGTATTGTTTTGCATAATTTAATCGGACTCTAAGGGGCTAATTGACCAAACTCAGATTGGGTGGCGATTTCATCACCCTTCCCAGGACCCCAGAAAACACCTAAAGCATGTGCATCGACCACAATTAATTAAAAAATACTAGACTCAGACCTAAGGACATCGAGCTCAATAGGAAAAGGACTAGTATAGGCATCGACCGTTTATCCTAATCGACTTTGCGGTGTCTAGGCTTTTGGTTATTAATTAGGCCCACTTTTGTGGTTCCTTCCCACTTACCTGGCCGTACTTGTCCGTGAAGAGGCGGTTTGAGGTCCTATTTCTAGCCCTAGTTAGGAGCTGTCTAGCAGACCTAGGCGACCCTAGATCTAGGCCTGATTGTGCATGTGTGGTTGATACATTTGTGTCACGAGTCTCTTTTCAAAACTTCTTTGCAAAACTCTCACATAAATAAAAAAAAGAGAAAATAAAAATCTTTTCAAAAACTTGCAACTTGCCGCTAAGAAAACTTGCAACTCACTTCCACCCATTTCCCTCCATTGACGTTATCTTACCCCCACATTCTGTTTTTCTATTTTTCTGACTACACTACCCCTTTAGTGTATGTCACTTTGGACTAGGGATACTAACGCCCGATTAGTCCGTGTTTCGTTGGTACCGACCGACGAACCTTTTGACACCGAAGTCGAAATTCCCTCCATTTCCTTACCTCCACCTTCAAATTCTTCTTTCGAAGGTATGTCGGGATTCAACCCCAACGATACCTTACCGACGGGAATGATTCTACCTCCGCCAGGTGCGAATAACCCGAATCTTCCTCCTGTTGTAGCGCCCGCACGAGTTGCGCTCCAGGATCTCTTCTACCCCGTCCGCACTTCTTTACCTACATGTCTTTCACCCCCACCAGCAAATTGGGACAACTTTGAAATAAAACCACATTTCATCAATATGCTGCCAAAATTTCATGGTTTGGAATCTGAAGATGCATATATCTTTATCAATAAATTCCAAAATGTGTGCGCTATGATGAAGACGACCCAATTAAGTGATGACGCTATAAGGCTAAGGGTCATTCCTTTTACCTTATGTGACCTAGCCGAGAAGTGGTTATACAGCACCGCATCACATTCCATTAGAAATTAGGACGAGTTTGTGAGAGCTTTTCTGAAAAAGTTCTATCCTCATCACAAAACTGCTAGAATTGTAACGAGATTATACAATTTTCACAGCTTCCTTCCGAACCATTTTGGAAGTGCTTCGAGAGATTTAAAGACCTACTTGTTCAATGCCCTCATCATGGGATAATAAGTTGGCAACTTTGCCAAACATTATACGAGGGATTGAACTCGGCAACGAAGCAATTGCTAGAAACCATATCTCAAGGTCATTTTCTCTCCAAGTTTAGCGACGAAGCGTGGCAGTTTCTTGAGGATCTTAGTGAGCAAACAATTCAGTGGGAGAGTACCAAGACCACATCATCTTCTTCTATTAGTCAATCTAGGGCAGGCATACATCAAGTAGATATGTCGATTGCAATGAAGGCCGAGATGGCCGCACTTATGAAAAAGCTAGAAGCCGTTGAGACCAAAATCTCATCGTCTTCTCCTGCCCCTGCTTTACCCACGCGAACTTTTTGTGCTTGTTGTTCGAATCCATCGCATTTAACCGAAGAGTGTCCTTATAATGCATCTACTCAAGGGCAGGATCAAGTCAATGCTGCATTTCAGCAACGACAAAGAAACGATCCGTACTCTTCGACATACAATTCGGGGTGGAGGAGTCACCCAAATTTCGCTTGGAACGAAAATCAACAAGTCCAAGGAAATAACAATTTTCAAAGACCTCCTCCTCCACAACAACAACAAGCACCTTCACAAACTCAAAACCAGCAACCTTTCTAACAACAACCTTATACAAATCAAACGAACAATTTGGTTCAACCAAACGATGATAAGGTCATCTCGCTCGAAAAAAGTTTAGATGCATTTCTCAAGCAATCTACAGAATCCGCAGCAAGATTTGAAAATTATGTTCAATCTTTAATGACTAACAATGCTTCACACGATCAAAGTATCAAATCTATTGAGGCACAAATTGCACAATTAACAGCTGCGTTGAGCGAGAGAGAAAAGGGAAAGCTTCCATCTCAACCACTGCCCAATCCCGGTCACACACAAAACGCATATCCCAATCACAATGTAAATGCGGTGACCACGTTGAGATCCGGAAGAGTGTTGCAAAATAATGTGGGAACTAGTGATGACATCTCCGCCGGTGGTTCTTCTTCTTCTTCTTTTTCACCATTGTCATCTTCCCCTTCTTCATTTTCTTCACTTTCTTCTTCACCTCTTTCTTTAGAGCCTATTCTCCACCCTTCACACGGCTCTACTTCTTCTAGCTCAAACGGACCCATTTCTCACAACATGAACACATCTACACCGGGATCCGTTCCTACTCCACAGACATTTGACTCAACGAATTTTCAAAATGCTCCATTCCCGAACAGGTTGAGTCTTAATAAACTAAATACACAAGTGGAGAAGATTGTGGAGATATTTAAGCAGGTTAGCATAAATATACCTCTCTTGGATGCAATCCAACAAGTCCCTTCATACGCGAAAATCTTAAAGGGCTTATGCACCTCGAAGAGAAAGGCATCTCAAGTACCCAAGAAAGTGCTAGTGGCTAGTGCAGTGAGCAATGCTATTAACCACCATCAAATCTTACCCCAAAAACGAAAGGACCCCGACTGTCCTACGATTTCAATCACGATTGGGGATAAGAAAATTAATCAAGCACTTTTAGATCTTGGGTCTAGTGTTAACCTGATTCCCTACTCTGTGTACGAACAATTAGGGGTTGGAGAGTTGAAACCCACTCGTTGTACTCTCCAAATGGCTAATCGATCAATCACCCATCCAAGGGGTCAGCTAGAGGATGTGTTGATTAAAGTTGGCGAGTTCATATTCCCCGTTGATTTTATTGTTATGGATACACAACCCGTTGCTAACCCAAGAAACCAAATTCCGGTGATCCTCGGTCGACCATTTTTGACCACTTCCAATGCTGTAATAAACTGTCGCAATGGTTTCATGACTCTATCCTTTGGGAAGATGTCTAGTGAGTTCAATATTTATAAGATGGGAAGTCTGCCTCCCGTGCCTAAAACTAGTACACGAGAAGTTTGCTCTATTCACGAAATCACGCAGGAGGACTGCGAGCTTGAAAGATTTCTATTTGATGAAAACAGTTTTGACGCCACTAGCGCGTCCCTCCTTGAGCCTACCACAGTTGACACAATCGATATTGATTATAAAAGTTTCACTTTTTCGGATGACGACGACTCACAGCCTGAATATGAGTCTTTTGAATTTTTTGATGAGTTAATCGAACCATCCGAATCGGTTGTTTGCAGTGATTTCGAACCTGTGTTGGAGTCCTTTGAGTTCGAGGTAGATTCCGCAATGATTCTTTCACCTCCAAAACTCGAACTCATGTCCTTACCGCCTCACCTTAAATATGCTTACATAGGTGAGAATGAGACTTTTACAATTATAATATCAGCCTCTCTAGCCTTCGAGCAAGAGAACGCTATTTTAAAAGTCTTACAAGATAGGCGGCAAGTTTTCAGTTGGACTATGGCGGACATCGAGGAAATCAGTTCCCTTATAATTGAATATCATATGCAATTGATGGATGATGCCAAGTCAATAGAGGACCCACAGGAACATCTTGGGGATATTGTGGTTAGTCAACCTCTTCCTTTAGAAGTTGAACCACCCCCATTTCTTTTAAGCTACGAGAATGCCAATATTCCACTGATTGCTGATCATTCACATTCTCGTTTAGATGCATCACCACCTCCTGTATATTCACCTCCACACCCTCCATATCACCACTTCTATCTTCCCCAATTCTTTGTGAATCGCTACAACTTATTCTTCCACCAACTCATACTCTTTACTGATAAATTTTTCAACTGGTTGGTGTTGACGTTTGGTCTATGCAAGGTTTGGCAGTAATATAGTTTAAATGAAGTTTGGGGGAGGGCCTTTTTGTATATATTTTTGTTTTTCTTAACAATAAAAAAAATTATAAATAAATAAACAGGGGAGTATCGGCATTTTGACCCTCTTGGTTTAGCATGACAGTGAGGACACTGTCAAGTTCAAGTTTGGGGGTATGCTCGGTACGTCTTCTTCCTTTGCATTCATTTCATTTGTACATATTTTTGCATTTGTATATTTATTTGAAAACCCATAAAAAATTTCAAAATTTCAAAATTATAAAAATTAATGTGTTCAATTTTGGCTAATTGACTTGAGTTTGACAAACAGGTTAACTGGCTAGGAACAACTAGATCTTAGACTTCGTGAATTAAAAACCCTAAAAATAACATTCCTTAAAGTTTAACGGTAGAAAGTATATGCCTTGTAGTTTATTTAGAAATAGGCAAATTTTGGGTTCACTTCTTAGGCTAAGTCGAAACAAGGGAAGAGTATTGATGTTCTTATTAAAGTATAAGTTTGAAAAATAGTTCCTAGCTTAAGTCTAGATTCTGAAAACGTATACCCTACAACTTGCACAATCACACATCTTGAAACTTGGAATAGTAGAAGAGACCTTGAAATGCTCTTGTCTAAAGTCCTTAGTACGATGAAAATAAAAGAAAAAAAATGTGAATGAAGAAAAAAAAATGGACACTGGTTTTTGTGATTACTTAAGGCTGCAAAAATAGAAAAATATTTAGCGAGGGTGCTTCATCACCTAGTGCCTTAGACCAACTGGTTTGGGAGTCACTGCTAAAGCCTTGGGTGTTGCAAAACTAGGAAGTACGCTTTAAAATGCTAACGCATCTTGTAATCGGTTGTTGGTACCTCAAGAAGTATTAACGGTCGCATGAAAGATGTGTAAACAAATTTCATTTAAAAATTCACTAATTAATAAGTGCTTTGGACAATGGACGAGAGTACGATTGCTTGATTTGAATTTCCAAGTGAAGGGGTGATATTTACACACACGTGGGGATATGCGATTAGAGTTTAGATGAAAGAAAGGGATGAAGAATAGAACTTGTATCTTTAGTAGAGTTGATAGAAAAATTCCTAAGTGGAGATGGAACCCTTAGAGGAAAACCTAGGAGATGCCGAAAGCTAAGTAGGTTTACATAACATATATAATCTTAAGTTAAATAATGAGGAAGTGTGAAGAATATGCGTGGATAATTTGCGAGTCAAAAGATAATAGAATTCCTTGTTAGAAAACCTAATTGGAGAATTAAAGTCAGTAAGCCAAATTGATAGGATTTTGTGGGTGTAATCCGCTGAAAACCCTCAGGAGACAACACTCCTCCTACTAGGGACACCTAGAAGTTTAACGGCTTGTTGCACGTGCTCAGTGCAATCGCGTTTCCCTGCGAAAGTGTGGTTAGGATTTTAGTGAATAAAAAAATAAGTTTGCTCGAGGACAAGTAAAAGATAAGTTTGGGGGTATTTGTTCAGACCATAATATTGCATTTTTCATCCCCCTATTCTTATCCGTTTTATAAATAAACAGGTACTCTTGACGCACATTTGTTGCATGTTACAGGATACAGGGCTTGGATGCGAATACAGTGAAAAAGACGAAAGCTGATGCAGAAAAGGGACTTTTGACCAACAAGTAGACGGATCCTAGTCAAGCCTAGTCGAAGAACAGTGCAAGATCCAAAATGTCAAGTGAACGGTCAAAAGATACGTACAAGTTTTCACCGAAAATCTGGAGAAGACCCAGAAGCCAAAAATAGAAAAGAAGTACAAAAATAAAGAGCCCAAGAACCCCTGAACCAAGCCCAAAATTTCCAGAGCCCAATTCCTTTCTTTGGCCACGGAACCGCGGCCAAACCCAGCCTGACGCTGCGGTTCCGCAGCCATCTGGAGCCCGTGTCGGTGGAATTTTGCCGTGTCGGTGTGTCGGTGCAGATGTTGGGATTTTTAGGGGGCAAATCTGTAATTGCATATCTACGTGAGTCTGTAACCCTAGTTTTCATGTTTTCCTATAAATTGTATTCCCAGATCTGTAAAAACTGATGCCTCTTTTCAATCAATAAAAATTCAGAATTTCTGGGAGTTATATTCAGATCTGGTCTATATTGCTTGGAGGGAGCCGTCACCCTTAGTAAGTAATTTTATTTCTGTTCCTTTAATTAAAATGTTTTCTCATACCCTAATGAGCGAGTAATCTCCTCGCTTGTTAGGGTTAGCCTTAGGGAAAGGGTTGTGAGATGAGATCTCTCACCCCTTTCAATGCCACCTTCACCTAAAGAATTAGAACTCCTTGCATATGCGCACAACCGCTCCCTCCGGCATCCTACCCCTCGAGGTAACGATGAACCGTAGTATAAAGGGCCGGTTGCGTGCGTTTTCCATGGGGGTTAGGGTAATTATCAACAAAGGAAGGATACGAATCTAGAGGAAGAACATCTTCCCAAAAGATTCGGATCCACTTTATTGATAATTACCGTAACATCTAATAGATCTAAAAAAGAAGGCATTGAAAGCGGTGAGGAAAACGTTAATCTCCAAAACTTCCCCTAAGCCTAACCCTAGCAAGACTCTTAATTAGATTAATTAGATCCAGTTTTTATAGATTTTTATAAACCAACCAAAACGACATTTTGAATCAACTCGTTAAAACACATAAAAGAAATTTACCCGTCTCTGTGGATCGACCCGTACTCACCGGCTAGCTGCGATGCGACGCCGTTTCTTGATTGCGGTTAACAAGTTTTTGGACTAATCACCCTCCAAAAGTTAGTTAGCTAGAGAGGCTTCTAGAAGAGGTTAGTTAGGAGGGAGCTTCTAGAAATAGTTTGTTAGGAGCTTAATTAGGATTAGCTTAATTAATCATCTTTGCTGATCTGGAAGAAGCTTCGAGAGAATTCTGGAATTTGACGTATCTTTCTGAGCTGTAGGCCTTGAGAGAGGAATAATGAAGCAAAGCCGAAGTGCTGACGTGGTATAACCGCCGCGGAACCGCGGCGCAAGCCGGCTCCCGCCGCGGTTCCACGGCTCTTTTGAAGGATTAGGGCTTGTGCTCTCTAGTACATGTTTGGGCTAATACTTGGGCCTTTTTCTGATACGTTGAATTTAATATTTCCCTCTAGATTGCTACCAGCTTTCAGGTCTTTGAGTTGGCGTAATGTTTGATCAGCAAAATGACAATTTTTGGCTTTTCTTCCGGATTTTCCTGCACAGACATCGAAACAAGTGTTGCGCAATATAGGGATGATGCGATGCCATGAATTGCAGTCAATTTCCTTTATAGTGCCGGTTTTAGAGTCTAACACATGCAATCTGATATTTCAGAGATGTTTTGCTAATATGTGAAATATGGATACCGAACACTTCTAGATGAGTGCACATGATAGGGAAATTGCCGTGTTCAAAATGCAGTATTTTCGACTGATCAACAGGCTCAAAATAAAACACGGACGTCCTAGTATATCCAATATTTCATATGATATTTTCTGCTGCGTTATCTGTGATGTGATCATGTGATATGTTCAGATAGATATTGTATATAGTATATATGATATATTATATAGACGTTGCTTATGTTTTATACCCGCGCTAGCCCTGCCCCGCTCTGCCGTTAGTTACCTAACCTAACGGTGCAGACGGGACATCGAGGCGAATGCGGATGGCATAAGTGTACGTTGTATTTATCTGTGATGTTTAGGTGGACTTAAATTATGGGACATTCATTAATGGGATTAATGAAAGAAAATAAACCTAAAATGATGTTGTGGAATCGAATTTCAAAAATCAGGTAGCTCTAGTTGTTGCTTTGCATAGCGGTGTTCCTTGTAGAACATCCAGCACCTTATTCGATAAGGAAAGAGCCGAGATCCCTTCACCGGGAGTGACCTCTTTAGCAATAAATAGCAGATGCTACAACCTTCGGTTTGTCTTTTGACTGCTTTTCTAGTTCTTGCTTTGCATAGTGGTATTGTGAATATCCTGCACCTCATTCGACGAGGAAAGAGCCGAGATCCCTTCACCGGGAATGACCTCTTTAGCGAAACTAGCAAAAGCCTCAAAAACACTCCATTTAAAAACCATTTGATTCTGCAGCGAGATCAAGTTCAAAGCGTTAAAGGTTTGCTTAAAAACCATCCGCAACCCTCCGTCATTTTAGGAAGTAGAGTACTTAGTATTCGTGCTGTGTTTGTTGACCATAGTCAAGGCACAGTGTACGGTAGCTAAGTGATGTCTTCCTACACAACATATGATGCGATTAGTTAGGCCAGTCGCGTGACTTTGTTGACCTTAGTTAAGGGTCATGTGGGTGGGTCTAATTAATCACGAAATGACGGGTAGAGCTTGACTAGTGCTTATGATTTGTTGACCATAGTTAAGGTCATAAGTGCTAGGGTTAGAAACCATTATCGGGAGTTTCAAGTGTTGAAATTTGCAATGAGATTGCATACCTTCTATATGATAGTTGGATCCCGATACCCACTGCGAGTAATTGTTACTCGTGGGAGAGTTTGCACTTTACAATTAGCCGATCAAGTAGGTGTCTAAAAAGGTGTCAACGGGGTTACGCCCCTGGGAAAACGAGGTTTATTTTATTTAGGTCCGTGCGAAAGCACGGGGAACCTCCCTCAAAGTACCGGCACTGGCCTGCCTGAAAGATTGGCGAACTTGTAGAGTGTAATTAATCCCGGCTAGTCTTTCCTTTTAGGGTATGAAGGAAGATTTGATAAAAACAGTGGAAGCCATCCTGATTAAATAAATATATAACCAATCTAATCTTGCAAGAGCGCACGCAGAGTGTTTTCTTCTCTCTCTCTCTCTCTCCAGGTAGCGACCATGTCATGCCTTAATCAAGATAATAATATGGATGTATTGACCGAACCTGCTTGTTATACTGAGCTGGGGAACGTTGGTCCCGCTCCAACTTATAATTGTTATAAGAAAGAGCAGGATATTGGGGAATACCAGATTTCCCATGCCGCCCAAACGAAGAAAGTTCATGATGATGCATCTTCTTCGGGTGTGTTCATTACATAGAACTGTTTATCTGTATCCTCTACGTCCTGGGTATTAGATACCGGATCAGGATCCCGCATATGTAATCTGTTACATGGGCTACAGAAAGGTAGAGAACTGAGAATGGGTGATAAGTTTCATGAGACAGAAAACGGTGCAAGTGTTGCAGCCAAGTCTGTTGGTCACTATCACCCTGTATTACCAGAATACATTGATTCTGAACGAATGTTATTAGAAACCTGATATAAAACATCATATCAGTCTCTTTATTAGTAAAGAAAGGATATAATTTTGTATTGTTGGATAATGTTTTGAACATTTCCTATATCAAGAGTTGATCGGTTCAGGCACGCTATCTAAAAGCATTGACGTTCTAAATCAAACTACAGTTCTTAGTATACAGAACACACACGAGAAGAAGAGTTCAGAAATGAACGAATCCTTCTTGAGGCATTGTAGACTAGGTCATATCAATGCGACCCGACAAGCTAAGTTACACTTAGATGCATATTTAAATCAGTTTAAATTTACATCTTGTGAAACTTGCCAGTCATGTTATATAGATAAGATGACCATAGCTCCGTTTACTGGAAACAGAGAGAGGGTCGGTGAACCCTTGGGAACGATACATAGTGATGTATATAGGTCCCCAGTCTATATATGCCAGGACTGATTCTTTATACTTCCTTACATTCACTGATGATCTCTCAAGATTCGGACACATGTTCCTGTTGAAACACAAGTCCGAAACTTTTGAGATAATCACCGAATATAAGTTAGAAGTAGAGAACCAAAAACGGGTATAAGTATTTTGTCCTTTGATGTGATCAGGGAGGAGAATACTTGAGCACAGGATTCCTGGACTATTCTAAAGGAGAATGGGATTCTCTCTCAGCATTACTCCTCTGTATACACCACAGCACGTCGGTGTATCGGGGCGGAGCAATCACACCCTATGTGATATGGTGCACTCTATGATGAGTACTACTGAGTTTCCTATTTCCTTTTGGGAGTTATGCACTTGAGAAGCTGCATACCTATTGAATAGGGTTCCAATCAAATCCATTGCCTACCACTTCATATGTGATATGGAATGGGAAGAGCTCATATCTTAAGTTTGTTAAGATTTGGGGTTGTCCGGCCTATGTCTAAAAGCAAAATCCGGACAAGCTCGAGGCAAAGCCAGTTCTGTAGAAGTTTGTTGGACATCCCAAGCATTCGCAAAGGAATATCTTCTACCTAACAGTGGAACAAAATATGTTTTGTTTCTCAACATACCACCTTTGTGAAAGGGAATTTCTTATGAAGAAATTAGTGGTTATGAGGTAGAATTGGAAGGAGTCCATCTATACAAACTATAGCAGATGATTTGGTAGAACCAAAGGATTCAATAGATTCCGACGAACCTCAGCCTCTCCTCCGATCTAGCAGGGTTCCTCATCCGCCTGAGAGATACTTCGGTTTCTCGATGACAGTGGGAGCGAGGATTGCATCATGAGATGATGACCCAACTAGTTTCGAGCAGGCCATCAAGAGTGGAACTCTGTAAGAATGGCTGGATGCTTAGCGATCTGAGATGGAATCCATGTACACCAACAAAGTATGGACTTTTGTTGCTATATCTGAAGGGTTAAATCCCCATCAGGAACAAGTATATCTTGAGAAGATTACTTGGTGTAGATGGAAAAGTTGAGACTTTCAAAGCTAGACTTGTTAAAGGTTTTCATCATCGACCAGGCGTGGATAATGATGAAACCTTTTCCAGTGGCTATGCTTAAGTCCATCCGGATCAAACTTGCCATTGCTGCATACCCTGACCGCGATATCTGGTAGTTGGGTGTCATGGCTACTTTTCTAAATATTGATTTAGAAGAGAACGTCTATAAGAACACAGCCAGAGGGCTTCGTAAAAAGTGGGAGCAACGGAAACGTGTGCAAGATGCTTTGTGTGATAAAGCAGGCATCGCGGAGTTGGAACATCTGTTTTGATGTGGTAGTCAAAGAGTTTGACTTCATCAAAGTGGTAGATGAACCTTGTATATACAAAAAGGTAGTAGAGAGTAAGGTGAACATCCTCGTATTGTACGTAGACGACACACTTTTGATAGGAAAAGAGTTTCCTATGCTACGCACGGTCAATCTCCTCTTATCACAGGCCAAGCATTCCTAAGAACTTACCTAGATGATTCTCCAAATAGGATAATGGTGATACCTCCTAAATCCTGGGTTTCGGATCTATGAAATAGATCTAAATGGATATTAGGATTCTCACTAGGTGTAGTGAGATGGTATCAATCGATCCTGAGGAGAATCACTGGACAGCTTCCAGGATGGTAAGGTTGACTGAATGTCAGTCACAGGCATTGTCTTTACCCTCAGTGGAGGGACGACATATGGGAAGAGTTCCAAGCTAGATACCGTGGCACACTGGACGATAAAGGCTGGTGACATCGCTATCAAAGATACTACCAAAGAGGCAGTTTGGGTGTATATTAGTTCATGAGATGAACTAGGTTCCTACCATTTTATGACAATGGAGGTGAGGCTTTGGCCCAGGAACCACTGTCCCATCAGTGACCCAGACATATTCCCAGGCAGTATCACCTGATCATGAAGATAGTTGATCTCCAGGGTGGTCGAGGTTAGGAGAGTAGACTCAGAGGACAACACGGCGGATCCACTCACAAAGTCCTTTTCCCAGAGAGAGACTTATATGGGATGGTTGAGTATGAGATACTTCAACCATTGCTACAGATGGCCCTAGTGCAAGTGGGAGATTGTTAGTTATATGTATGCCCTAGAGGCCATTACTGTACATGAGATGTATATTGTAGTGGATGCTGGGACATATATAGGTTGGACTTTCTTGCTCGACATGATAGTACGCTATCTGGCTGCTCTTTATCTTAACACGTATACTTATTGTCTCTCTGTTGCATGTTGATAAACCCCTTAGGACGTGTACTCGACTTCCAGGACTATGATGTAGATCATACTAGTGGGGCCTGGGTCGTCAATGAGTACATCCTTCAATGTTCCTAGTCGTGGGAATATCGAGACGAGGCATCAATATTCCAGAGTAGACTATCGTATATCTTCTCGACCCATGTGATGGGCGATGGATGATCCCATATCCATTGGTGTTTGACATCAGAGACGGTATGCGGGTGCTCAGTGGAGATTTGGTACACTGAACGGACTCGCCGAGAACTCCCAGATGGTATTATACCTTACGTCAGATGGCAGTTCTCTGGTGACACTGGTACAACTTAGTCTGTTGACCCGAGATCGTCATAGAGCCTTTTGTGTCTCCCAATGTGCTTTGATTTCCACCCTACCACGGCTCTACTGAGTCATGCAAACCTGTGGTTTTTGGGTACAGTCCCGATTCACATGGAGGCAATGAGCGATAGGAGGGGATTTGTCTCTCCCGGTATTGGGGGTTGATGTTGCGCTATGCTCGACTGGCCATAACTGGAAATCCCTGGCCAGGGTTGTAGTGATTTACTGGTAAGTGTTATCAGTAGTTTCACGCTTGTTGTGTACCTTACATCGGCATGACTTATCAAGCTACTGGGGTCTGACGTTTACCACCCCTAGGCGAGATATGCAACATATCAGACGAACCGACCGGACTGTGCGGTAAGTGTTACTGATTGGATTCGCAGGAGTGTGAGCAGGCTTGCTCGTTGATCTTCTGATCGCTCAATACCCGGGTGTCCGTTACGTTTAGCAGACCGCTTGCGGCTTGTGGGTGATTGATATGATCACCACCTACTGCCGGCGTATTGACGAGTCTTTAGAGTCCTACACAGAGATTTCCTCGCTCAAGAGAAACGAAATAGGAGCGTATATGAGATATGTGCGGGACCGAGAATAATACCAGTATGAGATACTGTATTCTATTCTCGCGATTTGTATCACTAGTCGGTTATATGAGATATAGCCGGGTTACCGAATCAAGTGTTGATTCGATATATTGTTACACTAGATATTAGTCGGTTATATGCGATATGACCGGATCATTAAATCAAGTGTTGATTTAATAATTTAATGTATAATTATATACGAGATATATATTACTTTACATTAACTAGTATTGGTTCACTTAAGATTGATTTTCTCACTTGATGTGCACAAGTTGTATATGTGATATATATTTGTGCACTAGTTTGCATCATGATTGAGGATACATGCAAACATGCGTGGGTATGTGACATACACCATGTTAATTATAATTTAGGTTTTTATTTTTCTTAATTATTCAAAATGGTGGATTCTTTTGTCATGGCTTGAAGCTTCATGAAGCTTCAAGCAACTTTGACAAAGTCCACTCATTTTGTCTTGATTAAGATATTCATTAACCAAACCATTATAATTAACTATGGTTTAGTCTCTACAAAGGTTAACTCACCCATGGTTGTATTATGATAGACTTCATTTGATTATTCTTTTGTGATAATTCAATTTTCATGCTTATTCTTTTCTTTCTTCTTCTTCTTCTTCAAGAAGAAGAAAAGCTTGCTAGAAAAATTTCAAGTGAAGAAATAGAGTGAGAAACCCAAATCCAAAGTGAACCCACTTCCTATTTCATCATCCTCTACTACTTGCTATTTAGTTTAGGGTGTTCTCTTCACAAGTTCATGACATAGTGAAGATGGAGCTTGAGCTTGAGTCTCCTCGACGTAGATCATCTTCGGCCTCGAAGTCAACGACCTAGCCCGCTCATTTCTCTGAGGAAACCATCGCTAGAGTCCGGGATCACGATGATCGCAGTGAAGGGACGTCAACACGAAGCTTTAGAAGTGAAGGACCGGATCTACAAAGGTTATAATCCCTTTCACTTATTCTTAAACTTGTTTGCTTGCTAATTTTCGCATAATCTCTAGTATACAATCTTGGTTAGGGTTGTTCGGCATGTCTATTTTGTTGAATCGGGCATGGTTGATGCCTTGTAGAACCTTGTTAGAGTGCCTAGGAACCCTACATGTGTCTCCCACTATGCTTTGATTTCCACCCTACCACGGCTCTACTGAGTCGTGGAAACATGTGGTTTTTTAGGTACAGTCCCGATTCATATGGAGGCAATGAACGATAGGAGGGGATTCGTCTCTCCCGGTATTGGGGGTTGATGTTGCGCTATGCTCGACTGGCCATAACTGGAAATCCCTGGCCAGGGTTGCAATGATTTACTGGTAAGTGTTATCAGTATTTTCATGCTTGTTATGGACCTTACATCGGCATGACTTATCAAGCTACTGGGGTCTGACGTTTACCACCCCTAGGCGAGATATGCGACATATCAGACGAACGGACCGGACTGTGCGATAAGTGTTACTGATTGGATTCGCAGTAGTGTGAGAAGGCTTGCTCGTTGATCTTCTGATCTCTCAATACCCGGGTGGCCATTACGTTTAGCAGACCGCTTGCGGCTTGTGGGTGATTGATATGATCACCACCTACTGCCGGCGTATTGACGAGTCTTTAGAGTCCAACATAGAGATTTCCTGGCTCAAGCGAAACGAAATAGGAGCGCATATGCGATATGTGCGGGACCGAGAATAATAACAGTATGTGATACTGTATTCTATTCTCGCGATTTGTATCATCAGTTGGTTATATAAGATATAGCCGGATTACCGAATCAAGTGTTGATTCGATATATTGATACATTAGATATTAGTCGGTTATATGCGATATGACCGGATCATTTAATCAAGTGTTGATTTAATGATTTAATGTATAATTATATATTTGATATATTACTTTACATTAACTAGTATTGGTCACTTAAGATTGATTTTCTCACTTGATGTGCACAAGTTGTATATGTGATATATGTTTGTGCACTAGTTTGTATCATGATTGATGATACATGCAAACTTGGGTGTGTGTATGACTTACACCATATTTAAGAGAATGGTTTAGGTTTTTATTTATTTTGGTAAAACAAAATGGTGGTTTTCTTTGTCTTGGCTTGAAGCTTCATGAAGCTTTCAAGCATCTTTGACAAAGTCCACTCATTTTGTTTTGCATAAAATTTTTATTAACCAAACCATTACCTCAAACTATGGTTTAGTCTCTACAAAGGTAAACTCACCCATGGTTGCAGTATGATAGACTTCACTTGATTATTCTTTTTACATAATTCATTTTTCATTCTTATTTTTCTTCTTCTTCTTCTTCTTCAGGAAGAAGAAAAGCTTACTAGAAAATTTTCAAGTGAAGAAATAGAGTGAGAAATCCAAATCCAAAGTGAACCCACTTCCTATTTCATCATCCTCTACTACTTGCCATTTAGTTTAGGGTGTTCTCTTCACAAAGTTCTTGACCTAGTGAAGATCGAGCTTGAGTTTGAGTCTCCTCGACGTAGATCATCTTCGGCCTCGAATTCAACGACCTAGCCCTCTCATTTCTCCGAGGAAACCATCGCTAGAGTCCGGGATCTCGATGATCGCAGCGAAGGGACGTCAACACGGAGCTTTAGAAGTGAAGGAACGGATCTACAAAGGTTGTAATCCCTTTCACTTAGTGTTAAAGTTGTTAACATGCTTGTTTTCGCCTAAACTCTAGTTTAAAGATCCGGTTCTAAGTTGTTCGGGACGTCTAAATTTTGAATCGGGCATGGTAGATGCCTTGTAGAACCTTGTTAGAGTGCTCAGTAACCCTACAGTGGTATCAGAGCCATGCTAGAGCTTTAGACGAAGTTTAAAGTCCGATCGAACCCGGATAACTCCGATTAAACCCTTCTCTGGACATTTTTTGAAATCGTGATTTTTTGTGAATTAAAAATGCTCAAAAAAATCAGCAGGGAATTCTAAGGCCTTGTGTGAAAAACGATCCAGTAATACGCTTAAAGCGCCATGGAACCGCGGCAGGAACATGCCATCCGGGACGGTTCCGCGGCGCCACAGTGCGTTTATGGTCCGATTTTTACACAGTAACTTCTGTACGAATTTTCTGAGATTTATGGGAATTTTTAATTTATACTCAAGTGTTGAGTTTTCTAGGTTGTATTGGGGACTCAAAGATTCGATCGGATAATTTAATTTCGTTTAAGTTTTTTCAGGTAATTTTAGAAAGTGTTAAAAAGTTCGACCGGATATCAATAACTCACTTTTTCCCTTGCTGGAAAATTTCCAAGTTTTGGATTTTTCCGTAGTTTAAGAACGTTCTAAGTCGTGCAAGTAACGCGATGGACCCTCTAGAAGACAACAAACCTTAACTCGATTATGTGACTGTCTTGAACTGTCTTTTGAACCTTAGGGTTTGGGGCAGTACGGCGTTGCCACATGTGAGGCGTTGGCTTGACCCTTCTACGGCTGGACCATTGGTACTGTGGCATGTAATGGATGTTTTTAAACTCCCCTCAAGTGTTGAGAACTATTTGGGAAATCTTGGGTGTTTGTTTATTCGATTGGAAAGTTTAACAATGTCTATTTATCTTGAATATGATACAATATTTGGAATCCACAAGTAGTTATGAGATAACTAATTTTAATGTTATAGACATAGCAGTTTAGTCTCAAATAATCGGTTGCCATGGGATTTTGATGCGATCAAAGTTCGTCGCAATCACGTAGCGTACGCGGATACTCGCCGGGTAAACTTAATAGACAGCCACGCCCCATAACCCCGACCAAGTGACTGTAGGAGAACCCCGTCGCCAAAAGCATCCGTTCGGGTGCTCGCGGCAGCGTTGTTCTGCCTTAGTGCAGTTCGTCGACGGCATCCGGGGGTACGGCCGTCTACTAAAATTTGCGACGAGCATTCGATCAGGATGTCGGGAATCTTGTTGAATTGCCCGACTTGATATTGAAAAGTGTTTTCGATGATGAGACTAAAATGCGGGGTTTATAATAGTTAGGCATGTGATGTCTAAGGAATTCATTTGATTAGGCATGCGATGTCTAAAGAGGTTGCGGATTCCAACTGTTGTAGTTTTATACTTTTTTTTCTGCGACCGTAAATGTAATATGTGGTGTATCGCCGGTTTCGTTGCTATATGTCAACGACAATTGGGATATGCATGTTTACTTACGTTGATGACATGTGATGTTATGTGTTGCTGGATATGTTATATTGGATCGTCGTGTTTGAATAGCCGGGGATTTTTATGTGAGATGAGTTTTTTTCATTTTTATTTATGTAAAAACATGTATGTAATATTCTTTTATTGGGGCACTTCCGGGCTGAGGAGGATGTCACCATTGTATATTATTTACTTTTCCGCATTAGGATAGACTCAAGGAGGGGAGCACAAGTAACCGGATTCTAGGGTCCAGTAGGAGACCATCTCGAGGAGTCGAGTCCGGGTCTCCTAACTCTAGAATTGGTAGGGTTTCTTGCCGCTCTCGTAGGGGTCTAGGGGTGTGGGATTGGCTATTCATCACGACCGTGGAATCCGTGTTTTATACAGGCTCAAAATAAAATACGGACGTCCTAGTATATCCAATATTTCATATGTTGTTTTCTGCTGCGTTATCTGTGTTAGGTCCACGTTGCCCACCCCGGTGCTTACGGGGAGGCGGAAAACATAATAAAAAAACGGATTTTTTTTTGACTTAGGCAACATGGACCAAGCTTGTGAGGATCTTTGCTAAACAAAAACTAGCTAAAGCAAACTAACAAATAGCTAAGTTGTAGAAAAGTTATACCTTGAGCTCAAAGTCCTTCTCTCCTTGCTCCTTGGAATGGTAGAAAGAGCCATTACACGAGTAGTCCCTGGCCAGGGCAAGCGAGATATACTGGTAGGCTTCCAGTGTTATCTCAGGGTGTTTTGGGCTTCACTCCGACACGACTTGTACCGCTATTAGGGGACTGACGTTTTACCGCCCCCTAGGCCCGACATGCGATGTATTAGATGAACAGACCGGACTGTACGGAGACTGTCACATACAGGCTCAGTAGGAGTGCAGATGGGGTTCACCTCGTCAGTCTTCTTATCGACATCTACCTGGGGACCGTTACGTACAGCTAGTGCCGCTTGCGGTCTGTGGTTAAACCCACTGCCAGCGTAGTGTCGAGTATTTAGAGTCCCACACAGAGAGCTATTCGTCTTTAGGCAAAATGAGTAGAGGTCGCATGGTTTTGCGACAGGGTTCGTTCACATTCGCGCACTTGTGCACGTTTGTTGTCCGGACAGTTTATACTAGCGGGCTTTGGTTTAAGCCGGATCCTAGTATATGGTTTGAGATTGGTTTTTCTCATTGTGTTCGTGTTCCTCGGATCACGAATGCTGGTGCGTATGCACAGTTGCTTGAGATTGAGGGAGAGGACCTTGTTTAGGGTTATTGACTATTGTCATTTTATTAACCCTATTGCTTTTGTGTGTATTATAGTTAATTAATAATTAGCTTAATAATTGTGCATGGTTGTTGTTGTTGACTATTTGACTTCATTGACTTGTTGACCTAGTTGACAATTTGACCATGATCATTTCATTTGGAAGATGCTCTTTGATCCTTGCAATTTGCATTAATATTGAAATGATAATGGTCATATCTTGATTAAACCATGACAATTTTCTAGCTAATTAATTAATTAATATATTACACACATATTAGTGAGAATGGCTCACTAATAATTCATTCTCTCATATCATTTCTCTCTCTTGCTTATCCTCTCCCTCAAGCTCTCTCCCTCTCATGTGTTGAGAAACAAAAAGCTTGAGAAAAACCTTCACTTGATCTTCTCTACTCTCTTCTAGGGTTCAAGTCTTAGCAATTCTTGCACTCTAGTTACTCCTAGCTTGGAGTTGAAGCTAAAGGTCGAGGCTTTCGGGTGGATCCTTCTTTGACGGAAGAAGACAAGCAAGGTGAGCTCTTTCTACCATTCCAAGGAGCAAGGAGAGAAGGACTTTGAGCTCAAGGTATAACCTTTCTACAACTTAGCTAGTTGTTGGTTTGCTTTAGCTAGTTTTTGTTTAGCAAAGATCCTCACAAGCTTGGTCCATGTTGCCTAAGTCAAAAAAAAATCCATTTTTTTATTATGTTTTCCGCCTCCCCGTAAGCACCGGGGTGAGCAACGTGGACCTAACAGTGGTATCAGAGCCTAACTAAACTTAAATTAGCTAGGTAGTGAAGTGTAACGAAGTTTCGAAACCGGAAAATCCAAAAACCAAACTTTGCAAAACCCTAGTTTCTGTTAATTTTTTTTCTGGTCAAAATGACATTTGTTATACACCAAAAATTATCTCAGGCTTTTGTATAGAAAACCACCAAATACGAACCAGAGAGGCGATCAGAGGAGCGCGGATCCGCGGCAAGACGAAGCTCTTGCCGCGGAAGCGCGGCCGTCTGGTCCCCTCTCTGCTTCGATTTTGGTGTAGAGTGTTTCTGTGTTGGTTTTGGGATTTTTAGGATATGTTATATGTGCCCAGATTTTCCAGAACTAAAATTTACTTTTGGGGGCCTATAAATCCGTATTTTTTCGGAACTTCACTACACTTTAACTATATCGGTTATATCTGTGATGCTTGTATGTATTGAACGTCGGCTAATCGCTATAAGTCGATTAGTCGGGGTTATACATCTCTGTGATCTGTGATTGTTATTGGTTTGTGGATATGAATGGATTGGATTGTCGCGGGTGAATAGCCGGGGTGGATGTGAGATGAGCTTTTGTTTTCTTTCATTCATTGTAAATGTAAATTGATGTAATATTATTATTTGTTTGGCCGCACAACCGGGTCGGGGTTGTAGCCGTCATTGTATAATTCTTTTTACTGTTTTTGCTCCTAGGATAGACCCATGGAGGGGTGCACAAACTGCCGGGTACTTGGCGGGCAGTTTGCCGCACCCGTAGGGGTCTTGGGTGGGGTATTTGGCTATTCACCGCGACCGTGTAATCCGCTTTTCGTTGCAGGCTCGAAAGGATTGCGGATTGCTAGTATATCCAATGTATTCATCTGTGATCTGTAATGTCTATCATTGCTTTCTATTTAGGCGTTGCTTATGTTTTACAGCCGCGCTAGCCCAGCCCCCGCTCTGTCGTTAGTTAAGTAACCTAACGGGTGATGACGGGGCCCCGTGGCGAATGCATATGGCATAAGCGTACGTCATATTTTGGTTGTTTTCTGCAATGGTAGGATTTAAATGATGGGACGCATTAAAAGAACTAATGCAAGAAAATAAACCTAAAAGACGTTGTTGGAACAATTTTTCAAAAAGCTGTTATTGCAAGGACGTTCATTTTTGTTTTGCATCGCGGTATTCGGTTATGAATGCCCAGCACCTCAGTCGACGAGGCAAGGGCCGAGATCCCTTCACCGGGAGTGACCCCTTGGACAAAAGTTTGCGTCAGGGTAATAACTTCACTATAGTCGATTATTCTTGCTTTGCATCGAGGTATTCAATTTGGAATATCCTGCACCTCATTCGACGAGGAAAGAGACGAGATCCCTTCACAGGGAGTGACCTCTTTAGCAAAAGTTTTCGCCACTATATTTTCAAAAAAGGGTGCAATCATGTTCCTTCAACGATATCAAGTTCAATACGTTAACGGGTTTTTCGCCAAAAACCCAGCCGTAGCCCTCCGTCATTTCGGATTAATGTTAGTTAGTATTCGTGCTGCGTTTGTTGACCTAGTCAAGGCGTAGTGAACGGTAGCTAAATAATATTTTTCTGTGGATTGCAAATGTGATTGGTTAGGACAGTCGTGCGGCCTTGTTGACCTAGTCAAGGGCATGTACGGGTGGGTCTAATGCAATCAGGAGTATGACGGGTAGAACTTGTCTAATAGTTTGTGGCTTGTTGACCTAGTCAAGGTCATGAACAGTTAGGGGCAAAAACCACATCGGGAGTTTCAAAAGAACTGAAACTTGCAGATTTAGCATACCTTCTGGAGTGTGGTGACTAGAGTGGATTCCATCTAGGTTATCACACAATGACAGTTGGATCCCGATCCCACTGATGAGTTGGTTTACTCTCGGGAGATTATTTCACTTAACGATCAATGCTATAAACCTAGTAGGTGTCTAGAAAGGTGTTAGCGGGGTTACGCCCCCAGGGAAAAGAGGTTCTTTAATTAAGGAACTTCGCGGAAGCGTTGGAAAACCTCCCTCGAAGTACCGACACTAGCCTGGCTGAAAGGTTAAGCAAGTATTGTGACGTGAATTAAAACCCGGCTAGTTCTTCTTTTAAAAAGGTTTTAAGAAGAATTTGAGGAAACAGTGGGAGACATCCTGGTTAGATAAATTAATAAACCAATCTAATCTTGCAAGAGCATACGCTGAGTGTTTCTTTTCTCTCTCTCCAGGCAGCAACCTTTTCACGCCCTAATCAAGATAATAAAATGTATCGCTTGACCGATCCGAATTCTTATTCGGGACTGGGGAAAGTTGGTTCAGCTCTAACTTGTGACAACAGTCATGAGTATGAGAATGGGAAAGAGGAAAGTATGGACTTCCAGGATACCCAGTTGAAGAAGAAGCATGGTTTTGCATCTACTTCAGGTGTTCTTGTAATTGAGAACTGTTTTACGGTCAGCCCTACCTCCTGGGTACTTGATACCGGATCAGGATCTCATATCTGTAATTTATTGCAAGGACTGAGAAAAAGTAGGAAAGTTGCACCGGGTGATATGTCGCTCAGAGTAGCGAACGGAGCACAAGTTAATGCGGCAGCCGTCGGTGAATATCACCTAGTATTGCCAAATGGCAAGACTATGATTTTGAACGATTGCTACTATGTACCCTCCATGGTTTGCAACATCATATCAGTTTCTTTACTCGATAAAGATGGATATAACTTTGTTCTTGAAAAGAATATCATGAACATTTACCTTCATAAGGTACTGGTTGCAGAGGGTACACTGTGTAATGGTATCTACGTTCTAAATCATAATACAGTTCTCAATATACAAAACACACGCAAGAGGAAGAATTCAGATACGAATGAATCCTACTTGTGGCATTGTAGACTTGGTCATAACGGAGAGAAAAGACTGAGTAAGTTGCATAAAGATGGACTCTTGAATACGTTCGAGTTTTCATCTTATGGAACTTGTCAGTCTTGTCTCAAAGGGAAGATGACCAAATCTCCGTTCACCGGACATGGAGAAAGAGCAACCGAGCTCTTGGGACTCGTACATAGTGATGTATGTGGTCCGATGTCTATACATGCAAGGGGTGGGTTCTCGTACTTCATCACATTCACTGACGATCTCTCTAGGTTCGGATATGTGTATCTGATGAAACACAAATCTGAAGCTTTTGAGAAATTCAAGGAATTCGGAAACGAAGTAGAGAACCAGACAGGCAAAAGTATCAAGATCCTCCGGTCTGACAGGGGAGGGGAGTACTTAAGCACGGAATTCCTAGATTACTTAAAAGAGAATGGTATTCTCTCTCAGCTTACTCCTCCTTATACACCACAGCACAACGGTGTTTCGGAGCGGAGGAATCGTACCCTACTGGATATGGTTTGCTCCATGATGAGTAATGCCGAGTTACCTCTTTCATTTTGGGGACATGCGCTATTGACAGCAGCATACCTATTGAATGATGTTCCGTCTAAATCAGTGCCTAAGACTCCGTTCGAGATATGGAATGGAAAGAGGCCATATCTTAAAAGATCTAAGATATGGGGTTGTCCGGCTTATGTTAAATCGCATAAACCGGATAAACTAGAGGCACGATCAGTTTTATGCAAGTTTGTGGGATATCCAAAGAATGGTTATGGATATCTATTCTACCACACCGAGGAACAGAAGGTGTTTGTTGCTCAGCATGCCGTTTTCTTAGAAACGGAGTTTCTTGCAAAAGAAATTAGTGGGAGCACGGTAGAATTGGAAGAAATTCAGCGACCACAAACTGAAACTGAAAATTTGACAGAACCTCAAGATTCAATAACCCCAGACGAACCTCAGCCACTCCGCAGATCTGGTAGGATTTCTCATCCGCCCGAGAGATACTACGGTTTTCTCATAGACGGGGATCGAGAGGATTGCATCTTGGAAGAAGATGACCCTACCAGTTTCAGGCAGGCCATTATCAGTAGGGACTCTGATAAGTGGCAGGAAGCAATGCAATCCGAAATGGAGTCCATGTACGCCAATAAAGTGTGGACCTTGGATATTGCTCCACCTGGGGTAAAACCCGTTGGATGCAAATGGATCTACAAAAGGAAACTTGGTGTAGATGGGCAGGTGGAAACCTATAAAGCTAGACTCGTTGCAAAAGGTTTTCGTCAAAGACCTGGTTTAGACTATGACGAGACTTTTTCTCCGGTGGCTATGCTCAAATCCATTCGGATCCTACTTGCCATTGCTGCCTTCCATGACTATGAAATCTGGCAGATGGATGTTAAGACGGCTTTCCTAAACGGTTGTTTGGAAGAGTGCGTTTACATGGATCAACCAGAAGGTTTCGTAGACAGTGGGAGCAGCGGAAGGGTGTGCAAGTTGCTTAAATCCATTTATGGATTAAAGCAGGCATCGCGGAGCTGGAACATCTGTTTTGATGAGGCAATCAAGGAATTTGATTTCATCAAGAACGAAGATGAACCCTGTGTATATAAGAAGATTGTAGGACGAACTGTCGTATTCCTAGTCTTGTACGTGGACGACATTCTTTTGATAGGAAATGATATTCCTATGCTACAATCGGTCAAGCTATTTTTGTCACAAAGGTTCTCCATGAAGGACCTGGGTGATGCCTCGTACATTCTGGGGATCAAGATCTATAGAGATAGATCCAAGAGACTATTGGGACTTTCGCAGTCCAGGTACATAGAGACCGTACTAAAGAGATTTAGTATGGAGGGTTCCAAGCGCGGTAACATACCCGCATTGCACGGAATTACCCTCTCCAAGAAGATGTCTCCTAAGACTGACGAGGAGAGGGTTCGCATGAGCACTATACCCTACGCTTCGGCGGTAGGATCTATAATGTATGCGATGCTATGTACAAGACCAGATGTAGCTTACGCGTTGAGCGCGGTAAGCCGGTATCAGTCAGACCCAGGGGAAGACCACTGGACAGCAGTGAAGAACATTCTCAAGTACCTAAGAAGGACTAAGGAGATGTTCCTGGTTTACGGTAATGGAGACCTCAGGGTCGAGTCCTTTACCGATTCAAGCTTCCAGAGTGACAAAGATGACAGCAAGTCCGTCTCGGGTTTTGTGTTTACCCTCAACGGAGGGGCGGTATGTTGGAGGAATTCCAAGCAGGATACCGTCGCAGACTCGACGATGGAGGCTGAATACATTGCTGCAAGCGATGCCGCAAAAGAGGCGGTCTGGATAAAGAAGTTCATTAGTGAACTTCAGGTGGCTCCGTCCATTGTTGACCCAATACCTTTGTATTGCGATAACAATGGGGCTATAGCTTTAGCGAAGGAACCAAGGTCCCATCAGAAATCCAGGCACATCTTAAGGCGGTATCACCTGATCAGGGAGATCATTGATCGACAGGAGATCGAGGTGCGGAGAGTGGACACAAAGGACAACACTGCGGACCCATTCACGAAGGCTTTACCCTAGACTCAGTTCGAGCGGCTGATCGAGATGATAGGTCTTCGATACGCCAGTACATGGCCTTAGTGCAAGTGGGAGATTGTTAGTGTATATGCCCTAGAGGCCATTACTGTATCATACTAGTATGTATATTACTTGATGGAAGCTTGGGATATTCACAGTTGTACAGACAATCTTGCTCAATATAGTAGTATGCTACTTGGTTTGTCTCTGCTTTAATGTGTACATGTGTGTTTATTTATTATATCACCTATACGCATTAGTAGAGCCCTTAGGATCTTTGCTTGATTACCGGCGTTGTGATGTCGATCACACTCGTGGGGGCTGGGTAATCTACAAGCACATCCTTATACACGTCCCTAGTCGTGGGAGTACCGAGATAGGGCATCGATACTCCGGAGTAGACTAGCGTATGCGCTTCTCATCCCAGCACGGGAGACGGTCTGTCCCACAGCCGTCGGTACGTCGTACTTGAGATAGTATACGGGTGCTCGTTGGGTTACGAGTACACTGGACAGGACTCGTCGGGAACTGATGGTTGGTATTATACCTATCGTCAGTTATCAGTTCCCACGTGACATGAGTACAGCTTAGTCCGCTGACTTGACACTGTCACTTCGCCTCGACTGTGTTCCCACTGTTCTTTGATTGCTACCCAAGCATGGCTCTACTGAGTCGTGCAAACAGGTAGTAGTTGGGAGCAGTCCCGAAGCACTTGGAGGCAGTGACGGTTAGACAAGATTCGTCTCTCCCGGTATTAGGGGTTGACATCGCGCTGTGTCTAGGAGAGCCATTACACGAGTAGTCCCTGGCCAGGGCAAGCGAGATATACTGGTAGGCTTCCAGTGTTATCTCAGGGTGTTTTGGGCTTCACTCCGACACGAACACAATGAGAAAAACCAATCTCAAACCATATACTAGGATCCGGCTTAAACCAAAGCCCGCTAGTATAAACTGTCCGGACAGCAAACGTGCACAAGTGCGCGAATGTGAACGAACCCTGTCGCAAAACCATGCGACCTCTACTCATTTTGCCTAAAGGCGAATAGCTCTCTGTGTGGGACTCTAAACACTCGACACTACGCTGGCAGTGGGTTTAACCACAGACCGCAAGCGGCACTAGCTGTACGTAACGGTCCCCAGGTAGATGTCGATAAGAAGACTGACGAGGTGAACCCCATCTGCACTCCTACTGAGCCTGTATGTGACAGTCTCCGTACAGTCCAGTCTGTTCGTCTAATACATCGCATGTCGGGCCTAGGGGGCGGTAAAACGTCAGTCCCCTAATAGCGGTACAAGTCATGTCGGAGTGAAGCCCAAAACACCCTGAGATAACACTGGAAGCCTACCAGTATATCTCGCTTGCCCTGGCCAGGGACTACTCGTGTAATGGCTCTCCTAGACACAGCGCGATGTCAACCCCCAATACCGGGAGAGACGAATCCTGTCTAACCGTCACTGCCTCCAAGTGCTTCGGGACTGCTCCTAACTACTACCTGTTTGCACGACTCAGTAGAGCCGTGGTAGGGTAGCAATCAAAGAACAGTGGGAACACACTCGAGGCGAAGTGACAGTGTCAAGTCAGCGGACTAAGCTGTACTCATGTCACCTGGGAACTGATAACTGACGATAGGTATAATACCAACCATCAGTTCCCGACGAGTCCTGTCCAGTGTACTCGTAACCCAACGAGCACCCGTATACTATCTCAAGTACGACGTACCGACGGCTGTGGGACAGACCGTCTCCCGTGCTGGGATGAGAAGCGCATACGCTAGTCTACTCCGGAGTATCGATGCCCTATCTCGGTACTCCCACGACTAGGGACGTGTATAAGGATGTGCTTGTAGATTACCCAGCCCCCACGAGTGTGATCGACATCACAACGCCGGTAATCAAGCAAAGATCCTAAGGGCTCTACTAATGCGTATAGGTGATATAATAAATAAACACACATGTACACATTAAAGCAGAGACAAACCAAGTAGCATACTACTATATTGAGCAAGATTGTCTGTACAACTGTGAATATCCCAAGCTTCCATCAAGTAATATACATACTAGTATGATACAGTAATGGCCTCTAGGGCATATACACTAACAATCTGTGATGAGATCATGTGATATGTTCAGATAGATTCTGTATATAGTATATATGATATATTATATAGACATTGCTTATGTTTTACACCCGCGCTAGCCCTGCCCCGCTCTGCCGTTAGTTACCTAACCTGACGGGACATCGAGGCGAATGCGGATGGCATAAGTGTACGTTGTATTTATCTGTCATGTTATGGTGACTTAAATGATGGGACATTCATTAAAGAGATTAATGAATGAAAATAAACCTAAAAGATGTTGTGGAATCGAATTTCAAAAATTAGGTAGCTCTAATTGTTGCTTTGCATAGCGGTGTTCCATGTAGAACATCCAGCACCTTATTCGATAAGAAAAGAGCCGTGATCCTTTCACCGGGAGTGACCTCTTTAGCAATAACTAGCAGATGCTACAACCTTCGGTTTGTATTTTAATTGCTTTTATAGTTCTTGCTTTGCATAGTGGTATTGTGAATATCCTGCACCTCATTCGACGATGAAAGAGCCGAGATCCCTTCACCGGGAGTGACCTCTTTAGCGAAACTAGCGAAAGCCTAAAAAACACTCCATTTAAAACCATTTGATTCCGCAACGAGATCAAGTTCAAAGCGTTAAAGGTTTTCTTAAAAACCATCCACAACCCTCCATCATTTTAGGAAGTAGAGTACTTAGTATTCGTGCTGTGTTTGTTGACCATAGTCAAGGCACAGTGTACGGTAGCTAAGTGATGTCTTCCTACACAGCATATGATGCGATTAGTTAGGATAGTCATGTGACTTTGTTGACCTTAGTTAAGGGTCATGTGGGTGGGTCTAATTAATCACGAAATGACGGGTAGAGCTTGACTAGTGCTTATGATTTGTTGAATATAGCCAAGGTCATAGGTGCTAGGGGTAAAAACCATTATCGGGAGTTTCAAGTGTTGAAATTTGCAATGAGATTGCATACCTTCTATATGATAGTTGGATCCTGATACCCACTACGAGTAATTGTTACTCCTGGGAGAGTTTTGCACTTTACAATTAGCCGATCAAGTAGGTGTCTAGAAAGGTGTCAACGGGGTTACGCCCCTGGGAACACGAGGTTTATTTTAATTAGGTCCGTGCGAAAGCATGGGGAACCTCCCTCAAAATACCGGCACTGGCCTGGATGAAAGATTGGCGAACTTGTAGAGTGTAATTAATCCCGGCTTGTCTTTCCTTTTAGGGTTTGAAGGAAGATTTGATAAAAATAGTGGGAGCCATCCTGATTAGATAAAATATATATCCAATCTAATCTTGCAAGAGCGCACGCAGAGTGTTTTCTTCTCTCTCTCTCTCCAGGCAGCGACCATGTCATGCCTTAATCAACATAATAATATAGATGTATTGACCGAACCCGCTAGCTATACAGAGCTAGGGAACGTTGGTCCCGCTCCAACTTATAATTGTTATAAGACAGAGCAGAAAATTGGGGAATACCAGATTTCCCGTGCCGCCCAAACGAAGAAAGTGCATGCTGTTGCATCATCTTCGGGTGTGTTAATTACATAGAACTATTTCTCAGTATCCTTTACATCCTGGGTATGAGATACCGGATTAGGATCCCAAATATGTAATCTGTTACATGGGCTATAGGTAGGTAGAGAACTGAGAACGGGTGATAAATTTCAAGAATTGGAAACAGTGCACTTGTTGCAGCCAAGGTGTTGGCAATTATCACCCTGTATTACTAAATACATTGATTCTGAACGAATGTTATTAGATACCGAACCTGACATACAACATCATATCAGTCTCTTTATTTATTAAAGAAGGATATAATTTTGTATTGTTGAATAATGTTTTGAACATTTCCTATATCAAGAGTTGATCGGTTCAGGCACGTTATCTAAAAGCATAGACGTTCTAAATCAAACCACAGTTGTTAACATACAGAACACGCACAAGAGAAAGAGTTCAGAAATGAACGATTCCTTCTTGAGGTATTGTAGACTAGGTCATATCAATGTGACCCGACTAGCTGAAGTTACATTTAGATGCATATTTAAATTAGTTTGAATTTACATCTTGTGAAACTTGCCAGTTATGTCACAGATATAAGATGACCACAGCTCCGTTTATTGGAAACACAGAAAGAGTTAGTAAACTCTTGGGACTGATACATAGTGATGTATGAAGGTCCCCTGTCTGCAGATGCCAGGACTGGTTCTTTATACTTCCTTGCATTCAATGAGAATCTCTCAAGATTCGGACACATGTTCCTGTTGAAACACATGTCTGAAACTTTTGAGAAATTCAAAGAATATAAGTCAGAAGTGGAGAACCAAAACGGGTATAAGTATTATGTCCTATGATGAGATCAGGGAGGAGAATACTTGTGCATGGAATTCTTGGACTATTCTAAAGGAGAATGAGATTCTCTCTCAGCGTTACTCTTCCGTATACACCACAGCACAACGGTGTATCGGGATGGAGCAATCGCACCCTATGTGATATGGTGCGCTCTATAATGAGTACTACTGAGTTACCTGTTTCCTTTTGGGGGTTATGAACTTGAGAAGCTGCATACCTATTGAATTGGGTTCGAATCAAATCAGTGCCTACCACTCCATATGAGATATGGTATGGGAAGATTTGGAGTTGTCCGGCCTATGTCAACAGCAAAATCCGGACAAGCTCGAGGCAAGGTCAGTTCTGTAGAACTGGAAGGAGTTCCAGCTATATAAACTACAGCTGATGATTTGATGGAACCAAAGGATTCAATAGTCCCTAATGAACCTCAGCCTCTACGCCGATCTGGTAGGGTTCCTCATCCGCCTGAGAGATACTTCGGTTTCTTGATAACAGTGGGAGAGAGGATTGAATCATGAGATGATGACCCAACTAGTTTCGAGCAGGCCATCGAGAGTGATCACTCTGTAAGAATTGCTGGATGCTTAGCGATCTGAGATGGAATCCATGTACACCAACAGAGTATGGACTTTGGATGCTATATCTGAAGGGTTAAATCCCCATCAGGAGCAAGTATATCTTGAGAAGATTACTTGGTGTAGATGGAAAGGTTGAGACTTTCAAAGCTAGACTTGTTAAAGGTTCTCGTCATCGACCAGGCGTGGATAATGATGGAACCTTTTCCAGTGGCTGTGCTTAAGTCCATCCGGATCCTACTTGCCATTGCTACATACCATGACTACGATATCTGGTGGTTGGGTGTCATGACTGCTTTTCTAAATAATGATTTAGAAGAGAGCGTCTATAAGTACATAGCCAGAGGGTTTCGTAGACAGTGGGAGCAGCGGAAACGTGTGCAAGATGTTTTATGGGATAAAGCAGGCATCGTGGAATTGGAACATCTATTTTGATGTAGTAGTCAAAGATTTTGACTTCATCAAAATGGTAGATGAACCTTGTATATACAAAAAGGTAGTAGAGAGTAAGGTGAACATCCTCGTATTATACGTGGACTACACACTCTTGATAGGAAAAGAGTTTCTTATGCTACGCACGGTCAATCTCCTCTTATCACAAAGATTCTCCATATAGGATCTAGATGATACCTCCTAAATCCTGAGTTTTGGATCTATGAGATAGATCTAAATGGATGTTAGGATTCTCACTAAAAGTAGTGAGATGGTATCAATCGATCCAGGGGAGAATCACTGGACAGCTTCCAGGGTGGTAAGGTTGACTGAATGTCAGTCACAGGCATTGTCTTTACCCTTAGTGGAGGGACGGTATGTTGGAAGAGTTCCAAGCTAGATACCGTGGCAAACTAGACGATAAAGGCTGGTGACATCGCTATCAAAGATACTACCAAAGAGGTAGTTTGGGTGTATATTAGTTCATGAGATGAACTAGGTTCCTACCATTGTGTGACAATGGAAGTGTGGTTTTGACCCAGGAACCAAGGTCCCATCATTGACCCAAACATATTCAAAGGCAGTATCACCTGATCATGGAGATAGTTGATCTCCAGGGTGATCGAGGTAAGGAGAGTAGACTCAGAGGACAACACGGCAGATCCACTCACAAAGGCCTTTTCCCAGAGAGAGACTTTTATGGGATGGTTGAGTATGAGATATTACAACCACTGCTACAGATGGCCCTAGTGCAAGTGAGAGATTCTTAGTTATATGTAAGCCCTAGAGGACATTACTGTACATGAGATGTATATTGTAGTGGAAGCTGGGACATATATTGGTAGGACTTTCTTGCTCGACATGATAGTACGCTCTCTGGTTGCTCGTTATCTTAAAATGTATACTTATTGTCTCTCTGTTACATGTTGATAAAGCCCTTGAAATGTGTACTCGACTTCCAGGACTATGATGTAGATCATACTAGTGGGGACTGGGTCGTCAATTTGTACATCGTTCAATGTTCCTAGTCGTGGGAATATCGAGACGGGGCATCGATATTCCAGAGTAGACTAGCGTATATCTTCTCGACCCATGTGATGGGCGATGGATGATCCCATATCCATTGGTGTTTGACATCAGAGACGGTATGCGGGAGCTCAGTGGAGACTGGGTACACTGAACGAACTCGCCGAGAACTCCCAGATGGTATTATACCTCACGTCAGATGGCAGTTCTTTGGTGACACTGGTACAGCTTAGTATGTTGACCCGAGATCGTCATAGAGTCTTGTGTGTCTCCCACTGTGCTTTGATTTCCACCCTACCACGGCTCTACTGAGTCGTGCAAACCGGTGGTTTTTTGGGTACAGTCCCGATTCACATGGAGGCAATGAGCGATAGGAGGGGATTCGTCTCTCCCGGTATTGGGGGTTGATGTTGTGCTATGCTCGACTGGACATAACTGGAAATCCCTGGCCAGGGTTGCAATGATTTACTGGTATGTGTTATCAATATTTTCATGCTTGTTATGGACCTTACATCGGCATGACTTATTAAGCTACTGGGGTCTGACGTTTACCACCCCTAGGCGAGATATGCGACATATCAGATGAACGGACCGGACTGTGCGATAAGTGTTACTGATTGGAATCGCAGGAGTGTGAGCAGGCTTGCTCGTTGATCTTCTGATCGCTCAATACCCGGGTGGACGTTACGTTTAGCAGACTGCTTGCGGCTTGTGGGTGATAGATATGATCACCACCTACTGCCGGGGTATTGACGAGTCTTTAGATTCCTACATAGAGGTTTCCTGGTTCAAGCGAAACGAAATAGGAGTGCATTTGCGATATGTGCGGGACCGAGAATAAAACCAGTATGTGATACTGTATTCTATCCTCGCGATTTGTATCATCGGTTGGTTATATGAGATATAGCCGGATTACTGAATCAAGTATTGATTCGGTATATTGATACATTAGATATTAGTCGGTTATATGCAATATGAATGGATCATTAAATCAAGTGTTGATTTAATGATTTAATGTATAACTATATATTTGATATATTACTTTACATTAACTAGTATTGGTTCACTTAAGATTGATTTTCTCACTTGATGTGCACAAGTTGTATATGTGATATATGTTTGTGCACTAGTTTGCATCATGATTGATGATACATGCAAACTTGGGTGTGTGTATGACTTACACCATATTTAAGATAATGGTTTAGGTTTTTATTTATTTTGGTAAAACAAAATGGTGGTTTTCTTTGTCTTGGCTTGAAGCTTCATGAAGCTTTCAAGCATCTTTGACAAAGTCTACTCATTTTGTTTTGCATAAGATTTTCATTAACCAAACCATTACCTCAAGCTATGGTTTAGTCTCTACAAAGGTAAACTCACCCATGGTTGCATTATGATAGACTTCACTTGATTATTCTTTTTATATAATTCATTTTTCATTCTTATTTTTTTCTTCTTCTTCTTCTTCTTCAAGGAGAAGAAAAGCTTACTAGAAAATTTTCAAGTGAAGAAATAGAGTGAGAAATCCAAATCCAAAGTGAACCCACTTCCTATTTCATCATCCTATACTACTTGCCATTTAGTTTAGGGTGTTCTCTTCACAAAGTTCTTGACCTATTGAAGATCGAGCTTGAGTTTGAGTCTCCTCGACGTAGATCATCTTCGGCCTTGAAGTCAACGACCTAGCCCGTTCATTTCTCCGAGGAATCCATCGCTAGAGTCCGGGATCTCGATGATCGCAGCGAAGGGATGTCAACACGGAGCGTTAGAAGTGAAGGACTGGATCTACAAAGGTTGTAATCCCTTTCACTTAGTATTAAAGTTGTTAACATGACTGTTTTCACCTAAACTCTAGTTTGAAGATCCGGCTCTGGGTTGTTCGGCACGGCTAAATTTTGAATCGGGCATGGTAGATGCCTTGTAGAACCTTGTTAGAGTGCCCAGTAACCCTACATTTGGGTTTGGTTTGTGTAATGCCTTAGGATTTTGATTAGTGTTAATTAGGCGATAATGCGGGTTTACTGTAAAAAGTTTACCAATTCGGATTCCTCACATTTTATAACATTTAATTAATAATTTATTTTTATTTGTTATGGGCATGCACGCACGTGTGCACGTTAATGTGGGGGTTTGTTTGTGTTAGTCTTTGTTCTTAGCAACCATGACACTTAACCCTAATTCAAATTCTTTGCTTTAATCCATTATTTGCTTTAACCTTAACCTTAATCCTTAGATATTTCTTTTGGGCTTTGTTTGTGAGAAGAGGTGGCATGGTGCCTAATGGTGGGCATTAATGGTTGCATTAATGTGAAGTTAATGCAAAGGGTGCAGACACCTCATTCTCACCCTACACTCACTTCCCCTTCTCTTTATCCTCACACTCTCTCATTTTCTCTATCTCTTTTCATTTTCTCTTTATCTCCCTCAACTCAAACTGAACACTTGCTAATCCCTTCACTAATCCATCACAAACTTCACAAAATCTCACCAAAATCACTTCTTTTGCCTTGATTTGCCTCTTGGATGCCTTGGAGCTTGGAAAGCTAGGATCTTTGAGTTCTTTTGGTTAGGTAATGATCTCTATCTGTTAGTTATGTCTTTTTAGTGTTGTGTAGTCTTGTAGTTTCAGTTTAGATAGTGTAAAGTTAAATTTTTGTGCAAATGTCGTATTTTAAGTGTCGTTTGTGATATTTGGGTTCTGTTGTGACCCGGGGTGTTTACTAGAAAACCAAACAATGTAGTTGTGTTGTACCTGAGACCATAGGACTTTACCTGGAGCATGAACCCCTGGAGCTCGGACTCGGCCGGCGACGAGAAGGAGGATTCCGGCGAGCTCGGCTCGGAGATGGAGTTGGGTTTTGGGTTTTTGTGGGTAGGTGTCTGTAGTGGTTTAGGTGTGTTTGGTCTTGTTTGGTTGTTGAGTTTTCCCTGTATACAAAATCTGGGACCATATAGCTAGTTTCTTGTGTTACGACTAAGCGCGATACGTTATCCGACACGGTCCGTGCACATTGTGCTGGTTTTGTTGGAGATAATGCCCTCAGAGTCAATTATTGGATCACAGGCATGTGATTGCAATGATTGAGGGAGCACCTATCCCGGTAGGACAGTCTTACTCAAGATGATAGTATGCTATCTGCTTTACCTTTATCATCGTGTACTGCTTTAGGTGACCTTACAGGTCACTATTGCGCGTCGATAGAGCCCCTACGATTCTTTCTTGACTGCCAGCAGTATGAGGGCGATCATATACGTGGGAGCTGGTAGTCTATAAGCACATCCTTAAAAGGTCCCTAGTTGTGGGAGTTTCGAGACAGGGCATCGATACTCCAGAGTAGACTAGTGTATACAGTCGAGACCCCGACGAGGGGAG
The DNA here is from genome assembly GCA_030015575.1 of Agapanthus africanus. Taxonomy (NCBI): domain Eukaryota; kingdom Viridiplantae; phylum Streptophyta; class Magnoliopsida; order Asparagales; family Amaryllidaceae; genus Agapanthus; species Agapanthus africanus. The sequence goes on from JASDDO010000012.1 coordinate 243,193,314, forward strand.
GTGGCCGGTCTCACAAGCCACTGGTGTCAGTTAGTTCACCTAAGATGTATACAGGTGCTCATTGGGTTATGAGTACACCGGACAGGACTCGCCGGGAACATGCTAGTTGGTCTTATACCTGACGTCAGATAGCAGTTCCCTGGTGACATGTGTACAGGTTAGTTCATCGACCTGAGATCGTCATTTATCTCTTGTGAGTTCGCACTGTGCTTTGATTACTACCCTACCACGCTCAAAGGAGACGTGCAAACAGGTTTTAGTTGGGTACAGTCCCGAGCCACATGGAGGCAGTGAGCAGATCTGCAGGGGTTCGTCTCTCCCGGTATTGGGGGTGAGGTCGCGCTGTGTCTAGGAGAGCCGTTACACGAAGTCCTTGGCCAAGGCAGGAGATTTACTGGTAGGTATTCCAGTAGTATCTCAGGGTGTTCTGGGCTACACTCCGACGCGACTTGTACCGCTTTTGGGGGTCTGACTTTTACAAACCCCCTAGGCCCGCCATGCGATGCTCATAGACGAACGGACCGGACTGTACGGATATTGTCACTGACAGGCTTAGTAGGGTGTCAGAATGAGTTCGCTCATCGATGTCCCTTTTGGTCAATAGTTGGTAGCCCGTCACGTATGGCTAATACCTATGACGTGCTAGTGGTTAAATCCACAGCCATAGTATTGATGAGTCTTTAGAGTACACCACACACAATTAGTCAAGTTTCGGGCGAAACGCTGTAGAGATCGTATGGAGATATGGCATGGTTCGATCAGATACGTGCGGTATTGCACGGATCGTGATCGGACAGATAATACTAGCGGGCTTTGGTTTAAGCCGGATCCTAGTATTATGCAGTGTAGATTTTGTCTCTTTTGCATTTGTATTCAATGGGAATACAGATGCGGGCATGTATATGCAGTAGCAGGGTTTCCTGTAATTTATTACAGGATCAGTTTTTTGAAGTTGCCAGTTTGCATTCTGTTCCGGCCTGTTTTCCTTTGTTCCTTCACGGCCGAACTTTCTGATGGAGGGGGAGTTATTTGCAAGTTTGCAAATAACTTATTGAGGAAGGGTTTTATGCATTTGTGGCTTCATGATATGGTTATCATCATGAGATTCTTTTGATGTCTCTTCCTTTGTATTAAGTGAGATTAGAAATGGATATGACATTGTTATCATCACTTCTGGCTTATGGTCACCCTTTGCTTTTACTACTCTCACCTCCCTTCTTGGTTTTGATTTTTATCCTCCACCATTTTGATCATGAGGGGGCCAGCCACTTTGGGAGAGAGGGAGAGGTTCATTTTTTATGAGGGAAATTTGATCATCTCATTTTTCCATGCTTCACAAATTCATCCACCTCACTCCAAAGTCCATTGCTCATTCCTCCATCAAAGGCAACTTCACAACCCCAATTGAGACAATGGTTTCTACACTAGTCTACAGTATTCCTTGGACGCGTCGGCTAGCTAACTTCGCATCCGAGTTGCCTCGGTCCAGAGGTGGGAGCCCGTAAAAGAACCCGGCGATATGGTGCCCGTTTCGACGAGGAGGCGACGACCGGAGATTCCGCGAGGAGATTGGAGTGGAGGCGAAGACCGAAGGACACGGATCTCTTGGTATAAATCTCTCTACCCCATCTTTTAGTTTGCTAGTAGTTAGGTTAATGGCCCGATCCGGGTTATCTAGTGCGCGGTGGTGCTAGTTTCTAGTTATTAGAAAATTTTCGTTTCCGCATTCCGGTGTCGGATTGACGGCCGGGTCGCCACCGTGCACTTACACTAGTATCAGAGCCTCGCAATTAACCTAGTCTAGCTTTGTCTAATTTGTTTACATTTCCGATCGAACAAAATTCCAAAACCCGCGTTTTTCATTGCATCAGTTTTCTGTTGATTTTTTTTCTGGCTCGAAAATTTTTTCAGTGTATTGCAGAATGATGTGCAGGGAATTTTAAGCATACTGTGAAAATTCGATGCATTGATTCCCTAGAAGGATCGCTGAACCGCGGCCAAACCCCTGTTTGGGCCGCGGTTCCGCGGCAAGAAAATGGAATCATTGCACCAATTTTTTACAGAGGCCTCCTGACTTGAAATTAGGGGTTTTGGAACATTCTTTGTGGGCCCAGATTTTCTGTGAGTGCTACAGTAGTGCTTGGGGCCCACTTGGATAAATTTGATCGATCGAATACTTTAAACACATTAGTTCACAGTATTTACATTATATCTGCGACCGTGAATGTCACTTGATCGGTAAATCCTGTCTAACTGCTATAGCCCGGTTAGACGGATTTGCGAACGTGACATTCACGTTGATGTTCTGTGTTGTGCTGTGATGTTGCGGATTGGTCGTGGGGGATAGCCTCGATGCAATGCTAGTACAGTTTTGGTTGTATTATGTACATTTGATATTGCAGGGCGAGCGTCCGACATGTGGACTGCCGTCACTGCCTGATTGTATATTATTCTTTTGGGGCACGACCAGGTCGAGGTCGATGTACCCGTTGTATATTTTACTTTCTGTACTAGGATTACCGCAAGGTAGGGTGCACGGATAGCCGGGTTCTAGAGGGCAACAAGCCCGCATCTCATGGCATTGAGACGAAGGGGGCTTTACTCTAGAATTGGCGGGCTATTCGCCGCACTCGTAGGGGGTACAGGATGACCCAGGAGGGGTGCCCAAGTTACCGGATTCCGTGAAGTGATGGGTGGTCCATTCACGTTGCTGAAGGGGGGCTGCCTCGCTTCAGGTTTTGGCGGGTAGCTTGCCGTGCCCGTAGGGGTCTAGGGTTTCATTGCACAGGCTATCCACACCACCAGGGGAACGTCGGGTTTCAGTAGCGGCTCTATGAAACCCGGGGATCCCAGATATCTGTATTGTTCTGTGATGCTTATTACATTTCTGTGATGTTGCATTTTATCACGCCTGGAGCGAATATTATATATTGATATATATATACTATAGATGTTGTATATGTTTTGCACCTGTGCTAGTCTAGTCCCCGCTCTGTCGTTAGTTAAGTAACCTAACGGGTGATGACGGGACCCAGTGGCGAATGCGGATGGCATATACGTACATCGTATTTTCGTTCTTTATTGGTGTGATCAATTGATGGGACAGCGTTGATTCGGATCAATGCAAGCTAAACAAACCTATTCTGATGTTGTTGGAACACTTTTCAAAAAAAAGCTGTTATTGCAAGGACGTTCTCTTTTGTTTTGCATCGTGGTATTCAGTTGGAATATCCTGCTCCTCAGTCGACGAGGCAAGGGCCGAGATCCCTTCACCGGGAGTGACCCCTTGGACAAAAGTTTGCGTCAGGGCAATAACTTCACTATAGCCGATTACTTTTGCTTTGTATCGTGGTATTCAGTTGGAATATCCTGCACCTCATACTACGGGGAAAGAGCCGAGATCCCTTTACCGGGAGTGACCTCTTTAGCAAAGGTTTTTGTCACTATATTCTTAAAAAGCTATCCGGTTCCTTCAACGATATCAAGTTCATTACGTTAAAGGTTTTCGCCAGAAACCATTCGTAGCCCTCCGTCGTTTCATATAGATAGTCAATAGTATTCAAGCTGTGTTTGTTGGCCAAAGTCAAGGCACAGTGATTGGTAGCTGTTGGGTATTCATATGCAGCATAGATAGATACGTTGGTTTGGGACTGTCGTACTGCCTTGTTGGCCAAACTCAAGGGTAGGTACGGGTGGGTTCAAATTAACCTGGAGAATGACCGGTAGAACTTGACATGTGACTTATGATTTGTTGGCCAAAGTCAAGGTCATAAGAGCATGGGGTAAAAATCACATCGGGAGTTTCTAAAGAAACTGAAACTTGCCAGATATGCGCATACCTTCTGGAGTGTGATAATGTGAGCGGATTCCGTCACGTTATCATGTGATGATAGTTGGATCCCGATTCCCACTGATGAGTTGGTTTACTCCTCGGGTGATCCCGACTAATTCTTCTTTCAGGTTTGGAGGGGAATTTGACGGTACAGTGGGAGGTTTCCAGATTAGATAAATTGGTAACCATTCTGATCTAGGTTAGAGTGCACGCCGAGTGTTTATTTTCTCTCTCTCTTTGGCAGCGACCATTGACCCGACCCTAAGACTATGACTCAGTGACCAAAATTAACCGAACCTTCTTATAAGACTGGTTTTTGGATTTTCAGAGTTGCAAACCTCATTGCCACTCCTACTTTTACCCTTTTTCTCCAGGACACCCCGTATTACTACGAACGTCCACTTGCATTGGACAAAACCATCATATGGTTATGTACGAACTCGAAGGAATTTATTCGAGGATGGTTTCCGGTTCTGGAGAAAACGGATAGGACTATTCAGTTGTCTTTTCCTTTTACCTTCTCTCAGGTTGCGAGTACTCCTTGGTTTAGGAGATAGTACACCTATTACGCAAATTGGATAGTCTTCTTCCAAACCATAGGCAGGTGCCGACCGGTAGGGAATGAAGAAAACCAATTAGCCTAACGATGGTGTACAGAAGGTATTAAGTAAAGACATAACAAGGGATTAGTAAGAGGGCAAAGTAAATTGCGACTGCTATTCACGACCATACCAAGTATTTATTCGCCAATCCTAAATCACCATTGTATTTCACCAGAACACTCCGTATCACTACGAAGATCCACAGTTTATTGGATACTCCATCGTATGGTTATATACGAACTCGAAAGGAACTTGTTCCAGTTCGGGGATGGATTCTGGTTCAGGAGAAATAGGAATAAGGTTTATTCGGTTGTCTTTTATCTTCACCTTCTCTCGCATTGCGAGTGCTCCTAGGATTAGGACAGTACACCCATTATGCTTATTGGATATTCTTCTTCCAAACCATAGGCTGGTGCCAAACGGTAGGGAAGGAAGAAAACCATTCGGCCTAAAGGGGTGTACAGAAGGTAATGACTAAAGACATATAAAGGGATTTGGAAAGATGGCAAAGAATTACACGGTTACAGTTGTGATTCTGGATAATGGAAGAGGCATTACTAGGAATACCGGGATACCCCATCGAAATATTTCAATGTTTCAGTTTCACTGTGTACTGTTAAAGGAAAACTGATTTCCCGATTAGATACTTACTCCAGGGTATGTATTTACCAGGTACGATTCTCACATCTGTATGGTTTTACAGATGATGAGTGGGAGTAAGTTATTGGAAATTAGGTGATCATCCTCATTATATCGGGATTCGTTGTAATCGGTGATATTTGAGGAAGTCACCTGGGTTGTTTGCCGGACGGCAAATATTTGGTTTTGAATATCCGCTGTCATGCACCAATTTCAAATTGATATATCTGTACGTCTATTTTTATAGAGTGAGATATACCTTTTTGAAATTATGTCTACGACATTTACCTATATCAGTGGATGGTTAGGTAAAGAGCATTAAATAGCGGTGTAATTCTTCTTAACCATAAGTACAGTTTTCAACCTGCAACACACAGGGAGTGAGTTATTAGACTCAAGAGACTTATACAGAGTATTATATGTTGTCCAGTGTCCATTAGGACAGAGGGGATGGTCCTCGTACTATATTCGGTTTACTTATGACTTCTCTAGTTTTTAGACAGGTGTTTCGTGGAAACACAGGGTCCGAATTTTGAGAAGTTATAGGTATATGAATAAAGTAGAGAACCAGGTGTTGCAAGTGTCGGGATTCTTCAAGGTGATCGAAGATGTAGATACTTGTGTAGGGTATTCAGTTGATAGTAATGATTAAGAGAATTAGCTTCTCTTTCAGGTTACTCATAATTGGAAGCATTCCTAAGTTGAGTAACGCTGATCGGCCTCCTTCCATTTAGTTGACATGCACTGGAGACAGCTGCATGATTTGAATCTGGTTAAATTAAATCAATGCCTCTGTTTCTATATAGGATATAGAACAGTTCATATCTTAACGATGTTAAGGTACGGGGAGTTGTCCGGCTTATGCTTAAAACCAGAATCTGGATAACTCAAGGCACGTTTCTGTAATGGCTGTTTGTGGGTTGACCCAGGCTATGATGAGGGTTGATTTTCTACCATCTGGAAGATCAATAGTGATATTGTTCTTGACTCGCCACAGTTTTAACAAAAATGGATTTTTTCAGAAAACAGTAGTGGGAGTATGGTAGAACTGGAAGTGATTCCAGAACCGCAAACAATTACTGAAGATTTGATAAGAACCTAAAAATTCAATCTGGTTTGACATTCCATTGGCCACTCCGCAGATAAGGTGGGTAACCTCAGGCACCCGAGAAGTACTTCAGTATGCTCAAGGACGGTGGCAGGGAGGTTCTTGTTTACCCAGACTTGCCATTGCTGTTGTTCCAGACTATGAGACCTGGCAGGAGGATGAGTATAGCGTCGTTCTAAACTAGCTTTAGAAGTGTACGTGTATATGACTCTGCCAGAGGGTTGTCGTAGTCAGTGGGAGCAGCGGAAGAATGGTGGACAAGTGGCTTATGTCTATTTATAGACTAAAGAAGATTTAGCCGAGATAGATCATTTATTTCTGATGTTACAGTCATAGGTTTGACTTCATCAGAATATGGGATGGATCTGTTAAGAAGGTAGTAGGGTGTGATGTCCTGGTATTTGGATGACATACACAGAGTAGGAAGTGATATTCCTATACTACGATCGGTTATATTTTGGTTGTCACACAGTAGTTTCTCCACATAGGAATTGGATATTATATCAGACATTCTGGTTACTGGATCTATGGTTTTAGATCTAGATTTGGGTGGTTTCCCAATTAGGGTGCTTGACAGCAATCTAAGAGTATTTAGAATGGACGACTCCTGGCACGGTAGTGTACCTGCAGGTGATGGAGTCGCCCTCTCCAAAGGTGTCTTACAGACTAAAGGGGAGAGGGATGTACATGATTGGCAGATCACTTGCTTAGGCAATTGAGTCAATCGTGAGAAGTCAAGTACCACACCAGATGATGTTTTTGCAGTAGGTGCAATAAGTTGATATTGATCCAATCCTGGAGAAACATTCGGAAGCAGTTTTAGAACATAAGTGAATGTTCTAGGGAAATGATAACGGCAGCTTCCTTTGGGAGACGGTTATCATTCCAGGCTTCCAAGGTGACCTGGACGGCAGAGTGGCTGTCAGAGTTATAGTTTTCCCTCTGACTAGGGGCAGTATTTTGGACAGGTGGTCCAGGTGGATACTGAGGGAAGGCATGGCGCAGGATACTGATTAAGTTCAGTTGACGATACAGTCTAAGAAGTTTGGATTTGGAGTTCATTTATGAGCTAGGTCCCATCAGATATCCAGAGATATTCTAAGACAGGTATTACTCATTTCGGGAGATGGGTTTCTCCGCGAACTTGAGATAAAGAGAGACATAGGAAGAAACAACAGAGCGGATCCACTCACTGAGGCTATTCCTTGAACGCAATAGTTTCACAAACGAGCTTTGTGAGACTGACTAGTAGAGGAGTTGGGTGTTCGGTATCACACGGGTTGTAAGTATGCGACATCGCAATAATTAGCCTTGAGTGCAAGTGGGAGATTGTTGGAGATAATGCCCTCAGAGTCAATTATTGGATCACAGGCATGTGATTGCATTGATTGAGGGAGGACCTATCCCGGTAGGACGGTCTTACTCAAGATGATAGTATGCTATCTGGTTTACCTTTATCATCATGTACTGCTTTAGGTGACCTTACAGGTCAGTATTGCGCGTCGATAGAGCCCCTAGGATTCTTGCTTGACTGCCAGCAGTATGAGGGCGATCATATACGTGGGAGCTGGTAGTCTATAAGCACATCCTTAAAAGGTCCCTAGTCGTGGGAGTTTCGAGACAGGGCATCGATACTCCAGAGTAGACTAGTGTATACAGTCGAGACCCCGACAAGGGGTGGTGGCCGGTCTCACAAGCCACTGGTGCAGTTGGTTCACCTAAGATTTATACAGGTGCTCATTGGGTTATGAGTACACCGGACAGGACTCGCCGGGAACATGCTAGTTGGTCTTATACCTGACGTCAGATAGCAGTTCCCTGGTGACATGTGTACAGGTTAGTTCATTGACCTGAGATCATCATTTGTCTCGTGTGAGTTCCCACTGTGCTTTGATTACTACCCTACCACGCTCAAAGGAGACGTGCAAACAGGTTTTAGTTGGGTACAGTCCCGAGCCACATGGAGGCAGTGAGCAGATCTGCAGGGGTTCGTCTCTCCCGGTATTGGGGGTGAGGTCGCGCTGTGTCTAGGAGAGCCATAACACGAAGTCGTTGGCCAGGGCAGGAGATTTACTGGTAGGTATTCCAGTAGTATCTCAGGGTGTTCTGGGCTACACTCCGACACGACTTGTACCGCTTTTGGGGGTCTGACTTTTACCAACCCCCTAGGCCCACCATGCGATGCTCATAGACGAACGGACCGGACTGTACGGATATTGTCACTGACAGGCTCAGTTGGTGTCAGGATGAGTTCGCTCATCGACGTCCCTTTTGGTCAATAGCTGGTAGCCTATCACGTATAGCTAATACCTCTGACGTGGTAGTGGTTAAATCCACAGCCATAGTATTGATGAGTCTTTAGAGTCCACCACACACAGTTACTCAAGTTTCGGGCGAAACGCTGTAGAGGCCGTATGGAGATATGGCATGGTTCGATCAGATACGTGCGGTATTGCTCGGATCGTGATTGGACGGATAATACTAGCGGGCTTTGGTTTAAGCCGGATCCTAGTATTGTGCAGTGTAGATTTTGTCTCTTTTGCATTTGTATTCAGTGGGAATACAGATGCGGGCATGTATATGCAGTAGCGGGGTTTTCCTGTAATTTATTACAGGATTAGTTTTCTGAAGTTTCCAGTTTGCATTCCGTTCAGGCCAGTTTTCCTTTGTTCCTTCACGGCCGGACTTTCTGATGGAGGGGGGGTTATTTGCAAGTTTGCCAATAACTTATTGAGGAGGGGTTTTATGCATTTGTGGCTTCATGATATGGTTATCATCATGAGATTCTTTTGATGTCTCTTCCTTTGTATTAAGTGAGATTAGAAATGGATATGACATTGTTATCATCACTTTTGGCTTATGGTCACCCTTTTCTTTTACTACTCTCACCTCCCTTCTTGGTTTTGATTTTTATCCTCCACCATTTTGATCATGAGGGGGCCGGCCACTTTGGGAGAGAGGGAGAGGTTCATTTTTGATGAGGGAAATTTGATCATCTCATTTTTGCATGCTTCACAAATTCATCCACCTCACTCCAAAGTCCATTGCTCATTCCTCCATCAAAGGCAACTTCACAACCCCAATTGAGACAATAGTTTCTACACTAGTCTACAGCATTCCTTGGAAGCGTCGGCTAGCCAACTTCCCGCCCGAGTTGCCTCGGTCCAGAGGTGGGAGCCCGTAAAAGAACCCGGCGATGTGATACCCGTTTCGACGAGGAGGCGACGACCGGAGATTCCGCGAGGAGATCGGAGTGGAGGCGAAGACCGAAGGACACGGATCGCTTGGTATAAATCTCTCTACTCCATCTTTTAGTTTGCTAGTAGTTAGGTTAATGGCCCGATCCGGGTTTTCTAGTGCGCGGTGGTGATGGTTTCTAGTTCTTAGAAAATTTTCGTTTCCGCATTCCGGCGTCGGATTGACGGCCGGGGCGCCGCCGTGCACTTACAGGTTTTTCTCTTGGGTTGGTTTCGTAGTGTTGCTACGCACGTTAGCCATTAAACGAACACTTGGGAGTATGTTTGGAGTTGGTGTGTCGTTAAAACGTAGTTTGTTCGTGTTTTTGGTCGTTGCTAATATATACTTGTTTCATTGATTTATGTTTTAGGTTCGCAGGCGAGGACTTCAGACGCTGCGAAGAAGGGGAAGAAGGTGGGTGGCTTTACTTAGCCAGGAGCGTTGGTGAGTAGATTTAACATCTACGCGGGAATCTCCCGCATGGCGTTATGCGTCTGGGCTAGAGATGACATGATTTTGTCGCATATTCTATTGCATATATAGAGTTGCGCGTACACCTTATTGCTTAGTTACTAGTTGTGCTTGGACTTGTACCCTTAGGACACAGCACTATTATTGATGGCTCATGTTGCACGAGCACTGATTGTATGCCACACACACCGTCAATAATTGCCATGACACATACAACACACATACATATATGATATTGTTTGGTTAGGGACATTGAGACATTGATTCATATTCCTTATTTTCCTTCGTGCATATGACATATAGCATACCTGTATACCTACATGCTTACACATATTCCTTGACATACTTACATGCTAGTTACCCATATACCTATATGGTATTGTACCATTAGTGATAGGTATATACACATATGAGACATAGCTACATGTATACCTCGCATACATACTTACACTTATACCCGGAGGGTATCTTACATCTTTACTGATAGGTAGATACATATACCTTGCTATACCTACCTGTTTACAAATATATCTGGTTATAGCTACATTTTCACCTTTATTTGATGATATATTAGACTTGGAGAAATTAGGAACCGCATGATTTATATATTAACTTGTTGCAGTTAAATAGCGGCTTTTCCTTTATATGCTCACATTACAGTTTTATGTTGCAAATATTTGTAACATTTTAGAAAATATAAAATATTATTTTTGGAATTTATTATTAAAATAATATATTTCGCGAAAACTACCCGATTTGCGAAATTTGGGATTTTCGTAAAGTGGTATAATTGTATACCAATAATTGGAAATTTATCGGAGAATAAAATGATTTATTTATTTTAAAGATATTTATCGGATTTTTGGGCAAAATCCGTAATTTTACATTTTTCCGTGACTTGTGCACATGTCATGTGCATGTGTGCCTGTGTGTGTTTGTGAGTTAGTGAGAAAAGAGAAAAGAAAAGAATGCAAAGAGATTGAGAAAGAAAAGAAAGAGTTTGTGTGTGAATGGAGTTATGAATGAAAAACAAAAGTGATAATTGAGAGAGTGAGTGTAGGGGGAGATAATTGTGAAAGAGAGTGAGGCTAAGAGAGAGAGAGGGTTATACTTGGCTGCCCTATTTCTTCCTCCTCCATTGTTTTTTCATATATTTCTCCATCTCTTTCAACCCTCACTACCTCCATGCATCATCTCCATTCCCTTGCCAAAACCCCATGTCCCCTTCATTAAGAAAACATGCACAAACCCATTCTAAGACCTATGAACCATTCAAGTTTGGAATTTGAAGACTTGGGCAACTCAAGAAAGTTCTATGGTTGCAAATAAGGTGATCCATACACTTTAGTTTAGAGTTTGTGCTTAATATCGTATTTTTTGTTTAGAATTAGAGTTATTGGGGATATGTGATCTTAGAAAGTAATATGTTGCTGTTAAAAGATAGGATGAGGTGTAGTGAGTGTTTAAAAGACCTTATAGAGTGATTTAGAGGCCTGGAAGTGAGTTTAGAATCCGATACACGAAGTTAGAATTTGTTCCGCATCGGTTTTGTGAAACCTTAAGGCCTACAGGGAATCTGGGAAGACCTGGAGTGTTTATGAGATAAGCAAACAATACCAGAAACTAAATTAGGGCACTAGGAGACCACCCCGACCAGACGAACACCAATGGAGCATCACGGTCCGAGCTCGTCGGAATTTGGGAGTATGTGGCCTGCCACTTGGTGGCATTTGGTGTCTAGGTTGGTCCAGTAGCTTATATACTTCATATACAACACCCTATACTTGTTTGTTTAGTTCCAGTTTACCTGAACCAAAATCTGGGAGCTATTATGAGTGGTTTTGGTTATGGTTTTCCGTACTTTGGAATTCTTGGTTTTAGTAATTGGTATTGTATTTGGTTTTTGCGTGTTTGTACGTCAACAAAAAGGGTTGTTTGGTTGTTTTTGCATGCGTAGGCTATAGGTTTTAACCTATGAGCGCACCGCGTGCCGTTTTGGATTTCGGAACTCGTTGTTAATGGTATTGCGATACGTGTTGATATTGTAGGTACCTTCGCGTGGATTTCGAGATGACGAAGCATATCGACTACGGCTAAGCGAGGAGTTTAGCAGGTGAGTAGATTTATATCTACGGGGGAAGTCGGGTGGATGGCGTATAGCACTCCCGCAAACATTGATATGGAATAACGTTTGATTATTTTAGCTTGATAAATGATATGTGACGGACATGATTGTAGGGTTTACAAACGATAATATGATAAAAGTTGATGCTAATGAAAATATTGATATTTGAGAATATGAAATGGTAAGTGAACCATGATCGGTACGAATTAAAAGTGAACAAGTGTGATGTTTATAGTATTGTGATGTGAGATATTAATGTGATGAACGAGTATACGATGTGATATGATGACTTAGTGTGATATGCCGTTATATGGATTTCGAGTCGATATGAGATTGTTGATACCTTTGTAGGTCCCCTCATACGAGATGGACATTTATGTGACCTGAGAGATAGGTATATTTTTATATGGATAATGTGTTGCATTTGGAGTGATATGTCGTACGAGACTTAGATCCGTACCCCGATGTTGTATAGGTTGATAGAATCCCTATTTGTTTATTGCCGTCGTACGTGGATTACTGTACGCGATGAGTTTTACCTGTTGATTTATCCATACCCTTGTTTAGAGGATGTCGTACGATGGTTTGTACCGTACGTGTTGTTGTAAGGTTGGATGCCGATTGATAGATTCATCGACTCGGTCATGTTAGATAAGTATACCTTATAGCATTTAGAGTCACGATGTACATAATGCTGCATTCATGATTATTCTCATTGCAATTCATATACCTGTGCTAGTACACCTACACCATTATCAATGATGCGTATGTTACACTTACATAGATTTGCCGGTTCACACACCTTCATCATCGATAATTGCCATGACAATACACAGTAGAATTGCCACATCATGCCATGATATATTTGCTATGTTCATATCACTATTCCACGTTGCATGAAATATACGGACATGCTTGAATTCTGTTAAATGTTGCATACTTACTGACATGTACACTCACATACTTGGTCACAGCTACATGTACTTCATGCATACATACTGACATGTACACCGACATATCTTGCTATAGCTGCATATACCCCTAAGTTGTATTGTATTGACATGTGATTTGAGACGTTGATTATTGCGCTTATGAAATGCATCATACATACTTGCTTACATGTAGATACTTATACCTTTCTACAGTTACATGTACACCTCATATGATGCTGCATTTGATTTCGGAGGATTTGGGAACCGCATGATATATTTTAAAGCTGAATTCATTTAAAAGAGAGGTTTTCCCTTAATATGCTCATATTGCTGTTTTATGTTGAATATATCATATTTACATGGATTACGCATTAAGATATGGTTTTCATGTAATTTCTGGATTTGAGAAACGCGGGATGTTTCAAGAAATTTTGTGTTGTTTGAAAACCCGATTTCTCTTGATATGATATTTCAGTGCATCCACCATGTGATTTCTCGGTTATGAGATTGGCATGTGATACCCGATTCGAAGAGCGGGAGGCACCGTCTGCGGGTACATGGTGGACCCGGTATGGTATCCCGAGGCGAGTGGTGATTTCGTGGTGTAGACGATAAGCCTGGCAGATGGACCACTACCTACCAGTGATTGTATTTGGACTCGGCGGTTATCGTGGGGATACCGACCGGAGTGATGTACGGACATGCCATCAGGGCCAGTTGTAGTGACGGCGCCTGAGACATGAGGATTTACGTGTCGATGCTAAACACGGGTTTCATGATGTTTTCGAGTGTCAATGTGGACACTCCGGTTCCATGATTTTGTTGTGTCGCAAGGGACACACGTTGATTTATATCCTCATTCTACCTGCATATGCAGGAGTTGTTGTGTCAGCGGGTGACACGTGGACGAGATCCACTGCATACATGCATTGATTATATTGTTGGACGAGATCCACTGCATACATGCATTGATTATATTGTTGGATGAGATCCACTGGCTGATAGGCAGTTATTTATGTGTTGGCACATATGCAGATACGGTCACCCTAGATATCATAGTATTACCTTTATGATATAGTTGACCTAGGGATCGTTGTTTATTTTGATTTCTACCTAGTGATGTTTTTCTATTCACGAGTTGGCAACTCACCCCGTTGTGCCACAGTTCTTGCAGGTTGACCGCATAGAACAGTTGCGGCATCGCTGGCATACAGCTGTTTTCGGGTGACTTGCTTATGGTAGGTGGTACATGTTGGATCGTGACCCTCTTGTATTCTGTTTTCATATTGTATCTAGTCACTCCATCAAATCAGAAACTAGTAATTGTATATGTTGCTGACTTAGAAGACTGGTAGTTGCGAGACTTGAGCGATCGGTTTTATGTTCGCTTTTGGGGTTGTTGTCTTTCTTTACTTGTTTCCTTATGTGGATCTTCGCTATTGGGCGTCGTATACTTGTTTTTATACTTGTGGTGGTTGTTTCCGCCGTTGGGCGTGATTTTCTCCCGTTTGGGAATGCTTTATTATATTCTATGTTGTACCCGTTTTCGGGGTTAGTTTATACAAGGGAGGTGCTGCCCAAATTTTCCGAAGACAAAACATGATTTACTATACCTTTATTTCAAAGCTCCACCTCCTTATTTCTAAAAAAAGGTTTAGATTTCTGGGTTTCAGCTTACTTGAATTACGTTACGCCTGTAGACGTCGCGTGATTTAAGTGCTAGTCGCGAGCTAATATTTTGGGTCGTGACAAAGTTGGTATCAGAGCGCTAGGTTTAACCTTGGTTCGAGTTTAGGTTTGACTATGTGGAGTCTAGGGCGTATATATATTGGAACCTAGGCTTGACCTTACGGAACTTAGACTTGAACAAGGCGGTGTTAAACCCGAACTTTCGTTTCATAGGCTGACTCTGATTGATGGAGTAGGTAGCTTGAGTAGAGTGACATACCGTACGTATGTTCCGCAGCATATTTACGATATGATACTTCACTTAAGTGACCTTAGGATGTACATATCTTGAGACTGGTGATTCTCTTTGTTTTCCTTGATTATACATCCATTTGAGATCCTTGATTCTATTCGTTTTCATGATCATACCCTCACTGATTTAGTTCCCCCTTATGATCATGTATCCATTCTGGATCTGTTGATTCATTTCATTCCATTGGATCTTTTTCGTCGATACTTGATTGAGGTTCCTGTCACCATGGTTTGAGCGCAGATTGAGCTGCTGCTGGTGATGCGGTCAGGGCGAGCTCGTCGTGGACGAGGACTGACCATTGTGTTTTCTGGTGACATGGGAACGTATCGATGTCGTGTTGTGTTGTGACCTCTCGTTTGAGACGAGTGTGCGGTTTCATACCGGATGATCGGGGCCTTGTTAGAGGCTGCATGTTGCGAGAGGACTGTTGATGTATAGCATACCTCAGAGATTGTGATGTCATCTACCGTGCAGACAGATGACCCAGCTGTTGCTGAAATTGATGTGATGTCGCTTCCAGAGCTTACGAGCTGAGATCGCTGGAGCTTCCAGGCAGAGATGCGACAGGTGATAGCTAGTCTATCTTGAGTTGAGAGACGGAGGTGATTCGTCAGATTTGATGCGCTGACGCAGGCCCAATTGAGTTGAAGATTTCTAGTCTGGAGAGTCTTACTCAGATCTAGAGTAGATCAATCCAGAGATGACGTTGTTCGTCGGATGTTCCGATATGAGATCGGTAAGCTGACCAGTTTCAGATTGAGGACCTCACCCAGATGTGTTGTGAGTTGATCGAGAAACGGATGAGTTTTGAGTATTCCTCCGATGGTTAGGACGAGTTCCCGAGGACGTGTTCGGCTAAAGATCTTCTACAGAGTGATGAAGATACCGAGTTTGTGATTTCGAGTCCGTGCGAGAGATTCCGGATTGATTGTCGCCGAGAACATATGCAGTACGCAGATAGCATGGCATGAAGTCAAAGTGGACGATAATGAGGACGAGTGGAAAAAGTGGTTCGTGCGTGATGCTGACGAGCTGTTGTTACTCCCCATCGAGATTAGAGATCTGATATGTATGCAGAGGCGTTGGGATACGGCCAGTTCCCGAGAAAATGTTGTGCTGAGAACGCAGATGTCCAGAAAGCGAGAAAAGATTTGTAAGAGTACCAGCCTCCGTATAGTTCGGCGTAGGCGAGATCGGAAGAGACCCTGAGCAGGCTCCTTCCAGGACACTGCTGCAACGAAATTGCACCGAGGATCAGATGTGTCACGTGTATTCAGAGGGCCAGAGGCCGACGCCAGTGATGTGCCTCTTTATTAGTGATCATATTAATTGGCCGAGAGTTGATCTGAGGAATGCCAGAGCGGGATCATCCCGTTAGCACACCTAACCGGGCAGATGAGCCGATAGAGTGCGAGATTGGTAATCCACAGGGAAATGAGGACCCAGAGACAGGAGATGCCAGACCGTAGGCAGGAGGCAAGCGGATGTTCTTGTTCTGCCAGTTTTGGGCGCACCGACTTTTTTTCGACATTGTAGGAGGTGTACCTCAATATCATTTGTTGCGATTTGCATTTGTGATCCGAGTATCACGCTTATATCGCTTGGACTGGAGTTTAGATGATTGAGTTTCATGATATTGTTTTAGTGCACCATGGATGCACCTACGGGGTATTTGCATTTTGTACATAGTTATTGCACTTGATATTGATTTTGTGCCTTGGCTGCATATGTTTATGATTTCGTGGATTTCATACAGTTGATTTGATATGTGCGTGTGGTACACACTCGATTTGATTTTTGCACTCGGTATAGCGCATATGTGCTTGCAGTGCATTGATACGTATTTTGTGCACGCAGTTGCACACTTTTATGAGTTTTATACACCTGGGTACGCTCATGTAGTTTTCATACACATTTGAGTTATTGATGACATTTCGTGCACTGGATGCACAGGATTTGATATTTCGTGCAGTGGATGCACAGGATTTGATATTTCGTGGACTGGATGCACCGGATTCGTATTCCGTGCATTTGTTGCACCCGATTTTTGCCTTTGAGCATTCATTTTACCGGATTTGTGTTTTCGTGCGCGTGCGTACTTGAGGTTCGTTTTCATGCATGCTACTGCACTTGATGCTTATTACGGATCTGACGTGCTTGGTATTGGATTCAGTGTGCATGACGGATGCACTTGATTTGGATTTTCGCACATGTTGGGCGTATGATGTGAGATGTGATTTGTACACACCAGATGCACTCGATTGGGATTTTCGTTCGTGCATGATAGTTGCACTGGATTGAGATTTTCGTGTACTATAGATGCACTAGATGTTGTTGTCGTGCACATACGTTGCACTGGACAGATATTTTCGTGCACACCCGTTGCACTTAGTCTTATTTTAGTGCATATTGGCATTGGTATTTGGAATTGATTTTTCCGTGCGCACCAGACGTACGTGATTGTTGGATACGACTTTTGAGGCTGATATTGCTTTTGAGCACTTTGTTTTCATGATGAGGCCCTATACTTTATAGTAACCTAGCAGGACTGATCCGAGGACAGTACCTGAGTACTTTGCATGCATGGAAAAGTTACCAAGTGGTTTTCAAAAAGGAGCTATAGTCTCGCTATTTATTACGTGTCTGCGAGTGACACGAACATTTACAAAAGAAAACCTTTTGGGATATTTTAAAACGGGGCAAAACATATATGCTAGTATATTATTACTTTACAAATGAGCGTCCGTCATTTGTGCCGTGAGTTACACATCACACGGCGATTCAGAAAAAGATTCTGCATATGTTATTTCAGTTTTTGGAGATTTTTCAAAAAGGATGTGTACAATATACATATTATAGCAGTTGCTTAGTGTATATTGGATTTCAGTAGTGGTTTTCGAGATCTGTATCTCCATTGTGACTCCGATGATATGCATGCAAGTCCGATGATTTGCGTAACGCTTGAAGGAGTTCGGTTTTGAGTTTCGTACTCATTTTCCAGCGCACAGGATGCGCTGTGGTTTTCTGTTTCTTCCGTGATTTCGGAGCCCCGTTGATTTAGCTGTTTATTGCAATGTTTTAGTATTTGGGGGTTAAATTTAAATTCGGTGACCGAATTTATTTAAGGGGGGAAGATTGTAATATTTCAGAAAATATAAAATATTATTTTTGGAATTTAATATTAAAATAATATATTTCGCGAAAACTACCCGATTTGCGAAATTTGGGATTTTCGTAAAGTGGTATAAGTGTATACCAATAATTGGAAATTTATCGGAGAATAAAATGATTTATTTATTTTAATGATATTTATCGGATTTTTGGGCAAAATCCGTAATTTTACATTTTTCCGTGACTTGTGCACATGTCATGTGCATGTGTGCATGTGTGTGTTTGTGAGTTAGTGAGAAAAGAGAAAAGAAAAGAATGCTAAGAGATTAGAAAGAAAAGAAAGAGTTTTTGTGCGAATGGAGTTATGAATGAAAAACAAAAGTGATAATTGAGAGAGTGAGTGTAGGGGGATAATTGTGAAAGAGAGTGAGGCTAAGAGAGAGAGAGGGTTATACTTGGCTGCCCCATTTCTTCCTCCTCCATTGTTTCTTCATAAATTTCTCCATCTCCTTCAACCCTCACTACCTCCATGCATCATCTACATTCCCTTTCCAAAACCCCATGTCCCCTTAATTAAAAAACATGCACAAACCCATTCTAAGACCTTTGAACCATTCAAGTTTGGATTTTGAAGACTTGGGCAACTCAAAAAGTTCTATAGTTGCAAATAAGGTGATCCATACACTTTAGTTTAGAGTTTGTGCTTAATGTCATATTTTTTGTTTAGAATTGGATTTATTGGGGATATGTGATCTTAGAAAGTAATAAGTTGTTGTTAAAAGATAGGATGAGGTGTAGTGAGTGTTTAAAAGACCTTATAGAGTGATTTAGAGGCCTGGAAGTGAGTTTATAACTAGATACACGAAGATAGAATTTGTTCCGCATCGGTTTTGTGAAACCTTAAGGCCTACAGGAAATCTGGGATGACCTGGAGTGTTTATGAGATAAGCAAACAATACCAGGGACTAAATTAGGGCACTAGGAGACCACCCCAACTAGACGAACACCAATGGGGCATCACGGGATGAGCTCGCCGGAATTTGGGAGTAGGTGGTCGGCCACTTGGTGGCATTTGGTGTCTAGGTTGGTCCAGTAGCTCATATACTTCATATACAACACTATTTACTTTTTTGTTTAGTTCCAGTTTACCTGAACCAAAATATGGGAGCTATTGTGAGTGGTTTTGGTTATGGTTTTCCGTATTTTGGAATTCTTGGTTTTAGTAATTGGTATTGTATTTGGTTGCTCCGCGTTTGTACGTCAACAAAAAGGATTGTTTGGTTGTTTTTGCATGCGTAAGGTATAGGTTCTAACCTATGAGCACACCGCGTGCCGTTTTGGATTTTGGAACTCGTTGTTAATGGTATTGCGATACGTGTTGATATTGTAGGTACCTTCGCGTAGATTTCGAGACGACGAAGCACATCGACTACGGCTAAGCGAGGAGTTTAGCAGGTGAGTAGATTTATATCTACGGGGGAAGTCGGGAGGATGGCGTATAGCACCCCCGCAAACAATGATATGGAATATCGTTTGATTATTTTAGCTTGATAAATGATATGCGACGGACATGATTGTAGGGTTTACAAACGATAATATGATAAAAGTTGATGCTAATGAAAATATTATATTTGAGAATATGAAATGGTAAGTGAACCATGATAGGTACGAATTAAAAGTGAACAAGTGTGATGTTTATAGTATTGTGATGCGAGATATTAATTTGATGAACGAGTATACAATGTGATATGATGACTTAGTGTGATATGTCGTTATATGGATTTCGAGTCGATATGAGATTGCAGATACCTTTGTAGGTCCCCTCATACGATATGGACATTTATGCGACCTGAGAGATAGGTATATTTTTATATGGATAATGTGTTGCATTTGGAGTGATATGTCGTACGAGACTTAGATCCGTACCTCGATGTTGTATAGGTTGATAGAATCCCAATTTGTTTATTGCCGCCGTACGTGGATTACCGTACGCGATGAGTTTTCCCTGTTGATTTATCCATACCCTTGTTTAGAGGATGTCGTACGATGGTTTGTACCGTACGTGTTGTTGTGAGGCTGGATGCCGATTGATAGATTCATCGACTCGGTCATGTTAGATAAGTATACCTTATAGCATTTAGAGTCACGATGTAAATTATGCTGCATTCATGATTATTCTCATCGCATTTCTGTAACCCTTCGAAAACCGTATAGGCAGTTTTTCGGTAATCGGCTAATTTTTCGGCTTTTTCCGTAAAAAGTCAATAAAGGTATTTTTCTTTGTAGACCTAATTATACAAAATTTAGATAAGATATTACTATAATTTTGTCACTAAAATGTCACTTATAATTTTCTAGTTAAATAAAAAAAAATTCGTAATTAATTATTTTTTTATTATTTTAAGCTTTTAAAAATACATTAAATTAGTGATAAATACAAATTTAATTAGGTAAATTTCATAATTAGGAATCTTTATAAGCTAAAATATGGTGCTAATAAAATTGTATCATGACTTGCAAGACTTTGGTTTTATGGTTGGAAATTTAATGAAAAAATGAACTAAAATAGGGTTTTTTTGTAAAAAGTTGATGTGAAATGCATTAAATGAGATTTAAGGGATCTTTTTGACCTAGAAACCTCTACACAAAACCCACACCATCCTCCTCTTGCTGCTGGCCGAGCCTAGCTGCTGCAAATTCCCTCATTTCTCACTTCATTTTGCTATCAAAAATCCATTAAAAATTCACAAATTACTTCTCCAATTCAAAGCAAAACCCTAATCCACTCTCTCCTCAAACCAATTTAGTCCAAAACTTGATGAAAGGAGGCATCTTTGGTGGCTTGAGTATGCTAGGGTTCCACTTGTGAGGTGAAATTTCTAAACTAGTTGTTAACTTGTAGTTTAAATGTGCTAAAATTGAATTTTGAAGTGTTAATTTAGTAGTAATTGTTTGTTTAGGAAATTCAAGAATGGGATTTGATTTTGAATTAGGGTTTGTAGCATGGTTGATGGAGTTAAGTTAGGGTTTGGTTATCTAATTAGTTAGAGTGGTGAATTGTGCGATGTTACGCTCGCTAAATCGATAAATTGCGATATTTGCATCGAATCGGTATGCTTTTTGCTTACTAGATTTTTATTAAAATTAGCATGTGATCTAATTGCGTTATATTAGCGATATAATTAGCTTCATAAACGACTATTAGAGTGCGCGAACGCGGGGTTTTGTCTAGCCGGGTTTTAGTTTTTTCGATTTCCCCGAAATGACGATTCTAGTTAAGATTTAGCGATTTTCGTGTGTTTGCCCGCGCACCGAGTGCACGTTATGTTTAATTCGAGAGCGTCGATATTTGTATGTCGTGATTTGCATCGTTTTAGGATATGTAATCTTATGCTTGGTGTTGTGCAAATATAGGATCTGTCGGGGAAACATCGGACACGGCGCGTAAAGGTAAGGCGGTGGTCGGATCGGATTAGCGAGGCATTCAGGTGAGTAGATGTATTCATCTATGGGGGAATCGTCTGGATGGCGCGAGGCGCCCCCTAGTTAGGATTACCTTACTTCTTGCAAGATTTATATTGTTAGTTAGCTTATCCCTTTATGTTCATTGCATACCCTTATAGCTAACCGTATATTAGATTGCATGGACATTCATCTACACATATGCGATATCACTTCGTAGGACACGAACACCATTACCATTGGCTTCTGTTGCACGCGCACTATTCATGTGACACACACGCCTTTGGTAATTGCCATGCCACGAGCACCATAGAACCTGTTTAGCTTAGTGTCACCACTTGCATCATACATGATATATGAAATCGCATAGCATGTATATACCTTGCATCATCATCATACTTACATAGGTTTCTAGCCACAAATCACTTCGCATACCTTGATATCATAGACATTTATCACATACAACATGTTGGGTATTATGATTTTCTTGAGGATTTCAGTATTGCTGCGATTTCTGGATTTTTTGGGGAAAACCGCAAGAATTTAACAAAAGCTTATATTTATCATTTTTAAAACAAAGTTGCGGTTTTCTCATGATGTATGTGTCGTCCACCATGAGTTTTCATGTTTTCTGTTGGATTTCGAGACCCGATTCGAGGAGTGTATGAACCGTCTCGGGTGCATGGTGGGCCCGGTATGGTACCCCGGGGCAAGAAGATCGAGTTGTAGACGATGAGCCTGGCAGGGGAAGACTACCTACCGGTGATGTCTGGCGCGGCGGATATCCGGAGGATACCGACCGTTGTCGTGAGATTTGATGGTATGGGCCGATCCGGACTGACGGAGCCCGATATTTGAGACATTGATACAGTGAGATATTGAGACAGATATGATTTCATATTTGGTGTCGATGCTTGACACGGTTTTCAGATGATTTCTTGATGATATTTAGCTATTATACAGATATTCCTTTTTTCTAAAGTTAAGAATGCAGAACTCTTAACATTTAAAACACTTAAAGATTTGGTAATGACATTGCATACATGTGCATGCATACTAGAGGTATTATATCACATATGGACATACATGCTGTGACACATTTGCGTGCATTCTTACGATTGCCTTATTAGATATTATATGCTACTCACGAGCTGGCAACTCACCCCCGTTGTGCCACAGTGTCTTGCAGGTCGGACCCGTCATCCTTGTAGCGGCGGGATATCTTATCATCAGCTCCTTTTGCTCAGACTCGCGACATCGCTCGTAGGTGGGTTGCGAGCACACTTTATCTCTTTTCTTTTGTACTATCATTGTATCTAGTATTCTCCATCTACCACTTTATATTGTATATGCGACCTAGCGATGAGACTGAGAGATTGTATATTTGTGGTTTCTTTTGGGTCGAGCTCACTTGAGCCGGCGTTGTGTTTTCTGATATTTTGCGTTTCTTTTATGCTCTTTTCTTGATATTACTTATATATTGCATGTGGTTCTGATCCGCCTTGGGCGAAGAGCTAGCTCCCGCTTGGGGATGCCATTTTTTTATTACAGGTTATCTATATATCTTGTTGTACCCATTTTGGGGTATAGAAAATACAAGGGAGACTCTGCCGAAATTTTCGGAAATTTTTGATGTTTTTAAAAAGGAGTTCAATGCAACTTAATTGATTTAAAAATCATTTTCATGTAAGGTTTTCCTTCACTCTCTTTGGTTTCTTTTGGTTTAGATTTTCTGGGCTTTGGCTGACTTAGTTTACGTTACGCCTTTAAACGTCTCGTAATCTAAATGCCAGTCACGTTCCGTACTTTCGGGTCGTGACAAAGTTGGTATCAGAGCGTAGGTTTTACCTTTTTGAGTGTAGGACGACCTTGGTAGATGGAGTAGGTGACTTAAGCAGAGTGGCGTAGCGTGGGTATGATCCGCGGTATACTTACGATACGGTACTCCGCCTAAGTGACCTTAGGACATAATTGCTTGTATTTCCTTTCTTGATTCCTTGCATTCCTTGATTCAATTGCAATGTTCTTATCAGTCCCGTTTCTTATTCCAGCTTCGATGCCGCCAAAGACTACGAGAGCTCAGCGGGCTGCCGCTCGGGATGAGATTCGAGCGGGCTCTTCTGAGGCGAGGATCGAGCGGGAGGATACGCCTACCCCTCAGGGTCATACTGATCCGCCTTATCCAGACCATATTTCCAGACTAGAGGCCGGCATGCAAGAGTTGCGACAGATGATGGGATCTTTAGTTGAGTCCAGTCGGGCACAGAGATCCGAGGACGTTCCTTCCACCGCACAGACCACGATTGTACCTGCTGCACAGATGGTCACTCCTGCTGCTACTACGGAGACTATCCCTGTGTCCCTACAGGAGTTCATGAGATTGAGACCTCCAGCTTTTACCGGTACGGTTGCGACAGAGGACCCACAGGCATTTCTTGATAGGATGGCTCGGATTTGCCGTTCGTTGAGGTGTTCTGATGATAGATTGGTGGAGTTTGCGAGTTTTCGTCTGGAGGGTCTTGCCCAGACATGGTACGATTCAGTAGAGAGAGGCCGAGTTGCAGGTCTGCCTTCTATGACCTGGGATGAGTTTACATCTGCATTTCTTGTCCGTTTTCTTCCGGAGAGTGTCCGAGATGCTCGAGCCCGTAGTTTTGAGTCTTTGCGCAAGACTCCTGGGATGACGGTGTCGGAGTATGATATACAGTTTACCCAGTTGTCTCGATATGCTCCGTACCTAGTAGACACAGAAGAGAAGAGAATAAAGAGATTTGTGCGAGGGCTTGATACACAGCTATTCCTTGACATCGGCACCCAGCACTTTGATACATACGCAGCCGCGATGGATGCAGCCTTACTTCTGGAGGAGCGTATTTCTGAGACTCCGGTCGTTTCTGGGCCGAAGAGGATCCGTACTGATACGCCAGCTCAGCGGCAGATGGGTAGACACCGTGATAGATTATTTCCGGGAGATGGTGGAGGCAGAGGATTGAGACGAGGTCAGTTATTTGGTTCATATCCACAGACCCAGCAGTCGTCTCCAGGATGTTTTCGGTGTGGGAGTCAGTACCACCGTGTCAGAGACTGTACCATGGGACGCCACGGCGCGGCGACAGTCCCGCATGTGACCTTACCACCCTCACCACCTCCTCAGAGAGCTCTACTACCTACTCCTGATGATGCTCCATGCCAGCCAGATGCTTCTAGAGGCCGTGGGCGTAGCGGTCCGGTTCTGAGAGGACGAGGAGACAGAGGCAGAGGCCGAGGCCGAGGTAGAGGCAGAGGACAGCCAGCTATTAGTGGTGGACAGGCCCGAGTGTTCGCGTTGACTCCTAAGGATGCACAGGCATCCAATGCCGTCGTGACAGGTACTCTGCCAGTATGTTCTTTTGATGCACGGGTATTATTTGATCCAGGCTCCACTCATTCCTATGTATCCACGTACTTTGCACCGAGGTTGGGCCGAGAGTCTTCTCCGTTAGATCAGCCGCTTGTCGTTATTACACCGGTAGGCGAGTCTTTTGTTGCCCGTTTTGTGTACCGATCGTGTTCCGTTCGTATTGGGGAGAGAGATTCTTCAGTTGATTTGATTCTCCTCGATATGCTAGACTTTGATGTTCTTCTTGGTATGGACTGGCTAGCCACCTGTTATGCATCCATGAACTGCCGTGAGAAAGCAGTCAGATTTAGTTTTCCTGGTGAGCCGGTTCTTGTTATTCAGGGAGATCGTAGCGCTACCCTTCTCAGCTTGATTTCTTCTCTTCGCGCTGGTCAGCTCTTAAGAAAAGGGTGTCAGGGATTCTTAGCCTATGTTTGTGATACTGGCTCCACAGAGGTTCCGTTGGACCAGGTCCCTGTAGTGAGAGAGTTTCCTGATGTATTCCCTGACGAGCTGCCCGGTCTGCCACCAGAGCGCGAGATTGAGTTCTGTATTAACTTGATCCCCGGCACGGGACCTATCTCTATACCGCCTTATCGGATGGCCCCGGCGGAGCTGAGAGAGCTAAAGGATCAGTTACAGGACTTGCTGGACAAAGGGCTTATCCGACCGAGTGTGTCACCTTGGGGTGCTCCCGTTTTGTTTGTTAAGAAGAAGGACGGAAGTATGCGTTTATGCATTGATTATCGTCAGCTGAACCGGGTTACTGTGCGGAACAGATATCCCCTACCCTGCATTGATGACTTATTCGATCAGCTCCAGGATGCAGGGTTTTTCTCGAGGTTGATTTACGGTCAGGTTATCACCAGTTGCGGGTTCGGAAGGAGGATATTCCGAAGACCGCC
This sequence comes from Agapanthus africanus, assembly GCA_030015575.1. NCBI lineage: Eukaryota > Viridiplantae > Streptophyta > Magnoliopsida > Asparagales > Amaryllidaceae > Agapanthus > Agapanthus africanus. Next base: position 243,219,098 of record JASDDO010000012.1, read on the forward strand.
TTCCGTACTCGATATGGTCATTATGAGTTCTTGGTGATGTCATTCGGGCTCACCAATGCCCCGGCAGCATTTATGGATTTGATGATCCGTGTATTCAGGCCGTATCTCGATCAGTTCATTATTGTGTTCATTGACGACATCTTGGTTTATTCTCGGAGCCGGGAGGAGCATGAGCAGCACTTACGTATCACATTACAGACTTTGAGGGAGCATCAGTTGTTCGCCAAATTTTCCAAGTGCGCATTCTGGTTAGACAGTGTCGACTTCTTGGGTCATGTGGTGACGAGAGATGGTATTTGTGTGGACCCGAAGAAGATCGAGGCAGTTCAGCGTTGGCCTAGACCAGTATCAGTTACAGAGGTTCGCAGTTTTCTAGGTCTGGCCGGCTTCTATCGACGTTTTGTCCAGGATTTCTCCCGCATTGCTGCACCGTTGACCGGATTGACCCGGAAGGGGGTTCCTTTTGATTAGACCCAGGCATGTGAGGATAGTTTCTAGCAGTTGAAGACTCGTCTGACTACTGCACCAGTGTTAGCATTGCCTTCAGGATCAGGCGGGTTCGTGGTATATTGTGATGCTTCTCGAGTGGGGCTGGGCTGTGTATTGATGCAGCACGACAGAGTTATCGCGTATGCTTCTCGGCAGCTGAGGAAACACGAACAAAACTACCCCACCCATGATTTAGAGATGGCTGCAGTGGTATTTGCACTTAAGATCTGGAGACATTACCTATACGGTGAGTCGTGCCAGATATTCACTGACCACAAGAGTTTGAAGTATATCTTCCAGCAGCGAGACCTGAACCTGAGACAGCGCCGTTGGATGGAGTTGGTGAAGGATTATGACTGCGAGATTCTATACCATACGGGCAAGGCGAATGTGGTGGTAGATGCTTTGAGTAGGAGGCCCGGAGGTAGCTTATCTTGTTTGAGCGCAGTGCAGATGCAGTTGACGGCGCATTGGCAGGTGTTATGTGATAGCAGAGTGCAGTTTGAGTTTACTCCTACAGGGGGACAGCTGGCCCATTTCAGAGCACGCCCACAGTTACTTGACCGTATCCGCGAGGCACAGTCCGGCGATGCCCGTATATTAGAGATTATTGAGCAGATTCGGCAGGGCAGAGTTTCCGAGTTCGTGATTGACGATCAGGGGATACTTCGATTTGGGACTCGACTGTGCGTGCCAGATTCAGAGGGACTGAGGCGTGATATTCTCGAGGAGGCACATAGATCAGTGTACAGTGTGCATCCAGGTTCCACCAAGATGTACCGTGATTTGAGAGAGGTTTACTGGTGGGACGGGATGAAGAAGGATATTACAGACTTTGTGTCGAGATGCCTGACTTGTCAGCAAGTCAAGGCCGAGCACCAGAGGCCAGCCGGCGAGTTACAACCTTTGCCCATCCCTGAGTGGAAGTGGGAGCAGGTCTCCATGGACTTCATTGTGGGTCTACCCAGGACCAGTCGAGGGTATGACTCTATTTGGGTGATTGTGGATCGACTGAGGAAGGCGGCTCACTTCCTGCCAGTGAAGACCACTTTTGGATTTTCTCAGTACGCCCAGGTTTATATTGATGAGATCATGCGACTGCATGGTGTTCCGACTTGCATCGTGTCCGACCAGGGCACCCAGTTTACCAGCCGATTGTGGCAGAAACTTCAGGAAGCATTGGGCACCCGATTGAGTTTTAGCACAGCCTTTCATCCTCAGACTGACGGTCAGTCGGAGCGTACTATTCAGACTCTTGAGGACATGCTCGGAGCTTGTGTTTTAGATTTCGGTGGTAGCTGGGATCGTCATTTGCCTTTGATCGAGTTTTCCTACAATAATAGCTTCCAGGAGACGATCCAGATGGCACCTTTCGAGGCTTTATATGGGAGAAGATGTCGATCGCCTGTGTGTTGGACAGAGCTCAGGGAGAGCAGTATTTTGGGGCCGCAGATCGTACAGGAGACGACCGAGAAGATATAGCTGATTCGGGACAGGATGAGAGCGGCATAGAGCAGGCAGAAATCATATGCTGACAGGCGCCGTCGCCGACTCGAATTCGTTGTTGGCGATCATGTTTTCCTGAAGGTCTCTCCGATGAAAGGTGTGATGAGATTTGGGCGGAAAGGGAAACTGAGTCCTAGATATGTTGGTCCTTTCGAGATCCTAGAGCGTGTTGGTCCAGTCGCTTATCGGTTAGCTCTTCCGCCCAGTTTCCCCGATGTTCACCCCGTTATCCATGTCTCGATGCTCCGCAAGTACCTTCATGATCCTTCCCATGCGATTCAGCACCAGACGATCCAGCTAGAGCGTGATCTTTCATTCACCGAGCAGCCGGTGGTCATTCTGGATCGGCAGGTGAAGAAATTGAGGTCGAAGGTTATACCGTCCGTCAAGGTCCTTTGGCGTGGCCCGAACAGCGAGGAGGTCACCTGGGAGACCGAGGTCGAGATGAGGAAGAGATATCCCCATCTTTTTGAAGGTACGCGTAGTTAAATTCTAAATTCGGGGACCGAATTTCTTTAAGGGGGGAAGATTGTAACCCTTCGAAAACCGTTTAGGCAGTTTTTCGGTAATCGGCTAATTTTTCGGCTTTTTCCGTAAAAAGGCAAAAAAGGTATTTTTCTTTGTAGACCTAATTATACAAAATTTAGATAAGATATTACTATAATTTTGTCACTAAAATGTCACTTATAATTTTCTAGTTAAATAAAAAAAAATTCGTAATTAATTATTTTTTTATTATTTTAAGCTTATAAAAATACATTAAATTAGTGATAAATACAAATTTAATTAGGTAAATTTCATAATTAGGAATCTTTATAAGCTAAAATATGGTGCTAATAAAATTGTATCATGACTTGCAAGACTTTGGTTTTATGGTTGGAAATTTAATGAAAAAATGAACTAAAATGGGGTTTTTTTTGTAAAAAGTTGATGTGAAATGCATTAAATGAGATTTAAGGGATCTTTTTGACCTAGAAACCTCTACACAAAACCCACACCATCCTCCTCTTGCTGCTGGCCGAGCCTAGCTGCTGCAAATTCCCTCATTTCTCACTTCATTTTGCTATTAAAAATCCATTAAAAATTCACAAATTACTTCTCCAATTCAAAGCAAAACCCTAATCCACTCTCTCCTCAAACCAATTTAGTCCAAAACTTGATGAAAGGAGGCATCTTTGGTGGCTTGAGTATGCTAGGGTTCCACTTGTGAGGTGAAATTTCTAAACTAGTTGTTAACTTGTAGTTTAAATGTGCTAAAATTGAATTTTGAAGTGTTAATTTAGTAGTAATTGTTTGTTTAGGAAATTCAAGAATGGGATTTGATTTTGAATTAGGGTTTGTAGCATGGTTGATGGAGTTAAGTTAGGGTTTGGTTATCTAATTAGTTAGAGTGGTGAATTGTGCGATGTTACGCTCGCTAAATCGATAAATTGCGATATTTGCATCGAATCGGTATGCTTTTTGCTTACTAGATTTTTATTAAAATTAGCATGTGATCTAATTGCGTTATATTAGCGATATAATTATCTTCATAAACGACTATTAGAGTGCGCGAACGCGGGGTTTTGTCTAGCCGGGTTTTAGTTTTGTCGATTTCCCCGAAATGACGATTCTAGTTAAGATTTAGCGATTTTCGTGTGTTTGCCCGCGCACCGAGTGCACGTTATGTTTAATTCGAGAGCGTCGATATTTGTATGTTGTGATTTGCATCGTTTTAGGATATGTAATCTTATGCTTGGTGTTGTGCAAATATAGGATCGGTCGGGGAAACATCGGACACGGCGCGTAAAGGCAAGGCGGTGGTCGGATCGGATTAGCGAGTCATTCAGGTGAGTAGATGTATTCATCTATAGGGGAATCGTCTGGATGGCGCGAGGCGCCCCCTAGTTAGGATTACCTTACTTCTTGCAAGATTTATATTGTTAGTTAGCTTATCCCTTTATGTTCATTGCATACCCTTATAGCTAACCGTATATTAGATTGCATGGACATTCATCTACACATATGCGATATCACTTCGTAGGACACGAACACCATTACCATTGGCTTCTGTTGCACGCGCACTATTCATGTGACACACACGCCTTTGGTAATTGCCATGCCACGAGCACCATAGAACCTGTTTAGCTTAGTGTCACCACTTGCATCATACATGATATATGAAATCGCATAGCATGTATATACCTTGCATCATCATCATACTTACATAGGTTTCTAGCCACAAATCACATCGCATACCTTGATATCATAGACATTTATCACATACAACATGTTGGGTATTATGATTTTCTTGAGGATTTCAGTATTGCTACGATTTCTGGATTTTTTTGGGGAAAACCGCAAGAATTTAACAAAAGCTTATATTTATCATTTTTAAAACAAAGTTGCGGTTTTCTCGTGATGTATGTGTCGTCCACCATGAGTTTTCATGTTTTCTGTTGGATTTCGAGACCCGATTCGAGGAGTGGATGAACCGTCTCGGGTGCATGGTGGGCCCGGTATGGTACCCCGGGGCAAGAAGATCGAGTTGTAGACGATGAGCCTGGCAGGGGAAGACTACCTACCGGTGATGTCTGGCGCGGCGGATATCCGGAGGATACCGACCGTTGTCGTGAGATTTGATGGTATGGGCCGATCCGGACTGACGGAGCCCGATATTTGAGACATTGATACAGTGAGATATTGAGACAGATATGATTTCATATTTGGTGTCGATGCTTGACACGGTTTTCAGATGATTTCTTGATGATATTTAGCTATTATACAGATATTCCTTTTTTCTAAAGTTAAGAATGCAGAACTCTTAACATTTAAAACACTTAAAGATTTGGTAATGACATTGCATACATGTGCATGCATACTAGAGGTATTATATCACATATGGACATACATGCTGTGACACATTTGCGTGCATTCTTACGATTGCCTTATTAGATGTTATATGCTACTCACGAGCTGGCAACTCACCCCCGTTGTGCCACAGTGTCTTGCAGGTCGGACCCGTCATCCTTGTAGCGGCGGGATATCTTATCATCAGCTCCTTTTGCTCAGACTCGCGACATCGCTCGTAGGTGGGTTGCGAGCACACTTTATCTCTTTTCTTTTGTACTATCATTGTATCTAGTATTCTCCATCTACCACTTTATATTGTATATGCGACCTAGCGATGAGACTGAGAGATTGTATATTTGTGGTTTCTTTTGGGTCGAGCTCACTTGAGCCAGCGTTGTGTTTTCTGATATTTTGCGTTTCTTTTATGCTCTTTTCTTGATATTACTTATATATTGCATGTGGTTCTGATCCGCCTTGGGCGAAGAGCTAGCTCCCGCTTGGGGATGCCATTTGTTTATTACAGGTTATCTATATATCTTGTTGTACCCATTTTGGGGGATAGAAAATACAAGGGAGACTCTGCCGAAATTTTCGGAAATTTTTGATGTTTTTAAAAAGGAGTTCAATGCAACTTAATTGATTTAAAAATCATTTTCATGTAAGGTTTTCCTTCACTCTCTTTGGTTTCTTTTGGTTTAGATTTTCTGGGCTTTGGCTGACTTAGTTTACGTTACGCCTTTAAACGTCTCGTAATCTAAATGCCAGTCACGTTCCGTACTTTCGGGTCGTGACAAAGTTGGTATCAGAGCGTAGGTTTTACCTTTTTGAGTGTAGGATGGACCTTGGTAGATGGAGTAGGTGACTTAAGCAGAGTGGCGTAGCGTGGGTATGATCCGCGGCATACTTACGATACGGTACTACCGCCTAAGTGACCTTAGGACATAATTGCTTGTATTTCCTTTCTTGATTCCTTGCATTCCTTGATTCAATTGCAATGTTCTTATCAGTCCCGTTTCTTATTCCAGCTTCGATGCCGCCAAAGACTACGAGAGCTCAGCGGGCTGCCGCTCGGGATGAGATTCGAGCGGGCTCGTCTGAGGCGAGGATCGAGCGGGAGGATACGCCTACCCCTCAGGGTCATACTGATCCGCCTTATCCAGACCGTATTGCCAGACTAGAGGCCGGCATGCAAGAGTTGCGACAGATGATGGGATCTTTAGTTGAGTCCAGTCGGGCACAGAGATCCGAGGACGTTCCTTCCACCGCACAGACCACGATTGTACCTGCTGCACAGATGGTCACTCCTGCTGCTACTACGGAGACTATCCCTGTGTCACTACAGGAGTTCATGAGATTGAGACCTCCAGCTTTTACCGGTACGGTTGCGACAGAGGACCCACAGGCATTTCTTGATAGGATGGCTCGGATTTGCCGTTCGTTGAGGTGTTCTGATGATAGATTGGTGGAGTTTGCGAGTTTTCGTCTGGAGGGTCTTGCCCAGACATGGTACGATTCAGTAGAGAGAGGCCGAGCTGCAGGTCTGCCTTCTATGACCTGGGATGAGTTTACATCTGCATTTCTTGTCCGTTTTCTTCCGGAGAGTGTCCGAGATGCTCGAGCCCGTAGTTTTGAGTCTTTGCGCAAGACTCCTGGGATGACGGTGTCGGAGTATGATATACAATTTACCCAGTTCTCTCGATATGCTCCGTACCTAGTAGACACAGAAGAGAAGAGAATAAAGAGATTTGTGCGAGGGCTTGATACACAGCTATTCCTTGCCATCGGCACCCAGCACTTTGATACATACGCAGCCGCGATGGATGCAGCCTTACTTCTGGAGGAGCGTATTTCTGAGACTCCGGTCGTTTCTGGGCCGAAGAGGATCCGTACTGATACGCCAGCTCAGCGGCAGATGGGTAGACACCGTGATAGATTATTTCCGGGAGATGGTGGAGGCAGAGGATTGAGACGAGGTCAGTTATTTGGTTCATATACACAGACCCAGCAGTCGTCTCCAGGATGTTTTCGGTGTGGGAGTCAGTACCACCGTGTCAGAGACTGTACCATGGGACGCCACGGCGCGGCGACAGTCCCGCATGTGACCTTACCACCCTCACCACCTCCTCAGAGAGCTCTACTACCTACTCCTGATGATGCTCCATGCCAGCCAGATGCTTCTAGAGGCCGTGGGCGTGGCGGTCCGGTTCTGAGAGGACGAGGCGACAGAGGCAGAGGCCGAGGCCGAGGTAGAGGCAGAGGACAGCCAGCTATTAGTGGTGGACAGGCCCGAGTGTTCGCGTTGACTCCTAAGGATGCACAGGCATCCAATGCCGTCGTGACAGGTACTCTGCCAGTATGTTCTTTTGATGCACGCGTATTATTTGATCCAGGCTCTACTCATTCCTATGTATCCACGTACTTTGCACCGAGGTTGGGCCGAGAGTCTTCTCCATTAGATCAGCCGCTTGTCGTTATTACACCGGTAGGCGAGTCTTTTGTTGCCCGTTTTGTGTACCGATCGTGTTCCGTTCGTATTGGGGAGAGAGATTCTTCAGTTGATTTGATTCTCCTCGATATGCTAGACTTTGATGTTCTTCTTGGTATGGACTGGCTAGCCACCTGTTATGCATCCGTGAACTGCCGTGAGAAAGCAGTCAGATTTAGTTTTCCTGGTGAGCCGGTTCTTGTTATTCAGGGAGATCGTAGCGCTACCCTTCTCAGCTTGATTTCTTCTCTTCGCGCTGGTCAGCTCTTAAGAAAAGGGTGTCAGGGATTCTTAGCCTATGTTTGTGATACTGGCTCCACAGAGGTTCCGTTGGACCAGGTCCCTGTAGTGAGAGAGTTTCCTAATGTATTCCCTGACGAGCTGCCCGGTCTGCCACCAGAGCGCGAGATTGAGTTCTGTATTGACTTGATCCCCGGCACGGGACCTATCTCTATACCGCCTTATCGGATGGCCCCGGCGGAGCTGAGAGAGCTAAAGGATCAGTTACAGGACTTGCTGGACAAAGGGCTTATCCGACCGAGTGTGTCACCTTGGGGTGCTCCCGTTTTGTTTGTTAAGAAGAAGGACGGAAGTATGCGTTTATGCATTGATTATCGTCAGCTGAACCGGGTTACTGTGCGGAACAGATATCCCCTACCCTGCATTGATGACTTATTCGATCAGCTCCAGGGTGCAGGGTTTTTCTCGAGGTTGATTTACGGTCAGGTTATCACCAGTTGCGGGTTCGGAAGGAGGATATTCCGAAGACCGCCTTCTGTACTCGATATGGTCATTATGAGTTCTTGGTGATGTCGTTCGGGCTCACCAATGCCCCGGCAGCATTTATGGATTTGATGAACCGTGTATTCAGGCCGTATCTCGATCAGTTCATTATTGTGTTCATTGACGACATCTTGGTTTATTCTCGGAGCCGCGGAGGAGCATGAGCAGCACTTACGTATCACATTACAGACTTTGAGGGAGCATCAGTTGTTCGCCAAATTTTCCAAGTGCGCATTCTGGTTAGACAGTGTCGACTTCTTGGGTCATGTGGTGACGAGAGATGGTATTTGTGTGGACCCGAAGAAGATCGAGGCAGTTCAGCGTTGGCCTAGACCAGTATCAGTTACAGAGGTTCGCAGTTTTCTAGGTCTGGCCGGCTTCTATCGACGTTTTGTCCAGGATTTCTCCCGCATTGCTGCACCGTTGACCGGATTGACCCGGAAGGGGGTTCCTTTTGATTAGACCCAGGCATGTGAGGATAGTTTCTAGCAGTTGAAGACTTGTCTGACTACTGCACCAGTGTTAGCATTGCCTTCAGGATCAGGCGGGTTCGTGGTATATTGTGATGCTTCTCGAGTGGGGCTGGGCTGTGTATTGATGCAGCACGACAGAGTTATCGCGTATGCTTCTCGGCAGCTGAGGAAACACGAACAGAACTACCCCACCCATGATTTAGAGATGGCTGCAGTTGTATTTGCACTTAAGATCTGGAGACATTACCTATACGGTGAGTCGTGCCAGATATTCACTGACCATAAGAGTTTGAAGTATATCTTCCAGCAGCGAGACCTGAACCTGAGACAGCGCCGTTGGATGGAGTTGGTGAAGGATTATGACTGCGAGATTCTATACCATACGGGCAAGGAGAATGTGGTGGCAGATGCTTTGAGTAGGAGGCCCGGAGGTAGCTTATCTTGTTTGAGCGCAGTGCAGATGCAGTCGACGGCGGATTGGCAGGTGTTATGTGATAGCAGAGTGCAGTTTGAGTTTACTCCTACAGGGGGACAGCTGGCCCATTTCAGAGCACGCCCACAGTTACTTGACCGTATCCGCGAGGCACAGTCCGGCGATGCCCGTATATTAGAGATTATTGAGCAGATTCGGCAGGGCAGAGTTTCCGAGTTCGTGATTGACGATCAGGGGATACTTCGATTTAGGACTCGACTGTGCGTGCCAGATTCAGAGGGACTGAGGCGTGATATTCTCGAGGAGGCACATAGATCAGTGTACAGTGTGTATCCAGGTTCCACCAAGATGTACCGTGATTTGAGAGAGGTTTACTGGTGGGACGGGATGAAGAAGGTTATTACAGACTTTGTGTCGAGAAGCCTGACTTGTTAGCAAGTCAAGGCCGAGCACCAGAGGCCAGCCGGCGAGTTACAGCCTTTGCCCATCCCTGAGTGGAAGTGGGAGCAGGTCTCCATGGACTTCATTGTGGGTCTACCCAGGACCAGTCGAGGGTATGACTCTATTTGGGTGATTGTGGATCGACTGACGAAGGCGGCTCACTTCCTGCCAGTGAAGACCACTTTTGGATTTTCTCAGTACGCCGAGGTTTATATTGATGAGATCATGCGACTGCATGGTGTTCCGACTTGCATCGTGTCCGACCGGGGCACCCAGTTTACCAGCCGATTGTGGCAGAAACTTCAGGAAGCATTGGGCACCCGATTGAGTTTTAGCACAGCCTTTCATCCTCAGACTGATGGTCAGTCGGAGCGTACTATTCAGACTCTTGAGGACATGCTCAGAGCTTGTGTTTTAGATTTCGGTGGTAGCTGGGATCGTCATTTGCCTTTGATCGAGTTTTCCTACAATAATAGCTTCCAGGAGACGATCCAGATGGCACCTTTCGAGGCTTTATATGGGAGAAGATGTCGATCGCCTGTGTGTTGGACAGAGCTCAGGGAGAGCAGTATTTTGGGGCCGCAGATCGTACAGGAGACGACCGAGAAGATACAGCTGATTCGGGACAGGATGAGAGCGGCATAGAGCAGGCAGAAATCATATGCTGACAGGCGCCGTCGCCGACTCGAATTCGCTGTTGGCGATCATGTTTTCCTGAAGGTCTCTCCGATGAAAGGTGTGATGAGATTTGGGCGGAAAGGGAAACTGAGTCCTAGATATGTTGGTCCTTTCGAGATCCTAGAGCGTGTTGGTCCAGTCGCTTATCGGTTAGCTCTTCCGCCCAGTTTCCCAGATGTTCACCCCGTGTTCCATGTCTCGATGCTCCGCAAGTACCTTCATGATCCTTCCCATGCGATTCAGCACCGGACGATCCAGCTAGAGCGTGATCTTTCATTCACCGAGCAGCCGGTGGTCATTCTGGATCGGCAGGTGAAGAAATTGAGGTCGAAGGTTATACCGTCCGTCAAGGTCCTTTGGCGTGGCCCGAACAGCGAGGAGGTCACCTGGGAGACCGAGGTCGAGATGAGGAAGAGATATCCCCATCTTTTTGAAGGTACGCGTAGTTAAATTCTAAATTCGGGGACCGAATTTCTTTAAGGGGTGAAAATTGTAACCCTTCGAAAACCGTTTAGGCAGTTTTTCGGTAATCGGCTAATTTTTCGGCTTTTTCCGTAAAAAGTCAAAAAAGGTATTTTTCTTTGTAGACCTAATTATACAAAATTTAGATAAGATATTACTATAATTTTGTCACTAAAATGTCACTTATAATTTTCTAGTTAAATAAAAAAAAATTCGTAATTAATTATTTTTTTATTATTTTAAGCTTTTAAAAATACATTAAATTAGTGATAAATACAAATTTAATTAGGTAAATTTCATAATTAGGAATCTTTATAAGCTAAAATATGGTGCTAATAAAATTGTATCATGACTTGCAAGACTTTGGTTTTATGGTTGGAAATTTAATGAAAAAATGAACTAAAATGGGGTTTTTTTGTAAAAAGTTGATGTGAAATGCATTAAATGAGATTTAAGGGATCTTTTTGACCTAGAAACCTCTACACAAAACCCACACCATCCTCCTCTTGCTGCTGGCCGAGCCTAGCTGCTGCAAATTCCCTCATTTCTCACTTCATTTTGCTATCAAAAATCCATTAAAAATTCACAAATTACTTCTCCAATTCAAAGCAAAACCCTAATCCACTCTCTCCTCAAACCAATTTAGTCCAAAACTTGATGAAAGGAGGCATCTTTGGTGGCTTGAGTATGCTAGGGTTCCACTTGTGAGGTGAAATTTCTAAACTAGTTGTTAACTTGTAGTTTAAATGTGCTAAAATTGAATTTTGAAGTGTTAATTTAGTAGTAATTGTTTGTTTAGGAAATTCAAGAATGGGATTTGATTTTGAATTAGGGTTTGTAGCATGGTTGATGGAGTTAAGTTAGGGTTTGGTTATCTAATTAGTTAGAGTGGTGAATTGTGCGATGTTACGCTCGCTAAATCGATAAATTGCGATATTTGCATCGAATCGGTATGCTTTTTGCTTACTAGATTTTTATTAAAATTAGCATGTGATCTAATTGCGTTATATTAGCGATATAATTAGCTTCATAAACGACTATTAGAGTGCGCGAACGCGGGGTTTTGTCTAGCCGGGTTTTAGTTTTGTCGATTTCCCCGAAATGACGATTCTAGTTAAGATTTAGCGATTTTCGTGTGTTTGCCCGCGCACCGAGTGCACGTTATGTTTAATTCGAGAGCGTCGATATTTGTATGTTGTGATTTGCATCGTTTTAGGATATGTAATCTTATGCTTGGTGTTGTGCAAATATAGGATCTGTCGGGGAAACATCGGACACGGCGCGTAAAGGTAAGGCGGTGGTCGGATCGGATTAGCGAGGCATTCAGGTGAGTAGATGTATTCATCTATGGGGGAATCGTCTGGATGGCGCGAGGCGCCCCTTAGTTAGGATTACCTTACTTCTTGCAAGATTTATATTGTTAGTTAGCTTATCCCTTTATGTTCATTGCATACCCTTATAGCTAACCGTATATTAGATTGCATGGACATTCATCTACACATATGCGATATCACTTCGTAGGACACGAACACCATTACCATTGGCTTCTGTTGCACGCGCACTATTCATGTGACACACACGCCTTTGGTAATTGCCATGCCACGAGCACCATAGAACCTGTTTAGCTTAGTGTCACCACTTGCATCATACATGATATATGAAATCGCATAGCATGTATATACCTTGCATCATCATCATACTTACATAGGTTTATAGCCACAAATCACTTCGCATACCTTGATATCATAGACATTTATCACATACAACATGTTGGGTATTATGATTTTCTTGAGGATTTCAGTATTGCTGCGATTTCTGGATTTTTTGGGGAAAACCGCAAGAATTTAACAAAAGCTTATATTTATCATTTTTAAAACAAAGTTGCGGTTTTCTCATGATGTATGTGTCGTCCACCATGAGTTTTCATGTTTTCTGTTGGATTTCGAGACCCGATTCGAGGAGTGGATGAACCGTCTCGGGTGCATGGTGGGCCCGGTATGGTACCCCGGGGCAAGAAGATCGAGTTGTAGACGATGAGCCTGGCAGGGGAAGACTACCTACCGGTGATGTCTGGCGCGGCGGATATCCGGAGGATACCGACCGTTGTCGTGAGATTTGATGGTATGGGCCGATCCGGACTGACGGAGCCCGATATTTGAGACATTGATACAGTGAGATATTGAGACAGATATGATTTCATATTTGGTGTCGATGCTTGACACGGTTTTCAGATGATTTCTTGATGATATTTAGCTATTATACAGATATTCCTTTTTTCTAAAGTTAAGAATGCAGAACTCTTAACATTTAAAACACTTAAAGATTTGGTAATGACATTGCATACATGTGCATGCATACTAGAGGTATTATATCACATATGGAAATACATGCTGTGACACATTTGCGTGCATTCTTACGATTGCCTTATTAGATGTTATATGCTACTCACGAGCTGGCAACTCACCCCCGTTGTGCCACAGTGTCTTGCAGGTCGGACCCGTCATCCTTGTAGCGGCGGGATATCTTATCATCAGCTCCTTTTGCTCAGACTCGCGACATCGCTCGTAGGTAGGTTGCGAGCACACTCTATCTCTTTTCTTTTGTACTATCATTGTATCTAGTATTCTCCATATACCACTTTATATTGTATATGCGACCTAGCGATGAGACTGAGAGATTGTATATTTGTGGTTTCTTTTGGGTCGAGCTCACTTGAGCCGGCGTTGTGTTTTCTGATATTTTGCGTTTCTTTTATGCTCTTTTCTTGATATTACTTATATATTGCATGTGATTCTGATCCGCCTTGGGCGAAGAGGTAGCTCCCGCTTGGGGATGCCATTTGTTTATTACAGGTTATCTATATATCTTGTTGTACCCATTTTGGGGGATAGAAAATACAAGGGAGACTCTGCCGAAATTTTCGGAAATTTTTGATGTTTTTAAAATGGAGTTCAATGCAACTTAATTGATTTAAAAATCATTTTCATGTAAGGTTTTCCTTCATTCTCTTTGGTTTCTTTTGGTTTAGATTTTCTGGGCTTTGGCTGACTTAGTTTACGTTACGCCTTTAAACGTCTCGTAATCTAAATGCCAGTCACGTTCCGTACTTTCGGGTCGTGACAATTTCATATACCTATGCTAGTACACCTACACCATTATCAATGATGCATATGTTACACTTACACAGATTTGCCGGTTCACACACCTTCATCATCGATAATTGCCATGTCATTACAAAGTAGAATTGCCACATCATGCCATGATATATTTTCTATGTTCATATCACTGTTCCACGTTGCATGAGATATACGGACATGCTTGCATCCTGTTAAATGTTGCATACATACTGATATGTACACCCACAAACATGGTTACAGCTACATGTACTTCATGCATACATACTGACTTGTACACCGACATATCTTGCTATAGCTGCATATACCCCTAAGTCGTATTGTATTGACATGTAATTTGAGACGTTGATTATTGCGCTTATGAAATGCATCATACATACTTGCTTACATGTAGATACTTATACCTTGCTACTGTTACATGTACGCCTTGTTAGTGTATATGCCCTAGAGGTCATTACTGTATCATATTAGTTTGTATATTACTTGATGGAAGCTTGCGATATTCACATTTGTATAGACAATCTTGCTCGAAATGGTAGTATGCTACTTGGTTTGTTTCTACATCAATGTGTACATATGTTTCTTTTAGCATATCACCTATACACATTAGTGGAGCCCTTAGGATCTTTGCTTGATTACCAGCGTTGTGATGGCAGTCACACTCGTGGGGGCTGGGTAATCCACAAGCACATCCTTATACAAGACCCTAGTCATAGGACTATCGAGACAGGGCATCGATACTCCGGAGTAGACTAGCGTATGCGCTTCTCATCCCTGCAGGGGAGATGGTCTGTCCCACAGCCGTCAGTACGTCGTTCTTGAGATAGTATTGTTAGTTGTATGTATGCCCTAGAGGCCAGTATTGTACAGATGATGTATATTATATTGGATGCTTGGACATATATAGAGATGGCTTTCTTGCTCGATATGATAGTATGCTATCTGGTTGCTCTTTATCTTAACATGTATACTAGTCTCTTTAAACTATCTTATAGTTACATGTTGGTAAAGCCCTTAGGATGTGTACTTGACTACCTGGAATATGATGCAGATCATACTAGTGGGGACATGGTATTCCATAAGTACATCCTTCAAGGTCCCAAGTCATGGGTGTATCGAGACGGGGCATCGATATACCAGTGTAGACTAGCGTATACGCTTCTCGACCCATGAGATGGGCGATGGATGATCCCATATCCATTGGTGTTTGACATCAGAGATGGTATACGGGTGCTCAGTGGAGACTGGGTACACTGGACGGACTCGCTGAGAACTCCCAGATGGTATTATACCTCACGTCAGATGGCAGTTCTCAGGTGACACTTGTACAGGTTAGTCTGTAGACCCGAGATCGTCATAGAGTCTTGTGTGATTCCCACTGTGCTTTGATCTCCACCTTACCACGTCCATAAGGGCGTGCAAAATGGTGGTTTTTGGGTACAGTCCCGAGTCACATGGAGGCAATGAGCGATAGGAGGGGTTTCGTCTCTCCCGATATTGGGGGTTGATGTTGTACTGTGCTCGATTGGCCGTAACAGGGAAGTCCCTGGCCAGGGCTGTTTCAGAGATTTGCTGGTAAATGTTACCAGTAGTTTCTCGACCCGTTATGAGCCTCACATCGGCACGACTTATCGATTATTGGGGTCTGACGTTTACCACCCCTAGACTTGATATGCAACATATCAGACGAGGAGACCGGACTGTACGGGAAGTATTGCCGATCGGCTCGACCGGAGTTGTAGCAGGTTCGCTTCTTCTCTTCTGATCGCTCAATACCCGGGTGGCCGTTACGTTTAGCTGACCGCTTGCGGCTTGGGGGTGCTTGATATGATCATCACCCAATGCCGGCGTATTGACGAGTCTCAGAGTCCCACAATGGAGTTTCCTAGTCCAGGCGAAACGTTGTGGTACGCATATGCGATATGCGCATTAACCCGATTAAAATGCGCGTATAGGATACCGTATATTGATCGGGCGGCTTGCTTTTGGTAGGGGTCATATGTGATATGGCTGGATTGATAAATCAAGTGTTGATTTATCATTTAACCATTAGTTTCTCACTAGAAATCCTTTCTTGTGTTGGATGGATGTATGAATGCATGTATGTTTTTCTTTCTTTCTAGTTTCATGCACATATGGATGTGTATACATATATACATACATACATCATCTATCATGGTTGATTATACAAAGAAAATGGTGGCAATATAAGACTCACACCATGGTTTAGTTTATATATATTTATTATTGAATTTGATTTAAAACAAAAGAAAAGGAAAGGATAATTCATGGAAGCTTTCTACACTCTTCTTGACCTAACCATGCTCACCCACCTTTTAACCATGGATTACTTTTCCTTTTGTGTTTTAACTCAAGTTCAATAATGATTCAACCATGGTTTGAGATGAGAGATAAAAAATATATAAAGATATATTTTCTATTTTTCAACTAGAGGTTTTTCTTCTCTTGAAAAATATAGCCATCATCTTCTTCTTCCTCTCTCATTTTGCTCACTAGATTTTTGTAGTGAGCAATATAATCATCAAGTTAGGATTTTGAAGTGAGAAAGAGAACCACAACACCATTCTACACAAGTCTAGCCCACTTGTTTGGAGTGTTAACTTGATTTCGTTCACTTGATCGGATAAAGTCGCAAGCTTGGACAAAGCGGACTCCGGGTGGATCATCGGTGACCTCGAGGAGTTCAAGCGGAGTTCTTTCAAACCCCAAATAGCCGAGGAGTCTAGCGTAGGGAGCTACAAAGGTTGTACTCTCTAAACCCTAGCATTTCTTTCATATGATGATGTGAAAAATTTGAAACCCTAATCGATTCTAGGAACGATTCTTTGTTAGTTAACTTAGCACCCTAAAGACTCCACTTTTGGTTCATGTGATGCTCCCAAACCCTTCATTTGGTGCTAGGCTAACCTTTCAAGTATGCGGGTGCTCGTTAGGTTACGAGTACATTGGACAGGACTCGTCAGGAACTGTTGGATGGTACTATACCTATCGTCAGTTATCAGTTCCCAGGTAACTTGAGTACAGCTTAGTCCGCTGACTTGACACTGTCACTTCGCCTCGAGTGTGTTCCCACTGTTCTTAGATTGCTATCCTACCACGGCTCAAAGGATTTATGCAAACAGGTAGTAGTTGGGTGCAGTCCCGAAGCACTTGGAGGCAGTGACGGTTAGACAGGATTCGTCTCTCCCAGTATTGGGAGTTGATATCGCGCTGTGTCTAGGAGAGCCATTACACAAAGTCCCTGGCAACGGCAAGCGAGTTATACTGGTAGGTTATCCAGTGTTGTCTCAGGGTGTTCTGGGCTACACTCCGACACGACTTGTACCGCTATTAGGGGACTGACGTTCACCACCCCCTAGGCCCGCCATGCGATATTCTCAGACGAACAGACCGGACTGTATGGAGATTATAACATTCAGGCTCAGTAGAAGTTCGGATGGGTTCACCTCATCAGTCTTTTTATCGGCATCTACCTGAGGGCCGTTACGCACAGCTAGTGCCGCTTGCGGTCTGTGGTTAAACCCACTGCCAGTATAGTGTCGAGTCTTTAGAGTCCCACACAGAGAGCTATTCGCCTTTGGGCATGTAACGTTTTCAAAATAATAAAATATGATTTTTGGGAAATTTTATAATTTAATATTATTTTAATGAATATTTTAATATTCTGGTATAATTAAATACAAATAAATGGGGAAAAATTATGGAAAATTCTAAAATTGGGTATTTTATGGAATTATGCCATTTTAATGTTTTTAAGACTAGTTATATGCTGAATTAGTGTTAATCGCGATTAAAAATCGCTAATTGGATTTTTAGCATTTTTGTGCAAAAATGTGCACATATCATTTTCCACACTTATTACACTTGTGTTACATTTCTATTGCCATGGTTGTTCTTTTAGGTTCACTATTAGAGTGAGAAGGAAAAGAAAAGAAAGAAAAAGTAATGATGATGATGAGAGAGAGAGACTAGGTCAACCCCCACTTTTTGAACCATACTCCCATCATTTTCCCCCTCTCATTCTCTCTCCTCTCCCTCTCTTGAGCTGCTGCCCTCTCTCTCCCTCTTCATGAAACCCTAGATCCACAATGAAATCCAACCCAAAACCCCATTCCCACTTCACAAAACTTACTCACAAGCTCACTAGCTACACATTGAACCTAGCAAGATTGGATTTGGAGGACTTTGAGCAACTCAAGAATTTTCTTGAGTTGCCAAAGGAGGTAATTTCTGCACCTATTAGAGTAGTATCTCATTTCTTGTGCATCAATTCTAGTTTCATATCGATATTGTGTCATTTTGTGGACTTTGGAGAATTCAAGTTAGGGTTTAGGGTTAGACCTGAAATCAAAGTGGAATTGAGGCTTGTTGTGACCTTAGAACCCCTTGTGTGATGCTAATTTGAACCCAAACCTGAACTTGAAACTAGAATACGGAATTACGAAATCGATGTAGAAGAAAAACTGTAAATCTGGAAGTGTTTTGTGGAATCTGCTATCACCCTGAGACCCCAAAAATAAAACTGAGTTGACAGTGAGATGTGAAGGCACCATAGAACCACCACACCAAACCCTAGCCCCCAACTCCAATTCCAGGCCACCAATTTATCCTTTCTGGCTGCAATTTGCGGCTAGAGCAGGAGGGAATTGCCTCGATTTTTGTGCATGGCCCTATTTCCTCTAGTCTTGACCCTGGGTATGTCTAGTTTTGACTGATTCCATCTAGGGTGAAATCTGGGTTGATTTGCTTGAGTTGGTGTATGATTTACGACTTGTTTTAGTATGGATTTTGGTATTTGGTGATTCATTCCTATCGGGTGGCGTTTGGACGTTAACGACAAGTGGATATTGATCGTGTTTACAAACGAGTCGATAGGTTTTTACCTATGCGGGTAGCGTGTGCTATTTTGGTTTCCGATGTGATTTTCATGTGCTTTAGCGTTGTGATATACCTGTAGGTACCCTACGAGATGTTGAGGCAAAGAAGATGAAGATGGCGACATCGGCACCGATACATGAGAAGCAAGGTGAGTGGATTTATATCTACGGGGAGAAGTCGGGTGGATGGCGTATAGCACCCCCGCAGTCCGTGGTGATGTATACGAATACGTATACACCCATATATTTATTATGTGTTGTTTAGGATTATTGATAGTAATAATGGATTATTGGTGATAAGGATGTGTTGGTTGAGTATAGTGCGAAACCCTAGAGTAGTGGTTGCACCCACACATACACATACACACATACTTGCATACATTCTTTCATTTATCTGTGCGCATATGATGGTGTGTATATCTACACATGGGTATGGGACTATATGTTCATATACGGGTTTTGAGGATGATACGTGGGATTGAGATTTGATTGAGGCCGTGAGATTTGGCGACATGACAGAGTTCGTATTGGAGATGAGATATGATGGTGGTGATACCTGTCATGTGATGAGATAGTGTGATATCGACTCAGATTTAGGTGGTTTCCATACCCCTCTCTATTGACTGGATTGTGGGTTCGTAGTTCGCATAGTAGGCATTAGACTAGACCCGAGTCATACCTATTTCAAAACTAACGAATCAGGGATGTTTTAAAGATAGGCAAAAGGGTTTATACGGATATTTTCAAAAGGCGCATCTTTTCTTAAAACACCGTAGCCCTTATTTTACCAAAAGCCCTGATTCGTTTTATTTCAAAAGGCAAGGTTGCATGATATATCTATTGAGGCAGGTTCTCTACTGTTGCGTTGATTATTCGATTCCGCATATCAATGCTATTTGCATTGCATCGCTTGTATTGTTGATATATTTCAGTCATGCTGCTAGGACACCAGCACCATTATCGATGATGCGTACGTTCCACGTACACTGTTGCCGGCTCACACACTTCATCATCGATAATTGCCATGTCACTACACTGTAGTACTATTGCATTCAGGATATGATTCTTGGACGACAGACTGATGTGCTTACATTTCCTTTACATGTGACACACTTCATGCTTGCTGATTATACGCATTGAGATATGTTGATTCCATGATATTTCTGGTTTTTGGGAACCGTGGGTGTTTAAATAGGGAATATGTAACTGTTTTAAAACCCGGTTACCCTTGATATGATATTTCAGTGCGTCCACCATGTGTTTTCTCGGTGCTGAGAGCGACATGTGAAACCCGATTCGAGGAGGCGGATGAGGCCGATTGCGGGTACATGGTGAACCCGGTATGGTTCCCCGGGGCAAGAAATGTTTTTCGTGGAGCAGACGATGAGCCTGGCAGGGTGGCGTGTACCTACCGGTGATTGGTTGGACCTGGCGGTTATCCGGAGGATACTGACCAGAGTCGATAGATGGATATGGGCGTACTGCCGGGGCCGAGGGCCGATACCGCAGACAGAGCCCGTGTGCCGATCCGGACTGACGGAGCCCGATATATGAGGATTTACGTGCCGATGCTGGGCACAGTTTTCATGATGTTTTCGAGTGCCGATGCTGGGCAATCCGGTTCCATGATTTTGACGTGTCGCGAGGGACACTGGTGGTTTATATCCTCATATTTCCATTCATATGCTGATGATATTTACATTCATGATGGTTATTGTCATTGGGTGACGAGTGGACGGGATCCACGTATATGCAGATTGATTTCATTGATTGTACCTCACATTTATGTTATGCTATTACCTGAGGCACTGGCATGAGTACTTGGCACTACACTCATGTATAGAGATTACATTGCCAGTTTAGCATGTTTCAGACTTATTCATATTGAGGTTTTTATATCTGATCGTATTGACCTAGGATGGGTCATGCATTCGATCTCTGCTTATAGATATTTTTCTATTCACGAGTTGGCAACTCACCCCCGTTGTGCCACAGTCCTTGCAGGTTTTTGCCGTACAGATTCCATAGCGGCATTTCTGGCACACTGCTTCCATATGGGTGACTTGCGTTGGTAGGTGGGTTCTTTTGTATCAGAACCGCCATTGTTCATGTATTATTTATTGTATCTAGTCATTCCATCAACCAAAACTTGTATATTGTTTCAGACTTAGAAACAGTGGTGTATTATTTCGACCTTAGAGTCGCGCTTGTAGTATTACGGTTTTCT
Organism: Agapanthus africanus; assembly: GCA_030015575.1. Lineage (NCBI taxonomy): Eukaryota > Viridiplantae > Streptophyta > Magnoliopsida > Asparagales > Amaryllidaceae > Agapanthus > Agapanthus africanus. Next base: position 243,239,939 of record JASDDO010000012.1, read on the forward strand.
GGCTGTTTTGAGATTCTTTTTGGGTTTTGATCCTCGCCCTTTGGCGTTGTATATTATTATTGCTTGCGTGGTTGTGACCGTTGATTGACGAAGAGCTAGCTCCCGCTTGGGGATGCCTTTTATCATTTCATATATATTATTCTTGTTGTACCCCGTTTGGGGCCAGTTTTTACAAAGGAAACTCTGCCGAAATTTTCAGGTAAGGTTACACATTTTAAAAATGCATATTCGGCTTAGTTAATTAAAAACTTGATTTTCGAAACGTGATTTCCTTACTTCTTAAAATTAGTTTTCCTTATTTACTCTTTAAATGGTTTTAGATTTCTGGGCTTTTGGCTTACTTGGATCAGATGGGGTCCTATAGACTTCATATGGTTCAAGGGCCAGTCACGTGCTCTTTCGGGTCGTGACAGGGCAAAACAGAGTAGAGGTCGCATGGTTTTGCGACAGGGTTCGTTCACATCCACGCACTTGTGCACGTTTGGTGTCCGGGCAGTTATTACTAGCGGTCTTTGGTTTAAACCAGATCCTAGTATACGTTTTGGGATTGGTTTTATCTCGTTTGTATTCGTGTTGCTCGGAACGCGGATGCGGGTGTGTATGCACGGTTGACCGAGACAGAGGCAAAAGATTCTCATTAGGGTTGTTGATTGTTGACTTTTACTAAACCCTAATGAGAATAAGAAATATGATTAATAATAATATTAATTAAGTATTATTGTACCATGGTTGGGTTGAAAATTTGACTTTGTTGACCGGTTGACTAGTTTGGACTTGTTGACCATCATCATTTCAATGGCTATCATTTCTTGGCTATGACTTTTGCTTGCTTGTTTGTTTACAAAATGCATTAAATGCGTGAAATGATAATGCCATTGACATGAACAATCACAAATACGTAATTATTATTATTATCATGATTATTTTTGTTTTTGAGAGCATGGTTGTAAAAAGTCTTTCTCATTCTATCATTCTCACTCTCTCTCATCCAAACTCTCCATCTTCCTCTTGCTCTTCCTCTTACTCATGGTTCTCTTGTTTCATGAGTTGAGAAATAAGAACCATTGAGATAAAACCCTAAAACACTTCTCTACTCATCTTAGAGTACAAGGTCTAGCAATCCAAGTATTTTAGTTTCCTCTTGATTGAGGTTGGAGCCAAAGGTAGAAGCTTTTGGGTGGATCCATCTTCGGCACAAGGAGACGACGAGGTGAGGCCGATCCGACCACTACAAGGAGTCGATGAGAAGGAGTTCAAGATTAGGTATAACCCCTAACATTGTATCTAATCTCTTAGTTAGGTTGTTAGATAGTTTGTTTAGCAAAGATTCGGTTTCTAGTCCATGTTACCTTCAGCGAAAAAATCGTTTTTCACCATTTCCGCATCCCGAAAGAACCGGGACTGGTAACGTGGACTTACAGTGGTATCAGAGCCTCGCTAAACACTATCTAGCATGTTAGCAAAGTATCTAGAATTTCGATAGGAGGAAAAATCACAAAACACGCCCGAGATTCGAACTTTCTGCCGATTTTTAAACTGCTCTAAAAATAATTTGACATATCTTAAAAATCGGCTCAGTGTTTTCTGTAAACACACAGCAAAAACGATCCAGCGAGTCGACCAACTCACCGCGGAACCGCTGTAAGAACATGCTTCTTGCCGCGGATCCGCGACCGAGTTGACTCGGCCGTGGGTCGGTTTTACTGCAGTGTGTTTTGTGTGGTGTTTTGGGATTTTTGGAATATGTTGTTTCCGCCCAGATTTTCCAGAAAACTAATTTGTGTTTCGGGTGGTTACAAATCCGTATTTTGATCGAAATTCTATAGACTTTAGCTAATGGGTTATATCTGTGATGTGATATATGTATTGAACGTCTGCTAATCGCTATACGTCGATTAGTGGGGGTTATACATATCTATGATCTGTAATGTTGCTGGTATGTCTATATGAATTCGTTGGATTGTCGCGGATGAATAGCCGGTGGTTGTGAGATGAGAGTTTTCTTTAACTTTTCATTTGATGTAATATGTAATTGATGTAATATTATTTGTATGGCCGCACATCCGGGATGAGGTTGTAGCCGCCATTGTATATTATTTCTTTTACTGTTTTTGCTCCTAGGATAGACCCAAGGTGGGGTGCACAAACTACCGGGTACCTCGAAGTGCCGAGTGGCCTACTCACGTTGTTGAGGGAGGTTGCTTCACTTCGGGTATTTGGCGGGTAGTTTGCCACACCCGTAGGGGTCTAGGGTGGGGTCTTGGCTATTCATCGCGACCGTGTAATCCGCTTTTCGTTGCAGGCTCGAACGAAACATGGATTCCTACTATATCCAATGTGTTCATCTGTGATCTGGAATGGCTATCATTGCATCTGACGAATGTAAATATCTATATATGATATCTATTTAGGCGTTGCTTATGTTTTGCATCCGCGCTAGTCCAGCCCCCGCTCTGTCGTTAGTTAAGTAACCTAACGGGTAATGACGGGCCCCGTGGCTAATGCGGATGTCATAAGCGTACGTCATATTTTCGTTGTTTTCTGCAATGGTAGGATTAAATGATGGGACGCATTAAATTAATGCAAGAAAATAAACCAAAGTTAAAGTCGTTGGAACAATTTCAAAACCACTCGGTTTCTTTTCAAAAGCAACTTTTAAACGCGGAGCTTAAGCCACTCCTTTTAAAAGCTATCACGTTCCATAGATTATATCATGTTCACTACGTTCACGGTTTCGCCAAAACCATTCGTAGCCCTCCGTCATTTCATATGGATAGTCAATAGTATTCAAGCTATGTTTGTTGGCCAAAGTCAAGGCATAGTGATTGGTAGCTATTGGATATTCATATGCAGCATAGATAGATGCGTTGGTTTGGGACAGTCGTACTGCCTTGTTGGCCAATGTCAAGGGTAGGTACGGGTGGGTTCAAATTAACCTGGAGAATGACAGGTAGAAATTGACATGTGACTTATGATTTGTTGGCCAAAGTCAAGGTCATAAGAGCATGGGGCAAAAATCCACATCGGGAGTTTCTAAAGAAACTAAAACTTGCTAGCGCTGCATACCATTTGGAGTATGATGATTCTGGTAGGATTCCTTCAGTTTTGTCACACGATGATATTTGGATCCCGATCCTACTGTGAGTATATGCTACTCCTCGGAAAATTTCTCACTTAATGATCAAGGCTATAAACCAAGTAGGTGTCTAGAAAGGTTTTAGCGGGGCTACGCCCACAGGGAAAATAGGTTATTTAATTAAGGAACTTCGCGAAAGCGTTGGAAAACCTCCCTCGAAGTACCAACACTGGCCTGGCTGATGGTTAAGCAAGTATTGTACGGTGAGATTGATCCCGACTAATTCTTCCTTTTTGGTTTGAGGAGGAATTCGAGAAACAGTGGGAGCCATCCTGTTTAGACAAACTAAAAACCACTCTAAACTTGCAAGAGCATCATGCTAAAGTGTTTCTTCTCTCTCTCCTAATTGCAGCGACCAAACGTAATGACCGGACTTAAGTTATTACTAGATAAAAACATACTGACAGGGCCAAACTACAAAGATTGGCTCAGGAATGTCAAAATGGCAATCACTTATGACAAGCTGGGATATCTTCTTACCACCAAAGCTCCCCCTGTCCCAGGTCCCACCTCCAGCGTCGCGGATAAGGAAATCCGCAAGACCTGGGAGATCGACTGCGTGAAGGCCAAGTGTCTCGTGCTTGCCTCTATGGACAATGAACATCAGAGGAGGCACGAGAATATGGACCTTGAATCCATATTTCTCTATACAAAAGAACTGTATGGAGAGCAATCCCGTATCGCCAAATACGAAGTCTCGAAAAAGCTATTTTCAGCGAGATTGGCCGTCGGATCATCGGTAGCGGAACACGTGCTTAAGATGATTGGCTACATAGAAGAGCTCACGGACCTTGGGACCACGTTAGAGAGCGAGCTCTATACTGACTTGATTCTCCAGTCCCTTCCTTCCACTTACGCCCAGTTTATCCTGAACTTCAACTTGCAAGAAAAAGAAGTTGAACTTTTAGAACTCCTCAACATGCTGAGGAGTGCAGAGGGCACCTTACAGAAAGTAAGGGAAACATCCACTTTGTTTGTTGGAGGATCTTCCTCTTATAGGTCCAAGGCAAAAGCCAAGGGAAAGAAGAAGAAAGCCCCCACCAAACCAAGCGGCGGTGTTAGTAAAGTGGAAACGAAGGAAAAAACAAGGGCAACAAAGATAGCGGGGCAACTTGTGGGAAAGGAAGAATGCTTCTATTGTCATAAGAAAGGACACTGGAAAAAGGATTGCAGGGCTTGGAAGGCCAAGAACCAGGACCCGAAGCAAGTTGTGGCTTCGGCTTCAGGTGTGTATGTTATTGAAAATTGTCTATCAATAAAATCTACTTCCTGGGTATTGGATACCAGATCAGGATCTCATATCTGTAATTCTTTGCAGGCATTGAGAAAGCGTAGGTTTTTGAAAGCAGGTGATATGACCCTCAGAGTTGCAAACGGAGCTGGCATGGATGCTGAGTCCGTGGGGGACTATCACTTAGGATTGTCAGATGGACATGTTTTGGTTTTATGGGATTGTTATTTTGTACCCAGTGCGACTTGCAATATCATATCTTAATCTTTAATGTCTAAAGAAGGTTATGATTTTGCATTTGTAAGCAATGTTGTAAACATTCACCTTAATCATGTTCTGATTGGGTCAGGTACATTAAGCAACGGTATATACGTATTAAACCAACCACAGATTTTCAATGTCCAGTTTACACACAAAGGAAAGTCTCCAGAAATAAATCATGCTTTCTTATGGCATTGTAGACTGGGTCACATCAATGAGAGAAGGTTAACGAAGTTACATACAGAAGGATATTTGGATCCGTTCGAATATCAATCATATGCAACTTGTCAATCCTGTCTCAAAGGAAAGATGGCAAAGACTCCATTCACTGGACACGGAGTAAGAGCGAGCGAGCTCTTGGGGCTCGTACACAGCGATGTGTGCGGTCCAATGTCTACACATGCACGAAGCGGTTATTCTTACTTCATTACTTTTACGGATGATTTTTCAAGGTACGGATATATCTTCTTAATGAAACATAAATCTGAAGCCTTTCGAAAATTCCAGGAATACAAGAATGAAGTAGAAAAACAAACAGGCAAAAGTATCAAGACACTGAGATCTGATCGAGGTGGTGAATACTTGGGTACCGAGTTCCAGGATTACCTAAAGAAGAATGGAATTATCTCTCAGCTTACTCCTCCATACACTCCACAACATAACGGTGTATCGGAGAGATGGAACCGAACCCTATTGGATATGGTATGTTCTATTATGAGTAACGCTGAGTTGCCGCGATCATTCTGTGGATATGCACTAGAATCAGCTGCATACCTTTTGAACCGAGTTCCAACTAAGACAGTGCCTACCACACCATATCAGATGTGGAGTGGGAAGAAACCCTATATTAAGCACATTAAGACATGGGGATGTCCAGCTTTTGTCAAAAAGCAGCATGCGGACAAACTCGAGGCACGCTAAGTACAGTGCAAGTTTGTGGGATATCCAAAGAACTCCAAGGGATATTTCTTCTATTGCGAAGAGGAACAAAAGGTTTTTGTTTCTCGTCTTGCCCGCTTCTTGGAAGCTGAATTTTTGGAAAATCAGATAAGTGGGGGCGCAATAGAACTGGAAGAAATTCCAGAACCACGAGCTATTACTGAAATCTTAGTAGATCCAGAGGGTTCGAAAGAACAGGACATTCCTGCGTCGCTCCGTAGAAGTAGTAGGCAGTCTCATCCGCCCGAGAGATGCTAAGGTTTTCTCATAGACGGGGATAGAGAGGATTGCATCATTGATAATGATGAGCCGACTAGCTTCCATCAGGCCATTCAGAGCATTGACTCGGTAAAATGGCTGGATGCAATGCGGACCGAAATAGAGTCTATGTACACCAACAAAGTATGGACTTTGGACGTTGCTCCAGATGGGGTAAAACCCGTAGGATGCAAGTGAATCTTCAAAAGGAATATTGGTGTAGATGGACAGGTTGAGACCTATAAGGCTAGAATTGTTGCAAAGGGTTTTCGTCAAAGACCTGGTTTGGACTATGACGAAACCTTTTCTCCAGTGGCTATGTTGAAATCCATTCGAATCCTTCTTGCCATTGTTGCCTTCCACGATTATGAGATTTGGAAGATGGACGTAAAGAATGCTTTTCTAAATGGAAATTTAGAAGAGTGTCTATAAGTACCAGCCAGAGGGTTTCATTCAGAGTGGGAGCAGCGGAAAAGTGTGCAAGTTGCTTAAGTCCATTTATGGACTAAAGCAGGCATCGCGGAGTTGGAACATCTGTTTTGATGAGACGGTCCAAGAATTTGGCTTTATCAAAAATCCAGATGAACCATGAATCTATAGTAAAATTGCAGCACGAACTGTCGTGTTCCTCGTTTTATACGTGGAAGGCATTCTCTTGATAGGAAATGACATTCCTATGCTATAATCTGTCAAAGGGTTCTTATCATACAGGTTCTCCATGAAAGACCTGGGTGATGCCTCTTACATTCTGGGGATCCGGATCCATCGTGATAGATCCAAGAGGATATTAGGACTTTCATAGTCCAGGTACATCGACACCATACTGAAAAGATTCAGTATGGATGATTCCAAGCACGGTAATCTACCGGCTTGTCACGGGATCACCCTCTCCAAAGAGATATCTCCCAAAACTGATTTGGAAAGGAATCGCATGTCTATTATACCCTACGCTTCTGCGGTAGGCTCTATAATGTATGCGATGTTATGTACCAAACCAGATGTACCTTATGCACTAAGTGTGGTAAGCCGGTATCAGTCAAACCCTGGGGAGAAGCACTGGATAGCGGTAAAGAACATTCTCAAGTACCTGAGAAGGACTAAGGAGATGTTCTTGGTGTATGGCGGAAAAGACCTCCAGATCGAGGCCTTTGCTGACTCCAGCTTCCAGAGTGACAAGGATGATTCCAAGTCCATGTCGGATTATGTCTTTACCCTCAATGGAGGGGCGGTGTATTAGAAGAGTTCCAAACAGGAAACCATTGCTGATTCAACGATGGAAGCGAAATATATCGCTGCTGCTGATGCCGCAAAAGAAGCCGTCTAGATAAGGAAGTTCATAAAAGAACTTCAGGTGGTTCCGTCCATTGTTGATCCAATACCTCTGTATTGTGACAACAACGGGGCTATAGCTTTAGCGAAGGAACCCAGGTCCCATCAGAAGTCCAGACACATCTTGAGGCGGTATCACCTGATCAGGGAGATCGTGGATCGCCAGGAGATTGAGGTTCGGAGGGTTGCTACGGAAGATAACACTGCAGATTTATTCACGAAGTCCTTACCCCAGACTCAGTTCGAGCGGCTGATCGAGATGATAGGTCTTCGATACGCCAGTACATGGCCTTAGTGCAAGTGGGAGATTGCCCTAGAGGCCATTACTGTATCATACTATTTTGTATATTACTTGATGGAAGCTTGGGATATTCACATTTGTATAGACAATCTTGATCAAAATGGTAGTATGCTACTTGGTTTGTTTCTATTTCAATGTGTACATATGTTTCTCTTAGCATATCACATATACACATTAGTGGAGCCCTAAGGATCTTTGCTTGATTACCAGCGTTGTGATGGCAGTCACACTCGTGGGGGCTAGGTAATCCATAAGCACATACTTATACAGGTCCCTGGTCGTAGGGCTATCGAGACAGGGCATCGATACTCCGGAGTAGACTAGCGTATGCGCTTCTCATCCCAGCAGGGGAGATGGTCTGTCCCACAGCCGTCAGTACGTCGTACTTGAGATAGTATGCGGGTGCTCGTTAGGTTACGAGTACACTGGACAGGACTCGTCGGGAACTGTTGGATGGTACTATACCTATCGTCAGTTATCAGTTCCCAGGTGACTGGAGTACAGCTTAGTCTGCTGACTTGACACTATCACTTCGCCTCGAGTGTGTTCCCACTGTTCTTAGATTGCTACCCTACGACGGCTCGAAGGAGTCGTGCAAACAGGTAGTAGTTGGGTGCAGTCCCGAAGCACTTGGAGGCAGTGACGGTTAGACAGGATTCTTCTCTCCCGGTATTGGGAGTTGATATCGCGCTGTGTCTAGGAGAGCCATTACACAAAGTCCCTGGCAAGGGCAAGCGAGATATACTGGTAGGTTATCCAGTGTTGTCTCAGGGTGTTCTTGTAGGGTTCCTAGGCACTCTTGTGAAGTTTCTAAAGGCATCAAACGTGCCCGGATTAAATTTTAGACGTGCCGAACAACCCAAAGCCGGGATCTTTGCTAGATTATTAGGGTTTAACATGCAATAAGATAACTTTTATCTAAGTGTGAGGGATTACAACCTTGGTAGTCCGCTCCTTCACTTCACAAGCTCCGAGTAGAAGTCCCTTTGCCGCGATCCACGATCTCCCGGACTCATGAGAGGCTCCACGACTCGAACGATCCATTCTAGCTCGTCGTATTCCAAATCTCCGATGATCTACCTCGAGGTTTCTACGACCCAAGCTTTCTCACTCTTAAAGAAGAGAACACACTAATCCCTTGGGCTAGATGAGATGAGGATGAGAGAGTAGTAATTTTGCTTTCTTTTTATATCATTCTCTCATTTTCTTTCATCACTTAAGGATTTTCAAGAGAGCTTTTCTTGAAGAAGGAAGAAGATGATAATGGAAAATATAATCATAAGCTTAAAACCTTTTGTGATGAATAGAAAGAATTATATGATTGATTTGTAAACCATGGTCAAGGATGATAGGATAAGAATGAGTAGAGAATAAACTATAGTTAGGGTTTGGTTTGGTTAATAAATGTGTCATCCATAAATATCTTCACAATGACAAAAGAAATTGCTTCTAGAAGCAACTTGAAGCAACTAACCCTAATCAAACCCTAACCTCAATTAATCATCCTTAAACATGTTTAACAATTAATCATATCATGTCACAATAATATATATCACATATATATATTATATATTTGCAACAAAAGAAAATAATACAATTAACATATATCGCATATATATCAATGTATCATCCCGTGAGAAAATGAAATATTAAAGCAAGCCAATATTAGATAATGTAATAATATATCATATATATTATTATACATTAAATCATCGAATCAACACTTGAATCGATGATCCGGCTATATCGAATATTACCGACTAATATATCATGTACCGATTCATCGAATCAACACTTGATCCGATGACCCGGTTCATATCTAAATATCCTGAGAATATAATACGGTATCCCATATCGCATTATTCTCGTTCCTGCACATATCACATATGTGCCACTACTCTGTTTCTCCTGAGCCAAGAAACCTCTGTGTAGGACTCTAAAGAATCGTCAATACGCCGGTAGCAGGTGATGATCATATCAAACACCCACAAGCTGCAAGCGGTCAGCTAAACGTAACAGCCACCCAGGTATTGAGCGATCAGAAGATCAACAAGCTAGCCTGTGCGTTCTCCTGTGAATCCGATCAGTAACACTCCCGTACAGTCCGGTCTGTTCGTCTGATATGTCGCATATCAAGTCTAGGGGTGGTATACGTCAGACCCCAGTAACCGATAAGTCGTGTCGATGTATGGCTCATAACGGGTCGAGAAACTACTAGTAACACTTACCAGTAAATCTCTATATCAGCCCTGGCCAGGGACTTCCAGTTATAGCCAATCGAACACAGCACAACATCAACTCCCTATACCGGGAGAGACGAATCCCCTCCTATCGCTCATTGCCTCCATGTGATTCGGGACTGTACCCAAAAGCCACCGTTTTGCACGCCCTCTTGGACGTGGTAAGGTGGAAATCAAAGCACAGTGGGAATCACACAAGACTCCATGACGATCTCGGGTCTTCAGACTACCCTGTACCTGTGTCACCGGAGAACTGCCATCTGACGTGTGGTATATCACCATCTGGGAGTTCTCGGCGAGTCCGTCCAGTGTACCCAGTCTCCACTGAGCACCCGTACACCATCTATGATGTCTAACACCGATGGATATGGGATCATCCATCGCCCATCATATGGGTCAAGATGCGTATACGCTAGTCTACTCTGGTGTATCGATGCCCTGTCTCGATATACCCTCGACTAGGAACAGTTATAGGATGTACTCATCGACTACCGCGGCCCCACTAGTATGATCTCATCATAGTCCCAGTAGTCGAGTACAGATCCTAAGGGCTTTATCAACATGTGAGAGTAAAACAGTAAACCAATACAAGTCAACATGTTAAGATAAAGTGAAACCAAATAGCATACTATCATGACGAGCAAGAAAGTCTTCTCTATATATAACCAAGCATCCATTATAATATACATCAAATGTACAACAATGGCCTCTAGGGCATATACATAACTAACAATCTCCCACTTGCACTAAGGCCAGCTGCTGTAGTATCTCATACCTAGCATCCCGAATAATCTCTCAAACTGTATCTGGGGAATAGCCTTCGTGAATGGATCCGCAGTGTTGTCCTTCGTATCTACTCTCCTGACCTCGATCTCCCGGTGATCAACTATCTCCCTGATCAGGTGATACCGCCTCAGAATATGTCTGGACTTCTGATGGGACCTGGGTTCCTTGGCCAAAGCCACAGCTCCATTGTTATCACAATACAGAGGTATTGGATGCTCAATGGATGGAACCACACCAAGTTCACTAATGAACTTCTTGATCCAGACAGCCTCTTTGGCAGCATCGTTGGCAGCGATGTATTCAGCCTCCATCGTTGAGTCTGCAACAGTATCCTGTTTGGGACTCTTCCAACATACCGCCCCTCCATTGAGGGTAAAGACAAAACCCGAATGCGACTTAGAGTCGTCCTTATCACTTTGGAAGCTGGAATCGGTAAAGGACTCCACCTGGAGTTCTCCATTACCATACACCAAGAACATCTCCTTAGTCCTTCGTAAGTACTTGAGAATGTTCTTCACTGCTGTCCAATGACTCTCTCCAGGATCTGCTTGATACCGACTCACTACACTTAGGGAGTATGCTACATCGGGTCTGGTACATAGCATCGCATACATGATAGAGCCTACTGCCGAAGCATATGTAAGTCTACGCTAGCGCCCCGGCAGTCTACAGACGCCAAATGCGGAACAAAAACTTTTAAACTTGGCGCTATCGTATACTTTAACCCGGATCTGCCATTATTGCTAAACTAACAAACTGTAAAGAGTGTAGGAATGTTATACCGAACGATCCGAGTCCTTCGTTCTTCAACCATCATCCCACGCTCCGTTGCGGCTGCTCCGATCTCGTCGATCTCCGATCTCCTCGTCGAGGTGGCACCACATGATCGGTTCTTTAAACGGGCCCCCGCCTCTGACTCGAGGCAACTCGATCGTCAAGTTTGCCAAAAGAGACGACCAAGATTGATGTAGAGAATGAGTAGATGACTTTGTCTCACTTCGTCCAAATCCGTGGACGATCGGCTAATGAAGTTGCCGAAGGAATCGGGTGATGGAATGAAATGGACTGTGAAATTCCATACACCGATAAAACCTATCATAATCTTTTCTCTCTAAAATGAAACCAACAAGTGAGAGTCTGTATAAGGAGAGAGAGAGGGCAAGCCATATATAGCAAGAGGGAGGTGACCGTAGGAGAGGGGGGTGACCACAAGAGAATGCTTCTCACTTCAAAAATATCTTAAGCAATCCAAAACCATTAATAACAAAGCATGAATCACTAATAACACCTCATCAAGCATTAATGAATCATTAAATGCAACCAATGAAAACTTAACACCATTTAATCCTAGTCACCTTATCTAGAACCTTCTAGAAGAATCCACACTCATCTCAAGAAAAGACAAATCCGTCTTTAACCGAATGTTAAAAGACGGCTGATAGAAAACTAGAAACTGGCAACTTCCAAAAGTGATCCTGAAACAACTTTCAGGATAACCCCGAAACTGTATAAATATACCCGCATTTTTATTACGACCGAATACAAATGCAACTGAGACAAAGATATTATACCTACTCAATATAATACTCGGATCCGGCTTAAACCAAAGCCGACCAGTATCATCTGCCCGAAAACTGACACGTGCGTAAACGCACGTGCATTTTCCGAACCCTGCCATAAAACCATACGGCCTCTACAACGTTTCGCCCAAACTTGGGAAACTGTCTGTGGGGGACTCTAATGACTCGTCAGCACCCTGGCAGTAGGTTTAACCACAAACCGTCAGCGGCACTAGCAATGCGTAACGGCTGCCCACGGACTGACCTCAAGGGATGCCGATGAGCGCACTCATCCGGAAAACCCTACTGAGCCTAACAGTGACAATGTATATACAGTCCGGTCCGTTCGTCAATGAGTATCGCATATCTACCTAGGGGGCTAGTAACATCAGACCCCCAATAGCAGTATAAGTCGTGTCGGAGTGAAGCCCAATAACACCCTGAGATACTACTGGAGTACCTACCAGTAAATCTCCTGCCACGGCCGTGGGCTTTGTGTAATGGCTCTCCTAGACACAGCACGACCTCGCCCCCAATACCGGGAGAGACGAATCCCCTGCCGATCCGCTCACGTGCCTCCATATGGCTCGGGACTGTACCCAAAAACTACCTGTTTGCACGACTCCTTTGAGCCGTGGTAGGGTAGAAATCAAAGCACAGTGGGAACTCACACGAGACAAATGACGACCTCAGGTCGATGAACTAACCTGTACACATGTCACCAGGGAACTGCTATCTGACGATAGGTATAGTACTAACTAGCAGATTCCCGGCGAGTCCTGTCCGGTGTACTCATAACCCAATGAGCACCTGTATACATCTTAGGTGATCCAACTGACACCAGTGGCTTGTGAGACCGGCCACCGCCCCTCGTCGGGGTCTCGACTGTACACACTAGTCTACTCCGGAGTATCGATGCCCTGTCTCGAAACTCCCACCACTAGGGACTACAATTAAGGATATGCATATAAACTACCCAACTCTCACGTATATGATCGCCATCATACTGTTGGTAGTAAAGCAAGATCCTAAGGGCTCTATCAAAGTGTAACATGCAATCAGTCACCTGAACATGTACACGACTGATAAAGGCAAACCAGATAGCATACTATCATCTCGAGTAAGACTGTCCTACCGGGATAGGTCCTCCGCAATCATTGCAATCACGTACCTGCGATCCAATAATTGACTATGAGGGCACTATCTCCAACAATCTCCCACTTGCACTCAAGGCTAATATTGCGATGTCGACTACTCACAGCCCGTGTGAAACCGAACATCCAACTCCTCTACTAATCAGTTTCACAAAGCCCGTTTGTAAAACTATTGTGTTCGAGAAATAGCCTCGGTGAGTGGATCCGCCTAGAAGTTTCTTTCTGTATCTCTCTTAATCTCAAGTTCGCGGAGAAAGCCATCTCCCGAATTGAGTAGTACTTGTCTTAGAATATATCTGGATATCTGATGGGACCTGGTTCATAAATGAACTCCATATCCAAACTTCTTAGACTGAATCGATCACTGAACCTAATCAGTATCGGGCACCTTGCTTCCCACAGTATCCTCTTGGACCACCTGTCCATAATACTGTCCCTCTTTGTCAGAGGGAAAAACTAAAACTCTGACAGTCACTCTGTCATCCACGTCACCTTTGAAGCCTGGAATGATAATCGTCTCCTGAAAGAGGCTGCCGTCATCAAATCCGTAGAACATGTACTAATGTTCTAAAACTGCTTCCTTATGTTTCTCCAGGATTGGATTAATACAATCTTATTGCATCTAGTGCAAAAACAACATCTGGTGTGGTACTTGACATCTCATGATTGACTCAATTGCCTAAGCAAGTGATCTGCCAATCATACACATCCCTCTCCCCTTTAGTCTATACGACACCTTTAGAGAGGGTGACTCCATCACCTGCAGGTACACTACCATGCTAGGAGTCAACTTATTCTAAAAACCATTAGAATATCTGCCAAAGTACCCACATTGGGAAACTACCCAAATCCAGATCTAAAACCATAGATCTAGAAACCATAATGTCTGACATTATATCCATATCCTGTCTGGAGAAACAACTGTGTGACGACCACAGTACAACCGATCGTAGTATAGGAATTTTACTTCCCATTCTGTGTATGTCATCCACATACCATGACATCACACCCTACTGCCTTCTTAACTGATCCATCCCCTATTCTGATTGAAGTCAAACCCATGACTGTCACATCAAAATTAGATGATCTATCTCCGCTATAACTGCTCTAGTCTATAAATAGACATAAGCTACTTGCCCACCATGCTTCCGCTGCTCCCACTGACTACGACAACCCTCCTACCGGGTCTCATATCCTGGAACAACAGTAGTGTCAAGTCTGGGTAGATAATAACCTCCCTGTCACCGTCCTTGAGCCTACCGAAGTACCTCTCGGGTGTCTGAGGTTACCTACCAAATCTGCGGAGTGGCTATTGGAATGTCAAACCTGATTGAATGTATAGGTCCTATTAAATTTTCCGTAATCGTTTGCGGTTCTGGAATCACTTCCAGTTCTACCATACTCCTACTTCTGTTTTCTGAAAAAGATCCATTTTTTACTAAAACTGTGGCGAGTCAAAAACAATATCACTATTGATCTTCCAAATGGTAGAATATCAACTCTCGTCATAGCCAGGGTCAACCCATAAACAGCCATTACAGAAACGTGCCCTGAGTTATCCAGTGTCTGGTTTTAATCATAAGCTGGACAACTCCCCGTACCTCAATATCTTTTAAGGTACGAACTATTCTATATCCAATATAGAAACTTTGGCACTTATTTAATTGGAACCATATTCAATCCATGCATCTGTCTCCAGTGCATATCAACTTAATGGAAAGAGGCTAATCAGCATTGCTCAACTTAGGAATCCATCCAATTATGAGCAACCTGAAAGAGAAAACTCGTTTCTCAAAATTATCACTATCATCTGAATACCAATCACAAGAATCTACATCTTCGATCTCTTTGAAGAATCCCGATACTTGTGACACCTGGTTCTCTACTTTATTCTTATACCCACAACTTCTCAAAACTTAGACCTTGTATTTCTACGAAACACTCGTCTAAATACTAGAGAAGTTATAAGTAAATAGAACATAGTACGAGGACCTACCCCTTTGTCCTGATGGACACTTGGACAACATACAATACTCTGTATAAGTCCGCTGAGTTAAACAACTCAAAACCTGTGCGTCGTAGGTAGAAAACTGTACCCTGGCGATTTCCTCAAATATCACCAATTACAACGAATTCCGATATAATGAGGATAATCACCTAATTCCCAATATCTTACTCCCACTCATCATCTGTAAAACCATACAGATATGAGAATGAAACCTGGTAAATACATACCCTTGGAGTAAGTGTCTAATCGGGAAAACATTTTTTCCTTAACAATGCACTGAAACATTAAAATGTTTCGTAGGGGTATCCTGGTATTCATAGCAATGCCTCTTCCATAATCCAATTCATGACTTCAACCGTATATTTTATTGCCATCTCTCCAAATCCCTTTATTTGTCTTTAGTCGTTACCTTCTGTACACCATCGTTAGGCTAAATGGTTTTCTTCCTTCCCTACCGTTCGGCACCAGCCTATGGTTTGGAAGAAGACTATCCAGTAAGCATAATAGGTGTACCCTCCTAATCCAAGGAGTACTCGCATCTCGAGAGAAGGTGACGATAAAAGACAACTGAATAATACCTTATTCTTTTTAAAGGTGAAATAGGAGCGGCGATGAAGTACGCGGTTTTGGTCGTGAATGATATCAGTCGCAATTTACTTTGCCCTCTTTCTAATCCCTTTATTTTGTCTTTACATATTACCTTCTGCACACCCTACTTAGGCTAATTGGTTTTCTTCATTCCCTACCTTTCGGCACCAGCCTATGGTTTGGAATAAGACTATCCAATAAGCGTAATAGGTGTACTCTCCTAAACCAAGGAGCTCTCGCAACCTGAGAGAAGGTGATAATAAAAGACAACTGAATAATCCAATTCTATTTCTCCTGAACCTGGATCCATCCTCGAAGAAGTCCCTTCGAGTTCGTATATAACCATACGATGGATCTATCCAATGGAAGTGGATATCCGTAGTAATACGAGTGTTCTGAGAAATTCAAAGGGTAAAAGAAGGAGTGGCAATGACTTATGCAACTCAGACAATCCAAAAGCCAGTATTTTAAGAAGGTTCGGTCAACTTGGTCACTGAGTCATAGTCTAGGGTCGGTCAAAGGTCGCTGCCAAAGAGAGAGAGAGAAAAGAAACACTCTGCGTGCACTCTAACCTAGATCAGAATGGTCATCATTTTATCTAATCCGGAAACCTCCCACTGTCCTGTCAAATTCTCCTCCAAACCTAAAGAAGAATCAATCGGGATCACCCGAAGAGTAAACCAACTCATCAGTGGGAATCAGGATCCAACTCTCATCGCATGATAACGTGATGGAATGCATCCACGTTACTCATACTCCAGAAGGTATGCGCATACTTGGCAAGTTTCAGTTTCTTTAGAAACTCCCGATATAGTTTTTGCCCCATGCTCTTATAACCTTGGCGTTAGGTCAAAATGTCATAAGTCACATGCCAAGTTCTACCCATCACTATCTTGTTAATTTGAACCCACCCGCACATGCCCTTGGCGTTAGGTCAAAATGGCAGAACGGCTGTCCCAAACCAACTCATCTATCTATGCAACAATTGAATACCCAGCAGCTACCAAACACTATGCCTTGGCGTAAGGTCAAAATACATAGCTTGAATACTACTGAATACCCAAAAGAAGTGACGGAGGGCTACGGCTGGTTTTTGGCGAAAAACCTTTAGCGTAGTGAACTTGATATCGCTGAAGGAACCTGATAGCTTTTTAAAATATAGTGGCGAAAACCTTTTGCTAAAGAGGTCACTCCCGGTAAAGGGATCTCGGCTCTTTCCTCGTGGAATGAGGTGCAGGATATTCCACTGAATACCGCTATGCAAAGCAACTTGTAATCGACTATAGTAAAGTTATTACTCTGACGCAAACTTCTGTCCAAGGGGTCAGTCCCGGTGAAGGGATATCGGCCCTTGCCCCGTCGAATGAGGTGCAGGATATTCCACTGAATACCGCTATGCATAACAAAAGGAAACGTCTTTGTAACAACACCTTTTAAATTGTTCCAACAACTGTATATAGGTTTGTTTTTACTTTGCGTTGATCAGAATCAACGCAGTCCCATCAATCAATCACACCAGAAAAGAACGAAAATTAAATGTACGTATATGCCATCCGCATTCGTCACTGGGTCCCGTCATCACCCGTTAGGTTACTTAACTAACGACAGAGCGGGGACTGGACTAGCGCGGGTGTAAAACATATACAACATCTAATAGTATATAAGCCAATATACATAATCGCTCCAGGCGTGATAATATGCAACATTACAGAAAAGTAATAAGCATCACAGAACAATACAGATATCTGGGATCCCCGAGTTTCACAGAGCCGCTGCTGAAACCCGACGTTCCCCTGTCGTGTGGATAGCCTGTGCAATGAAACCTAGACCCCTACGGGTGCGGCAAGTTACCCGCCAAAACCTGAAGCGAGATAGTCCCCACAGCATAGTGAATGGAACACCCGGCACTTCACGGAATCCGGTAAATTGAGCACCCCTCCTTGGGTCAACCTGTACCCCCTACGAGTGCGGCGAATAGTCTGCCAATTCTGAAGTGGGGCCCCTCTGCCTCTCAAAGCCATGAGATGCGGACCCGTTGCTTTCCCGAACCCGCTATCCGTGCACTCCGTCTCGGGGCAAAACCTAGTACAGTAATGAAAAATAGTACAACAGGTACATCGACCGCAACCTGGTCGTGCCCCAAAAGAATATTATACAACAGGCAGTGACGGCAGTCCACAAGTTGGACGCTCGCCCCGCAATATCAAATGTACAAATAAACTCAAACTGTACTATCATTGCACACTGCTATCCACCACGACAAATCCGCAACATTACAGCACAACACAGAACATCAACCCGAATGTCACGTTCGCAAACCCGTCTAAAAGAACTATAGCAATCAAACGCGGTTTACCGATCAAATGACATTCCCGGTCGGAGATATAATGTAAGCACTGTAAACTAACGTGTTTAAATTTCGATCGACCAAATATCAAGAAGTGTCCCCACGCAAATCTGTAGAACAGTAATAAAACCTGGGCCCAAACTGTATTTACCAAAAACCCCAAAATCCATCCAAGAACCCACAGACAAAAATTGGGAGCACGTGCTCCTCACGTGGCCGCGGATGCGCGGCCAATACAACAGGGTTGGCCGCGCTTCCGCGCCTCAATGGAGAGATCATGAGCCCAAATTTAGTCGTTGGTCTTAGAAAAGCCTGCACGGATTTTTAAGATGTACAGAAGTCAATTTTGACACCGTTTAAAACAACAGAAACTGTCGGCTTGGAATTTGCAGTTTTTAGTTTTCCGGTCGGATCGATATTTTAAACGCGTTAGCACAAGTTAGTATAGCAAAATGGTGAGGCTCTGATACCACTGTAAGTCTACGCTAGGGCCCCGGCAGTCTACAGACGCCAAATGCGGAACAAAAACTTTTAAACTTGGCGCTATCGTATACTTTAACCCGGATCTGCCATTATTGCTAAACTAACAAACTGTAAAGAGTGTAGGAATGTTATACCGAACGATCCGAGTCCTTCGTTCTTCAACCATCATCCCACGCTCCGTTGCGGCTGCTCCGATCTCGTCGATCTCCGATCTCCTCGTCGAGGTGGCACCACATGATCGGTTCTTTAAACGGGCTCCCGCCTCTGACTCGAGGCAACTCGATCGTCAAGTTTGCCAAAAGAGACGACCAAGATTGATGTAGAGAATGAGTAGATGACTTTGTCTCACTTCGTCCAAATCCGTGGACGATCGGTTAATGAAGTTGCCGAAGGAATCGGGTGATGGAATGAAATGGACTGTGAAATTCCATACACCGATAAAACCTATCATAATCTTTTCTCTCTAAAATGAAACCAACAAGTGAGAGTCTGTATAAGGAGAGAGAGAGGGCAAGCCATATATAGCAAGAGGGAGGTGACCGTAGGAGAGGGGGGTGACCACAAGAGAATGCTTCTCACTTCAAAAATATCTTAAGCAATCCAAAACCATTAATAACAAAGCATGAATCACTAATAACACCTCATCAAGCATTAATGAATCATTAAATGCAACCAATGAAAACTTAACACCATTTAATCCTAGTCACCTTATCTAGAACCTTCTAGAAGAATCCACACTCATCTCAAGAAAAGACAAATCCGTCTTTAACCGAATGTTAAAAGACGGCTGAAAGAAAACTGGAAACTGGCAACTTCCAAAAGTGATCCTGAAACAACTTTCAGGATAACCCCGAAACTGTATAAATATACCCGCATTTGTATTACGACCGAATACAAATGCAACTGAGACAAAGATATTATACCTACTCAATATAATACTCGGATCCGGCTTAAACCAAAGCCGACCAGTATCATCTGCCCGAAAACTGACACGTGCGTAAACGCACGTGCATTTTCCGAACCCTGCCATAAAACCATACGGCCTCTACAACGTTTCGCCCGAACTTGGGAAACTGTCTGTGGGGGACTCTAATGACTCGTCAGCACCCTGGCAGTGGGTTTAACCACAAACCGTCAGCGGCACTAGCAATGCGTAACGGCTGCCCACGGACTGACCTCAAGGGATGCCGATGAGCGCACTCATCCGGAAAACCCTACTGAGCCTAACAGTGACAATGTATATACAGTCCGGTCCGTTCGTCAATGAGTATCGCATATCTGCCTAGGGGGCTAGTAACGTCAGACCCCCAATAGCAGTATAAGTCGTGTCGGAGTGAAGCCCAATAACACCCTGAGATACTACTGGAGTACCTACCAGTAAATCTCCTGCCACGGCCGTGGGCTTTGTGTAATGGCTCTCCTAGACACAGCACGACCTCGCCCCCAATACCGGGAGAGACGAATCCCCTGCCGATCCGCTCACGTGCCTCCATATGGCTCGGGACTGTACCCAAAAACTACCTGTTTGCACGACTCCTTTGAGCCGTGGTAGGGTAGAAATCAAAGCACAGTGGGAACTCACACGAGACAAATGACGACCTCAGGTCGATGAACTAACCTGTACACATGTCACCAGGGAACTGCTATCTGACGATAGGTATAGTACTAACTAGCAGATTCCCGGCGAGTCCTGTCCGGTGTACTCATAACCCAATGAGCACCTGTATATATCTTAGGTGATCCAACTGACACCAGTGGCTTGTGAGACCGGCCACCGCCCCTCGTCGGGGTCTCGACTGTACACACTAGTCTACTCCGGAGTATCGATGCCCTGTCTCGAAACTCCCACGACTAGGGACTACAATTAAGGATATGCATATAAACTACCCAACTCTCACGTATATGATCGCCATCATACTGTTGGTAGTAAAGCAAGATCCTAAGGTCTCTATCAAAGTGTAACATGCAATCAGTCACCTGAACATGTACACGACTGATAAAGGCAAACCAGATAGCATACTATCATCTCGAGTAAGACTGTCCTACCGGGATAGGTCCTCCGCAATCATTGCAATCACGTACCTGCGATCCAATAATTGACTATGAGGGCACTATCTCCAACAGCATAGGGTATCCCTTGCATGCGAGCTCTCTCCAAATCAGTCTTGGTAGACATTTCTTTGGAGAGAGTGAGTCCAGAGATCGTGGGCTGATTCCCACGCTTGGATTCTTCCATACTAAACCTCTTTAGTATGGTGTCAATGTACCTGGATTGGGACAATCCCAGTATCCGTTTAGATCTATCTCTATAGATCATGATTCCCAATATGCAGGAGGCATCACCTAGATCTTTCTTTGAGAATCTCTGTGATAAGAAGAGCTTGACTGATTGCAGCATAGGAATATCATTTCCTATCAAGAGTATGTCATCCACGTACAATACGAGGAAGACAACCTTACCCTCTGCTACCTTCTTATAGATACAAGGTTCATCTATATTTTTGATGAAGTCAAACTCTTTGACTACAACATCAAAACAGATGTTCCAACTCCGCGATGCTTGCTTTAACCCATAAATGGATTTAAGCAGCTTGCACACCTTTCCGCTGCTCCCACTATCTACGAAGCCCTCTGGCTGAGTCATGTACATGCACTCTTCTAAATCACCGTTTAGAAAGGCGGTCTTAACATCCATTTGCCAGATTTCGTAGTCATGATATGCAGCAATGGCAAGTAAGATCCGGATGGACTTAAGCATAGCTACTGGAGAAAAGGTTTCGTCATAGTCCACACCTGGTCGTTGACGAAAACCCTTTGCTACAAGTCTAGCTTTGAAAGTCTCAACCTTTCCATCTACACCAAATTTCTTTTTAAAAATCCACTTGCTCCCAATGGGTTTTACCCCTTCAGGAGCATTTTCTAAAATCCATACTTTGTTGGTGTACATGGATTCCATCTCAGATCGCATTGCATCCAGCCATTTCATAGAGTCACCACTCGTGATGGCCTGCTCGAAACTAGTCGGTTCATCATCATCCATGATGCAATCCTCGCTTCCACCATCAATGAGAAAACCGTAGTATCTCTCAGGTGGATGAGAAACCCTACTAGATCGGCGGAGAGGCTGGGGTTCGTCGGGTACTACTGAATCCTCTGGTTCAACCAAGTTTTCTGTTATAGTTTGTGTTGCTGGAACCTCTTCCAGTTCTACCTCAATACTACTATTCTGTTTCATAAGAAAACCTTTTTCTAAGAAAGTAGCATGTCGAGAAACAAACACCTTTTGTTCCTCGGGGTGGTAGAAGATATACCCTTGTGAATTTCTGGGATATCCTACAAACTTACATAAGACTGATCTTGCCTCGAGTTTGTCCGAATTTTGTCTTTTGACATAGGCCGGACAACCCCATATCTTAATATAATTAAGATGTGGTCTCTTCCCTTTCCATATCTCATATGGAGTGGTAGGCACAGATTTGGTAGGAACTCTATTCAATAGGTCTATGGCTGTCTCAAGCGCATACCCCCAAAAGGAAATAGGTAACTCAGCTGTACTCATCATCGAGCGCACCATATCTAATAGGGTGCGATTCCTCCGCTCAGATACACCGTTGTGCTGTGGTGTATAAGGAGGAGTACGCTGAGAGAGAATCCCATTCTCTTTTAGATAATCTAGGAATTCACCGCTTAAGTATTCACCTCCTCGATCAGATCGAAGAATCTTAATACTTTTGCCCGTTTGGTTCTCTACTTCGTGCTTATATTCTCTGAATTTCTCAAAAGCTTCAGACTTGTGTTTCATCAGAAACACATGTCCGTATCTAGAGAGATCGTCAGTGAATGTAATGAAGTAGGAAGAACCGTTCCTGGCATGCGTAGACATGGGACCGCATACATCACTATGTACCAGTCCTAAGAGTTCGGTAACTCTTTCTCCGTGTCCACTAAACGGAGCTTTGGTCATTTTTCCTTTGAGACAAGAATGGCAAGTATCATAAGATGATAATTCGAACGGATTCAAATAACCATCTCTATGTAACTTAGCCAGTCGTGTCGCATTGATATGACCAAGTCTACAATGCCACAAGAAGGATTCGTTCATATCTGAACTTTTCCTCTTGTGTGTGTTTTGTATATTTAGGACTGTATTCTGATTTAGAATGAATATGCCATTATGTAACGAGCCTGATGCAATCAACTTTTGATCTAGAAATATGTTCATAACATTATCCTGTACTACAAAATTATATCCCTCTTTACTCAATAAAGAAACTGATATAATGTTGCACATCATGTTCGGTATATAATAGCACTCATTTAGAATCAGTGTATTACGACTTGGTAATACAAGGTGATATTCGCCAACTGCTTTGGCTACAATACTTGCACCGTTCCCTACTTAAACGGAATGATCACCTTTTCCCAGTTCTCTACCTTTACGTAGCCCGTGTAACTGTTTACATATGTGGGATCCTGATCCGGTATCTAATACCCAGGACGTAGGGTGAACTGAGAAACAGTTCTCAATAACTAACACACCCGAAGAAGATGCATCAACATGCATGTTCTTTTGGGCGGCGTGAGAATCCAGATATTCTCCTGTTTCCTGTTCAGTCTTATAACTCTTATAAGAAAGAACGGGTCCAACGTTCCCTTGCTCAGTACAATAATCAGGTTTAGTCAATACATCCATATTATTATCTTGATTATGGCCTGAAATGGTCGCTACCTGGAGAGAGAGAGAAGAAAACACTTTAGCGTATGCTCTTGCAAGATTAGATTGGTTATTATCTTATCTAATCAGGATGTCTCCCACTGTTTTTATCAAATCTACCTTAAAACCCAAAAAGGTAAGATTAGCCGGGATTAATTACACCCTACAATTTCGTCAATCTTTCAGCCAGATCAGTGCCGGTACTTTGAGGGAGGTTCCCCGTGCTTTCGCACAGACCTAATTAGTAAACCTCGTTTTCCCAGAGGCGTAACCTCGTTAACACTTTTCTAGACACCTACTTGAATGACTAATTGTCCTGTGTAAAACTCTCCCAGGAGTAACTCTTACTCGCAGTAGGTATCGGGATCCAACTATCTCATAGGAGGTATGCAATCTCATTGCAAATTTCAACGCTTGAAATTCCCGATAAAGCTTTTACCCCTAGTGTGCTATGACCTTGACGCATGCCAAACAACCCATAGTCCACTAGTCAAGTTCAACCCGTACATTTCGTGATTGAATTAAACCCACCCGTACGACCCTTGACGCATGCCAAACAACGCCGCACGAATACCCTAATCCAATCGCATCTCATGCTGCAGATAAGTAATAATCAGCTACTGTACGCTACGCCTTGACGCATGCCAAACTACCGTAGCACGAATACTAAATATTACTTATCTGAAATGACGGAGGGCTACGCAGGTTTTTCAGAAAAACCCTGAGCGTAATGAACTTGATATCGTCGTAGAATCATGTAGTTTTTGAAAAGGAGTTTTTTTGAGGCTTTCCTTAGTTTCGCTAAAGGGGTCACTCCCGGTGAAGGGATCGTCGGCCCTTTCCTCATCGAATAAGGTGCAGGATATATCATATATACCGTTGTGCAAAGCAAAACACTTAAAGCAATCAAAAGACAAACCGCGTTTTGTAGCATTTGCCAGTTTCGCTAAAGGAGTCACTCCCGGTGAAGGGATCTCGGTCCTTTCCTCATCGAATAAGGTGCAGGATATATCGTATATATCACTGTGCAAAGCAAAACTGTAGCTACCCCTTTTATAAAGTTTTTGATTCTACAACATCTTTAGGTTTCTTTTCTTTTATTAATCTCATTAATAAAAATCCCATCAGCTTATGCTTCCTAAGCATCACAGAAGAAACGAAAGCAGTAATATTTATATATCAGCATATATATATAGAATAAGCATTCGTCTCAGGCAGTAATATGATCTCATCACAGAACATTGCAGCAGAAGAACATATATGAAATATTGGATATACTAGGACGTCCGTGTTTTCAATACGAGCCTGTATAAAACACGGATTCCACGGTCGCGACGAATAGCCAAACCCACATCCCAAGACCCCTACGAGAGCGGCAAGTAACACTGCCAATTCTAGGGTTAGGAGACTCGGTCTCGACTCCTCGAGATGGCCTCCCACTGGACCCTAGAACCCGGTTACTTGTGCTCCCCTCCTTGGGTCTACCTAATGCGGAAAAGTAAATAATATACACTGGTGACAGCAACCGCATCCTGGAAGTGCCCCAAATAAAAGAATATTACATTACAAATGAATTTTACATGAATGAAAATAAAAACCCTCATCTCACATAAAACCCCCGGCTATTCTGATCGCGACGATCCAATATAACATATCACAGCAACACATAATATCTCATATCATCAACGTAAGCAAGTATGCGTATCCCGATTGTCGTTGATGTATAGCAACGAAGCCGGCGATATACCACATACTACGCTTACGGTCACAGAAAAGAAAGTGTAAAACTACAATATTTGGAATCCACAATCACTTTAGACATCGTAAATCCGAAATATCACATATTCCGCATTTCATGCCTAACTCTATGAATTCCACATATTGTATCACATTCCAGATAAATAGACAGAATTAAACATTCCGAACAGATAATCAAATACCCAAAATTTCCCAAAGTGCTCAACTCTTGAGCGGAGATCAAATAATCCCAGAATATGTCACAGTACCAGTGATCCAGCCGTAGAAGGGTCAAGCCAACGCCTCACATGTGGCACGCCGTACTACCCCAAACCCGAAGGTTCAAAAGGCAGTTCAAGACGGTCACATAATCGAGTTAAGGTTTGTTGTCTTCTAGAGGGTCCACCAGTTAACTTGTACAATTTTCCGAAAGATTTAAACCCGAATAAATTTCAACACTTGAAAGTTTTCCGTACCGGGAAACAGTAAGTTAATGATATCCGTTCAACTAGTTTACCAATTTCTAAATATCCGGAAAGAAATACGAACTTAAATATTCCGATCGAGTCTACTAATACAAAACAAACCCCAGAATTTTAAACACCTGGAACAGAATAAAAATATCCAGAATGGTCAGCAAGTAACTACGGGAATTACCATGAAGCCACGTGTCCTGATCTTACTGTTCCGCCGCGGAAGCGCCGCGCAAGCCATGCTTGCGCCGCGCTTCCGCCGCTGTTTGGTGGAATTAGAGGCTCGTATTTTATGGTAATTCTTATAATTGCCTGCTGATTTTTTTTACATATTTTTAATTCTGAAAAATCCCAAAATTTAAAAAATTTCTAGAGAGGGGTCCATTTTGTCCGTTTCGGGTTCGATCGGAGTTTTAACTTCGTAAACACATCGCCTAATGCTCTAGCTAGGCTCTGATACCACTGTAGGGTTCCTAGGCACTCTTGTGAAGGTTCTAAAGGCATCAAACATGCCCGGATTAAATTTTAGACGTGCCGAACAACCCAAAGCCGGGATCTTTGCTAGATTATTAGGGTTTAACATGCAATAAGATAACTTTTATCTAAGTGTGTGGGATTACAACCTTTGTAGTCCGCTCCTTCACTTCACAAGCTCCGAGTAGAAGTCCCTTTGCCGCGATCCACGATCTCCCGGACTCATGAGAGGCTCCACGACTCGAACGATCCATTCTAGCTCGTCGTATTCCAAATCTCCGATGATCTACCTCGAGGTTTCTACGACCCAAGCTTTCTCACTCTTAAAGAAGAGAACATACTAATCCCATGGGCTGGATGAGATGAGGATGAGAGAGTAGTAATTTTGCTTTCTTTTTATATCATTCTCTCATTTTCTTTCATCACCTAAGGATTTTCAAGAGAGCTTTTCTTGAAGAAGGAAGAAGATGATAATGGAAAATATAATCATAAGCTTAAAACCTTTTGTGATGAATAGAAAGAATTATATGATTGATTTGTAAACCATGGTCAAGGATGATAGGATAAGAATGAGTAGAGAATAAACTATAGTTAGGGTTTGGTTTGGTTAATAAATGTGTCATCCATAAATATCTTCACAATGACAAAAGAAATTGCTTCTAGAAGCAACTTGAAGCAACTAACCCTAATCAAACCCTAACCTCAATTAATCATCCTTAAACATGTTTAACAATTAATCATATCATGTCACAATAATATATATCACATATATATTATATATTTGCAACAAAAGAAAATAATACAATTAACATATATCGCATATATATCAATGTATCATCCCGTGAGAAAATGAAATATTAAAGCAAGCCAATATTAGATAATGTAATAATATATCATATATATTATTATACATTAAATCATCGAATCAACACTTGAATCGATGATCCGGCTATATCGAATATTACCGACTAATATATCATGTACCGATTCATCGAATCAACACTTGATCCGATGACCCGGTTCATATCTAAATATCCTGAGAATATAATACGGTATCCCATATCGCATTATTCTCATTCCTGCGCATATCACATATGTGCCACTACTCTGTTTCGCCTGAGCCAAGAAACCTCTGTGTAGGACTCTAAAGAATCGTCAATACGCCGGTAGCAGGTGATGATCATATCAAACACCCACAAGCTGCAAGCGGTCAGCTAAACGTAACAGCCACCCAGGTATTGAGCGATCAGAAGATCAACAAGCTAGCCTGTGCGTTCTCCTGTGAATCCGATCAGTAACACTCCCGTACAGTCCGGTCTGTTCGTCTGATATGTCGCATATCAAGTCTAGGGGTGGTATACGTCAGACCCCAGTAACCGATAAGTCGTGTCGATGTATGGCTCATAACGGGTCGAGAAACTACTAGTAACACTTACCAGTAAATCTCTATATCAGCCCTGGCCAGGGACTTCCAGTTATAGCCAATCGAACACAGCACAACATCAACTCCCTATACCGGGAGAGACGAATCCCCTCCTATCGCTCATTGCCTCCATGTGATTCGGGACTGTACCCAAAAGCCACCGTTTTGCACGCCCTCTTGGACGTGGTAAGGTGGAAATCAAAGCACAGTGGGAATCACACAAGACTCCATGACGATCTCGGGTCTTCAGACTACCCTGTACCTGTGTCACCGGAGAACTGCCATCTGACGTGTGGTATATCACCATCTGGGAGTTCTCGGCGAGTCCGTCCAGTGTACCCAGTCTCCACTGAGCACCCGTACACCATCTATGATGTCTAACACCGATGGATATGGGATCATCCATCGCCCATCATATGGGTCAAGATGCGTATACGCTAGTCTACTCTGGTGTATCGATGCCCTGTCTCGATATACCCTCGACTAGGAACAGTTATAGGATGTACTCATCGACTACCGCGGCCCCACTAGTATGATCTCATCATAGTCCCAGTAGTCGAGTACAGATCCTAAGGGCTTTATCAACATGTGAGAGTAAAACAGTAAACCAATACAAGTCAACATGTTAAGATAAAGTGAAACCAAATAGCATACTATCATGACGAGCAAGAAAGTCTTCTCTATATATAACCAAGCATCCATTATAATATACATCAAATGTACAACAATGGCCTCTAGGGCATATACATAACTAACAATTCTGGGCTACACTCTGACACGACTTGTACCGCTATTAGGGGACTGGTGTTCACCACCCCCCTAGGCACGCCATGCGATATTCTCAGACGAACAGACCGGACTGTACAGAGATTGTCACATTCAGGCTCAATAGGAGTTCAGATGGGTTCACCTCATCAGTCTTCGTATAACTACCTGGGGACCATTACGCACAGCTAGTGCCGCTTGCGGTCTGTGGTTAAACCCACTGCCAGCGTAGTGTCGAGTCTTTAGAGTCCCACACAGGGAGCTATTCGCCATTGGGCAAAACAGAGTAGAGGTCGCATGGTTTTGCGACAGGGTTCGTTCATATCCGCGCACTTGTGCACGTTTGGTGTCCGGGTAGTTATTACTAGCGGGCTTTGGTTTAAGCCAGATCCTAGTATGCGTTTTGGGATTGGTTTTATCTCGTTTGTATTCGTGTTCCTCGGAACGCGGATGCGGGTATGTATGCACGGTTGACCGAGATAGAGGCAGAGGATTCTCATTAGAGTTGTTAACTGTTGACTTTTTCTAAACCCTAATGAGAATAAGAAATATGATTAATAATAATATTAATTAAGTATTATTGTACCATAGTTGGGTTGAAAGTTTGACTTTGTTGACTTGTTGACTTTTTTGACCGGTTGACTAGTTTGGACTAGTTGACCATCATCATTTCAATGGCTATCATTTCATGGCTATGACTTTTGCTTGCTTGTTTGTTTACAAAATGCATTAAATGCATGAAATGATAATGCCATTGACATGAACCGTCATAAGTACTTAATTATTATTATTATCATGATTATTTTTGTTTTTGAGAGCATGGTTGTAAAAAGGTCTTTCTCATTCTATCATTCTCACTCTCTCTCATCCAAGCTCTCCCTCTTCCTCTTGCTCTTCCTCTTGCTCATGGTTCTCTTGTCTCATGAGTTGAGAAACAAGAACCATTGAGATAAAACCCTAAAACACTTCTCTACTCATCCTAGAGTACAAGGTTTAGCAAGCCAAGTATTTTAGTTTCCTCTTGATTGAGGTTGGAGCCAAAGGTAGAAGCTTTCGGGTGGATCCATCTTCGGCACAAGGAGACGACGAGGTGAGGCCGATCCGACCATTACAAGGAGTCGAAGAGAAGGAGTTCAAGATTAGGTATAACCCCTAACATAGTAGCTAATCTCTTAGTTAGGTTGTTAGATAGTTTGTTTAGCAAAGATCCGGTTTCTAGTCCATGTTACCTTCACTGAAAAAATCTTTTTCACCATTTCCGCATCCCCGAAAGAACCGGGACGGGTAACGTGGAATTATACACCTCATATGATGCTGCACTTGATTTCGGAGGATTTGGGAACCGCGTGATATATTTTAAAGCTGAATTCATTTAAAAGAGCGGTTTTCCCTTAATATGCTCATATTGCTATTTTATGTTGCATATATCATATTTACATGGATTACGCGTTGAGATATGGTTTTCATGTGATTTCTGGATTTGAGAAACGCGGGATGTTTCAAGAAATTTTGTGTTGTTTGAAAACCCGGTTTCTCTTAATATGATATTTCAGTGCGTCCACCATATGATTTCTCGATTCTAAGATTGGCATGTGATACCCGATTCGAGGAGCTAGAGGCACCGTCTGCGGGTACATGGTGGACCCGGTATGCTACCCCGGGGCAAGTGGTGATTTCGTGGTGTAGACGATAAGCCTGGCAGAGGGACCACTACCTACCGGTGATTGTATTTGGACTCGGCGGTTATCGTAGGGATACCGACCAGAGTGATGTAAGGACATGCCATCAGGGCCAGTCATGGTGACGGTGCCTGAGACATGAGGATTTATGTGTCGATACTAGACACGGGTTTCATGATGTTTTCGAGTGTCGATGTGGACACTCCGGTTGCATGATTTTCTTGTGTCACGAGGGACACACGTTGATTTATATCCTCATTCTACCTGCATATGCTTTTATGATATTTACATGCAGGAGTTGTTGGGTCAGTGGGTGACACGTGGACGAGATCCACTGCGTACATGCATTGATTATATTGTTGGATGATATCCACTTGCTGATAGGCAGTTATTTATGTGTTGGTACATATGCAGATATGGTCACCCTAGATATCATAGTATTACCTTTATGATATAGTTGACCTAGGAATCGTTTTTTATTTCGATTTCTACCTGGTGATATTTTTCTATTCACGAGTTGGCAACCCACCCCCGTTGTGTCACAGTTCTTGCAGGTTGACCGCATGGATCAGTTGCGGCATCGCTAGCACACAGCTGTTTTCGGGTGACTTGCTTATGGTAGGTGGTACATGTTGGATCGTGCCCCTCTTGTATTTTGTATTCATATTGTATCTAGTCACTCCATCAAATCAGAAACTAGTAATTGTGTATGTTGCAGACTTAGAAGACTGGTAGTTGCAAGACTTGAGCGATGGGTTTTATGTTCGCTTTTGGGGTTGTTGTCTTGCTTTACTTATTTCCTTATGTGGATCTTCGCCATTGGGCTTCGTATACTTGTTTTTATACTTGTGGTGGTTGTTTCCGTCGTTGGGCATGATTTGCTCCCGTTTAGGAATGCTTTATTATATTCTTTGTTGTACCCGTTTTCGGGGTTAGTTTATACAAGGGAGGTGCTGCCCAAGTTTTCAAAAGACAAAACATTATTTACTATACCTATATTTCAAAGCTTCGCCTCCTTATTTCTAAAAAAGGTTTAAATTTCTGGGTTTCAGCTTACTTGAATTACGTTACGCCTGTAGATGTCGTGTGATTTAAGTGCTGGTCGCGAGCTAATATTTTGGGTCGTGACAATATTATATTCATGGATTTTCGCATTGAGATATGGATTTTTCATGATGTTTTCTGGATTTGAGGACCGTGGGAGCTCATGAAATTATGCATTATTTGAAAAACCCGGTTTCTCTTGATATGATATTTCAACAGCCACCATGATTTTTATCGGTTCTGATATATATATACCCCACGCGAGGAACGGAGGGAGCCGTGTGCGGGTACATGGTGGCGCTCCGAGTACCCCGGGGCAAGATTTTCGTGGAGCTAGACGATGAGTTAGTGGGGGAACCATACCTACCTGTGACAGTACCAATGACTCGGCGGTTATCGTGGGGATACCGATGGGAGTCATGTACGTATGGATATGTTGAAAGGCGAGGGTCGAAGCTGGGCACTCGAGTTTTCGGTATAGCGTATGATACGTACTTATCAGGAAGCCAGTCGTGGTGACAGCACCTGATAGATCAGTATTTATGTGTCGATGCTTGACACTTGGTTTCATGATATTTTTATTCCTAAGTATATATAACAGTGGAGTGGGACGCTGTTATATATGCATATATATATATATATATATATTAGTGGAGTGGGACGCTAATATACATATCAATTTATATACTTCATCATAATTAATCATGCAAATATACTTAGGATATATGAGGTTGACTTGATGTTGGACATACAGGATATATATAAGATTTACTTGATGTTAGACATTCAGAATATATGAGATTTACTTGATGTTGCACATTCAGGATATATGAGTCTTACTTGATGTTGTACATTCAGGATATATGAGATTTACTTGATATTGTACATTCAGGATATATGAGACTTACATGGTATGAGAGCCAATTTGGGGGCTGATTTGAGGAAATTGGGATTTGGATTGTCTTGATGGACTTGGGTCCTACCACGAGGTCAGGATTCGGTGGGAATGACATGTTTTATCTCATACTCAACATTTATTGTATTGCCATTTATTGTTCATGTATTAGTAGTACCTGATAGAGTACTTTACATGACTGTTGCATATTCATATTGACATATTATTGTTCATGTATTAGTTGTATCTGCTAGTGTACCTTTCATGACTGTCGCATTCATATGACCTTTTATTGCTATTAGCTTGCCTATGTTAGATTCGCGCTGTACGTGCATACTTGCGATTACCTGCATATATTATTTACTATTCACGAGTTGGCAACTCACCCCCGTTGTGCCACAGGGTTTTGCAGGTTGTTCATCAGAGTAGTCAGAGGCAGGGCCATTCTCATCTATCGTATCATCTTTTGTTGCAGATACCGCTTCGGCTCACAGTGTGCAGTTTTTGCTTAGGTGGGTTTTGTGGTTATCCGTTTATGTTCGTTGTATATTCGTTGTATCATGTACTCTCCATCTACTACTTTCATGTATGACTTAGAGACTTATGTGAGGACGATATTGTATATTGTTTTGTGACTTGAAGGACTTTTATGTAGTTTTATTTATATCGTCTTTTTCTTCGCTACGGCGTCGTATATCTGTTGTGGTGGTTGTTTTCCGCCTTTGGGCGTGTTTTTGCTCCCATTTGGGAATACTTTACTTTTATCTTTGTTTTACCCATTTTTGGGGTTGGTTTTTACAAAGGAGGTACTGCCAAAATTTTATATGAAGAAAAGTTGGACTTTAAAGAATTTGGTTTGAGATTTACAAAGTTTTAACAATGTTCTTATTTCTTACTACTTTTGATGGTTTAGATTGCTGGGTTTTCAGCTTACTTCGATTGCGTTACGTCTGTAGACGTTGTGCAGTTTAAGCGCCGTCACGTGCCATTTTCGGGTCGTGACAAAGTTGGTATCAATGCGCTAGGTTTTACCTTTCGGAGTGTAGGATGACCTTGGTATGATGGAGTAGGTAGCTTAAGCAGAGTAACGTAGTGTGTGTATGTCCGCGGCATACTCACGACGCGGTACTCCGCCAAAAGTGACCTAAGTACTAATTGCTTGAAATTCCTTCTTTGATGATATATCCTTGTGATTCGATTTCCGTGTTCTTATCGGGTCCTTTTCCATTTATAGCCTTTGCCGCCGATGGCTATGGGGACTCAGAGTGATGCAGCGAGGGCCGAGATTAGAGTTGACTCGGGTGGGACGAGGACTGACCAGGATGGCACGCTCGTTGCACCGGAGCAGATGGATCCGCCTTCGATAGATCATATTGATAGGCTTGTGGAAGAGATGCAGGACTTGTGCCAGACGATGAGTTCATTGGTTGAGGCCATTCGAGCGCAGCGACAGGAGGTTGTCACCCCTGTTACCCAGTTGTTCCTTGCGATCAGCACACATCATTTCGTCACTTACACAGCACCAGTGGATGCAGCCCTAGTTGATGAGGCACGCCTTCCAGAGACTTTGGGAGTTCGAGGACCGAGGTGGGCTAGTACAGGTGTGTCAGCCCAGAGACAGAGGTTCAGTCGCCGATACAGATTTCGTGACCGTCGCGGGAGTAGCAGAGGCTTAGGACGAGGATAGTCGTTCAGCTCTCATCCCCAGGAGGGTCAACAGCCATCGTGTGAATTTTTCTGGTACGGGAGCCTTCATCACCTCATCAGGAATTGTTCCATAGCACTGTGTCAGGGTCGTATTCAGAGAGGTCATGGACGCGGAGGTTTCGCTCAGAGGGGACAGGTTGGCAGAGGAGGAGTTCAGCCAGTTGCTGGTAGGGGCAGACACGGGAGTTTACTTCTACTCATCGGGACGCGCGGGCGTCCAATGCTGAGTTTTCAGGTATTGTTAGTTTGTTTGTTCTTTTGATGCACTTGTTTGTTTTACACACTTTGTACCGTGGTTGGGCCAAGAGTTTCGGTCGTGTGCCAATCGGATAGGAGATAGAGATTCGTCTGTCGTTTTGATCTCTTTAGTGATGTTGGATTCGACGTTCTCCTGGGCACGGACTGGTTAGCTAAGTGCTATGCGTCTGTGGACTGTCGTGAGGAAACAGTCAGGATTTGTTTCCCGGCATGTCAGTTCTCGTTGTGCAGGGGGACAGTGGTGCCGTCTCTCACAGCTTGAATTCAGCCTTTTTCGCTAGTCGGCTTTTGAGAAGAGGATGTCGAGGATTCTTGGCTTTCATTCGTGATACCGGAGCCACAGTGGGTTTGTTGGACCGGCTTTCCATCGTGCGAGAGTTTTCCGACGTTGTTCCAGATGAGCCGGCGGAGCTTAGGGAGCTTTAGGATCAGCTGCAGAGTTGTTTGTTGTGGGGCTTGTCCGTCCTTGTGTTTCGCTTTGGGGAGTTCCTATTCTGTTCGTCAAGAGGAAGACGGCAGTTTGAGGTTGTGTATTGATGGATCGTCAATTGAACCAGGCTATGGTGCAGATAGGTATCTTTTACCTCGCATTGACGATTTGTTCGACTTGCTCCAGAGTGCGAGACTTTTTCTAAGATTGTTTGGGATCAGGTCATCATTGGTTGCGGGTTCGGAGTGATGGCATTCCGAAGACTGCTTTGTGCGCGCTACGGGCAGTATGAGTTTTGGTGGTGTCGTTAGACTCACTAATGCCCTTGCAGCATTCGTGGATGTGATGAACCAGATTTCATCAGATCGTTCCTCGACCAGTTGATTGTTGTGTTATTGATGAAATTTTGGTCTTTTCCAAGAGTCGTGAAGAACGTGAACGTCACTTGAGGATTTGCTTTGTAGACATTTGGAGAGCACCAGCTGTTTGCTAAATTCTCGGAGTGTTCCTTCAGGCTTGATTATGTTGACTCCTAGGTCTTATAGTTACGGGAGACGGTATTCGTATGGACCCGAGGAAGATCTAGGCCGTACAGCTTGGCCCAGACTTACATCAGGGATAGAGGTCCGCAGCTTTTTCGGCTTAGCCGGTTTTTACCGCAGTTTCGTGCAGGATTGCTTGTGTATCGCTGCACCGTTGACATAACTGACCGGAAAGGAGGTTCCTTATCTTTGGACTGAGGCATGGGTGCGGAGTTCTCAGCATTTGGAGACTCGGTTGACAACTGCACCGGTTCTTTCTTTTCTTTCTGGTTCGGGCGAATTTGTTATTTTACTGTGATGTTTCGCGAGTGGGGCTCGATTTTGCATTGATGTGGCATTATAGAGTTATCGCTTTTGCTTCCCGACAGTTGGAGGAAGTACGAGCAGGATATCCCACTCATGATCTGGAGATGGCCGCGGTGGTCGTGCGTTGAAGATTTGGAGACACAACTTGTGCGGAGAGTCATGTCATATTTTCACGGACCACCAGAGCTTAATGTACATCATCCTGCAGCGGATTTTGATTGTTGAGACAGCGCCGTTGGATGTATCTTGTGAGGGATTGTGTTTGTAAGATCCTTTATTATCCATGGCATGGCGATTGTGGTAGCTGATGCTGGAGTCGTAGGCCCGGGGGTAGCTTGTTCCAGTTGTGCGCAGTTTAGAGACAGTCTTCTGCAGATTTACAGTTCTTGTGCAATCGTTGAGTACAGCTAGGTGTAACATTTCAAACAAATAAAATATTATTTTTGGGAATTTTTATAATTTAATAATATTATATTGAATATTTTAATAGTGCGGTATAATTAAATAACGATAAATTGGGAAATTTTTTGAAAATTATGGAAAATACTAAAAAGAGGGTGTTTTATGTGATTTAAGCAAATTACGAAATTTTTTGATTTATTTGACACTATTTTAGTGCTAATCACGATTAAATATCGCTAATCGGGTTTTAATCGTGTTTTGTGCACATGTCAATTTTGTTTTAACACTTGTTACATTTCAGCATGATTTTCCTTCATGATCATTTCATTTTCGGTGTTAATGAAAACTAAAGAGAGATGAAGAGAAAAGAAAAGGAAAAGAAAAGGAAAATGATTAAAGAATTGGGTATGGGCATGAGAGAGAGAGAGGTGAAGGGGTCAACCTTGGACCATGGCCTTTGTCCCTTCATTATTTCCACTTCATTCTCCTCTCCCCTCTCAAAGAGATGCTGCCCTCCTCCCTCCACCACCTTAAACCCTCATTTCATCAAGAAAAACACCTTAAAACTCCATCTACATTTCATTAAAATTGTGCACAAGCTCCCCATATACACTTTGGATAAAGAAAGCAAGGATTTTGGACACTTGGGGCAACTCAAGAAATTTCTTGAGTTGCCAAATGAGGTAATCTCTTCACCGTTAGAGTAGTAATCCTTTCCTTTTAACACTTATACATGTTTAGAAATGTTTAGGTGTAATTTGTTGAGGTTTAAGAATTCCAAGTTAAGGTTTAGGAGTTTTTATGTGTTGTGATGGTGAAATTGAGGATTTGTAGAGACTACAAACCCCTTTAGGGTATGATTAAAGAAAAAAACCTGAAACTTAAACCCAAAACACTAATCTTAGAAACCCCGACATCAGCAGATTTTGGGATATTGTGATGGTATTTAGGAATCTGGAGTGACTCGGGGACCTGGAAAATTATTTAGTGAAGACTGAGAGTTGTGCAGGCGACCAGAAGACTACCCTGAGGACCTGAGCCCCAAACCCCTTACTGAGGTTGCAAATTTATTGTTCCTGGCCGCAATTTGCGGCCAGGGTAGGGGAAAATGTGTCCATTTTTGGTTCAGGGCTCCTTTTGCTGTTAAATAAACCCTTCATATATGCAAAATTGGCTAATTTGACTTAGGGTAAAATATGGAGCATGTTTTCCAAGTTTCTGGTTTCATTTTGCGGCTTTTTATGAATTTGGTTTTGGTATTTGATATTGTGTTTCTGTCGTGTAGCGTTTGAACGCCAACGACTAGGGTTTTGGTCGTGTTTTTCGTGCGAGGCTATAGGTTTTTACCTATGAGCGTAGCATGTACCGTTTTGGTTTTCCAATGTGATTTTAATACGCATTTCGATTGTGTTATATGTGTAGGTACCCCCACGATGATTTGAGATGATGAATAAGATGATGGCGACATCGGCAAGCAAGCTCAAGGTGAGAAGATATATATCTACGCGGGAAGTCGGGTGGATGGCGTATAGCACCCCCACAGTTCGTAGTATAGTGTATGGTATATATATATTATATGGATATAATTATATGTTATTGTGAGGTTATGATTATCTAGATATACTTTGGGAGTCATGGATAACCATAGTATAATTGGGTGATAGCGTCATTAGTTAGTTTAGTCGCGAACCCTAGAATAGGTTTACACTCACACGCACACACATGTTTACTGTTATACTTGTGCGCATATAGGGATAGATATTGTAGGGTTCCTAGGCACGCTAATGAGGTCTCACAAGGCATCAACCATGCCAATTTCAAAATTCCACAAGTGCCGAGAAACCTTAATACGGATTCGTTGACTAGAGTTTAGGCGAAAAGTGAAACTAGTTAACGACTTAACTAAAAGTAAGAAGCTACAACCTTTGTAGATCCGGTTCTCCACTTCCTTAGCTCCACGTAGACGTCTCCTCGCTGTCCATGTCGGATCTCGGACTCTAGCATCGGCTTCATCGGAGAAATGAGCGGACTAATCGTCGGTTACAATGCCGAAGATGATCTACGTCGAGGCAACACAAGATCAAGCTCTAACATCACCAAGTCGTGAAACTTGTGAAGAAAACACCCTATACTACTTGGCAAAAGGTAGAGGATGAAGAAATAGGAGGTGGGTTCACTTTAGAATTGGATTTCTCACTCTTTTCCTCAAGATGCCATTAATGGTGGCAAGCTTTTTCTTGAAGATGAAGTAGAAGAAGAAGATAGATTATGATAAGTCTTCTTTTTTAAAAAGAAAAATAATATGAATACTTATCATATCCTAACCATAGTCAAGTGTAGAGAGCAAACTAGGGTTAGGTGAATGGTTAGGTTAAGAGAAGAAAACAAAATGGTCAACCTTTTCAACTTTTCATGAAGCTTCATGAAAGAACCAAAGAAAGCCACCATTTACCTTTTCTTTTCCAAAATAAATAATCAATATAAATAAATGAACAAGTAAACAAAACCCTAACCATTCATATAACCATGGTTTAGTCTTTACAGATGCACAAGTTAACATGTATCATCAAACATGATACAATCAAGTGTACACAAAAATATATCACATATACAATGTGCACATCAAGTGAGAAAATCCTTTTAAAATGAACCAATACTAGTTAATGCAAAGTAATATATCAAATATATAATTATACATTAAATCATTAAATCAACATTTGATTCAATGATCCGGTTATGTCGCACATAACCGACTAGTATTCAATGTATCGATTTATCGAATCAATCTTCGATTCGATAACTAGGTTATATCGCATACAACCAATCGAAACATTCATCGCGAGAATGAAATACGGTATCACATACACGCATTATTCTCGGTCCCGCACATATCTCATATGCGCTCCTATTTCGTTTTTAGCTTGAGCCAGGAAACCTCTGTGTAGGACTCTAAAGACTCGTCAATACGCCGGCAGCAGGTGATGATCATATCAAACACCCACAAGCCGCAAGCGGTCTGCTAAACGTAACGGCCACCCGGGTATTGAGCGATCAGAAGATCGACGAGCAAGCCCGCTCACACTCCTGTGAATCCAACCAGTAACACTTACCGTACAGTCCGGTCTGATCGTCTGATATGTCGCATATCTCGCCTAGGGGTGGTAAACGTCAGACCCCAGTAGCTCGATAAGTCGTGTCGATATGAGGTCTATAACAATTCGATATACTACAGGTAACACTTACCAGTAAATCTCAGCAACCCTGGCTAGGGATTTCCGGTTATAGCCAATCGAACACAGCGCAACATAAACTCCCTATACTGGGAGAGACGAATCCCCTCCTATCGCTCATTGCCTCCATGTGATTCGGGACTGTACCCAAAAGCCACCGTTTTGCATGCCCTCTTGGACGTGGTAAGGTGGAAATCAAAGCACAGTGGGAATCACACAAGACTCTATGACGATCTCGGGTCTACAGACTAACCTGTACCAGTGTCACCAGAGAACTGCCATCTGACGTGAGGTATAATACCATCTGGGAGTTCTCGGCGAGTCCGTCCAGTGTACCCAGTCTCCACTGAGCACCCGTATATCATCTCTGATGTCAAACACCAATGGATATGGGATCATCCATTGCCCATCTGTATGGGTCGAGAAGGTATACGCTAGTCTACTCTGGTGTATCGATGCCCCGTCTCGATACACCCACGACTAGGGACCTTGAAGTATGTACTTATGGACTACCATGTCCTCACTAGTATGATCCGCATCATAGTCCAGGTAGTCAAGTACACATCCTAAAGGCTTTACCAACATGAAACAGAGAGACAATCAGTATACACGTTAAGGTAAAGAGTAACCAGATAGCATACTATCATGTCGAGCAAGAAAGTCCTCCCTATATATGTCCCAGCATCCACTACAATATAAATCCTATGTACAGTAATGGCCTCTAAGGCATACATATAACTAACAATCTCCCACTTGCACTAGGGCCATCCGTAGCAGTGGTTGTAGTATCTCATACTCAACCATCCCATAAAAGTCTCTCTCTGGGAAAAGGCCTTTGTGAGTGGATCCGCCGTGTTGTCCTCTGAGTCTGCTCTCCTAACCTCGATCAGCCTGGAGATCGACCATCTCCTTGATCAGGTGATACTGCCTTAGAATATGTCTGGGTCACTGATGGGACCGGGGTTCCCGGGCCAAAGCCACAACTCCATTGTCACACAATGGGAGGAACTAAGTTCATCTCATGAACAAATATACACCCAGACAGTCTCTTTGGTAGCATCTTAATTAGCGATGTATCCTGCCTTTATCGTCTAGTATGCCACGGTATCTAGCTTGGAACTCTTCCAACATACCGTCCCTTTACTGAGGGTAAAGACAATGCCTATGACTGACATTCAGTCGTCCTTATCAGCCTGGAACCTTTCCAGTGATTCTCCCCAGGATCGATTGATACCATCTCACTACAGCTAGTGAGTATTCTAACACCCAAATAACATCTATCTCATAGATGAAAACTCAGGATTTAAGAGGTATCACTTTGATCCTATATGGAGAATTATTGTGATAAGCGAAGATTGACCGAGCGTAGCATAGGAAACTTCTTCCCTATCAAGAGTATGTCATCCACGTACTCTACGAGGATCACTACCATACTCCCTTCTACCTTTTTGTTTATACAAGGTTCATCTACCATTTTGATGATGTCAAACTCTTTGACTAACTCATCAAAACAGATGTTCTAACTCCGCGATGCCTGCTTTATCATATAAAACATCTTACACACGTTTCCGCTGCTCCCACTGTCTACGAGGCCCTCTGGCTGTGTACTTATAGACGCACTCTTCTAAAACATCATTTAGAAAAGCAGTCATGGCACCCAACCGCCAGATATCGTAGTCATGGTATGTAGCCATGACAAGTAGGATCTGGATGGACTTAAGCATAGATCCTTAGAAAAGGTTTCAACATAATCCATACCTGGTCAATGATGCAAACCTTTAACAAGTCTAGCTTTGAAAGTCTCAACCTTTCCATGTACACCAAGTAATCTTCTCAAGATATACTTTCTCCTGATGGGGATTTAACCCTTCAGATATAGCAACCAAAGTCCATACTTTGTTGGTGTATAAGGATTCCATCTCAGATCGCTAAGCATCCAGCCATTCTTACAGAGTCCCACTCTTGATGGCCAGCTCAAAACTAGTTGGGTCATCATCTTATGATGCATTCCTCGCTCCCACTGTCATAGAGAAACCAAAGTATCTCTCAGGTGGGTGAGGAACCCTACTAGATCGGCGGAGAGGCTGAGGTTCGTTGGATTCTATTGAATGCTTTGGTTCTACCAAATCATCAGCTTTAGATTGTATAGCTGGAACCTTTCCAGTTCTACATAACTGACCTTGCCTCGAGCTTGTCCAGATTTTGCTTTTTAGACATAGGCTGGACAACCCCAAATCTTAACTAACTTAAGATATGGGCTCTTCCCTTTCCATATCACATATGAAGCGGTAGGCAATTGATTTGATCGAAACCCTATTCAATAGGTATGCAACTTCATAAGTGCATAACTCCCAAAAGGAAATAGGTAACTCAGTAGTACTCGTCATAGAGCACACCTTATCATATAGGGTGTATCTGCTCCACCCCGATACACCGTTGTGCTGTGGTGTATTCAGAGGAGTAATACTGAGAGAGAATCTCATTCTTCTTAAAATAGTCCAGGAGTTCCGTGCTCAAGTATTCTCCTCCTTGATCTCATCAAAGGACATAATACTTATACCCGTATTGGTTCTCTACTTCTAACTTATATTCTATGAATATCTCAAAAGGTTCGGACTTGTGTTTCAACAGGAACATAGGTCTGAATCTCGAGAGATTATCAGAGAATGTAATGAAGTACTTAAGAACCGGTCTTGGCATGTATAGACAGGGGACCTACATACATCAACATGTATCATCCCAAGAGTTCACTAACTCTTTCTCTGTTTACAGTAAACAGAGCTATGGTCATCTTATCTTTGTGACATGACTGGAAAGTTTCATAAGATGTAAATTCAAACTGATTTAAATATGCATCTTTGTGCAACTTAGCTAGTCGGGTCGCATTGATATGACCTAGTCTACAATACCTCAAGAAGGATCCGTTCATTCTGAACTCTTCCTCTTGTGTGTGTTCCGTATACTAAGAACTGTAGTTTGATTTAGAACATCAATGCTCTTAGATAACGTGCCTGAACCGATCAACTTTTGATATAGGAAATGTTCAGAACATTATCCAACAATACAAAATTTTATCATTTCTTTACTAATAAAGAGACTGATATGATTTTGTATATCAGATTCGGTATCTAATAACATTCGTTCAGAATCAATGTATTTGTAATACAGGGTGACAGTAACTAACAGACTTGGCTGCAACACTTGCCCCGTTTTCTGCCTCATGAAACTTATCACCCGTTCTCAGTTCTCTACCTATCTGTAGCCCTATGTAACAGATTACATATCTGGGATCCTGATCCGGTATCATATACCCAGGACGTAGAGGATATTGAGAAACAGTTCTGTGTAACGAACACACCCGAAAGTGATGCATCATATGCACTTTCTTCGTTTGGGCGGCAAGGGAATCTGGTATTCCCCAATTTGTTGCTCTGTCTTATAACATTTATAAGTTGGAGCGGGACCAACTTTCCCCAGCTCAGTATAACAAGCGGGTTCGGTCAATTATCCGTATTATTATCTTGATTAAGGCGTGATATGGTCGCTACCTGGAGAGAGAGAGAAGAAAACACTCAGCGTGCGCTCTTGCAAGAATAGATTGGTTATTATTTTATCTAATCAGGATGGCTCCCACTGTTTTTATCAAATCTTCCTTCAAACCCTAAAAGGAAAGACTAGCCGGGATTAATTACACGCTACAAGTTTTCCAATCTTTCAGCCAGGCCAGTGTCGGTACTTTGAGGGAGGTCCCCCGTGCTTTCGCACGAACCTAATTACTGTAAACCTCATTTTCCCAGAGGCGTAACCCCGTTGACACCTTTCTAGACACCTACTTGATCGGCTAATTGTAATGTGTAAAACTCTCCCAGGAGTAACAATTACTCGCAGTGGGTATCGGGATCCAACTATCTCATAGAAGGTATGCAATCTCATTGCAAATTTCAACACTTGAAATTCCCGATAATGTTTTGCCCCTAGCGTCCTGTGACCTTGACGCAGGCCAACAAACCAT
The DNA here is from genome assembly GCA_030015575.1 of Agapanthus africanus. NCBI lineage: Eukaryota > Viridiplantae > Streptophyta > Magnoliopsida > Asparagales > Amaryllidaceae > Agapanthus > Agapanthus africanus. The sequence goes on from JASDDO010000012.1 coordinate 243,282,650, forward strand.
AGTCCGCTAGTCAAGTTCAACCCGTCATTTCCTGATTGAATTAAACCCACCCGCACGACCCTTGACGCAGGCCAACAAAGTCGCACGACTACCCTAATCCAATCTGCATCATATGAATAAGCAGATAAATACTAGTTAGCTACCGCACACTACGCCTTGACGCGGCCAACAAACGTAGCACGAATACTAACTACCACTTATCTGAAATGACGGAGGGCTACGACAGGTTTTTCTGAAAACCTATTGCGTAATGAACTTGATATCGTTGTAGAATCAAATGAATTTTGAAATGGAGTGTTTTTCCGGCTTTTCTAGTTTTGCTAAAGGAGTCACTCCCGGTGAAGGGATCGTCGGTCCTTTCCTCGTCGAATGAGGTGCGGGATATATCATATATATCACTGTGCAAAGCATAAACTATAGAAGCAATCAAAAGACTAACCGAGGGTTGTAGCATCTGCCAGTTATTGCTAAAGGAGTCACTCCTGGTGAAGGGATCTCGGTCCTTTCCTTATCGAATAAGGTGCAGGATGTTCTACAAGGAACACCGCGATGCAAAGCAAGAACTGTAGCTACCTGTTTTATTTAGAAATTCGATTCCACAACATCTTAGGTTTCTTTTCTTTCATTAATCATATTAATGAAGTCCCATCATTTAAGTTACCTAATCATTACAGATAAATACTGTATATAGTATATATGATATATTATATAGGCGTTACTTATATTTTACACCCGCGCTAGCCCTGCCGATGCGTAGACGATGTTAGAAACTCGATCGAACCCGAAACCCCAATTTTTCTATGCTCTGATACCACTATAGGGTTCCTAGGCACGCTAATGAGGTCTCACAAGGCATCAACCATGCCAATTTCAAAATTCTACAAGTGCCGAGAAACACTAATACGGATTCGTTGACTAGAGTTTAGGCGAAAAGTGAAACTAGTTAACGACTTAACTAAAAGTAAGAAGCTACAACCTTTGTAGATCCGGTTCTCCACTTCCTTAGCTCCACGTAGACGTCCCCTCGCTGTCCATGTCGGATCTCGGACTCTAGCATCGGCTTCATCGGAGAAATGAGCGGACTAGTCGTCGGTTACGATGCCGAAGATGATCTACGTCGAGGCAACACAAGATCAAGCTCTAACTTCACCAAGTCATGAAACTTGTGAAGAAAACACCCTATACTACTTGGAAAGAGGTAGGGGATGAATAAATAGGAGGTGGCTTCACTTTAGAATTGGATTTCTCACTCTTTTCCTCAAGATGCCATTAATGGTGGCAAGCTTTTTCTTGAAGATGAAGTAGAAGAAGAAGATAGATTATGATAAGTCTTCTTTTTTAAAAAGAAAAACAATATGAATACTTATCATATCCTAACCATAGTCAAGTGTAGAGAGCAAACTAGGGTTAGGTGAATGGTTAGGTTAAGAGAAGAAAACAAAATGGTCAACCTTTTCAACTCTTCATGAAGCTTCATGAAAGAACCAAAGAAAGCCACTATTTACCTTTTCTTTTCAAAAATAAATAATCAATATAAATAAATGAACAAGTAAACAAAACCCTAACCATTCATATAACCATGGTTTAGTCTTTACACATGCACAAGTTAACATGTATCATCAAACATGATACAATCAAGTGTACACAAAAATATATCACATATACAATGTGCACATCAAGTGAGAAAATCCTTTTAAAATGAACCAATACTAGTTAATGCAAAGTAATATATCAAATATATAATTATACATTAAATCATTAAATCAACACTTGATTCAATGATTCGGTCATGTCGCACATAACCGACTGGTATTCAATGTATCGATTTATCGAATCAATCTTCGATTCGATAACTAGGTTATATCGCATACAACCAATCGAAACATTCATCGCGAGAATGAAATACGGTATCACATACATGCATTATTCTTGGTCCCGCACATATCTCATATGCGCTCCTATTTCGTTTCGCTTGAGCCAGGAAACCTCTGTGTAGGACTCTAAAGACTCGTCAATACGCCGGCAGCAGGTGATGATCATATCAAACACCTACAAGCCGCAAGCGGTCTGCTAAACGTAACGGCCACCCGGGTATTGAGCGATCAGAAGATCGACGAGCAAGCCCGCTCACACTCTTGTGAATCCAACCAGTAACACTTACCGTACAGTCCGGTCTGATCGTCTGATATGTCGCATATCTCGCCTAGGGGTGGTAAACGTCAGACCCCAGTAGCTCGATAAGTCGTGTCGATATGAGGTCTATAACAGTTCGAGATACTACAGGTAACACTTACCAGTAAATCTCAGCAACCCTGGCCAGGGATTTCCGGTTATAGCCAATCGAACACAGCGCAACATCAACTCCCTATACTGGGAGAGACGAATCCCCTCCTCTCGCTCATTGCCTCCATGTGATTCGGGACTGTACCTAAAAGCCACCGTTTTGCACGCCCTCTTGGACGTGGTAAGGTGGAAATCAAAGCATAGTGGGAATCACACAAGAATCTATGACGATCTCGGGTCTACAGACTAACCTGTACCAGTGTCACCAGAGAACTGCCATCTGACGTGAGGTATAATACCATCTGGGAGTTCTCGGCGAGTCCGTCCAGTGTACCCAGTCTCCACTGAGCACCCGTATATCATCTCTGATGTCAAACACCAATGGATATGGGATCATCCATCGCCCATCTGTATGGGTCGAGAAGGTATACGCTAGTCTACTCTGGTGTATCGATGCCCCGTCTCGATACACCCACGACTAGGGACCTTGAAGGATGTACTTATGGACTACCATGTCCCCACTAGTATGATCTGCATCATAGTCCAGGTAGTCAAGTACACATCCTAATGGCTTTACCAACATGAAACAGAGAGACAATCAGTATACACGTTAAGGTAAAGAGTAACCAGATAGCATACTATCATGTCGAGCAAGAAAGTCCTCCCTATATATGTCCCAGCATCCACTACAATATACATCCTATGTACAGCAATAGCCTCTAGGGCATACATATAACTAACAGATATATATATACACACACATAGGTATGGGACTGTGTGTGTGTGTATATATACACGTACACCTACACTTGGATGATGATGATGATGATAGTGGATGATATTTGGAGATGAGTCGATGAGTTTGGGCATGGTGCCACGAGATCGGTGATATGATGTGGTTCGTATTAGAAGATACAACATGAGATTATAGTGGGCCTTTAGGCGTGTGTTTTCATACACGCATATATATATATATATATATATAGATATATATATATATATATGGTATATGTTTGTAGTAGATTTAGATCAGTACCCCAGTCCATGAGATATGATGATAAGGATACCAGATAATTGATGAAATAAATGTGAGATTCGACCTGTACCCAGATTTGGGATGCCGTACGACGGATTTACGTACGAGCTATATATTGATGATAGATCCGCACTCTTGACTCGAGGATGTCATATTGTATATTGTATCGTATGTGATACTATTGAGGCAGGATCACCGACTTTTATATTTATATGTTTATCGACTCAGATTTAGGTGGTTTCCCTTACCCTTTCGGATAGACTGTTCGTTTAGTTCTGTAGTACTTAGTAGATGTTAGACTAGACCCGAGTCATACCTATTTCAAAACTAACGAATCGTGAGTATTTTAAAAGACAGGCTAAAGAATTCTACCGATATTTTCAAAAGACGCATCTTTTCTTTAAAACACCGTAACCTTTATTTTTCTAAACACCACAATTCGTCTTATTTCAAATGGCAAAGCTGTATGACGTATATATATTGATGTAGATTCTGCACTGTTTCATTTATTATTCATTTTTCCGCATATTCTTGCTATTCGCATTGCATCGCATGTGTAAATGTGTTTATTGTTATGTTAAAACCATGTTGTCATGACACCAGCACCATTATCGATGATGCGTATGTTCCACGTACACCTGCTTGCCGGCTCACAAACTTCATCATCGATAATTGCCATGTCACTACACAGTAGAATTGATGCATTTTGATATGATACTTTGCATGAATTGTCTGCCATAGTTGCATGCACCTTTATATGATATTGCATTAGACTTGGAGGAAATTGGGAACCGCGGGATATATTTTTAAAACTGGATTCATTTAAAAGAGCGGTTTTCCCTTGATATGTGCATAGTATTATTCCATTATTATATGGCGTACGGATATGCTTACATTTCTGTTATATGTAGCATACATCATGATTTACGATTATACGCATTGAGATATGCTGTTTTCATGAAGTTTCTAGATTTGAGAACCGTGGCTATTTCAAAAGAAAGTAAGTACTGTTTTAAAAACCCGGTTTCTCTTGATATGATATTTCAGTGCGTCCACCATGTGTATTCTCGGTTCTGAGTGTGACACGTGAAACCCGATTCGAGGAGGCGGATGAGGCCGATTGCGGGTATATGGTGGACCCAGTATGGTACCCCGGGGCAAGTAAAGGGATGCTGTGTATATAGACGGTGAGCCTGGCAGAGGGACTACTACTTACCAGTGATAGTACTTAAGCTCGGCGGATATCCGGAGTATACCGAACGGAGTCGAGAGATGATATGGGCCGATCCGGACTGACGGAGCCCGATATATATGAGGATTTACGTGCCGATGCTGGGCACGAGTTTCATGATGATTTCGAGTGTTGATGCTAGACACCCAGGTTCCATAGTTTTGATGTGTCGCGAGGGACACACGTTGATTTATATCCTCATACTTTCATGCATATGTTTTATGATATTTACATGCATGATGTTTGGTGTCATTGGTTGACCTGTGGACGAGATCCACACGCATTCGGGCATTGATTACATAGTTGGATAATATCCACATACTTATAGACTTGATGATATAGTGGACACTGATTTCATTGATGATACCTCATATTTATGATATGTCGCTACCTGAAGCACTGACACGAGCACTTGGTATTACACTAGGTATAGATGTTTAACCTTGCCACCTTTTCATGCTTCAGACCCTATCATATTGAGGATATATATATATATATATATATATATATATATATATTTCTGATCGTTTGACCTAGGATTGAGTCATACATACGATTTCTGCTCTGTGATGTTTTCTACACACGAGTTGGCAACTCACCCCCGTTGTGCCACAGTTTCTTGCAGGTTTTGCCGTACAAGTTTCATTGCGGCTTTCTGGCACACTGCTTCCATCCTGGGTGATTGCTTTGGTAGGTGAGTTCACTCGCATCGTGACCACCCTTGTACATTATTTTCACTATTGTATCTAGAAACTCTATCAACCAGACTTGTATTATTCTTTACAGACTTAGAGACCAGAGTTGTATATTCTTTCGACCTTAGAGTCGCGCATTGTATTATTATGGTTTTCATGCTGATTTGAGCTTCCTTTGAGTTTAGATCCTCGCCCTTCGGCGTTGTATATTATATTGCTTGCGTGGTTATGCCCGTCAATTGACAAAGAGCTAGCTCCTGCTTGGGGATGCCTTTTATCATTTCGTATACTATTCGTGTTGTACCCCGTTCGGGGCCAGTATTTACAAAGAAACGCTGCCGAAATTTTCAGAAAAGACTTGATGTTTTAAAAATGCATAATTCGGCTTATGCTATTAAAACCACTTTCTTTTAAACAAGTTTTCCTTTATTTATTATATAAAATGGTTTTAGATTTCTGGGGTTTTGGTTTACTTGAATTAGATGGGGTCCTATAGACTTCATATGATTCAAGGGCCAGTCATGTGCCATTTCAGGTCGTGACAAAATTTGTATCAGAGCGCTAGGTTGACCTTGGTTCGAGTCTAGGTTTGACTTGTAAGTCCACATTACCTCTCCCGGTACTTACGGGCTTGCGGAAATGATGAAAAACGATTTTTCAAGAGGTGGTAACTTGGACTCAAAATACGGATCTTTATTAAACAACTACATAACAACCTAACTAGGAGTTTTACCTACTCGGTTAGGGGGCTATACCTTTCTTGAACTCCTTCGTCTTCAACTCTTTGCGGTGTACGGATCGGCCTCACCTCGTCGTCTTGTTGCGCCGAAGATGGATCCACCTGAAAGCTTCCACCTTTGGCTTCTTCTTCGAACTTGAAGAAACTGGAACACTTGGTTTGCTAAACCTTGTGAACTAGGATGAGTAGAGAAGTGATATGGGTTTTCTTTTATCTCTAAGGCAATGTTTCTCAACTCATGAGAGGGAGTTGCCTTGAGCTAGAGAGAGAGCAAGAGGGAGAGCTCAAGCAAGAGAGAGAAAGCAAATGAGAGAATGAGTAAGTCTTTTGCCATCCAAGCTCTCATAATCCAAAACCGTCAGAACAAATAATAGTAATCAAGTATTATGTGATGGTTCAAGTCAAAATGGCTATATCATTTCATGCACTCATTTTGCAAAAAGAAACAAGCAAGCAAAAGCCTTCACCATGAAATGATAGCCATTGTCATGATGATGGTCAACTAGTCCAACCTAGTCAACCGGTCAACAAGTCAAAAAAGTCAACCCCTCAACAACCATGTCAAAATAATATTTAATTAATCTTATTGTTAATCATATTTCTTATTCTCATTAGGGTTTAGCAAAAAGTCAATAGTCAACTGTCAACAGTCAACAACCCCAATGAGAATCCTCTGCCTCTGTCTCTCTGTCAACTGTGCATACACATCCGCATCCGTGTTCCGAGGAACACGAATACAAACAAGATAAAACCAATCCCAAAACGTACACTAGGATATGGTTTAAACCGAAGCTCGCTAGTGTTAACTGTCCGGACACTAAACGTGCACAAGTGCACGGATGTGACCGAACCTTGTTGCAAAATCATGCGACCTCTACTCTTTTGCCTAAAGGCGAATAGCTTTCTGTGTGGGACTCTAAAGACTCGACACTACGCTGGCAGTGGGTTTAACCACAGACCGCAAGCGGCACTAGCTGTACGTAACGGTCCCCAGGTAGATGCCGACAAGAAGAAGGACGAGGTAAAACCCATCTGAACTCCTACTGAGCCTGAATGTGACAATCTCCATACAGTCCGGTCTGTTCGTCTGATAACATCGCATGGCGGGCCTAAGGGGCGGTAAACGTCAGTCCCCTAATAGCGGTACAAGTCGTGTCAGAGTGTAGCCCAGAACACCATGAGATAACACTGGAAACCAACCAGTATATCTCGCTTGCCCTGGCAAGGGACTACTTGTGTAATGGCTCTCCTAGACACAGCGCGATGTCAACCCCCAATACCGGGAGAGACGAATCCTGTCTAACCGTCACTGCCTCCAAGTGCTTCGAGACTGCACCCAACTACTACCTGTTTGCACGACTCCTTTGAGCCGTGGTAGGGTAGTAATCAAAGTACAGTGCGAACACACTCGAGGCGAAGTGACAGTGTCGAGTCAGCGGACTAAGCTGTACTCATGTCACCTGGGAACTGATAACTGACGATAGGTATAGTACCAACCAACAGTTTCCAACGAGTCATGTCCAGTGTACTCGTAACCTAACGAGCTCCCGCATACTATCTCAAGTACGACGTACTGACGGCTGTGGGACAGACCGTCTCCCACACTGGGATGAGAAGCGCATACGCTAGTCTACTCCGGAGTATCGATGCCCTGTCTCGATAGTCCTACGACTAGGGACCTGCATAAGGATGTGCTTGTGGACTACCCAGCCCCCACTAGTGTGACTGCCATCATAATGCTGGTAATCAAGCAAAGATCCTAAGGGCTCCACTAATGTGTATAGGTGATATACTAAAATAAATACATGTACACATTAAAGTAGAAACAAACCAAGTAGCATACTACTATATTGAGCAAGATTGTCTATACAAGGTGAATATCCCAAGCTTCTATTAAGTAATATACAAACTAGTATGATACAGTAATGGCCTCTAGGGCATATACACTAACATGACTATGCGGAGCCTAGGGCGTTTGTTTATATACGGAATCTAGGCTTGACTTTACGGAACTTAGACTTAGTCGAGGGGGTATTACACCCGAACTTTCTCCGCATAGGTTGACCTTGGTTGATGGAGTAGGTGACTTAAGGAGAGTGACGTACCGTGTGTATGTTCTGCGGCATACTTACGATACGCCACTCCGCTTAAGGAGCCTTAGGATGTACATTTCCTTGCACAGTATTATATTCATTCCTATGATCTATCCTCATCGATATTGGTTATGATTTTGCTGCCATGATTACACAGGCAGAGAGAGCTACGGCTAAAGTTGCGTTAGCACGAGCTCGTCACAGACGAGGACTGACCATGGCGTGATTCCAGGGATACGATGGCATAGAGAGGCGTCATTTTATTGTGTTTTCGCGCCATGAGCGTTTGATGGATCGCTGTTACGGGATTTCTCGGACGTGCAGATCAGCACCAGAGGATCAGGCTACTACTAGAGGCCAGCCAGGATGTGATGACCGTCGATGCACCTATTAATTGATGATTGAGGCACCGTTCAGCGTGCGGACAAATGAGCCAGTTGTTGCTGCGAACGACGAGATATCGCCCCAGATGTTGGAGCTATTGCAGTACGAGTTGTACTTGAGATGATAGAAGGTCGCTAGTCACCCGAGGATGAAAGACTAGGACATGTGGTTCGTTCGCTTACCACGATGCGAGGTCATCAGATAGATTGATTCCAGCTAGAAACGACTTCACATGGATACGTTGCGAGTCGATAGAGACGATCGAATGTCAGAAACCCATTTTCCAAGTTTAAAGTATTTGAAGAAAACATGCATGTAACTCTATGGACCCTCTAGAAGAATGAAACCCTAACTCGACATAATGACCATGTGAAAGCCTTTGAATCTTCGGGTTTGCGGCAGTTTCGCGGTGCCATTTATGAGGCTTGCGTTTGCCCTTCTATGGTAGGTCCATAGGTGCGGTGGTATGTACTCGATATTATTAAACTGTACCCAAGATGTTGATCTCTTGGGGGATTATGAGGTTTTGACGAGTCGAACGAATGGTTCGACATCTTTCGGATATCATGTGATGGGATGCATTGCTTAGGAGACTCCAGATATGAGTGTAGCCGTTGGAGCACAGTCCATGCAGCCACGTGGATATGAGTTCGAAGCAGTCGACATTAGAGAAAAGTGGAGTAAGAGGTTCGTACGAGATCTTGACGAGACGACGTTCCACTCCGCCGACATCAGAGATGTGACACGTATGCAGAGGCGTTATTTATGGATATATCTTCCAGAAGGAGTCACGATGAGTATGCAGCCATTCCGGAAACAAGGAATTGATTTAGTAAAGGTGGTAACTTCCGGGAAGTTCGGCAGAAACAAAATTTGGGAGAGACCTCGACAGGACCTTCCTGGAATACTATACGAGGAGACTTGGACCCAGGAGCGGTCATATTGCGCACACCCAGCAGGCCAGAGTTCGGCACCGTCGACGAGATAGTTGGCCAGAGATCTTTAGAGGATGTGCCAGAGCGGGACTGTTTCCGTCGTCATTCCATATTGGACCGTTGAGCCGAGGAGCTATTTATCTAGCAATCTGCAGTTAGAGACGAGAGCCTAAGGGCACCAGACGACGGGCCATGAACAGTAGGCAAGTAGATATCTTGCTCTGCTAGCATTGGATGCACCGACAACTTCTCGACATTGAAGGAGGAAATATCGACGACGGTAATTATGATTTGTGAGTTAGTGATTCGATTATCACGTATCCGTCACCATGGATTTCGGTATTTTGGGCGATCTATTCGCATGATTTAGTCTTGATGACTGAGTTTCATGTTATTTGTTTTCGTGCACCATGGTTGCACCTAGTGGGTATTCATATTTTGTACATAGTTATTACCCTTGAGATATGTTTTATACACCGTTGTGTTGATTTATGATTTGTGCACAGTTATTTCACTTGATATCATTTTGTGCCTTAGCTGCACATGTTTATGATTTTATGCATTTCATACGGTTGGGTAGATTTTGCGAATATGGTATGCACCCGATTTGGTTTTGCACTCGGTATAGATCGCATATGCTTGCAGCGCAGTGAGACGTATTTTGTGCACTACAGTTGCACATGACTTCGATTTGATGTTATTTGAGGTATTGATTTTGACTTCATGCCTAAGGCATGCATATGATTTGACTTATGCTTTCGGCATAGTTTTCATGCAGTTTTAATGTTTTGATTTGATTTGTGCACGCTGATACACATGGTTATGAGATTATATACCGCGGTATACCTGATTTTGATTGAGCTTTATTGTATACCGTCGATTTCGATTCTGATATTGATATTGGATTTCGTGATTTCGTGCATGTTCAATGCACATGATTTATATTTTATTCGTGCATGATGGATGCACCTGATTTGGAGTTTCGCACATGTTGGGCGCATGTTATGAGATGCGATTTTGTTGCACACCAGATGCACTAAATCGAGATTCTTTGTGCATATCAGATGCCCTTGATATTGCTGTCAGGCATACCCGTTGCCTTCGACAGATGTTTCGTGCACACCCGATGCACTCAGATGTTGTTTCTGTGCACCTGTATGGCACATTCATGAGTTTCGATTTCCGTGCGCACCAGACGCACGTAGCATTCATATGCACATTTTGGGATTGATTTCTGATGGAGCAGTACGTTTTTATGATAGTCATCGAAGGGATTTCCAAAAGGGAGCTATAGTCTCAGTATTTATGTACGTGTCTGATATGACACGAAACGTTTAAAACAAGGAAACCCTTCTAAATTATTTTCATAAACGGCGGGACGAACATGTTAAAAAAAAGATAAATAGATATATATATATATATATATAGTTATTTTCTTACAATAGACGTCCGTCACTGTGCCGCGATACGCGCATCGCACAGCAACATGAAAAGTTTGGCGTACATTTCCTTTAGATGTTTACATATATAGTTTTGATTTATATCTTATTTGTTTTCGTATTGGATTTGACATTTGTGTCTTCGCTATGACTCCGATGATTGTGAGATTCTTGACGGAGTTTTGATTTTGAGTTATCTGCTCATTGTTCATGCGCATGCATTGCGCTATGATGTGTTTTATGTATTGATGATTTTGGAACCCCGACGACTTGGACTTTTTACTGAAATGTTTTAGTATTTGAGCAGTTTAAATTTAAATTCGGGGACCGAATTTCTTTAAGGGGGGAAGATTGTAACATTTAAAAAAAATAAAATATTATTTTTGGAAATTTTTATAATTTAATAATATTATATTGAATATTTTAATAGTGCGGTATAATTAAATACCGATAAATTGGGAAAAAATTTGAAAATTATGGAAAATACTAAAAAGAGGGTGTTTTATGTGATGTAAGAAAATTATGAAAATTTATGATTTATTTGATACTATTTTAGTGCTAAACGCGATTAAATATCGCTAATCGGGTTTTAAGCGTGTTTTGTGCACATGTCATTTTTGTTTTAACACTTGTTACATTTTAGCATGGTTTTCTTTCATGAACATTTCATTTTGGGTGTTAATGAAAACTAAAGAGAGATGAAGAGAAAAGAAAAGGAAAAGAAAAGGAAAATGGTTAAAGAATTGGGTATGGGCATGAGAGAGAGAGAGAGGTGAGGGGGTCAACCTTGGACCATGGCCTTTGTCCCTTCATTATTTCCCCTTCATTCTCCTCTCCCCTCTCAAAGAGCTGCCGCCCTTCTCCCTCCACCACCTCAAACCTCATTTCATCATGAAAAACACCTTAAAACTCCATCTACATTTCATTAAAATTGTGCACAAGCTCCCCATATACACTTTGGATCAAGAAAGCAAGGATTTTGGACACTTGGGGCAACTCAAGAAATTTCTTGAGTTGCCAAATAAGGTAATCTCTTCACCATTAGAGTAGTAATCCTTTCCTTTTAACACTTATACATGTTTAGAATTGTTTAGGTGTAGTTTGTTGAGGTTTGAGAATTCCAAGTTAGGGTTTAGGAGTTTTTATGTGTTGTGATGGTGCAATTGAGAATTTGTAGAGACTACAAACCCCTTTAGGGTATGATTAAAGACCAAAACCTGAAACTTAAACCCAAAACCCAAAACCTAGAAACCCCGACATCGGCAGATTTTGGGATATTGTGATGGTATTTAGGAATCTGGAGTGACTCGGGGACCTGGAAAATTATTTAGCGAAAACTGAGAGTTGTGCAGGCGACCAGAAGACTACCCTGAAGCCTTAGCCCCAAACCCCTTAATGAGGCCGCAAATTTATTATTCCTGGCCGCAATTTGCGGCCAGGGTAGGGGAAAATGTGTCCATTTTTGGTTCAGGGCTCCTTTTGCTGTAAAATAGACCCTCCATATGTGCAAAATTAGCTAATTTGACTTAGGGTAAAATCTGGAGCATGTTTTCCAAGTTTCTGGTTTCATTTTGCGGCTTTTTATGAATTTGGGTTTGGTATTTGATATTGTGTTTCTGTCGTGTGGCGTTTGAAAGCCAACTACTAGGGTTTTGGTCGTGTTTTTCGTGCGAGGCTATAGGTTTTTACCTATGAGCGTAGCATGTACCGTTTTGGTTTTCCGATGTGATTTTAATACGCATTTCGATTGTGTTATATGTGTAGGTACCCCCACGATGATTTGATATGATGAAGAAGATGATGGCGACATCGACATCGGCAAGCAAGATCAAGGTGAGTAGATATATATCGACGGGGGAAGTCGGGTGGATGGCGTATAGCACCCCCGCAGTTTGTAGTATAGTGTATGGTATATATATTATATGGATATAATTATATGTTATTGTGAGGTTATGATCATGGATAACCTTAGTATAATTAGGTGATAGCGTCATTAGCTAGTTTAGTCGCGAACCCTAGAATAGGTTTACACTCACACGCACACACAAGCTTACTGTTATACTTGTGTGCATATGGGGATAGATATATATATATACACACACATAGGTATTGGATTGTGTATATATATATACACGTACACCTACACTTGGATGATGATGATAGTGGATGATATTTAGAGATGAGTCGATGAGTTTGGGCATGGTGCCACGAGATCGGTGATATGATGTGGTTCGTATTAGGAGATACGACATGAGATTATAGCGGGCCTTTAGGCATGTGTTTTCATACACGCATATATATATATATATATATATATATATATATATATATATATGGTATCTGTTTGTACTAGACTTAGATCAGTACCCCAGTCCATGAGATATGATGATAAGGATACCAGATAATTGATGAGATAAATGTGAGATTCGACCTGTACCCAGATTTGGGATGCCATACGACGGATTTACGTACGAGCTATATATTGATGATAGATCCACACTCTTGACTCGAGGATGTCATATTGTATATTGTATCGTATGTGATACTATTGAGGCGGGATCACCAACTATTATATTTATATGTTTATCGACTCAGATTTAGATGGTTTCCCTTACCCTTTCGGTTAGACTGTTCATTTAGTTCTGTAGTACTTAGTAGATGTTAGTCTAGACCCGAGTCAAACCTATTTCAAAACTAACGAATCGTGAGTATTTTAAAAGACAGGCTAAGGAATTCTACGGATATTTTCAAAAGACGCAACTTTTCTTAAAACACCGTAACCCTTATTTTTCTAAACACCACGATTCGTCTTATTTCAAATGGCAAAGCTGTATGACGTATATATATTGATGTAGATTCTGCACTGTTGCGTTTATTATTCATGTTTCCGCATATTCTTGCTATTCGCATTGCATTGCATGTGTAAATGTGTTTATTGTTATGTTAAAACCATGCTGTAAGGAGATCGATGATGGGTATGTTCCACGTACACCTGCTTGCCGGCTCACACACTTCATCATCGATAATTGCCATGTCACTACACAGTAGAATTGCTGCATTTTGATATGATACTTTGCATTAATTGTCTTCTATAGTTGCATGCACCTTTATATGATATTGCATTTGACTTGGAGGAAATTGGGAACCGCAGGATATATTTTTAAAACTGGATTCATTTTAAAGAGCGGTTTTCCCTTGATATGTGCATAGTATTATTCCATGATTATATGACGTACGGATATGCTTACATTTCTGTTATATGTAGCACACATCATGCTTTACGATTATACGCATTGAGATATGTTGTTCTCATGAGATTTCTGGATTTGAGAACCGTGGCTATTTCAAAAGAAAGTAAGTACTGTTTTAAAAACCCGGTTTCTCTTGATATGATATTTCAGTGCGTCCACCATGTGTATTCTCGGTTCTGAGTGTGACACGTGAAACCCGATTCGAGGAGGCGGATGAGGCCGATTGCGGGTACATGGTGGACCCGGTATGATACCCCGGGGCAAGTAAAGGGATGCTGTGTATATAGACGGTGAGCCTGGCAGAGGGACTACTACCTACCGGTGATAGTATTTGAGCTCGGCGGATATCCGGAGGATACCGACCGGAGTCGAGAGATGATATGGGCCGATCCGGACAGACGGAGCTCGATATATATGTGGATTTACGTGCCGATGCTAGGCACGGGTTTCATGATGTTTTCGAGTGTCGATGCTAGACACCCATGTTCCATGATTTTGATGTGTCGCGAGAGACACACGTTGATTTATATCCTCATACTTTCATGCATATGCTTTATGATATTTACATGCATGATGTTTGGTGTCATTGGTTGACTCGTGGACGAGATCCACACGCATTCGGGCATTGATTACATAATTGGATGATATCCACATACTTATAGACTTGATGATATAGTGAAAACTGATTTCATTGATGATACTTCATATTTATGATATGTCGCTACCTGAGGCACTGACACGAGCACTTGGTATAGATGTTTACCCTTGCCACCTTTTCATGCTTCAGACCCTATCATATTGAGGATATATATATATATATATATATATATATATATTTCTGATCGTTTGACCCAGGATTGAGTCATACATACGATTTCTGCTCTGTGAGGTTTTCTACTCATGAGTTGGCAACTCACCCCCGTTGTGCCACAGTTTCTTACAGGTTTTGCCGTATAGGTTTCATTGCGGCTTTCTAGCACACTGCTTCCATCCTGGGTGATTACTTTGGTAGGTGGGTTCACTCGCATCGTGACCACCCTTGTACATTATTTTTACTGTTGTATCTAGAAACTCCATCAACCAGACTTGTATTATTCATTACAGACGTAGAGACCAGAGTTATATATTCTTTCGACCTTAGAGTCGCGCGTTGTATTATTATGGTTTTCATGCTCATTTGAGCTTCCTTTGAGTTTTGATCCTCGCCCTTCGGCGTTGTTTATTATATTGCTTGCGTGGTTTTTCCCGTCAATTGACGAAGAGCTAGCTCCCGCTTGGGGATGCCTTTTATCATTTCGTATATTATTCGTGTTGTACCCCGTTCGGGGCCAGTATTTACAAAGGAAACTCTGCCAAAATTTTCAGAAAAGACTTGATGTTTTAAAAATGCATAATTCGGCTTATGCTATTAAAACCACTTGCTTTTAAACAAGTTTTCCTTTATTTATTATATAAAATGGTTTTAGATTTCTGGGTTTTTGTCTTATTTGAATTAGATGGGGTCCTATAGACTTTATATGATTCAAGGGCCAGTCATGTGCCATTTCGGGTCGTGACACTAGGTTCGCCTCTTCTAAAGGGGGGAATAGCTTGCTGATATCCGCGCCCGTCCACTTTTCCTTAATCGCTTTCGCGAGGCACAGCCCGCCGATGCTCGCTTGTTTGAAATTCTAGAGCATGTTCGGCTGGGTAAGGATTCAGAGTCCTTGATTTATGACTAGGGTGTGCTACGTTTAAGGACACGTTAGTGTGTACCTGATACTGATAGGTAGAGACGCGAAATCCTAGAGCAGGCACATCAGTCAGCTTTATGTGTTCGTCCGAGTTCCACCAGTTTGTGACGTGACTTGTGAGATAGTTACGGGTAGGAAGGGATGAAGGGTGAAGTTTCGGATTTCGTTTCGAGGTGTCTGTCTTGTTGTGAGCTAAGGTTGAGCATTTGAGACCGGATGGAGAGTTGCAACTTTTAACCGTTCCGGAGTGGGGAATGGGAGCAGATCTCCATGAATTTTGTTGTGGTGTCTACCCGGGTCTAGACTGGGTGTGACTCCATTTGGGTGTTTGTTGTCCGGTTATGCTCAGTTTTCTCTGTTGTTCTTCATTAAGTTTATGCGTTTGCACGGTGTTCCTTCATGCATTGTATCCAATGGAGCCACCCTGTTCGCTTGCCGTTCTTGGCAGAAGCTTCAGGAAGCTTTGGGTACTGGTTGAGCTTTAGCTTAGCTTTCCATCCGTTGGTCGATGGTTAGACAAGCGGACTATATAGACTCTGGAGGATATGCTTGTGCGTACGTACTAAGTGTTTGTTGGGATCGTCACTTTCCATTGTTAGGGTTCTCCTTCGATAGCTGTTATCAGGAGACGTTCCAATAGGCAACCTTTAGGCTTGTTGTTAGGTGGTGTCGATCGCCAGTCTGTTTTTCTGACTCTGCGTAAGTGGGATTTTGGACCCCATCTAGTCATGAGACTTCGAAGATGATCCAGTTGATTCAGGTCAGGATGAGTGCAGCCCAGTGCAGACAGTAGTCTTATGCCGACCGTGGTGGTCGCAGACTTGAGTTCGCAGTGGGTGATCATGTATTCCTACGGATTTTTTCGATGAGTGACGTGTTGAGTTTTGGGAAGCTTGGTCCCAGATTGTAGGTCCTTTTGAGATCCTTAAAGCGAGTTAGTTCCGTTGCCTATAATTTGGCACTTCCGCCCAGATTATTGAGTTTTCGCCCCGTATTTCTTGTGTTGATACTTCGCAAATACCTTCATGACATTTTTCATATGATTCAGCACAAGACCATTTAGCTAGGACGCGATCTTTTCGTTCACCGGCGGCCGATTGTGTTAGTGGATCGGCAGGTGGAGAAACTTCGGTCAAGGGTCTTGCCATTTGTGGAGGTTTCTTGGGCATAGCCGTATAGTGAGGTGATCACTTGGGAGGCTGTGAGAGAGATTTGGGAGTTTTTTACTCATCTCTTTGAAGGTACGCTTGGTGAGAACTTTAAATTCGGGGACGAATTTCTATAATGGGGGGAGATTGTAACATCTTAGGATTTCGATTAGTGTTAATTAGGCGATAATGCGGGTTTACTGTAAAAAGTTTACCAATTCGGGTTCCTCACATTTTATAACATTTAATTAATAATTTATTTTTATTTGTTATGGGCATGCACGCACGTGTGCACGTTAATGTGAGGGTTTGTTTGTGTTAGTCTAGTTCTTAGCAACCATGACACTTAACCCTAATTCTAATCCTTTTCTTTAATCCATTCTTTGCTTTAACCTTAACCTAAATCCTTAGATATTTCTTTTGGGTTTTGTTTGTGAGAAGAGGTGGCATGGTGACTAATGGTGGGCACTAATGGTTGCATTAATGTGAAGTTAATGCAAAGGGTGCACTCACCTCATTCTCACCCTACACTTACATTCCTCTCTCTTTATCCTCACACTCTCTCATTTTCTCTATCTCTTTTCATTTTCTCTTCATCTCCCTCAACTCAAACTGAACACTTGCTAATCCCTTCACTAATCCATCACAAACTTCACAAAATCTCACCAAAATCACTTCTTTTGCCTTGATTTGCCTCTTGGATGCCTTGGAGCTTGGAAAGATAGGGTCTTTGAGTTCTTTTGGTTAGGTAATGATCTCTATCTGTTAGTTAAGTCTTTTTAGTGTTGTGTAGTCTTGTAGTTTCAGTTTAGATAGTGTAAAGTTAAGTTTTTGTGCAAATATCGTATTTTTAGTGTCGTTTGTGATATCTGTGTTCTGTTGTGACCCAGGGTGTTCACTAGAAAACCAAACAATTAGTTGTGTTGTACCTGAGACCATAGGACTTTACCTGGAGCACGAACCCCTGGAGCTCGTGTAGGGTTACTAGGCACACTAAGGAGGTTCCATAAGGCATCAACCATGCCAAACAAAAATTTTCCGGTGCCAAGAAACCCTAAACTAGATCGTTAACTAGAAGGATCGGCGAAAAGCAAGAAAGCAAACGACTTTGCTACTAAGTGAATGGGATTACAACCTTTGTAGATCCGCTCCACCATTTCTTTAGCTCCGTGCTGACGTCCCTCCGCTGCGATCAACGGATCCCGGACTCTAGAAATGGTTTCGTCGGAGAAATGATCGGGCTAGGTCATTGACTTCGAGGCCGAAGATGATCTACGTCGGGGAGACTCAAACTCAAGCTATTCCTTCGCTCGGTCGAAAACTTTGTGAAGAGAACACCCTATACTACATGGCAAATAGTAGAGGATAAAGAAATAGGAAGTGGGTTCACTTTAGAATTGGATTTCTCACTCTTTTTCTCATGATGCCATTGGAGCTAGCAAGCTTTTTCAAGCTTGATGAAGATGAAGAAGAAGAAAGAATCATATGAATAATATCCAAAGTGAAACCTATCCAAATGAATGATGGAACCATGGTTGAGTTAAGCCCTCATGCTTAACTCATGTAGAGATTTAACCAAACCATTAGGTTAAAGGTTGAGTTAACTAATATCTAAAAACATATGACAAAAGAGTTGACTTTGTCAATGTTTATCAAGCTTCATGAAGCTTGATAACTTTGACCAAAGTCACACTCTTTTGTTATATGCTTAAGAAAATAGTAAACCCTAATCTAACCTTGATTTGGTTCATGTCTCATACACACAACTTGTTTGTATCATCAAGCATGATACAAACATGGACACTTGCATATATCGCATATAAATAATGTGTACATTCAAGTGAAAAAATCAATCTTAAATGAATCAATACTAGTTAATGTAAAGTAATATATCAAATATATAATTATACATTAAATCATTAAATCAACACTTGATTTAATGATCCGGTCATATCGCATATAACCGACTAATACCAATAGTAACAACTTATCGAAACAACACTTGATCCGATAACCCGGCTATATCGCATACAACCGATCAATGTCACAAATCACGAGAATATAATACAGTATCACATACTGGTATTATCCTCGGTCCCGCACATATCTCATATGCGCTCCTATTTCGTTTCGCTTGAGCCAGGAAACCCCTGTGTAGGACTCTAAAGACTCGTCAATACGCCGGCAGTAGGTGATGATCATATCAAACACCCACAAGCCGCAAGCGGTCTGCTAAACGTAACGGCCACCCGGGTATTGAGCGATCAGAAGATCAACGAGCAAGCCCGCTCACACTCCAGTGAATCCAACAAGTAACACTACCGTACAGTCCGGTCTGTTCGTCTGATATGTCACATATCTCGTCTAGGGGTGGTAAACGTCAGACCCCAATAACTCGATAAGTCGTGTCGATATAAGGCTCATAACGGGTCGAGAAACTACCGGTAACACTTACCAGTAAATCTCTAAAGCAGCCTTGGCGAAGGACTTCCTGTTATAGCCAATCGAGCACTGCGCAACATCAACTCCCTATACCGGGAAAGAAGAAACCCCTCCTATCGCTCATTGCCTCCATGTGATTCGGGACTGTACCCAAAAGCCACCTTTTTGCACGCCCTCTTGGACGTGGTATGATGGAAATCAAAGCACAGTGGGAATCACACAAGACTCTATGACGATCTCGGGTCTACAGACTAACCTGTACCAGTGTCACCAGAGAACTGCCATCTGACGTAAGGTATAATACCATCTGGGAGTTCTCGGCGAGTCCGTCCAGTGTACCCAGTCTCTACTGAGCACCCGTATATCATCTCTGATGTCAAACACCAATGGATATGGGATCATCCATCGCCCATCTGTATGGGTCGAGAAGCGACACGCTAGTCTACTCTGGCATATCGATGCCCCGTCTCGATACACCCACGACTAGGGACTTTGAAGGATGTACTTATGGACTACCATGTCACCACTAGTATGATCCACATCATAGTCCAGGTAGTCAATTACACATCCTAAGGGCTTTACCAACATGTAACAGAGAGACAATGAGTGTACACGTTAAGGTAAAGAGTAACCAGATAGTATACTATCATATCGAGCAAGAAAGTCATCCCTATATATGTCCAAGCATCCACTACAATATACATCCTATGTATAGTAATGGCCTCTAGGGCATACATATAACTAACAATCTCCCACTTGCACTAGGGCCATCTGATAGCAGTGGTTGTAGTATCTCATACTCAACCATCCCATAAAAGTCTCTCTCTGGGAAAAGGCCTTTCGTGAGTGGATCCGCCGTGTTGTCCTCTGAGTCTACTCTCCTAACCTCGATCCCCTGGAGATCAACCATCTCCACGATCAGGTGATACTGCCTTAGAATATGTCTAGATCACTGATGGGACGGGCGTTCCTTGGCATAAGCCACAACTCCATTGTCACACAATGGGAGGAACGAAGTTCATCTCATGAACTAATATACACCCAGACTTCCTTTTTGGTAGCATCTTTGGTAACGATGTATCTTGCCTTTAATCTTCTAGTATGTCGCGGTATCTAGCTTGGAACTCTTCCAACATACCGTCCTTCCACTGAGGGTAAAGACAATGCCTGTGACTGACATTCAGTCATCTTTATCACTCTGGAACCTTTCCAGTGATTCTCCCCAGGACCGATTGATACCTTCTCACTACAACTAGTGAGTATTCTAACATCCAATTAGATCTATCTCATAGATCCAAAACCCAGGATTTAGTAGGTATCACTTTGATCCTATATGGAGAATCCTTGTGATAAGCGGAGATTGACCGAGCGTAGCATAGGAAACTTCTTCCCTATCAAGAGTATGTCATCCACGTACTCTACGAGGATCATCACCATACTCCCTACTACCTTTTTGTATATACAAGGTTCATCTACCATTTTGATGATGTCAAACTCTTTGACTAACTCATCAAAACAGATGTTCCAACTCCGCGATGCCTGCTTTATCACATAAAACATCTTGCATACGTTTCCGCTGCTCCCACTGTCTACGAAGCCCTCTGACTGTGTACTTATAGACGCTTTCTTCCAAATCATCATTTAGAAAAGCAGTCAAGACACCCAACCGCCAGATATCGTAGTCATGGTATGTAGCCGTGGCAAGTAGGATCTGGATGGACTTAAGCATAGCTACTTAGAAAAGGTTTCATCATAACCCATACTTGGTCAATGATGCAAACCTTTAACAAGTCTAGCTTTGAAATTCTCAACTTTTCCATGTACACCAAGTAATCTTCTAAAGATATACTTGCTCCTGATGGGGATTTAACCCTTCAGATAAAGCAACCAAAGTCCATACTTTGTTGGTGTATAAGGATTCCATCTCAGATCGATAAGCATCCAGCCATTCTTATAGAGTCACACTCCTGATGGCCAGCTCGAAACTAGTTGGGTCATCATCTTATGATGCAATCCTCGCTCCCACTGTCATAGAGAAACCGAAGTATCTCTCAGGTGGGTGAGGAACCCTACTAGATCGGCGGAGAGGCTGAGGTTCGTTGGTTGCTATTGAATCCTTTGGTTCTACCAAATCATCAGCTGCAGTTTGTATAGCTGGAACTGCTTCCAGTTCCACCTCATGACCAATAATTTCTTCACAAGAAATTCCCTTTCACAAAGGTGGCATGTTGAGAAACAAAACATTTTTGTTCCTCGGTTAGGTAGAAGGTATTCCCTTGCGTATGCTTGGGATATCCAACAAACTTATGCAGAACTGACTTTGCCTCGAGCTTGTCCGGATCTTGGTTTTAGACATAGGCCGGACAACCCCAAATCATAACTGACTTAAAAGATGGGCTCTTCCCTTTCCATATCTTATATGAAATGGTAGGCATCTGATTTGATCTGAACCATATTCAATAGGTATGCAACTTCTCAAGTGCATAACTCCCTAAAAGGAAATAGGAAACTCAGTAGTACTCATCATAGAGCACACCATATCACATAGGGTGCTATTGCTCCGTCCCGATATACCATCGTGCTATGGTGTATGCGGAGGAGTAACGCTGAAAGAGAATCTCATTCTTAGAATAGTCCAGGAATCCCGTGCTCAAGTATTCTCCTCCTTGATCACATCAAAGGACATAATACTTTTACCCGTATTTTGGTTCTCTACTTCTAACTTATATTCTATGAATATCTCAAAAGGTTCGGACTTGTGTTTCAACAGGAACATATGTCTGAATCTTGAGAGATTATCAGAGAATGTAATGAAGTACAAAGAACCGGTCTTGGCATTTGTAGACAGGGGACCTTCATACATCATATGTATCATCCCAAGAGTTCACTAACTCTTTCTCTGTTTCCAATAAACAGAGCTATGGTCATATTATCTCTGTGACATGACTGGCAAGTTTCATAAGATGTAAATTCAAACAGATTTAAATATGCATCTAATTGTAACTTCAGCTAGTCGGGTCGCATTGATATGACCTAGTCTACAATGTCTCAAGTAGGATTTGTTCATTTCTGAACTCTTCCTCTTGTGTGTGTTCTGTATACTAAGAACTGTAGTTTGATTCAGAACGTCAATGCTTTTAGATAACGTGCCTGAACCGATCAACTATTGATATAGGAAATGTTCAAAACATTATCCAACAATACAAAATTTTATCATTTCTTTACTAATAAAGAGACTGATATGATTTTTTATATCAGGTTCGGTATCTAATAACATTCGTTCAGAATCAATGTACTGATCAAACAGGGTGACAGTGACCAACAGACTTGGCTGCAACACTTGCCCCGTTTTCTGCCTCATGAAACTTATCACCCGTTCTCAGTTCTTTACCTTTCTGTAGCCCATGTAATAAATTACATATGTGGGATCCTGATCCGGTATCATATACCCAGGACGTAAAGGACATTTGAGAAACAGTTCTCTGTAACGAACACACCCGAAGGAGATGCATCATATGCACTTTCTTCGTTTGGGCGGCACGGGAAATCTGGTATTCCCCAAATTCCTGCTCTGTCTTATAACATTTATAAGTTGGAGCGGGACCAACGTTCCCCAGCTCAGTATAACTAGCAGGTTCGGTCAATATATCCGTTTTATTATCTTGATTAAGGCGTGACATGGTCGCTACCAGGAGAGAGAGAGAAGAAAACACTCTGCGTGCGCTCTTGCAAGATCAGATTAGTTATTATTTTATCTAATCGGGATGGCTCCCACTGTTTTTATCAAATCTTCCTTCAAACCCTAAAAGGAAAGACTAGCCGGGATTAATTACATGCTACAAGTTTGCCAATCTTTCAGCCAGGCCAGTGTCGGTACTTTGAGGGAGGTCCCCCGTGCTTTCGCACGAACCTAATTAATATAAACCTCCTTTTCCCAAAGGCGTAACCCCGTTGACACCTTTCTAGACACCTACTTGATCGGCTAATTGTAATGTGTAAAACTCTCCCAGGAGTAACAATTACTCGCAGTGGGTATCGGGATCCAACTATCTCATAGAAGGTATGCAATCTCATTGCAAATTTCAACACTTGAAATTCCCGATAATATTTTTTACCCCTAGCACCTATGACCTTGGCTAAGGTCAACAAATCATAGGTACTAGTTAAGTTCTACCCGTCATTTCATGATTAATTAGACCCACCCACATGACCCTTGGCTAAGGTCAACAAAGCCACATGACTGTCCTAACTAATCGCATCATATGCGGTGTAGGAAGACATCACTTAGCTACCGTACACTACGCCTGGGCTATAGTCGACAAACGTAGCACGAATACTAAGTACTCTACTTCCTAAAATGACGGAGGGTTGCGAATGGTTTTTTGTGAAAACCATTAATGCTTTGAACTTGATCTCGTTGCGGAATCAAATGGTTTTTAAATGGAATGTTTTTTAGGCTTTTCTAGTTTTGCTAAAGGGGTCACTCCCGGTGAAGGGATCGTCGGCCCTTTCCTCGTCGAATGAGGTGCAGGATATATCATATACATCACTGTGCAAAGCAAAAACTATAGAAGCAATCAAAAGACAAACCGAGGGTTGTAGCATCTGCCAGTTATTGCTAAAGGAGTCACTCCCGGTGAAAGGATCTCGGTCCTTTCCTTATCGAATAAGGTGCAGGATGTTCTACAAGGAACACCGCGATGCAAAGCAATAACTGTAGCTACCTGTTTTTGAAAATTCGATTCCACAACATCTTTAGGTTTATTTTCTTTCATTAATCTCATTAATGAATATCCCATCGTTTAAGTCCACCTAAACATCACAGATAAATATAACGTACGCTTATGCCATCCGCATTCACCTCGATGTCCCGTCTGCACCGTTAGGTTAGGTAACTAACGCCCGAACGAGGCAGGGCTAGCGCGGGTGTAAAACATAAGCAACGTCTATATAATATATCATATATACTATATATAATATCTATCTGAACATATCACATGATCACATCACAGATAACGCAGCAGAAAATATCATATGAAATATTGGATATACTAGGACGTCCGTGTTTTTAATACGAGCCAGTATAAAACACGGATTCCACGGTCGTGATGAATAGCCAATCCCACACCCCTAGACCCCTACGAGAGCGGCAAGCAACCCTACCAATTCTAGGGTTAGGAGACCCGGACTCGACTCCTCGAGATGGTCTCCCACTGTACCCTAGAACCCGGTTACTTGTGCTCCCCTCCTTGGGTCTATCCTAATGCGGAAAAGTAAATAATATACAATGGGTGACATCTTCCGCTACCTGGAAGTGCCCCAATAAAAGAATATTACATACAAGTTAATTTTACATGAATGAAAATGAAAAACTCTCATCTCACATAAAAACCCCCGGCTATTCAAACGCGACGATCCAACATAACATATCCAGCAACACATAACATCACATGTCATCAACGTAAGTAAATATGCGCATCCCAATTGTCGTTGACATATAGCAACGAAACCGGCGATATCACATATTACACTTACGGTCACAGAAAAGAAAGTGTAAAACTACAACAGTTGGAATCCGCAACCTTTATAGACATCGCATGACTAATCAAATAAATTCCTTAGACATCGCATGCTAACAATTATAAACCCCGCATTTTAGTCTCATTATCGAAAACACTTTTCAATATCAAGTCGGGCAATTCAACAAGATTCCCGATATCCTGATCGAATGCTCGTCGCAAACTTTAGTAGGCAGCCGCACCCCCAATACCGTCGACGAAGTGCACTAAGGCGGAACACCGCTGCCGCGAGCACCCGAACGGATGCTTTCGGCGACGGGGTTCTCCTACAGTCACTTGGTCGGGGCTATGGGGTATGGCTGTCTATTAAGTTTACCCAGCGAGTATCCGCGTATGCTACGTGATTGCAACGGACTTTTGATCACATCAAAATTCCGTGGCAACGATCAATCGAGACTAAAGTGCTATGTTTATAACATTCATATTAGTTATCTCATAACTACTTGTGAATTCCAAATATTGTATCACATTCCAGATAAATAGAAAATGTTAAACTTTCCGATCGAACAATCAAACACCCAAGTTTTCCCGAAACAGCTCAACACATGAAATAAGTTTAAAAAACATTCATTTCATGCCACAGTACCAACGGTCCGGCCGTAGAAGGGTCAAGCCAACGCCTCACATGTGGCATGCCGTACTGCCCCAAACCCGAAGGTTCAAAAGGCAGTTCAAGACGGTCACATAATCGAGTTAAGGTTTGTTGTCTTCTAGAGGGTCCATCGCGTTACTTGCACTACTTAGAACGTCTTTAAACCATGGAAAGATCCAACACTTGGAAATTTCCAGACAGGGGAAAAAGTGGGTATTTATATCCGGTCAAACTTTTTAACATATTCTAAAATTATCCGGAAAAACACAGACAAAGTTAAAGATTCCGATCGAAACATCGAACCCCCAAAAACACCCCAGAAAACTCAACTCTTGAGTGCCAATTAAACATTCCCATAAATGTCAGGAAAGTCATACAAAAGTTACTGTGTAGAAAGCGCAGCATAAACGCACAGTTGCGCCGCGGAACCGCCGCGGAAGCCATGTTCCTGCCGCGGTTCCGCGGCGCTTTAAGCGCGTTACTGTATCGTTTTTCGCACAGTGCCTTAGAAGTACCTGCTGATATTTTTGACTATATTTAATTGGGAAAAATCCATTGTTTTGAAAAAAATACAGAGAGGGGTGAAATCGGGGATTATCGGGTTCGATCGGACTTCTAGCTTCGTCTACACTTCACCTAAAGCTCTAGCTAGGCTCTGATACCACTATAGTGTTACTAGGCACACTAAGGAGGTTCCACAAGGTATCAACCATGCCAAACAAAAATCTTCCGGTGTCGAGAAACCCTAAACTAGATCGTTAACTAGAAGGATAGGCGAAAAGCAAGCAAGCAAACGACTTTGCTACTAAGTGAAAGGGATTACAACCTTTGTAGATCCGCTCCACCATTTCTTTAGCTCCGTGTTGACGTCCATCCACTGCGATCATCGGATCCCGGACTCTAGAAATGGTTTCGTCGGAGAAATGATCGGGCTAGGTCATTGACTTCGAGACCGAAGATGATCTATGTCGGGGAGACTCAAACTCAAGCTATTCCTTCACTCGGTCGAAAACTTTGTGAAGAGAACACCCTATACTACATGGCAAGTAGTAGAGGATGAAGAAATAGGAAATGGTTTCACTTTAGAATTGGATTTCTCACTCTTTTTCTCATGATGCCATTGGAGCTAGCAAGCTTTTTCAAGCTTGATGAAGATGAAGAAGAAGAAAGAATCATATGAATAATATCCAAAGTGAAACCTATCCAAATGAATGATGGCACCATGGTTGAGTTAAGCCCTCATGCTTAACTCATGTAGATATTTAACCAAACCATTAGGTTAAAAGTTGAGTTAACTAATATCTAAAAACATATGACAAAAGAGTTGACTTTGTCAATGTTTATCAAGCTTCATGAAGCTTGATAACTTTGACCAAAGTCACACTCTTTTGTTATATGCTTAAGAAATTAGTAAACCCTAATCTAACCTTGATTTGGTTCAAGTCTCATACACACAACTTGTTTGTATCATCAAGCATGATACAAACATGTACACTTGCATATATCACATATAAACAATGTGCACATTCAAGTGAGAAAATCAATCTTAAATAAACCAGTACTAGTTAATGTAAAGTAATATATCAAATATATAATTATACATTAAATCATTAAATCAACACTTGATTTAATGATCCGGTCATATCGCATATAACCGACTAATACCAATAGTAACAACTTATCGAAACAACACTTGATCCGATAACCCGGCTATATCGCATACAACCGATCAATGTCACAAATCACGAGAATATAATACAGTATCACATACTGGTATTATCCTCGGTCCCGCACATATCTCATATGCGCTCCTATTTCGTTTCGCTTGAGCCAGGAAACCCCTGTATAGGACTCTAAAGACTCGTCAATACGCCGGCAGTAGGTGATGATCATATCAAACACCGACAAGCCGCAAGCGGTCTGCTAAACGTAACGGCCGCCCGGGTATTGAGCGATCAGAAGATCAACGAGCAAGCTCGCTCACACTCCAGTGAATCCAACGAGTAACACTACCGTACAGTCCGGTCTGTTCGTCTGATATGTCACATATCTCATCTAGGCGTGGTAAACGTCAGACCCCAATAACTCGATAAGTCATGTCGATATGAGGCTCATAACGGGTCGAGAAACTACAGGTAACACTTACCAGTAAATCTCTAAAGCAGCCTTGGCCAAGGACTTCCTGTTATAGCCAATCGAGAACTGCGCAACATCAACTCCCAATACCGGGAGAGACGAAACCCCTCCTATCGCTCATTGCCTCCATGTGATTCGGAACTGTATCCAA
This sequence comes from Agapanthus africanus, assembly GCA_030015575.1. Taxonomy (NCBI): domain Eukaryota; kingdom Viridiplantae; phylum Streptophyta; class Magnoliopsida; order Asparagales; family Amaryllidaceae; genus Agapanthus; species Agapanthus africanus. The sequence continues at coordinate 243,310,517 of JASDDO010000012.1, forward strand.
AAGCCACCTTTTTGCACGCCCTCTTGGACATGGTATGATGGAAATCAAAGCACAGTGGGAATCACACAAGACTCTATGACGATCTCGGGTCTACAGATTAACCTGTACCAGTGTCACCAGAGAACTGCCATCTGACGTAAGGTATAATACCATCTGGGTGTTCTCGGCGAGTCCGTCCAGTGTACCCAGTCTCTACTGAGCACCCGTATATCATCTCTGATGTCAAACACCAATGGATATGGGATCATCCATCGCCCATCTGTATGGGTCGAGAAGCTACACGCTAGTCTACTCTAGCATATCGATGCCCCGTCTCGATACACCCACGACTAGGGACTTTGAAGGATGTACTTATGGACTACCATGTCCCCACTAGTATGATCCGCATCATAGTCCAGCTAGTCAAGTACACATCCTAAGGGCTTTACCAACATGTAACAGAGAGACAATCAGTGTACACGTTAATGTAAAGAGTAACCAGATAGCATACTATCATATCGAGCAAGAAAGTCATCCCTATATATGTCCAAGCATCCACTACAATATACATCCTATGTATAGTAATGGCCTCTAGGGCATACATATAACTAACAGCTCGGACTCGGCCGGCGACGAGAAGGAGGATTCCGGCGAGCTCGGCTTGGAGATGGAGTTGGGTTTTGGGATTTTATAGGTAGGTGTCTGCAGTGGTTTAGGTGTGTTTGGTCTTGTTTGGTTGTTGAGTTTTCTCTGTATACAAAATCTGGGATCATATAGCTAGTTTCTTGTGTTACGACTACGCGCGATACGTTATCCAACACGGTCCGTGCACTTTGTGGTGGTTTTGCTCTTGGGTTGGTTTCGTAGTGTTGCTATGCACGTTAGCCACTAAACGAACACTTGGGAGTATGTTTGGAGATGGTGTGTCGGTAAAATGTAGTTTGTTCGTGTTTTGGTTGTTGCTAATAAATACTTGTTTCATTGATTTATGTTTTAGGTTCGCAGGCGGGGACTTCGGACGCTGCGAAGAAGGTGGTTGGCTTTACTTAGCCAGGAGCGTTGGTGAGTAGATTTAACATCTACGGGGGAATACCCGCATGGCGTTATGCGTCTAGGCTACAGATGACATGATTGTATCGCATATTCTATTGCATATATAGAGTTGCGCATACACCTTATTGCTTAGTTACTAGTTGTGCTTCGACTTGTACCCTTAGGACAGTGCACTATTATTGACGGATCATGTTGCACGAGCACTGATTGTATGCCATACACACCGTCAATAATTGCCATGACACGCATAACACACATACATATATGATATTATTTGGTTAGGGACATTGAAAACATTGATTCATATTCCTTATTTTCCTTCATGCATATGACATATAGCATACCTGTATACCTATATGCTTACGCATATGCCTTGACATACTTACATGCTAGTTACCCATATACCTATATGGTATTGTACCATTAGTGATAGGTATATACACATATGAGACATAACTACATGTATACCTCGCATACATACTTACACTTATACCCGGAGGGTATATTACATCTTTACTGATAGGTAGATACATATACCTTGCTATACCTACCTGTTTACACATATATCTGGTTATAGCTAAATGTTCACCTTTATTTGATGATATATTAGACTTGTAGAAATTAGGAACCACATGATTTATATATTAACTTGTTGCAGTTAAATAACGGCTTTTCATTTATATTCTTGTAAGGTTTCTAGGCACTCTAGTGAGGTCTCACAAGGCATCGAACATGCCAAATTAAAAAATTCTAGGTGCCGGAAACCCTAAACTACGGATCGTAGACTAGATTTCTAGGCGAATAAGCTAACTAGTAAACACTTAACTAAGAGATACGGAAATACAACCTTTGTAGATCCGGTGCTCCACCTCCACGGCTCCGCAACGAAGTCGTCTCCGCTGTCCAAATCAAATCCGGCTCTAGCGTCGTCTTCATCGGAGATTGGACGGGCTAGGTCGTCGACGACGTGCCGAAGATGATCTACGTCGAAGCATCACTAGATCGAGCTCCACCTTCGCCAAGCCATGAATACTTGTGAAGGAAACACACTCTACTACTTGGCAAGAGGTAGAGGATGAAGAAATAGGAAGTGGGTTCAATTTAGAATTGGATTTCTCACTCTTTATCATCAATCACCATTGATGACCTCAAGGTTTTCTTCTTGAGTTCAAGGAAGAAGAAGAAGAAAAGGATATGATAAGTTAATTAGAATAAATCAAAAAGAATTATTCTTATCATAACATGAACCATGGTTTGTTGTAGAGAGTTAACTCAAGTTAGATGAATGGTTAGGGTTTGAAGAAGAAGACAAAAAGGTTTCATGAGTCAAAGTTGCATGAAGCTTCATGAAGCTTCATGTTGAAAGCAACCTTTTTATTTTCTTCTCACATTTTCTTTTAATCCAAATTAAAAGATAATTGCATGAATAAATGAATAAAAACCTTAACCATTTATTTAACCAAGGTATTAACTCTTTACACAAACCCTAGCTATCATATATCATCATACATGAAACAGGCATGTGCACAAAACTATATCGAATATACAATGTGCACATCCGAGCGAGAAAATCCATTTAAAGTGAACCGATACCAGTTAATGCAAAGTAATATATCAAATATATAATTATGCATCAAATCATTAAATCAACACTTGATTTAACGATCCGGTCATATCGTATATAACCGACTAGTATGCAATGCATCGGTTTATCGAATCAACCCTTGATTCGATAACTAGGGTATATCGCATATAACCTAATCGATACATTCATCGCGAGAATGAAATACGGTATCACATACACGCATTATTCTCGGTCCCGCACATATCTCATATGCGCTCCTATTTCGTTTCGCTTGAGCCAGGAAACTTCTGTGTAGGACTCTAAAGACTCGTCAATATGCCGGCAGCAGGCGATGATCATATCAAACACCTGTAAGTCTACGCTAGCGCCCCGGCAGTCTACAGACGCCAAATGCGGAACAAAAACTTTTTAACTGGCGCTATCGTATACTTTCACCCGGATCTGCCATTATTGCTAAACTAACAAACTGTAAAGAGTGTAGAATGGTTATACCGAACGATCCGAGTCCTTCGTTCTTCAACCATCATCCCACGCTCCGTTGCGGCTGCTCCGATCTCATCGATCTCCGATCTCCTCGTCGAGGTGGCACCACATGATCGGTTCTTTAAACGGGCTCCCGCCTCTGACTCGAGGCAACTCGATCGTCAAGTTTGCTAAAAGAGACGACCAAGATTGATGTAGAGAATGAGTAGATGACTTTGTCTCACTTCGTCCAAATCCGTGGACGATCGGTTAATGAAGTTGCCGTGGAAATCGGGTGATGGAATGAAATGGACTGTGAAATTCCATACACCCCAAAACTATCATATCTTTTCTACAATGAAACATCAAGTGAGAGAGAGTATCTAAGAGAGAGAGAGAGGAGGCTATATATATCAAAGGAGGGAGGTGAGTGTAGGAGGGTTCAAGTGGTGACCATATCCTTCATAGTTATCATAACACTTAATGCAAAAGAATGAGTCATAAGAAACATTGAACCTTAATAACCTAGTCATGCTTTAACATTAAAGAACCATTAATGCAAAGATGAGTCACTAAGCCACTTCATCACTTCTAGAACCTTCTAGAATGATGACTCACTCATATCTGAAGAAAAGATAAATCCGTCTTTAACCGAATGTTAAAAGACGGCTGATAGAAAACTGGAAACTGGCAACTTCCAAAAGTGATCCTGAAACGACTTTCAGGATAACCCCGAAACTGTATAAATATACCCGCATTTGTATTACGACCGAATACAAATGCAACTGAGACAAAGATATTATACCTACTCAATATAATACTCGGATCCGGCTTAAACCAAAGCCGACCAGTATCATCAGCCCGAAAATTGACACGTGCGTAAACGCACGTGCATTTTCCGAACCCTGCCATAAAACCATACGGCCTCTACAACGTTTCGCCCGAACTTGGGAAACTGCCTGTGGGGGACTCTAATGACTCGTCAGCACCCTGGCAGTGGGTTTAACCACAAACCGTCAGCGGCACTAGCAATGCATAACGGCTGCCCACGGACTGACCTCAAGGGTGGCCGAGGAGCGAACTCAAGGGAGACCGATGAGCGAACTCCTCCGAAAACCCTACTGAGCCTAACAGTGACAATGTATATACAGTCCGGTCCGTTCGTCAATGAGTATCGCATATCCGCCTAGAGGGCTAGTAACGTCAGACCCCCAGAAGCAGTATAAGTCGTGTCGGAGTGAAGCCCAATAACACCCTGAGATACTACTGGAGTACCTACCAGTAAATCTCCTGCCACGGCCGTGGGCTTTGTGTAATGGCTCTCCTAGACACAGCACGATCTCGCCCCCAATACCGGGAGAGACGAATCCCCTGCCGATCCGCTCACGTGCCTCCATATGGCTCGGGACTGTACCCAAAAGCTACCTGTTTGCACGACTCCTTTGAGCCGTGGTAGGGTAGAAATCAAAGCACAGTGGGAACTCACACGAGACAAATGACGACCTCAGGTCGATGAACTAACCTGTACACATGTCACCAGGGAACTGCTATCTGACGGTAGATATAATACTAACTAGCAGATTCCCGGCGAGTCCTGTCCGGTGTACTCATAACCCAATGAGCACCTGTATACATCTTAGGTGAACCAACTACACCAGTGGCTTGTGAGACCGGCCACCGCCCCTCGTCGGGGTCTCGACTGTACACACTAGTCTACTCCGGAGTATCGATGCCCTGTCTCGAAACTCCCACGACTAGGGACCACAATTAAGGATATGCATCTAAACTACCCAACTCTCACGTATATGATCGCCCTCATACAGTTGGTAGTAAAGCAAGATCCTAAGGGCTCTATCAAAGTGTAACATGCAATCAGTCACCTGAACATGTACACAACTGATAAAGGCAAACCAGATAGCATACTATCATTTCGAGTAAGACTGTCCTACCGGGATAGGTCCTCCGCAATCATTGCAATCACGTACCTGCGATCCAATAATTGACTATGAGGGCACTATCTCCAACAATCTCCCACTTGCACTCAAGGCTAATATTGCGATGTCGACTACTCACAGCCCGTGTGAAACCGAACATCCAACTCCTCTACTAATCAGTTTCACAAAGCCCGTTTGAGAAACTATTGTGTTCGAGAAATAGCCTCAGTGAGTGGATCCGCCTAGAAGTATCTTTCTATATCTCTCTTAATCTCAAGTTCGCGGAGAAAACCATCTCCCGAATTGAGTAGTACCTGTCTTAGAATATGTCTGGATATCTGATGGGACCTTAGTTCATAAATGAACTCCATATCCAAACTTCTTAGACTGTATCGATCACTGAACCTAATCAGTATCGGGCATCATGCCACCCACAGTATCCCTTTGGACCATCTGTCCATAATACTGTCCCTCGTCATAGGGAAAACTAAAACTCTGACAATCACTCTGTCATCCATGTCACCTTTGAAGCCTGGAATGATAACCGTCTCCCGAAAGAGGCTGCCGTTATCAAATCCGTAGAACATGTACCAATGTTCTAAAACTGCTTCCTTATATTTCTCCAGGATTGGATTAATACAAACTTATTGCATCTAGTGCAAAACCAACATTTGGTGTGGTACTTGACATCTCATGATTGACTCAATTGCCTAAGCAAGTGATCTGCCAATCATGCACATCCCTCTCCGCTTTAGTCTATACGACACCTTTAGAGAGGGTGACTCCATCACCTGCAGGTACACCACCATGCTAGGAGTCAACTATTCCAAAAAACCATTAGAATATATGTCAAAGTACCCACATTGGGAAACTACCCAAATCCAGATCTAAAACCATAGATCTAGAAACCAGAATGTCAGATATTATATCCATATCCTGTCTGGAAAAACAACTGTGTGACTATCACAGTACAACCGATCGTAGTATAGGAATTTTACTTCCCACTCTGTGTATGTCATCCAGATATCATGACATCACACCCTACTACCTTCTTAACTGATCCATCCCCTATTCTGATTGAAGTCAAACCCATGACTGTCACATCAAAATTAGATGATCTATCTCCGCTATAACTGCTCAAGTCTATAAATAGACATGAGCTACTTGCCCACCATGCTTCCGTTGCTCCCACTGACTACGACAACCCTCCTACCGGGTCTCATATCCTGGAACAACAGTAGTGTCAAGTCTGGGTAGATGAGAACCTCCCTGTCACCGTCCTTGAGGCTACCGAAGTACCTCTCGGGTGTGTGAGGTTACCTACCATACCTGCGGAGTGGCTATTGGAATGTCAAACCTGATTGAATGTATAGGTCCTATTAAATTTTTCCGTAATCGTTCGCGGTTCTGGAATCACTTCCAGTTCTACCATACTCCCACTACTGTTTTCTGAAAAAGATCCATTTTACTAAAACTGTGGCGAGTCAAGAACAATATCACTATTGATCTTCTAAATGGTAGAATATCAACCCTCGTCATAGCCAGGGTCAACCCACAAACAGCCATTACAGAAACGTGCCCTGAGTTATCCAGTGTCTGGTTTTAATCATAAGCTGGACAACTCCCCGTACCTTAATTTCTTTTAAGGTACGATCCATTCTATATCCAATACAGAAACTTTGGCACTTATTTAATTGGAACCATATTCAATCCATGCATCTGTCTCCAGTGCATATCAACTTAATGGAAAGAGGCTAATCAGCATTACTCAACTTAGGAATCTATCCAATTATGAGTAACCTGAAAGAGAAACACGTTTCTCAAAACCATCACTATCATCTGAATACCAATCACAAGAATCTACATCTTCGATCTCTTTGAAGAATCCCGATACTTGTGACACCTGGTTCTCTACTTTATTCTTATACCCACAACTTCTCAAAACTTAGACCTTGTATTTCTACGAAACACTTGTCTAAAAACTAGAGAAATTATAAGTAAACAGAACAAAGTACGAGGACCTACCCCTTTGTCCTGAAGGACACTTGGACAACATACAATACTCTGTATAAGTCCGCTGAGTTAAACAACTCAAAACCTGTGCGTCGTAGGTAGAAAACTGTACCCTGGCGATTTCCTCAAATATCACCAATTTCAACGAATTCCGATATAATGAGGATAATCACCTAATTCCCAATATCTTACTCCTACTCATCATCTGTAAAACCATACAGATATGAGAATGAAACCTGGTAAATACATACCCTTGGAGTAAGTGTCTAATCGGGAAAACAGTTTTTCCTTTAACAATGCACTGAAACATGAATATGTTTCGTAGGGGTATCCTGGTATTCATAGCAATGCCTCTTCCATAATCCAATTCATGACTTCAACCGTATATTTTATTGCCGTCTCTCCAAATCCCTTTATTTGTCTTTAGTCGTTACCTTCTGTACACCATCGTTAGGCTAAATGGTTTTCTTCCTTCCCTACCGTTCGGCACCAGCCTATGGTTTGGAAGAAGACTATCCAGTAAGCATAATAGGTGTACCCTCCTAAACCAAGGAGTACTCGCATCTCGAGAGAAGGTGATGATAAAAGACAACTGAATAATACCTTATTCTTTTAAAGGTGAAATAGGAGCGGCGATGAAGTACGCGGTTTTGGTCGTGAATGATATCAGTCGCAACTTACTTTGCCCTCTTTCTAATCCCTTTATTTTGTCTTTACATATTACCTTCTGCACACCCTACTTAGGCTAATTGGTTTTCTTCATTCCCTACCTTTCGGCACCAGCCTATGGTTTGGAATAAGACTATCCAATAAGCGTAATAGGTGTACTCTCCTAAACTAAGGAGCTCTCGCAACCTGAGAGAAGGTGATAATAAAAGACAACTGAATAAACCAATTCTATTTCTCCTGAACCTGGATCCATCCCCGAAGAAGTCCCTTCGAGTTCGTATATAACCATACGATGGATCTATCCAATGGAAGTGGATATCCGTAATAATACGGGTGTTCTGAGAAATTCAAAGGGTAAAAGAAGGAGTGGCAATGACTTATGCAACTCAGACAATCCAAAAGCCAGTATTTTAAGAAGGTTCGGTCAAACTGGTCACTGAGTCATAGTCTAGGGTCGGTCAAAGGTCGCTGCCAAAGAGAGAGAGAGAAAAGAAACACTCTGCGTGCACTCTATCCTAGATCAGAATGGTCATCACTTTATCTAATCCGGAAACCTCCCACTGTCCTGTCAAATTCTCCTCCAAACCTAAAGAAGAATCAATCGGGATCACCCGAAGAGTAAACCAACTCATCAGTGGGAATCGGGATCCAACTCTCATCGCATGTTAACGTGATGGAATGCATCCACGTTATTCATACTCCAGAAGGTATGCGCATACTTGGCAAGTTTCAGTTTCTTTAGAAACTCCCGATATCATTTTCTTGCCCCATGCTCTTATGACCTTGGCGAAAGTCAACAAATCATAAGTCACATGTCAAGTTCTGCCCGTCATTATCTTGTTAATTTGAATCCATCCGTACATACCCTTGACGAAAGCCAACAAGGTAATACGACTGTCCCAAACCAACTCATCTATCTATGCAACAAATGAATACCCAGCAGCTACCAAACACTATGCCTTGACGAAAGCCAACAAACATAGCTTGAATACTACTGACCATCCATAAGAAATGACGGAGGGCTACGACTGGTTTTTGGCGAAAAACCTTTAACGTAGTGAACTTGATATCGCTGAAGGAACCTGATAGCTTTTTATAAAAATATAGTGGCGAAAACCTTTTGCTAAAGAGGTTTTTCCCGGTGAAGGGATCTCGGCTCTTTCCTCATGGAATGAGGTGCAGGATATTCCACTTGAATACCGCTATGCAAAGCAACATGTAATCGACTATAGTGAAGTTATTACCCTGACGCAAACTTCTGCCCAAGGGGTCAGTCCCGGTGAAGGGATATCAACCCTTGCCCCGTAGAATGAGGTGCAGGATATTCCACTGAATACCGCTATGCATAACAAAAGAAAACGTCTTTGCAATAACACTTTTTAAATTGTTCCAACAACTGTAAACGGGTTTGTTTTAACTTTGCGTTGATCAGAATCAACGCAGTCCCATCAATTAATCACACCAGAAAAGAACGAAAATAAAATGTACGTATATGCCATCCGCATTCGTCACTGGGTCCCGTCATCACCCGTTAGGTTACTTAACTAACGACAGAGCGGGGACTGGACTAGCGCGGGTGTAAAACATATACAACATCTAATAGTATATAAACCAATATACATAATCGCTCCAGGCGTGATAATATGCAACATTACAGAAAAGTAATAAGCATCACAGAACAATACAGATATCTGGGATCCCCGAGTTTCACAGAGCCGCTGCTGAAACTCGACGTTCCCCTGTCGTGTGGATAGCCTGTGCAATGAAACCTAGACCCCTACGGGTGTGGCAAGTTACCCGCCAAAACCTGAAGCGAGGTAGTCCCCACAGCATAGTGAATGGAACACCCGGCACTTCACGGAATCCGGTAAATTGAGCACCCCTCCTTGGGTCAACCTTTACCCCCTACGAGTGCGGCGAATAGTCTGCCAATTCTGAAGTGGGGCCCCTCTGCCTCTCAAAGCCATGAGATGCGGACCCGTTGCTTTCCCGAACCCGGCTATCCGTGCACTCCGTCGCGGGGTAAAACCTAGTACAGTAATGAAAAATAGTACAACAGGTACATCGACCGCAACCTGGTCGTGCCCCAAAAGAATATTATACAACAGGCAGTGACGGCTGTCCACAAGTTGGACGCTCGCCCCGCAATATCAAATGTACAAATAAACTCAAACTGTACTACCATTGCACACTGCTATCCACCACGACAAATCCGCAACATTACAGCACAACACAGAACATCAACGCGAATGTCACGTTCGCAAACCCGTCTAAAAGGACTATAGCAATTAAACGCGGTTTACCGATCAAATGACATTCCCGGTCGGAGATATAATGTAAGCACTGTAAACTAACGCGTTTAAATTTTGATCGACCAAAGACCAATTATCAAAAAGTGGGCCCTACTGCTTACTGGTGAACAGTAACAAAATCTGGGCCAAAACTTTATATTCCAAAAACCCCAAAATCAATCAAAGAACTCACTGTCCAAATTTGGGAGCACGTGCTCCCCACGTGGCCGCGGTTGCGCGGCCAAACCATGGGTTTGGCCGCCCTTCCGCGGCGGTCTGGAGGGATCACGATCCCAAATTTGGTCGTGGTTCTTAGAATTCCCTGCACAGATTTTTAAGACATCCAGAAATAAATTTTGAGACCGTTTAAATTTAACAGAAACTGTCGGGCTTGAATTTTGTGATTTTTGCAATTTTCGATTTCCGGTCGGATCGATATTTTAAACGCGTTAGCACAAGTTAGTATAGCAAAATGGTGAGGCTCTGATACCACTGTAAGTCTACGCTAGCGCCCCGGCAGTCTACAGACGCCAAATGCGGAACAAAAACTTTTTAACTGGCGCTATCGTATACTTTCACCCGGATCTGCCATTATTGCTAAACTAACAAACTGTAAAGAGTGTAGAATGGTTATACCGAACGATCCGAGTCCTTCGTTCTTCAACCATCATCCCACGCTCCGTTGCGGCTGCTCCGATCTCATCGATCTCCGATCTCCTCGTCGAGGTGGCACCACATGATCGGTTCTTTAAACGGGCTCCCGCCTCTGACTCGAGGCAACTCGATCGTCAAGTTTGCTAAAAGAGACGACCAAGATTGATGTAGAGAATGAGTAGATGACTTTGTCTCACTTCGTCCAAATCCGTGGACGATCGGTTAATGAAGTTGCCGTGGAAATCGGGTGATGGAATGAAATGGACTGTGAAATTCCATACACCCCAAAACTATCATATCTTTTCTACAATGAAACATCAAGTGAGAGAGAGTATCTAAGAGAGAGAGAGAGGAGGCTATATATATCAAAGGAGGGAGGTGAGTGTAGGAGGGTTCAAGTGGTGACCATATCCTTCATAGTTATCATAACACTTAATGCAAAAGAATGAGTCATAAGAAACATTGAACCTTAATAACCTAGTCATGCTTTAACATTAAAGAACCATTAATGCAAAGATGAGTCACTAAGCCACTTCATCACTTCTAGAACCTTCTAGAATGATGACTCACTCATATCTGAAGAAAAGATAAATCCGTCTTTAACCGAATGTTAAAAGACGGCTGATAGAAAACTGGAAACTGGCAACTTCCAAAAGTGATCCTGAAACGACTTTCAGGATAACCCCGAAACTGTATAAATATACCCGCATTTGTATTACGACCGAATACAAATGCAACTGAGACAAAGATATTATACCTACTCAATATAATACTCGGATCCGGCTTAAACCAAAGCCGACCAGTATCATCAGCCCGAAAATTGACACGTGCGTAAACGCACGTGCATTTTCCGAACCCTGCCATAAAACCATACGGCCTCTACAACGTTTCGCCCGAACTTGGGAAACTGCCTGTGGGGGACTCTAATGACTCGTCAGCACCCTGGCAGTGGGTTTAACCACAAACCGTCAGCGGCACTAGCAATGCATAACGGCTGCCCACGGACTGACCTCAAGGGTGGCCGAGGAGCGAACTCAAGGGAGACCGATGAGCGAACTCCTCCGAAAACCCTACTGAGCCTAACAGTGACAATGTATATACAGTCCGGTCCGTTCGTCAATGAGTATCGCATATCCGCCTAGAGGGCTAGTAACGTCAGACCCCCAGAAGCAGTATAAGTCGTGTCGGAGTGAAGCCCAATAACACCCTGAGATACTACTGGAGTACCTACCAGTAAATCTCCTGCCACGGCCGTGGGCTTTGTGTAATGGCTCTCCTAGACACAGCACGATCTCGCCCCCAATACCGGGAGAGACGAATCCCCTGCCGATCCGCTCACGTGCCTCCATATGGCTCGGGACTGTACCCAAAAGCTACCTGTTTGCACGACTCCTTTGAGCCGTGGTAGGGTAGAAATCAAAGCACAGTGGGAACTCACACGAGACAAATGACGACCTCAGGTCGATGAACTAACCTGTACACATGTCACCAGGGAACTGCTATCTGACGGTAGATATAATACTAACTAGCAGATTCCCGGCGAGTCCTGTCCGGTGTACTCATAACCCAATGAGCACCTGTATACATCTTAGGTGAACCAACTACACCAGTGGCTTATGAGACCGGCCACCGCCCCTCGTCGGGGTCTCGACTGTACACACTAGTCTACTCCGGAGTATCGATGCCCTGTCTCGAAACTCCCACGACTAGGGACCACAATTAAGGATATGCATCTAAACTACCCAACTCTCACGTATATGATCGCCCTCATACAGTTGGTAGTAAAGCAAGATCCTAAGGGCTCTATCAAAGTGTAACATGCAATCAGTCACCTGAACATGTACACAACTGATAAAGGCAAACCAGATAGCATACTATCATTTCGAGTAAGACTGTCCTACCGGGATAGGTCCTCCGCAATCATTGCAATCACGTACCTGCGATCCAATAATTGACTATGAGGGCACTATCTCCAACAACACCCACAAGCCGCAAGCGGTCTGCTAAACGTAACGGCCACCCGGGTATTGAGCGATCAGAAGATCGACGAGCAAGCCCGCTCATACTCCTGTGAATCCAACCAGTAACACTACCGTACAGTCCGGTCAGATCGTCTGATATGTCGCATATCTCGTCTAGGGGTGGTAAACGTCAGACCCCAATAGCTCGATAAGTCGTGTCGATATGAGGTCTATAACAATTCGAGAAACTACTGGTAACACTTACCAGTAAATCTCAGCAACCCTGGCCAGGGATTTCCTGTTATAGCCAATCGAACACAGCGCAACATCAACTCCCTATACCGGGAGAGACGAATCCCCTCCTATCGCTCATTGCCTCCATGTGACTCGGGACTGTACCCAAAAACCACCGTTTTGCACGCCCTCTTGGACTTGGTAAGGTGGAAATCAAAGCACAGTGGGAACCACACAAGACTCTATGACGATCTCGGGTCAACAGACTACTCTGTACCAGTGTCACCAGAGAACTGCCATCTGACGTGAGGTATAATACCATCTGGGAGTTCTCGGCGAGTCCGTCCAGTGTACCCAGTCTCTGCTGAGCACCCGTATATCATCTCCGATGTCAAACACCAATGGATATGGGATCATCCATCGCCCATCTATATGGGTTGAGAAGGTATACGCTAGTCTACTCTGGTATATCGATGCCCTATCTCGATACACCCACGACTAGGGACTTTGAAGGATGTACTTATGGACTACCATGTCCCCACTAGTATGATCCGCATCACAGTCCAGGTAGTCAAGTACACATCCTAAGGGCTTTACCAACATGTAACAGAGAGACAATCAGTGTACACGTTAAGGTAAAGAGCAACCAGATAGCATACTATCATGTCGAGCAAGAAAGTCCTCCCTATATATATCCCAGCATCCACTACAATATACATCCAATGTACAGTAATGGCCTCTAGGGCATACATATAACTAACAATTCTCCCACTTGCACTAGGGCCATCTGTAGCAGTGGTTGTAGTATCTCATACTCAACCATCCCATAAAACTCTCTCTCTGGGAATAGGCCTTCGTGAGTGGATCCGCCGTGTTGTCCTCTGAGTCTACTCTCCTAACCTCGATCAGCCTGGAGATCAACTATCTCCATGATCAGGTGATACTGCCTTAGAATATGTCTGGATCACTGATGGGACGGACGTTCCTTGGCATAAGCCACAACTCCATTGTCTCACAATGGTAGGAACATAGTTCATCTCATGAACCATTATACATCCAAACAGCCTCTTTGGTAGCATCATAAGTAGCGATGTATCCTGCCTTTATCGTCTAGTATGTCACGGTATCTAGCTCGGAACTCTTCCAACATACCGTCCCTTTACTGAGGGTAAAGACAATGCCTGCGACTGACATTCAGTCGTCTTTATCACCCTGGAACACTTCCAGTGATTCTCCCCAGGATCGATTGATACCATTTCACTACAACTAGTGAGAATCCTAACATCCAATTAGATCTATCTCATAGATCCAAAATCCAGGATTTAGGAGGTATCATTTTGATCCTACACGGAGAATCTTTGTGATAAGCGGAGATTGATCGAGCGCAGCATAGGAAACTCCTTCCCTATCACGAGTATGTCATCCACGTACTCTACGAGGATCATCAACATACTCCCTACTACCTTTTTGTTTATACAAGGTTCATCTACCATTTTGATGATGTCAACTTCTTTGACTAATCCATCAAAACAGATGTTCCAACTCCGCGATGCCTGCTTTATCAGATAAAACATCTTGCACACGTTTCCGCTGCTCCCACTGTTTACGAAGCCCTCTGGCTGTGTACTTATAGACGCACTCTTCTAAAACAACATTTAGAAAAGCAGTCATGACACCGAACCACCAGATATCATAGTCATGGTATGTAGCCGTGGCAACAGGATCTGGATGGACTTAAGCATAACTACTTAGAAAAAGGTTTCACCATTATCCACGCCTGGTCAATGACGAAAACCTTTAACAAGTCTAGCTTTGAAAGTCTCAACTTTTCCATGTACACCAAGTAATCTTCTCAAGATATACTTGCTCCTGATGGGGATTTAACCCTTCAGATATAGCAACCAAAGTCCATACTTTGTTGGTGTATAAGGATTCCATCTCAGATAGCTAAACATCCAGCCATTCTTACAGAGTCTTACTCCTGATGGCCAGCTCGAAACTAGTTGGGTCATCATCTCATGATGCATTCCTCGCTCCCACTGTCATAGAGAGACCGAAGTATCTCTCAGGTGGGTGAGGAACCCTACTAGATCAGCGGAGAGGCTGAGGTTCGTTGGAATCTACTGAATCCTTCGGTTCTACCAAATCATCAACTCCAGTTTGTATAGGTGGAAAGTTTCCAGTTCTACATAACAGACGTTGCCTCGAGCTTGTCCGGATTTTGCTTTTAGACATAGGCCGGACAACCCCAAATCTTAACTAACTTAAGATATGGGCTCTTCCCTTTCCATAAAACATATGAAAAGGTAGGCTTTGATTTGATTCGAACCGTAATTCAATAGGTATGCAGCTTCATAAGTGCATAACACCCAGTAGGAAAAAGGTAACTCAGTAGTACTCATCATAGAGCACACCATATCTAATAGGGTGTATCTGCTCCGCCCCGATATACCATCGTGCTATGGTGTATACGGAGGAGTAATGCTGAGAGAGAATCTCATTCTCCTTTAGAATAGTCCAGGAATTCCATGCACAAGTATTCTCCTCCTTGATCACATCAAAGGACATAACACTTATACCCGTATTTTGGTTCTCTACTTCTCGCTTATATTCTGTGAATATCTCAAAAGGTTCGGACTTGTGTTTCAACAGGAACATAGGTCTGAATCTCGAAAGATCATCAGAGAATGTAATGAAGTAAAAAGAACCAGTCCTGGCATGTGTAGACAGAGGACCTACATACATCAACATGTATCATCCCAAGAGTTCACTAACTCTTTCTCTGTTTCCAATAAACAGAGCTGGTGTCATCTTATCTTTGTGACATGACTGGTGAGTTTCACAAGATATAAATTCAAACTAATTTAAATATGCATCTTTATGTAACTCTAGCTAGTCGGGTCGCATTGATATGACCCAGTCTACAATACCTCAAGAAGAATTCGTTCATTTCTGAACTCTTCCTCTTTTGTGTGTTCCATATACTTAGAACTGTAGTTTGATTTAGAACATTAATGCTTTTAGATAACGTGCCTGAACCGATCAACTTTTGATATAGGAAATGTTCAAAACATTATCCAACAATACAAAATTTTATCGTTTCTTTACTAATAAAGAGACAGATATGATTTTGTATATCAGGTTCGGTATCTAATAACATTCGTTCAGAATCAATGTATTACAATACAGGGTGACAGTGACCAACAGACTTGGCTGCAACACTTGCCCCGTTTTCTGCCTCATGAAACTTATCACCCGTTCTCAGTTTTTCTACCCTTTTGTAGCCCTATGTAACAAATTACATATCTGGGATCCTTATCCGGTATCATATACCCAGGATGCGGAGGATACTGAGAAACAGTTCTTTGTAAGGAACACACCCGAAGATGATGCATCAGCATGCACTCTCTTCGTTTGGGCGGCACGGGAAATCTGGTATTCCCCAATTTCCTGCTCTGTCTTATAACAATTATAAGTTTTGAGCGGGACCAACGTTCCCCAGCTCAGTATAACAAGCTGGTTCGGTCAATATTCCATTTTATTATCTTGATTAAGGCGTGATATGGTCGCTACCAGGAGAGAGAGAGAAGAAAACACTCAGCGTGCGCTCTTGCAAGAATAGATTGGTTTTATTTTATCTAATCAGGATGGCTCCCACTGCTTTTTATCAAATCTTCCTTCAACCCCTAAAAGGAAAGACTAGCCGGGATTAATTACACACTACAAGTTCGCCAATCTTTCAGCCAGGCTAGTGTCGGTACTTTGAGAGAGGTCCCCCGTGCTTTCGCACGAACCTAATTAATGTAAACCTCGTTTTCCCAGAGGCGTAACCCCGTTGACATCTTTCTAGACACCTACTTGATCGGCTAATTGTAATGTATAAAACTCTCCCAGGAGTAACTCTTACTCGCAGCGGGTATCAGGATCCAACTATCTCATAGAAGGTATGCAATCTCATTGCAAATTTCAACACTTGAAATTCCCGATAATATTTTGCCCCAGGCGATCTATGACATTGACTGAGTCAACAAACCATAGACCGCAAGTAAAGTTCAACCCGTCATTTCCTGATTGAATTAAACCCACCCGCACGACCCTTGACTGAGTCAACAAGGCCGCACTACTACCCTAATCCAATCTGCATCATATGCATAAGCGGATAAATAGTAATCAGCTACCGCACACTACGCCTTGACTGAGTCAACAAACGCAGCACGAATACTAACTATTACTTATCTGAAATGACGGAGGGCTACGTCAGGTTTTTAAGAAAACCCTTTGCGTAATGAACTTTATATCGTTGTAGAATCAAATGATTTTGAAATGGAGTGCTTTTGAAGCTTTTCTAGTTTTGCTAAAGGAGTCACTCCCGGTGAAGGGATCGTCGGTCCTTTCCTCGTCGAATGAGGTGCGGGATATATCACATATATCACTGTGCAAAGCAGAAACACTTAAAAGCTATCAAAAGACAAACCGAGTGTGTAGCATCGGCCAGTTATTGCTAAAGGAGTCACTCCCGGTGAAGGGATCTCGGTCCTTTCCTTATCGAATAAGGTGCAGGATATATCACATATACCTCTGTGCAAAGCAAGAACTGTAGCTACCTTTTATTTTGAAATTCGATTCTACAACATCTTAGGTTTCTTTTATTTCATTAATCACATTAATGAAGTCCCATCATTTAAATACCTAAACATCACAGATAAATACGACGTACACTTATGCCATCCGCATTTGCCTCGATGTCCCCTCGTGCACCGTTAGGTTAGGTAACTAACGGCAGAGCGGGGCAGGGCTAGCGCGGGTGTAAAACATAAGTAACGCCTATATAATATATCATATATACTATATAAAGTATCTATCACAGAACATCACATGATCGCATCACAGATATCGCAGCAGAAGAATCATATGAAATATTGGATATACTAGGACGTCCGTGTTTTCAATACGAGCCAGTATAAAACACGGATTCCACGGTCGTGATGAATAGCCAAACCCACACCCCTAGACCCCTACGAGAGCGGCAAGCAACCGTACCAATTCTAGAGTTAGGAGACCCGGACTCGACTCCTCGAGTTGGTCTCCCACTGGACTCCAGAACCCGGTTACTTGTGCCCTCCTCCTTGGGTCTATCCTAGTGCGGAAAAGTAAATAATATACATCAACGGTGACAACTTCCGCTACCTGGAAGTGCCCCAATAAAAGAATATTACATACAAGTTTTTACATGAATGAAAATGAAAAACACTCATCTCACATAAAACCCCCCCGGCTATTCAAACACGACGATCCAATACAACATATCCAGCAACACATGACATCACATGTCATCAACGTAAGTAAATATGCGCATCCCAATTGTCGTTGACATATAGCAACGAAACCGGCGATATCACATATTACACTTACGGTCACAGAAAAGAAAGTGTAAAACTACAACAGTTGGAATCCGCAACCACCTCAGACATCGCATGCCTGACCAAATGAATACTTTAGACATCGCATGCCTAACAATTATAAACCCCGCATTTTAGTCTCAAAATCGAAAACTCTTTTTAATATCAAGTCGGGCAATTCAACAAGATTCCCGACATCCTGATCGAATGCTCGTCGCAAACTTTAGTAGGCGGCTGCACCCCCGACGCCGTCGACGAAGTGCACCAAGGAGGAACACCGCTACCGCGAGCACCCGAACGGATGCTTTCGGCGACGGGGTTCTCCTACAGTCACTTGGTCGGGGCTATGGGGTGTAGCTGTGTATTAAGTTTACCCGGCGAGTATCCGCGTACGCTACGCGATTGCGACGGACTTTTGATCATATCAAAATTCCGTGGCAACCGATCAGATGAGACTAAACCGCTAGATTTATAACATTCATTCAGTTATCACATAACTTTTGTGAATTCCAATTATTGTATCACATTCCGGATAAACAGAAAATGTTAAACTTTCCGATTGAACAATCGAACACCCAAGTTTTCCCGATACAGATCAACACATGAAACAAGTCTAACAACATTCCGTTCGTGCCTCAGTACCAACGGTCCAGCCGTAGAAGGGTCAAGCCAACGCCTCACATGTGGCACGCCGTACTGCCCCAAACCCGAAGGTTCAAGGGGCAGTTCAAGACGGTCACATAATCGAGTTAAGGTTTGTTGTCTTCTAGAGGGTCCATCACGTTACTTGCACTACTTAGAACGTCGTTAAACTACGGAAAAATCCAACACTTGGAAATTTCCCGACAGGGGAAAAATTGGGTATTTGTATCCGGTCGAACTTTTTAACATATTCTAAAATTTATCCGGAAAGCCACACAGACAAAATTTGATATTCCGATCGAAACTCAGAAACCCCAAAACCACCTCTGAAAATTCAACTCTTGAAAAATAATTAAAAATTCCCAGAAAAAGAAGCACTAGAAATAAAGAATTACTGTGCATATAAAATAAACTAATTCAGCCGTACGGCCGCGGAACCGCCGAATTAGCCTTGCTGATGCCGCGGAACCGCGGTGGAAAAGTAGAATTGGGCCCACGAAATTTACAGTAATTCCTAATAAACCCTGCTTGATTTTCTGAATATTTTTAATTGCGAAAAATCCCAGATTTTGAAAAAAGGACAGAGAGCATGTTTGTGATCGGGTTTCGAGTTCGTTCGGACTTCAAATTCCGTCTGGACTTCGCCTAAGGCTCTAGCTAGGCTCTGATACCATTGTAAGGTTCCTAGGCACTCTAGTGAGGTCTCACAAGGCATCGAACATGCCAAATTAAAAAATTCTAGGTGCCGGAAACCCTAAACTACGGATCGTAGACTAGATTTCTAGGCGAATAAGCTAACTAGTTAACACTTAACTAAGAGATACGGAAATACAACCTTTGTAGATCCGGTGCTCCACCTCCACGGCTCCACAACGAAGTCGTCTCCGCTGTCCAAATCAAATCCGGGCTCTAGCGTCGGCTTCATCGGAGATTGGACGGGCTAGGTCGTCGACGACGTGCCGAAGATGATCTACGTCGAAGCATCACTAGATCGAGCTCCACCTTCGCCAAGCCATGAATACTTGTGAAGGAAACACACTCTACTACTTGGCAAGAGGTAGAGGATGAAGAAATAGGAAGTGGGTTCAATTTAGAATTGGATTTCTCACTCTTTATCATCAATCACCATTGATGACCTCAAGGTTTTCTTCTTGAGTTCAAGGAAGAAGAAGAAGAAAAAGATATGATAAGTTAATTAGAATAAATCAAAAAGAATTATTCTTATCATAACATGAACCATGGTTTGTTGTAGAGAGTTAACTCAAGTTAGATGAATGGTTAGGGTTTGAAGAAGAAGACAAAAAGGTTTCATGAGTCAAAGTTGCATGAAGCTTCATGAAGCTTCATGTTGAAAGCAACCTTTTTATTTTCTTCTCACATTTTCTTTTAATCCAAATTAAAAGATAATTGCATCAATAAATGAATAAAAACCTTAACCATTTATTTAACCAAGGTATTAACTCTTTACACAAACCCTAGCTATCTTATATCATCATACATGAAACAAGCATGTGCACAAAACTATATCGAATATACAATGTGCACATCCGAGCGAGAAAATCCATTTAAAGTGAACCGATACCAGTTAATGCAAAGTAATATATCAAATATATAATTATGCATCAAATCATTAAATCAACACTTGATTTAACGATCCGGTCATATCGTATATAACCGACTAGTATGCAATGCATCGGTTTATCGAATCAACCCTTGATTCGATAACTAGGGTATATCGCATATAACCTAATCGATACATTCATCGCGAGAATGAAATACGGTATCACATACACGCATTATTCTCGGTCCCGCACATATCTCATATGCGCTCCTATTTCGTTTCGCTTGAGCCAGGAAACCTCTGTGTAGGACTCTAAAGACTCGTCAATACGCCGGCAGCAGGCGATGATCATATCAAACACCCACAAGCCGCAAGCGGTCTGCTAAACGTAACGGCCAACCGGGTATTGAGCGATCAGAAGATCGACGAGCAAGCCCGCTCATACTCCTGTGAATCCAACCAGTAACACTACCGTACAGTCCGGTCTGATCGTCTGATATGTCGCATATCTCGCCTAGGGGTGGTAAACGTCAGACCCCAATAGCTCGATAAGTCGTGTCGATATGAGGTCTATAACAATTCGAGAAACTACTGGTAACACTTACCAGTAAATCTCAGCAACCCTGGCCAGGGATTTCCTGTTATAGCCAATCGAACACAGCGCAACATCAACTCCCTATACCGGGAGAGACGAATCCCCTCCTATCGCTCATTGCCTCCATGTGACTCGGGACTGTACCCAAAAACCACCGTTTTGCACGCCCTCTTGGACGTGGTAAGATGGAAATCAAAGCACAGTGGGAACCACACAAGACTCTATGACGATCTCGGGTCAACAGACTACTCTGTACCACTGTCACCAGAGAACTGCCATCTGAAGTGAGGTATAATACCATCTGGGAGTTCTCGGTGAGTCCGTCCAGTGTACCCAGTCTCTACTGAGCACCCGTATATCATCTCCGATGTCAAACGCCAATGGATATGGGATCATCCATCGCCCATCTATATGGGTCGAGAAGGTATACGCTAGTCTACTCTGGTATATCGATGCCCCATCTCGATACACCCACGACTAGGGACTTTGAAGGATGTACTTATAGACTACCATGTCCCCACTAGTATGATCCGCATCACAGTCCAGGTAGTCAAGTACACATCCTAAGGGCTTTACCAACATGTAACAGAGAGACAATCAGTGTACACGTTAAGGTAAAGAGCAACCAGATAGCATACTTGTAAGTGCACGGCGGCGCCCGGCCGTCAATCCGACGGCCAAACGCGGAAACGGTGATAAACTTTAATTTTTGCGGACTTTGCAAACCGGCACCACCGCGCACTAAACACCCGGATCGTAACCATTAACAAGTCTAAGCTACTAACAAGAAAGGGAAGAGATGTACCGACTGATCCGAGTCCTCCGGTCTTCATCTCCACGCCGGAAGGGCACCACATCGTCTGCATCTTTTACGGGCTCCCGCCTCAATACCGAGGCAACTCGGGCGCGAAGTAGGCTAGCCGACGCGTCCAAGATTTGCTGTAGAATATAGTGTAGAGCATGCCGGTCTCA
This sequence comes from Agapanthus africanus, assembly GCA_030015575.1. Classification (NCBI taxonomy): domain Eukaryota; kingdom Viridiplantae; phylum Streptophyta; class Magnoliopsida; order Asparagales; family Amaryllidaceae; genus Agapanthus; species Agapanthus africanus. Next base: position 243,332,521 of record JASDDO010000012.1, read on the forward strand.
TTTGGAGTTAGTTGCCATTTGTAGATGATGGAGGAATCAAGGTAAGAAAAATGGTGCTTGCATTTTTCTAGCATCAAAAATGAGATCAAGAATGCTACTCTCTCAAAGATGAAGCTCTCTCCTTCTTCTCATTTCAACCATGAAAAACTTATCAACCTAGAAAATGGTGGAGAAAGAATATGAATCATGAAGGGAGGTGATGGTAGTAAAAGGAGGAGGGTGACCACATCCAAACATAATTATCACAAAACTCAAATCCAAATCAAATCCATTCACTTCACAATAAATGCATGAAAAGCAAAGATGCTTAACATATCAATCCTTATGCAAATAAATCCTCCACAAAGTGTTATTTGCAAACTTGCAAATAACACCCTCCATCGGAAAAGTCCGGCCGGGAAAGAACAAAGGAAAACCGGCCGGAACGGAATGCAAACTGGCAACTCCAGAAAACTGGTCCCGTAATAAATTACAGGAAAACCCCATACTGTGCATACACACCCGCATCTGTATTCCGTCCGGATACAAATGCAATGAGACAAAATCTACACTGTACTATACTAGGATCCGGCTTAAACCAAAGCCGGCTAGTAATATCCGTCCGATCCTGATCCGTACAATACCGCACGTATCTGATCGAACCCTGCCATATAACCATACGGCCACTAGTACAAACCGTCCGATCCTGATCCGTGCAATACCGCACGTATCTGATCGGACCCTGCCATATCTCCATACGGCCTCTACAGCGTTTCGCCCGAAAGCTTGAGTAACTGAAAGTGTGGTGGACTCTAAAGACTCGTCAATACTATGGCTGTGGATTTAACCACTAGCACGTCAGAGGTATAAGCCAATACGTGACGGGCCACCAGCTATTGACTAAAAGGGACGTCGATGAGCGAACTCATCCTGACACCCTACTGAGCCTGTCAGTGACAATATCCGTACAGTCCGGTCCGTTCGTCTATGAGCATCGCATGTCGGGCCTAGGGGGTTGGTAAAAGTCAGACCCCCAAAAGAGGTACAAGTCGTGTCGGAGTGTAGCCCAGAACACCCTGAGATACTACTGGAATACCTACCAGTAAATCTCCTGCCTTGGCCAAGGACTTCGTGTAATGGCTCTCCTAGACACAGCACGACCTCACCCCCAATACCGGGAGAAACGAACCCCTGAAGATCCGCTCACTGCCTCCATGTGGCTCGGGACTGTACCCAACTAAAACCTGTTTGCACGACTCCTTTGAGCCGTGGTAGGGTAGTAATCAAAGCACAGTGGGAACACAAACGAGACAAATGACGATCCCCAGGTCGATGAACTAACCTGTACACATGTCACCAGGGAACTGCTATCTGACGTCAGGTATAAGACCAACTAGCATGTTCCCGGCGAGTCCTGTCCGGTGTACTCATAACCCAATGAGCACCTGTATACATCTTAGGTGATCCAACTGACACCAGTGGCTTATGAGACCGGCCACCGCCCCTCGTCGGGGTCTCGACTGTATACACTAGTCTACTCTGGAGTATCGATGCCCTATCTCGAAACTCCCACGACTAGGGACCTTTTAAGGATGTGCTTATAGACTACCAGCTCCCACGTATATGATCGCCCTCATACTGCCGGCAGTCAAGCAAGAATCCTAGGGGCTCTATCAACGTGCAATAGCGACCTGTCATGTCACCTAAAGCAGTACACGATGATAAAGGTAAACCAGATAGCGTACTATCATCTCGAGTAAGACTGTCATACCGGGATAGGTCCTCCCTCAATCATTGCAATCACGTGCCTGTGATCTAATAATTGACTCTGAGGGCACTATCTCCAACAATCTCCCACTTGCACTCAAGGCTAATTATTGCGATGTCGCATACTCACAGCCCGTGTGATACCGAACACCCAACTCCTCTACTAGTCAGTCTCACAAATCTCGTTTGTGAAACTATTGCGTTCGAGGAATAGCCTCAGTGAGTGGATCCGCCTAGAAGTTTCTTTCTATGTCTCTCTATGTCTCAAGTTCGCGGAGAAAGCCATCTCCCGAAATGAGCAATACCTGTCTTAGAATGTCTGGATGTCTGATGGGACCTAGCTCATAAATGAACTCCAAATCCAAACTTCTTAGACTGTATCGTCAACTGAACTTAATCAGTATCCTGCGCCATGCCACCCTCAGTATTGCCTTGGACCACCTGTCCAAAATACTGCCCCTCGTCAGAAGGAAAACTATAACTCTGACAACCTCCTTGTCGTCCATGTCACCTTGGAAGCCTGGAATGATAACTGTCTCCCAAAGGAGGCAGCCGTTATCATATCCTTAGAACATCCACTTATGTTCTAAAACTGCTTCCGACTGTTCCTCCACGATTGGATCAATATCAACTTATTGCATCTAGTGCAAGAACAACATCTGGTGTGGTACTTGACATCTCATGATTGACTCAATTGCCTAAGCAAGTGATCTGCCAATCATGCACATCCCTCTCTACTTTAGTCTGTAAGACACCTTTAGAGAGGGTGACTCCATCACCTGCAGGTACACTACCGTGCTAGGAGTCGTCCATTCTAAATACTCTTAGAATGCTGTCAAGGTACCCTGATTGGGAAACCACCCAAATCTAGATCTAAAAACATAGATCCAGTAACCAGTATGTCTGATATAATGTCCAAGTCCCATGTGGAGAAACCACTGTGTGACGACCAAAGTATAACCGATCGTAGTATAGGAATTTCTTTTCCTACTCTGTGTATGTCATCCAAATACCAGGATATCACACCCTACTACCTTCTCAACAGATCCATCCCCTATTCTGATGACGTCAAACCCATGACTGTCACATCAGAAATAGATGATCTATCTCCGCTATATCTGCTTTAGTCTATAAATAGACATAAGCCTGATGTCCACCAATGCTTCCGCTGCTCCCACTGATTACGACAACCCTCTGCCAGAGTCATATAGACGTGCACTTCTAAAACTAGTTTAGAACGACGCTATACTCATCCTCCTGCCGGGTCTCGCAGCCTGGAACAACAACAATGGCAAGTGTGGGTAAACAAGAACTTCCCTGTCACCGTCCTTGAGGCTACCGGAGTACCTCTCGGGTACCTGAAGTTACCCACCTAATCTGCGGAGTGGCCAATGGAATGTCAAAACAGATTGAATCTTTAGGTTCCTTATCAAATCTTCAGTAATCGTTTGTGGTTCTGGAATCACTTCCAGTTCTACCATACTCCCACTACTGTTTTTTGAAAAAATCCATTTTTAATAAAACCGTGGTGAGTCTAGAACAATATTTCTATTGATCTGCCAGATGGTAGAAAATCAACCCTCGTCATAGCCTGGGTCAACCCACAAACAGCCATTACAGAAACGTGCCTTGAGTTGTCCAGTGTCTGGTTTTAATCATAAGCCGGACAACTCCCCGTACCTTAACAACGTTAAGATATGAACTGTTCTATATCCAATATAGAACCAGAGGCACTGATTTAATTTAACCAGATTCAAATCATGCAACTGTCTCCAGTGCATGTCAACTAAATGGAGAGAGGTCGATCAGCGTTACTCAACTTAGGAATGCTTCCAATTATGAGTAACCTGAAAGAGAAGCAATTTCTCTTTATCATTACTATCAACTGAATACCATACACAAGTATCTACATCTCCGATCACTTTGAAGAATCCCAATACTTGCTACACCTGGTTCTCTACTCTATTCAAATACCTATAACTCCTCAAAACTTAGATCCTGTGTTTCTACGAAACACATGTCTAAGAACTAGAGAAGTTAAAAGTAAACAGAATATAGTATGAGGACCAACCCCTCTGTCCTAATGGACACTGGACAACATACAATACTCTGTATGAGTCCGCTGAGTCTAACAACTCTTTCACTGTGTGTCGTAGATTGAAAACTGTACTTATGGCTAAGAAGAATTACACCGTTGTTTAATGCTCCTTACCTAACCATCCACTGATATAGGTAAATGTCATCGACATAATATCAAAAGGTATATCTCACTCTATGAAAATAGACGTACAGATATATCAATTTGAAATTTGTGCACAACAGCGGATATTCAAAACCAAATATTTGCCGACCGGCAAACAACCCAGGTGGCTTCCTCAAATATCACCAATTCCAACGAATCCCGATATAATGAGGATGGTCACCTAATTCCCAATAACTTACTCCCACTCATCATCTGTAAAACCATACAGATGTGAGAATCATACCTGGTAAATACATACCCTGGAGCAAGTGTCTAATCGGGAAATCAGTCTTCTTTTAACAGTACACAGTGAAACTGAAACATTGAAATGTTTCGATGGGGTATCCCGGTATTCCTAGTAATGCCTCTTCCATCATCCAGATTCACGACTATAACCGTATAATTCATTGCCACCTCTCCAAATCCCTTTATATGTCTTTAGTCATTACCTTCTGCACACCCCTTTAGGCCAATTGGTTTTCTTCATTCCCTACCGTTCGGCACCAGCCTATGGTTTGGAAGATGACTATCCAATAAGCATAAAGGGTGTACTGTCCTAATCCTAGGAGCACGCGCAACGCGAGAGAAGGTGAAGATAAAAGACAACCGAATAAACCTTATTCCTATTTCTCCTGGACCAGAATTCATCCCCGAACTGGAACAAGTTCCTTTCGAGTTCGTATATAACCATACGATGGAGTATCCAATAAGCAGTGGATCTTCGTAGTGATACGGAGTGTCCTGGAGAAATACAAAGGTGATTTAGGATTGGCGAAGAAATACTTGGTTTGGTCGTGAATATCAGTCGTAATTTACTTTGCCCTCTTACTAATCCCTTGCTTTGTCTTAATCTTAATACCTTCTGCACACCATTTAGGCTAATTGGTTTTCTTCATTCCCTACCGGTCGGCACCAGCCTAAGGTTTGGAAGAAGACTATCCAATTTGCGTAATAGGTGTACTATCTCCTAAACCAAGGAGTACTCACAACTTGAGAGAAGGTAAAAGGGAAAAGACAACTGAATAATCCTATCCGTTTTCTCCAGAACCGGAAACCATCCTCGAATTCCTTCGAGTTCGTATCTAACCATACGATGGTTTTGTCCAATGGAAGTGGACGTTCGTAGTAATACGGGGTGTCCTGGAGAAAAGGGTAAAAGTAGGAGTGGCAATGAGGTCTGCAACTCTGACAATCCAAAAGCCAGTGTTAAGTAGGTTCGGTCAACTTGGTCACTGAGTCATAGTCTAGGGTCGGGTCAATGGTCGCTGCCAAAGAGAGAGAGAAAAGAAACACTCAGCGTGCACTCTATCCTAGATCAGAATGGTTATCACTTAATTTAATCTGGAAACCTCCCACTGTACCTCAAATTCTCCTCCAAACCTGAAAGAAGAATTAGTCGGGGTCACCCGAGGAGTAAACCAACTCATCAGTGGGAATCGGGATCCAACTCTCATCGCATGATAACGTGACGGAATCCGCTCACGGTATCACACTCCAAAAGGTATGCGCATATCTGGCAAGTTTCAGTTCTTTTGAAACTCCCGATGTGATTTCTGCCCCATGCTCTTATGACCTTGACGAAGGTCAACAAATCATAAGTCACATGTCAAGTTCCACCCGTCATTGTCCAGGTTAATTTGAACCCACCCGTACAAGCCCTTGACGAAGGTCAACAAGGCTATACGACTGTCCCAAACCAACACATCTATCTATGTAGCAGAAAGGCAACAAGCAGCTACCATGCACTATGCCTTGACGAAGGTCAACAAACATAGCATGAATACTACGTGCTACCCGTCTGAAACGACGGAGGGCTACGAATGGTTTCTGACGAAAACCTTTAACGTAATGAACTTGATATCGTTGAAGGAACGGATAGCTTTTTAGAAAATATAGTGACGAAAACCTTTACTAAAGAGGTCACTCCCGGTGAAGGGATCTCGGCTCTTTCCCCGTAGAATGGGGTGCAGGATATTCCAAATGAATACCACGATGCAAAGCAAAAGTAATCGGCTATAGTAAAGTTAATGCCCTGACGCAAACTTTTGTCCAAGGGGTCACTCCCGGTAAAGGGATCTCGGCCCTTGCCTCGTCGACTGAGGAGCAGGATATTCCAAATGAATACCACGATGCAAAACAAAAGTGAACGTCCTTGCAATAACAGCTTTTTGAAAAGTGTTCCAACAACATCAGATTAGGTTTGTTTAACTTGCATTGATCCGAATCAACGCAGTCCCATCAATTTATCACACCACAAAGAACGAAAATATACTAACGTACGTATATGCCATTCGCATTCGCCACTGGGTCCCGTCATCACTCGTTAGGTTAGCTTACTAACGACAGAGCGGGGACTGGACTAGCGCGGATGAAAAACATATACAACATCTACTAATATATATACCAATATATTATATTTCGCTCAAGGCGTGAAAAGAAATGCAACATCACAGAAATGTACAGCATCACAGAACAATACAGATATCTGGGATCCCCGGGTTTCACAGAGCCACTACTGAAACCCGACGTTCCCCTGGTCGTGTGGATAGCCTGTGCAATGAAATCCTAGACCCCTACGGGCGCGGCAAGTCGCCCGCCAAAACCTGAAGCGAGGCAGCCCCCTTCAGCTCCGTGAATGGACCACCCAGCACTCCACGGAATCCGGCAACTTGGGCACCCCTCCTGGGTCAACCTGTACCCTCTACGAGTGCGGCGAATAGCCCGCCAATCCCAGAGTGAAGCCCCCTCCGTCTCAATGCCATGAGATGCGGGCTTGTTGCCTTCCAGAACCCGGCTATCCGTGCACTCCTCCGCGGGGTAATCCTAGTACAGAATGTAAAATATATATACACCGGGTACATCGACCGCAACCAGGTCGTGCCCCAAAAGAATAATACAAACTGGCAGTGACGGCAGTCCACATGTCGGACGCTCGCCCCGCAATATCAAATGTACATAATACAACAGAACAGTACTAGCATTGCATCCAGGCTACCCCCACGACCGATCCGCAACATCACAGCATAAACATAGAACATCAACGTGAAAGTCACGTTCGCAAATCCGTCTAACCGGGCTATAGCAGTTAGACCGGATTTACCGATCAAGTGACATTCACGGTCGCAGATATAATGTAAATACTGTGAAAAATGTGTTTAAAATTTTCCGATTGACCAAAAATTAACAAGTGGGCCCCAAACCAATACTGCAGCACACACAGAAATTCTTGGCCCAAATTTAATATTCCAAAACCCCCAAAATAAGCCCAGAAAGAAACTGAAGAAATATGATAAATTGATCTCGCTACAGTGCGGCGGAACCGCGGCCCAATGGGGGTTTTAGCCGCGGTTCCGCGCTCTGACAGAGGAATCACTTTATCGTATTTTTGCAGAATTCTTATATCGTTCGGTAGATCACTTTTCTGTCACCTGAAAAAATTTTGGACACCAAAAAATCTTAACAGAAAACTGATGTGAACTAAAACGTAGATTTTGGAATTTTGGTCGATCAGAAATGCAAAACACATTAAACGAAGCTAGACGAAATTAATGGCGAGGCTCTGATACCACTGTAAGTGCACGGCGGCGCCCCGGCCGTCAATCCGACGGCCAAATGCGGAAACGGTGATAAACTTTAATTTTTGCGGACTTAGCAAACCGGCACCACCGCGCACTAAACACCCGGATCGTAACCATTAACAAGTCTAAGCTACTAACAAGAAAGGGAAGAGATGTACCAACTGATCCGAGTCCTCCGGTCTTCATCTCCACGCCGGAAGGGCACCACATCGTCTGCATCTTTTACGGGCTCCCGCCTCAATACCGAGGCAACTCGGGCGCGAAGTAGGCTAGCCGACGCGTCCAAGATTTGCTGTAGAATGTAGTGTAGAGCATGCCGGTCTCATTTGGGGTTAGTTGCCATTTGTAGATGATGGAGGAATCAAGGTAAGAAAAATGGTGCTTGCATTTTTCTAGCATAAAAAATGAGATCAAGAATGCTACTCTCTCAAAGATGAAGCTCTCTCCTTCTTCTCATTTCAACCATGAAAAACTTATCAACCTAGAAAATGGTGGAGAAAGAATATGAATCATGAAGGGAGGTGATGGTAGTAAAAGGAGGAGGGTGACCACATCCAAACATAATTATCACAAAACTCAAATCCAAATCAAATCCATTCACTTCACAATAAATGCATGAAAAGCAAAGATGCTTAATATATCAATCCTTATGCAAATAAATCCTCCACAAAGTGTTATTTGCAAACTTGCAAATAACACCCTCCATCGGAAAAGTCCGGCCGGGAAAGAACAAAGGAAAACCGGCCGGAACGGAATGAAAACTGGCAACTCCAGAAAACTGGTCCCGTAATAAATTACAGGAAAACCCCATACTGTGCATACACACCCGCATCTGTATTCCGTCCGGATACAAATGCAATGAGACAAAATCTACACTGTACTATACTAGGATCCGGCTTAAACCAAAGCCGGCTAGTAATATCCGTCCGATCCTGATCCGTACAATACCGCACGTATCTGATCGAACCCTGCCATATAACCATACGGCCACTAGTACAAACCGTCCGATCCTGATCCGTGCAATACCGCACGTATCTGATCGGATCCTGCCATATCTCCATACGGCCTCTACAGCGTTTCGCCCGAAAGCTTGAGTAACTGAAAGTGTGGTGGACTCTAAAGACTCGTCAATACTATGGCTGTGGATTTAACCACTAGCACGTCAGAGGTATAAGCCAATACGTGACGGGCCACCAGCTATTGACTAAAAGGGACGTCGATGAGCGAACTCATCCTGACACCCTACTGAGCCTGTCAGTGACAATATCCGTACAGTCCGGTCTGTTCGTCTATGAGCATAGCATGTCGGGCCTAGGGGGTTGGTAAAAGTCAGTCCCCCAAAAGAGGTACAAGTCGTGTCGGAGTGTAGCCCAGAACACCCTGAGATACTACTGGAATACCTACCAGTAAATCTCCTGCCTTGGCCAAGGACTTCGTGTAATGGCTCTCCTGGACACAGCACGACCTCACCCCTAATACCGGGAGAGACGAACCCCTGAAGATCGGCTCACTGCCTCCATGTGGCTCGGGACTGTACCCAACTAAAACCTGTTTGCACGACTCCTTTGAGCCGTGGTAGGGTAGTAATCAAAGCACAGTGGGAACACAAACGAGACAAATGACGATCCCCAGGTCGATGAACTAACCTGTACACATGTCACCAGGGAACTGCTATCTGACGTCACGTATAAGACCAACTAGCATGTTCCCGGCGAGTCCTGTCCGGTGTACTCATAACCCAATGAGCACCTGTATACATCTTAGGTGATCCAACTGACACCAGTGGCTTGTGAGACCGGCCACCGCCCCTCGTCGGGGTCTCGACTGTATACACTAGTCTACTCTGGAGTATCGATGCCCTATCTCGAAACTCCCACGACTAGGGACCTTTTAAGGATGTGCTTATAGACTACCAGCTCCCACGTATATGATCGCCCTCATACTGCCGGCAGTCAAGCAAGAATCCTAGGGGCTCTATCAACGTGCAATAGCGACCTGTCATGTCACCTAAAGCAGTACACGATAATAAAGGTAAACCAGATAGCGTACTATCATCTCGAGTAAGACTGTCATACCGGGATAGGTCCTCCCTCAATCATTGCAATCACGTGCCTGTGATCTAATAATTGACTCTGAGGGCACTATCTCCAACAATACTATCATGTCGAGCAAGAAAGTCCTCCCTATATATGTCCCAGCATCCACTACAATATACATCCAATGTACAGTAATGGCCTCTAGGGCATACATATAACTAACAATTCTCACACTACAGTTTTATGTTGCATATATTATATTCATGGATTTTCGCATTGAGATGTGGATTTTTCATGATGTTTTCTGGATTTGAGGACCGTGGGAGTTCATGAAATTATGCATTATTTGAAAAACCCGGTTTCTCTTGATATGATATTTCAGCAGCCACCATAAGTTTTATCGGTTCTGATATATATATACCCCACGCGAGGAACGGAGGGAGCCGTGTGCGGGTACATGGTGGGGCCCGGAGGTACCCCGGGGCAAGATTTTTGTGGAGCTAGACGATGAGTTAGTGGGGGAACCATACCTACCGATGACAGTACCTATGACTCGGCGATTATCGTGGGGATACCTATGGGAGTCATGTACGTATGGATACGTCGAAAGGCGAGGTTCGAAGCTGGGCACTCGATTTTTCGGTATAGCGTATGATACGTACTTATCAGGGGGCCAGTCGTGGTAACAGCGCCTGATAGATCAGTATTTATGTGTCGATGCTTGACACTTGGTTTCATGATATTTTTATTCCTAAGTATATATAACAGTAGAGTGGGACGTTGTTATATATATATATATTAGTGGAGTGGGACGCTAATATATATGTATACATATCAATTTATATACTTCATCATAATTATTCATGCAAATATACTTAGAATATATGAGGTTGACTTGATGTTGGACATACAGGATATATATGAGATTTACTTGATGTTGGACATTCAGGATATATGAGATTTACTTGATGTTACACATTCAGGATATATGTGTCTTACATGATATTGTACATTCAGGATATATGAGATTTACTTGATATTGTACATTCAGGATATATGAGACTTAAAAGGTATGAGAGCCAATTTGGGGGCTGATTTGAGGAAATTGGGATTTGGATTGTCTTGATGGACTTGGGTCCTACCACGAGGTCAGGATTCCGTGGGAATGACATGTTTTATCCCATACTCAGCATTTATTGTATTGCCATTTATTGTTCATGTATTAGTAGTACCTGATAGAGTACTTTACATGACTGCTGCATATTCATATTTTCATATTATTGTTCATGTATTAGTTGTATTTACTAGTGTACCTTTCATGACTGTCGCATTCATATGACATTTTATTGCTATTAGCTTTGTTGGATATAGTGCCCTCAAAGTCAATTATTGAATCGCAGGTATGTGATTGCAATGATTGAGGGAGGACCTATACCGGTGGTACAGTCTTTCTCGAGATGATAGTTGTTGGATATAATGCCATCAAAGTCAATTATTGGACCGCAGGCATGTGATTGCAATGATTGCGGAGGACCTATACCGGTAGGACAATCTTACTTGAAATGATAGTATGCTGTCTGGTTTACCTTTATCAGTCGTGTACAGGTTCAGGTGACTGATCACATGTTACACGTTGATAGAGCCCTCAGGATCTTTCTTGACTACCAACGGTATGAGGGCGATCATATACGTGAGAGTTTGGTAGTCCATAAGCACATCCTTAATAGTGGTCCCTAGTCGTGGGAGTTTCGAGACAGGGCATCTATACTCCGGAGGAGACTAGTGTATACAGTCGAGACCCCGACAAGGGGAGGTGGCCGGTCTCACAAGACACTGGTGTCAGTTGGATCACCTAAGATGTATTCAGGTGCTCATTGGGTTATGAGTACACCAGACAGGACTCGCCGGGGATCTGCTAGTTGGTATTATACCTATCGTCAGATAGCAGTTCCCTGGTGACATGTGTACAGGTTAGTTCATCGACCTGAGGTCGTCATTTGTCGCGTGTGAGTTCCCACTGTGCTTTGATTTCTACCCTACCACGGCTCAAAGGAGTCGTGCAAACAGGTATTTTTTGGGTACAATCCCGAGCCACATGGAGGCAAGTGAGCGGATCGGCAGGGGATTCGTCTCTCCCGGTATTGGGGATGGAGATCGCGCTGTGTCTAGGAAAGCCATTACACCAAGTCCTTGGCCAAGGCAGGTGAGAAATACTGGTAGGTACTCCGGTAGTTTCTCAAGGTGTTCAGGGCTTGTCTCCGACACGACTTATACCGCTATTGGGGGTCTGACATTACCAACCCCTAGGCCCGATATGCGATACTCATAGACGAACAGACCGGAATGTATATACATTGTCACTATTAGGTTCAGTAGGGTTTCTGGATGAGTTCGCTCATCGGCCTCCCTTGAGGTCAGTACATGGGCAGCCGTTACGCACAGCTAGTTTCGCTGACGGCTTGTGGTTAAACCCACTGCCAGGGTACTGACGAGTCATTAGAGTCCCCCACAGATAGTTTTCCAAGTTCGGGCGAAACGTTGTAGAGGCCGTATGGTTTTATGGCAGGGTTCGGAAAATGCACGTGCGTTTACGTACGTATCATATTTCGGGCAGATAATACTTGTGGGCTTTGGTTTAAGCCGGATCAGAGTATTATACTGTGTAGATATAATATCTTTGTCTCAGTTGCATTTGTATTCAGTCGTAATACAAATGCAGGTATGTTTATACTGTTACGGGGTTATCCTGAAATTCGTTTCAGGATCGCTTTTGGAAGTTGCCAGTTTACAGTTTTCTATCACCCGTATTAAACATTCGGTTTAATACAGATTTATCTTTCCTTCATTGGGTGAGTCATGTGGTGAGTCGTGATTCTAGAAGGTTCTAGAAGGTGACTAGGATTAGTGACTCATGGTTGCATTAAATGTTCATTTAATGTTTTGATGACTAGGTTTTTTTTTGATTCAATGTATGCATTAATGATAAATGCAAGGTGTTAGATGAATCATTCTCTTCATTAATTGTTATGGTCACTCTCCCCTCTCCTACACTCACCCCCCTCTTGATAATGGCCAACCACTTCATTTGGAGGCTAAGGAATTTTTGGAAAAAAGATTATGATAGTTTTGCTTCATGTAATTTCATATAGCTCATTTTTCCATCATCCGATTCAAAAGGCAACTTCATTAACCGTTCGTCCATGGTTTTGGACGAAGTGAGACAAATTATTCTACTCATTCTCTACATCAATCTTGGTCATCTTTTAGCAAACTTAATGACCGAGTTGTCTCGGGTCAGAGGCGGAAGCCCGTTTAAAGATCCGTAGATGTGGTGCCACCTCGACGAGGAGCCACGAGATTGGAGCAGCCGCAACGGAGCGTGGGATGATGGTTAAAGAACGAAGGACTCGGATCATTCGGTATAACCTTTCTACCCTCTTTATAGTTTGTTAGTTTAGAGTTAATGGCTGATCCGGGTTATAGTATGCGATAGCGCCAGTTATAAAAGTTTCTGTTCTGCATTTGGCGTCTGAAAGACGGCCGGGGCGCTACCGTAGACTTACATGGTATCAGAGCCATGCCATTAAGCTTTACTAACTTGTTCTAACGCGTTTAAAATATCGATCGAACGGAATTTCGAAAACTGCAATTTTTCTGTGTAAAGTTTTTGTCGATTTTTAAAACGGGCCGAAAAATCATTTTGAGCATCTCAGAAAATCGTGCAGGCTTTTTTAAGAATTCTGGTGAAATTTGGTCAACTGAAGCTTCCAAAGCGCCGCGGAACCACCGAGCAAACCCTAGTTTAGCCGCGGTTTCGCCGCCATTTTAGAGCTACAGTAAACCATATTTCTACAGTTGGTTCTTCATGTAAAATTGTGGTTTCTGGAATATTTCTTTTGGGCCCAGATTTTGTTACTGTACTGCAGATGTACGTGGGGCCCACTTCGGGAAGTTTTGTCGATCGAAATTTAAACGTGTTAGTTTACAGTACTTACATTATATCTCCGACCGTGAATATCATTCGAGCGGTAAATTGCGTCTAATTGCTATAGTCCTTTTAGACGGGTTTGCGAACATGACATTCGCGTTGATGTTCTGTGTTGTGCAGTGATGTTGTGGATTTGTCGTGGTGGATAGCAGTGTGCAATGGTAGTGCAGTTTGGATTTATTTGTACATTTGATATTGCGGGGCGAGCGTCCAACATGTGGACTGCCGTCACTGCCTGTTTGTATAATATTATTTTGGGGCATGCCCGGGCTGAGGTCGATGTACCCTTTGTACATATTTTTCATTTATGTACTAGGTTTTACCCTATGACAGAGTGAACGGATAGCCGGGTTCTGGAGGGCAACGGGTCCACATCTCATGGCTTTGAGAGGCAGAGGGGCATCACTCTAGAATTGGCAGACTATTCGCCACACTCGTAGGGGTACAGGTTGACCCAAGGAGGGGTGCTCAAGTTACCGGATTCCGTGAAGTGCAGGGTGGTCCATTCACTATGCTGTAGGGGGCTGCCTCGCTTCAGGTTTTGGCGGGTAACTTGCCGCACTCGTAGGGGTCTAGGTTTCATTGCACAGGCTATCCACACGACCAGGGGAACGTCGGATTTCAGCAGCGGCTCTGTGAAACCCGGGGATCCCAGATTATCTGTATTGTTCTGTGATGCTTATTACTTTTCTGTAATGTAGCATATTATCACGCCTGGAGCGATTATTGTATATTAGTAAGTATACTAGTCGATGTTATATATGTTTTGCACCCGCACTAGTCCAGTCCTCGCTCTGTCGTTAGTTAAGTAACCTATCGGGTAAAGACGGGACCCAGTGACGAATGCGGATGGCATATACGTACATTTTATTTTCGTTCTTTTCTGGTGTGATTAATTGATGGGACTGCGTTGATTCTGATCAATGCAAAGGAAAACAAACCTATTTGGATGTTGTTGGAACAGTTTTAAAAAGTGTTATTACAAAGGCGTTTTCTTTTGTTTTGCACAGTGGTATTCGGTTGGAATATCCTGCACCTCATTCGACGAGGCAAGGGCTGAGATCCCTTCACCGGGAGTGACCCCTTGGGCAGAAGTTTACATCAGGGTAATAACTTCATTATAGTCGATTATAAGTTGCTCTGCATCGCGGTATTCAGTTGGAATATCCTGCACCTCATTCCACAAGGAAAGAGCCGAGATCCCTTCACCGAGAGTGACCTCTTTAAAAAAGGTTTTCGCCACTATATTTTTATAAAAAGCTATCAGGTTCCTTCAACGAGATCAAGTTCATTACGTTAAAGGTTTTTCGCCAAAAACCAGCCGGAGCCCTCCGTCATTTCTTATGGACGGTCAGTAGTATTCAAGCTATGTTTGTTGGCTTTCGTCAAGGCATAGTGTTTGGTAGCTGCTGGGGTATTCATTTGTTGCATAGATAGATGAGTTGGTTTGGGACAGTCGTACTACCTTGTTAGCTTTCGTCAAGGGTATGTACGGGTGGGTTCGACTTGACAAGATAATGACGGGTAGAACTTGACATGTGACTTATGATTTGTTGGCTTTCGTCAAGGTCATAAGAACATGGGGTTAAAATCATATCGGGAGTTTCTAAAGAAACTGAAACTTTCCAGGCATGCGGATACCTTCTGGAGTGTGATAACGTGAGTGGATTCCGTCACGTTATCATGCGATGAGAGTTGGATCCCGATTCCTACTGATGAGTTAGTTTACTCTTCGGGTGATCCCGATTGATTCTTCTTGCAGATTTGGAGGAGAATTTGACAGTACAGTAGGAGGTTTCCGGATTAGATAAAGTGATAACCATTCTGATCTAGGTTAGAGTGCACGCAGAGTTCTTCTTTTCTCTCTCTCTTTGGCAGCGACCTTTGACCGACCCTAGACAATGACTCAGTGACCAAGTTGACCGAACCTTCTTAAAATACTGGCTTTTGGATTGTCTAAGTTGCATAAGTCATTGCCGCTCCTTCTTTTACCCTTTACATTTCTTAGAACACCCCGAATTACTACGGACATCCACTTCCATTGGATAGATCCATCGTATGGTTATATACGAACTCGTAGGGACTTCTTCGAGGATGGATCAAGGTTCAGGAGAAATAGAATTGGTTTATTCAGTTGTCTTTTATTATCACCTTCTCTAAGGTTGCGAGGGCTCCTTAGTTTAAGAGAGTACACTTATTACGCTTATTGGATAGTCTTATTCCAAACCATAGGCAGGTGCCGAAAGGTAGGGAATGAAGAAAACCAATTAGCCTAAGTAGGGTGTGCAGAAGGTAATAAGTAAAGACAAAATAAAGGGATTAGAAAGAGGGCAAACTAAATTGCGACTGCTATCATTCACGACCAAACCGCGTACTTCATCGCCACTCCTATTTCACCTTTGCTTTTTTCCCCAGTTCGGGAGAAATAGAATAAGGTATTATTCAGTTGTCTTTAATCATCACCTTCTCTCAAGTTTCGAGTACTCCTTGGTTTAGAAGAGTACACCTATTATGCTTACTGGATAGTCTTCTTGTTGGAGATAGTGCCCTCAGAATCAATTATTGGATCACAGGCACGTGATTGCGATGATTGAGAGAGGACCTATCCCGGTAGGACAATCTTACTCGAGATGATAATATGCTATCTGGTTTACCTTTATCATCGTGTACTGCTTTAGGCGACCTGATAGGTCGCTATTACACGTTGATAGAGCCCCTAGGATTCTTGCTTAACTGTCAGCAGTATGAGGGCGATCATATACGTGGGAGCTGGTAGTCTATAAGCACATCCTTAAAAGGTCCCTAGTCGTGGGTGTTTCGAGACAGGGCATCGATTTTCCAGAGTAGACTAGTGTATACAGTCGAGACCCCGACGAGGGGCGGTGGCCGGTCTCACAAGCCACTGGTGTCAGTTGGTTCACCTAAGATGTATACAGGTGCTCATTGGGTTATGAGTACACCGGACAGGACTCGCCGAGAACATGCTAGTTGGTCTTATACTTGACGTCAGATAGCAGTTCCCTGGTGACATGTGTACAGGTTAGTTCATCGACCTGGGGATCGTCATTTGTCTCGTGTGAGTTCCCACTGTACTTTGATTACTACCCTACCACGCTCAAAGGAGACGTGCAAACAGGTTTTAGTTGGGTACAGTCCCGAGCCACATGGAGGCAGTGAGCGTATCTTCAGGGGTTCGTCTCTCCCGGTATTGGGGGTGAGGTCGCGCTGTGTCTAGGAGAGCCATTATATGAAGTCCTTGGCCAAGGCAGGAGATTTACTGGTATGTATTCCAGTAGTATCTCAGGGTGTTCTGGGCTACACTCCGACATGACTTGTACCGCTTTTGGGGGTCTGACTTTTACCAACCCCCTAGGCCCGCCATGCGATGCTCATAGACGAACGGACCGGACTGTACGGATATTGTCACTGACAGGCTCAGTAGGGTGTCAGGATGAGTTCGCTCATCGACGTCCCCTTTGATCAATAGCTGGTGGCCCGTCACGTATTGACTTATACCTCTGACGTGCTAGTGGTTAAATCCACAGCCATAGTATTGACGAGTCTTTGGAGTCCACCACATTTTCAGTTACTCAAGCTTTCGGGCGAAACGCTGTAGAGGCCATATGGAGATATGGCAAGGTCCGATCAGATACGTGCGGTATTGCACGGATCAGGATCGGACGGTTAGTAATAGAGGCTGTATGGATATATGGCAGGGTTCGATCAGATACGTGCGGTATTGCACGGATCAGGATCGGACGGGTAATACTAGCCGGTTTTGGTTTAAGCCGGATCCTAGTATAGTACAGTATAGATTTTGTCTCTTTGCATTTGTGTTCAGTGGGAATACAAATGCGGGCATGTATTTGTTGTAGCGGGGTTTTCCTGTAATTTATTACGGGACCAGTTTTCTGGAGTTGCCAGTTTGCATTCCGTTCCGGCCGGTTTTCCTTTGTTCTTTCCCGGCCGGACTTTTCCGATGGAGGGGGTTATTTGCAAGTTTGCAAATAACATATTGTGGAGGGGTTTCTTGCATATGGATTGATTATGAAAGCATCTTTTGATACCATTCTTTTCTATCATCATTTTCTTGCTTTATGTTGATTAGAAATGGATTTGATTTAGTGTGACATGGTTATCATTGCTTTGGATATGGTCACCCTCCACCTTTTACTACACTCACCTCCCTCATGTATTATGCTTTCCCTCCACCATTTTCCAAAGAGAGGGGCCGGCCACATTTTGAGGAGAAAAAGGGAGAGCTTCATTTTTGGTTGAGAAAAAATGATGCATCTCATTTTTGGACCCTTCTCACCTCTCCAAAGTTCATTCCTTCTATCCCTCCATCAAGGAAACTTCATATACCCCAAAGAGACAATGGCTACTACACTATTCTACAGCAAATCTTGGGCACGTCGACTTGCCAGCTTCGTGCCCGAGTTGCCTCGGTATAGAGGCGGGAGCCCGTAAAAGATGCAGATGATGTGGTGCCCTTCCGGCAAGGAGACGACGACGGGAGTTTCCGCGGGAGATCGGGACGACGACGAGAAGACCAGAGGACTCGGATCACTCGGTATATCTCTTCCCCATCTTTTAGTTAGCTAGGACTAGTTTAATGGCCCGATCCGGGTGTTTTGTGCGCGGTGGTGCCGATTTGCCAGTTTGCAAAATCAAAGTTTTTCGCTTCCGCATTTGGCGTCGGATTGACGGCCGGGGCGCCACCGTGCACTTCCAGTGGTATCAGAGCCTCGCCATTAACATAGTCTAGCTTTGTCTAATGTGTTTTACATTTCCGATTGAACAATTTTCCAAAAACCGTATCTTTCTTCACATCAGTTTCTGTCGAAATTTTTTCAAGTCCAAAAATTTTCAGGTTGTTTCAGAATGATGTGTAGGACAATCTAAGAGTTCTGGGAAAATTTGGTCTCGTGAACAGTCTAAACGACCGTGGAACCGCGGCCAAACCCATGCTTGGGCCGTGGTTCCGCCGCGACTTGAACTGATCAGTGTACCAAAATTTTCCAGAAAGCTCCTGGGTTGAAAATATGGGTTTTGGAATATTAATTTTTGAGCCCAGAATTTCTTGATATGCTACAGTAGTACTTGGAGGCCCACTTGGTAATTTTTGATCGATCGGACATTTTAAATACATTAGTTCACAGTTTTTTACATTATATCTGCGACCGTGAATGTCACTTGATCGGTAAATCCAGTCTAACTGCTATAGCCCGGTTAGACGGATTTGTGAACGTGACTTTCACATTGATGTTCTATGTATTGCTGTGTTGTTGCGGATCGGTCGTGGGGATAGCCTGGTTGCAGTGGTAGTACAGTTTTGTTGTATTATGTACATTTGATATTGCGGGGCGAGCGTCCGACATGTGGACTGCCGTCACTGCCTGTTTGTATTATTATTTTGGGGCACGACCAGGTTGCGGTCGGTGTACCCGTTGTATGTATATTTTGTTTTCTGTACTAGTATTACCCCACGGAGGGGTGCACGGATAGCCGGACTCTAGAGGGCAACGGGCCCGCATCTCATGGCATTGAGACGGAGGGGGCTTCACTCTAGAATTGGCAGGCTATTCACCGCACTCGTAGGGGGTACAGGTTGACCCAGGAGGGGTGCCCAAGTTACTGGATTCCGTGAAGTGCTGGGTGGTCCATTCACGGTGCTGAAGGGGGCTGCCTCGCTTCAAGTTTTGGCGGGTAACTTACCGCGCCCGTAGGGGTCTAGGATTTCATTGCACAGGCTATCCACAAGACCAGGGGAACGTCGGGTTTCAGTAGCGGCTCTATGAAACCCGGGGATCCCAGATATCTGTATTGTTCTATGATGTTGTACATTTCTGTGATGTTGCATTTTATCACGCCTTGAGCGAATATAATATATTGGTATATATATTAGTAGATGTTGTATATGTTTTGCATCCGCGCTAGTCCAGTCCCCGCTCTGTCGTTAGTTAGCTAACCTAACGAGTAATGACGGGACCCAGTGGCGAATGCGAATGGCATATACGTACATCAGTATATTTTCGTTCTTTGTGGTGTGATCAAATGATGGGACTGCGTTGATTCGGATCAATGCAAGTTAAAAACAAACCTAATCTGTTGTTGTTGGAACACTTTTCAAAAAGCTGTTATTGCAAGAACGTTCACTTTTGTTTTGCACCGTGGTATTCAGTTGGAATATCCTGCACCTCATTCTACGGGGAAAGAGCCGAGATCCCTTCAACGGGAGTGACCTCTTTAGCAAAGGTTTTCGTCACTATATTTTTCTAAAAAGCTATCCGTTCCTTCAACGATATCAAGTTCATTACGTTAAAGGTTTTCGCCAGAAACCATTCGTAGCCCTCCGTCGTTTCATATGGGTAGTCAATAGTATTCAAGCTGTGTTTGTTGGCCAAAGTCAAGGCACAGTGTTTGGTAGCTGTTGGTTATTCATATGCAGCATAGATAGATGCGTTGGTTTGGAACAGTCGTACTGCCTTGTTGGCCAAAGTCAAGGGTAGGTATGGGTGGATTCAAAACAACCTGGAGAATGACGGGTAGAACTTGACATGTGACTTATGATTTGTTGGCCAAAGTCAAGGTCATAAGAGCATGGGGTGAAAATCACATCGGGAGCTTCTAAAGAACCTGAAACTTGTCAGATATGCGCATACCTTCTGGAGTCTGATACCGTGAGCGGATTCCGTCACGTTATTATGCGATGATAGTTGGATCCCGATTCCTACTGATGAGTTGGTTTACTCCTCGGGTGATCCCGACTAATTCTTCTTTCAAGTTTAGAGGAGAATTTGATGGTACAGTGGGAGGTTTCCAGATTAGATAAATTGGTAACCATTCTGATCTAGGTTAGAGTGCACGCTGAGTGTTTCTTTTCTCTCTCTCTGACAGCGACCATTGACCCGACCCTAAGACTATGACTCAGTGACCAAGTTGACCGAACCTTCTTAAACACTGGCTTTTGGATTGTCAGAGTTGCGAACCTCATTGCCACTCCTACTTTTACCCTTTTTCTCCAGGACAACCCGTATTACTACGAACGTCCACTTCCATTGGACAAAACCATCGTATGGTTAGATACGAACTCGAAGGAATTTATTCGAGGATGGTTTCCGGTTCTGGAGAAAACGGATAGGACTATTCAGTTGTCTTTTCATTTTACCTTCTCTCAGATTACGAGTACTCCTTGGTTTAGGAGATAGTACACCTGTTACGCAAATTGGATAGTCTTCTTCCAGACCTTAGGCTGGTGCCGAACGGTGGGGAATGAAGAAAACCAATTAGCATAACGATGGTGTACAGAAGGTATTAAGTTAAGACAAAGTAAGGGATTAGTAGGAGGGCAAAGTAAATTGCGACTGATATTCACGACCAAACCAAGTGTTTCTTCGCCAATCCTAAATCACCTTTGTATTTCTCCAGGACACTCCGTATCACTACGAAGATCCACAGTTTATTGGATACTCCATCGTATGCTTATATACGAACTCGAAAGGAACTTGTTCCAGTTCGGGGATGGATTCTGGTTCAGGAGAAATAGGAATAAGGTTTATTCGGTTGTCTTTTATCTTCACCTTCTCTCGCTTTGCGAGTGCTCCTAGGATTAGGACAGTACACCCATTAAGCTTATTGGATAGTCTTCTTCCAAACCATAGGCTGGTGCCGAACGGTAGGGAAGGAAGAAAACCATTTGGCCTAAAGGGGTGTACAGAAGGTAATGACTAAAGACATATAAAGGGATTTGGAGTGATGGCAAAGAATTATACGGTTACAGTTGTGAATCTGGATAATGGAAAAGGCATTACTAGGAATACCGGGATACCCCATCGAAACATTTCAATGTTTCAGTTTCACTGTGTACTGTTAAAGGAAAACTGATTTCCAGATTAGACACTTGCTCTAGGGTATGTATTTACTAGGTATGATTCTCACATCTGCATGGTTTTACAGATGATGAGTGGGAGTAACTTATTGGGAATTGGGTGATCATCCTCATTATATCGGGATTTGTTGTAATCGGTGATATTTGAGGAAGTCACCTGGGTTGTTTGCCGGACGACAAATATTTGGTTTTGAATATCCATTGTTATGCACCAATTTCAAATTGATATATCTGTACGTCTATTTTCATAGAGTGAGATATACCTTTTTGAAATTATGTCTATGACATTTACCTATATCAGTGGATAGTTAGGTAAGGAGCATTGAACAGCGGTGTAATTCTTCTTAACCATAAGTACAGTTTTCAACCTACGACACACTGTGAATGAGTTATCAGACTCAAGGGACTTGTACAGAGTATTGTATGTTGTCCAGCATCCATCAGGACAGAGGGGTTGGTCCTCGTACTATATTCGGTTTACTTATGACTTCTCTAGTTTTTAGACAGCTGTTTCGTGGAAACACAGGGTCCGAATTTTGAGAAGTTATAGGTATTTGAATAAAGTAGAGAACCAAGTATTGCAAGTATCGGGATTCTTCAAAGTGATCAAAGATGTAGATACTTGTGTATGGTGTTCAGTTGATAGTAATGATTAAGAGAACTTGCTTCTCTTTCAGGTCACTCATAATTGGAAGCATTCCAAAGTTGAATAATGCTGATCGGCCTCCTTCCATTTATTTGACATGCATTGGAGACAGCTGCATGATTTGAATCTGGTTCAATTAAATCAGTGCCTCTGGTTCTATATTGGATATAGAACAGTTCATATCTTAACGATGTTAAGGTACGGGGAGTTGTCCGGCTTATGCTTAAAACCAGATTCTGGATAACTCAAAGGAACGTTTCTGTAATGGCTGTTTGTGGGTTTACCCAGGCTGTGACGAGGGTTGATTTTCTACGATCTGGAAGATCAATAGTGATATTATTCTTGACTCGCCACAGTTTTATCAAAAATGGATTTTTTCAGAAAACAGTAGTGGGAGTATGGTAGAACTGGAAATGATTCCAGAACCGCAAACGATTTCTGAAGATTTAATAAGAACCTAAAGATTCAATCTGGTTAGACATTCCATTGGCCACTCCGCAGATAAGGTGGGTAACTTCAGACACCCGAGAGGTACTCAGGTAGCCTCAAGGACGGTGACAGGGAAGTTCTTGTTTACCCAGACTTGCCATTGCTGTTGTTCCAGACTGTGAGACCCGGCAGAAGGATGAGTATAGCGTCGTTCTAAACTTGCTTTAGAAGTGTACGTCTATATGACTCTGCCAGAGGGTTGTCGTAGTCAGCGGGAGCAGCGGAAGCATTGGTGGACTGGTAGCTTATGTCTATTTATAGACTAAAGCAGATATAGCGGAGATAGATCATCAATTTCTTATGTGACAGTCATAGGTTTGACTTCATCAGAATAGGGGATGGATCTGTTGAGAAGGTAGTAGGGTGTGATGTCATCGTATTTCTCCACATGGGACTTGGACATTATATCAGACATACTGGTTACTGGATCTAGATTTGGGTGGTTTCCCAATCAGGGTACTTAGACAGCATTCTAAGAGTATTTAGAATGGACGACTCCTAGCATGGTGATGTACCTGCAGGTGATGGAGTCACCCTCTCTAAAGGTGTCTTACAGACTAAAGGGGAGAGGGATGTGTATGATTAGCAGATCACTTGCTCAGGCAATTGAGTCAATCATGAAATGTCAAGTACCACCCCAGATGTTGTTCTTGCACTAGGTGCAATAAGTTGATATTGATCCAATCCTGGAGAAACAGTCGGAAGCAGTTTTAGAACATAAGTGGATGTTCTAGGGATGTGATAACGACAGCCTCATTCGGGAGACGGTTATCATTTCAGGCTTCCAAGGTGACATGGACGACAAGGAGGTTGTCAGAGTTATAGTTTTTCCCTTCCGGCGAGGGGCGGTATTTTGGACAGCTGATCCAGGCAGATACTGAGGGAGGCATGGCGCAGGATACTGATTAAGTTCAGTTGACGATACAGTCTAAGAAGTTTGGATTTGGAGTTCATTTATGAGCTAGGTCCCATCAG
The DNA here is from genome assembly GCA_030015575.1 of Agapanthus africanus. Classification (NCBI taxonomy): domain Eukaryota; kingdom Viridiplantae; phylum Streptophyta; class Magnoliopsida; order Asparagales; family Amaryllidaceae; genus Agapanthus; species Agapanthus africanus. The sequence goes on from JASDDO010000012.1 coordinate 243,356,112, forward strand.
ACATCCAGACATTCTAAGACAGGTATTGCTCATTTCGGGAGATGGCTTTCTCCGCGAACTTGAGATAGAGAGAGACATAGAAAGAAACATCCAAGCGGATCTACTCACTGAGGCTATTCCTCGAACGCAATAGTTTCGCAAACGGGTTTTGTGAGACTGACAAGTAGAGGAGTTGGGTGTTCGGTATCACACGGGCTGTGAGTATGCGACATCGCAATAATTAGCCTTGAGTGCAAGTGGGAGATTGTTGGAGATAGTGCCCTCAGAGTCAATTATTGGATCACAGGCACGTGATTGCGATGATTGAGGGAGGACCTATCCTGGTAGGACAGTCTTACTCGAGATGATAGTATGCTATCTGGTTTACCTTTATCATCGTGTACTGCTTTAGTCGACCTGACAGGTCGCTATTACACGTTGATAGAGCCCCTAGGATTCTTGCTTGACTGCCAGAAGTATGAGGGCGATCATATACGTGGGAGCTGGTAGTCTATAAGCAAATCCTTAAAAGGTCCCTATTCATGGGAGTTTCGAGACAGGGCATCGATTCTCCAGAGTAGACAAGTGTATACAGTCGAGACCCCGACGAGGGGCGGTGGCCGGTCTCACAAGCTACTGGTGTCAGTTGGTTCACCTAAGATGTATACAGGTGCTCATTGGGTTATGAGTACACCGGACAGGACTCGCCGGGAACATGCTAGTTGGTCTTATACTTGACGTCAGATAGCAGTTCCCTGGTGACATGTGTACAGGTTAGTTTATCGACCTGGGGATCGTCATTTGTCTCGTGTGAGTTCCCACTGTACTTTGATTACTACCTTACCACGCTCAAAGGAGACGTGCAAATAGATTTTAGTTGGGTACAGTCCCGAGCCACATGGAGGCGGTGAGCGTATCTTCAGGGGTTCGTCTCTCCCGGTATTGGGGGTGAGGTCACGCTGTGTCTAGGAGAGCCATTACACGAAGTCCTTGGCCAAGGCAGGAGATTTACTGGTAGGTATTCCAGTAGTATCTCAGGGTGTTCTGGGCTACACTCCGACCCGACTTGTACCGCTTTTGGGGGTCTGACTTTTACCAACCCCCTAGGCCTGCCATGCGATGCTCATAGACGAACGGACCGGACTGTGCGGATATTGTCACTGACAGGCTCAGTAGGGTGTCAGGATGAGTTCGCTCATCGACGTCCCCTTTGATCAATAGCTGGTGGCCCGTCACGTATTGACTTATACCTCTGACGTACTAGTGGTTAAATCTACAGCCATAGTATTGACGAGTCTTAAGAGTCCACCACATTTTCAGTTACTCAAGCTTTCGGGCGAAACGCTGTATAGGCCGTATGGAGATATGGCAGGGTCCGATCAGATACGCGCGGTATTGCACGGATCAGGATCGGACGGTTAGTACTAGAGGCTGTATGGATATATGGCAGGGTTCGATCAGATACGTGCGGTATTGCACGGATCAGGATCGGACGAGTAATACTAGCCGGTTTTGGTTTAAGCCGGATCTTAGTATAGTACAGTGTAGATTTTGTCTCTTTGCATTTGTGTTCAGTGGGAATACAAATGCGGGCATGTATTTGCAGTAGCGGGGTTTTCCTGTAATTTATTACGGGACCAGTTTTCTGGAGTTGCCAGTTTGCATTCCGTTCCGGCCGGTTTTCCTTTGTTCTTTCCCAGCCGGACTTTTCCGATGGAGGGGGTTATTTGCAAGTTTGCAAATAACATATTGTGGAGGGGTTTCTTGCATATGGATTGATTATGAAAGCATATTTTGATACCATTCTTTTCTATCATCATTTTCTTGCTTTATGTTGATTAGAAATGGATTTGATTTAGTATGACATGGTTATCATTGCTTTGGATATGGTCACCCTCCACCTTTTACTACACTCACCTCTCTCATGTATTATGCTTTCCCTCCACCATTTTCCAAAGAGAGGGGCCGGCCACATTTTGAGGAGAAAAAGCGAGAGCTTCATTTTTGGTTGAGAAAAAATGATACATCTCATTTTTGGCTTGTACACAAAACCCTTCTCACCTCTCCAAAGTTCATTCCTTCTATCCCTCCATCAAGGCAACTTCATATACCCCAAAGAGACAATGGCTACTACACTATTCTACAACAAATCTTGGGCACGTCGACTTGCCAGCTTCGTGCCCGAGTTGCCTCGGTATAGAGGCGGGAGCCCGTAAAAGATGCAGACGATGTGGTGCCATTCCGGCAAGGAGACGACGACCGGAGTTTCCGCGGGAGATCGGGACGATGACGAGAAGACCGGAGGACTCGGATCACTCGGTATATCTCTTCCCCATCTTGTAGTTAGCTAGGACTAGTTTAATGGCCCGATCCGGGTGTTTTGTGCGCGGTGGTGCCGGTTTGTTAGTTTGCAAAATCAAAGTTTTTCGCTTCCGCATTTGGCGTCGGATTGACGGCCGGGGCGCCGCCGTGCACTTACACTTCTTCCAAACCATAGGCTGGTGCCGAACGGTAGGGAAGGAAGAAAACCATTTAGCCTAACGATGGTGTACAGAAGGTAACGACTAAAGACAAATAAAGGGATTTGGAGAGATGGAAAAGAAATATACGGTTGTAGTCATGAAATGGATTATGGAAGAGGCATTACTAGGAATACCAGGATACCCCTACGAAACATTTTCATGTTTCAGTTTAAATGTGCATTGTTAAAGGAAAACTGATTTCCCGATTAGATACTTACTCCACGGTATGTATTTGCCAGGTATGATTCTCACATCTGTATGGTGTTACAGATGATTAGTGGGAGTAGGTTATTGGGAATAAGGTGATCATCCTCATTATATCGGAATTCGTTGTAATTGGTGATATTTGAGGAAGTCGCCTGAGTTTTTGCCGGACGGCATGTATTTGGTTTTGAGTATCCGTTGTTGTTCACCAATTTCAAAATGATATATCTGTATGTTTATTTTTATAAAGTGAGATATAACTTTTTGAAATTATGTCTGTGACATTTACCTATATCAGTTGACGATTAGGTAAGGAGCATTGAACAACGGAGTGGTTCTTAACCATAAGCACAGTTTTCAACCTACGATGCATAGGTTTTGAGTTATTCAACTCAGCGGACTTATACAGAGTATTGTATGTTATCCAGTGTCCATCAGGACAAAGGGGTAGGTCCTCGTACTATGTTCTGTTTACTTATGACTTCTCTAGTTTTTAGACAAGTGTTTCGTAGAAATACAAGGTCTAAGTTTTGAGAAGTTGTGGGTATACGAATAAAGTAGAGAACCAGATGTCGCAAGTATCGGGATTCTTTAAAGAGATCGAAGATGTAGATTCTTGTGATTGGTATTCAGATGATAGTAATGGTTTTAAGAAACTTTTTTCTCTTTCAGGTTACTCATAATTGGATGGATTCCTAAGTTGAGTAATGCTGATTAGCCTCTCTCCATTAAGTTGATATGCACTGGAGACAGCTGCATGATTTGAATCTGGTTCCAATTAAATAAGTGCAAAGTTTCTATATTGTATATAGAATGGTTCATATCTTAACGATGTTAAGGTACGGGGAGTTGTCCAGCTTATGCTTAAAACCAGACTCTGGATAACTCAAGGGACGTTTCTGTAATAGCAGTTTGTGGGTTGACCCGGGCTATGTCGAGGGTTGACTTTCTACCATCTGGAAGATCAATAGTGATATTGTTCTTGACTCGCCACAGTTTTAGTAAAATGGATTTTTTCAGAAAACAGTAGTGGGAGTATGGTAGAACTGAAAGTGATTCCAGAACCGCAAACGATTACGGAAAATTCAATAGGACCTAAAGATTCAATCAGGTTTGACATTCCATTAGCCACTCCGCAAATATGGTGGGTAACCTCAGACACCCGAGAGGTACTCTAGTAGCCTCAAGGACGGTGACCGAGAGGTTCTTGTTTACCCAGGCTTGACACTACTGTTGTTCCAGGCTATGAGACCCGGCAGGAGGTTAAGTATAGCATCGTTCTAAACTAGCTTTAAAGTGCACGCATATATTATTCTGCCAGAAGGTTGTTGTCGTCAGTGGGAGCAGCGGAAGCATAGTGGGCAAGTCGCTTATGTCTATTTATATACTTGAGCAGTTATATAGGAGATAGATCATCTAATTTTGATGTGACGGTCATAGGTTTGACTTCATCAAAATAGGGGATGGATCTGTTAAGAAGGTAGTAGGGTGTGATGTCCTGGTATATGGATGACATACACAGAGTAGGAAGTAAAATTCCTATACTACAATCAGTTATATTGTGGTCGTCACACAGTTGTTTCTCCAGACAGGATATAGATATAATATCAAACATTCTGGTTTCTAGATCTATAGTTTTAGATCTAGATTTGGGTAGTTTCCCAATGTGGGTACTTTGACATAATTCTAATGGTTTTTAGAATAGATGACTCCTGGCATGGTAGTGTACTTGCAGGTGATGGAGTCACCCTCTCTAAAGGTGTCTTACAGACTAAAGGGGAGAGGGATGTGCATGATTGTCATATCACTTGCTTAGGCAATTGAGTCAATCATGAGATGTCAAGTACCACACCAGATGTTGTTTTTGCACTAGATGCGATAAGTTTATATTAATCCAATCCTGGAGAAACATAAAGAAGCAGTTTTAGAACATAAGTGCATGTTCTACGAATTTGATGACGGTAGCCTCCTTCGAGAGACGGTTATCATTCCAGGCTTCAAAGGTGACATGGATGACAGAGTGATTGTCAGAGTTATAGTTTTCCCTCTGAAGAAAGGGGCAGTATTATGGACAGGTGGTCCAAGAGGATACTGTGGGAGGCATGGTGCAGGATACTGATTAGGTTCAGTTGACGATACAGTCTAAGAAGTTTGGATTTGGAGTTCATTTATGAACTAGGTCCCATCAGATATCCAGACATATTCTAAGACAGGTATTACTCAATTCGGGAGATGGCTTTCTCCGCGAACTTGAGATTAAGAGAGATATAGAAAGAAAAATCAGGGCGGATCCACTCACTGAGGCTATTTCTCGAACACAAGAGTTTTACAAACGGGCTTTGTGAAACTGATTAGTAGAGGAGTTGGGTGTTCGGTATCACACGGGCTGTGAGTATGCGACATCCTAATAATTAGCCTTAAGTGCAAGTGGGAGATTGTTGGATATAGTTCCCTCAAAGTCAATTATTGGATCGCAGGCACGTGATTGCAATGATTGCGGATGACCTATACCGGTAGGACAGTCTTACTCGAGATGATAGTATGCTATCTGGTTTACCTTTATCAGTCGTGTACAGGTTCAGGTGACTGATCACATGTTACACGTTGATAGAGCCCTTAGGATCTTGCTTGACTACCAACAGTATGAGGGCGATGATATACGTGAGAGTTGGATAGTCCATAAGCACATCCTTAATAGTGGTCCCTTGTCGTGGGAGTTTCGAGACCAGGTATCGATACTCCGTAGTAGACAAGTGTATACAGTCGAGACCCCGACGAGGGACGGTGGACGGTCTCACAAGCCACTGGTGTCAGTTGGATCATCTAATGTAACGTCTTCAAAATAATAAAATATGATTTTTGGGAAAATTTATAATTTAATATTATTTTAATGAATATTTTAATATTCTGGTATAATTAAATACAAATAAATGGGGAAAAATTATAGAAAATTCTAAAATAAGGTATTTTAAGGAATTATACCATTTTAAAGTTTTTAAGATTAGTTATATGCTAATTTAGTGCTAATCGCGATTAAGAATCGCTAATTGGATTTTTAGTGCACATATCATTTTCTACACTTGTTACACTTGTGTTACATTTCTTTTGCCATGGTCATTCTTTTGGGTTCACTATTCAAGTGAGAAGAGTTTAGAAAAAGAAAAGAAAAGATAAAGTAAGTGATGAGAGAGAGAGAGTAGGTTGCATTGACTTTGACCCTTCCCTTCATCATTCTCCCATCTCATTTCTCTCTCCCCTCTCCCTTGATGAGCTGCTGCTCCCTCTCCCTCACTCTCTCCCTCATCACTAAAACTCTAGATCCATCATGAAATCAAAGCCAAAACCTCATTCCCACTTCACAAAAAGTGTTTCCGAGCTCACTAGCTACACATTGAACCTAGTAAGATTGGATTTGGTGGACTTTGAGCAACTCAAGAATTTTCTTGAGTTTCCAAAGGAGGTAATTTCTGCACCTATAGAGTAGTATTTCAATTCCTTGTGTATCCATACTAGTTTTGTAGCGATATTGTGATGTTTGTGGATTTTAGAGAATTCAAGTTAGGGTTTAGGGTAAAACTGAGAATCAAGATGAAATTGAGGCTTATTGTGACCTTAGAAAACCTGGTGTAATGCAAAATAGGACCCAAACCTGAACTTGAAACCAGAATGCGGAATTACGGAATCGATATCGGGGAAAACTGGAAATCTGTCACTGTTTTGTGTAATCTGCTATCACCCCGAGATCCCTAAAATGAAACTGAGTTGACAGTGAGATGTGCAGGCACCAATGAACCACTACACCAAACCCTAGCCCCCAACTCCTTGGGCAGGCCGCCAATTCTTCCTTTCTGGCCGCAATTTGCGGCCAGAGCAGGAGGGAAATGCCTCGTTTTGCGTGCATGGCCCTATTTCCTCTAGTATTGACCCTGGGTACTTCTAGTTTTGACTGATTCCATCTAGGGTGAAATCTGGGTTGATTTTCCTATGTTGGTGTATGATTTGAGACTTGTTTTAGCATGGATTTTGGTATTTGGTGATTCATTCGTGTCGGGTGGCGTTTGGACGTCAACGACAAGTGGATATTGATTGTGTTTACATGCGAGTCGATAGGTTTTTACCTATGCAGGTAGCGTGTGCTATTTTGGTTTCCGATGTGATTTTCATGTGCTTTAGCATTGTGATATACTTGTAGGTACACTACGAGATGTTGAGGCAAAGAAGATGAAGATGGCGACATCGACACCGACACATGAGAAGCAAGGTGAGTAGATTTATATCTACGGGGAGAAGTCGGGTGGATGGCGTATAGCACCCCCGCAGTCCGTGGTGATGTATACGAATTCGTATACACACATATATTTATTATGTGTTGTTTAGGGTTATTGGTGGTAATAATGGATTATTGGTGATAATGATGTATTGGTTGAGTAGTGCGAACCCTAGAGTAGTGGTTGCACCCACACTCACACATACACACATACTTTCATACATTCTTTCATATATCTGTGCGCATATGATTGTGGGTATATCTACACATGGGTATGGGACTATGTGTTTATAAACGGGTTTTGAGGATGTTACGTGGGATTGAGTTGAGTCGATGAGATTCGATTGAGGCCGTGAGATTTGGCGATATGACAGAGTCGTATTGGAGATGTGATATGATGGTAGTGATACCTGTCATGTGATGAGATGGTGTGATCTCGACTCAGATTTAGGTGGTTTCCATACCCCTCTCTTTTGACTTGACTGTGGATTCGTAGTTCGCATAGTAGGCGTTAGACTAGACCCGAGTCACACCTATTTCAAAAACTAACGAATCAGGGATATTTTAAAGATAAGCAAAAAGGGTTCATACGGATATTTAAAAAGGCGCATCTTTTCTTAAAACACCGTAGCCCTTATTTTACCAAAAGCCCTGATTCGTCTTATTTCAAAAGGCAAGGTTGCATGATATATCTATTGAGGCAGGTTCTCTACTGTTGCGTTGATTACTTGATTCCGCACTTTCATGCTGTTTGCATTGCATCTCTTATATTGTTGATATATTTCAATCATACTGCTAGGACACCAGCACCATTATCGATGATGCGTATGTTCCACGTACACTGTTGCCGGCTCATACACTTCATCATCGATAATTGCCATGTTACTACACTGTAGTACTGTTGCATTCAGGATTTGACCCTAGCATGACATATTGATATTCTTTCCTTTCTTCTATATGTCGCATACATGTTGCTTTCTGATTATACGCATTGAGATATGCTGTTTCCATGATATTTCTGGTTTTTTGTGAACCGTAGGTGTTTTCAAAGAGGATATACATTTGTTTTGAAAACCCGGTTACCCTTGATATGATATTTCAGTGCGTCCACCATGTGTTTTCTCGGTGCTGAGAGCGACATGTGTAACCCGAATCGAGGAGTGGACGAGCCGATTGCGGGTACATGGTGGACCCGGTATGGTTCCCCTCCGCAAGATGATCGATGAGCTTTGCCGATTGAGTCTGGTGGCGGGCGAGTACCAACCGGTGATTTTGTTGGACCTGGCGGTTATCCGGAGGATACCGATCGGAGTCGATAGTTGGATATGGCGTACTGCCGGGGCCGAGGGCCGATACCGCAGACAGAGCCTGTGGGCCGATCCGGACTGACGGAGCCCGATATATGAGGATTTACGTGACGATGCTGGGCACAGTTTTCATGATGTTTTCGAGTGTCGATGCTGGGCACTCCGGTTCCATGATTTTGACGTGTCGCGAGGGACTCAGGTGGTTTATATGCTCATATTTCCATGCATATGCTGATGATATTTACATGCATGATGGTTATTGTCATTGGGTGACGAGTGGATGGGATCCACGTGTGTGCAGATTTGTTTACATTGATTGTACCACATATTCATGATATGCTATTACCTGAGGCACTGGCACGAGCACTTGTCATTACACTCATGTAGAGATTACATTGCCAGTTTAGCATGTTTCAGACTTATTCATATTGAGGTTTATATATCTGATCGTATTGACCTAGGATGGGTCATGCATTCGATCTCTGCTTGTAGATATTTTCCATTCACGAGTTGGCAACTCACCCCCGTTGTGCCCCAGTTCTTGCAGGTTGTCGTACAGATTCCATAGCGGCATTTCTGGCACACTGCTTCCTTATGGGTGACTTGCTTGGATAGGTGGGTTCTTTTGTATCAGAACCGCCATTGTTCATGTATTATTTATTGTATCTAGAATTTCCATCAACCAAAACTTGTATATTGTTTCAGACTTAGAAAACAGTGTTGTATCATTTCGACCTTAGAGTCGCGCTTGTAGTATTACGGTTTTCTGGCTGTTTTGAGTTCTTTTTGGATTTGATCCTCGCCCTTTGGCGTTGTATATTTTTATTGCTTGCGTGGTTGTGACCGTCGATTGACGAAGAGCTAGCTCCCGCTTGGGGATGCCTTTTATCATTTCATATATGTTATTCTTGTTGTACCCCGTTCGGGGCCAGTTTTTACAAAGGAAACTCTGCCGAAATTTTCAGGAAAGGTTACACATTTTTAAAATACATATTCGGCTTAGTTATTTAAAAACTTGGATTTTTGAAACACGATTTCTTTACTTCTAAAAACCAGTTTTTCTTATTTACTCTTTAAATGGTTTTAGATTGCTGGGCTTTTGGCTTACTTGGATTAGATGGGGTCCTATAGACTTCATATGGTTCAAGGGCCAGTCACGTGCTCTTTCGGGTCGTGACAAAGTTGGTATCAGAGCGCTAGGTTGACCTTGGTTCGAGTCTGAGTTTGACTATGTGGAGCCTAGAGCGTTATTTATATACGGAACTTAGGCTTGACCTTACGGAACTTAGACTTAGTCGAGGGGGTATTAAACCCGAACTTTCGTCGTGTAGGATGACCCTTGGATGATGGAATAGGTGACTAAAGTAGAGTGGCGTACCGTGGGTATGTTCCGCGGCATACTTACGACACGCCACTCCGCTTAAGAAACCTTAGGTTGTACATTTCCTTGCACCGTATTATATTCCTTCCTATGATCTATCTTCATCGATACTGGTTGTGGTTTTGCTGCCGCGATTGCACGGGCAGAGTGAGGTACGGCTCGAATTGTGTCAGCATGAGCTCGTCGGGGACGAGGGCTGACCGGGGCGTGCTTCCAGAGACATACGGTTGCATTGCGGCTTCGTATTTTGTGCTTCCGCACTTTGAGCGTTTGACAGATCGCTGTTGCGAGATTTCTCGGATGTACCGGACGGTACCAGAGGATTGAGCCACTGATAGAGGCCAGCCAGGATGTGATGACTGTTGATATATCGCTTATTCATGATGGTTGAGGCGCTGCTTAGCGTACCGACGAATGAGCCAGTTGTTGCTGCGAATGATGAGATATTGCCCAGATGATTGGAGCTACTGCAGCATGAGCATATTCATAGAGATATGATAGTGAGTCGCTAGTCACCGAGGAGTAATGACTAGGACATGTGGTTCGTTCGCTTAACCCGATGCGAGGTCATCAGGTAGATTGATTCCAGCTAGAGACGACTTCACGCAGGTTCGTTAAGAGTCGATTGAGACGATCGAATGTTAGGAACCCATTTTCCAAGTTTAAAGTATACGGAAAGACATGCAGGTGATTCTATGGACCCTCTAGAAGAATGAAACCCTAACTCGACTTAATGACCATGTGAAAGCCTTTGAACCTTAGGGTTTGTGGCAGTTCCTCGGCGCCATTAGTGAGGCTTGGGTTTGCCCTTCTACGGCTGGACCACCGACGCTGTGGCATGTACTCGATACTATTAAACTGTACCCGAGATGTTGAGCTCTTGGGGGGATTGTGAGGTTCTGACGAGTCGATCGGATGAGTCGACATCATTCGGACATCATGTGATGGGACACTTCTTGGGAGACGCCAGATACGAGCATAGCCGTCGGAGCGCAGTCCGTGTAGCCATGATGAGATGAGTCCGAATCAGTCGATATTGGAGCAAGGTGGAGTAAAGAGTTCGCACGAGATGACGTTTCACTCCGCTGACATCAGAGATGCGATATGCACGCTGAGGACGTGTTCGGCTAGATATCTTCTACTGAGTGATGAAGATACCGAGTTCGTGATTTCGAGTCCGTGTTAGAGACTTCAGATGGACCGTAGCCGAGGACATTGCAGTGCGCAGATAAGATGCGACGTGGAATGGTCGATGATACAGACAAGCGGGACAAGAAGTTCGTGCGAGATGCATATGAGCTGTTACTACACCCCGTTAAGATTAAAGGTCGGACATGCATACAGAGGTGCAGAGATGCGACCAGCTTCCGAGGAGATGTTGTACTAAGGGTGCAGATGTTCAGAAAGCGAGGAAAGATTACACCAGAGTACCAGCCTCCATACAGTTTGGCTTAGGCAAGATCAGAAGAGACCTTGAGTAGGATTCCTTCCAGTACACTGCTGCAATAAGAGTTGCACCCAGGATCGGATGTGTGATGGGCATTCAGAGGACCCGAGGTCGGCGCCAGAGATGTGCTGCTTTACGAGCGGTCGTGGGGATTGACCGAGAGATGACCAGGAAAGTGCAAGAACGAAATCGTTCCTGTCAGCACACCTGACCGGGCCGATGAGCCGATGGATTGCGAGATTGGTAATCTACAGGAAAGATAAGGACCCAGAGGTAGAAGACGCCAGCCGCGAGCAAGAGGCAAGTAGATATCTTGCGCCGCTAGCATCGGATGTTCCGGTACCTTCTCGGCCCTGAAGAAGGATATATCGACGACAGTATTTATGATTTGTGATTTTGTGATTTGACTATCACGTATCCGTTGCTTTGGATTTCGGTATTTTGGCGATCCATTTGCATGATTGGTTTTGATGACTGAGTTCTATGATTTCTGTTTTCGTGCACCATGGTTGCACTTATTGGGCATTTATACCTGGCGCATCATTATTATTCTGGAGGTATTGATTGTGATTTCATGCCTATTTTATGCCGGTGATTGATTTACGCTTCCAGCAGAGTTTCATGTACTTTTAGTGTTTTGATTTTGCACTCAGTATAGCTTATATGTGCTTGTAGTGCATTGATATGTGTTCTGTGCACGCAGTTGCACACGTTTATGATTTTCTTCATATCTGGGTACACTTGGTGTTGCTGCTTACGTATTTGAGTTATTGCTTGGTAATTGTGCATGGGATGCACCAGTTCTATACTTCGTGCGTTTGTCGCACCAGTTTTGTGTTTCTTGCGTTTATCGCATCAAATTTATATTTCGTGCCTTTGTTGCACCGGATTTATATTTTGTGCATTTCGATTGCACCTGACTTCGATTTGATGCCTTTCGGTATGTCGATTTTGATTGTGATATTGAGGTGGATTCTTGCACTCCGTGCTTTTGACTGGACATACGCATATTCGGCGTTGCTATTGGATTTTTGTGATTCCGCGGATATTGAGTGCGCAGGGTCTAGATTTTCATTCGTTCACGATGGATGCACCGATTTGGATTTTCGCGCATATTGAGCGCAGGCTTTGAGATACGATTTTGGTGCACACCCGATGCACTAAATCGAGATTCTTCGTGCATGTCAGATGCACCTGTTTTGGCTGTCAGGCACACACGTTGCCTATGACAGATGTTTCGTGCACACCCGTTGCACCTAGATGTTGTTTTGTGCACCTGTATGGCGTATATATGGATTTTGATTTCCGTGCGCGCCAGACGCACAGGGTGGTGTTATGTGCATTTCTGAGATTTATTCTCTTTGGAGAAGTACTTTTTATGATGTTGGATATTTGTTTTCATACTGAGCAGGATTAGTCAGAGGATAGTACCTGGATATATTTTGCATGCATTGATAGTTCGAAGGGATTTCCAAAGAGCGAGCTATAGTTTCGGTGTATATATACCTACGTGTCCGATATGACACGGAACGTTTTAAAAACAAGGAAACCCTTCTAAATTGTTTTCAAAACGGCGGAACGTACTTATTGAACAAAGGATATATATATACTCATATCTAGTTATTTTCTTATGAAAAAAGAAACGTCCGCCACTGTGCAGTGTTACGCGCATCGCACAGCGATTTAAAAAGATTTGGCATGCATTTTCATCAGCTATTCACATGTATAGATTGGATGTCTACATGTATAGTTCTGATTTATATCATATTGATTTTGTATTGGATTTGACATTGTGTCGTTAGCATGACTCCGATGATTGCGGGATGCTTGATGGAGTGTTGCTTTTGAGTTATCTGCTCAGTACTCATGCGCATGCATTGCGTTATGATGTTTTATGTATTGCTGATTTCGGAGCCCCGATAACTTGGAATTTGTATTGAAATATTTTAGCATTTGGAGATTTAAATTTAAATTCGGGGACTGAATTTCTTTAAGGGGGGTAGATTGTAACGTCTTCAAAATAATAAAATATGATTTTTGGGAAAATTTATAATTTAATATTATTTTAATGAATATTTTAATATTCTGGTATAATTAAATACAAATAAATGGGGAAAAATTATGGAAAAATCTAAAATAAGGTGTTTTAAGGAATTATACCATTTTAAAGTTTTTAAGATTAGTTATATGCTAATTTAGTGCTAATCGCGATTAAGAATCGCTAATTGGATTTTTAGCATTTTTGTGCAAAAATGTGCACATATCATTTTCTACACTTGTTACACTTGTGTTACATTTCTTTTGCCATGGTCTTTCTTTTGGGTTCACTATTCAAGTGAGAAGAGTTTCGAAAAAGAAAAGAAAAGATAAAGTGATGAGAGAGAGAGAGTAGGTTGCATTGACTTTGACCCTTCCCTTCATCATTCTCCCATCTCATTTCTCTCTCCCCTCTCCCTTGATGAGCTGCTGCTCCCTCTCCCTCACTCTCTCCCTCTTCACTAAAACTCTAGATCCATCATGAAATCAAAGCCAAAACCTCATTCCCACTTCACAAAAAGTGTTCCCGAGCTCACTAGCTACACATTGAACCTAGTAAGATTGGATTTGGTGGACTTTGAGCAACTCAAGAATTTTCTTGAGTTGCCAAAGGAGGTAATTTCTGCACCTATATAGTAGTATTTCAATTCCTTGTGTATCCATACTAGTTTTGTAGCGATATTGTGATGTTTGTGGATTTTAGAGAATTCAAGTTAGGGTTTAGGATAAAACTGAGAATCAAGATGAAATTGAGGCTTATTGTGACCTTAGAAAACCTGGTGTAATGCAAAATAGGACCCAAACCTGAACTTGAAACCAGAATGCGGAATTACGGAATCGATATCGGGGAAAACTGGAAATCTGTCACTGTTTTGTGTAATCTGCTATCACCCCGAGATCCCTAAAATGAAACTGAGTTGACAGTGAGATGTGTAGGCACCAATGAACCACTACACCAAACCCTAGCCCCCAACTCCTTGGGCAGGCCGCCAATTCTTCCTTTCTGGCCGCAATTTGCGGCCAGAGCAGGAGGGAAATGCCTCGTTTTGCGTGCATGGCCCTATTTCCTCTAGTATTGACCCTGGGAACGTCTAGTTTTGACTGATTCCATCTAGGGTGAAATCTGGGTTGATTTTCCTATGTTGGTGTATGATTTGAGACTTGTTTTAGCATGGATTTTGGTATTTGGTGATTCATTCGTGTCGGGTGGCGTTTGGACGTTAACGACAAGTGGATATTGATTGTGTTTACATGCGAGTCGATAGGTTTTTACCTATGCGGGTAGCGTGTGCTATTTTGGTTTCCGATATGATTTTCATGTGCTTTAGCATTGTGATATACTTGTAGGTACACTACGAGATGTTGAGGCAAAGAAGATGAAGATGGCGACATCGGCACCGACACATGAGAAGCAAGGTGAGTAGATTTATATCTACGGGGAGAAGTCGGGTGGATGGCGTATAGCACCCCCGCAGTCCGTGGTGATGTATACGAATACGTATACACACATATATTTATTATGTGTTGTTTAGGGTTACTGGTGGTAATAATGGATTATTGGTGATAAGGATGTATTGGTTGAGTAGTGCGAACCCTAGAGTAGTGGTTGCACCCACACTCACACATACACACATACTTGCATACATTCTTTCATATATCTGTGCGCATATGATGGTGGGTATATCTACACATGGGTATGGGACTATGTGTTTATATACGGGTTTTGAGGATGTTACGTGGGATTGAGTTGAGTCGATGAGATTCGATTGAGGCCGTGAGATTTGGCGACATGACAGAGTCGTATTGGAGATGTGATATGATGGTAGTGATACCTGTCATGTGATGAGATAGTGTGATCTCGACTCAGATTTAGGTGGTTTCCATACCCCTCTCTTTTGACTTGACTGTGGATTCGTAGTTCGCATAGTAGGCGTTAGACTAGACCCGAGTCATACCTATTTCAAAAACTAACGAATCAGGGATATTTTAAAGATAAGCAAAAAGGGTTCATATGGATATTTAAAAAGGCGCATCTTTTCTTAAAACACCGTAGCCCTTATTTTACCAAAAGCCCTGATTCGTCTTATTTCAAAAGGCAAGGTTGCATGATATATCTATTGAGGCAGGTTCTCTACTGTTGCGTTGATTACTTGATTCCGCACTTTCATGCTGTTTGCATTGCATCGCTTATATTGTTGATATATTTCAGTCATACTGCTAGGACACCAGCACCATTATCGATGATGCGTATGTTCCACGTACACTGTTGCCGGCTCACACACTTCATCATCGATAATTGCCATGTCACTACACTGTAGTACTGTTGCATTCAGGATTCCACCCTAGCATGACATATTGATATTCTTACCTTTCTGCTATATGTCGCATACATGTTGCTTTCTGATTATACGCATTGAGATATGTTGTTTCCATGATATTTCTAGTTTTTTGGGAACCGTGGGTGTTTTCACAGAGGATATGCATTTGTTTTGAAAACCCGGTTACCCTTGATATGATATTTCAGTGCGTCCACCATGTGTTTTCTCGGTGCTGAGAGCGACATGTGTAACCCGAATCGAGGAGTGGACGAGCCGATTGCGGGTACATGGTGGACCCGGTATGGTTCCCCTCGGCAAGATGATCAATGAGCTTTGCCGATTGAGTCTGGAGGCGGGCGAGTACCTACCGGTGATTTTGTTGGACCTGGCGGTTATCCGGAGGATACCGACCGGAGTCGATAGTTGGATATGGCGTACTGCCGGGGCCGGGGGCCGATACCGCAGACAGAGCCTGTGGGCCGATCCGGACTGACGGAGCCCGATATATGAGGATTTACGTGCCGATGCTGGGCACAGTTTTCATGATGTTTTCGAGTGCCGATGCTGGGCACTCCGGTTCCATGATTTTGACGTGTCGCGAAGGACACAGGTGGTTTATATGCTCATATTTCCATGCATATGCTGATGATATTTACATGCATGATGGTTATTGTCATTGGATGACAAGTGGACGGGATCCACGTGTGTGCAGATTTGTTTACAATGATTTTACCTCATATTCATGATATGCTATTACCAAAGGCACTGGCACGAGCACTTGTCATTACACTCATGTAGAAATTACATTGCCAGTTTAGCATGTTTCAGACTTATTCATATTGAGGTTTATATATCTGATCGTATTGACCTAGGATGGGTCATGCATTCGATCTCTGCTTGTAGATATTTTCTATTCACGAGTTGGCAACTCACCCCCGTTGTGCCCCAGTTCTTGCAGGTTGCCGTACAGATTCCATAGCGGCATTTCTGGCACACTGCTTCCTTATGGGTGACTTGCTTGGATAGGTGGGTTCTTTTGTATCAGAACCGCCATTGTTCATGTATTATTTATTGTATCTAGAATTTCCATCAACCAAAACTTGTATATTGTTTCAGACTTAGAAAACAGTGTTGTATCATTTCGACCTTAGAGTCGCGCTTGTAGTATTACGGTTTTCTGGCTGTTTTGAGTTCTTTTTGGATTTGATCCTCGCCCTTTGGCGTTGTATATTTTTATTGCTTGCATGGTTGTGACCGTCGATTGACGAAGAGCTAGCTCCCGCTTGGGGATGCCTTTTATCATTTCATATATGTTATTCTTGTTGTACCCCGTTCGGGGCCAGTTTTTACAAAGGAAACTCTGCCGAAATTTTCAGGAAAGGTTACACATTTTTAAAATACATATTCGTCTTAGTTATTTAAAAACTTGGATTTTTGAAACACGATTTCTTTACTTCTAAAAACCAGTTTTCCTTATTTACTCTTTAAATGGTTTTAGATTGCTGGGCTTTTGGCTTACTTAGATTAGATGGGGTCCTATAGACTTCATATGGTTCAAGAGCCAGTCACGTGCTCTTTCGGGTCGTGACACCTAAGATGTATACAGGTGCTCATTGGGTTATGAGTACACCAGACAGGACTCGCCGGGAATCTACTAGTTGGTATTATACCTATCGTCAGATAGCAGTTCCCTGGTGACATGTGTACAGGTTAGTTCATCGACCTGAGGTCGTCATTTGTCTCGTTTGAGTTCCCACTGTGCTTTGATTTCTACCCTACCACGGCTCAAAGGAGTCGTGCAAACAGGTATTTTTTTGGGTACAGTCCCGAGCCACATGGAGGCAAGTGAGCGGATCGGCAGGGGATTCGCCTCTCCCGGTATTGTAAGTCGATGTACAACACCCCACGACTTGCGGGGAGGCGGAATAATGAAAAACGATATTGTTTTAGGCATAAACATCGACTAACCGAGAATCTTTGCATAAACAATAACTAACAAGAAACCATAGAAGAGTTAACTACTATGATAAGTGATTATACCTAAAGAACCGAGTCCTTCGTCTTGTCGTTCTCCACGTCCTCTCCGGCCTTCTCTATGTAGTCGAAGATCCACCCGAGAGCTTTACTACAAGCTTCACCTCTAACTTGAGGTAACTAGGTTTCTTAAATCGCTAATCTAAGTAACCTAGGTGATATAGAGAATGGTTAAGGATTAAGTAGTCTACTCTAATCCTTGGTCTCAACACATGAGAGGGGAGGATTAGGGTTTGAAGAGAGAGAGCTTGAGTAGAGAGAAAGTGAGCAAGAGAATGAGATGAGATAATGAGCTATCATAATATATATCAAGCATTATCATTTATCCAATAAAAGAAAATAAAGGATTAATCATCATGCTTAATAAATACAAGAGGGTGATTCATCTCCATGAGTCATTAAGCATTTATGATGCATTAATGACATGGATGAATCACTCAAATGACTCACTAATCTCATTTAATGCATATGCCACCTTAACCCCCTAGTCACCATCTTCTAGAAGCTTCTCGCGCAATTACGAGAACGCCCCTCCTATCCGTGAAAACACGGAAAAACTTTAGACTGCATAAATCCAATAACCGGATACTAGAAACTGGCTTAAACCAAAGCCGGTTAGTAAAAACTGTCCGGATGTCGTACGTGCGTAAACACACGTATGCGTCCGAACCTTTTTCGTAAAACCATACGACCTCTATATCGTTTCGCCTGGAGTAGGGAAACTCTCTGTGTGGGACTCTAGAGACTCGACTACTACGCTGGCAGTGGGTTTAACCACAGACCGCAAGCGGCACTAGCTGTACGTAACGGTCCCCAGGTAGATGTCGATAAGAAGGCCGATAAGAAAACCCATCCGAACTCCTACTGAGTCTGATGTGACAATCTCCGTACAGTCCGGTATGTTCGTCTATGACTATCGCATATCGGGCCTAGGGGGCGGCAAGCGTCAGTCCCCTAATAGCGGTATAAGTCATGTCGGAGTGAAGCCCATTACACCCTGATAAACTACTGGAACCTACCAGCAAATCTAGCTTTCCCTGGCCAGGGACTTTGCGTAATGGCTCTCTGACACAGCGTGATATCAATTCCCAATACCAGGAGAGACGAATCCTGTCTAACCGTCACTGCCTCCAAGTGCTCGGGACTGCACCCAACTGCTACCTGTTTGCACGACTCCTTTGAGCCGTGGTAGGGTAGCAATCTAAGAACAGTGGGAAACACTCGAGGCGAAGTAGCAGTGTCGAGTCTGCGGACTATGCTGTACTCATGTCACCTGGGAACAGTTCACTGACGACTGGTATAAAACCAACCAACAGTTCCCTGTTAGTCCAGTCCGGTGTACCCGTAACCTAACGAGCACCTGCATACTATCTCCAGTACGATGTACTGATGGCTGTGGGACAGACCATCTCCCCAACTGGGATGAGAAGCGTACACACTAGTCTACTCTGGAGTATCGATGTCCTGTCTCGATAATCCTACGACTAGGGACCTGAATAAGGATGTGCTTGTAGACTATCCAGCCCCCACTAGTGTGACTGCCATCACAACGCTGGTAGTCAAGCAAGATCCTAAGAGCTCTATTAATACGTATACTCACATATTAAGATAGAAAAACCAAGTAGCATACTACCATGTTTAGAAAGACTGTTATATACATGTGAATATCCCAAGCTTCCATTAAGTAATATACAAACTAGTATGATACAATAATGGCCCCTAGGGCATATACACTAACAATCTCCCACTTGCACTAGGGCCATGTACTGGCATATCGAAGACCGATGATCTCGAGTAGCCTCTCGAACTGAATCTGAGGTAGGGCCTTTGTGATGGATTAGCAATGTTCTCTTCAGTAGCAACTCTTCGAACCTCGATCTTCCGACGATCAATGATCTCCCTAATCAGGTAATACCGTCTTAAGATGTGTCTGGACTTCTGATGGGACCTTGGTTCCTTCGCTAAAGCTATAGCTCCGTTGTTGTCACAATATAGAGGTATTGGATCAACAATGGTAGGAACTACCTGAAGTTCAGGAACTTCTTCATCCAGACCGCTTCTTTTGCGGCATCGCAAGCAGTAATATACTCCGCTTCCATCGTCGAGTCAGCAACGGTGTCCTGCTTGGAACTCTTCCAGCACACCGCCCCTCCATTGAGGGTAAAGACATAACCTGACATGGATTTGGAATCGTCCTTCTCACTCTGGAAGCCGGAATCA
Source organism: Agapanthus africanus (assembly GCA_030015575.1). NCBI lineage: Eukaryota > Viridiplantae > Streptophyta > Magnoliopsida > Asparagales > Amaryllidaceae > Agapanthus > Agapanthus africanus. The sequence goes on from JASDDO010000012.1 coordinate 243,375,828, forward strand.
GCATAGGCCTCCATCCTGAGGTCTTTTCCACCGTAAACCAAGAACATCTCCTTACTCCTTCTCAGGTACTTGAGAATGTTCTTTACTGCTATCCAGTGCTTCTCCCCTGGGTCTGACTGATACCGGCTTACCACGCTCAGTGCGTAAGCTACATCTGGTCTGGTGCACAACATCGCATACATTATAGAGCCTACCGCAGAAGCATAGGGTATAATAGACATGCGTTCCCTTTCCAAATCAATCTTGGGAGACATCTCTTTGGATAGGGTGATTCCGTGACAAGCCGGTAGATTACCGCGTTTAGAATCTCCCATACTGAATCTTTTCAGTACAGTGTCGATATACCTGGACTGCGAAAGTCCCAACATCCTCTTGGATCTATCACGATAGATCCGGATCCTCAGGATGTAAGAGGCATCACCCAGGTCTTTCATGGAGAACTTGTGTGACAAGAATCCTTTGACAGATTATAGCATAGGAATGTCATTTCCTATCAATAGAATGTCATCCACGTACAAGACGAGGAATACGACAGTTCTTGCTACAACTTTACTATATATGCACGGTTCATCTGGATTTTTGATAAAGTCATATTCTTTGACTGTTTCATCAAAACAGATGTTCCAAATCCGCGATTCTTGCTTTAATCCATAAATGGATTTAAGCAACTTGCATACTTTCCCGCTGCTCCCACTCTGATTGAAACCCTCAGGCTGATTCATATAGACGCACTATTCTAAATTTCCATTCAGAAAAGCCGTCTTTACGTCCATCTGCCAGATTTCATAATCATGGAAGGCAGCAATAGCAAGAAGGACCCGAATGGATTTGAGCATAGCCACTGGAGAAAAAGTTTCGCCATAGTCCAAACCAGGTCTTTGACGAAAACCCTTTGCAACAAGTCTAGCCTTATAGGTTTCCACCTGTCCATCTACACCAATCTTTTTCTTGAAGATCCATTTACATCCTATGGGTTTTACCCCATCTGGAGTAAAGTCCAAAGTCCATACTTTGTTGGTGTACAAGGACTCCATTTCGGTCCGCATTGCATCTAGCCATCGTACCAAGTCGCCGCTCTGGATGGCCTGCTGGAAGCTAGTAGGTTCATCATCATCTATGATGCAATCCTCTCTATCCCCATCTATGAGAAAACCGTAGTATCTCTCAGGCGGATGAGACGGCCTACTACTCCTGCGGAGGGGTGCTGGAATGTCCTGTTCTTCTTGAACTACTTGTTCTACCAAACTTTCAGTATTATTTTGTGGTTCTGGAATTTCTTCCAGTTCTATTTCGCTCCCATTTATTTCCTTTTCTAAAAACTGATATTCTAGAAAATGGGCATTACGAGAAACAAACACCTTTTGTTCCTCTGCGTAATAGAATAGATAACCCTTGGAGTTCTTTGGATATCCCACAAACTTACACTTTACTGATCATGCATCGAGCTTGTCCACATGCTTCTTTTTAACAAAAGCTAGACATCCCCATATTTTCAGATACTGAAGATAGGGTTTCTTCCCACTCCACATCTGATATGGCGTGGTAGGCACAGTCTTGGTAGGTACCATGTTCAAAAGATATGCCGCTGATTCTAGCGCATAACCCCAAAAAGATCGCGGTAACTCAGCATTACTCATCATGGAACGTACCATATCTAATAAGGTTCGATTCCGTCTCTCCGATACACCGTTATGATGTGGAGTGTATGGAGGAGTAAGTTGAGAGAGAATTCCTTTCTCTTTTAAGTAACCTAGGAACTCGGCACTCAAGTATTCACCACCTCGATCAGATCTTAGTGTCTTGATACTTTTGCCGGTTTGGTTTTCTACTTCATTCTTAAACTCTTGGAATTTTTCAAAATCCTCGGATTTATGTTTCATCAGATAAATGAATCCGTACCTTGAGTAATCATCCGTGAAAGTAATGAAATAGGAAAAACCACCTCTTGCATGTGTAGACATTGGACCACATACATCACTGTGTATGAGTCCTAAGAGCTCGCTCACTCTTACTCCATGTCCAGTAAATGGAGTCTTTGTAATCTTTCCTTTGAGACAAGATTGACAAGTGGCATAAGTTTGATATTCGAAAGAGTCCAAATATCCTTCTCTATGTAACTTAGTCAACCTTCTCTCATTGATGTGACCCAGTCTACAATGCCATAAGAAAGCTTTATTTAAATCTGGAGACTTTCTTTTTAGTGTGTTCTGGACATTGAAAATTTGGAGTTGGTTTAACACATATATACCGTTTTCCAGTGTACCGGACCCAATCAAACTATGATTAAGGTGGATGTTAACAACATCACTTATAAACGTGAAATCATAACCTTTATTTGATAACAAGGAAACAGATATGATATTACACGTTAAGCTGGGTACACAAAAACAGTTATGTAAAACCAAAATGTGTCCACTCGTCAATCCCAAGTGATAATCCCCTACGGACACAGCACCCACGCTAGCTCCGTTAGCAACCATCAGGGTCATATTACCATCCTTCCGCACTCTACGGTTTCTCAGTGCCTGCAATGAATTGCAAATATGAGATCCTGATCCGGTATCCAATACCCAGGAAGTAGAGTTGATTGACAGACAATTCTCAATTACAAACACACCTGAAGTCGAAGCCACAGCTTGCTTCGGTTCCTACTTCTTGGCGTTCTACGCCTTGCAATCCTTTTTCCAGTGCCCTTTCCTGTGACAATGGGAGCACTCATCCTGGGCCACTACCAGTACCGCAAACTTTTTCTTTCCCTTCCCTCCCACCCTACTTACACCTCCTATAGGTTTGTGGGCGGCCTTCTTTTTCCTTCCTTTGGCCCTAGCCTTGGACCTGGAAGAAGAAGCACCGCTAACAAACATAGAGGGTGTTTCCCTTGCCTTCTGCAAGGTGCCCTCTGCATTCCTCAACATGTTAAGGAGTTCCGGAAGTTCAACATCTTTTCTTTGAATGTTGAAGTTCAGAATAAACTGGGCGTAGGTGGAAGGAAGGGACTGGAGAATAAGGTCTGTATAGAGCTCATTATCCAAAGTCGTCCCAAGGTCTGCGAGCTCTTCTATGTAGCCAATCATCTTTAGGACATGTTCTACTACTGATGATCCGACAGCCAACCTCGCTCGAAACAAGTTCTTAGAGGTCTTGTATCTTTCTATACGAGATTGCTCTCCATAAAGTTCTTTTGTATGGAGAAATATGGCATCTAGTTCCATATCCTCGTGCCTCCTCTGATGTTCATTGTTCATCGAGGCAAGCACGATGCACTTGGCTTTCGTGCAATCATACTCCCTGGTTTTGCGGATTTCCTTATCCGCATTACTGGATTTGGGACCTGGGACAGCAGGTGCCTTAGCGGTGAGGACGTACCCCAATTTGTCATAGGTCAAAACTATTTTGACATTCCGCAGCCAATCTTTATTGTTTGGCCCTGTCAGTATATTTTTCTCTAAAAGTAACTTAAGTCCAGTCATTTTCAGGGTCGCTGCAATTAGGAGAGAGAGAAGAAAACTCTTTTAGCATGATGCTCTTGCAAATTTAGAGTGGTTTTTAATTTATCTAAACTGGATGGGTCCCACTGTTTCTCGAATCCTTCCTCAAACCATAAAACAAGAATTAGCCAGGACTATTCTCATTGTACAATACTTGCTTAACCGTTCAGCCAGGCTGGTGTCGGTACTTCGAGGGAGGTTTTCCAACGCTTTCGCGAAGTTCCTTAATTAAATAACCTCTTTTCTTTGGGGGCGTAACCCCGCTGACACCTTTCTTGACACCTACTTGGTTTATAACATTGATCGTTTAAGTGACGAATATCCTGATGAGTAGCATATACTCACAGTAGGATCGGGATCCAAATATCATCGTATGATAATGTTGAAGGAATACTACCAACATTCATCAAACTCCAAATGGTATGCAACTCTTTGCAAATTTCAGTTTCTTTAGAAATTCCCAATATAAATTTTTTCCTCATGCTCTTATGACCTTGGCGTTGGTCAAAATGTCATAAGTCACATGTCAAGTTCTACCCATCATTATCTTGTTAATTTGAACCCATCCATACATATCCTTGACGTTGGCCAAAATGATAATACGACTGTCCCAAACCAACTCATCTATCTATGCAACAAATGAATACCCAGCAGCTACCAAACACTATACCTTGGCGTTGGTCAAAATACATAGCTTGAATACTACTGAATACCCAAATGAAATGACGGGGGGCTACGAATGGTTTTGGCGAAACCGTGAACGTAGTGAACCTTATATGACCGAAGGAACCTGATAGCTTTTTAGAAGGAGTGGTTAAAGCTCCGCAATTAAAAAATATCATCTATTTTAAAATAACCGAGTGGTTTCTTTTAAATTGTTCCAACGATTCATCTTTTTGGTTTATTTTCTTTGCATTATAAATAATGCGTCCCATCATTAACCTATCATTGCAGAAAAAAACGAAGATACAACGTCCTCTTATGCCATCCGCATTCACCACTGGGTCCCGTCATCACCCGTTAGGTTACTTAACTAACGGCAGAGCGGGGGATGAGCTAGCGCGGGTGTAAAACATAAGTGACGTCTAAATAGCTATCATATATAGATATTGTACATTCGTCATACGCAATAATAGGCATTCCAGATCTCATATGAACTTTATTGGATTTGCAAGCAATCCGCGTTTGTTTAGAGCCTGCAACAAAAGACGGATTACACAGTTGTGATGAATAGCCATTACCCCACCCTAGACCCCTACGGGTACGGCAAACTACCCGCCAAATACCCGAAGTGAAGCGGTCTCCCTCAACAAAGTGAGTAGGCCACTAAACACTTCAAAGTACCCGGTAGTTTGTGCACCCAATCTTGGATCTATCCTAGGAGCAAAAACAGTAAAATGAAATAATACAACGGTGGCTACAACCGCAACCTGGACGCGCCCCGCAAAATAATATTACAACATAATACAATTACATTGAATGAATGAATATAACAACCCATCTCAAACCCCGGCTAATCATCACAACAATCCAATACAGTTCACAACCATAAACAGTAAAAATCATTACAGAAATGTGCAACCCCCTGCCAACCGACATACTAGCAGTTAGGGGAGGTTTACGAACACATTATACAAACACAGATATAATCAAATTAGCAAAATTCGTTTAATTTCGATCGAGCAAACATATCAGATTCTACTCCCAAAACTTCTCTGTGCACCTGAGACTTTGAGCAGAAAATAAACATTCCAGAAAACACAACAATATCACAAAAGAATAACAGGAGCAAATTGGCTCGAATCGGCCCCAACTCGGCCGCGGATCCGCGGCGGATCGGTGGGATCGGCCGCGGTTCCGCGGCTGTATGGCCGATTCACTAACCCATTTTTCTCTAGTGTTCTTATCTTTCTATACTTGTTACTCTGCAGCAACCTGAAAAATTTTTAGAGCCTGTTTAAAATTCGACAGAAACTTGCGATATCGATGTCGTTTTTTGGTTCGTTTTGCGTTCGAAATTCATAAGAATTTGCTAATGAGTTAATTATTGTTTAGCGAGTTTCTGATACCACTGTAAGTCGATGTACAACACCCCACGACTTGCGGGGAGGCGGAATAATGAAAAACGATCTTGTTATAGGCGTAAACATCGACTAACCGAGAATCTTTGCATAAACAATAACTAACAAGAAACCATAGAAGAGTTAACTACTATGATAAGTGATTATACCTAAAGAACTGAGTCCTTCGTCTTGTCGTTCTCCACGTCCTCTCCGGCCTTCTCTATGTAGTAGAAGATCCACCCGAGAGCTTTACTACAAGCTTCACCTCTAACTTGAGGTAACTAGGTTTCTTAAATCGCTAATCTAAGTAACCTAGGTGATATAGAGAATGGTTAAGGATTAAGTAGTCTACTCTAATCCTTGGTCTCAACACATAAGAGGGGAAGATTAGGATTTGAAGAGAGAGAGCTTGAGGAGAGAGAAAGTGAGCAAGAGAATGAGATGAGATAATGAGCTATCATAATATATATCAAGCATTATCATTTATCCAACAAAAGAAAATAAAGGATTAATCATCATGCTTAATAAATACAAGAGGGTGATTCATCTCCATGAGTTATTAAGCAATTATGATACATTAATGACATGGATGAATCACTCAAATGACTCACTAATCTCATTTAATGCATATGCCACCTTAACCCCCAAGTCACCATCTTTTAGAAGCTTCTCGCGCAATTACGAGAACGCCCCTCCCATCCGTGAAAACACGGAAAAACTTTAGACTGTATAAATCCAATAACCGGATACTAGAAACTGGATTAAACCAAAACCGGCTAGTAAAAACTGTCCGGATGTCGTACGTGCGTAAACACACGTATGCGTCCGAACCCTTGTCGTAAAACCATACGACCTCTATATCGTTTCGCCTGGAGTAGGGAAACTCTCTGTGTGGGACTCTAGAGACTCGACTAAAACGCTAGCAATGGGTTTAACCACAGACCGCAAGCGGCACTAACTGTATGTAACGGTCCCCAGGTAGATGTCGATAAGAAGGCAGATGAGGAAACCCATCCGAACTCCTATTGAGTCTGATGTGACAATCTCCGTACAGTCCGGTCTGTTCGTCTAATACTATCGCATATCGGGCCTAGGGGGCGGCAAGCGTCAGTCCCCTAATAGCGGTATAAGTCGTGTCGGAGTGAAGCCCATTACACCCTGAGAAACTACTGGAACCTACCAGCAAATCTCGCTTGTCCTGGCCAGGGACTTTGCGTAATGGCTCTCTGACAAAGCGCGATATCAACTCCCAATACCGGGAGAGACGAATCCTGTCTAACCGCCACTGCCTCCAAGTGCTCGGGACTGCACCCAACTGCTACCTGTTTGCACGACTCCTTTGAGCCGTGGTAGGGTAGCAATCTAAGAACAGTGGGACACACTCGAGGCGAAGTAGCAGTGTCAAGTCTACGGACTATGCTGTACTCATGTCACCTGGGAACTATTCACTGATGACTGGTATAAAACCAACCAACAGTTCCCTATGAGTCATGTCCGGTGTACCCGTAACCTAACGAGCACCTGCATACTATCTCCTGTACGACGTACTGACGGCTGTGGGACAGACCATCCCCCCAATTGGGATGAGAAGCGTACACACTAGTCTACTCCGGAGTATCGATGCCCTGTCTCGATAATCCTACGACAAGGGACCTGAATAAGGATGTGCTTGTAGACTACCCAGCCCCCACTAGTGTGACTGCCATCACAACGCTGGTAGTCAAGCAAGATCCTAAGAGCTCTATCAATACGTATACTCACATATTAAGATAGAAAAACCAAGTTGCATACTACCATGTTTAGTAAGACTGTTATATACATGTGAATATCCCAAGCTTCCATTAAGTAATATACAAACTAGTATGATACAATAATGGCCCCTAGGGCATATACACTAACAGGTATTGGGGGTGGAGATCGCGCTGTGTCTAGGAAAGCCATTACACCAAGTCCTTGGCCAAGGCAGGTGAGAATTACTGGTAAGTACTCCGGTAGTTTCTCAGGGTGTTCAGGGCTTGTCTCCGACACGACTTATACCGCTATTGAGGGTCTGACGTTACCAACCCCCTAGGCCCGATATGCAATACTCATAGACGAATGGACCAGACTGTATATACATTGTCACTATTAGGCTCAGTAGGGTTTCCGGATGAGTTCGCTCATCGGCCTCCCTTGAGGTTAGTACATGGGCAGCCATTACGCACAGCTAGTGCCGCTGACGGCTTGTGGTTAAACCCACTGCCAGGGTACTGACGAGTCATTAGAGTCCCCCACAGATAGTTTCCCAAGTTCGGGCGAAACGTTGTAGAGGCCGTATGGTTTTATGACAGGGTTCGGAAAATGCACGTGCATTTACACACGTGTCATATTTCGGGCAGATAATACTGTAGGGTTCTTAGGCACACTAATGAGGTCTCACAAGGCATCAACCATACCAATTTAAAATATTACAAGTGCCGAGAAACCCTAATACGGATCGTTGACTAGAGTTTAGGCGATAACTACAACTAGTAAACTGCTTTACTAATAAGTGAACGGAAATACAACCTTTGTAGATCCGGTCCTCCACCTCCATAGCTCCATGATGAAGTCCCCTCGCTGCGATCATCGGATCCCGGGCTCAAGCGTCGGCTTCATCGGAGAAAAGGGCGGGCTAGGTCGTCGACTTCGATGCCGAAGATGATCTACGTCGAGGCAACACAAGATCAAGCTCCAACTTCACCAAGCCATGAAACTTATGAAGAAAACACCCTATACTACTTGGCAAGTGGTAGAGGATGATGAAATAGGAAGTGAGTTCACTTTAGAATTGGATTTCTCACACTTTTTCTCAAGTCACCATTGATGGTTGCAAGCTTCTTCATCTTGAAGAAAAAGAAGAAGAAGAAGAAGAAAAAGAATATGATTTTAAAAATGGGAAATAATATGATACTTATCATATTTGCAACCATAGTTAGTGTAGAGAATGAACCAAGGTTAGGTGAATGGTTAGGGTTAGGGAAAGAAACAAAATGGTCAACCATTTCAAAGCTTCATGAAGCTTCAAAGATAATCCAAAGTTAGCCACCATTTTATTTCTTTCTTAAATGAATAAATAAATAAATGAATAAGTAAATGAAGCAAAAGAAACCCTAACCATTGACCAACCATGGTTTAAACCAAACACACAAAGTATCATGTATCATCAAACATGATACAATCAAATGCACAAAAGTATATCACATATACAATGTGCACATCAAGTGAGAAAATCCTTTTTAAGGTGAACCAATACTAGTTAATGCAAAGTAATATATCAAATATATAATTATGCATTAAATCATTAAATCAATACTTGATTTAACGATCCGGTCATATCGCATATAACCGACTAATATCCAATGTATCGGCTTATCGAATCAATCCTTGATTCGATAACTAGGTTATATCGCATACAACCAATCGATACATTCATCGCGAGAATGGAATACGGTATCACATACACGCATTATTCTCGGTCCCGCACATATCTCATATGCGCTCCTATTTCGTTTCGCTTGAGCCAGGAAACCTCTGTGTAGGACTCTAAAGACTCGTCAATACGCCGGCAACAGGTGATGATCATATCAAACACCCACAAGCCGCAAGCGGTCTGCTAAACGTAACGGCCACCTGGGTATTGAGCGATCAGAAGATCGACGAGCAAGCCCGCTCACACTCCTGTGAATCCAACCAGTAACACTTACCGTACAGTCCGGTCTGTTCGTCTGATATATCGCATATCTCGCCTAGGGGTGGTAAACGTCAGACCCCATTAGCTCGATAAGTCGTGTCGATATGAGGTCTATAACAGTTCGAAAAACTACTGGTAACACTTACCAGTAAATCTCAGCAACCCTGGCCAGGGATTTCCGGTTATAGCCAATCGAACACAGCGCAACATCAACTCCCTATACCGGGAGAGACGAAGCCACCGTTTTGCACGCCCTCTTGGACGTGGTAAGGTGGAAATAAAAGCACAGTGGGAATCACACAAGACTCTATGACGATCTCGGGTCAACAGACTACTCTGTACCAGTGTCACCAGAGAACTGCCATCTGACGTAAGGTATAATACCATCTGGGAGTTCTCGGCGAGTCCGTCCAGTGTACCCAGTCTCCACTGAGCACCCGTATATCATCTCTGATATCAAACACCAATAGATATGGGATCATCCATCGCCCATCTGTAAGGGTCGAGAAGGTATACGCTAGTCTACTCTGGTGTATCGATGCCCCGTCTCGATACACCCACGACTAGGGACCTTGAAGGATGTACTTATGGACTACCATGTCCCCACTAGTATGATCCGCATCATAGTCCAGGTAGTCAAGTACACATCCTAAGGGCTTTACCAACATGAAACAGAGAGACAATCAGTATACACGTTAAGGTAAAGAGTAACCAGAAAGCATACTATCATGTCGAGCAAGAAAGTCCTCCCTATATATGTCCCAGCATCCACTACAATATACATCCTATGTACAGTAATGGCCTATAGGGCATACATATAACTAACAAATACTGGTGGGCTTTGGTTTAAGCCGGATTCGAGTATTATATTGTGTAGATATAATATGTTTGTCTCAGTTGCATTTTTATTCGGTCGTAATACAAATGCAGGTATGTTTATACTGTTACGGGGTTATCCTGAAATTCGTTTCGGGATCGCTTTTGGAAGTTGCCAGTTTCCAGTTTTCTATCACCCGTATTAAACATTCGGTTTAATACGGATTTATCTTTCCTTCATTGGGTGAGTCATGTGGTGAGTCGTGATTCTAAAAGGTTCTAGAAGGTGACTAGGATTAGTGACTTATGGTTGCATTAAGTGTTCATTTAATGTTTTGATGACTAGGGTTTTTTTTGATTCAATGTATGCATTAATGATAAATGCAAGGTGTTAGATGAATCATTCTCTTCATTAATTGTTATGGTCACTCTCCCCTCTCCTACACTCACCCCCTCCTTATAATGGCCGGCCACTTCATTTAGAGGCTAAGGAATTTTTGGGAAAAAGATTATGATAGTTTTGCTTCATGTAATTTCATATAGCTAATTTTTCCATCATCCGATTCAAAAGGCAACTTCATTAACCGTTCGTCCATGGCTTTGGACGAAGTGAGACAAAGTGTTCTACTCATTCTCTACATCAATCTTGGTCATCTCTTTTACCAAACTTGATGACCGAGTTGCCTCGGGTCAGAATCTAGAGCCCGTTTAAAGATCCGTAGATGTGGTGTCACCTCGACGAGGAGCCAGGAGATCGGAGCAGCCGCAACGGAGTGTGGGATGATGGTTAAATAACGAAGAACTCGGATCGTTCGGTATAACCGTTCTACCCTCTTTGTAGTTTGTTAGTTTAGCGTTAATGGCAAATCCGGGTTATAGTATGCGATAGCGCCAGTTATAAAAGTTTTTGTTCCGCATTTGGCGTCTGAAAGACAGCCGGGGCGCTACCGTAGACTTACAATATCATGCTATCTGGTTTGTCTTTATCATCGTGTATATGCTTTAGTTCACTATTGCATGTTGATAATGCCCATAGGATTCTTGCTTGACTGCCAGCAGTATGATGGTGATCATATACGTGGGAGCTGGGGTCTATAAGCACATCCTTAAAGTGTCCCTGGTCGTAGGAGTTTCGAGACAGGGTATCGATACTTCAGAGTAGACTTGTGTATACAGTCAAGACCCCGACGAGGGGCGGTGGCCGGTCTCACAAGCCATTGGTGTCAGTTGGTTAACCTAAGATGTATACAGGTGCTCATTGGGTTATCACTACACTGGACAGGACTCGCCGGGAACATGCTAGTTGGTATTATACATATCGTCAGATAGCAGTTCCCAGGTGACATGTGTACAGGTTAGTCTGTCGACCTGAGATCGTTATTTGTCTCGTGTGAGTTCCCACTGTGCTTTGATTACTACCCTACCACGGCTCAAAGGAGTCGTGCAAACAGGTTTTAGTTGGGTACAGTCCCGAGCCACATGGAGGCAGTGAGCGGATCGTCGGGAATTCGTCTCTCCCGGTATTGGGGGTGAGATCGCGCTGTGTTTAGGAGAGCCATTACACGAAATCCCTGGCCAGGATAATCGAGATTTACTGGTAGGTATTCCAGTAGTTTCTCAGGGTGTTCTGGGCTACTCTCCGACACGACTTATACCGCTATTGGGGGTCTGACGTTTACCACCCCCCTAGGCCCTACATGCGATACTCATAGACGAACAGACCAGACTGTACAGATATTGTCACTGTCAGGCTCAGTATGGTTTCTGGATGATTTCACTCGTCAGGTTCCCTTCCGATCAATACATGGGCAACCATTACGTACAGTTAGTACCTCTGATGTGCTAGTGGTTATACCCAGTGCCAGTGTATTGATGAGTCATTAGAGTCCCCCAAAGACAATTTCCCAAATTCGGGCGAAACGTTGTAGAGGCCGTATGGTTTTATGGCAGGGTTCGATCATATTCGTGCACTTGTACAAGGATCAGGATCGGATGGATAATACTAGCGGACTTTGGTTTAAGCCGGATCCTAGTATTATATTGTAGGAATATTTTTGTCTCGTTGCATTTGTATTCGGCCGGAATACAAATTCGGGTATGTATTTACAGTTGAGGTGTAGTCTCGTAATTCGTTATGGGATTATTTTGGGAGTTGCCAGTTTTCTTTTCCGGTTCCAAAACACTTTGTTGCATGATTATCTATATGTGAGCATTGCCTTTTTTCCCTTTGATATTGACCTTCACCATTACTGCTGGGGACTGCTTGCACTGTTGAGAGCATGGCCATTTATTAGGCATGGGTTGTTTCATCCTTCACATTGTTTTCATCTGCGAGATTCATTGTCTGATCTTGGAGGGAAGCGGTTTCCTGCAAATTTCGCATGCTTCATCATGCGAGGGTTTTTGTGTGGTGGGTGGCTGAGTGTGGATGGGTGCTAGGATTGGGTGCTAGGATTTTAATATGATGGATTAATTTATTGGTTTTGGTTTTTTACTACACCCCTCACAAACTTGTTAGTCTCTCTCTCATTCTTTATTCCCAGTGAGCACAAAAATCCCCAGAGAGAAATTTTTCCCATTGAGTGGCCGAGCTCATTCCATTTAGCAAGCTTGGATTTTTTTTTTTGCAAAAAAAAAATTCTTTTGCTTACATTACATCCAAATTGGCAACTTCAAGCTTGAGACAAAATATTCTACATCTTCTCTACTTCATTCTTGGACATATCGGCTAGCAAACTTCATGTCCAAGTTGCCTCAGTTCGAGGCGGGAGCCCGTATAAAGAATGAATGACGTTGTGCCATTCCGACGAGCGAGATCGGAGAGCAGATTTCACCGGGACAGCCGCAACAAGCTAGGGGAGGGGATTGAAGACCGAAGGACACGGATCGATCGGTACAATTTCTGAACCACTTCAGTAGTTATCTAGTTTACGGTTAATGGAACAATCCGGGTTTTTGGTTTGCAGTAGCGCCGGTTCCGTAAAAAGTTTTTGTTCCGCATTTGGCGTCGGTTTGACGACCAGGACGCCGCCGTGGCCCAACATGGTATCAGAGACAACTCATTAACCGCATACTAGTTGTTTAGACAATGTTAAAATATCGAAACCGAAACCAACCGAAACAATACCATTTTTTTTTTGGGTGAAGTGCAAATTCGTGGCTGCCATTTTTCAAAGTGTGTTGGGAATTGATTTTTGAGTGAGAAGGTTTTTCATTAAGTGGCTGTGGGTTTTAATTTGGGGTCTGCGAATTGGAGCTTGCTGTAATTTTGTTTTTGGGCTTGGACAAATTGCGTGTGGGTGATTTTTGTATTGCTTGGGTTTAATTGCCTCACCATTTCAATTTTAAAAGGCCCAAGCAACACAAGAGGCCCAGAGCTCCATTTTGATGGCCGAGCCCAAGAAAAAAATTTCCAGCAAGGTTTTTTCCCCTCCAAGCCAAAATTCTAGTACTCATATTTTCTTCACCCCATTAGCATTTCGTCTCTGGAATGTTGCTTCAGTGGTATTGCTAGTTTAGCCCATTTTGGATATAGTTTTATCAGTTTATTTGGGGCTATTCGGGGGTTATTTCGAAGTCGATATTTTTAAGTATTGTTTAAAATTAGCAGTACATTACACTTCTATCTGTGACCGTGAATATCATTTGACCGGTAAATCTTGTCTAATCGCTATAGTTCTTTTAGACGGGTTTGCGAACGTGACATTCACGTTGATATTCTGTGTTGTGCTATGTTGTTGCGGATTGTCGTGATGGATAGCTTGCGTGCAATGGTAGTGCAGTTTGGATTTATTTGTACATTTGATATTGCGGAGCGAGCGTCCGACATGTGGACTGCCGTCACTTCCTGTTTGTATATTATTCTTTTGGGGCACGACCGGGATGAGGTCGATGTACCCGTTGTATATATTTTCTTTTCTGTACTAGGCTTATCCCGCGGTGGGGTGCACGGATAGCCGGGTTCTAGAGGGCAACGGGCCCGCATCTCATGACGTTGAGACGGAGGGGGCTTCACTCTAGAATTGGCGGGCTGTTCGCCGCACTCGTAGGGGGTATAGGTTGACCCAAGGAGGGGTGCTCATGTTACCGGATTCCGTGAAGTGCTGGGTGGTCCATTCACGTTGTTGAAGGGGGCTGCCTCGCTTCAGGTTTTGGCGGGTAACTTTCTGCACTCATAGGGGTCTAGGTTTTCATTGCACAGGCTATCCACACGACCAGGAGAACGTCGGGTTTCATCTGCAGCCCTATGAAACCCGGAGATCCCAGATTATCTGTATTGTTCTGTGATGTTGCATTTATCATACCTGGAGCGATTATTATATATTGATATATATACTAGAAGATGTTGTATATGTTTTGCACCCGCGCTAGTCCAGTACCCGCTCTGTCGTTAGTTAAGTAACCTAACGGATGATGACGGGACCCAGTGGCGAATGCGGATGGCATATACGTACATTTTATTTTCGTTCTTTTCTGGTGTGATTAATTGATGGGGCTGCGTTGATTCTTATCAATGCAAGGAAAAACAAACCTATTTTTGATGTTGTTGGAACCAAATTTTCAAAAAGCTGTTATTGCAAGGACGTTCTCTTTTGTTTTGCACAGTGGTATTCGGTTATGAATATCCAGCACCTCATTCGACGAGGCAAGGGCTGAGATCCCTTCACCGGGAGTGACCCCTTGGACAGAAGTTTGCGTCAGGTTAATAATTTCACTATAGTCGATTACTTTTTGCTTTGCATCGTGGTATTCAGTTTGGAATATCCTGCACCTCATTCGACGGGGAAAGAGCCGAGATCCCTTCACCGGGAGTGACCTCTTTAGCAAAAGTTTTCGCCACTATATTTTTATAAACCACTTGGATTCCTTCAACGATATCAAGTTCATTACGCTAAAGGTTTTTCGCCAAAAACCAGCCGTAACCCTCCGTCATTTCTGAAAAGTAGCGCCTAGTATTCGTGCTATATTTGTTGGCTTCCGTCAAGGCATAGTGTGCGGTAGCTATGTGTTTCTTTTCTGTAGCATGGATATGAATTAATTTAGGACAGTCGTGCAGCCTTGTTGGCATCCGTCAAGGGCGAGTACGGGTGGGTCTAAATTAATCAGGACAATAACGGGTAGAACTTGACTTGCAACTTATGATTTGTTGGCATCCGTCAAGGTCATAAGCTGCTTGGAGTAAAAATCAAATCGGGAGTTTCAAACATACAGGAAACTTGCCAGGCTTGCGCATACCTTCTGGAGTGTGATGACGTGAGTGGCTTCCATCACGTTATCATGCGATGATAGTTGGATCCCGATTCCCACTGATGAGTTAGACTACTCCTCGGGTGATTCCGACTAATTCTTCTTTCAGGTTTGGAGGAGAATTTGAGGATACAATGGGAGGTTTCCTGATTAGATTAAATGATTAACCATTCTGATCTAGGTTAGAGTGCACGCAGAGTGTTTCTACTTTTTTTTCTCTTTGACTACGACCATGACCCGACCCTAGACTATAACTCAGTAACCAACTTTACCGAACTTTCTTAAAACACTGGCTTTTGGATTGTCTGAGTTGCACACATCATTTCCACGTTTTCTTTTACCCTTTGAGTTTCTCCAGAACACCCCGTATTATTATGAACATCCAATTCCATTGGATAAATCCATCGTATGGTTATATACGAACTCGAAGGAACTTCTTCGAGGATGGATTCTGGTTCTGGAAAGATTGAATAGGATTATTCAGTTGTCTTTTCCATTTTCCTTCTCTCAAGTTGTGAGGGCTCCTAGGATTAGGAGAGGGTACACCTATTACGCTTATTGGATAGTCTTCTTCCAAACCATAGGCAGGTGCTAAAAGGTAGGGAATGAAGAAAACCAATTAGCCTAAGTTGGGTGTACAAAAGGTAATAAGTAAAGACATATAAAGGGATCAGAAAGAGGGCAATGTAAATTGCGACTGTTAACATTCACGACCAAACCACGTATCTCATCGCCACTCCTAATTCATCTTTGTATTTCTCCAGAACACCCCGTATCATTACGAACATCCAATTCCATTGGATAAATCCATTGTATGGTTATATACGAACTCGAAGGAACTTCTTCGAGGATGGATTCTGGTTCAGGAGAAATAGGAATAAGGTTTATTCAGTTATCTTTTATCCTTACCTTCTCTCAGGTTGCGAGTGCTCCTAGGATTAGGAGAGTACACCTATTATTCTTATTGGATATTCTTCTTCCGAACCTTAGGCTGGTGCCGAACGATAGGGAAGGAAGAAAACCATTAAGCCTAACGATGGTGTACAGAAGGTAACGACTAAAGACAAAAAAAGGGAATTGGAGAGATGGCAGGAAAATATACGGTTACAGTCATGAATCTGGATAATGGAAGATGCATTACTAGGAATACACGGATACCCCTTCGAAGCATATTCATGTTTCAGTTTCACTATGTATTATTAATAGAAAACTGATTTCCCAATTAGACCCTTGTGATTAGTCGAAAATATTGTATACTTTAACCGGCAATTTCCTCATCATTTGCATTCATATAGAAGTGTCCGGCATTCATATTCTACATATTAGCAAATCTATCACAGATTATCAGATTACATGTATTAGACCTTAAAACCGGCATTTCTAGGGAAATTGACTGCATTGCATGGCATCGCAATATTTCTATATGTCGCAACCCGTGTTTTGAAGTCTGTGCAGGAAACTAGAAGCATGCTCGAAAACACGCTGCTCAAAAGATACGCCAACTCACTAACTTCAGATCTGGTAGCAATACAGAGGGAATTATAATATTAAAGATATCCTAAAAAGCTCCACATGTCAGCCCAAGCCTGTACCAGAGAGCCCAAGGCCCAAGCCCCCTAAAGAGCCGCGGATCCGTGGCAAGAGCCTGCTTGCGCCGCGGATCCGCGGTGGGTTCAGGGAATTAGCTCCTCAATTTTAGACCAAAACTCCTACATCAGTGCCTACAGTTCAGAAATGCATCTCAGTTTCCAGAAGACTCCAGGGGTTTCTGCCAGATCAGCAAACTAGGGTTTCCAAGCCTAATTAAACCTAGCTTAAACCCTAAGCTAGCTCCTAACAAACTACCTTCTAGAAGACTCAACAAACTTTTGGAGGGAACTACCATTTCAAACCTAAACCTAGGGTTTGGGAAGTCTATAAATAGAAGCCTAGACTTAGGGTGAAGGGGGATCATCATATATCATACATCCAAGAGAGGGTGTGATTCATTTTTAGTTCATTTTTAGCCAATCTCTTTCTTCATCCCCTTCCTCCACAAGTCTAGTGAGAGGGCTTGTGGGAAACCCTAACCCTAATTCCAATTAAAATCAAGATCCCGAGTACCCATTAAGCAAGAAGCCCTACAACCTTTAGGAGCGGAGCCGATCTTCAACGGAGCAAGCGATCCAAGCCGATCCACGACTCACGAAGCCGAGCGACGCCCGATCAACAATTTAGATTCTTCCTTTTGTAGTTCTTGAAGCGAATGTAATCAAAATTGTTGAGATAAATAAAGGTGATATTCTTTTATCTTGTTTTCTTTAAATTCTGCATCATGATATTTTTACAATTCGTGAATATTTTCTGTATGGTGATGTGTGAATAAAACTCCGCTCGTCGAGGAGTCGAGACGGTCAATAGAAAGATGATGTAACATAGCTTTAATCGATTCTTGAGTCCTACGTGTTTTGAAAACCCTAGCAAGTTCAAGAAACGACGACCCATTTTGTTTCGATGCTTTCTTGATTGATATCGTTCAAAATTGGGGAGTTACGATCGTTTCTTGAATTTGGTAGAGGCTAGAAAAGGAATGATATCGACGAAAGAACAAGGGTTAAAAGATGAAACCCTAGTTTCATCAAGAAAGCCCTAACTCTCGTCGATGATCATCGATCTAGTATCAATCCTTCGAAGGACAAGAACACGAAATCTTAAGATTACATCACGTCTATAGATCCGATCGATTCCTACGAGCCTCTTTTAGATTCTTGACTGTTGATTGGAAATATCATCGATACACCGATTCTTGACTGTTTATCTTTTTCTTGATTGTTTATCTTTTTCTTGATTCTTGAATAGAATAGTGACACTTGAAAATCAAAACTCTTGAATCATGTTTTCGTTTATCTTAGCTTAACTTTTTAATTCAAGCATATCATAATACAAACGAATCGTGCAATCCCTGTGGACGATCCGCACTCATTCATGAACTACAATTGACACCGTAGTTTGATTGCGGTCAATATAATTTTTGGTTGTGATGTCTTTACAATTTTCTTAAATCGACACAACAATATTTTAAATCAATCAAATGGCGCCGTTGCCGGGGATCATTTGATTTACTTACACAATCGGAATTCTTTTCAATCAAATGGCGCCGTTGCCGGGGATCGCGCGCTAATTCGTTTCGTTTTATAGTTTGAATTGAAAGAATTATTCCATTGTTATTTTGAGATCAAAATTCGTGCAAACCCTAAACAATTTGTTTCGTTTCATTGCAAGGAGATCTGGAGCTTGCTGGAAATTGATAAAAAATTTTGGAAAATTCCAGAGAGCTGAGGGAGTCTACAGAAGCTCCCTGAAAAAGTTTGGTTCAGTGATCCTACATTTCAACCGCGGAAGCGCGGCATAAGGAGGGATACGCGGCGGAACCGCGGCAGCTTGGGGGGTTCTCTGCAAAATTTTTCTCTCAGGTGACTTCTTGACTTCTCCTCTCTCCTCTTTTTAGCTCCAACTAATACTTTGCTGCAGGATTCTTTGCAAAGCATAGCAGCTCGCAAATTGCAAATTAAAATTGTGCGTGATTTTGTTTCTTGGTTGTTTGCATTATAAATACGGAAATTTAGGGGCACGGCCAAATCCAAATTAGGTGGGGATTTCATTACCCTTCCTAGGCCTCGAAAACCACCAAACTTGCATCAGCATTGACCCACATTAACTAAAAGAAATCTAGAGATGACTCTAAGGACTGTCGCGCTCAATTAGGACAGAAGAAAGCCGTGGGTAATTCATTGCTTATCCGCGTTTTCCTGTGGTGCCTAAGGCGAGTGTGTCTAAGGCTAGTGGTTATTAATTAGGCCCACTACTTACGTAGTGGAGTACCTTCCCACTTACCTGGCACTTATCCGGCCACAGGGGGACAAAGAGGCAGTGGAGGATTCTATCCCGCGACTTGTCTTTTGGCAGTTAGGAGCGGTCTAGAGCCGGACCTAGGTGACCACTAGATTCTAGGGTTTGTGTGCTGCATTTGTTGTGTCGCATCATTTTTTCAAAAAATCCGTCCCTTTTTCAAAAGCAAACACC
The DNA here is from genome assembly GCA_030015575.1 of Agapanthus africanus. NCBI lineage: Eukaryota > Viridiplantae > Streptophyta > Magnoliopsida > Asparagales > Amaryllidaceae > Agapanthus > Agapanthus africanus. The sequence goes on from JASDDO010000012.1 coordinate 243,395,216, forward strand.
GCATTCATTTACCCCTAATTATAAGCCAACGCTGCCACTTGTACTAACCCTTTTTAGTACAAGATAGGCTGGACACGGGATTCTAGTGCCCATTTAGTCCGCGTACCTTTTATCGACCCCGAAGTCGATATTTCTCCATTTACCTTTCCTTTACCCACTACCACACCCACACCGATGGATCCGAATCCATCAAACTTCTTTAACCCTAATCTGCCACCGTCCATTGGTGCGCAGAATCCACCCCGCATCTCTCTCCAGGAGAGATGCTATCCACTTAGAGGTCCTCTTTCGACCTGCTTATCCACACCACCAGCCAATGGGGATAACTTCGAAATTAAGCCCCAGTATATCAATCTTTTACCCAAATACCACGGACTCGAGACTGAGGACGCTTACATTTTCATTACCAAATTTGAAAACGTATGCGCAATGATGGGTACGTCACAACTTTCAATGGATGCGATGCGTCTACGACTTCTTCCATTTACCTTGTGCGATATAGCCGAGAAGTGGCTATATAACACTACCGCACACTCTATTACGAATTGGGAAGAATTCGTCGCTGCATTCCTTAAGAAATTTTACCCAATCCAAAAGACAGCTCGAATCCGTAGCGAACTGAATCAATTTGCCCAGCTCCCTACCGAACCATTCTCAAAATGCTTTGAATGTTTTAAGGATCTTTTGGTTCAGTGTCCTCATCACGGCATCCCGAGATGGGAGCTTTGCCGAATCATTTATGAGGGCATTAACTCAAACACTAAACAGAGCCTTGAAAACATGTGTCAAGGTACTTTTATGACCAAGGATGATGGGGAAGCTTGGAAGTACTTTGAAGAGTTCGCTGAAAAATCACTACAGTGGGAGAGTGGAACCCAACCATTGAATAGGGGTGGCGTACACCAAATAGATGTGTCCATAGGTGTTCGAGCTGAGATGGCAGCAATGCAAAAGAAGCACGACGCAATGGAACACAAATTTTCTGCAGCCTCCCTAAACCCAATGTCGCTCCCCAAAACTGTTTGTGGGTGCTGTTCTGATCCGTCACATTTAACGGAAGAATGTCCACTAAACTCTGCGTTTCAAGGTCACGAGCATTCTAATGCCGCATTTCAAAGACCTCGAAACGATCCATATTCTTCCACGTACAATCAGGGTTGGAGGAATCACCCGAATTTCGCTTGGAACCAAAACCAATCTCAAAACACGGTTCCAAACACGAATCAATTTCAAAGGGCTCTTCCTCCACCACAACAGCAACCCCTTCAGCTCACTCAGCACCCCTACCAGTCACAAAATTTCCAAAACCAGGGCAACAATCCTGCACAGTCTAATCCTATGCAGTTGTCCTGTTCTGACGAATTTTCTCAATTCACTCAAACCATGAAATCACTTTTATCAAATTTCATAGAGGTTTCGACTGAGGTTAGAACTTCCGTCAGTGAGATAAAGAAAAACTCAGCGTCCCAAGCTGAGAGTATCAGATCGATGGAAGCTGAAATCGCACGCCTAAAAGCCGAAATGAGTGCGAGAGAAAAAGGGAAACTTCCCTCTCAACCCCTACAGAATCCTGGGCATTACAATGTAAATGCTATCACAACATTGAGATCGGGAAAAGTGCAGAATAATCATGTCGGGGAAGGTATTGATGATACTGAAAATCATATCAACACCCCGGCTGAGACCTTTCCACACACACACACTTCTCCTTCTGATCCTTCTTCTTCTACCACACCATCTTCTCGTGAGCCTATTCTCCATTTCCCATTAGGCTCGACACCTTCTCCCAACCCTTATAGTTCTCCACAGACTGTCCCCACACCTCTTTTGGGACCTCGTCTACCCCCTCTTTCTTCTCCTATGATGGACCCTGCGCTTATTGCGAAAGCTCCTTACCCAAACCGGTTAAGGGGTAACAGAACGAGTCCTCATATGGAGAAAATTATAGAAATGTTCAAACAGGTTAACATCAATATCCCTCTCCTAGATGCGATTCAACAAGTCCCCGCTTATGCGAAAATTCTTAAGGATTTGTGCACTAGGAAGAGGAAGACTCAAGTGCCGAAGAAGGTCTTTATGTCTAATAATATCAGCACTGCTTTTATTCCCCAGCTACCAAAGAAACGAAAGGACCCAGGATGTCCTACAATATCGATTTCTATTGGGGGTAAAAACATAAATCGTGCTCTTTTAGACCTTGGCGCAAGTGTTAACCTACTCCCTTATTCTGTCTATGAGCAACTAGGGATTGGAGAGCCGAAACCTGCTCACTGCACTCTCTAGATGGCGGACCGATCTATCACCAAACCAAAGGGTGAATTAGAGGATGTGTTGATAAAGGTCGGGGAATTTGTTTTCCCTGAAGACTTCATTGTGCTCGACACACATCCTGTAGCAAACCCCCGGGGCCAAATTCCGGTGATTTTAGGTCGTCCTTTCCTTGCCACTTCCAACGCTGTTATAAACTGTAGAAATGGTTCAATGAACATATCATTTGGAAATATGACAATTGAACTAAATATCTACAAAGTTGGAAGTCAGCCATCAGAACCCTCTGCTCATATTTTAGATGTGTGATCTGTCCATGAGATCGCTCCCGATAGTTGTGGAGATGAGGAACTTTGCTTTACTGATCCCGATGACATTACCACATCTCTGTTTGACTTTACACAAGATCTTAGTGATGACACTTTACCTACACTTGAGTCCTGCACTTCTGACTTTTCTCTACCCGAGTCTGTATCTTTCACAGGCTCTGAGCTTCTTTGTAAATCCAAAAATCACTCAATGATACCTCCTTCTATCATTTCTCCGCCTGAATTAGATCTCAAAATTTTACCGTCTCATCTGAAATATGCTTATTTAGGTGAGAAGGAGACTTTACCGGTTATAATTTCCGCTTCTCTAGCATTAGATCAAGAGAATGCACTTTTATCGGTATTGAGATCTAACAAAGAGGCGTTTGGTTGGAGTATGGCGGACATCAAAGGGATTAGTCCCTTGATAGTTGAACATCATATACATGTGATGGATGATGCCAGACCAACCCGAGAACCACAGAGACGGTTGAATCCCGTCATGAAGGAGGCGGTCGTGAAAGAGATCGTCAAATGCTTAGATAATGGTATTATATACCCCATCTCCGATAGCCAGTGGGTGAGTCCTATACATGTCGTTCCTAAGAAATCCGGCATCACAGTTATCACCAATGAGGCGAATGAGTTGATTCAGACACGCACCCAAACTAGATGGCGTGTATGTATCGATTATAGAAAACTCAACGCTGTCACAAGGAAAGACCATTTTCCTCTACCATTCATTGATCAAATGCTGGAACGCTTAGCAGGACGAGAGTATTATTGTTTTATGGACGGATACTCAGGCTACAATCAGGTCCCCATCGCCAAAAAGGATCAAGATAAAACCACTTTTACTTGTCCTTTTGGTAATTTTGCTTACAGTCGCATGCCCTTCGGGTTAGCAATGCTCCCGCTACCTCTCAGCGGTGTATGATGGGGATATTCTCTGATATGGTAGAGAATTTCCTGGAGATCTTTATGGACGACTTCTCAATTTTTGGAGACTCTTTTTCCGATTGCCTAGCGAATCTTGACGCTGTTCTTACTCGTTGCAAAGAGAAGAAGTTGACTTTAAACTGGGAAAAATGCCACTTTATGGTCCAAGAAGGAATTGTCCTTGGACATGTCATTTCACAGAAAGGCATTGAGGTTGACAGAGCTAAAGTAGATGTCATTCAAAACCTCCCTCATCCCAAAAGCGTCAAAGATATTCGCTCTTTCCTTGGCCATGCGGGCTTTTATAGGAGATTCATTAAGGACTTTAGCAAAATTGCTAGACCTTTAACTCTTCTCCTAGCCAAGGATACGACCTTCCATTTTGACTCGGATTGCGAAATAGCTTTCGACTCACTCAAACACTCACTCACTTCAGCCCCCGTTTTATCATCACCAAACTGGGACTACCCCTTTGAGCTGATGTGTGACGCATCTGATTTTGCAGTAGGTGCAGTCTTAGGACAGCACATCGAAAAGATACCACACGTGATTTACTATGCTAGTAAGACCCTGAATGATGCGCAAATCAATTATACAACCACAGAAAAAGAACTTTTAGCGGTTGTATTTGCATTAGAAAAATTCAGGCCTTACTTAATCGGCTCACCTATAGTTGTGTATACTGTTAGTGTATATGCCCTAGAAGGCCATTACTGTATCATACTAGTTTGTATATTACTTAATGGAAGCTTGGGATATGCACATGTATATAACAGTCTTGCTAAACATGGTAGTATGCTACTTGGTTTTCTCTATCTTAATGTGTGAGTATACGTATTGATAGAGCTCTTAGGATCTTGCTTGACTACCAGCGTTGTGATGGCAGTCACACTAGTGGGGGCTGGGTAGGCTACAAGCACATCCTTATTCAGGTCCCTAGTCGTTGGATTATCGAGACAGAGCATCGATACTCCGGAGTAGACTAGTGTGTACGCTTCTCATCCCAGTTGGGGAGATGGTCTGTCCCACAGCCGTCAGTACGTCGTACTGGAGATAGTATACGGGTGCTCGTTAGGTTACGGGTACACCGGACAGGACTCACAGGGAACTGTTGGTTGGTTTTATACCAGTCGTCAGTGAACAGTTCCCAGGTGACATGAGTACAGCATAGTCCGCAGACTTGACACTGCTACTTCGCCTCGAGTGTGTCCCACTGTTCTTAGATTGCTACCCTACCACGGCTCAAAGGAGTCGTGCAAACAGGTAGCAGTTGGGTGCAGTCCCGAGCACTTGGAGGCAGTGGCGGTTAGACAGGATTCGTCCCTCCCGGTATTGGGAGTTGATATCGCGCTGTGTCAGAGAGCCATTACGCAAAGTCCCTGGCCAGGGCAAGCGAGATTTACTGGTAGGTTCCAGTAGTTTCTCAGGGTGTAATGGGCTTCCCTCCGACACGACTTATACCGCTATTAGGGGACTGACGCTTGCCGCCCCCTAGGCCGGATATGCGATAGTCTTGGACGAACGGACCGGACTGTATGGAGATTGTCACATCAGACTCAGTAGGAGTTCGGATGGGTTTCCTCATCGGCCTTCTTATCGACAACTACCTGGAGACCGTTACGTACAGCTAGTGCCGCTTGCGGTCTGTGGTTAAACCCATTGCCAGCGTAGTAGTCGAGTCTCTAGAGTCCCACACAGAGAGTTTCCTACTCCAGGCGAAACGATATAGAGGTCGTATGGTTTTACGACAAGGGTTCAGACGCATACGTGCGTTTACACGCGTACGACTTTCAGACAGTTTTTACCAGTCGGCTTTGGTTTAAGCCAGTTACTGGTATCCGGTTATTGGATTTTTACAGTCTAAAGTTTTTCCGTATTTTCACGGATCGGAGGGGCGTTCTCGTAATTGTGCGAGAAGCTTCTAGAAGATGGTGACTAAGGAGGTTTATGTGCCATATACATTGAATGAATTATATGAGTCATGAGGGTGATTCATTCATCTCATTAATGCATATTAAATGCTTAATGACTCATGCTAATGAATCACCACTTGATATTTGTGAAGCATGATTATTCATCACTCTTTATTCTTTTCTTCATAAAAGAAAATGCTTCATATCTATTATGATACTCATAAGCTTTATTCATTATCATCTACATCTTCTCTCTCCTCAAGCTCTCCCTCTTCAAAGACTAATCCTCCCCTCTCATGAGTTGAGTACAAGGATTAGTAAGACTAAACAATCCATAACCATCACTCTATCTCAATCTATCTTCTTTGATTAGCAATCCAAGAAGGTTAGTTGCCTCAAGTTTAGAGGCTAAGCTTGGAGTTTTGCTCTCGGGTGGATCGTCTGCTACAAAGAGAAGGCCGAGGAGGACAAGGAGATCGTAAAGACGAAGGAGTTGGTTCATTAGGTATAATCCCTAAACACAGTAGTTTAGAAACACTTTGTGTTTGGTTATTTATAGTTTAGCTTCGATTCAAGCGGTTAGTCGATGTTCGTTCACTAAATAAGTTCGTATTTAAAAATTCCGCCTCCCCATAAGTATTGGGGTGTAGTACATCGACTTACAGTGGTATCAGAGCCTCGCTAAACAATAAATAACTTAATTGCAAATTTGTACGAATTTCGAACGGAAAAAACGAAACCGGAAAACCCCGAACTGTCAAGTTTCTGTCGAAATTTAAATGAATCCAAAAATTTTGCAGGGATGTTCAGAAAGCTTGAAAAGCATCCAGGAGAACACCCAAGAAAATTGGGCCCATGACTCGGCTAAAGAGCCGCGGAAGCGCGGCGGATCCCAACCGATCCGCCGCGGTTCCGCCGCCGAGTTGCCGAGTCATGAACCCAAATTTTTTGTGTGGGTCCCCTGTGATATTTGGTATTTTCTGGTATTTTTAATATTTGCTCAGGTTTCAGTTTTACAGAGCAGTATTGGAGCAATATTAATGGTGTTTAATCGATCGAAATTGTACAGTATTTGCATATTGGATTATATCTGTGATTGTTTAATGTGTTCGTAAACCTCCCCTAACTGCTAGTATGTCAGTTGGCAGGGGGTTGCACATTTCTGAAATGGTTTTATCTGTTTGTGCATATGAATTGTAATTGGACTGTTGTGGTGTATAGCCGGGGTTTAGCAATGGGTTATTATTTAATTCATTTGTTGTAAATGTAATTTGTTGTAATATTATTTTGCGGGGCATATCCAGGTTGCGGTTGTAGCCACCGTTGTATTATTTCATTTTACTGTTTTTGCTCCTAGGACAGACCCAAGGTGGGGTGCACAAACTGCCGGGCGGGTAGTTTGCCGCACCCGTAGGGGTCGTGGGTGGGGTAATGGCTATTCATCACAACTGTGTAATCCGTATTTTGTTGCAGGCTCAAAACAAACACGGATTGCTTGCAAATCCAATTAAGTTCATCTGTGATCTGGAATGAATATCATTGCGTCAGACGAATGTAAAATATCTATATATATGATAGCTATTTAGACGTCACTTATGTTTTACACCCGCGCTAGCCCAGCCCCCGCTCTGTCGTTAGTTAAGTAACCTAACGGGTGATGACGGGACCCCGTGGCGAATGCGGATGGCATAAGAGGACGTATTTTCGTTGTTTTCTGCAATGATAGGTTAATGATGGGACTCATTATCTATAATGCAAAGAAAATAAAGCAAGTTTAAATCGTTGGAACAATTTAAAAGAAACCACTCGGTTATTTTAAAAACAGATATTTTTAAATGCGGAGCTTTAACCACACCTTTTTAAAACCTATCAGGTTCATTCGGTTATATCAAGTTCACTACGTTCACGGTTTCGCCAAAACCATTCGTAGCCCTCCGTCATTTCATCTGGGTATTCAGTAGTATTCAAGCTATGTATTTTGACCTAACGCCAAGGCATAGTGTTTGGTAGCTACTGGATATTCATTTGTTGCATAGATAGATGAGTTAGTTTGGGACAGTCGTATTATCATTTTGGCCGAACGTCAAGGATATATACGGATGGGTTCAAATTGACAAGATAATGATGGGTAGAACTTGACATGTGACTTATGACATTTTGACCTAACGCCAAGGTCATAAGAGCATGGGGCAAAAACTTATATCGGGAATTTCTAAAGAAACTGAAATTTGCAAAGATATGCATACCATTTTGAGTTTGATGAATGTTGGTAGCATTCCTACAACATTATCAGACGATGATATTTGGATCCTGATCCTACTGTGAGTATATGCTACTTATCAGGATATTCGTCACTTAACGATCAATGCTATAAACCTAGTAGGTGTCCAGAAAAGTGTCAGCGGGGTTACGCCCCCAGAGAAAAGAGGTTATTTAATTAAGGAATTTCGCGAAAGCGTTGGAAAAACTCCCTCGAAGTATCGACACCAGCCTGGCTGAACGGTTAAGCAAGTATTGTACGGTGAGAATAGTCTTGGCTAATTCTTCTTTTATGGTTTGAGGAAGGATTCGAGAAACAGTGGGAGCCATCCAGTTTAGATAAACTAAAAACCACTCTAAACTTGCAAGAGCATCATGCTAAAGAGTTTTCTTCTCTCTCTCCTAATTGCAGCGACCCTGAAAATGACTGGACTTAAGTTACTTTTAGAGAAAAATATACTGACAGGGCCAAACTATAAAGATTGGCTGCGGAATGTCAAAATGGCTTTGACCTATGACAAATTGGGGTACGTCCTCACCGCTACGGCACCTGCTGTCCCTGGTCCCAAATCCAGTAATGCGGATAAGGAAATCCGCAAAACCTGGGATTTAGATTGCGCGAAAGCCAAGTGCATCGTGCTTGCCTCGATGAATAATGAACATCAGAGGAGGCACGAGGATATGGACCTTGATGGCATATTTCTCCATACAAAGGAACTTTATGGAGAGCAATCTCGTATAGCAAGATACGAGACCTCTAAGAACTTGTTTCGAGCGAGGTTGGCTGTCGGGTCATCGGTAGGAGAACATGTCCTAAAGATGATCGGCTATATTGAAGAGCTCGCAGACCTTGGGACGACTTTGGATAATGAGCTCTATACAGACCTTATTCTCCAGTCCCTTCCGCACACCTACGCCCAGTTTATCCTGAACTTCAATCTTCAAAGAAAAGAAGTTGAACTTCCGGAACTCCTGAACATGTTAAGGAGTGCAGAGGGCACCTTGAAGAGTTCAAGGGAAACACCCGCTATGTTTGTTGGCGGTACATCTTCTTCCTTGTCCAAGGCAAGGGCCAAAGGAAGGAAGAAGAAGGCCGCACCCAAACCTAGAGGAGGTGTTAGTAAGGTGGGAGGGAAGGGAAAGAAAATGTTTGCAGCACCGGTAGTTGGCCAGGATGAGTGCTTCCATTATCACAGGAAAGGGCACTGGAAGAAGGATTGCAAGGCGTGGAACGCCAAGAACCAGGAACCGAAGCAAGCTGTGGCTTCGACTTCAGGTGTGTTTGTAATTGAGAATTGTCTGTCGATCAACTCTACTTCCTGGGTATTGGATACCGGATCAGGATCTCATATTTGCAATTCATTGCAGGCACTGAGAAACCGTAGAGTGCTGAAGGAAGGTGATATGACCCTAAAGGTTGCTAACGGAGCTAGCGTGGGAGCTGCGTCCGTCGGGGATTATCACCTAGGATTGACGAGTGAACACATTTTGGTTTTACATAACTGTTATTTTGTGCCAAGTTTAACGTGTAATATCATATCAGTTTCCTTGTTATCAAATAAAGGTTATGATTTCACGTTTGTAAGAGATGTTGTCAACATCCACCTTAATCATGGTTTGATTGGGTCCGGTACATTAAATAACGGTATATATGTTTTAAACCAACTCCAAATTTTCAATGTCCAGAACACACTAAAAAGAAAGTCTCCAGATTTAAATAAAGCTTTCTTATGGCATTGTAGACTGGGTCACATCAATGAGAGAAGGTTGACTAAGTTGCATAGAGAAGGATATTTGGACTCGTTCGAATATCAATCTTATGACACTTGTCAATCTTGTCTCAAAGGAAAGATGACAAAGACTCCATTTACTGGACAAGGAGTAAGAGCGAGCGAGCTCTTAGGACTCATACACAGCGATGTATGTGGTCCAATGTCTACACATGCAAGAGGTGGTTTTTCCTATTTCATTACTTTCACGGATGATTACTCAAGATACGGATTCATTTATCTGATGAAACATAAATCCGAGGCTTTTGAGAAATTCCAAGAGTATAAGAATGAAGTAGAAAACCAAACCGGCAAAAGTATCAAGACACTTATATCTGATCGAGGTGGTGAATACTTGAGTGCCGAGTTCCTAGGTTACCTAAAAGAGAAAGGAATTCTCTCTCAGCTTACTCCTCCGTACACTCCACAGCATAACGGTGTATCGGAGAGACGAAATCGAACCCTATTGGATATGGTACGATCCATGATGAGTAATGCTGAGTTACCGCGATCTTTCTGGGGTCATGCGCTAGAATCAGCGGCATATCTTTTGAACATGGTACCTACCAAGACTGTGCCTACCACTCCATATCAGATGTGGAGCGGGAAGAAACCCCATCTACAGTATATAAAGATTTGGGGATGTCCAGCTTTTGTTAAAAAGCAGCATGTGGACAAGCTCGAGGCACGATCAGTAAAGTGTAAGTTTGTGGGATATCCAAAGAACTCCAGGGGATATCTATTCTATTACGCAGAGGAACAAAAGGTATTTGTTTCTCGTAATGCCCATTTTCTAGAACATCAGTTTTTAGAAAATGAATCAAGTGGGAGCGAAATAGAACTGGAAGAAATTCCAGAACCACAAACTGCTACTGAAAGTTTGGTAGAACCGGAAGTTCAAGAAGAACAGGACATTCCCGCACCCCTCCGCAGGAGTAGTAGGCCGTCTCATCCGCCTGAGAGATACTACGGTTTTCTCATAGATGGGGATAGAGAGGATTGCATCATAGATGATGATGAACCTACTGACTTCCAGCAGGCCATCCAGAGCGGCGACTCGGTACGATGGCTAGATGCAATGCGGGCTAAAATGGAGTCCATGTACACCAACAAAGTATGGACTTTGGACTTTGCTCCAGATGGGGTAAAACCCATAGGATGCAAATGGATCTTCAAGAAAAAGATTGGTGTAGATGGACGTAAAAAGGGTTTTCGTCAAAGACCTGGTTTGGACTATGACGAAACTTTTTCTCCAGTGGCTATGCTCAAATCCATTCGGGTCCTTCTTGCTATTGCTGCCTTCCATGATTATGAAATCTGGCAGATGGACGTAAAAACGGCTTTTCTGAATGGAAATTTAGAAGAGTGCGTCTATATGGATCAGCCAGAGGGTTTCAATCAGAGTGGGAGCAGCGGGAAAGTATGCAGGCTGCTTAAGTCCATTTATGGACTAAAGCAGGCATCGCGGAGTTGGAACATCTGTTTTGATGAGACAGTCAAAGAATATGACTTTATCAAAAATCCAGATGAACCTTGCATATATAGTAAAGTTGTAGCAAGAAGTGTCGTATTCCTCGTCTTGTACGTGGATGACATTCTATTAATAGGAAATGACATTCCTATGCTACAATCTGTCAAAGGATTCTTGTCACACAGGTTCTCCATGAAAGACCTGGGTGATGCCTCTTACATTCTGGGGATCCGGATCTATCGTGATAGATCCAAGAGGATGTTGGGACTTTCGCAGTCCAGGTATATCGACACTGTACTGAAAAGATTCAGTATGGAAGATTCTAAGCGCGGTAATCTACCGGCTTGTCACGGAATCACCCTCTCCAAAGAGATGTCTCCCAAGACTGATTTGGAAAGGGAACGCATGTCTATTATACCCTACACTTCTGCGGTAGGCTCTATAATGTATGCGATGTTGTGTACCAGACCAGATGTAGCTTACGCACTGAGCGTGGTAAGCCGGTATCAGTCAGACCCAGGGGAGAAGCACTGGATAGCAGTAAAGAACATTCTCAAGTACCTGAGAAGGACTAAGGAGATGTTTTTGGTTTACGGCGGAAAAGACCTCAGGTTGGAGGCCTTTGCTGATTCCGGCTTCCAGAGTGATAAGGACGATTCCAAGTCCATGTCGGGTTATGTCTTTACCCTCAATGGAGGGGCGGTGTGCTGGAAGAGCTCCAAGCAGGACACCGTTGCTGACTCGACGATGGAAGCGGAGTATATAGCTGCTTGCGATGCCGCAAAAGAAGCAGTCTGGATGAAGAAATTCCTAACAGAACTTCAGGTGGTTCCTACCATAGTTGATCCAATACCTCTGTATTGCGACAACAATGGAGCTATAGCTTTAGCGAAGGAACCAAGGTCCCATCAGAAGTCCAGACACATCTTGAGGCGGTATCACCTGATCAGGGAGATCATTGATCGTTAGGAGGTCGAGGTTCGGAGAGTTGCTTCAGAAGAGAACATTGCTGATCCATTCACGAAGGCCCTACCTCAGACGCAGTTCGAGAGGCTACTCGAGATCATTGGTCTTCGATATGCCAGTACATGGCCCTAGTGCAAGTGGGAGATTGTTAGTGTTTATGCCCTAGAAGGCCATTACTGTATCATACTAGTTTGTATATTACTTAATGGAAGCTTGGGATATTCACATGTATATAACAGTCTTGCTAAACATGGTAGTATGCTACTTGGTTTTCTCTATCTTAATGTGTGAGTATACATATTGATAGAGCTCTTAGGATCTTGCTTGACTACCAGCGTTGTGATGGCAGTCACACTAGTGGGGGCTGGGTAGTCTACAAGCACATCCTTATTCAGGTCCCTAGTCGTTGGATTATCGAGACAGAGCATCGATACTCCAGAGTAGACTAGTGTGTACGCTTCTCATCCCAGTTGGGGAGATGGTCTGTCCCACAGCCGTCAGTACGTCGTACTGGAGATAGTATACAGGTGCTCGTTAGGTTACGGGTACACCGGACAGGACTTACAGGGAACTGTTGGTTGGTTTTATACCAGTCGTCAGTGAACAGTTCCCAGGTGACATGAGTACAGCATAGTCCGCAGACTTGACACTGCTACTTCGCCTCGAGTGTGTCCCACTGTTCTTAGATTGCTACCCTACCACGGCTCAAAGGAGTCGTGCAAACAGGTAGCAGTTGGGTGCAGTCCCGAGCACTTGGAGGCAGTGGCGGTTAGACAGGATTCGTCCCTCCCGGTATTGGGAGTTGATATCGCGCTGTGTCAGAGAGCCATTACGCAAAGTCCCTGGCCAGGGCAAGCGAGATTTACTGGTAGGTTCCAGTAGTTTCTCAGGGTGTAATGGGCTTCCCTCCGACACGACTTATACCGCTATTAGGGGACTCACACTTGCCGCCCCCTAGGCCGGATATGCGATAGTCTTGGACGAACGGACCGGACTGTATGGAGATTGTCACATCAGACTCAGTAGGAGTTCGGATGGGTTTCCTCATCGGCCTTCTTATCGACAACTATCCGGTTATTGGATTTTTACAGTCTAAAGTTTTTCCGTATTTTCACGGATCGGAGGGGCGTTCTCGTAATTGTGCGAGAAGCTTCTAGAAGATGGTGACTAAGGAGGTTTATGTGTCATATACATTGAATGAGTTATATGAGTCATGAGGGTGATCCATTCATCTCATTAATGCATATTAAATGCTTAATGACTCATGCTAATGAATCACCACTTGATATTTGTGAAGCATGATTATTCATCACTCTTTATTCTTTTCTTCATAAAAGAAAATGCTTCATATCTATTATGATACTCATAAGCTTTATTCATTATCATCTACATCTTCTCTCTCCTCAAGCTCTCCCTCTTCAAAGACTAATCCTCCCCTCTCATGAGTTGAGTACAAGGATTAGTAAGACTAAACAATCCATAACCATCACTCTATCTCAATCTATCTTCTTTGATTAGCAATCCAAGAAGGTTAGTTGCCTCAAGTTTAGAGGCTAAGCTTGGAGTTTTGCTCTCGGGTGGATCGTCTACTACAAAGAGAAGGCCGAGGAGGACAAGGAGATCGTAAAGACGAAGGAGTTGGTTCATTAGGTATAATCCCTAAACACAGTAGTTTAGAAACACTTTGTGTTTGGTTATTTATAGTTTAGCTTCGATTCAAGCGGTTAGTCGATGTTCGTTCACTAAACAAGTTCGTATTTGAAAATTCCTCCTCCCCACAAGTATTTGGGTGTAGTACATCGGCTTACAGATACTGACCATTCCGCTTTAAAACATCTTCTGGCGAAGAAAGATGCAAAAGGTCGACTAATACGTTGGATCCTACTGTTACAAGAATTTGATCTTGTTATCAAAGATAAGAAAGGATGTGAAAACGTAGTAGCTGACCATCTTTCACGCATCATTTCTTCTCCTGTGACCCTACCGATCAATGACTCGTTTCCTGACGAGCAACTCTTAAGCGTATCCGCTGAACCATGGTTCAGGGATATCGTGAACTATCATGCCATGGGACTTATACCTAGCGAGTGGTCAAAACAGGACAAATACCATTTTCTTTCCCAAGTAAAACACTTTTACTGGGACGAGCCCTATTTGTTTAAATATTGTCCTGATCAGATCATTCGCCGGTGTGTCCCGAATGAAGAGTTCAAGAGTGTTCTTTCTTTTTGTCATGATCAGGCCTGTGGGGGTCACTTCGGTCCTAGAAAGACAGCGGAGAAGATTTTGCAATGTGGATTTTATTGGCCGACCTTATTCAAGGACGCATTTGAGCATTGCAAAACCTGTACACAATGTCAGTATACGGGTAGAATATCTCAGAGGAATGAAATTCCTCAGCAACCCATTCTGGTTGTTGAAATGTTCGATGTTTGGGGCATAGATTTTATGGGTCCTTTTCCCAACTCCTTTGGGAATCTGTACATACTGCTGGCGGTTGATTATGTCTCAAAATGGGTAGAAGCCAATCCAAGTCGCACTAATGACAAGAAAGTTGTCATTAAGTTCTTAAAAGAGAATATATTCTCGCGATTTGGACACCCACGCGCTATTATTAGCGATAATGGGACACACTTCTGCAACAGGTCTTTCGAGACTCTGATGCGGAAATACTCAATCAACCACCGACTTTCTACACCCTATCACCCCCAAACAAGCGGGCATGCTGAAATCTCAAACAGACAAATCAAACTTATCCTGGAGAAAACTGTTGCTAAAAATAGAAAAGACTGGTCGACCAAACTGACGGATGCTCTTTGGGCATTCCGAACTGCATATAAGACCGACCTAGGGATGTCTCCATATAGGATAGTGTTTGGAAAAGCATGTCATTTACCCGTTGAAATAGAACATAAAGCATTGTGGGCTATTAAAGAAATAAATTTTGATTTAAACCTTGCTTGCAACTTTCGGAAGCTGCAACTTAATGAGCTAAGCGAACTCCGCGATGAAGCTTATGATAACGCTGTAATCACAAAGAATAGGACTAAGGTTTTTCATGATAAAAACATTTTGAGGAAAACATTTTCACTTGGTCAACAAGTCCTTCTTTATGATTCACGATTACACCTTCACGCGGGTAAGCTCCGATCTCGATGGAAGGGACCTTTTGTTGTGCGGTCTGTATACCCGCACGGGGCAGTAGAAGTTGAAAATGTTAAAAACGGCACTGTTTTCAAAGTAAATGGACATAGATTAAAGCCGTACTTTTCCACTGACCCCACGGAGGAGCTCTTGTTCTTACAAGAGCCAGTTTATTTGGATTAAAATTCCTCCGTCTCACCTTCATATCCAGTATATCACTGCATCATCTTTTGAATGGTGGTGAGTAAAAAGAATAAGTTTGGGGGAAGTTCTTCACTTATATATTTTTGCCCCCACTAATAATTCCTCCCAGATTTACAGGTTTTTGTAGATATAACTGTCGGCAACAGTGAGGACACTGTTGAAAACAAGTTTGGGGGAGCTTTGTGCTTATTTTTCGCATCATTTGCATATCATCTGCATAAGCACAAAACATTTCTTTTAAAAAAATATCTATAAAAATTGAAAAATTTTCAAAACCCATAAAAATTCAAAAAATTTAAAGTATAAAAATAATTTTAATATTTACACTTTTTTGTATATAAATAAGATAATGAAAGTTTATATAGTGAAAAATTACATCCATGAGATTAGAAAAATTTAAGAAAACTAAGAAAATTAGAAGTTTTCTTATACGAACTAGTAATAAGTAGTTATGAGCTGTTGTCCCAAGGGTTAGTAAGATGAAAGACGTCACTAATCTGAGGATAAAAATAAGTCTGAAAAATAGTTTCTATTCTGGAAGCCAAACATTTTGAACGTTGCTATCCTGCTATTCGCACTTACACACGTCTTAAAGCCTGGGATAGTAGAGAATACCTTGAAATGCTCTTGTCTTAAAGCCAAAAGTATGAAGGAAATAAAAGAAAAAGTGAATGAAGAAAATATAAAGTGGTGAGAAAAATGGACACTGGTTTTGTTATCACCAAGGGCAATAAAAAAATATATAGCGAGGGTGCTTTTTCACCTAGTGCCCTAAGGCCAACTGGTATGGGAGTCACTGCTATGCCTGAGGTGGTGCAAGACGAGAAAAATACACCAAGTAAGCAAGCACAGGAGTAATCGGTCGGTTAGTACCTCATGAAGTATTAACGGTCGCATGAAAGTGTGTGAGCAATCTCGTAAATATTCATTAATTAAAAAGTACTGAGGCTGATGGGCAAGAGTATGATAGCTTGAATTGAATTCTCCGGGTGTAGGGATGTCTTTACACACACGCAGGGTTATATGATCGATGTTTGGAAGAAAGATAGGAATGAAGAATAAGACGATGTTTTATTGAGGGAGGACGTGATTTCTGACATTTTTTCATGACCATTAAGATAGGGCTCATGACAACCGAAAAGCTAGCTTAGTTGGAAACCCTAATTTTCAAAGTCTTTCTTTTACAATTCTTTTCTTTAAATGTAATATTCATGATCTTTCTTTTATTGGATTTTGTGGGTGCAATCCGCTGAAAACCCTCAGGAGACAACACTCCTCCTACTAGGGACACCTAGAGGTTTAAAGGCTTGTTGCACGTGCTCAGTGCAATCGTGTTGCCTACGAAAGTGTGCTAGTTAGTTTTTCTCTTTCTTTATTTTCTCCTTCTCTTTTTAATAAAACATTCGCTCGAGACGATCGAAATTAAGTTTGGGTGAATTTGATTAGTCGAAAATATTGTATATTTTAACCGGCAATTTCCTCATCATTTGCATTCATATAGAAGTGTCCGGCATTCATATTCTACATATTAGCAAATCTATCACAGATTATCAGATTACATGTATTAGACCTTAAAACCGGCATTTCTAGGGAAATTGACTGCATTGCATGGCATCGCAATATTTCTATATGTCGCAACCCATGTTTTGAAGTCTGTGCAGGAAACTAGAAGCATGCTCGAATCAACGCTGCTCAAAAGATACGCCAACTCACTAACTTCAGATCTGGTAGCAATACAGAGGGAATTATAATATTAAAGATATCCTAAAAAGCTCCACATGTCAGCCCAAGCCTGTACCAGAGAGCCCAAGGCCCAAGCCGCCTAAAGAGCCGCGGATCCGCGGCAGGAGCCTGCTTGCGCCGCAGATCCGCGGTGGGTTCAGGGAATTAGCTCCTCAATTTTAGACCAAAACTCCTACATCAGTGCCTACAGTTCAGAAATGCATCTCAGTTTCCAGAAGACTCCAGGGGTTTCTGCCAGATCAGCAAACTAGGGTTTCCAAGCCTAATTAAACCTAGCTTAAACCCTAAGCTAGCTCCTAACAAACTACCTTCTAGAATACTCAACAAACTTTTGGAGGGAACTACCATTTCAAACCTAAACCTAGGGTTTGGGAAATCTATAAATAGAAGCCTAGACTTAGGGTGAAGGGGGATCATCATATATCATACATCCAAGAGAGGGTGTGATTCATTTTTAGTTCATTTTTAGCCAATCTCTTTCTTCATCCCCTTCCTCCACAAGTCTAGTGAGAGGGCTTGTGGGAAACCCTAACCCTAATTTCAATTAAAATCAAGATCCCGAGTACCCATTAAGCAAGAAGCCCTACAACCTTTAGGAGCGGAGCCGATCTTCAACGGAGCAAGCGATCCGAGCCGATCCACGACTCACGAAGCCGAGCGACGCCCGATCAACAATTTAGATTCTTCCTCTTGTAGTTCTTGAAGCGAATGTAATCAAAATTGTTGAGAGACGAATCAACCCCCAATATCGGGAGAGACGAATCCTATCTAACCGCCACTGCCTCCTAGTGCTTCGGGACTGCACCCAACTACTACCTGTTTGCACGACTTCTTTGAGCCGTGGTAGGGTAGTAATCAAAGTACAGTGGGAACACACTCGAGGCGAAGTAGCAGTGTCATGTCGACGGACTAAGCTGTACTCATGTCACCTGAGAACTTCTAGTTATATTGTAACACCTTAGGATGAATTTAGTGGCAAATTATATTTAAATAAATGGTTTTTAATAAAAAGTTTACCAAATTGGTTTTCAAATATTTTATCAAATTTCATAAATATTTTATTAGAATTTTTCTAGGCTTGCACACACTTGTGCATGTAAACTAGGGTTTAAATGGGCTAAACCATGATTAGCAACCATGGCGGGTTAAGCCCTTTGAATTAAGTTTAATTGGTTCATTTTAATAAAAGGTTGATTTTATTATATTTTTGGAAATTATTTGAATTAGTGTAGGGGTTGACAAGTAGGTGAGAGAGAGAAAGAGAGGCCATGATGGTTTGAGCATGCTTCATTTAATGAAGAGAGAGAGAGAGGAGGAGGAGTTTGACTTGGGGATTATCATTCTCTTGCCTTTCAATTTTTCTCACATCTCTCTCTCACTTTCACTCACTCATACACACACACACACTCTTCCTACAGCAGCAGCAGCAACATCAGAAGCAGCAAAACCATCAGAAGCTGCAGCTGCAAAAGCATCAGCAGCAACATTGCCAGCAGCTTCAGCAACAGCAACAGCTCCAGCAGCATCAGCAGCAGTTCCAGCAGCAACATCAGCACCAAGTTACCTTCTTCTCCTTCTTCCTGCTTCCTAGGATCAAGAGTGGGGTATTTTTCTTAACCCTACATCCTAGTTTGCTTAGTTAGTGTGTTTGTAGCTTCGATTAGTGATTAATTACGCGTTTTAGTGCTAAAAGTGTATGATGTGTGAAGTTTTTGCATGGTGGTGATTTTGATAGTTAGCCTAGCTTAATTAGGTGTTGTTAGGGCCATGTTAACCTAGCTTAAACCCTATTTCACTAAAATACCATCAGGTTTTTGTTTGATGCAAAATCTGTCATTTTTAAGCAAAATTCTAGCCTCCTGTAATCTGCTGTTGACCCAGTGATTTCAGAATAAATCAGAGTTAACTAGAGTATAGTTGTTAGGTGTTGATCCCATATACAGAACACGACCCCCAAACTCTACCACTTGGCCGCCGGAAAATTCGTTCTGGCCGCAATTTGCGGCCAGATGAGGGACTTGGGGTTTGGGTTTTTGCTCTATAGGTGTCTGCTGGTATTCTAAGACCTATGGTATATCCAACTTTGTTAAATTATTTCTGTAGGAAAATCTGGGGTCAATTGCCCTATTTATCGTATTTTTTTTAAACCTTCGCGACACGCGTGATACGTGTGTGGGTTTGGGGTTTCTGCGTATCGCGACGCGCCGGAGTAGTTTCAGGCGCGTAATCACACGTTTTAGCGTATCGCGCACACGCGCGCTTGGTTTGCGACACGGGTTTCTAGTTTGGCTTTAATGTCGTGTTTTTGTAGATTTGATCTTATGTGTGATATTTGGTGAAATTCTAGGTTCGCAGGCGAGTACGACGGACGCCGCGAAGAAGGGGAAGCAAGTCGTCGGCTACACTTAGCGCGAGACTACGGTGAGTAGATTTAACATCTACGGGGAAATCGCCCACATAGCGTTATGCGTCAGGGCTGATGGGACCTTATATCTACATATTGCATTTACCTACATGGATAATATCTGTTGCATACTGCATTCCCTGCTATATTTATATGAACTTAGAATTGATAGAACACTGCACTGTTACTAACGGTTCATGTTGCACGAGCACTAATCTGCATGTTACACACATACCGTTAGTAACTGCCATGACACTCTCACTGTAGAATTGCCATGATCATTATACTGTAGTTCATCTCACAAATGAGTCGATATGATTAGGATACTTGTGCATGTAACCCTTTACATATTCATGCTTGTGCACGTACTCCTTTACATACTTATGCGTATTCAAACTGTACCTACCTGGATATGCTGATTTTGATAGGAACTGGGAGCCGCATGATGCCTTTTGAAAAACTGAAACTATTTTAAAAAGCGGTTTCTCCATTTTTCTTATAGTACGACTTGATGCACCTATCACATCGCAGTGATTTACATATTGGTTTTGGATTCCTGTGATTTCTGGTTTTGAGGACCGTGGAGTTATTTATGAAAATATGCACTATTTGAAAACTCGGTTCCTCTTGATATGATATTTTGGTGCGTCCACCACGCATTTTCTCGGTTCTGAGACGTGTGCTTGAAACCCGATTCGAGAAGTTGGATGATCCGTTTGCGGGTTCGTGGTGGACCCGGTATGGTTCCCCGGGGGGAGAAATGTTTTTTGTGGAGTAGACGATGAGCCTGGCAGGGTGGCGAGTACCTACCGGTGATTGGTTGGACCTGGCGGTTATTCGGAGGATACTGACCAGGGTCGATAGATGGATGTGGGACAACCCGTACTGCCGGGGCCGAGGGCCGATACTGCAGACGGAGCCCGATATATGAGGATTTTCGTGTCAATGCTAGATACGAGTATTTATGATATTTGGGTGCCGATGTTGGACACTCGTGATTCTCTGAGATATACAGGATTTGAGGGCCAATGAGAGTGTCGTCGCCTGGGTTTATTGGGATCTGGGAGCGTGGATGGGCACCGATTATATTTTTCCACGTTGACATTCTGTGTAGATGTTATATTTCCCATGCTCAGCATTCATTATTTTGCATCTCATCCTGTAGTTATATTACCTGATAGAGCACTTGCATGATTATTGCACATACTGCTTATCGCATATAGATATCATCTGCTGGCATATGATAGAGTAGCGCAGTACGTGCATGCTCGCGATTACCTTTATATGTTATCTCTATTCACGAGTTGGCAACTCACCCCTGTTGTGCCACAATATTTGCAGGTTGCCCCTTGGAGTAGTCGTGGCAGGCTGCTTTCGTACATCTTTTGACACAGATACCATTGCAGTTGGCATACTAGTCCTTTTGCTAATAGGTGCGTTTTTGTGCGGTATCTGTTTATTTTCCACTGTACACACTTTTGTATCTAGTATTCTACATCTACCTTTATATGTATTTGAATTAGAGACAGTGTGAGGACACTGATGTATATTATTCGTATTCTCGTGTTGAGCTCGTGGGAGCCGACTTTTTATATGCAGTTTTAGTATTCTGTGATGTTTTTACTTATTGTTCATTTCTTCGCTACGGCGTCGTATATTACTCTTGTGGTGATGGTTTCCGCTGTTGGGCGTGATTGCTCCTGGTTGGGGATGCTTTATTTCATTGTATATCATTTTTACTCATATCTTATTTTGTACCCGATTTCGGAGTTAATTTTTAAAAATGAAATGATGCCAAAATTTTTAAGATGATAACTTAAACTTTAAAGATATTATTAAACTACTTAAGGTTTTCCCAAATGTTTTAATCACAAGTTTTCAACACTCACTACTTTTCATGGTTTTGATTTCTGGGTTTCAGCTTACTTAGTCGCGTTATGCCTGTAGACGTTGCGTGGTTAAGTGCCGGTCATGAGTCGAACTTCGGGTCATGACAAAGTTGGTATCAGAGCGTAGGTTTTACCTTTCGGAGTGTAGGATGACCCTGGTATGATGGAGTAGGTAGCTGAAGCAGAGTGGCGTAGCGTGTGTATGTTCCGCAGCATACTCACGACACGGTACTCCGCCTAAGCGACCTTAGGACTTATTGATTTAATTTCCCTCATGAGTATATACATTCTTGCGATTCGATTTCCGTATCCTTATCGAATCCTATTTTCCTTTCAGCCATTATGCCGCCAAAGACTACGAGGGCGCAGAGAGCGACCACGAGGGCCGAGATTCGAGTTGACTCGTCCAAGACGAGGACTGATCCGGGTAGTACACCGGTTGTACCCGAGCAGGCTGTTCCTCCTATGACAGATCAGATCGCCATGCTAGGGGCTGGTATGCAGGAGATGCGCAAGACGGTAGGGTCAGTATGCAGGAGATGCGCCAGATGATGGGATCCTTTGTTGAGACACTTCGAGCGCAGCGACCAGAGGTAGTTTCACCCGTCGCTGGGACCGTGATGGTACCCACAGTACAGGCAGTTGCCCCTGCAGCTATAGAGGTCATCTCAGTATCGCTATCAGAGTTTATGAGGCTGAAGCCTCCGGTCTTCACAGGCACCGATGCAGCCGAGGACCCACAGTCTTTCATTGATAGGATGGCCCGGATATGCCGTTACTTCAGATGCGCAGATGCGAGATGGGTAGAGTTCATGAGCTTTCGCCTGGAAGGTCTTGCGCAGAAATGGTGCGAATCGGTCAAGAAGGGTAGAGCAGCAGGTCTTCCTCCTATGACTTGGACAGAGTTCGTAACGATATTCCTTGCCCGCTTCCTTCCACTGAGTGTCAGAGATGCTAGAGCACGCAGGTTCGAGTCCTTACTTCAGACTCCGGAGATGTCAGTGGCAGAGTATGATGTGCTGTTCACAGAGCTATCAGTTTATGCCCCATACCTAGTGGCTACTGAGGAAATGCGAGTCAAGAGATTCGTTCGAGGCTTACTTACCCCACTGTTCCTCGTGATCAGCGCACAGCATTACGAGACCTATGCAGCAGCTGTAGATGCTGCCATATTAATCGAGGAGTGCCTTGCTGAGACTTCAGTAGTTCCAAAGCCGAAGAGGGTCCGTACTGGTATATCGGCACGGAGACAGACATTTAGACGCCGCAATAGGTTTCGTTCAGGTACGAGGAGTTGCAGAGATTCTGGACGAGGCCAGATGTTTAGTTCGTATCCACGGCAGAGTCCGCAGCCATCACAGGGGCGCTTTAGGTGTGGCAGTCTACTTCACCTCGTTAGAGATTGTCCCGAGATACACCGGAGGGAGGCAGCAGTACGGCATGTCACCTTACCACCTTCACCACCCCAGAGGGCGATGCGTATTGTACCTACTGTTGCTCCGCATCAGACTCATGCACAGAGAGGTCATGGTCATGGAGGATTTACTCATAGAGGACGAGGTGACCGAGGTAGAGGACAGCCAGCTGCCGGCAGGGGACAGTCAGTCACAGGTGGAGGACATGCACGGGTTTTTGCTTTGACGCATTAGGACGCGCAGGCGTCCAATGCGGTGGTCTCAAGTATTCTTCCAGTATGTTCTGTTGATGCACACGTGTTGTTCGATCCCGGATCCACGCACTCGTACGTATCCACACACTTTGTGCCGAGTTTGGGTAAAGAGTCCGGTTTGCTTGATCAGCCGCTTATTGTGACGACTCCTGTGGGAGAGTTGTTTGTTGCTAGACATGTGTTCCGATCCTGTACCGTCCGTATTGGCAAGAGAGAGTTGTCTGTCAACTTGATCCTTCTTGAGATGTTGGACTTCGACGTTCTTTTGGGCATGGATTGGTTAGCCACGTGCTATGCGTCTGTAGACTGCCGCGAGAAGACAGTTAGATTTTGTTTTCCCGGCGAGTCGACTTTTATTGTGCTGGGGGACCGTGGTGCCGCCCCTCACAGTTTGATTTCTTCTTTTCGCGTTGGACAGCTTTTGAGGAAGGGATGTCAGGGATTTCTCGCCTATGTTTGCGATACTAAAGCTACAGAGGTTCCGTTGGATCAGGTTCCGATTATTAGCGAGTTTCCTAACGTGTTCCATGATGAGCTTCCTGGGCTACCGCCTGAGCATGATATTTCTTTCTGTATTGATTTGATTCCCGGTACGGGGCCTATTTCTATACCGCCTTATCGGATGGCCCCGACGGAACTTAGAGAATTGAAGAGTCAGTTGCAAGAATTTCTGGATAAGGGACTTATTCGACCCAGTGTTTCTCCTTGGGGTGCTCCAGTCATGTTCGTCAAGAAGAAGGACGGCAGTTTGCGTTTGTGTATCGCCTACCGCCAGCTGAACAGGGTTACCGTGCGGAACAGATATCCTTTGCCACGCATCGACGACTTGTTCGACCAGCTTCAGGGGGCAGAATATTTTTCGAGGATCGATTTACGATCGGGCTATCATCAGCTGCGAGTTCGACAGAGAGACATTCCTAGGACAGCTTTCCGCACACGCTACGGCCATTATGAGTTTTTGGTGATGTCGTTCGGACTCACCAATGCACTGTTGGAGATAGTGCCCTCAGAGTCAATTATTGGATCATAGGCACGTGATTGCAATGATTGAGGGAGGACTTATCCCGGTAGGACAGTCTTACTCAAGATGATATTATGCTATCTGGTTTATCTTTATCATCGTGTACTGCTTTAGGTGACCTTACAGGTCACTATTGCACGTTGATAGAACCCCTAGGATTCTTGCTTGACTGCCAGCAGTATGAGGGCGATCATATACGTGGGAGCTGGAGTCTATGAGCATATCCTTAAAAGGACCCTAGTCGTGGGAGTTTCGAGACAGGGCATCGATACTCCAGAGTAGACTAGTGTATACAGTCGAGACCCTGACGAGGGGCGGTGGCCGGTCTCACAAGCCACTGGTGTCAGTTGGTTCACCTAAGATGTATACAGGTGCTCATTGGGTTATGAGTACACCGGACAGGACTCGCCGGGAACATGCTAGTTGGTCTTATACCTGACGTCAGATAGCAGTTCCCTGGTGACATGTGTACAGGTTAGTTCATCGACCTGAGGATCGTCATTTGTATCGTGTGAGTTCCCACTGTACTTTGATTACTACCCTACCACGCTCAAAGGAGACGTGCAAACAGGTTTTAGTTGGGTACAGTTCCGAGCCACATGGAGGCAGTGAGCGGATCTTCAGGGGTTCGTCTCTCCCGGTATTGGGGGTGAGGTCGCGCTGTGTCTAGGAGAGCCATTACACGAAGCCCTCGGCCGAGGCAGGAGATTTACTGTTAGGTATTCCAGTAGTATCTCAGGGTGTTCTGGGCTACACTCCGACACGACTTATACCGCTTTTAGGGGTCTGACTTTTACCAACCCCTAGGCCCGCCATACGATGCTCATAGACGAACGGACCGGACTGTACGGATATTGTCACTGATAGGCTCAGTACGGTGTCAGGATGAGTTCACTCATCGACGTCCCTTTTGGTCAATACCTGGTAGCCCGTTACGTATAGGCTAATACCTCTGACGTGCTAGTGGTTAAATCCATAACCAAAGTATTGACGAGTCTTTAGAGTCCCCCACAGACCAGTTTCTCAAGTTTCGGGCAAAACGCTGTAGAGGCCGTATGGAGATATAGCAGGATTCGATCAGATAGGTGCGGTATTGCACGGATCAGGATCGGACGGTTAATACTAGCGGGCTTTGGTTTAAGCCGGATCCTAGTATAGTATAGTGTAGATTTTGTCTCATTGCATTTGTATTTCGGTCGGAATACAAATGCGGGTATGTATATACAGTAGCGGGGTTTTCCTGTAATTTATTATGGGATCAGTTTTTTGATGTTGCCAGTTTGCTTTCTGTTTCGGCCAATTTTCTTTTTATCTTTGATTGGCTGAAGATTGGTGGAGGAGAGCTTATTTGCATTTGTGAAAATTAGCATTGTGGAGGGTTGTCTTTGCACATTGTTGTATCATGATGGGTGTAGCTTTCATTGACTCCATGACTTCATGATTGCTTGACTTTAGGTGTGATGATGGATGATGGAGTGTTTGACTTTGATTGTGATCATTGCTTATTATCATGACCCTTTCTCTCTCTTGCATTATTCTTGTGGCTCCCTCATCCATACCTCTCTCTCTCTCTCATTCTCACTCCCTTCACCATGATATGGCCGGCAAAATGAGGGAGGGCTGTCCCAATATTTTTGTGGTGGGATTTTTGGTCTTTTGGCTTCACAAAAATCCCATGACTCCATCTCCAAAAGGCTTAGTTCATTTCCTCTACCAAAGGAAACTTCCTCAAACCCAAAAATAAGACATATAGCACTACACGTATTCTACAGCAAACCTTGGGCACATCGGCTCGCCAACTTCTTGCCCGAGTTGTCTCGGTCCAGAGGTGGGAGCCCGTAAAAGAAGCCGAGGACGTGGTGCCCTTCCGACGAGGAGTTGAAGACTGGAGTTTCTGCGGGGAGATCGGGACGACGACGAGAAGACCGAAGGACACAGATCGCTCGGTATATCTCTCTACCCATTCTCTTGTTAGCTAGGACTAGATTAATGGCCCGATCCTGGATTTTTGTGCGCGGTGGTGCCGGTTTACAAGTTCGTAAAAAGTTTCGTTTCCGCATTCCGCCGTCGGATTGACGGCCGGGGCGCCGCCGTGAACTTACATGGTATCAGAGCCACGCCATTAACCTAGTCTAGCTTGGTCTAATGTGTTTACACTTTCGATCGAACAAAATTCCAAAACCCGTGTTTTCAAAAACATCAGTTTCTGTCGAAATATTTTTGGCTCCAAAAATTTTTCAGGTTGTTGCAGAATGATGTGCAGGGAATTCTAAGACTTCTGTAGAAATTTGGTTGCATGATGTCATAGTTCCACTGCGGAACCGCAGCCAAACCCATGCATTGGCCGCGGTTCCGCCGCCACCTTGACTCCTCTCTGCACCAAATTTGCACAATAGTCTTCTGACTTGAAAATAGGGTTTCTGGAACATTCTTTTTGGGCCCAGATTTTCTTTAAGTGCTACAGTAGTGCTTGGGGGCCCACTTAGGTAAATTTGATCGATCAAAAATTTTAAACACATTAGTTCACAGTATTTACATTATATCTGCGACCGTGAATGTCACTTGATCGGTAAATCCTGTCTAACTGCTATAGCCCGGTTAGACAGATTTGCGAACGTGACATTCACGTTGATGTTCTGTGATTGTGCTGTGATGTTGCGGATTGGTCGTGGGGGATAGCCTGGATGCAATGCTAATACAGTTTTGGTTGTATTATGTACATTTGATATTGCGGGGCGAGCGTCCGACATGTGGACTGCCGTCACTGCCTCTTTGTATTATTCTTTTGGGGTACGACCGGGTCGAGATCGATGTACCCATTGTATGTATATTTTACTTTCTGTACTAGGGTTACCCCAAGGAGGGGTGCACGGATAGCCGGGTTCTAGAGGAAAACGAGCCCGCATCTCATGGCATTGAGACGGAGGGGGCTTTACTCTAGAATTGGCGGGCTATTCGCCGCACTCGCAGGGGGTACAGGTTGAGCCAGGAGGGGTGCCCAAGTTATCGGATTCCGTGAAGTGCTGGGTGGTCCATTCACGTTGCTGAAGGGGGCTGCCTCGCTTCAGGTTTTGCCAGGTAACTTGCCGCGCCCGTAGGGGTCTAGGATTTCATTACACAGGCTATCCACACGACCAGGGGAACGTCGGGTTTCAGTAGCGGCTCTATGAAACCCGGGGATCCCAGATATCTGTATTGGTCTGTGATGCTTATTACATTTCTGTGATGTTGCATTTTATCACGCCTTGAGCGAAATATTATATATTCATATATATACTAGTAGATGTTGTATATGTTTTGTATCCGCGCTAGTCCAGTCCCCGCTCTGTCGTTAGTTAAGTAACCTAACGGGTAATGATAGGACCCAGTGGCGAATGCGGATGGCATATATGTACATCATTATTTTCGTTCTTTATTGGTGTGATCAATTGATGGGACTGCATCGATTCGGATCAATGCAAGTTAAACAAACCTATTCTGATGTTGTTGGAACACTTTTCAAAAATCTTTTATTGCAAGGACGTTCACTTTTGCTTTACACAGTGGTATTCAGTTGGAATATCCTGCACCTCAATCGACGAGGCAAGGGCCGAGATCCCTTCACCGGGAGTGACCCCTTGGACAGAAGTTTGCGTCAGGGCAATAACTTTACTATAGCTGATTACTTTTGCTTTTCATCGTGGTATTCAGTTGGAATATCCTGCACCTCATTCTACGGGTAAAGAGCCGAGATCCCTTCACCGGGAGTGACCTCTTTAGCAAAGGTTTTCGCCACTATAATTTTATAAAAGCTATTCGGTTCCTTCAACGATATCAAGTTCATTACGTTAAAGGTTTTCGCCAGAAACCATTCGTAGCCCTCCGTCGTTTCATATGGATAGTCAATAGTATTCAAGCTATGGATAGTCAATAGTAATCAAGCTGTGTATGTTGGCCAAAGTCAAGGCACAGTGATTGGTAGCTGTTGGGTATTCATATGCAGCATAGATAGATGCGTTGGTTTGGGGCAGTCGTACTACTATTTTGGCAAAAGTCAAGGGTTTGTACGGGTGGGCTCAAATTAACATGGAGAATGACGGGTAGAACTTGACATATGACTTATGATATGTTGGCCAAAGTCAAGGTCATAAGAGCATGGGGTAAAAATCCACATCGAGAGTTTCTAAAGAAACTGAAACTTGCCAGATATGCGCATACCTTATGGAGTGTGATGGCGTGAGCGCATTCCGTCACGTTATCATGCGATGATAGTTGGATCCCGATTCCCACTGATGAGTTGGTTTACTCCTGGGGTGATCCCGACTAATTCTTCTTTCAGGTTTGGAGGAGAATTTGACGGTACAGTGGAAGGTTTCCAGATTAGATAAATTGGTAACCATTCTGATCTAGATTAGAGTACACGCTGAGTATTTCTTTTCTCTCTCTCTTTGACAGCGACCATTGACCCGACCTTAAGACTATGACTCAGTGACCAAGTTGACCGAACCTTCTTAAACACTGGCTTTTGGATTGTCAGAGTTGCAAACCTCATTGCCACTCCTACTTTTACCTTTTTCTCCAGGACACCCCGTATTACTACGAACGTCCACTTCCATTGGACAAAACCATCGTATGGTTATATACAAACTCGAAGGAATTTATTCGAGGATGGTTTCCGGTTCTGGAGAAAACGAATATGACTATTCAGTTGTCTTTTCTTTTTACCTTCTCTCAGGTTGAGAGTACTCCTTGGTTTAGGAGATAGTACACCTATTACGCAAATTGGATAGTCTTCTTCCAAACCATAGGCAGGTGCCGACCAGTAGGGAATGAAGAAAACCAGTTAGCCTAACGATGGTGTACAGAAGGTATTAAGTAAAGACATATCATGGGATTAGTAAGAGGGCAAAGTAAATTGCGACTGCTATTCATGACCAAACCAAGTATTTCTTCGCCAATCCTAAATCACCTTTTTATTTCTCCAGGACACTCCGCATCACTACGAAGATCTACAGTTTATTGGATACTCAATCGTATGGTTATATACGAACTCGAAAGGAACTTGTTCCAGTTCGGGGATGGATTCTGGTTCAGGAGAAATAGGAATGAGGTTTATTCGGTTGTCTTTTATCTTCACCTTCTCTCACATTGCGAGTGCTCCTAGGATTAGGACAATACACCCATTATGCTTATTGGATAGTCTTCTTCCAAACCATAGGCTAGTGCCGAACGGTAGGGAAGGAAGAAAACCATTTAGCCTAAGAGGGTGTGCAGAAGGTAATGACTAAAGACATATAAAGGGATTTGGAAAGATGGCAAAGAATTACACGGTTACAGTTGTGAATCTGGATAATGGAAGAGGCATTACTAGGAATACCGGGATACCCCATCGAAACATTTCAATGTTTCATTTTCACTGTGTATTGTTAAAGGAAAACTGATTTCCCGATTAGATACTTACTCCAGGGTATGTATTTACCAGGTATGATTCTCACATCTGTATGGTTTTACAGATGATGAGTGGGAGTAAGTTATTGGGAATTAGGTGATCATCCTCATTATATCGGAATTCGTTGTAATTGGTGATATTTGAGGAAGTCACCTGGGTTGTTTGCCGGACGACAAATATTTGGTTTTGAATATTCGTTGCTATGCACCAATTTCAAATTGATATATCTGTACGTCTATTTTTATAGAGTGAGATATACCTTTTTGAAATTGTGTCTATGATATTTACCTATATCAGTGGATGGTTAGGTAAGGAGCATTAAACAGCGGTGTAATTCTTCTTAACCATATGTATAGTGTTCAACCTACGACACACATGGATTGAGTTATCAGACTTAAGGGACTTATACAGAGTATTGTATGTTGTCTAGCGTCCATGAGGACAGAGGGGTTGGTTCTCGTACTATATTCGGTTTACTTAAGACTTCTCTAGTTTTTAGACAGGTGTTTCGTAGAAACACAGGGTCCAAGTTTTGAGAAGTTATAGGTATATGGATAAAGTAGAGAACCAGGTGTTGCAAGTATCGGGATTCTTCAAGTAGATCGAAGATGTAGATACTTGTGTATGGTGTTCAGTTGATAGTAATGATTAAGAGAACTTGCCTCTCTTTCAGGTTACTCATAATTGGAAGCATTTCTAAGTTGAGTAACGATGATCAGCCTATTTCCATTTAGTTGACATGCACTGGAGACAGTTGCATGATATGAATCTGGTTCAATTAAATCAGTGCCTCTGGTTCTATATTGGATATAGAACAGTTCATATTTTAACGATGTTAAGGTACGGGGAGTTGTCCAGCTTATGCTTAAAACCAGACTCTGGATAACACAAGGCACGTTTCTGTAATGGATGTTTGTGGGTTGACCCAGGCTATGACGAGGGTTGACATTCTACGATCTGGAAGATCAATAAAGATATTGTTTTAGACTCGCCACAGTTTTAATAAAAATGGATTTTTTTCAGAAACAGTAGTGAGAGTATGGTAGAACTGGAAGTGATTCCAGAACCGCAAACGATTACTGAAGATTTGATAAGAACCTAAAAATTCAATCTGGTTTGACATTCCATTGGCCACTCCGCAGATACGGTGGGTAACCTTAGACACCCGAGAGGTACTCCGGTAGCCTCAAGGACGGTGACAGGGAGGTTCTTGTTTATCCAGACATGCCATTGCTGTTGTTCCAGGCTGCGAGCCCCGGCAAGAGGATGAGTATAGCGTCGTTCTAAACTAGCTTTAGAAGTGTACGTGTATATGACTCTGCCGGAGGGTTGTCATAGTCAGTGGGAGCAGTGGAAGCATTGGTGGACAAGTGGCTTATGTCTATTTATAGACTAAAGCAGATATAGTGGAGATAGATCATCTATTTCTGATGTGACAGTCATAGGTTTGACTTCATCAGAATAGGGGATGGATCTGTTAAGAAGGTAGTAGGGTGTGATGTCCTGGTACATGGATGACATACACAGAGTAGGAAGTGATATTCCTATACTACAATCGGTTATACTTTGGTTGTCACACAGTAGTTTCTCCACCTATGACTTGGATATTATATCAGACATTCTGGTTACTAGATCTATGGTTTTAGATCTAGATTTGGGTGGTTTCCCAATCAGGGTACTTAGACAGCATTCTACAGGTACTTTAGAATGGACGACTCCTGGCACGGTAGTGTACATGCAGGTAATGGAGTCACCCTCTCTAAAGGTGTCTTACAGACTAAAGGGGAGAGGGATGTGCATGATTGACAGATCACTTGCTTAGGCAATTGAGTCAATCATGAGATGTCAAGTACCACACCAGATGTTGTTTTTGCGGTAGATGCAATAAATTGATATTAATTCTTTCCTGGAGAAACGATCGGAAGCAGTTTTAGAACATAAGTGTATGTTCTAGGGATATGATAACGACAGCCTCGTTCGGGAGACAGTTATCATTCCAGGCTTCCAAGGTGACCTGGATGACAGAGAGGTTGTCAGAGTTATAGTCTTCCCTCTGACGAGGGGCGGTATTATGGACAGGTGGTCCAGGAGGATACTGAGGGAGGCATGGCGCAGGATACTGATTAAGTTCAGTTGACGATACAGTCTAAGAAGTTTGGATTTGGAGTTCATTTATGAGCTAGGTCCCATCAGACAACCAGACACATTCTAAGACAGGTATTGCTCATTTCGGGAGATGGCTTTCTCCGCGAACTTGAGATATAGAGAGACATAGAAAGAAACATCAAAGCGGATCCACTCGCTGAGGCTATTCCTCGAACGCAATAGTTTCGCAAACGAGCTTGGTGAGACTGACTAGTAGAGGAGTTGGGTGTTCGGTATCATACGGGCTGTGAGTATGCGACATCGCAATAATTAGCCTTGAGTGCTAGTGGGAGATTGTTGGAGATAGTGCCCTCAGAGTCAATTATTGGATCACAGGCACGTGATTGCAATGATTGAGGGGGGACTTATCCCGGTAGGACAGTCTTACTCAAGATGATAGTATGTTATCTGGTTTATCTTTATCATCGTGTACTGCTTTAGGTGACCTTACAGGTCACTATTGCACGTTGATAGAGCCCCTAGGATTCTTGCTTGACTGCCAGCAGTATGAGGGCGATCATATACGTGGGAGCTGGAGTCTATAAGCATATCCTTAAAAGGTCCCTAGTCGTGGGAGATTCGAGACAGGGCATCGATACTCCAGAGTAGACTAGTGTATACAGTCTAGACACCGACGAGGGGCGGTGGCCGGTCTCACAAGCCACTGGTGTCAGTTGGTTCACCTAAGATGTATACAAGTGCTCATTGGGTTATGAGTACACCGGACAGGACTCACCGGGAACATGCTAGTTGGTCTTATACCTGACGTCAGATAGCAGTTCCCTGGTGACATGTGTACAGGTTAGTTCATCGACCTGAGGATCGTCATTTGTCTCGTGTGAGTTCCCACTGTACTTTGATTAATACCCTACCACGCTCAAAGGAGATGTGCAAACAGGTTTTAGTTGGGTAATTGTTAGTTATATGTATGCCCTAGAGGCCATTACTGTACATGCGATGTATATTGTAGTGGATGCTAGGACATATATAGGGAGGACTTTCTTGCTCGACATGATAGTATGCTATCTGGTTGTACTTTATCTTAACTTGTACTCTGATTGTCTCTATGTTACATGTTGATAAAGCCCTTAGGATATGTACTCGACTACTGGGACTATGATGAGATCATACTAGTGGGGCCACGGTAGTCGACGAGTACATCCTATAACTGTTCCTAGTCGAGGGTGTATCGAGACAGGGCATCGATGCACCAGAGTAGACTAGCGTATACGCATCTTGACCCATATGATGGGCGATGGATGATCCCATATCCATCGGTGTTTGACATCAAGGATGGTGTACGGGTGCTCAGTGGAGACTGGGTACACTGGACGGACTCGCCGAGAACTCCCAGATGGTATTATACCATACGTCAGATGGCAGTTCTCTGGTGACACTGGTACAGAGTAGTCTGTTGACCCGAGATCGTCATAGAGTCTTGTGTGGTTCCCACTGTGCTTTGATTTCCATCATACCACGTCCAAGAGGGCGTGCAAAAAGGTGTCTTTTGGGTACAGTCCCGAATCACATGGAGGCAATGAGCGATAGGAGGGGATTCGTCTCTCCCGGTATAGGGAGTTGATGTTGTGCTGTGTTCGATTGGCTATAACCGGAAATCCCTGGCCAGGGTTGCTGAGATTTACTGGTAAGTGTTATCGGTAGTTTCTCGAACTCTTATAGACCTCAAATCGACACGACTTATCAAGCTACTGGGGTCTGACGTTTACCACCCCTAGGCGAGATATGCGACATATCAGACGACGAGACCGGACTGTACGGGAGTGTTACTGTTTGGATCCACAGGAGAATGTACAGGCTTGCTTGTTGATCTTCTGAGCGCTCAATACCTGGGTAGCTGTTACGTTTAGCTGACCGCTTGCAGCTTGTGGGTGTTTGATATGATCATCACCTACTGTCGGCGTATTGACGATTCTTTAGAGTCCTACACAGAGGTTTCTTGACTCAGGCAAAACGGAGTAGGAGCACATATGTGATATGTGCGGGACCGAGGATAATGCGGTATGTGATATCGTATTGTATTCTCGCGATATTTGATATCAGCCGGGTCATCGGATCAAGTGTTGATTCGATGAATCGGTACGGATAAATATTAGCCGGTTATATGCGATATAGCCGGATTGTCGGATCAAGTGTTGATTCGATAATTTAATGTATAATAATATATGTGATATATTAAATTGCATTAACTAATATTTGCTCACTAAAAGATTCTTTTTCTCACTCGGGTAATACATTGATATATATGCGATATATGTTAATTGTATTATTTTATTTTGTTACGGTAAATATTATATATGTGATATATAATATTGTAACATGATATGATAACTAATGCAACTCGTTTAGTGGAGTTTAAACTTGATTAGGGTTCGGATTAGGGTTAATCTTTCTAGAAGTTTCTAGAAGGATTTGTTTTGTTTTGTGAAAGATATTTGTTCATGACTCATGCTTTAACTTTACCCAAAACCCTAACCCTAGTCAATTCTCTACAATGGTTAAGTGAACCATGGTTGCATTATTCTTCATATTAATCCTTTCTTATTCATCACAAAAGAGAATGGAACACTATTCTTCTTCTTCCTCCATTTTCTTTCATGGAAAAACCTTTCTTGATTTTTCCAAGTGATAAATAATAGTGAGAAAATGATAAATAAATAGAGCAAAATTCCTACTTCATCATCCTCATCTTCCCTTGCCATTTAGATGAGGGTGTTCACATCATTTCATGAGTGTTAGCTTGTGTTAAAGAAACTTCGAGGTAGATCATCGTAGTATCGAAGATCGGAAGCAAAGGTTGCGTCATTCTCTTCATGGAACCTCTCGAGAGCCCGGAACCCGATGATCGCAGCGAAGGGAACACAACACGGAGCATATGAAGTGAAGGACCGGATCTACAAAGGTTGTGATCCCTCTCACTTAGTGTAAAATTGTTTAGCATGCAAGTTATCGCCTAATCTCTAGTTTAAAGTTCCGTATTCGGGTTGTTCGGCACGGCTAAATTTTTATTCGGGCATGGTTGATGCCTCGTAGACCCTTGTGCGTGTGCCTAGCAACCCTACAGGGTACATTCCCGAGCCCCATGGAGGCAGTGAGCGGATCTTCAGGGGTTCGTCTCTCCCGGTATTGGGGGTGAGGTCGCGCTGTGTCTAGGAGAGCTATTACACGAAGCCCTCGGCCGAGGCAGGAGATTTACTGTTAGGTATTCCAGTAGTATCTCAGGGTGTTCTGGGCTACACTCCGACACGACTTGTACCGCTTTTGGGGGTCTGACTTCTACCAACCCCCTAGGCCCGCCATGCGATGCTCATATACGAACGGACCGGACTGTACGGATATTGTCATTAACAGGCTCAGTAGGGTGTCAGGATGAGTTCGCTCATCGACGCCCCTTTTGGTCAATACCTGGTAGCCCGTTATGTATAGGCTAATACCTCTGACGTGCTAGTGGTTAAATCCATAACCAAAGTATTGACGAGTCCTTACAGTCCGCCACAGACCAGTTTCTCAAGTTTCGGGCGAAACGCTTTAGAGGCCGTATGGAGATATAGCAGGGTTCGATCAGATAGGTGCGGTATTGCACGGATCAGGATCGGACGGTTAATACTAGCGGGCTTTGGTTTAAGCCGGATCCTAGTATAGTATAGTGTAGATTTTGTCTCATTGCATTTGTATTTCGGTCGGAATACAAATGCGGGTATGTATATACAGTAGCGGGGTTTTCCTGTAATTTATTATGGGATCAGTTTTTTGATGTTGCCAGTTTGCTTTCTGTTTCGGCCAATTTTCTTTGTATCTTTCATTGGCTGAAGATTGGTGGTGGAGAGCTTATTTGCATTTGTGCAAATTAGCATTGTGGAGGGTTGTCTTTGCACATTGTTGTATCATGATGGGTGTAGCTTTCATTGACTCCATGACTTCATGATTGCTTGACTTTAGGTGTAATGATGGATGATGGAGTGTTGGACTTTGATTGTGATCATTGCTTATTATCATGACCCTTTCTCTCTCTTGCATTATTCTTGTGGCTCCCTCATCCATACCTCTCTCTCTCTCTCATTCTCACTCCCTTCACCATGATATGGCCGGCAAAATGAGGGAGGGGCTGTCCCAATATTTTTGTGGTGGGATTTTTGGTCTTTTGGCTTCACAAAAATCCCATGACTCCATCTCCAAAAGGCTTAGTTCATTTCCTCCACCAAAGGCAACTTCCTCAAACCCCAAAATGAGACATATAGTACTATACGTATTCTACAGCAAACCTTGGGCACGTCGGCTCGCCAACTTCATGCCCGAGTTGCCTCGGTCCAGAGGTGGGAGCCCGTAAAAGAAGCCGGCGACGTGGTGCCCTTCCGACGAGGAGTTGAAGACCGGAGTTTCCGCGGGGAGATCGGGACAACGACGAGAAGACCGAAGGACACGGATCGCTCGGTATATCTCTCTCCCCCTTCTCTTGTTAGCTAGGACTAGATTAATGGCCCGATCCGGGATTTTTGTGCGTAGTGGTGCCGGCTTACAAGTTCGTAAAAAGTTTCGTTTCCGCATTCCGGCGTCGGATTGATGTCCGGGGCGCCGCCGTGCACTTACATGCACCAGCAGCATTCATGGACTTGATGAACCGTATTTTCCGGCCGTATCTTGATCTGTTCATCATCATATTCATTGATGATATCTTGGTGTATTCCCGGAGTAGAGAGGAGCACGAGCAGCACCTGCGGATTACACTGCAGACCTTGAGGGAGCACCAACTTTTCGCAAAATTCTCCAAGTGTGCATTCTGGCTGGACAGCGTAGACTTCTTGGGCCACGTGAGTACACGAGATGGTATATGTGTGGACCCGAGGACGATTGAGGGCGTTCAGCATTGGCCCTGACCCACATCAGTTACGGAGATTCGCAGCTTCTTAGGGTTGGCCGGTTACTACAGGCGATTCGTGCAGGACTTCTCTCGTATTGCTACACCTTTGACCGGGTTGACCCAGAAGGGAGTTCCTTTCGATTGGATGGAAGAGTGTGAGCACAGTTTTCAGCAGCTACGGACTCGACTGACTATGGCGCCGGTGTTATCATTGCCTTCATGATCAGGCGGATTTGTGGTCTATTGTGATGCTTCTCGAGTGGGGCTAGGGTGCGTATCAATGCATCATGACAGGGTGATCGCGTATGCTTCACGACAATTGAAGAAACATGAACAGAACTACACCACTCATGATTTAGAGATGGTTGTAGTGGTCTTTGCACTTAAGATCTGGCGACATTACCTATACGGCGAGTCGTGCCAGATATTCACTGATCACAAGAGCTTAAAGTATATAGTTCAGCAGCGAGACCTGAATCTTAGACAGCGTCGTTGGATGGAGTTAGTGAAGGACTACGACTGCGAGATCTTGTATCACCCGGGCAAGGCTAATGTAGTGGCTGATGCTTTGAGTAGGAGGCCCGGGGGTAGTCTATCTTGTTTGAGCACAGTGCAGAGGCAGTCGTCGGCAGATTGGCAGACTTTATGTGACAGCCGGATGCAGTTCGAGTTTACGCCGATCGGGGGACAGCTTGCGCATGTTCTTGCATGCCCACAGTTGCTTGACCGTATACATGGGGCATGGCACAGTGATGACCGATGTTCAAAGATCATGGCACAGATTGGACATGGCAGATTTTCCGAGTTCGTGATCGATGATCAGGGGATACTGCGATTTGGGACTAAACTGTGCGTACCAGATGCTGAGGGACTGCGGCGTGAGATTCTTGAGGAGGCACATCGATCGGTGTACAGTGTTCATCCAGGTTCCACCAAGATGTACCATGATATGAGAGATATTTACTGGTGGGACGGAATGAAGAGGGACATCGCAGATTTCGTGTCGAGATGCCTGACTTGTCAGCAAGTCAAGGCCGAGCACCAGAGGCCCGCGGGAGAGCTACAGCCGTTACCCATTCCGGAGTGGAAATGGGAGCAGATTTCGATGAATTTCGTTGTGGGTCTACCCAAGACTAGGCGGGGGTATGACTCCATTTGGGTGATTGTGGATCGTTTGACGAAAGCGGCTCACTTCCTGCCGGTGAAGACGACTTTCGGATTTGCTCAGTACGCCCAGATATACATCGACGAGATAGTACGACTGCATGGTGTCCCGACGTGTATCATGTATGACAGAGGCACCCAGTTTACCAGCCAACTATGGCAGAGACTTCAGGAGTCTTTGGGCACACGTTTGAGTTTCAGCACAGCATTTCATCCGCAGACCGACGGCCAGTCAGAGCGGACTATTCAGACTCTCGAGGACATGCTCCGAGCGTACGTTTTAGACTTTGGTGGTAGCTGGGATCATCATTTACCCTTGGTGTAGTTCTCCTACAACAATAGTTTCCAGGATACCATTCAAATGGCACCTTTCGAGGCTCTATATGGGAGGAGATGTAGATCGCCCGTCTGTTGGACAGAGCTCAGTGAGAGCAGTATTTTGGG
The DNA here is from genome assembly GCA_030015575.1 of Agapanthus africanus. Taxonomy (NCBI): domain Eukaryota; kingdom Viridiplantae; phylum Streptophyta; class Magnoliopsida; order Asparagales; family Amaryllidaceae; genus Agapanthus; species Agapanthus africanus. The sequence continues at coordinate 243,433,240 of JASDDO010000012.1, forward strand.
GCCATAGATCGTACAGGAGACGACCGAGAAGATACAGCTGATTCGAGACAGGATGAGGACAGCTCAGAGCAGGCAGAGATCGAATGCTGACAGGCGCCGCCGCAGATTAGAGTTCGCAGTTGGAGATCACTTCTTTCTGAGGGTCTCTCCAATGAAGGGAGTGATGAGGTTTGGACAGAAGGGGAAGCTTAGCCCCAGATTCATAGGTCCCTTCGAGATCCTCGAGCGTGTGGGTGCACTAGCATATCGTTTGTCTCTTCCACCCGACTTCCCAGATGTTCACCCCGTGTTCCACGTGTCGATGCTTCGCAGATACCTACCTGACCCTTCGCACATGATTCAACATCAGACCGTTCAGCTCGAGCACGACCTTTCGTTCACCGAGCAGCCAGTCGTAATATTGGACTGGTAGGTGAAGAAACCTAGATCGAAGGTCTTGCTATCAGTGAAGGTGCTTTGGCGCAGCCCGAATGGTGAAGAGATCACTTGGGAGGCCGAGGGCGAGATGCGGAAGAAGTTCCCTCATCTCTTTGAAGGTATGCGTAGCTTTATATTTTAAATTTGGGGACGAATTTCTTTAAGGGGAGAAGATTGTAACACCTTAGGATGTATTTAGTGGCTAATTATATTTAAATAAATGGATTTTAATAAAAAGTTTACCAAATCGGTTTTCAAATATTTTATCAAATTTAATAAATATTTTATTAGAATTTTTGTAGGCTGGCACACACTTGTGCATGTAAACTAGGGTTTAAATGGGCTAAACCATAATTAGCAACCATGGTGGGTTAAGCCCTTTGAATTAAGTTTAAATGGTTCATTTTAATTAAAGGTTGATTTTATTATAATTTTGGAAATTATTTGAATTAGTGTAGGGGATGACAAGTAGGTGAGAGAGAGAGAGGCCATGATGGTTTGAGCATGCTTCATTTAATGAAGAGAGAGAGAGAGGAGGGGTTTGACTTGGGGATTATCATTCTCTTGCCTTTCAATTTTTCTCACATCTCTCTCTCACTCTAACTCACTCATACACACACACACTCTTCCTACAGCAGCAGCAGCAGCATCAGAAGCAGCAGCAACATCAGAAGAAGCGGCTGCAGAAGCATCGGCAACAATATTAGCAGCAGCTTCAGCAACAGCAACAGCTCCAGCAGCATCAGCAGCAGTTCCAGCAGCAACATCAGCACCAAGTTCCCTTCTTTTCCTTCTTCCTGCTTCCTAGGATCGAGAGTGGGGTATATTTCTTAACCCTACATCCTAGTTTGCTTAGTTGGTGTGTTTATATCTTCGATTAGTGATTAATTACGCATTTTAGTGCTAAAATGGTATGATGTGTGAAGTTTTGGCATGGTGGTGATTTTGATAGTTAGCATAGCTTAATTAGGTGTTGTTAGGGCCATGTTAACCTAGCTTAAACCCTATTTCACTAAAATACCATCAGGTTTCTGTTTGATGCAAAATCTGTCGTTTTTAAGCAAAATTCTAGCTTCCTGTAATCTGCTGTTGACCCAGTGATTTTAGAATAAATCTGAGTTAACTGGAGTATAGTTGTTAGGTGTTGATCCCATATCCAGAACACGACCCCCAAACTCCACCACTTGGCCGCCGGAAAATTCGTTCTGGCCGCAATTTGCGGCCAGATGAGGTACTTGGGGTTTGGGTTTTTACTCTGTAGGTGTCTGCTGGTATTCTAAGACCTATGGTATATCCAACTTTGTTAAATTATTTCTGTAGGAAAATCTGGGGTCAATTGCCCTATTTCTCGTATTTTTTTAAAACCTTCGCGACACGCGTGATACGTGTGTGGGCTTGGGGTTTCTGCGTATCGCGACGCGTCGGAGTAGTTTCAGGCGCGTAATCACATGTTTTAGCGTATCGCGCATACACGCACTTGTTTTGCGACACGGGTTTTTAGTTTGGCTTTAATGTCGTGTTTTTGTAGATTTGAGCTTATGTGTGATATTTGGTGAAATTCTAGGTTCGCAGGCGAGTACGACGGACGCCGCGAAGAAGGGGAAGCAAGTCGTCGGCTACACTTAGCGCGAGACTACGGTGAGTAGATTTAACATCTACAGGGAAATCGCCCGCATGACGTTATGCGTCAGGGCTGATAGGACCTTATAGCTACATATTGCATTTACCTACATGGATATTATCTGTTGCATATTGCATTCCCTGCTATATGTATATGAAATTAGAATTGATAGAATACTGCACTGTTACTAACGGTTCATGTTGCACGAGCACTAATCTGCATGTTACACACACACCGTTAGTAACTGCCATGACACTCTCACTATAGAATTGCCATGATCATTATACTGTAGTTCATCTCACAAATGATTCGATATGATTAGGATACTTGTGTACGTAACCCTTTACATATTCATGCTTGTGCACGTACTCCTTTACATACTTATGCGTATTCAAACTGTACCTACCTGGATATGCTGATTTTGATAGGAACTGGGAGCCGCATGATGCCTTTTGAAAAACTGAAACTATTTTAAAGAGCGGTTTCTCCCTTTTTCTTATAGTACGACTTGATGCACCTATCACATCGCAGTGATTTACATATTGGTTTTGGATTCCTATGATTTCTGGTTTCGAGGACCGTGGAGTTATTTAAGAAAATATGCACTATTTGAAAACCCGGTTCCTCTTGATATGATATTTTGGTGCGTCCACCACGCGTTTTCTCAGTTCTGAGAAGTGTGCTTGAAACCCGATTCGAGGAGATGGATGATCCGTTGCGGGTTCGTGGTGGACCCGGTATGGTTCCCCGGGACGAGAAATGTTTTTCGTGGATTAGACGATGAGCCTGACAGGGTGGCGAGTACCTACCGGTGGTTGGTTGGTCGTGCCGGTTATCCGGAAGATACTGATCAAGGTCAATAGATGGATGTGGGACGACCCGTACTGCCGGGGCCGAGGGCTGATACCGCAGACGGAGACCGTGGGCTGATCCGGACTGACGGAGCCCGATATATGAGGATTTGCGTGTCGATGCTGGACACGAGTATTTATGATATTTGGGTGCCGATGTTGGACACTCGTGATTCTCTGAGATATACAGGATTTGAGGGCCAATGAGAGTGTCGTCGCCTGGGTTTATTGGGATCTGGGAGCGTGGATGGGCACCGATTATATTTTTCCACGTTGACATTCTGTGTAGATGTTATATTTCCCATGCTCAGCATTCATTATTTTGCATCTCATCCTGTAGTTATATTACCTGATAGAGCACTTGCATGATTATTGCACATACTGCTTATCGCATATAGATATCATCTGCTGGCATATGATAGAGTAGCGCAGTACGTGTATGCTCGCGATTACCTTTATATGTTATCTCTATTCACGAGTTGGCAACTCACCCCTGTTGTGCCACAGTATTTGCAGGTTGCCCCTTGGAGTAGTCGCGGAAGGCTGCTTTCGTACATCTTTTGACACAGATACCATTGCAGTTGGCATACTAGTCCTTTTGCTGATAGGTGGGTTTTTGTGCGGTATCTGTTTATTTTCCACTGTACACACTTTTGTATCTAGTATTCTCCATCTACCTTTATATGTATTCGACTTAGAGACAGTGTGAGGACGCTGATGTATATTATTCGTATTCTGGTGTCAAGCTCGTGGGAGCCGACTTTTTATATGCAGTTTTAGTATTCTGTGATGTTTTTACTTATTGCTCATTTCTTCGCTACGACGTCGTATATTACTCTTGTGGTGATGGTTTCCGCCGTTGGGCGTGATTGCTCCCGGTTGGGGATGCTTTATTTCATTGTATATCATTTTTACTCATATCTTATTTTGTACCCGATTTCGGGGTTAATTTTTACAAAGGAAATGATGCCAAAATTTTTAAGATGATAACTTAAACTTTAAAGATATTATTAAACTACTTAAGGTTTTCCCAAATGTTTTAATCACAAGTTTTCAACACTCACTACTTTTCATGGTTTTGATTTCTGGGTTTCGGCTTACTTAGTCGCGTTACGCCTGCAGACGTTGCGTGGTTAAGTGCCGGTCATTAGTCGAACTTCGGGTCGTGACATATATGTATGCCCTAGAGGCCATTATTGTACATGTGATGTATATTGTAGTGGATGCTTGGACATATTTAGGGAGGACTTTCTTGCTCGACATGATAGTATGCTATCCGGTTGCTCTTTATCTTAACATGTACACTTATAGTCTCTCTATTACATGTTGATAAAGCCCTTAGGATGAGTACTTGACTACCAGGATTATGATGTGGATCATACTCGTGGGGAAGAGGTAGTCGGCAAGTACATCCTTCAAATATTCCTAGTCATGGGAGTATCGAGACAGGGCATCGATACTCCAGTGTATACTAGAGTATACGCTTCTCGACCCATGTGATGGGCGATGGATGATCCCATATCCATTGGTGTTTGACATCAGAGATGGTATACGAGTGCTCAGTGGAGTCTGGGTACACTAGACGGACTCGCCGAGAACTCCTAGATGGAATTATACCTAATGTCGGATAGCAGTTCTCTGGTGACACTAGTACAGGTTAGTCTGTCGACCCGAGATTGTCATAGTGTCTTGTGTGATTCCCACTGTGCTTTAATTTACACCATACCACGGTCAAGAGATCGTGCGAAAATGTGGTTTTTGGGTACAGTCCCGAGTCACATGGAGGCAATGAGCGATAGGAGGGGATTCGTCTCTCCCGGTATTGGGAGTTGATGTTGCGCTATGCTCGATTGGTCAAAACAGGAAATCCTTGGCCAGGGTAGCTGAGTTCTACTGGTATGTGTTATCAGTAGTTTCTCAAACCGTTGTGGACCTTGTATCGGCATGACTTATCAGGCTATTGGGGTCTGACCTTAAACCACCCAAGGATGTGATATGCGACATATCTGACGAAGAGACCGGACTGTACGGTAGTGTTACTGAGTGGATTCACAGGAGTATGAGCATTCTTGCTTGTTGATCTTCTGATCGCTCAATACCCGGGTGGCCGTTACGTTTAGCAGACCGCTTGCGGCTTGTGGGTGTTTGATATGATAATCACCAACTGCCGGCGTATTGACGAGTCTTTAGAGTCCTACATAGAGGTTTCCTGGTTCATGCGAAACGAAGTAGGAGAATATATGTGATATGTGTGGGACCGAGATTAATGCGCGTATGTGATACCGCATTCTATTCTCGTGATATGTGATATTTGTCGGTTATATGTGATATAGCCGGGTTATCGGATCAAGTGTTGATTCGATAAGTTGATTCATATGATATTAGTCGGTTGTATGTGATATATCCGGATTATTAAATCAAGTGTTGATTTAATAATTTAATGTACAATAATATATTTGATATATTAAATTACATCAACTAATGTTAACTCACTTAAGCATTTCTTTTTCTCACTTATGATATATTGATATATGTTAAATGTATTGTTTTCTTTTTGCACACAAAATATATATGTGATATATATTATTGTGTCATGCTAGGTTATACATGAAACAAGGGTGTATGAGACTCACACCATGCTAGGGTTAATGTTAGGGTTTAATATTTATTATTAAGTAATTAAACATCATTTGGAATTAGTCATGGTTGAGCTTTGAGGAAGCTAGTAGAACCTTTGACTTAGTCCTCTTGTTTGTTTTTACTTAAGATATTTATTAACCCAACCTTCACACTTAGCCATGGTTTAGTCTCTATAAGGGTTAAAGCATGACATATACTCACCATGGTTGCATTTCTAACCTCATGAGTTTCATTCATCATCTTCTTCCTCATTTGAGAAAAAGCTTGCTAGTTTTTTTTAAGTGATGAAATATTGTGAGAAAAAGAAATCTAAAGAGAGCCCAATTCCTACTTCATCATCCTCTAATATTAGACATTTTGTTTAAGGTATTTGCTTCACTAATCTACCATAAGTGAAGAGGTAGTATGAGCTTGAGTTTTCTCGACGTAGATCATCTTCGGCCTCGAAGACTTCGAGCAAGTTTACATCTTTCACCTTGTGGAGCCTCTCAAGAGTTCGGGAGATCATTACTCGCAACGAAGGGACATCTATACGGAGCATTTGAAGTGAAGGACCGATCTACAAAGGTTGTATTCCGCATTCACTTAGTTGTAAAGTTGTTTACATATCGGTTCGTTTAAATCTCTAGTTAAGATTCTAGGGTTAGGGTTCTTTAGAACGGCAAAAATTTGAAAACGGCATGGACGATGCCTCCCGAAACCTTGCTGCCTTGCTGAGTAAACCTACAATGGTATCAGAGCCAAGCTAGAGATTTAAATGATGTTTGGTAGATTACGAAACCGAAACTGCTCCGAAACTTGAAACACTAAATCTAGTTTCTGTCGAATTTTTAGAGGTGTCAAAATTTTTTTTAGCAACTGCAGAATATTGTATGTGATATAACATGAACACCATACAAATTTGAAGCATTTCCATAAGTTTTTGGCCGGCCACAACACCCCAAAAACCGAGCAGGCCGGCCCCATTAAGGAATTCTGGCTTCAAATTTTTTCAGTGTTCCAGGGTCTGGGTTTTAGTGTTTCAGGTGTTGCTAGTTCTTGCTCAATTTGCATGTGATGTTAACTTTCTGCAAAGCCAATTCGGAGTGTTTCGTAATAGTAATTCTAATATGTATTCGGGTTATTTAGACGACAAAAAGTTCGAACGGATATCAATAACCTAATTTTTCCCCTGCTGGAAATTTTCCAAGAGTTGGATTTTTTCCGAGTTTAAAATCTTCAGAAAATCATGCAAGCGATTCTGTGGACCCTCTAGAAGAACGATACCCAAACTCGACTTTTTGGATCGCGGAACCGCGGTCATACCCTGGGCTTTGCGGCAGTTCCGTGGCGGCATGAGTGAGGCATGGGTCGGCCCTTCTACGGATGGTTCATGGGAGCTGTGGTGTGTTCTGGGTGCTTTTTGAACTCCGCTCAAGTGTTGAGCTTGTTGGGAAATTTTGGGTGCTTTCTTATTCGATCGAAATGTTTAACTTCGTCTAGCTACCTGTGATTGTGATACAATATTTAGAATCCACTTAATTAGTTATCAGATAACTAGTTTGAATTTTATAAATCTAGCAGTTTAGTCTCATTTGATCGGTTGCCACGGGATTTTGATGTAGATCAAAAGTCCGTCGCAATTACGTAGTGTACGTGGATACTCGCCGGGTAACCTTATTAGATAGCCATACCCCATAGCCCAAACCAAGTGACTGTAGGAGAACCCCGTCGCCAAAAGCATCAGTTCGGGTGCTCACGGCCGCGGTGTTCCGCCTTAGTGCACTTCGTCGACGGCATCGGGGGTGCGGCCGTCTACTAAATTTTCCGACGAGCATTCGATCAGGTTATCGGGAATCTTGTTGAATTACCCGACTGGTTATTGAAAAGTGTTTTCGATATCGAGACTAAAATGCTGGGTTTATAATTGTTAGGCATGTGATGTCTAAGGAATTCATTTGGTTAGGCATGAAATCCAAAGTATGTGATACACTGGGTTTATGATGTCTAAAGTGTTGCGGATTCCAATTTTTGTAGTTTTTCACTTTCTTTTCTGCGACTGTAAGTGTAATATGTGGTGTATCGCCAGTTTCGTTGCTATATGTCAACGATAATTGGATTCGCATATTTACTTACGTTGATGACATATGATGTTATGTGTTGCTGTGATATGTTATATTGGATCGTCATGTTTTGAATAGCCGAGGTTTTTTATGTGAGATGAGAGTTTTTTATTTTCATTCATGTAAAAGCTTGTATGTAATATTCTTTTATTGGGGCACTTCCGGGTTGAGAATGATATCACCATTGATGTATATTATTTACTTTTCCGCATTAGGATAGACCCAAGGAGGAGAGCATAAGTAACCGGGTTCTAGGGTCTAGTGGGAGACCATCTCGAGGAGTCGAGACCGGGTCTCCTAACTCTAGAATTGGGTGGGTTGTTTGCCGCTCTCGTAGGAGTCTAGGGATATGGTTTTGGCTATTCATCGTGACCGTGGACTCCGCGTTTTTTATTGGCTTAATTAAAACACAGAATTCCTAGTATATCCAATATTTCATATATGTTCTTCTGCTGCTGATATTCTGTGATGTGATCACTTGATATGTTGAGATGATTTCTTATATTATATATATGAGATATAATAAATATTGATGCATTCGTTTCTTATGTGATGCTTAAGAAGCATAATTGATGGGACTTCATTAATGAGATTAATGAAATAAAAAGAAAGCTTAAGATGTTGTAGAAACTTATTTAAAAACTGGTAGCTCTAGTTCTTTCTTTGTATAGCGGTATTCCTTGTAGAATATCCAGCACCTTATTCGATAAGGAAAGAGCAGAGATCCCTTCACCGGGAATGACCTCTTTAGCGAAACTGGCAGATGCTACAACCCACTCGGTTTGTCTTTTGATTGCTTCTATAGTTTTTGCTTTGCATAGAGGTATTTGTGAAATATCCCGCACCTTATTCGATAAGGAAAGAGCCGAGATCCCTTCACCGGGAGTGACCTCTTTAGCTAAACTAGTAAAAGCCTCAAAAACACTCCTTTTCAAAATCACTCGATTCTACAACGATATCAAGTTCGTTACGCAAAAGGTTTTATTAAAAATCTGTTGTAGCCCTCCGTTAATTCAGATAAGTAGTATTTAGTACTCGTGCTGCATTTGTTGACCTTGTTAAGGCATAGTGTGCGGTAGCTGATTAATGCTTATCTGCATAAGCATATGATGCGATTGGATTAGGATAATCGTGCGGCCTTGTTGACCTTGTCAAGGGTCGTGCGGGTGGGTTTAATTCAATCAGGAAATGACGGGTTGAACTTGACTTGCGTTCTATGGTTTGTTGACCTTGTCAAGGTCATAGATCGCTCAGGGCAAAATATTATCGGGAATTTCAAGTGTTGAAATTTGCAATGAGATTGCATACCTTTTATGAGATAGTTGGATCCCGATACCCACTGTGAGTAAGAGTTACTCCTGGGAGAGTTTTACACATTACAATCAGCCGATCAAGTAGGTGTCTAGAAAGGTGTTAACGGGGTTACGCCCCTGGGAAAACGAGGTTTATTTTAATTAGGTACGTGCGAAAGCACAGGGAACTTCCCTCAAAGTACTGACACTGGACTGGCCGAAAGATTGGCGAACTTGCAGAGTGTAATTAATCCCGGCTAGTCTTACCTTTTAGGGTTTGAAGTTGATAAAAACAGTAGGAGCCATCCTGATTAGATAAAATAATAACCAATCTAATCTTACAAGAGCGCACCCAGAGTGTTTTCTTCTCTCTCTCTCTCCTGGTAACGACCATGTCATGCCTTAATCAAGATAATAATATGGATGTATTGACCGAACCTGCTTATTATACTGAGATTGGGAACGTTGGTTCCACTCTATCTTATAATTTTTATAAGTCCAAGCAGGAAATAGGGGAATATCCGGATTTCCACGCGACCCAATCGAAGAAGTGCATGTTGATGCATCTTCTTCGGGTGTGTTCATCACCGAGAACAGTTTCTCAGTATCCTCTACGTCTTGGATATATGATACCGGATCAGGATCCCGCATATGTAATAATTTACATGGGCTACATATAGGTAGAGAACTGGGAATGAGTGATATGTCTCTAAGTGTAGAGAATGGTGCAAGTGTAGCAGCCAAATCAGTTGGCAAATTTCACCTTGTATTAATACATTGATTCTGAACGAATGTTATTACATACCGAACCTGATATACAACATTACATCGGTTTCATTAATGAGTTAAAGAAGGATATAATTCTGTATTGGAGGATAATGTTGTGAACATTTTCTTTAATCAAGAGTTCATTGGATCAGGCATGTTATGTAATGGCGTATAAGTTCTAAATCAAATAACAGTTCAAACTATGTAGAACACACACAAGAGGAGTAGTTCAGAAATGAACGAATCCTTCTTGTGGCATTGTAGACTAGGTCATATCAATGCGACACGACTAGCTAAAGTTATATTAAGGATGAATATTAGAATCTATTAAAATTTTCATCTTATGATACTTGTGTAACACCCGAGCCCAATGCTACTATTTTCTGTTATTGGTTGAGCATTAGATATTACGCATTTCATTTATCTTGCTTATTTGGGTCTTACTGTAAAATTTTATCTGGCTAAGTCATTCTGCATATAACAAATTTTAGCATCTAAAATAAAATTAAAAAAAATATTCATCTTGGCCTACTTGACATCCTTAGCCTCGTGGTAGCGTCCGTGCAGTGTGTTCTCGTCCCGTTCAGTGAAACGGGCGAGTTTGGATGGCTACGTGCACGTGCGTGTGTCCGTTTTGAGAGTATGCTTTTTAATCATAAAACATTTCATTTTAAAATTTGGAACCCGCTTAAAATCCTATTATTTGAATTTCGAATTTTTGAACCCAACCCGGGCGCAATTTGGAAATGTTTCATTTGGCGCCAAGATCCTAAATTTTAATATTATTAAAACCTTCGCATATATTTTTCTAACTAACCTGATATCTTACTGTTCATTACCTATCTTTTAAATCTTTAAGTTAACCATATAATATTTTTACAATCTTTTATATCCTTCTTAATTTATTCTCTCAGCCAATCACAACCTCCCCTTTAACCCCGCGGGCCCCACTTTCTCTCTCTCTCTGTCCACTTTTTCCTCTCTCTCCCTCTCCCTCTCCCTCATATATTCTCTCGTACTTCTCTTTATCATTTTTCTCTTCTTGCTTCATGTCTCGTTTCTCATTTCTTTTAACTGTTCTTTTGTTGTCGGAATTCCGTCGTGCCGGTGACGTTTCTCGACGTTCCAGCGAGATACCCCGACCCGTGTGGTTCCTTTGTTCGTCGTTTGGGTTCATTCCGTGAACCGTGCGCCGTCGCGAGTTTTCCCCGCCGACGGTTAACGTTCCGTTTTCCCGATTCGCGACCCATCGAGACAAGTTAATCTTGCTACATGCTATATACTTTTATAATCTTCATTTTATAATGTTATACATTTGAAAATCTTATAGTTTACATATGAAATGTCGTTGAAAAATCGGATATGACAAATCTGAAATTTACTGTACACCTTATCTTATAAAATTCATTATAAATCATAGAAAAATCATTAGTATACGTTATTTAGTTCGTTACGAAGCTAATTCAGAATACTATAACTCTATGAAATATTTACTTGCAAAATAAATTGTTTAATTAACGTAAAATGCAAATGAACACGTCTCTAAACTGCTGTCCAGGGAAATTCCAGCAGCAAACTTTCAACTTTGAATATTCATAACTTTTTGTAGGGATAACCTGAGATACTTATACTTATAAAACTGAAAACCTTATTGAATTATCTTTGTTTTGGTATAAGATACGTCTCTTTTGGAGAACGTTTGTTATTTTTAAGCTATTTTACAAATTAGGGTGACGCTGAATTTCTGAACGGAACCTTCTTGTGCATGGTTAATCAGTACATCTTTTATAGTTACTAATCGCTTCAAATATGTTAACCATATTAATATTATTATATCAATATTTATATCACATATTGTTTAGTCGTACATCCCACATTACCATTTTACAGTTTTATAACTTTTCGGATACCCGTTTGCATCTATCGCATTTAAGATACATATAATTGCAAGCATAGATCACACTATTACATAATAATGTGATATTAACACTCCATGTTTAATAAATTGCATCCTAATTAATATTGGAACTATAAATGTAACCCTAATCGATAACTGTGCATCCATATCCTTGAAATTATATTTATTTACATATCATATTACATGTTCCAGTTTATTGTTCTGATAGTACTCATGCTTGTTTATTTATACATATACTTATGATAGTTTGATTATGAGCACCCACATGACATCTTGTGCTTCCTGACATGACCTGTTACACTTCCTACTTGACATGACATGGTACCGTATACTCTTGACATGACATGACACCCTATACATATCGACTCAACCTGTTAAAACGTAACCTGACCTGTTACCTGATCTCATGCCTAATGCCGACAGACCTAACCACTCCTGCTGTCGATCCAGACAGACCTACCTTTACTTGACTTGTGTTGGCATTAGTCCTCGACTACTGAATACCTGACTTGACATACATAGCTTGGGGGTATGGGGAAATCAAAGGTGAAACCGACTTGTAACTCAACAGTTCGATACATTGTTCTGATCAGTCTTACGGGCTTGGCCAGCTCCGGAGTGTTGATGCTGACATCACTCATCTATCCTACTACCCTTTACTGCTTAGCGGCACGTCTCGGATTCAGCCCCGAGGATCATGACCGTGGTCCCGGGCACGCACGGGATACTATTGAGTTACATCGACGATTCATCAATTGGTTTCAAAGACTATAGAGTAGAAACCTGATAGGACAGTTCAGTCACCATTGCACTTTATCCTGCTCTGTTATTGTACTGCTTTATTCATGTTCATACCTGCACTGCTTATTACCATGTTTACATTATATACTTGATGTCTTGACGCGCTGACGTCTGGGTTTTGCATGGCCCAGATTCCGTACCACTGTCGACGACCGAGCTGGAGTACTTCAGCCAGCAGGCTGATTCGAGTTCTATAGTGGTCAGTTCATTTATTGCATTTTATTCCCAGGTGTGATCCCGCATTATGGGACGTACCCTTCTATTATTGTATTGGATCATTAGCTTCCGCACTTACTGTTTATTGATTCCTGTTATTATGGATTTGGACATGTGTTAGATTAGTATTTATCTTGTTCTTGATATCCTTACAACCGTAATGTGACTGTGGATGGATGCTTCCTACCCACAGGTAGCATGGTTGGCTATGTCACGTGCCCAATCTTGCGTACTCTGGGAAGCGGGGCGTGACATGGTTCTTTTGGTATCAGAGCCATAGGTTAGTCGGGTTGATTCTTTTGTAGTTGGGTATTGTACCCAATACACGAATCAGAATGCCCGTGTTTAGGAAACATGTCCAGCCACATTGACCGTTTTACCATTCTTGAATCACATTCTTCCTGATTATATCTTTTACGACGTGCAAACTTACTTTGCGTGTCGACTCGGAAACCTGATTTCTTGTTATCCCTAGGACTTGGGCGACTTGGGTGGAGTTAAGTAATTGCGGCTATGATACCGCGGCATAGCTACAATGCAGCACTCTATTTAAGTATCTTGGAGTTCTAGCCTTGATCCACATTCAGAATCTATCATCATGCTAATGTTGGGTGTTTTGAGTTCAGGATTATGACAGGTAAGAAGTTGAAGACGTACCAGAGGCGTGTGAACGAAGCCGCCATGCTTGGAGTGATAAGAGGAATGCTGGAAATCAAAGAAACAGCCCGAGCTGATCCAGCAGCAAGCGGACTCGTTTCAGGAAGGTTTGCAGATCGTTCAGCAGTCTGTGAACAAGATTGGAACTAGACCAGTTGACCGAGGAGGGACCGTGGCAGAGTTCAGACGTGTGGGTCCTACTACTTTCACTGGTTTGGAGGAGCCGTGCCAGCCGAGCAGTGGCTAGTCAGCACGGAGAATTTGCTGATTGCGGCACAGATTCCAGAGGACAAAGGAGTTGATGTGGTGCGCATTCAACTAGTGGATTACGCCGAGAGTGGTGGCTTGTGGAGGAGAATCGTTTGCCCAAGCTAAGCAGTTGGGCGGATTTCTCTAAGAGTTTCCTGGAGAAGTTCTTTCCGCGGACTGCACGGGAGGAAATGGAAGAGAAATTTATTGGGCTGAGGCAGAATGGAGCAACCGTGGACGTGCATGCAGCAGAATGGACGAGACTCAGTAGTCTTGCTGGACCTTTCGTGGCCAACAATGTAGACAGCGGTTGCAGTAAGGAAGCAGTTCTGTCGGGCCAGTCGAGTTTAGGGCTAGGCCGACAAACAGTGTTCTTGCAGCTATGGAAGTTGATAGTAATGAAGAGCCGGCAGTTGTTCGCGATTTTATGGACGTATTTGAAGATATATCGGGCTTACCGCCGAAGCGAGATGTGGAGTTCGCGATTGACCTTATTCCTGGTGTAGCGCCAGTATCAAAATCTTATTATCCGATGGCACCGGTGGAATTGGAAGAAGTTAAGAAACAAGTGGGTGAATTACTCGAGAAGGGATGGGTTCGAAGCAGCAACTCACCGTGGGGAGCTCCAGTTCTTTTAGTAAAGAAGAAGGATGGCACGAGAAGGATGTGCATTGATTATCGAGAATTGAACCGGGTGACTATTAAGAACAAGTACCCGATCCCTCGCATTGGAGAACTTTTGAGCAGCTCAGTGGCACGAGGGTATTCTCGAAACTGGATTTGCGATCAGGATATCATCAGGTCCGAGTAAAAGCAGAAGACATTTGCAAGATGGCGTTTCGAACTCGATATGGACATTTCGAGTATCTAGTGATGCCCTTCGGAGTGACTAATGCGCCAGCAATATTTATGGATTTGATGAACAGGATCTTTTCACCGTTCTTGGACCAGTTTATTGTGGTATTCATTGACGACATTCTGGTGTACTCGAAGAGTCCGGAGGAGCATGCTGAGCATTTAGGGATCGCACTGCAGACGCTGAGACAAGAGAAGTTATCTGCGAAAATGAGTAAGTGTGAATTCTGGCTGGAAGAAGTGAAGTTTCTAGGGCATGTCGTGTCGGGCGATGGAATCGCCGCCGATCCCGAAAGGATTTCAGCAGTTCGAGATTGGCCTATTCCAAAGAATGTTGCGGAGATAAGAAGTTTCCTTGGACTCGCCGGTTACTACAGAAGATTTGTGGAGAACTTCGCGCGTTTAGCTGAGCCGTTAACCAAGCTTACGCGTAAGGAGGTACCGTTTGTTTGGACGGATGGATGTGCTTTAGCCTTCGAGACGTTGAAGCAGAAGTTGATAACCGCCCCGATCCTGACCGTACCGGATGATTCAGGAGGACTGGTGATTCACAGCGACGCATCTGGAAAAGGATTGGGATGTGTTTTAATGCAGAATGGGAAAGTCGTCGCTTACGCATCGAGACAACTGAAGACTCATGAGAAGAATTATCCGACTCATGACTTAGAGCTTGCAGCCGTGATCTTCGCCCTGAAGATTTGGAGACACTACCTTTTGGGCGAGAGAGTCGAAGTCTTTACGGATCACAAGAGTTTGAAATATGTGTTCACTCAGAAGGAGTTGAACATGAGGCACGCAGATGGTTGGAGCTGATGGCCGACTACGACCTTGATCTTAAGTACCATCCGGGAAAAGTTAACGTCGTGCCAGATGCGCTAAGTCGGTTACCAGCAATTCAGATATTGACTGCACAGAGAGAGATCGTTGCGGATTTTCGGAGATTTGACTTGGAGGTTGTGCTACCACATGCTACAGGACAGTTGATGCAGTTGCAAGTACAGTCGTCCTTAGTTGAGAAGATTAAAGCGACACAATCGCAGGATCCTAGACTGCAAAGGTTTCGAGAGCAGGTTGAAGCCGGACTACGAACCGATTTACTGATCCACGAAGACGGTTCGTTGAGATATGGTAGTCGTGTGTGTGTGCCAAAAGGAGATGTGCGTGAAGAGCTCATGAAGGAGGCACACAGTTCAGCTTACTCTGTACATCCAGGAGGGACAAAGATGTACCGAGATTTTCGACAGCACTTCTGGTGGGAAGGTATGAAACGGGAAATTGCTCGCTTCGTGGCTAAGTGCTTGGTGTGTCAGCAAGTCAAGGCTGAACACCAACGGGTTGCTGGTTTGTTGCAACCACTTCCGATTCCTCAGTGGAAGTAGGAACTTATAACCATGGATTTCGTAACGGCTTTACCGCGGAGTCCAAAGGGCAACAATGCTGTATGGGTGATTGTCGATCGGTTGACCAAGGCAGCTCACTTTATTCCTTTTCGGGTTGGTCAATCGACAGAGACTTTGGTAGAGCGATACATGCAGGAGATTGTCAGATTGCATGGAGTGCCGGTAAGCATCGTGTCCGATCGGGACACTCGATTCTTGTCGCACTTTTGGAGGAGTTTACAAGAAAGTTTGGGGACTCGATTGAAGTTCAGCACGGCTTATCATCCTCATACTGATGGACAATCGGAGAGAACGACCCAGACCCTTGAAGATATGTTGAGGGCTTGCAGGTTGGACTTCAAAGGTTCTTGGGAAGATCATCTACACCTGGTGGAGTTTTCGTACAACAATAGCTTCCAAGCAACTTTTCAGATGGCTCCGTTGGAAGCACTGTATGGTCGTAAGTGCCGTTCACCTGTTTGTTGGGATGATGTTGGTGAACGAAGGTTACTAGGACCAGATTTGGTGGTACAGACAGTCGAGAAGGTGAATACAATCAGGAAGCATATGAAGGCAGCTCAAGGCAGACAGAAAAGTTGGGCCGACACGTCAAGAAGACCTCTAGAGTTCGCCGTGGGTGATTTGGTATTCCTGAAGATATCATCGACTAGAGGGGTGATTCGCTTTGGGAGTCGGGGAAAGCTTAGCCCTCGATTCGTTGGACCTTTCGAGATATTGGAGAATGTTGGAGAGGTAGCGTACCATTTGGCGTTACCACAGTCCTTGGCAGGAGTGCACGATGTGTTTCATGTATCTCAACTACGGAGGTATGTTCGAGATGAAACCCAAGTATTGGATCATTCGGAGTTGACTGTACGGGAGGACCTAACTTTTGAAGAGCGACCAGTTGAAATCAAGGATCGGAGAGAAAAGGTTCTTAAGAACAAGGTTATCCCCCTTGTGCTCGTTTCTTGGGGTAATCGATCGCATGGAGAGTCCATGTGGGAGCGAGAAGACGAGATCCGACAGAAGTATCCTCACCTTTTCCTGTAGTCTTCTATCTTGTATTCTTGGAATTTCGAGGACGAAATTCTTTTGTAGTTGGGTATAATGTAACACCCGAGCCCAATGCTACTATTTTCTGTTATTGGTTGAGCATTAGATATTACGCATTTCATTTATCTTGCTTATTTGGGTCTTACTGTAAAATTTTATCTGGCTAAGTCATTCTGCATATAACAAATTTTAGCATCTAAAATAAAATTAAAAAAAATATTCATCTTGGCCTACTTGACATCCTTAGCCTCGTGGTAGCGTCCGTGCAGTGTGTTCTCGTCCCGTTCAGTGAAACGGGCGAGTTTGGATGGCTACGTGCACGTGCGTGTGTCCGTTTTGAGAGTATGCTTTTTAATCATAAAACATTTCATTTTAAAATTTGGAACCCGCTTAAAATCCTATTATTTGAATTTCGAATTTTTGAACCCAACCCGGGCGCAATTTGGAAATGTTTCATTTGGCGCCAAGATCCTAAATTTTAATATTATTAAAACCTTCGCATATATTTTTCTAACTAACCTGATATCTTACTGTTCATTACCTATCTTTTAAATCTTTAAGTTAACCATATAATATTTTTACAATCTTTTATATCCTTCTTAATTTATTCTCTCAGCCAATCACAACCTCCCCTTTAACCCCGCGGGCCCCACTTTCTCTCTCTCTCTGTCCACTTTTTCCTCTCTCTCCCTCTCCCTCATATATTCTCTCGTACTTCTCTTTATCATTTTTCTCTTCTTGCTTCATGTCTCGTTTCTCATTTCTTTTAACTGTTCTTTTGTTGCCGGAATTCCGTCGTGCCGGTGACGTTTCTCGACGTTCCAGCGAGATACCCCGACCCGTGTGGTTCCTTTGTTCGTCGTTTGGGTTCATTCCGTGAACCGTGCGCCGTCGCGAGTTTTCCCCGCCGACGGTTAACGTTCCGTTTTCCCGATTCGCGACCCATCGAGGCAAGTTAATCTTGCTACATGCTATATACTTTTATAATCTTCATTTTATAATGTTATACATTTGAAAATCTTATAGTTTACATATGAAATGTCGTTGAAAAATCGGATATGACAAATCTGAAATTTACTGTACACCTTATCTTATAAAATTCATTATAAATCATAGAAAAATCATTAGTATACGTTCTTTAGTTCGTTACGAAGCTAATTCAGAATACTATAACTCTATGAAATATTTACTTGCAAAATAAATTGTTTAATTAACGTAAAATGCAAATGAACACGTCTCTAAACTGCTGTCCAGGGAAATTCCAGCAGCAAACTTTCAACTTTGAATATTCATAACTTTTTGTAGGGATAACCTGAGATGCTTATACTTATAAAACTGAAAACCTTATTGAATTATCTTTGTTTTGGTATAAGATACGTCTCTTTTGGAGAACGTTTGTTATTTTTAAGCTATTTTACAAATTAGGGTGACGCTGAATTTCTGAACGGAACCTTCTTGTGCATGGTTAATCAGTACATCTTTTATAGTTACTAATCGCTTCAAATATGTTAACCATATTAATATTATTATATCAATATTTATATCACATATTGTTTAGTCGTACATCCCACATTACCATTTTACAGTTTTATAACTTTTCGGATACCCGTTTGCATCTATCGCATTTAAGATACATATAATTGCAAGCATAGATCACACTATTACATAATAATGTGATATTAACACTCCATGTTTAATAAATTGCATCCTAATTAATATTGGAACTTTAAATGTAACCCTAATCGATAACTGTGCATCCATATCCTTGAAATTATATTTATTTACATATCATATTACATGTTCCAGTTTATTGTTCTGATAGTACTCATGCTTGTTTATTTATACATATACTTATGATAGTTTGATTATGAGCACCCACATGACATCTTGTGCTTCCTGACATGACCTGTTACACTTCCTACTTGACATGACATGGTACCGTATACTCTTGACATGACATGACACCCTATACATATCGACTCAACCTGTTAAAACGTAACCTGACCTGTTACCTGATCTCATGCCTAATGCCGACAGACCTAACCACTCCTGCTGTCGATCCAGACAGACCTACCTTTACTTGACTTGTGTTGGCATTAGTCCTCGACTACTGAATACCTGACTTGACATACATAGCTTGGGGGTATGGGGAAATCAAAGGTGAAACCGACTTGTAACTCAACAGTTCGATACATTGTTCTGATCAGTCTTACGGGCTTGGCCAGCTCCGGAGTGTTGATGCTGACATCACTCATCTATCCTACTACCCTTTACTGCTTAGCGGCACGTCTCGGATTCAGCCCCGAGGATCATGACCGTGGTCCCGGGCACGCACGGGATACTATTGAGTTACATCGACGATTCATCAATTGGTTTCAAAGACTATAGAGTAGAAACCTGATAGGACAGTTCAGTCACCATTGCACTTTATCCTGCTCTGTTATTGTACTGCTTTATTCATGTTCATACCTGCACTGCTTATTACCATGTTTACATTATATACTTGATGTCTTGACGCGCTGACGTCTGGGTTTTGCATGGCCCAGATTCCGTACCACTGTCGACGACCGAGCTGGAGTACTTCAGCCAGCAGGCTGATTCGAGTTCTATAGTGGTCAGTTCATTTATTGCATTTTATTCCCAGGTGTGATCCCGCATTATGGGACGTACCCTTCTATTATTGTATTGGATCATTAGCTTCCGCACTTACTGTTTATTGATTCCTGTTATTATGGATTTGGACATGTGTTAGATTAGTATTTATCTTGTTCTTGATATCCTTACAACCGTAATGTGACTGTGGATGGATGCTTCCTACCCACAGGTAGCATGGTTGGCTATGTCACGTGCCCAATCTTGCGTACTCTGGGAAGCGGGGCGTGACAACTTGCCAGTCTTGTGTCAAAGATAAAATGACCAATACTCCGTTTACTTGAAACAGAGAAAGAGTTACTAAACTCTTGGGACGGATACATGATGATGTATACGGTCCTATGTCTACAAATGCCAAGGTTAGTTCTTCGTACTTCATTATATTCACTAATCTTCTCTCAGGATTCGGACATATGTTCTTGTTGAAACACAAGTCTTAAACTTTTGAGAAATTCAAGGAATATAAGCTTGAAATTGATAACCAGACGGGTAGAAGTATTAAAATCCTTCGATGTGATCGGGGAAGAGAATACTTGCGCATGGAGTTCCTGGAGTTTCTGAAAGGAGAATGTGATTCTCTCTCAGGTTACTCCTTCATATACACCACATCACAACGGTGTATCGGGGCGGAGGTATCGCACCCTATGAGATATGGCGCACTCTATGATGAGTATTGCTGAGTTACCTGTTTCCTTTTGGAGTTATGCACTTGAGAAGTTGCATACCTATTGAATGGGGTTCCGTCCAAATCAGTGCCTACCACTACATATGAGATATGCAATGGGAAGAGACCATGTCTTAAACGAGTTAAGATATAGGGTTGTCAGGGCTATGTTGAAAAGCAAAATCCGGACAAGCTTGAGGCAAGGTCAGTTCTGTATAAGTTTGTTAGGATATCCCAAACATTTGCGAGGGAATATCTTCTACCACACTGAGGAGCAAAATAGGTTTTGTTTTCTCAGCATGCCACCTTTTTAGAAAAGAAATTTCTTGTGAAGAAATTTATGGTCATAAGGTAGAACTGGAAGGAGTTCCGGCTAGACAAACTAACAGCTGATGATTTGGTGAAACCAAAGGATTCAATAGTCTCCAACGAACCTCAGCCTCTCCATGAATCTGGTAGGGTTCCTCATCCACTTAAGAAATACTACGGTCTTCTCGGTGACAGTGGGAGCGAGGATTGCATCATGATAGATGATGGCCCAACTAGGTTCATACAGGCCATCACGAGTGGGGACTCTGTGAAAATGCTGGATGCTATGCGATCAAAGATGGAATCCATGCACACCAACAAAGTATGACTTTACTTATTTCACCTGAAAGGGTAAAACCCGTTGGGAGCAAATGGATCTTGAGAAGATTCTTGGTGTAAATGGAAAAGTTGAGACTTTCAAAGCTATGCTTAAGTCCATCAGGATCAATGCAAGCATCGCGGAGTTGGAACATCTGTTTTGATGTGACAGTCAAAGAGTTTGACATCATCAAAATGGTAGATAAACCTTGTATATACAAGAAGGTTGTAGAGAGTGAGATTGTCTTACACGTATTGTACGTAGATGACATACTCTTGATAGGAAATGGTTTCCAATGCTACACTCGGTCAAGCTCCTCTTATCACGGGGATTCTCCATAGAAGATATGGATGATACCTACTACATCTTGTGGATTATGATCTATGGTGATAGATCTAAGTGGATGTTGGGAGTGTCCCAAATCTAGGTATATTAACACCGTACTAAAGGGGTTTAGTATGGAAGATTCTAAGAGTGGTGGTTCGCCCACTTACTGAGGAATCACTCTCTCCAAAAAGATGTCTTCCAAGACTGATTTGGAGAGAGCTCGCGTACAAGGGATACCCTATGCTTCGGCAGTAGGGTTTATTATGCATGCGATGTTATGTACCAGACTAGATGTAGCTATATCACTAGGTATAGTGACCAGGAATCAATCGGATCTTGGGAGAATCACTGGAAAGCTCTGGAAGACATTCTTAAGTACTTGAGAAGCACTAAAAGAAAGTTCTTGGTTCGAGCTTCCAGAGTGATAAGGATGGCTGAAAGTCAGTCACAGGCATTGTCTTTACCCTCAGTAGAGGGACGGTATATTGGAAGAGTTCCAAGCTTACCGTGACTAGACGATGAAGGCTGAATACATCGCTACCAACAATACTACCAAAGAGGTTGTCTGGACATTTCTTGTTCATGAGATGAACAAGGTTCCTACCATTGTGCGTCCAATAACTGTTATTGAGACAACAATGGAGTTGTGGCTTTGTCCTAGGAACGCAGGTCCCATCAGCGTTCCAAACATATGCTGAGGCTAGTATCACCTGATCAGGGAGATGGTTGATCTCCAAGGGATCGAGGTCAGGAGAGTAGACATGAAGGATAACACAGCGGATCCACTCACAAAGCCCTTACCCTAGAGAGACTTCTATAGGACGTTGAGTATGAGATACTGCAACAAATGGCCTTAGTGCAAGTGGGAGATTGTTAGTTATATGTATGCCCTAGAAGCCATTACTGTACATGTGATGTATATTGTAGTGGATTCTTGGACATATATAGGGAGGACTTTCTTGCTCGACATGATAGTTGTTAGTTATATGTATGCCCTAGAGGCCATTACTGTACATACGATGTATATTGTAATGGATGCTTGGACATATATAGGGAGGACTTTCTTGCTCGACATGATGGTATGCTATCTGGTTGTACTTTATCTTAACATGTACTTTGATTGTCTCTATGTTACATGTTGATAAAGCCCTTAGGATATGTACTGGACTACTGGGACTATGATGAGATCATACTAGTGAGGCCACGGTAGTCGACGAGTACATCCTATAACTGTTCCTAGTCGAGGGTGTATCGAGACAGGGCATCGATACACCAGAGTAGACTAGCGTATACGCATCTTGACCCATATGATGGGCGATGGATGATCCCATATCCATCGGTGTTTGACATCAAGGATGGTGTACGGGTGCTCAGTAGAGATTGGGTACACTGGACGGACTCACCGAGAACTCCCAGATGGTATTATACCTCACGTCAGATGGCAGTTCTCCGGTGACACTGGTACAGAGTAGTCTGTTGACCCGAGATCGTCATAGAGTCTTGTGTGATTCCTACTGTGCTTTGATTTCCATCATACCACGTCCAAGAGGGGGTGCAAAAAGGTGGCTTTTGGGTACAGTCCTGAATCACATGGAGGTAATGAGCGATAGGAGGGGATTCGTCTCTCCCGGTATAGGGAGTTGATGTTGTGCTGTGTTCGATTGGCTATAACTGGAAATCCCTGGCTAGAGTTGCTGAGATTTACTGGTAAGTGTTATCAGTAGTTTCTCGAACTGTTATAGACCTCAAATCGACACGACTTATCGAGCTACTGGAGTCTGACGTTTACCACCCCTAGGCGAGATATGCGACATATCGACGACGAGACCGGACTGTACGGGAGTGCTACTGATTGGATTCACAGGAGAATGTACATGCTTGCTTGTTGATCTTCTGAGCGCTCAATACCTGGGTGGCTGTTACGTTTAGCTGACCGCTTGCAGCTTGTGGGTGTTTGATATGATTATCACCTACTGCCGGTGTATTGACGATTCTTTAGAGTCCTACACAGAGGTTTCTTGACTCAGGAAAAACGGAGTAGGAGCACATATGTGATATGTGCGGGACCGAGGATAATGCGGTATGTGATATCGTATTGGATTCTCGCGATATGAGATATCGCCCGGGTATATATGATATAGCCGGGTCATCGTATTAGTCGGTTATATGCGATATAGCCGGATTGTCGGATCAAGTGTTGATTCGATAATTTAATGTATAATAATATATATGATATATTAAATTACATTAACTAATATTAGCTCACTAAAAGATTCTTTTTCTCACTCGGGTAATACATTGATATATATGCGATTTATGTTAATTGTATTATTTTATATTGTTACGATAAATATTATATATGTGATATATAATATTGTAACATGATATGATAACTAATGCAACATGTTTAGTGGAGATTAAACAAGGTTAGAGTTTGTTTTGGGTTAGTTCCTTCTTGATGATTCTAGAAGGTTTCTTTTTGTTTTGTGCAAGATATTTTCCAATGACTCATGCTTTAACCCAACCCAAACCCTAGCCCTTGGTTAATTCTCTACAAAGGTTTAGCAACCATGGTTGCATTATTCATCATTATCTTCTTTACATTATTCGTCACAAAAGGATTCTATTATTATTCATCTTCTTCTTCCTTCTTCTTTTCATGGAAAAAGCTTACTAGCTTTTTTCCAAGTGATGAAAATGAGTGAGAATAAGAACATAAAAGAGAGCAAAAATCCTACTTCATCATTCTCATCTATCCTTGCCCTTTAGATGAGATTGTTCACTTTATTTAGTGAGTGTTAGCTTGTGTTAATGAAACTTCAAGGTAGATCATCTTTGTTATCGAAGGTCGGAAGCAAGACTGCATCTTTCTCTTCGCGGAGCCTCTCGAGAGTCTGGAACACGATGAACGCAGCGAATGGACCTCAACACGGAGCTTAAGAAGTGAAGGACCGGATCTACAAAGGTTGTAATCCCTCTCACTTAGTGTTAAAGTGTTTAACATGCTTGTTTTCGCATAAACTCTAGTTTAAAGATCCGGCATTGCGTTGTTCGGCACTGCTAAAATTTAAATCGGGCATGGTTGATGCCTCGTAGACCCTTGTGGCAGTGCATAGCAACCCTACAGTGGTATCAGAGCCAAGCTAGAGCTTTAGGCGAAGTCTAAGCGAAGTTTAAAGTCCGATCGAACCCGGATACCCCAATACGAACCCTTCTCTGGACAATTTTCAAAAATGTGTTTTTTTATGAATTAAAAATGCTCAGGAAAACAAGCAGGAAAAACTAAGAATTACTGTGAAGTACGGCCCACTAATTCTTTCATTTCGCCGCGGAACCGCCGCCAAACCCTTGTTTTGGCCGAGGTTACGTGGCCAAAATTTTGAATTAGTCCCTGGAACTTCATATATTTATTCTTATGTCCTTTATTGTCATTTTTTTCTGAGAATATTTTAATTCCACTCAAGTGTTGAGTTTTTCTAGGGTTGTATTGGGGACTCGTTGATTCGATCGGATAATTTAACTTCATTTAGTTTTGTCCGGGTAATTTTTAGAACGTGTTAAAAAGTTCGAACGGATATCAATAACTCACGTTTTACCCTGCCGGAAAATTTCCAAGCGTTGGATTTTTTCGTAGTTTAGGAACATTCTAAGTAATGCAAGTAACGCAGTGGATCCTCTAGAAGACAACAAACCTTAACTCGATTATGTGACCGTTTTGAACTGCCTCTAAACCTTCGGGTTTGTGGCAGTACGGCGTGCCACATGTGAGGCGTTGGCTTGACCCTTCTACGGCTGGACCATTGGTACTGTAGCATGTGATGGATATTCTTAAACTAATTTCAAGTGTTGAGAACTATTTGGGAAATCTTGGGTGTTTGATCATGTTGGAGATAGTGCCCTTAGAGTCAATTATTGGATCACAGGCACGTGATTGCGATGATTGAGGGAGGACCTATCCCGGTAGGACAGTCTTACTCAAGATGATAGTATGCTATCTGGTTTACCTTTATCATCGTGTACTGCTTTAGGCGACCTTACAGGTCACTATTGCACGTTGATAGAGCCCCTAGGATTCTTGCTTGACTGCCAGCAGTATGAAGGCGATCATATACGTAGGAGCTGGTAGTCTATAAGCACATCCTTAAAAGGTCCCTAGTCGTGGGAGTTTCGAGACAGGGCATCGATACTCCAGAGTAGACTAGTGTATACAGTCGAGACCCCGACGAGGGGCGGTGGCCGGTCTCACAAGCCACTGGTGTCAGTTGGTTCACCTAAGACGTATACAGTTGCTCATTGGGTTATGAGTACATCGGAAAGAACTCGCCGGGAATATACTAGTTGGTCTTATACCTGACGTCAGATAGCAGTTCCCTGGTGACATGTGTACAGGTTAGTTCATCGACCTGAGATCCTCATTTGTCTCGTGTGAGTTCCCACTGTACATTGATTACTACCCTACCACGCTCAAAGGAGACGTGGAAACAGGTTTTTGTTGGGTACAGTCCCGAGCCACATGGAGGCAGTGAGCGGATCTGCAGGGGTTCGTCTCTCCCGGTATTAGGGGTGAGGTCGCGCTGTGTCTAGGAGAGCCATTACACAAAGCCCTCGGCTGAGGCAGGAGATTTACTGGTAGATATTCCAGTAGTATCTCAGGGTGTTCTGGGCTACACTCCGACACGACTTGTACCGTTTTTGGGGGTCTGACTTTTACCAACCCCTAGGCCCGCCATGCGATGCTCATAGACGAACGGACAGGACTGTACGGATATTGCCACTGACAGGCTCAGTAGGGTGTCAGGATGAGATCGCTCATCGACGTCCCTTTTGGTCAATACCTGGTAGCCCGTTACGTATAGGCTAATATCTCTGACGTGCTAGTGGTTAAATCCATAACCAAAGTATTGACGAGTCTTTAGAGTCCCCCACAGACCAGTTTCTCAAGTTTTGGGCGAAACGCTGTAGAGGCCGTATGGAGATATGGCAGGGTTCGATCAGATACGTGCGGTATTGCACGGATCATAATCGGACGGATAATACTAGCGGGCTTTGGTTTAAGCCGGATCCTAGTATTGTACAGTGTAGATTTTGTCTCATTGCATTTGTATTCGGTCGGAATACAAATGCGGGTATGTATATATAGTAGCGGGGTTTTCCTGTAATTTATTACGGGATCAGTTTTTGGAGTTGCCAGTTTGTTTTTTGTTTCGGCCATATTTCTTTGTATCTTTCATTGTCTGAAGATTGGTGGAGGAAGGCTTATTTGCATTTGTGCAAATAAGCATTTTGGAGGGTGGTCTTTGCATATTATTGTATCATGATAATTCTACCACCATTTGACTTCTTCTTCTCATCATTTCTTGACTTTTGTGATGGTGATGGGTTATGATGAGGTTGGTGGAGTGTTGGTTTTGATTGGTGATGATTTCTTCTCATCATCTTTTTTTTCTCTCTCTTGGATGGATAATAACTTCCTCCCTGTAAGTCTACGCTAGCGCCCCGGCCGTCTACAGACGCCAAATGCGGAACAAAAACTTTTTAACTGGCGCTATCGTATACTTTAACCCGGATCTGCCATTATTGCTAAACTAACAAACTGTAAAGAGTGTAGAAAGGTTATACCGAACGATCCGAGTCCTTCGTTCTTTAACCATCATCCCACGCTCCGTTGCGGCTGCTCCGATCTCGTCGATCTCCGATATCCTCGTCGAGGTGGCACCACGTCGACGATTCTTTAAACGGGCTCCCGCCTCTGACTTGAGGCAACTCGGTCGTCAAGTTTGCTCAAAGAGATGACCAAGAATGATGTAGAGAATGAGTAGATGACTTTGTCTCACTTTGTCCAAGTCCGTGGACGATCGGTTAATGAAGTTGCCGAGGGAATCGGGTGATGGAATGAAATGAGCTGTGAATTCCATACACCCCAAAAAACTATCATAATCTTTTCAAGTGAAACAACAAGTGTGTGAGAGAGAGGAGGGGGGCCGTCCACTTATAGGAGTGGGGGGGGGTGACCGTAGGAGCAAAGATGGTGACCTTAAGAAAATATCATGTGTGAACACATGAAAATATCAAGCACAAATATCTTAAGGAAAACAAGAATACATTGAAATCAAAGCATGAGTCACAATCCTTGTCACCGCTTTCTAGAAACTTCTAGAACCTTCTAGAAGCATGACTCACCCTCATCCAAGAAAAGATAAATCCGTCTTTAACCGAATGTTGAAAGACGGCTGATAGAAAACTGGAAACTGGCAACTTCCAAAAGTGATCCTGAAACGACTTTCAGGATAACCCCGTAACTGTATAAATATACCCGCATTTGTATTACGACCGAATACAAATGCAACTGAGACAAAGATATTATACCTACTCAATATAATACTCGGATCCGGCTTAAACCAAAGCGGACCAGTATCATCTGCCCGAAAAATAACACGTGCGTAAACGCACGTGCATTTTCCGAACCCTGCCATAAAACCATACGGCCTCTACAACGTTTCGCCCGAACTTGGGAAACGTCTGTGGGGGACTCTAATGACTCGTCAGTACCCTGGCAGTGGGTTTAACCACAAACCGTCAGCGGCACTAGCAATGCGTAACGGCTGCCCATGGACTGACGTCAAGGGAGGCTGATGAGCGAACTCATCCAGAAACCCTACTGAGCCTAACAGTGACAATGTATATACAGTCCGGTCCGTTCGTCTATGAGTATCGCATATCTGCCTAGGGGGCTAGTAACGTCAGACCCCCAATAGCAGTATAAGTCGTGTCGGAGTGTAGCCCAATAACACCCTGAGATACTACTGGAGTACCTACCAGTAAATCTCCTGCCATGGCCATGGACTTTGTGTAATGGCTCTCCTAGACACAGCACGACCTCGCCCCCAATACCGGGAGAGACGAATCCCCTGCCGATCCGCTCACGTGCCTCCATATGGCTCGGGAGTGTACCCAAAAACTACCTGTTTGCACGACTCCTTTGAGCCGTGGTAGGGTAGAAATCAAAGCACAGTGGGAACTCACACGAGAGAAATGACGACCTCAGGTCGATGAACTAACCTGTACACATGTCACCAGGGAACTGCTATCTGACGATATGTATAATACCAACTAGCAGGTTCTCGGCGAGTCCTGTCCGGTGTACTTATAACCCAATGAGCACCTGTATACATCTTAGGTGATCCAACTGACACCAGTGGCTTGTGAGACCGGCCACCGCCCCTCGTCGGGGTCTCGACTGTATACACTAGTCTACTCCGGAGTATCGATGCCCTGTCTCGAAACTCCCACGACCAGGGACCACAATTAAGGATATGCGTATAAACCACCCAACTCTCACGTATATGATCGCCATCATACTGTTGGTGGTAAAGCAAGATCCTAAGGGCTCTATCAAAGTGTAACATGTAATCAGTCACCTGATCATGTACACGACTGATAAAGGCAAACCAGATAGCATACTATCATCTTGAGTAAGACTGTCCTACCGGTATAGGTCCCCCGCAATCATTGCAATCGCGTACCTGTGATCCAATAATTGACTATGAGGGCACTATCTCCAACAATCTCCCACTTGCACTCAAGGCTAATTATTGCGATGTCGACTACTCACAGCCCGTGTGAAACCGAACATCCAACTCCTCTACTAATCAGTATCACAAAGCCCGTTTGTAAAACTATTGTGTTCGAGAAATAGCCTTAGTGAGTGGATCCGCCTAGAAGTTTCTTTCTATATCTCTCTTAATCTCAAGTTCGCGGAGAAAGCCATCTCCCGAATTGAGTAATACCTGTCTTAGAATATGTCTGGATATCTGATGGGACCTAGTTCATAAATGAACTCCAAATCCAAACTTCTTAGACTGTATCGATCACTGAACCTAATCAGTATCCGGCACCATGCCTCCCACAGTATTCTCTTAGACCACCTGTCCATAATACTGTCCCTCTTCGTCAGAGGGAAAAACTATAACTCTGACAATCACTCTGTCAACCATGTCACCTTTGAAGCTTGGAATGATAACCGTCTCCCGAAGGAGGCTGCCGTCATCAAATCCGTAGAACATGTACTTATGTTCTAAAACTGCTTCCTTATGTTTCTCCAGGATTGGATTAATACAAACTTATTGCATCTAGTGCAAAACCAACATTTGGTGTGGTACTTGACATCTCATGATTGACTCAATTGCCTAAGCAAGTGATCTGCCAATCATGCACATCCCTCTCCCCTTTAGTCTGTAAGACACCTTTAGAGAGGGTGACTCCATCACCTGCAGGTACACCACCATGCTAGGAGTCATCTATTCTAAAAACCATTAGAATACTATCAAAGTACCCACATTGGGAAACTACCCAATTCCAGATCTAAAACCATAGATCCAGAAACCAGAATGTCAAATATTATATCCATATCCTGTCTGGAGAAACAACTGTGTGACGACCACAGTTCAACCGATCGTAGTATAGGAATTTTACTTCCTACTTTGTGTATGTCATCCAGATACCATGACATCACACCCTACTACCTCCTTAACAGATCCATCCCCTATTCTGATTGAAGTCAAACCCATGACTGTCACATCAAAATTAGATGATCTATCTCCGCTATAACTGCTCAAGTCTATAAATAGATATAAGCATCTTGCCCACTAAGCTTCCGATGCTCCCACTGACTACGAAAACCCTCCTACCGGGTCTCATAGCCTGGAACAACAGTAGTTTCAAGTCTTGGTAGATAAGAACCTCCCTGTCACCGTCCTTGAGGCTACCGAAGTACCTCTCGGGTGTCTGAAAAAGATCCATATTTTACTAAAACTGTGGCGAGTCAAGAACAATATCACAATTGATCTTCCAAATGGTAGAATATCAACCCTCGTCATAGCCAGGGTCAACCCACAAACAGCCATTACAGAAACGTGCCCTGAGTTATCCAGAGTCTGGTTTTAAGCATAAGCTGGACAACTCCCCGTACCTTAATATCTTTTAAGGTACGAACTATTCTATAGCCAACATAGAAACTTTGGCACTAATTTAATTGGAACCAGATTCAAATCATGCAACTGTCTCCAGTGCATATCAACTTAATGGAAAAAGGCTAATCAGCATTACTCAACTTAGGAATCCATCCAATTATGAGCAACCTAAAAGAGAAACACGTTTCTCAAAACCATCACTATCATTTGAATGCCAATCACAAGAATCTACATCTTCGATCTCTTTGAAGAATCCCGATACTTGTGATACCTGGTTCTCTACTTTATTCTTATACCCACAACTTCTCAAAACATAGACCTTGTATTTCTACGAAACACTTGTCTAAATACTAGAGAAGTTATAAGTAAACAGAATATAGTACGAGGACCTACCCCTTTGTCCTGATGGACACTTGGACAACATACAATACTCTGTATAAGTCCGCTGAGTTAAAACAACTCAAAACCTGTGCGTCGTAGGTTGAAAACTGTATCCTGGCGATTTCCTCAAATATCACCAATTACAACGAATTCCGATATAATGAGGATAATCACCTAATTCCCAATAACTTACTCCCACTCATCATCTGTAAAACCATACAGATATGAGAATGAAACCTGGTAAATACATACCCTTGGAGTAAGTGTCTAATCGGGAAAACAGTTTTTCTTTTAACAATGCACTGAAACATGAAAATGTTTCGTAGGGGTATCCTGGTATTCATAGCAATGCCTCTTCCATAATCCAATTCATGACTTCAACCGTATATTTTATTGCCATCTCTCCAAATCCCTTTATTTGTCTTTAGTCGTTACCTTCTGTACACCATCGTTAGGCTAAATGGTTTTCTTCCTTCCCTACCGTTCGGCACCAGCCTATGGTTTGGAAGAAGACTATCCAGTAAGCATAATAGGTGTACCCTCTTAAACCAAGGAGTACTCGTATCTTGAGAGAAGGTGATGATAAAAAGACAACTGAATAATACCTTATTCTTTTAAAGGTGAAATAGGAGTGGCGATGAAGTACGCGGTTTTGGTCGTGAATGATATCAGTCGCAATTTACTTTGCCCTCTTTCTAATCCCTTTATTTTGTCTTTATATATTACCTTCTGCACACCCTACTTAGGCTAATTGGTTTTCTTCATTCCCTACCTTTCGGCACCAGCCTATGGTTTGGAATAAGACTATCCAATAAGCGTAATAGGTGTACTCTTCTAAACCAAGGAGCTCTCGCAACCTGAGAGAAGGTGATAATAAAAGACAACTGAATAAACCAATTCTATTTCTCCTGAACCTGGATCCATCCTCGAAGAAGTCCCTTCGAGTTCGTATATAACCATACGATGGATCTATCCAATGGAAGTGGATATCCGTAGTAATACGGGTGTTCTGAGAAATTCAAAGGGTAAAAGAAGGAGTGGCAATGACTTATGCAACATAGACAATCCAAAAGCCAGTATTTTAAGAAGGTTCGGTCAACCTGGTCACTGAGTCATAGTCTAGGGTCGGTCAAAGGTCGCTGCCAAAGAGAGAGAGAAAAGAAACACTCTGCGTGCACTCTAACCTAGATCAGAATGGTTATCACTTTATCTAATCCGGAAACCTCCCACTGTCCTGTCAAATTCTCCTCCAAACCTAAAGAAGAATCAATCGGGATTACCCGAAGAGTAAACCAACTCATCAGTGGGAATCGGGATCCAACTCTCATCGCATGATAACGTGATGGAATGCATCCACGTTACTCATACTCCAGATGGTATGCGCATACTTGGCAAGTTTCAGTTTCTTTAGAAACTCCCGATATAGTTTTTGCCCCATGCTCTTATAACCTTGGCGTTTGGTCAAAATGTCATACGTCACATGCCAAGTTCTACCCATCACTATCTTGTTAATTTGAACCCACCCGCACATGCCCTTGGCGTTAGGTCAAAATGGCAGAACGGCTGTCCCAAACCAACTCATCTATCTATGCAACAATTGAATACCCAGCAGCTACCAAACACTATGCCTTGGCGTTAGGTCAAAATACATAGCTTGAATACTACTGAAAACCCAAAAGAAGTGACGGAGGGCTACGGCTGGTTTTTGGCGAAAAACCTTTAACGTAGTGAACTTGATATCGCTGAAGGAACCTGATAGCTTTTTAAAATATAGTAGCGAAAACCTTTTGCTAAAGAGGTCACTCCCGGTAAAGGGATCTCGGCTCTTTCCTCGTGGAATGAGGTGCGGGATATTCCACTGAATACCGCTATGCAAAGCAACTTGTAATCGACTATAGTGAAGTTATTACCCTGACGCAAACTTCTGCCCAAGGGGTTAGTCCAGGTGAAGGGATATCGGCCCTTGCCTCGTCGAATGAGGTGCAGGATATTCCACTGAATACCGCTATGCATAACAAAAGAAAACGTCTTTGCAATAACACTTTTTAAATTTGATCCAACAACTGTAAACAGGTTTGTTATCCTTTGCATTGATCAGAATCAACGCAGTCCCATCAATTGATCACACCAGAAAAGAACGAAAATAAAATGTACGTATATGCCATCCGCATTCGTCACTGGGTCCCGTCATCACTCGTTAGGTTCTTAACTAACGACAGAGCGGGGACTGGAATAGCGCGAGTGTAAAACATATACAACATCTAATAGTATATAAACCAATATACAATAATCGCTCCAGGCGTGATAATATGCAACATTACAGAAAAGTAATAAGCATTACAGAACAATACAGATAATCTGGGATCCCCGAGTTTCACAGAGCCGCTGCTGAAACTCGACGTTCCCCTGTCGTGTGGATAGCCTGTGCAATGAAACCTAGACCCCTACGGGTGCGGAAAGTTACCCGCCAAAACCTGAAGCGAGGCAGCCCCCTACAGCATAGTGAATGGACCACCCAGCACTCCACGGAATCCGGTAATCTTGGGCACCCCTCCTTAGGTCAACCTGTACCCCCTACGAGTGCGGCAAATAGTCTGCCAATTCTAGAGTGGGGCCCCTCTGCCTCTCAAAGCCATGAGATGCGGACCCGTTGCTTCTCAGAACCCGGCAATCCGTGCACTCCGTCGCGGGGCAAAACCTAGTACAGTAATGAAAAATAGTACAATAGGTACATCGACCGCAACCTGTTCGTGCCCCAAAAGAATATAATACAAAAGGCAGTGACGGCAGTCCACAAGTTGGACGGTCGCCCCGCAATATCAAATGTACAAATAAACACAAACTGTACTACCATTGCACACTGCTATCCACCACGACAAATCCGCAACATCACAGCACAACACAGAACATCAACGCGAATGTCACGTTCGCAAACCCGTCTAAAAGAACTCTAGCAGTCATACGTGGTTTACCGATCAAATGACATTCCCGGTCGGAGATATAATGTAAGCACTGTAAACTAACGTGTTTAAATTTCGATCGACCAAATATCAAGAAGTGGGCCCCACGACTTACTGGTGAACAGTAACAAAACCTGGGCCAAAAAGATATATACCAAAAACCACAAAATCCAACAGAGAACCCACTGTACAAATTTGGGAGCATGAGCTCACCAAGTGGCCGCGGATGCTGATCGCACGCTTTTGGCGTGTCGGATGTTCAAAGAATTTAAGTGTAACCGCGATCAGGACGGTGTCGCTTTGCAGCTAGCCGGTGAGCACGGGTCGGTCCACAGGGAGATGGTGGTATCTTACCTTCTTGTCTTAGACGAGTCAATAAAGAATCTGTTTGTTTGTTTGTTCTAACCTATGTGTTTATCTGCAAGTATAAGGTTGTTAAGAAAATACGAGATTGTAAGCTAAGAAATCCGTACTCAAAAACCTTTGAGCCGAGTCTTGACCAATTGAAGCTAGACAATCGGCAACAACGGGGATTAGGGGATTTAAGCGCGGTATTCGTGGAATCCGACTTATTTACCCTTGTCCTTCCGTTCTTGTCTCTTGCTTTCGCCTCCGGCCAAACCGAACGCAACCGGTCGTGGTTAGGAATCACCATTACCTTGTCAGGGTACGGTGCCTAACGGAGCGCTTGCGTATGGTTCGGGCGGAGTTCAAATGGAAAATAACGGGAAAAGGAATTGGCAAAGAAGTGTTAACTTATAAAACCGTATTAATTCTTAACAACAATAATTACAACATTCACAATATAAACAAAAGAGAACAAAAAGAAAAGAACAAAGAAAAGAAAAGATACAAGTATGAAAGTGCATGAATAAAATGCATGAAATAAAATGCAAGTAATAAAAAGACAAGTAATAAAAAGCGAGTAATAAAAAGAATACGGAACTAGGACCCAAGCCAAGCATGTGCTCAATAGCCAACCCTTAAACTTGCAAGCTCAATGAAGAACTTGCAAGATCAAGGGAAGGGTAGAGAACGCATGTGAAATGAAGTGCTCGTCCGTGAGAAAATACGACCCTTGAGATCAATAACTAACTCTTAACCATTCAACCTCAATGAAGAGATTGAATGAGCAAGAGAAAGCAGAAATCTCAAGGGGGAGCAAACTAACAAGAAAGATAAAGAACCCTCATCTTCATTAATCTTCCACTCAAAAGCTCTCACTACAATGTCATGGAGAAAGAATGAAGAAGAGGAAGAAGAAGAACAAAACAACAAAAAAGAGAACAAAGAAAAGCTCCAAAAATTGCTCCATTGGCTTAGCTCTAAACTGCTGTATTTATAGGCAGGAGAATGGAATTCTAGGGCATCCACCAGACCAGAAATGAGATTACCAAAAAGCCCCTGAAAAACGACGGTGTGTGGGCCCCACCCTGCGGCGCATGCGCGGCCAATACCCTACTTTGGCCGTGCATGCGCGGCCATAATGATGAATTGGGCAGTGGGATTTCTGGTGGGTTCCTGGTTTTATGTGCCCTCGTGTTTGTAATCATCAAAATGCACAAAAGTCTTCAGAATCTTTGCAGATTTCCAAGTCCAAGATTGCATATCTTTTTACTTTTGACTTTGTCTCTCCCTCGAGCTCCGCGCACCCATTGATTCTTGTGCAGCCCACCTCGTGCTCTGTGCTTGTCCCAGACATGAATGACCACTGTCACATGTCTTGTATCGGGAACCGGTACTCGGCACTGGACGGATATGGATGACCGGAACCCGGCTTTTATCTGCTGTGGACAGATGTTCTGCATTTGGCGTAACTGTGGAGAATTAATCCTGATTAGCAATATTTGTACTGGAAACCTGTATTCTGCAAACATGTAACAAACACGGATTAAAAGTACCTACCTATAAACACACGAGCGTAAGAATAGGCGGTATAAAATGCAATATTCTGATATGAACAAATACCCCCAAACTTAACTTTTGCTCGTCCCGAGCAAAACCAATTATTCACAAAAATAAAATGATAACCGCACTTTCGCAGGGAACGCGATTGCACTGAGCGCATGCAACAAGCCGTTAAACCTCTAGGTGTCCCTAGTAGGAGGAGTGTTGTCTCCTGAGGGTTTTCAGCGGATACTACCCACAAAATCCGGTCAAGCTAGTTTTGTAAAATAACTAAGATTCACATCCTAAAGTTTTGTTTTAGAAAATAACAATTCTATGATCCTAAGTCTAGACTATCGAACCTTTATTTTTCACACCTCGCTTCTTATTTAACTACAGATTTTATATGTCTTTACGTGCAGTGCAAATAGTGTCGTTAAGTTCCGAAAGGTCGAATAAAGTCATTATGTCATACAATAAAGCCCAGATAACAATTTTAAAAGGATCACATAAGTTTTATAAAGAGTTAAGCATTTTTCAAGTTTCGTTTTCCAGTAAAGTTTCAACTTCAGAATTTCTATCTTCCCTAACAGGAAACTAGGTCTTATTCTTCACTCCACCTTTTTCTTGTTTTCATTTCATACACACCTCTGTGAACGTGCAATAGTCTTTATCATAGAGTAAAACCTTCATATCTCCGTTAAATTTTTTTATAAAAGCCTGTCTTTTATCAAGATTATTCTCACACAAAGAACCGTTAGGAATTTTAACTCGGAGAGAACACTTGCTTGACTTTGTTTTAAACTGGACTTTCTAGGCTTCTTAGCGAGCTTTGGGCCAATGCACCCAAACCAGTTGGTTTTAGGGCATTAGGTGTAGAAACACCCCAGCGGACTTAATTACTCAAGTTATCTAGGTCCAAAAACAAAAGACAGTTTGGCGTGAAAAACATGATGATTCAATACGAACGGAGATATAACCGGTAGTTCAATTATTTTTTGGATAAAAGACGTGTTTAGTGAGTTCGGTGTGTAATCATTCCAATCAAGTTTCAGATGGGTTATTTTTCAGACTTAGTTCCAATTAAGGCATCAATAACATTCCTTCATATTCACTTACTTCATAAACTATTCTTGATATATTACTTATTTCAGAACAAACCTATTTGATCCTCAGAAAATCATTTATCTATTTAAAAGTTTTTAAACATAAAAGACTTGTCATCTAATTTCCAAGACTCACAACACGTGTAGTGTGATGTAAAGACGTATATCATCTATAGTTAACTTCAAAGGAGAGTTATTTTTCAGGTTTTCAAAATCTAAACATAAGATTTAGTTATTCTTATTTTATCAAACAAAACCGTCGAAATGTTGAATCAGAGTCCTCCCACAAGCTAACTTGACAAAAAAGTTTTTTATATTTTTGGAAATTTTTTGATTTTTATGGGTTTTTAATAAGGTATGCAAATGCAAAATATACAAATGAATGCGAAGGAAGAAAGCTTACCGAGCACACCCCCAAACTTAAACTTGACAGTGCCCTCACTGTCAGGCTATACCAAGAGGGTCAAAATTGCCGGCGCTCCCTAAAAACAAATTATATACAAAACAACAAAAAAAAGAGAAAACAAAAAATATATACAAAAAGAGCCCCCCCAAACTTAAGTAAAACAGTGTTTCCACTGTTAAGCGTTGAAATTCAGGATTAGGGGGGAAAGAAAACAGTATCCATCTATACAAGGCCTTACACAGGCCAAAGGTTAGCACCAACCATTCAAAGATTTTATCCTCATAAAGCAGTGGCTGGTGGAAGAATGCGGAGAGGTAAGAAATGGAGACTACGCGAGACCGCTTGTGGAGAGAAGTGGAATGCGGTCTCGGTAGATGAGAAGAAGAAGAAAGGCGGAAGGGAAAAAGAAGTGGAGTACGAACTTGAGGGTGCAAATGGAGTAAATAGATTAGCACAATTTGTGATGACCGATTTGTGAAAATTGATTGTGCTAATATATTTACCCGTCGAGAAATGGGGTCAAATCCCTCAAGATTCGTAAGAAACCATGGGTACACCGAACCTGGTAAACCAGACATATGAAATGAGAGCGAGACGGGTTCTTGCAAGGTCGGAACGATGGAACGGATGAAGGGAAGTGGTTGAGGAAGGTTATCGGTTAAAGGTTCAGGAGGGTGTACACAGTCAGTGGAAGGGACAGGATGAATTGGAAAATCCGACTCATCAATTAAAACTGGTTCATCCTCAAAACTATCCTCAATATTCTCCTCAAAATTTAGCACATCCATGCACATTTCTTCAAAATCCAGACGCATATGAAGTTCGGGAAAAACATTTAACGACTCGGGATGATGACTTGAAGAGATAAACTCAGCCAAATCTACGGTTTCATCATCCAAAATATTCCCAGCGTCGATATTCTCAATCAAGTGAAAATCAAAATTCTCCGACACCTCAACAAAAGCATGGATATCAATCAATTCAGGTTCTAGAGTGGAGGTGTAGAGGTCAAGAGGATTGGGTATGGTTTCACTCAAAAGGGACCCTTCACAATCGGGCAAATCAAACACTACAAAGTCGCACAACTCATTAAACATTCTATCTTCAATTGATAATTCATTTGGGATACTCGATAGACTTTCAAAACAGAAGTTGTCGGATTCAATTTGGGATGGGTAGGTTTGATTTGGAAGGGGGTATATCTCACTCTCTCCACTCAAATTCACAGCCTGTCCTGCCACCGCATCATACATTGAAAAATTTGGAGCTAGTTGAAAACTAGCTACCGGGTCACTAGGTTGCATGAGGGCGGCCATGGACGCATTCAAATCCATCATCTGTTGGCTTGACGCTACCCTAAAGTCTTCCAAGGACTGTTCTAAACTAGACATTGGTTGTGAAGGGGTTTCAGTAAAAGATTCAAAGTTGTTTGGATACTGAAAACTCCCAAATGGCGGTTCTGAAGTAATGTCTAGGGAAGGTGCAAAAGTAGGGTAGGATTGGTAGGAATTGAATGGCTGGACAGGAGTGGGATCAACATTTGGATAAGAAGGTGAATGGAATTGTTGATCCCAAGAATTTGTAGTGGTGAAAGGAGTGAAAGATCGGCTACGGGATTGTTCAATTCGTTCAGCAAGAGACATAGGACGACTTGCAAAAGGGGTATCAACATAAGCGGGTGTGGGAGGTTGAAAAGGTTGATACAAAGTGGAATGAGGAGTGCAAGTGTTTGTCCTAGACGCTGCTATGCGATCTTTCAGTGAAACTTTGGGCATGGAGGGATCGTTCGATGTTCGGCCAAAGCAAGAACCGTATGAGGTGATGTCCGGTTGTGGGTACCAAAGTTCGGCAAGAGTTTTGCGAGGTGGGGTACCCATGATTATGAAGAGAGAAGGAGAGAAAGGCAGAGAAAAGGAGGGGAAAAAAGAATGTGATATTTTTTTTTTTTAAATATGAACAAAAAGAATGAGGTATACACAAAAAAGAATATGGACAAAAATAATCACGACACAAAAATACCACACACCTAATCGTTCTAGGGTTCACCTAGGGCAACTAGACTTGCTCCAGAACTTGATTGTCGAAGTAAAACTGTGTCGAGAAACAGGCTCAAGATACACTGATCACGAGGCCAGGTAAGTGCAGAGATAAGGGGAGGTTTTCCAACGCTTTCGCGAAGTTCCTTAATTAAATAACCCTTTCTCTTTTGGCGGTTTCGCCGTTAACACTTTCCTAGACACCCCGTAAACAATATACCGTTAAGCGAGCTTTTAAATACAGTTAACTTCTCCTAGTGAGCGCGAAGTCCTTAAGGCTTAAAGTCTAGTTTCTTTTAAAATTTGTGCGGGTTATCGTTATGCTCAAGTTCGTGATTTGTGGGCCACGGAAAAGGTGATGAAATCCTTTACCGTATGTTGTGGGGTTCGCTTGCCCTTAAGTCCGTATTAATTGATGCAATGCGCAATTCAAAAAATTCTATAAAGAATCAAACAATCGTTTTTTATTTTAAGCGCGGCGCTGCAACAAATACGGGTTAGTCAATTTTGGCGTTTGCTAGCGAACTTGCAAAGAATCCTGCAAAAGAATAGTATATTGGAAGCGTCGGATTTGAGAAGAAGGTGTTAGTAAAGTACGTACTGTTTAAGTTTTGGGTTAAGAAACCCCCGTTGAATCGAGTCCGGTAAGCTTGAAAGGTTCGCTTGCGCGGGTCAAACTACCCGGATCTTTGGCACTGTACTCCGTAATCACCTTAACTTTGAATGTACACTTTGCTCCCACAATCGCAGTTTGCAAATCTGCAAAAATCTGCACACTTGCCCACAAAAATATTGTCCAAAAAAAAAACAAAAAGAATATTTTTTTTATATATATACAAAAAGAATATTAACCAGAATAACAAGAAAGAAAATACGCTACCGTCTCCCCGGCAACGGCGCCATTTGATCGCACGCTTTTGGCGTGTCGGATGTTCAAAGAATTTAAGTGTAACCGCGATCAGGACGGTGTCGCTTTGCAGCTAGCCGGTGAGCACGGGTCGGTCCACAGGGAGATGGTGGTATCTTACCTTCTTGTCTTAGACGAGTCAATAAAGAATCTGTTTGTTTGTTTGTTCTAACCTATGTGTTTATCTGCAAGTATAAGGTTGTTAAGAAAATACGAGATTGTAAGCTAAGAAATCCGTACTCAAAAACCTTTGAGCCGAGTCTTGACCAATTGAAGCTAGACAATCGGCAACAACGGGGATTAGGGGATTTAAGCGCGGTATTCGTGGAATCCGGCTTATTTACCCTTGTCCTTCCGTTCTTGTCTCTTGCTTTCGCCTCCGGCCAAACCGAACGCAACCGGTCGTGGTTAGGAATCACCGTTACCTTGTCAGGGTACGGTGCCTAACGGAGCGCTTGCGTATGGTTCGGGCGGAGTTCAAATGGAAAATAACGGGAAAAGGAATTGGCAAAGAAGTGTTAACTTATAAAACCGTATTAATTCTTAACAACAATAATTACAACATTCACAATATAAACAAAAGAGAACAAAAAGAAAAGAACAAAGAAAAGAAAAGATACAAGTATAAAAGTGCATGAATAAAATGCATGAAATAAAATGCAAGTAATAAAAAGACAAGTAATAAAAAGCGAGTAATAAAAAGAATACGGAACTAGGACCCAAGTCAAGCATGTGCTCAATAGCCAACCCTTAAACTTGCAAGCTCAATGAAGAACTTGCAAGATCAAGGGAATGGTAGAGAACGCATGTGAAATGAAGTGCTAGTCCGTGAGAAAATACGACCCTTGAGATCAATAACTAACTCTTAACCATTCAACCTCAATGAAGAGATTGAATGAGCAAGAGAAAGCAGAAATCTCAAGGGGGAGCAAACTAACAAGAAAGATAAAGAACCCTCATCTTCATTAATCTTCCACTCAAAAGCTCTCACTACAATGTCATGGAGAAAGAATGAAGAAGAGGAAGAAGAAGAACAAAACAACAAAAAAGAGAACAAAGAAAAGCTCCAAAAATTGCTCCATTGGCTTAGCTCTAAACTGCTGTATTTATAGGCAGGAGAATGGAATTCTAGGGCATCCACCAGACCAGAAATGAGATTACCAAAAAGCCCCTGAAAAACGACGGTGTGTGGGCCCCACCCTGCGGCGCATGCGCGGCCAATACCCTACTTTGGCCGTGCATGCGCGGCCATAATGATGAATTGGGCAGTGGGATTTCTGGTGGGTTCCTGGTTTTATGTGCCCTCGTGTTTGTAATCTTCAAAATGCACAAAAGTCTTCAGAATCTTTGCAGATTTCCAAGTCCCAGATTGCATATCTTTTTTACTTTTGACTTTGTCTCTCCCTCGAGCTCCGCGCACCCATTGATTCTTGTGCAGCCCACCTCGTGCTCTGTGCTTGTCCCAGACATGAATGACCACTGTCACATGTCTTGTATCGGGAAACCGGTACTCGGCACTGGACGGATATGGATGACCGGAACCCGGCTTTTTATTGTTGTGGGACAGATGTTCTGCATTTGGCGTAACTGTGGAGAATTAATCCTGATTAGCAATATTTGTACTGGAAACCTGTATTATGCAAACATGTAACAAACACGGATTAAAAGTACCTACCTATAAACACACGAGCGTAAGAATAGGCGGTATAAAATGCAATATTCTGATATGAACATATGCACGGCCAAACCATGGGTTTGGCCGCGTTTCCGCGGCGGTTTGGTGGAGTCATGTGCCCAAATTTTGTCGTGGTTCATAGAAAAGCCTGCACAGTTTTCTGAGACATGCAGAAAAATTTTAGGAGATCATTTAAAAACAACAGAAACTGTCAAGTTGGAAATGCAATTTTTGATTTCCGGTTCGATCGATATTTTAAACGTGTTAGCACAAGTTAGTATAGCAAAATGGTGAGGCTCTGATACCACTGTAAGTCTACGCTAGCGCCCCGGCCGTCTACAGACGCCAAATGCGGAACAAAAACTTTTTAACTGGCGCTATCGTATACTTTAACCCGGATCTGCCATTATTGCTAAACTAACAAACTGTAAAGAGTGTAGAAAGGTTATACCGAACGATCCGAGTCCTTCGTTCTTTAACCATCATCCCACGCTCCGTTGCGGCTGCTCCGATCTCGTCGATCTCCGATATCCTCGTCGAGGTGGCACCACGTCGATGATTCTTTAAACGGGCTCCCGCCTCTGACTTGAGGTAACTCGGTCGTCAACTTTGCTAAAAGAGACGACCAAGAATGATGTAGAGAATGAGTAGATGACTTTGTCTCACTTCGTCCAAGTCCGTGGACGATCGGTTAATGAAGTTGCCGAGGGAATCGGGTGATGGAATGAAATGAGCTGTGAATTCCATACACCCCAAAAATCTATCATAATCTTTTCAAGTGAAACAACAAGTGTGTGAGAGAGAGGAGGGGGGCCGGCCACTTATAGGAGTGGGGGGGTGACCGTAGGAGCAAAGAGGGTGACATTAAGAAAATATCATGTGTGAACACATGAAAATATCAAGCACAAATATCTTAAGGAAAACAAGAATACATTGAAATCAAAGCATGAGTCACAATCCTTGTCACCGCTTTCTAGAAACTTCTAGAACCTTCTATAAACATGACTCACCCTCATCCAAGAAAAGATAAATCCGTCTTTAACCGAATATTGAAAGACGGCTGATAGAAAACTGGAAACTGGCAACTTCCAAAAGTGATCCTGTAACATTTTCAAAAATATAAAATATTAATTTTGGGAATTTTTATAATTTAATATTATTTTATTGATTATTTTAATATTTAATGCAAATAAATAGGAAAAATGTTAGAAAAATTATGGAAAATTCTAAAATGGGTTAATTATTGAAATTATGACATTTTTAAATTGTTGTGATCATTTTGACACTAATTTAGTGCTAATCGCGATTAAAATCGCTAATCGGGTTTTTTTGGTAATTTTGTGCAAAACTTGCACATATCACTTTTTCTACACTTGTGCATTTTTCTAGCCATGGATTTCTTTTAGGGTTACTATTGATGTGAGAAGGTTTGGTTTTTAAAAGAAAAGGAAAAGAAAAGAAAATGTAATGATGAGGGTAGGTGAGAGAGAGACATGGGGTACCATTGACCTTGAGACTTAGCCATTCTCCCATCATTTTCTCTCCCTCTTCCTCTCCCTTGCTGCTGCTGCCCTAGCCCTCTCTCCCCTCCACTAAATCCTCTCACTTCATCTCAAAAACATACCCAAAACCCCAAACTCCTTTCATTAAAAATGTGCAAAATCCCTAGATCTACACATGGAGCTAAAGAAGCATGGATTTGGCCACTAGAGGGCAACTCAAGAATTTTCTTGAGTTGCCAATGAAGGTAATTTCTGAACCATTTGCTTAATTATAGCTTTTCCTATAACCCCATGTTAAGATTTAATCGATATTGTGTGATATTATGGATTTGATGAAAACCTAGTTAGGGTTTGAGAGGAACTTGGGTTGTATTGTGAAATTGAGTTCAATTGAGGATACACCAACACCCTAGTGTATGAATTGAGACCCTAACCTGAAGCTAGAACCAGAATACGGATTTTAGAAACCGATATCGGGAAAAACTGGAATCTGCCACTGTTATTTGGAATCTGCTATCATACGAGGAACCCTAAAATAATATTGAGTGGAAATTGAGATGTGCAGGCAACCTAGAGGCAACACCCCAAACCCTAGCCCCTAACTCCTCCGTACGGCCGCCAAAATCCCTTTTCTGGCCGCAAATTGCGGCCAGACCTGAGAGGAAATTCCTTGTTTTTCGTGCATGCCCCCAATTCCTCAATTCTTGGCCCTGGGTACTTCTAGTTTTGACAGATTCTTTCTAGGGTGAAATCTGGGACATATATCCTAAGTTGTTGTTTTGGATTCGTATTTCCGTATTCCGTATTTTTTATTCTGAAATGGTGGAATGTGTTTTGCCTCGACTATTTGTCGTTTATACGACGATATAGAGGATTTATTGATGGTTTTGAAGGCGTGCCATAGGTTCTCACCTATAGGCCCCCTTATCGTATCGTATTGGATTTAGTGTGTCGTTTCAAGTGTTGATTTGGTTTTGATGCGATGCGATACGTGTGATTTGTGTAGGTACACCGCGACGATCCGAGGCGATGCGGAAGATGATGGAGACATCGACACCGACACACGGGTTACAGGTGAGTAGATTATATCTACAGGGGGAAGTCGGGTGGATGGTGTATAGCACCCCCGCAGTCCGTAGATAGATTTCTTTGCAGTTTATTGTGATATAGGTGTATTGTGGATTAGTTAGGGTTAGCAGTGACTAGTGTAGTCATAGTCGCGAACCCTAGGATAGAATTACACCTACACACACACCCTTGCTTATCACTTGTACTTGCACTGTGATTGATGATATGTGATGACTTTGGAGATGAGTCGATGATGTGGGCTTGGTGCCCTGGGATCGGTGATTTGATACGATTCATATGTGGGATATGACTTGGGTTCTTGCGGGCTTGGGATATGTGTTTACCCCCGCATGCATACTTCTTTGATGGTATCGTTTTGTACTAGACATAGAGTAGTACCCCCAGACTATATGATCTGATGATACTGATACCTGTCATGTGACGAGATAGTGAGATATTGACCTGTACCCAGCTTTTGGGGATGCCGTATGATGATTTACCGTACGAGCCGATATTGATGATAGATCCGCACTCATAACTCGAGGATATCTTATGATATGACATTGAGGCGAGATCACCGACTATATATATATATATATACATTGACTCAGATTTAGGTGGTTTCTACACCTACCCCTCCTGATCGACCGGATACTTAGATGTAGTTTGCATAGTAGATACATCACTGTGGTGTTGACTACTAGATATCTGCATTTTCCTGCTATTCGCATTGCGGGCATATGTTCATTATTATGCTATTATCATGCTGTTAGGACACCAGCACCATTATCGATGATGCGTATGTTTCACGTACACTATTTGCCGGCTCACACACTTCATCATCGATAATTGCCATGCCACTACACTGTAGTACTGTTGCATTCATGATATGATTACTGCTTGGCATATTGTACACATGTACCTGTACACAAACATAGATGATTCATACTTGATTGAGATTGAGGACTGCAAGATATTCCATGTTACATGAT
The DNA here is from genome assembly GCA_030015575.1 of Agapanthus africanus. NCBI lineage: Eukaryota > Viridiplantae > Streptophyta > Magnoliopsida > Asparagales > Amaryllidaceae > Agapanthus > Agapanthus africanus. Next base: position 243,478,222 of record JASDDO010000012.1, read on the forward strand.
TTCCGATATGATTACCTCTCTTTACTTGTCGCATACATCATGGATTGATTATATAGCACGTTGCATTGGATTTACTTCTCGATGTGGATTTTCATGTGATTTCTGGTTTTGAGGACCGTGGGATTATTTAATAAAAGAGGCACTTTTATGAAAACCCGGTACCTCGTGATATGATATTTCGGTGCGTCCACCACGCGTTTTCTCGGTGCTGAGACGTGTGCTTGAAACCCGATTCGAGGAGGTGATGTACCGTTTGCGGGTTCGTGGTGGGCCCGGTATGGTTCCCCTCGGCGAGATGATCGATGGGTTATGCCGATTGAGCCTGGAGGCGGGCGAGTACCTACCGGTGATTGTATTTGAGCTCGGCGGATATCCGGGGGATACCGCCTGGAGCTGAGAGATGGGCGTACTGCCGGGGGCCGACGGGCCGATAACGCAGACGGAGCCCAGAGATGGACATGGGTTGACTCGTACTGCCGGGGGCCGAGGGCCGATACCGCATACGGAGCCCCATATGGGTGAGGATTTACGTGTCGATGCTTGGCACGGGTTTCATGATGAGTTTTCCATGATTTTGGTTATATCCTCACATTGCATACATGATGCTTGCTGTCAGTGGGTGACAGGTGGACGGGTTCCACAGATATACAGATATGGATCATATACAGACTGGATTTACACTTATCTTACACCAATATTAGTGGTATGGGACGCTAATATATGTGTATTGATATCTTTGATATTTCACCATATTTACTTCATGCAGACATACCTCATATTGATGACATGTTATTACCTGAGTACCTGGCACTACATACGTGATTAGATGTTACCTTGCCACCTTGTTACACTCAGATGTACTCTTGTGGATTATATTACTGATCGTTGACTTAGGTTTATGTCTTGCTTTCGGTTTCTACTTGTAGATGTTTCTATTCACGAGTTGGCAACTCACCCCCGTTGTGCCACAGTTCTTGCAGGTTTTGCCGTACAGGTTTCTTTGCGGCATTTCTGGCACACTACCTTCTTGCGGGTGATTTGCTTTGGTAGGTGGATTCTTTCGTATCAGGAATCACCTTTGTATTTATTTATTTCATTGTATCTAGAAATTGTCCATCAACCAAATCTTGTATATTCTTTCAGACTTAGAGACAGTGTTGTATTATTCGACCTAGAGTCGCGCTTAGTAGTATTGTGGTTTTACTGTTGCTTTTGAGCTTTCTTTTGGTTTTGATCCTCGCCACTTGGCGTTGTAAATTATCCTATCATTGCGTGGTTGTGACCGTCGATTGACGAAGAGCTAGCTCCCGCTTGGGGATGCCTTTATCATTTATTATATTGTTATTCATGTTGTACCCCATTCGGGGCCAGTTTTTACAAAGAAACTCTGCCGAAATTTCTGGAAAAGACTGTACTATTTTAAAATGCACCTTCGGCTTAGTTATTTAAAAACCTTGATTTCAAACCTATATTTCTTCACTTCTTTAAACCAGTTTTCTTTACTTATTCTTCAAAATGGTTTTAGATTTCTGGGCTTTTGGCTTACTTGGATCAGATGGAGTCCTATAGGCTTCATATGGTTCAAGTGCCAGTCACGTGCTCTTTCGGGTCGTGACAGATCCTGAAACGACTTTCAGGATAACCCCGTAACTGTATAAATATACCCGTATTTGTATTACGACCGAATACAAATGCAACTGAGACAAAGATATTATACCTACTCAATATAATACTCGGATCCGGCTTAAACCAAAGCCGACCAGTATCATCTGCCCGAAAAATAACACGTGCGTAAACGCACGTGCATTTTCCGAACCCTGCCATAAAACCATACGGCCTCTACAACGTTTCACCCGAACTTGGGAAACTGTCTGTGGGGGACTCTAATGACTCGTCAGTACCCTGGCAGTGGGTTTAACCACAAACCGTCAGCGGCACTAGCAATGCGTAACGGCTGCCCATGGACTGACCTCAAGGGAGGCTGATGAGCGAACTCATCCAGAAACCCTACTGAGCCTAACAGTGACAATGTATATACAGTTCGGTCCGTTCGTCTATGAGTATCGCATATCTGCCTAGGGGACTAGTAACGTCAGACCCCCAATAGCAGTATAAGTCGTGTCGGAGTGTAGCCCAATAACACCCTGAGATACTACTGGAGTACCTACCAGTAAATCTCCTGCCATGGCCATGGACTTTGTGTAATGGCTCTCCTAGACACAGCACGACCTCGCCCCCAATACCGGGAGAGACGAATCCCCTGCCGATCCGCTCACGTGCCTCCATATGGCTCGGGACTGTACCCAAAAACTACCTGTTTGCACGACACCTTTGAGCCGTGGTAGGGTAGAAATCAAAGCACAGTGGGAACTCACACGAGACAAATGACGACCTCAGGTCGATGAACTAACCTGTACACATGTCACCAGGGAACTGCTATCTGACGATATGTATAATACCAACTAGCAGGTTCCCGGCGAGTCCTGTCCGGTGTGCTCATAACCCAATGAGCACCTGTATACATCTTAGGTGATCCAACTGACACCAGTGGCTTGTGAGACCGGCCACCGCCCCTCGTCGGGGTCTCGACTGTATACACTAGTCTACTCCGGAGTATCGATGCCCTGTCTCGAAACTCCTACGACCAGGGACCACAATTATGGATATGCGTATAAACCACCCAACTCTCACGTATATGATCGCCATCATACTGTTGGTGGTAAAGCAAGATCGTAAGGGCTCTATCAAAGTGTAACATGTAATCAGTCACCTGATCATGTACACGACTGATAAAGGCAAACTAGATAGCATACTATCATCTTGAGTAAGACTGTCCTACCGGTATAGGTCCTCCGCAATCATTGCAATCACGTACCTGTGATCCAATAATTGACTATGAGGGCACTATCTCCAACACTCCCTCTCCTTGACTTTTCTCTCACTCCCATTCTCATTCTTTTTCTAAGAGAGGGGCCGGCCAAGCTTAGGGGGGCTGTCCCAATTTTGAGAGTGGGGAATTTTGATCTCTTTTGGCTTGCAAAATTCCCATTGCTCCATCTCCAAAAGCTTAGTTCAATACCTCCACCAAAAGGAAACTTCCTACAACCCCATGAGATACATAGATCTACACTACATTCTACAGCAACTCTTGGGCATGTCGGCTCGCCAACTTTATTCCCGAGTTGCCTCGGTCCAGAGGTGGGAGCCCATAAAAGAACTCGGCGAAGTGGTGCCCTTCCGACGAGGAGTTGAAGACCGGAGATTCCGCGGGGAGATCGGGACGACGACGAGAAGACCGAAGGACACGGATTGCTCGGTATATCTCTCTACCCTTTCTCTAGATAGCTAGGACTAGATTAATGGCCCGATCCGGGAATTTTGTGCGCGGCTGTGCCAGTTTACAAGTTCGTAAAAAGTTTCGTTTCCACATTCCGGTGTCGGATTGACGGCCGGGGCTCCGCCGTGCACTTACATGGTATCAGAGCCACGCCATTAACCTAGTCTAGCTTGGTCTAATGTGTTTACACTTTCGATCGAACAAAATTCCAAAACCCGCGTTTTCAAAAACGTCAGTTTCTGTCGAAATATTTTTGGCTCGAAAATTTTTTCAGGTTGTTGCAGAATACTGTTCAGGAAATTCTAAGACATCTGTGGAAAAATGGTGGTGTAACACTGTAGAACGACCGCGGAACCACGGCCAAACCCCTGTTCCGGCCGCGGTTCCACCGCAGCACAGTGCCTTCACTGCACCATTTTTGCACAGTGATCATTTTACAGAGAATTAGGGTTTTGGAATGTTCTTTTTGGGCCCAGAATTTCTTTAAGTGCTACAGTAGTGCTTGGGGGCCCACTTGGGTAAATTTGATCGATCGAAATATTTAAACATGTTAGTTCACAGTATTTACGTTATATCTGCGACCGTGAATGTCACTTGATCGGTAAATCCTGTCTAACTGCTATAGCCCGGTTAGACGGATTTGCGAACGTGACATTCACGTTGATGTTCTGTGTTGTGCTGTAATGTTGCGGATTGGTCGTGGGGGATAGCCTGGATGCAATGCTAGTACAGTTTTGGTTGTATTATGTACATTTGATATTGCGGGGCGAGCGTCCGACATGTGGACTGCCGTCACTGCCTGTTTGTATATTATTCTTTTGGGGCACGACCGGGGTGAGGTCGATGTACCCGTTGTATGTATATTTTACTTTCTGTACTAGGATTACCCCAAGGTGGGGTGCACGGATAGCAGGGTTCTAGAGGGCAACAAGCCCGCATCTTATGGCATTGAGACGGAGGGGGCTTTACTCTAGAATTGGCGGGCTATTCGCCGCACTCGTACGGGGTACAGGTTGACCTAGGAGGGGTGCCCAAGTTACCGTATTCCGTGAAGTGCTGGGTGGTCCATTCACGTTGCTGAAAGGGGCTGCCTCGCTTCAGGTTTTGGAGGGTAACTTGCCGCGCCCGTAGGAGTCTAGGATTTCATTGCACAGGTTATCCACACGATCAGGGGAACGTCGGGTTTCAATAGTGGCTCTGTGAAACCCGGGGATCCCAGATATCTGTATTGTTCTGTGATGCTTATTACATTTCTGTGATGTTGCATTTTATCACGCCTTGAGCGAAATATTATATATTGATATATATACTAGTAGATGTTGTATATGTTTTGCATCCGCGCTAGTCCAGTCCCCGCTCTGTCGTTAGTTAAGTAACCTAACGGGTAATGACGGGACCCAGTGGAGAATGCGGATGGCATATATGTACATCATTATTTTCGTTCTTTATCGGTGTGATCAATTGATGGCACTGCGTTGATTCGGATCAATGCAAGCTAAACAAACCTATTCTGATGTTGTTGGAACATTTTTCTAAAAGCTGTTATTGCAAGGGCGTTTTCTTTTGTTTTGCACAGTGGTATTCAGTTGGAATATCCTGCACCTCAGTCGACGAGGCAAGGGCCGAGATCCCTTCACCGGGAGTGACCCCTTGGACAGAAGTTTGCGTCAGGGCAATAACTTCACTATAGCCGATTACTTTTGCTTTGCATCGTGGTATTCAGTTGGAATATCCTGCACCTCATTCTACGGGGAAAGAGCCGAGATCCATTCACCGGAGTGACCTTTTTAGCAAAGGTTTTCGTCACTATATTTTTATAAAAGCTATCCGGTTCCTTCAAAGATATCAAGTTCATTACGTTAAAGGTTTTTCGCCAAAAACCATTCGTAGCCCTCCGTCATTTCAGGCGGGTAGCACGTAGTATGTTGGAGATAGTGCCCTCATAGTCAATTATTGGATCACAGGTACGTGATTTCAATGATTGCGGAGGACCTATACCGGTAGGACAGTCTTACTCAAGATGATAGTATGCTATCTGGTTTGCCTTTATCAGTCGTGTACATGTTCAGGTGACTGATTACATGTTACACTTTGATAGAGCCCTTAGGATCTTGCTTTACTACCAACAGTATGATGGCGATCATATACGTGAGAGTTGGGCGGTTTATATGCATATCCTTAATTGTGGTCCCTAGTCGTGGGAGTTTCGAGACAGGGCATCGATACTCCGGAGTAGACTAGTGTGTACAGTCGAGACCCCGACGAGGGGCGGTGGCCGGTCTCACAAGCCACTGGTGTCAGTTGGATCACCTAAGATGTATACAGGTGCTCATTGGGTTATGAGTACACCGGACAGGACTCGCCGGGAATCTGCTAGTTAGTACTATATCTATCGTCAGATAGCAGTTCCCTGGCGACATGTGTACAGGTTAGTTCATCGACCTGAGGTCGTCATTTGTCTCGTGTGAGTTCCCACTGTGCTTTGATTTCTACCCTACCACGGCTCAAAGGAGTCGTGCAAACAGGTAGCTTTTGGGTACAGTCCCGAGCCATATGGAGGCACGTGAGCGGATCGGCAGGGGATTCGTCTCTCCCGGTATTGGGGGCGAGGTTGTGCTGTGTCTAGGAGAGCCATTACACAAAGTCCATGGCCATGGCAGGAGATTTACTGGTAGGTACTCCAGTAGTATCTCAGGGTGTTATTGGGCTATACTCCGACACGACTTATACTGCTATTGGGGGTCTGACGTTACTAGCCCCCTAGGCAGATATGGGATACTCATAGACGAACGGACCGGACTGTATATACATTGTCACTGTTAGGCTCAGTAGGGTTTTCCGGATGAGTTCGCTCATCGGCATCTCTTGAGGTCAGTCCATGGGCAGCCGTTACGCATTGCTAGTGCCGCTGACGGTTTGTGGTTAAACCCACTGCCAGGGTACTGACGAGTCATTAGAGTCCCCCACAGACAGTTTCCCAAGTTCGGGCGAAACGTTGTAGAGGCCGTATGGTTTTATGGCAGGGTTCGGAAAATGCACGTGCGTTTACGCACGTGTTATTTTTCGGGCAGATGATACTGGTCGGCTTTGGTTTAAGCCGGATCCGAGTATTGTATTGAGTAGATATAATATCTTTGTCTCAGTTGCATTTGTATTCGGTCGTAATATAAATGCGGGTATATTTATACAGTTACGGGGTTATCCTGAATGTCGTTTCAGGATCACTTTTGGAAGTTGCCAGTTTCCAGTTTTCTATCAGCCGTCTTTTAACATTCAGTTAAAGACGGATTTATCTTTTCTTGGATGAAAGTGAGTCATGCTTCTAGAAGGTTCTAGAAGGTTCTAGAATTTGGTGACAAGGTTAATGACTCATGCTTTGATTTCAATGAGGTTTTGTTTTCCTTAAGATATTTGTGCTTGATATTTTCATGTGTTCACACATGATATTTTCCTTGTGGTCACCCTCTTTCTCCTACGGTCACCTCCTCCTCCTTATAAGAGGCCGGCCCCCTCTCTCTCCACACACGCTCTCTCACTTGAGGTTTTCACTTGAAAAGATTATGATAGATTTTGGGGTGTATGGAATTCACAGCTCATTTCATTCCATCACCCAATTCCCTCGGCAACTTCATTAACCGATCGTCCAAGGACTTGGACGAAGTGAGACAAAGTCATCTACTCATTCTCTACATCATTCTTGGTTGTCTCTTTTGGCAAACTTGACGACCGAGTTGCCTCAAGTCAGAGGCGGGAGCCCGTTTAAAGAATCGTCGACGTGGTGCCACCTCGTCGAGGAGATCGGAGATCGACGAGATCGGAGCAGCCGCAACGGAGCGTGGGATGATGGTTAAATAACGAAGGACTCGGATCATTCGGTATAACCTTTCTACACTCTTTACAGTTTGTTAGTTTAGCAATAATGGCAGATCCGGGTTAAAGTATACGATAGCCCAGTTAAAAAGTTTTTGTTCCGCATTTGGCGTCTGTAGACGGCCGGGGCGCTAGCGTAGACTTACAGTGGTATCAGAGCCTCACCATTTTGCTATGCTAACTTGTGCTAACGCGTTTAAAACATCGATCGAACCGAAAATCGAAAATTGCAAAATTCCAAGCTCACAGTTTCTGTCGATTTTAAATGGTCTCCTAAAATTTTTCTACATGTCTTAAAAATCTGTGCAGGCTTTTCTAAGAACCACGACCAAATTTGGGCACGTGACTCCACCAAACTGCCGCGGAAACGCGGCCAAACCCATGGTTTGGCCGCGCATCCGCAGCCACTTGGTGAGCTCATGCTCCCAAATTTGTACAGTGGGTTCTCTGTTGGATTTTGGGGTTTTTGGTATATATATTTTGGGCCCAGGTTTTGTTACTGTTCACCAGTAAGTCGTGGGGCCCACTTCTTGATATTTGGTCGATCGAAATTTAAACATGTTAGTTTACAGTGCTTACATTATATCTCCGACCGGGAATGTCATTTGATCGGTAAACCGCGTCTGATTGCTATAGTTCTTTTAGACGGGTTTGCGAACATGACATTCGCGTTGATGTTCTGTGTTGTGCTGTGATGTTGCGGATTTGTCGTGGTGGATAGCAGTGTGCAATGGTAGTACAATTTGAGTTTATTTGTACATTTGATATTGCGGGGCGAGCGTCCAACTTGTGGACTGCCGTCACTGCCTGTTGTATAATATTCTTTTGGGGCACGACCAGGTTGCGGTCGATGTACCTATTGTACTATTTTTCATTACTGTACTAGGTTTTGCCCCGAGACGGAGTGCACGGATAGCCGGGTTCTGAGAAGAAACGGGTCCGCATCTCATGGCTTTGAGAGGCAGAGGGGCCCCACTCTAGAATTGGCAGACTATTCGCCGCACTCGTAGGGGGTACAGGTTGACCCAAGGAGGGGTGCCCAAGATTACCGGATTCCGTGGAGTGCTGGGTGGTCCATTCACTATGCTGTAGGGGGCTGCCTCGCTTCAGGTTTTGGCGGGTAACTTGCCGCACCCGTAGGGGTCTAGGTTTCATTACACAGGCTATCCACACGACAGGGGAACGTCGGGTTTCAGCAGCGGCTCTGTGAAACCCGGGGATCCCAGATTATCTGTATTGTTCTGTGATGCTTATTACTTTTCTGTAATGTTGCATATTATCACGCCTGGAGCGATTATTGTACATTGGTTTATATACTATTAGATGTTGTATATGTTTTACACCCGCGCTAGTCCAGTCCCCGCTCTGTCGTTAGTTAAGTAACCTAACGGGTGATGACAGGACCCAGTGACGAATGCGGATGGCATATACGTACATTTTATTTTCGTTCTTTTCTGGTGTGATTAATGATGGGACTGCGTTGATTCTGATCAATGCAAAGTAAAACAAACCTGTTTGCAGTTGTTGGAACAAATTTAAAAAGTGTTGTTGCAAAGACGTTTTCTTTTGTTATGCATAGCGGTATTCAGTGGAATATCCTGCACCTCATTCAACGGGGCAAGGGCCGATATCCCTTCACCGGGACTGACCCCTTGGGCAGAAGTTTGCGTCAGCGTAATAACTTCACTATAGTCGATTACAAGTTGCTTTGCATAGCGGTATTCAGTGGAATATCCTGCACCTCATTCCACGAGGAAAGAGCCGTGATCCCTTTACAGGGAGTGACCTCTTTAGCAAAAGGTTTTCGCCACTATATTTTAAAAAGCTATCAGGTTCCTTCAGCGATATCAAGTTCACTACGTTAAAGGTTTTTCACCAAAAACCAGCCGTAGCCCTCCGTCATTTCATATGAATGGTCAGTAGTATTCAAGCTATGTTGGTCTGGCCCTTAGCTAGGACATAGTGATTGGTAGCTGCTGGGGTGTTCACATGTTGCATAGATAGATGCGTTGGTTTGGGACAGTCGTACAGCCTTGTTGGCCCTTAGTCAAGGGCGAGTACGGGTGGGTTCAAATTAACAAGATAATGATGGGAAGAACTTGACATGTGACTTATGATGGGTTGGCCCTTAGTCACGATCATAAGAGCATGGGGTAAAAATCATATCGGGAGTTTCTAAAGAAACTGAAACTTGCCAAGTATGCGCATACCTTCTGGAGTATGAGTAACGTGGATGCATTCCATCACGTTATCATGCGATGAGAGTTGGATCCCGATTCCCACTGATGAGTTGGTTTACTCTTCGGGTGATCCCGATTGATTCTTCTTTCTGGTTTGGAGGAGAATTTGACAGGACAGTGGGAGGTTTCCGGATTAGATAAAGTGATGACCATTCTGATCTAGGTTAGAGTGCACGCAGAGTGTTTCTTTTCTCTCTCTCTCTCTTTGGCAGCGACCTTTGACCGACCCTAGACTATGACTCAGAGACCAGGTTGACCGAACCTTCTTAAAATACTGGCTTTTGGATTGTCTATGTTGCATAAGTCATTGCCACTCCTTCTTTTACCCTTTGAATTTCTCAGAACACCCGTATTACTACGGATATCCACTTCCATTGGATAGATCCATCGTATGGTTATATACGAACTCGAAGGGACTTCTTCGAGGATGGATCCAGGTTCAGGAGAAATAGAATTGGTTTATTCAGTTGTCTTTTATTATCACCTTCTCTCAGGTTGCGAGGGCTCCTTAGTTTAAGAGGGTACACCTATTACGCTTATTGGATAGTCTTATTCCAAACCATAGGCAGGTGCCGAAAGGTAGGGAATGAAGAAAACCAATTAGCCTAAGTAGGGTGTGCAGTGTAAGTGCACGGCGGCGCCCCGGCCGTCGATCCGACGCCGGAATGCGGAAGCGGTGAAAAACTTTAATTTTGCGGACTTAGCAAACCGGCACCCCCGCGCACTAAACATCCGGATCGTAACCATTAACAAGTCTAAGCTACTAACAAGAAAGGGAAGAGAAGTATACCGACAGATCCGAGTCCTCCGGTCTCCTCGTCGTCGTCCCGATCTCCTGCGGAATGTTCCGTCTCCTCCTCGTCGCCGGAAGTGCACCACATCGCCTACTTCTTTTACGGGCTCCCACCTCAATGCCGAGGCAACTCGGGCACGAAGCCGGCTACTCGACGGGCCCAAGATATGCTGTAGAATATCTATAGAACCATGTCTCACTTTGGGGATTGTGGAATTGCCATTGGTGGAGGAAAAGAGAACTTGGAGAGAGGTGAAGGAAAAATGTGATAACCAAAAAAAGGTGAGAGTGTCATTTTTCTCCCCACTCTAAAAGTGGCCGCCCCCCCCCCCTTTCATGTGTGATTGGAGAGAGAAAAACCAAGACAAGGGGGTGGTTGGAAGTAATGATGAAAAGAGATGATGAAAGAATCCAATGATCACAACCATAACCCTCACTCCAAAATAAGTAATCAACAACCATGATGGTTACTAAAAGTCAAGCCATCAAGAAGATATGAAGTCAAATGATGGGACAATTATCATGACATGATAATATGCAAAGACCCCCTCCACAAATGCTTATTTGCAACAATGCAAATAAGCCCTCCTCCACCAAACTTCGGCCAATGAACGGAACAATGGAAATTGGCCGAAACGGAAAGCAAACTGGCAACTCCAAAAAACTGGTCCCGTAATAAATTACAGGAAAACCCCGATACTGTGCATACACACCCGCATCTGTATTTCGACCGAAATACAAATGCAATGAGACAAAATCTCCACTGTACTATACTAGGATCCGGCTTAAACCAAAGCCGGCTAGTAAAATCTGTTCGATCCTGATCCGTGCAATACCGCACGTATCTGATCGAACCCTGCCATATAACCATACGGCCTATAGTACAAACTGTCCGATCCTGATCCGTGCAATACCGCACGTATCTGATCGGACCTTGCCATATCTCCATACGGCCTCTACAACCTTTCGCCCGAAAGCTGAGTAACTGAATGTGGGGGACTCTAAAGACTCGTCAACACCTTGGTTGTGGATTTAACCACTAGCACGTCAGAGGTATAAGCCAATACGTAACGGGCTACCAGGTACTGACTTAAAAGGGATGTCTGTGAGTGAACTCAGCCTGACAACCCTACTCAGCCTGTCAGTGACAATATCCGTACAGTCCGGTCCGTTCGTCTATGAGCATCGCATGGCGGGCCTAGGGGGTTGGTAAAAGTCAGACCCCCAAAAGCGGTACAAGTCGTGTCGGAGTGTAGCCCAGAACACCCTGAGATACTACTGGAATACCTACCAGTAAATCTCCTTGCCTCGGCCGAGGGCTTCGTGTAATGGCTCTCCTAGACACAGCACGACCTCACCCCCAATACCGGGAGAGACGAACCCGTGAAGATACGCTCACCGCCTCCATGTGGCTCGGGACTGTACCCAACTAAAACCTGTTTGCACGACTCCTTTGAGCCGTGGTAGGGTAGTAATCAAAGTACAGTGGGAACTCACACGAGACAAATGACGATCCCCAGGTCGATGAACTAACCTGCACACATGTCACCAGGGAACTGCCATCTGACGTCTGGTATATGACCAACTGGCATGTTCCCGGCGAGTCCTGTCCGGTGTACTCATAACCCAATGAGCACCTGTATACATCTTAGGTGATCCAACTGACACCAGTGGCTTGTGAGACCGGCCACCGCCCCTCGTCGGGGTCTCGACTGTATACACTAGTCTACTATGGAGTATCGATGCCCTGTCTCGAAACTCACACGACTAGGGACCATTTCAGGATATGCTTATAGACTACCAGCTCCCACGTATATGATCGCCCTCATACTGCTGGTGGTCAAGCAAGAATCCTAGGGGCTCTATCAACGTGTAATAGCGGCGCGTCAGGTCACCTAAAACAGTACACGATGATAAAGGTAAACCAGATAGCATACTATAATCTCGAGTAAGACTGTCCTACCGGGATAGGTCCTCCATCAATCATTGCAATTACGTACCTGTGATCCAATAATTGACTCTGAGGGCATTATCTCCAACAATCTCCCACTTGCACTCAAGGCTAATTATTGCGATGTCGCATACTCACAGCCCGTGTGATACCGAACACCCAACTCCTCTACTAGTCAGTCTCACAAATCTCGTTTGCGAAACTATTGCGTTCGAGGAATAGCCTTAGTGAGTGGATCCGCTTTGTTGTCTCTTTCTATGTCTCTCTACATCTCAAGTTCGCGGAGAAACCCATCTCCCGAAAAGAGCAATACCTGTCTTAGAATGTGTCTGGATGTCTGATGGGACATAGCTCATAAATGAACTCCAAATCCAAACTTCTTAGACTGTATCGTCAACTGAACTTAATCAGTATCCTGCGCCATGCCACCCTCAGTATTGCCTTGGACCACCTGTCCAAAATACTGCCCCTCGTCAGAGGGAAAAACTATAACTCTGACAACCTCCTTGTCGTCCATGTCACCTTGGAAGCCTGGAATGATAACTGTCTCCCGAATGAGGCTGTTGTTATCATATCCCTAGAACATCCACTTATGTTCTAAAACTGCTTCCGACTGCTTCTCCAGGATTGGATTAATGTCAACTTATTGCATCTAGTGCAAGAACAACATCTGGTGTGGTACTTGACATCTCATGATTGACTCAATTGCCTGAGCAAGTGATCTGCCAATCATGCACGTCCCTCTCCCCTTTAGTCTGTAAGACACCTTTGGAGAGGGTGACTCCATCAGCTGCAGGTACACTACCGTGCCAAGAGTCATCCATTCTAAATACTCTTAGAATGCTGTCAAAGTACCCTGATTGGGAAACCACCCAAATCTAGATCTAAAACCATAGATCTAGTAACCAATATGTCTGATATGAAATCCATTTCCTTTGTGGAGAAACCACTGTGTGACGACCAAAGTATAACCGATCGTAGTATAGGAGTTTCCTTTCCTACTTTGTGTATGTCATCCAAATACCATGACATCACACCCTACTACCTTCTCAACAGATCCATCCCCTATTCTGATGAAGTCAAACCTATGACAGTCACATCAGAAATTGATGATCTATCTCCGCTATATCTGCTATAGTCTATAAATAGACATAAGCTACCTGTCCACCAATGCTTCCGCTGCTCCCACTGTCTACGACAACCCTCTGGCAGAGTCATATACACGTACACTTCTGAAGCGAGTTCAGAACGACGCTATACTCATCCTCCTGCCGGGTCTCGTAACCTGGAACAACAGCAATGGTAATTGTGGGTAAACAAGAACTTCCCTGTCACCGTCCTTGAGGCTACCGGAGTACCTCTCGGGTGCCTGAAGTTACCCACCTTATCTGCGGAGTGGTCAATGGAATGTCAATCCAGATTGAATCTTTAGGTTCCTTATCAAATCTTTTGTAATCGTTTGTGGTTCTGGAATCACTTCCAGTTCTACCATACTCCCACTACTGTTTTCTGAAAAAATCCATTTTTAATAAAACTGTGGCGAGTCTAGAACAATATCGCTATTGTTCATCCAGATGGTAGAAAATCAACCCTCGTCATAGCCTGGGTCAACCCACAAACAGCCATTACAGAAACGTGCCTTGAGTTATCCAGAGTCTGGTTTTAATCATAAGCTGGACAACTCCCCGTACCTTGACAACGTCAAGATACGAACTGTCTATATCCCATATAGGACCAGAGGCACTGATTTAACTGAACCAGATCCAAATCATGCAACTGTCTCCAGTGCATGTCAACTAAATGGAAGGAGGTCGATCAGCGTTAATCAACTTAGGAATGTTTCCAATTATGAGTAACCAGAAAGAGAAGCAAGTTCTCTTAGTCACGACTACCAACCGAATACCATACACAAGTATCTACATCTTCGATCTCTTTGAAGAATCCCGATACTTGCTACACCTGGTTCTCTACTCTATTCAAATACCTATAACTTCTCAAAATTCGGACCATGTGTTTCCACGAAACACCTGTCTAAAAACTAGAGAAGTCATAAGTAAACCGAATATAGTACGAGGACCAACCCCTCTGTCCTGATGGACCCTGGACAACATACAATACTCTGTATAAGTCCCTTGAGTCTGATAACTCATTCACTGTGTGTCGTAGGTTGAAAACTGTACTTATGGTTAAGAAGAATTACACCGCTGTTCAATGCTCCTTACCTAACCATCCACTGATATAGGTAAATGTCGTAGACATAATTTCAGAAAGGTATATCTCACTCTATGAAAATAGACGTACAGATATATCAATTTGAAATTGGTGCATAACTGCGGATATTCAAAACCAAATATTTGCCGACCGGCAAACAGCCCAGGTGATTTCCTCAAATATCACCGATTACAACGAATCCCGATATAATGAGGACGATCACCTAATTCCCAATAACTTACTCCCACTCATCATCTGTAAAACCATACAGATGTGAGAAGCATACCTGGTAAATACATACCCTGGAGCAAGTGTCTAACTGGGAAATCAGTTTTCCTTTAACAGTACACAGTGAAGCTGAAACATTGAAATGTTTCGATGGGGTATCCTGGTATTCCTAGTAATGCCTCTTCCATTATCCAGATTCACAACTGTAACCGTGTAATTCTTTGCCACCTCTCCAAATCCCTTGATTTGTCTTTAGTCTTTACCTTCTGCACACCCCTTTAGGCCAAATGGTTTTCTTCCTTCTCTACCGTTCGGCACCAGCCTATGGTTTGGAAGAAGACTATCCAATAAGCATAATGGGTGTACTATCCCAATCCTAGGAACACTCGCAATGCGAGAGAAGGTGAAGATAAAAGACACCTGAATAACTCTTATTCCTATTTCTCCTGAACCAGAATCCATCCCCGAACAGGAACAAGTTCCTTTCGAGTTCGTATATAACCATACGATGGAGTATCCAATAAACTGTGGATCTTCGTAGTGATACGGAGCGTCGTGGAGAAATACAAAGGTGATTTAGGATTGGCGAAGGAATACTTGGTTTGTTCGTGAATATCTGTTGCAATTTACTTTGCCCTCTTACTAATCCCTTGTTTTGTCTTAACTTAATACCTTCTGCACACCATCGTTATGCTAATTGGTTTTCTTCATTCCCTACCGGTCGGCACCAGCCTAAGGTTTGGAAGAAGACAATCCAATTTGCGTAATAGGTGTACTACCCCTAAACCAAGGAGTACTCGTAACCGGAGAGAGGCTAAAAGGAAAAGACAACTGAATAATCCTATCCGTTTTCCCCAGAACCTGAAACCATCCTCGAATAAATTCTTTCGAGTTCGTATCTAACCATACGATGGTTTTGTCCAATGGAAGTGGACGTTCGTAGCAATACGGGGTGTCCTGGAGAAAAGGGTAAAAGTAGGAGTGGCAATGAGGTTCGCAACTCTGACAATCCAAAAGCCGGTGTTTAAGAAGGTTCGGTTAATTTGGTCACTGAGTCATAGTCTTAGGGTCGGGTCAATGGTCGCTGCCAAAGAGAGAGAGAAAAGAAACACTCAGCGTGCACTCTAACCTAGATCAGAATGGTTACCAATTTATCTAATCTGGAATCCTCCCACTGTACCTCAAATTCTCCTCCAAACCTGAAAGAAGAATTAGTCGGGGTCACCCGAGGAGTAAACTAACTCATTAGTGGGAATCGGGATCCAACTCTCATCGCATGACAACGTGACGGAATCCGCTCACGGTATCACACTCCAGAAGGTATGCGCATATCTGGCAAGTTTCAGTTCTTTTGAAACTCCCGATGTGATTTCTTCCCCATGCTCTTATGACCTTGGCGAAGGTCAACAAATCATAAGTCACATGTCAAGTTCTACCCGTCATTATCCAGGGTTAATCTGAATCCACCCGTACAAGCCCTTGACGAAGGTCAACAAGGCTATACGACTGTCCCAAACCAACGCATCTATCTATGCTGCAGAAAGGTAACAAGCAGCTACCATACACTATGCCTTGACGAAGGTCAACAAACATAGCATGACTACTACGTGCTACCCTTCTGAAACGACGGAGGTTTACGAATGGTTTCTGGCGAAAACCTTTAACGTAAAGAACTTGATATCGTTGAAGGAACGGATAGCTTTTTGAAAATATAGTGACAAAAACCTTCGCTAAAGAGGTCACTCCCGGTGAAGGGATCTCGGCTCTTTCCCCGTAGAATGGGGTGCAGGATATTGCAACTGAATACCACGGTGCAAAGCAAAAGTAATCGGCTATAGTGAAGTTAATGCCCTGACGCAAACTTTTTGTCCAAGGGGTCACTCCCGGTGAAGGGATCTCGGCCCTTGCCTCGTCGACTGAGGAGCAGGATATTCCAACTGAATACCACGATGCAAAACAAAAGTGAACGTCTTTGCAATAACAGCTTTTTGAAAAGTGTTCCAACAACATCAGATTAGGTTTGTTTTTAAACTTGCATTGATCCGAATCAATGCAGTCCCATCAATTGATCACACCAAAAAGAACGAAAATATACTGATGTACGTATATGCCATCCGCATTCGCCACTGGGTCCCGTCATTACCCGTTAGGTTAGCTAACTAACGACAGAGCGGGGACTGGACTAGTGCGGATGTAAAACATATACAACATCTACTAATATATATACCAATATATTATATTCGCTCAAGGCGTGATAAGAAATGCAACATCACAGAAAATGTACAGCATCACAGAAACAATACAGATATCTGGGATCCCCGGGTTTCACAGAGCCACTACTGAAACCCGACGTTCCCCTGGTCGTGTGGATAGCCTGTGCAATGAAATCCTAGACCCCTACGGGCGCGGCAAGTCACCCGCCAAAACCTGAAGCGAGGCAGCCCCCTTCAGTGCCGTGAATGGACCACCCAGCACTTCACGGAATCCGGCAACTTGGGCACCCCTCCTGGGTCAACCTGTACCCCCTACGAGTGCGGCGAATAGCCCGCCAATTCCAGAGTGAAGCCCCTTCCATCTCAATGCCATGAGATGCGGGCTTGTTGCTCCCTAGAACCCGGCTATCCGTGCACCCCTCCGCGGGGTAATCCTAGTACAGAAAGTAAAATATACATACACCGGGTACAACGACCGCAACCTGGCCGTGCCCCAAAATAATAATACAAACAGGCAGTGACGGCAGTCCACATGTCGGACGCTCGCCCCGCAATATCAAATGTACATAATACAACAACAACTGTACTAGCATTGCATCCAGGCTATCCCCCACGACCGATCCGCAACATCACAGCATAAACATACAACATCAACGTGAAAGTCACGTTCGCAAATCCGTCTAACCGGGCTATAGCAGTTAGACTGGATTTACCGATCGAGTGACATTCACGGTCGCAAATATAATGTAAATACTGTGAAAAATGTGTTTAAAATTTTCCGATTGACCAAAAAATAACAAGTGGGCCCCAAAACAATACTGCAGCACTCACAGAAATAATTGGCACAATTTTAATATTCCAAAACCCCTAATTACTATCCTGAAGCCCACTGGAAAAAGATGGCCCACTGACCTCTCCACACTACGGCGGATCCGCGGCCCAATATAGAGGTGAGGCCGCGGTTCCGCGCTCTTGGGGAGAGATCACTGCGTCGAATTTTCCCAGTATGCTTAGAATTTCCTGCACATCATTCTGAGACCACCTGAAAAATTTTTAGACACCAAAAAATCTTAACAGAAAACTGATGTGAGGTAAAATGTAGATTTTGGAATTTTGGTCGATCGGAAACGCAAAACACATCAAACGAAAGCTAGACGAAGTTAATGGCGAGGCTCTGATACCACTGTAAGTGCACGGCGGCGCCCCGGCCGTCGATCCGACGCCGGAATGCGGAAGTGGTGAAAAACTTTAATTTTGCGGACTTAGCAAACCGGCACCCCCGCGCACTAAACATCCGGATCGTAACCATTAACAAGTCTAAGCTACTAACAAGAAAGGGAAGAGAAGTATACCGACAGATCCGAGTCCTCCGGTCTCCTCGTCGTCGTCCCGATCTCCTGCGGAATGTTCTGTCTCCTCCTCGTCGCCGTAAGTGCACCACATCGCCTACTTCTTTTACGGGCTCCCACCTCAATGCCGAGGCAACTCGGGCACGAAGCCGGCTACTCGACGTGCCCAAGATATGCTGTAGAATATCTATAGAACCATGTCTCACTTTGGGGATTGTGGAATTGCCATTGGTGGAGGAAAAGAGAACTTGGAGAGAGGTGAAGGAAAAATGTCATAACCAAAAAAAGGTGAGAGTGTCATTTTTCTCCCCACTCTAAAAGTGGCCGGCCCCCCCCTTTCATGTGTGATTGGAGAGAGAAAAACCAAGACAAGGGGGTGGTTGGAAGTAATGATGAAAAGAGATGATGAAAGAATCCAATGATCACAACCATAACCCTCACTCCAAAATAAGTAATCAACAACCATGATGGTTACTAAAAGTCAAGCCATCAAGAAGATATGAAGTCAAATGATGGGACAATTATCATGACATGATAATATGCAAAGACCCCCTCCACAAATGCTTATTTGCAACAATGCAAATAAGCCCTCCTCCACCAAACTTCGGCCAATGAACGGAACAATGGAAATTGGCCGAAACGGAAAGCAAACTGGCAACTCCAAAAAACTGGTCCCGTAATAAATTACAGGAAAACCCCGATACTGTGCATACACACCCGCATCTGTATTTCGACCGAAATACAAATGCAATGAGACAAAATCTCCACTATACTATACTAGGATCCGGCTTAAACCAAAGCCGGCTAGTAAAATCTGTTCGATCCTGATCCGTGCAATACCGCACGTATCTGATCGAACCCTGCCATATAACCATACGGCCTATAGTACAAACTGTCCGATCCTGATCCGTGCAATACCGCACGTATCTGATCGGACCTTGCCATATCTCCATACGGCCTCTACAACCTTTCGCCCGAAAGCTGAGTAACTGAATGTGGGGGACTCTAAAGACTCGTCAACACCTTGGTTGTGGATTTAACCACTAGCACGTCAGAGGTATAAGCCAATACGTAACGGGCTACCAGGTACTGACTTAAAAGGGATGTCTGTGAGTGAACTCAGCCTGACAACCCTACTCAGCCTGTCAGTGACAATATCCGTACAGTCCGGTCCGTTCGTCTATGAGCATCGCATGGCGGGCCTAGGGGGTTGGTAAAAGTCAGACCCCCAAAAGCGGTACAAGTCGTGTCGGAGTGTAGCCCAGAACACCCTGAGATACTACTGGAATACCTACCAGTAAATCTCCTTGCCTCGGCCGAGGGCTTCGTGTAATGGCTCTCCTAGACACAGCACGACCTCACCCCCAATACCGGGAGAGACGAACCCCTGAAGATACGCTCACTGCCTCCATGTGGCTCGGGACTGTACCCAACTAAAACCTGTTTGCACGACTCCTTTGAGCCGTGGTAGGGTAGTAATAAAAGTACAGTGGGAACTCACACGAGACAAATGACGATCCCCAGGTCGATGAACTAACCTGCACACATGTCACCAGGGAACTGCCATCTGACGTCTGGTATATGACCAACTGGCATGTTCCCGGCGAGTCCTGTCCGGTGTACTCATAACCCAATGGGCACCTGTATACATCTTAGGTGATCCAACTGACACCAGTGGCTTGTGAGACCGGCCACCGCCCCTCGTCGGGGTCTCGACTGTATACACTAGTCTACTATGGAGTATCGATGCCCTGTCTCGAAACTCACACGACTAGGGACCATTTCAGGATATGCTTATAGACTACCAGCTCCCACGTATATGATCGCCCTCATACTGCTGGTGGTCAAGCAAGAATCCTAGGGGCTCTATCAACGTGTAATAGCGACGTGTCAGGTCACCTAAAACAGTACACGATGATAAAGGTAAACCAGATAGCATGCTATCATCTCGAGTAAGACTGTCCTACCGGGATAGGTCCTCCATCAATCATTGCAATCACGTACCTGTGATCCAATAATTGACTCTGAGGGCATTATCTCCAACATGCAGAAGGTAATATGTAAAGACAAAATAAAGGGATTAGAAAGAGGGCAAAGTAAATTGCGACTGATATCATTCACGACCAAAACCGCGTACTTCATCGCCACTCCTATTTCACCTTTAAAGGAATAAGGTATTGTTCAGTTGTCTTTTATCATCACCTTCTCTCAAGATACGAGTACTCCTTGGTTTAGGAGGGTACACCTATTATGCTTACTGGATAGTCTTCTTCCAAACCATAGGCTGGTGCCGAACGGTAGGGAAGGAAGAAAACCATTTAGCCTAACGATGGTGTACAGAAGGTAACGACTAAAGACAAATAAAGGGATTTGGAGAGATGACAATAAAATATACGGTTGAAGTCATTAATTGGACTATGGAAGAGGCATTGCTATGAATACCAGGATACCCCTACGAAGCATTTTCATGTTTCAGTGCATTGTTAAAGGAAAAACTGTTTTCCCGATTAAACACTTACTCCAAGGGTATGTATTTACCAGGTTTCATTCTCATATCTGTATGGTTTTACAGATGATGAGTGGGAGTAAGATATTGGGAATTAGGTGATCATCCTCATTATATCGGAATTCGTTGAAATTGGTGATATTTGAGGAAATCGCCAGGGTACAGTTTTCAACCTACGACGCACAGGTTTTGAGTTGTTTAACTCAGCGGACTTATACAGAGTATTGTATGTTGTCCAAATGTCCATCAGGACAAAGTGGTAGGTCCTCGTACTATGTTCTGTTTACTTATAACTTCTATAATATTTAGACAAGTGTTTCGTAGAAATACAAGGTCTAAGTTTTGAGAAGTTGTGGGTATAAGAATAAAGTAGAGAACCAGGTGTCACAAGTATCGGGATTCTTCAAAGAGATCGAAGATGTAGATTCTTGTGATTGGTATTCAGATGATAGTGATGGTTTTGAGAAACGAGTTTTCTCTTTTAGGTTACTCATAATTGGATGGATTCCTAAGTTGAGTAATGCTGATTAGCCTCTTTCCATTAAAGATGATATGCACTGGAGACAGTTGCAGGATTTGAATCTGGTTCCCATTAAATTAGTGCCAAAGTTTCTGTATTGGATATAGAATGGATCGTACCTTAAAAGATATTAAGGTACGGGGAGCTGTCCAGCTTATGCTTAAAACCAGACTATGGATAACTCAGGGCACGTTTCTGTAATGGCTGTTTGTGGGTTGACCCTGGCTATGACGAGGGTTGATATTCTACCATTTGGAAGATCAATAGTGATATTGTTCTTGACTTGCCACAGTTTTAGTAAAATATGGATCTTTTTCAGAAAACAATAGTGGGAGTATGGTAGAACTGGAAGTGATTCCAGAACCGCGAACGATTACGGAAAATTTAATAGGACCTATTTATTCAATCAGGTTTGACACTCCAATAGCCACTCCGCAGATATGGTAGGTAACCTCAGACACCCGAGAGGTACTTCGGTAGGCTCAAGGACGGTGACAGGAAGGTTCTTATCTACCAAGACTTGACACTACTGTTGTTCCAGGCTATGAGACCCGGTAGGAGGGTTGTCGTAGTCAGTGGGAGCAGCAGAAGCATAGTAGGCAAGTAGCTTATGTCTATTTATAGACTAGAGCAGTTATAGCGGAGATAGATCATCTAATTTTGATGTGACAGTCATAGGTTTGACTTCATCAGAATAGGGGATGGATCTGTTAAGAAGGTAGTAGGGTGTGATGTCATGGTATCTGGATAACATACACAGAGTAGGAAGTAAAATTCCTATACTACGATCGGTTGTACTGTGGTCGTCACACAGTTGTTTCTCCAGACAGGATATGGATATAATATTTGACATTCTGGTTTCTAGATCTATGGTTTTAGATCTGGATTTGGGTAGTTTCCCAATGTGGGTACTTTGACAGTATTCTAATGGTTTTTAGAATAGATGACTCCTAGCATGGTGGTGTACCTGCAGGTGATGGAGTCACCCTCTCTAAAGGTGTCTTACAGACTAAAGGGGAGAGGGATGTGCATGATTGGCAGATTACTTGCTTAGGCAATTGAGTCAATCATGAGATGTCAAGTACCACACCAGATGTTGTTTTTGCACTAGATGCAATAAGTTTGTATTAATCCAATCCTGGAGAAACATAAGGAAGCAGTTATAGAACATAAGTGCATGTTCTACGGATTTGATGACGGCAGCCTCCTTCGGGAGACGATTATCATTCCAGGCTTCAAAGGTGACATGGTTGACAGAGTGATTGTCAGAGTTATAGTTTTTCCCTCTGAAGAAGAGGGACAGTATTATGGACAGGTGGTCCAAGAGGATACTGTGGGAGGCATGGTGCCGATACTGATTAGGTTCAGTGATCGATACAGTCTAAGAAGTTTGGATTTGGAGTTCATTTATGAACTAGGTCCCATCAGATATCCAGACATATTCTAAGACAGGTATTACTCAATTCGGGAGATGGCTTTCTCCGCGAACTTGAGATTAAGAGAGATATAGAAAGAAACTTCTAGGCGGATCCACTCACTAAGGCTATTTCTCGAACACAATAGTTTTACAAACGGGCTTTGTGATACTGATTAGTAGAGGAGTTGGATGTTCGGTTTTACACGGGCTGTGAGTAGTCGACATCGCAATAATTAGCCTTGAGTGCAAGTGGGAGATTGTTGGAGATAGTTCCCTCATAGTCAATTATTGGATCACAGGTACGTGATTGCAATGATTGCGGAGGACCTATACCGGTAGGACAGTCTTACTCAAGATGATAGTATGCTATCTGGTTTGCCTTTATCAGTCGTGTACATGTTCAGGTGACTGATTACATGTTACACTTTGATAGAGCCCTTAGGATCTTGCTTTACTACCAACAGTATGATGGCGATCATATACGTGAGAGTTGGGCGGTTAATATGCATATCCTTAATTGTGGTCCCTAGTCGTGGGAGTTTCGAGACAGGGCATCGATGCTCCGGAGTAGACTAGTGTGTACAGTCGAGACCCCGACGAGGGGCGGTGGCCGGTCTCACAAGCCACTGGTGTCAGTTGGATCACCTAAGATGTATACAGGTGCTCATTGGGTTATGAGTACACCGGACAGGACTCGCCGGGAATCTGCTAGTTAGTACTATATCTATCGTCAGATAGCAGTTCCCTGGTGACATGTGTACAGGTTAGTTCATCGACCTGAGGTCGTCATTTGTCTCGTGTGAGTTCCCACTGTGCTTTGATTTCTACCCTACCACGGCTCAAAGGAGTCGTGCAAAC
Source organism: Agapanthus africanus (assembly GCA_030015575.1). NCBI lineage: Eukaryota > Viridiplantae > Streptophyta > Magnoliopsida > Asparagales > Amaryllidaceae > Agapanthus > Agapanthus africanus. Next base: position 243,501,715 of record JASDDO010000012.1, read on the forward strand.
AGGTAGCTTTTGGGTACAGTCCCGAGCCATATGGAGGCACGTGAGCGGATCGGCAGGGGATTCGTCTCTCCCGGTATTGGGGGCGAGGTCGTGCTGTGTCTAGGAGAGCCATTACACAAAGTCCATGGCCATGGCAGGAGATTTACTGGTAGGTACTCCAGTAGTATCTCAGGGTGTTATTGGGCTACACTCCGACACGACTTATACTTCTATTGGGGGTCTGACGTTACTAGCCCCCTAGGCAGATATGCGATACTCATAGACGAACGGACCGGACTGTATATACATTGTCACTGTTAGGCTCAGTAGGGTTTTCCGGATGAGTTCGCTAATCGGCATCTCTTGAGGTCAGTCCATGGGCAGCCGTTACGCATTGCTAGTGCCGCTGACGGTTTGTGGTTAAACCCACTGCCAGGGTACTGACGAGTCATTAGAGTCCCCCACAGACAGTTTCCCAAGTTCGGGCGAAACGTTGTAGAGGCCGTATGGTTTTATGGCAGGGTTCGGAAAATGCACGTGCGTTTATGCACGTGTTATTTTTCGGGCAGATGATACTGGTCGGCTTTGGTTTAAGCCGGATCCGAGTATTGTATTGAGTAGATATAATTTCTTTGTCTCAGTTGCATTTGTATTCGGTCGTAATACAAATGCGGGTATATTTATACAGTTACGGGGTTATCCTGAAAGTCGTTTCAGGATCACTTTTGGAAGTTGCCAGTTTCCAGTTTTCTATCAGCCGTCTTTTAACATTCAGTTAAAGACGGATTTATCTTTTCTTGGATGAAAGTGAGTCATGCTTCTAAAAGGTTCTAGAATTTGGTGACAAGGTTAATGACTCATGCTTTGATTTCAATGAGGTTTTGTTTTCCTTAAGATATTTGTGCTTGATATTTTCATGTGTTCACACATGATATTTTCCTTATGGTCACCCTCTTTCTCCTACGGTCACCTCCTCCTCCTTATAAGAGGCCGGCCCCCTCTCTCTCCACACACGCTCTCTCACTTGAGGTTTTCACTTGGAAAGATTATGATAGATTTTGGGGAGTATGGAATTCACAGCTCATTTCATTCCATCACCCAATTCCCTCGGCAACTTCATTAACCGATCGTCCACGGACTTGGACGAAGTGAGACAAAGTCATCTACTCATTCTCTACATCATTCTTGGTCGTCTCTTTTGGCAAACTTGACGACCGAGTTGCCTCAAGTCAGAGGCGGGAGCCCGTTTAAAGAATCGTCGACGTGGTGCCACCTCGACGAGGAGATCGGAGATCGACGAGATCGGAGCAGCCACAACGGAGCGTGGGATGATGGTTAAAGAACGAAGGACTCGGATCGTTCGGTATAACCTTTCTACACTCTTTACAGTTTGTTAGTTTAGCAATAATGGCAGATCCGGGTTAAAGTATACGATAGCGCTAGTTAAAAAGTTTTTGTTCCGCATTTGGCGTCTGTAGACGGCCGGGGCGCTAGCGTAGACTTACATAGTATTCATGCTATGTTTGTTGACCTTCGTCAAGGCATAGTGAATGGTAGCTACTTGTTACCTTTCTGCTGCATAGATAGATGCGTTGGTTTGGGACAGTCGTATAGCCTTGGTGACCTTCGTCAAGGGCTTGTACGGGTGGGTTCAAATTAACCTGGACAATGACGGGTAGAACTTGACATGTGACTTATGATTTGTTGACCTTCGTCAAGGTCATAAGAGCATGGGGCAGAAATCACATTAGGAGTTTCTAAAGAAACTGAAACTTGCCAGATATGCGCATACCTTCTGGAGTGTGATAACGTGAGCAGATTCCGTCACGTTATCATACGATGATAGTTGGATCCCGATTCCCACTGATGAGTTGGTTTACTCCTCGGGTGATCCCGACTAATTCTTCTTTCAGGTTTGGAGGAGAATTTGACGGTACAGTGGGAGGTTTCCAGATTAGATAAATTGGTAACCATTCTGATCTAGGTTAGAGTGCACGCTGAGTGTTTCTTTTCTCTCTCTCTTTGGCAGCGACCATTGACCCGACCCTAAGACTATGACTCAGTGACCAAAATTAACCGAACCTTCTTAAACACTGGCTTTTGGATTGTCAGAGTTGCTTACCTCATTACCACTCCTACTTTAACCCTTTTCTCCAGGACACCCCGTATTACTACGAACATCCACTTCCATTGGATAAAACCATCGTATGGTTATATACGAACTTGAAAGAATTTATTCGAGAATGGTTTTCAGTTCTGGAGAAAACGAATAGGACTATTTCAGTTGTCTTTTCCTTTTACCTTCTCTCAGGTTGCGAGTACTCCTTGGTTTAGGAGATAGTACACCTATTACGCAAATTGGATAGTCTTCTTCCAAACCATAGGCAGGTGCCAACCGGTAGGGAATGAAGAAAACCAATTAGCCTAACGATGGTGTACAGAAGGTATAAAGTAAAGACATATCAAGGGAATAGTAAGAGGGCAAAGTAAATTGCGACTGCTATTCACGACCAAACCAAGTATTTCTTCGCCAATCCTAAATCACCTTTATATTTCTCCAGGACACTCCGTATCACTACGAAGATCCATAGTTTATTGGATACTCCATTGTATGGTTATATACGAACTCGAAAGGAACTTGTTCCAGTTCGGGGATGGATTCTGGTTCAGGAGAAATAGGAATAAGGTTTATTCGGTTGTCTTTTATCTTCACCTTCTCTCGCATTGCGAGTGCTCCTAGGATTAGGACAGTACACCCATTATGCTTATTGGATAGTCTTCTTCCAAACCATAGGCTGGTGCCGAACGGTAGGGAAGGAAGAAAACCATTTAGCCTAAGAGGGTGTGTAGAAGGTAATGACTAAAGACATATAAAGGGATTTGGAAAGATGGCAAAGAATTACACGGTTACAGTTGTGAATCTGGATAATGGAAGAGGCATTTCTACGAATACCGGGATACCCCATCGAAACATTTCAATGTTTCAGTTTCGCTGTGTACTGTTAAAAGAAAACTGATTTCCTAATTAGACACTTGCTCCAGGGTATGTATTTACCAGGTATGATTCTCATATCTGTATTGTTTACAGATGATGAGTGGGAGTAAGTTATTGGGAATTAGGTGATCATCCTCATTATATCGGGATTCGTTGTAATCGGTGATATCTGAGGAAATCGCCTGGGCTGTTTGCCGGACGGCAAATATTTGGTTTTGAATATCCGTTGTTATGCACCAATTTCAAATTGATATATCTGTACGTCTATTTTCATAGAGTGAGATATACCTTTTTGAAATTATGTCTATGACATTTACCAATATCAGTGGATGGTTAGGTAAGGAGCATTAAACAGCGGTGTAATTCTTCTTAACCATAAGTACAGTTTTCAACCTACGACACACAGGGATTGAGTTATCAGACCCAAGGTACTTATACAGAGTATTGTATGTTGTCCAGCGTCCATGAGGACAGAGGGGTTAGTCTTCGTACTATATTCAGTTTACTTATGACTTCTCTAGTTTTTAGAAAAGTGTTTCGTTGAAACACAAGGTCCGAATTTTGAGAAGTTATAGGTATATGAATAAAGTAGAGAACCAGGTATTGCAAGTATCGGGATTCTTCAAAGTGATCGAAGATGTAGATACTTGTGTATGGTATTCAGTTGATAGTAATGGTTAAGAGAACTTGCTTCTCTTTCAGATTACTCATAATTGGAAGCACTCCTAAGTTGAGTAATGCTGATCGGCCTCTCTCCATTTAATTGACATGGACTGGAGACAGCTGCATGATTTGAATCTGGTTCAATTAAATCAGTGCCTCTGTTTCTGTATTGGATATAGAACAGTTCATATCTTAACGATGTTAATGTACGGGGAGTTGTCTGGCTTATGCTTAAAACCAGACTCTGGATAACTCAAGGCGCGTTTCTGTAATGGTTGTTTGTGGGTTGACCCAGGCTATGACGAGGGTTGATTTTCTACCATCTGGAAGATCAATAGTGATATTGTTCTAGACTCGCCACAGTTTTAATAAAAATGGATTTTTTCAAAAAACAGTAGTGGGAGTATGTGTTAGTTGTATGTATGCCCTAGAGACCAGTATTGTACAGATGTCGTATATTATATTGGATGCTTGGACATATATAGAGATGACTTTCTTGCTCGATATGATAGTATGCTATCTGGTTGCTCTTTATCTTAACATGTACACTTGTCTCTTTAAACTGTCTTACAGTTACATGTTGGTAAAGCCCTTAGGATGTGTACTTGACTACCTGGACTATGATGCAGATCATACTAGTGGGGACATGGTAGTCCATAAGTACATCCTTCAAGGTCCCTAGTCGTGGGTGTATTGAGACGGGTCATCGATATACCAGAGTAGACTAGCGTATACGCTTCTCGACCCATGAGATGGGCGATGGATGATCCCATATCCATTGGTGTTTGACATTAGAGATGGTATACGGGTGCTCAGTGGAGACTGGGTACACTGGACGGACTCGCCGAGAACTCCCAGATGGTATTATACCTCACGTCAGATGGCAGTTCTCAGGTGACACTTGTGCAGGTTAGTCTGTAGACCCGAGATCGTCATAGAGTCTTATGTGATTCCCACTGTGCTTTGATCTCCACCTTACCACGTCCATGAGGGCGTGCAAAACGGTGGTCTTTGGGTACAGTCCCGAGTCACATGGAGGCAATGAGCGATAGGAGGGGTTTCGTCTCTCCCGGTATTGGGGGTTGATGTTGCGCTGTGCTCGATTGGCCGTAACAGGGAAGTCCCTGGCCAGGGCTGATCAGAGATTTGCTGGTAAGTGTTACCAGTAGTTTTTCGACCCGTTATGAGCCTCACATCGGCACGACTTATCGGTTATTGGGGTCTGACGTTTACCACCCCTAGACTTGATATGCGACATATCAGACGAACAGACCAGACTGTACGGTAAGTGTTACTGGTTGGATTCACAGGAGTGTGAGCGGCCTAGCTCGTCGATCTTCTGATCGCTCAATACCTGGATGGCCGTTACGTTTAGCAGACCGCTTGCGGCTTGTGGGTGCTTGATATGATCATCATCTGCTACCGGCGTATTGACGAGTCTTTAGAGTCCTACACAGAGGTTTCCTGGCTCAAGCGAAACGAAATAGGAGCGCATATGAGATATGTGCGGGACCGAGAATAATGCGTGTATATGATACCGTATTTCATTCTCGCGATGAATGTTTCGATTGGTTGTATGCGATATAACCTAGTTGTCGAATCATTGATTCGATAAATCGATACATTGTATACTAGTCGGTTATGTGCGACATGACCGGATCATTGAATCAAGTGTTGATTTAATGATTTAATGTATAATTATATATTTGATATATTAATTTACATAAACTAGTATTGGTTCATTTTAAAAGGATTTTCTCACTTGAAGTGCACATTGTATATGTGATATGCTTTTGTGTGCACTTGATTGTATCATGTTTGATGATGCATATTTACTTGGGTTTGTGCAAAGAATTTAACCTTGGTTTTGATAATGGTTAGGGTTTTGAGTTATTCATCTATTTATTTATCCATTCTTTATTTATTTAAATGGATAAAAGAAAAGAAAATGGTTTCTTTTTATCATGAAGCTTGTTGAAGCTTCATGAAGCTTTGACTAAAGAGACCATTTTGTCTTCATGCTTAACCCTAACCATTCCCACTTACCAAGGTCTATTCTCTACACTTAACCTTAGTTAGGATATGATAAGTATTGATTTCTTTTCTATTATGGAAATAACTTATCATATTCTTTCTTCTTCTTGATCATCTTCTTCTTCAAGAAAAGCTTAAGCCCATCAATGGCAACATGAGCAAAAGTGAGTGAAATCCAATTCTAAAGTGAACCCACCTCCTATTTCTTCACCCTCTACCTCTTACCAAGTTGTTTTGGGTGTTTTCTTCACAAGTTTCACAACTTGGTGAAGTTGGAGCTTGAACTTGTGATGCCTCGACGTAGATCATCTTCGGCACGAAGCCGACGACCTAGTCCGCCCATTTCCCCGATGAAGCCGACGATTGAGTTCGGGATTGAAGATGGACAGTGAGAGGACACCTACGTGGAGCTAAGGAAGTGGAGAAACGGATCTACAAAGGTTGTAGCCTCTCTCCTTTAGTTAAGATGTTAACTAGATTAATGTTTCGCCTAGATTTCTAGCCAACGATCCGTATTAGGGTTTCTCGGCACCCATAAAATTTGAAATTGGCATGGTTGATGCCTTTTGAGACCTCTATTGTGTGCCTAGGAACCTTTCACTGGTATCAGAGCCTAGCTAGAGCCTTAGGCGAAGTCTAGACGACGTTTGAAACCAGAACGAACTCGAAACCTTAAAACCCAAGTGCTCTCTGGACATTTTCTAAAATCTGGGATTTTTCTAGATTAAAAATGCTTAAAAAATTCAGCAGAGAATTCTAAGAATTACGGTGTAATTTTTTTTCCAATGAACAGTGAAGTGTGCGGCGGAACCGCGGCAGAAGCATGGCTTCTGCGGCGGTTCCGCGGCCTAGTGATGACGTCAGCCCTCCTACCTTGCACAGTAATTCATCATTTCTGCAGCTGAGTTTTATGGGTATTTTTAATATTTATTCAAGAGTTGAATTTTCTGGGGTGATTTAGAGCTTCGATGTTTCGATCGGATTATCCAATTTCGTCTTTGTGTATTTCCGGATAATTTTTGAATTTGTTAAAAAGTTCGACCGGATATAAATACCCAACTTTTCCCCTGTCGGGAAATTTCCAAGTGTTGGATTTTTCCGTAGTTTAACGACGTTCTAAGTAGTGCAAGTAACGCGATGGACCCTCTAGAAGACAACAAACCTTAACTCGATTATGTGACCGTCTTGAACTGCCCTTTGAACCTTCGGGTTTGGGGCAGTACGGCGTGCCACATGTGAGGCATTGGCTTGACCCTTCTACGGCTGGACCGTTGGTACTGAGGCACAAACTGAATGTTGTTAGACTTATTTCATGTGTTGAGCTGTATCGGGAAAACTTGGGTATTCGACTGTTCGATCGGAAAGTTTAACATTTTCTGTTTATCTGGAATGTGATACAATAATTGGAATTCACAAACAGTTATGAGATAACTGAATGAATGTTATAAATCTAGCGGTTTAGTTTCACTTGATATTGAAAAGAGTTTTCGATAATGAGACTAAAATGCGGGGTTTATAACTGTTAGGCATGTGATGTCTAAGTATTTCATTTGATTAGGCATGTGATGTCTAAAGAGGTTGCGGATTCCAACTGTTGTAGTTTTACACTTTCTTTTCTGTGACCGTAAGTGTAGTATGTTCATATCGCCGGTTTCGTTGCTATACGTCAACGACAATTGGGGTATGCATACTTACTTACGTTGATGACATGTGATGTTATGTGTTGCTGGATATGTTATATTGGATCGTCGTGTTTGAATAGCCGGGGGTTTTTATGTGAAATGAGTGTTTTTCATTTTCATTCATGTAAAAACTTGTATGTAATATTCTTTTTATTTGGGGCACTTCCAGGTAGCGGAAGTTGTCACCTTTTGTATAATATTTACTTTTCCGCATTAGGATAGACCCAAGGAGGGGAGCACAAGTAACCGGGTTCTGGGGTCCAGTGGGAGACCAACTCGAGGAGTTGAGTCCGGGTCTCCTAACCCTAGAATTGGCAGGGTTGCTTGCCGCTCTCGTAGGGGTCTAGGGGTGTGGGATTGGCTATTCATCACGACCGTGGAATCCGTGTTTTATACTGGCTCGTATTGAAAACACGGACGTCCTAGTATATCCAATATTTCATATGTTTCTTCTGCTGCGATATCTGTGATGTGATCATGTGATGTTCTGTGATGGATACAGTATATAGTATATATGATATATTATATAGACGTTACTTATGTTTTACACCCGTACTAGCCCTGCCCCGCTCTGCCATTAGTTACCTAACCTAACGGTGCACGAGGGGACATCGAGGCGAATGCGGATGGCATAAGTGTACGTCGTATTTATCTGTGATGTTTAGGTATTTAAATGATGGGACTTCATTAATGTGATTAATGAAAGAAAAGAAACCTAAGATGTTGTAGAATCAAATTTTAAATAAAACAGGTAGCTACAGTTCTTGGTTTGCATAGCGGTATATGTGATATATCCTGCACCTTATTCAATGAGGAAATGACCGAGATCCCTTCACCGGGAGTGACTCCTTTAGCAATAACTGGTAGATGCTACACCATCGGTTTGTTTTTGATTGCTTCTATAGTTTCTTCTTTGCACAGTGATATATATGATATATCCCGCACCTCATTCAATGAGGAAAGGGCCGACGATCCCTTCACCGGGAGTGACCCCTTTAGCAAAAACTAGAAAAGCCTCAAAATCACTCCATTTTAAAACTTCATTTGATTTTACAACGATATCATGTTCATTACGCAATAGGTTTTCAGAAAAACCTGTCGTAGCCCTCCGTCATTTCAGATGAGTAGTAGTTAGTATTCGTGCTACGTTTGTTGGCCTGCGTCAAGGCGTAGTGTGCGGTAGCTAACTAGTATTTATCTGCTTATGCATATGATGCAGATTGGATTAGGGTAGTCGTGCGACTTTGTTGGCCTGCGTCAAGGGTCGTACGGGTGGGTTTAATTCAATCAGGAAATGACGGGTTGAACTTGACTAGCGCACTATGGTTTGTTGGCCTGCGTCAAGGTCATAGGACGCTAGGGGCAAAATATTATCGGGAATTTCAAGTGTTGAAATTTGCAATGAGATTGCATACCTTCTATGAGATAGTTGGATCCCGATACCCACTGCGAGTAAGAGTTACTCCTGGGAGAGTTTTACACATTATAATTAGCCGATCAAGTAGGTGTCTAGAAAGGTGTCAACGAGGTTACGCCTCTGGGAAAACGAGGTTTACATTAATTAGGTTCGTGCGAAAGCACGGGGGACCTCCCTCAAAGTACCGACACTGGCCTGGCTGAAAGATTAGCGAACTTGTAGTGTGTAATTAATCCCGGCTAGTCTTTCCTTTTAGGGTTTGAAGGAAGATTTGATAAAAACCAGTGGGAGCCATCCTGATTAGATAAGATAATAACCAATCTGATCTTGCACGAGCATACGCTAAAGTGTTTTCTTCTCTCTCTCTCTCCAGGTAGCGACCATTTCATGCCCTAATGAAGATAATAATATGGATGTATTGACCGAACCCGCATGTTATACTATGCTGGGGAACGTTGGTTCCGTTCTTTCTTATAAGAGTTATAGGAATGAACAGGATATAGGGGAATACCAGGATTCCCATGCCACCCGAACGAAGAAAGTACATGTTGATGCATTTTCTTCGGGTGTGTTCGTTACCGAGAACTGTTTCTCCATTTGCTCTACGTCCTGGGTATTAGATACCGGGTCAGGATCCCATATATGTAATCAGTTACATGGGCTAAGGAAAGGTAAAGAACTTGGAGAAGGTGATAAAGACATTAGAGTTGGAAATGGTGCAATTGTTGCAGCTAAGACTGTCGGGGAATATCACCTTGTATTACCAACTGGTAATACATTGGTTCTGAACGAATGCTATTACATGCCGAACCTGATATGCAACATTATATCGGTTTCTTTGTTGAGTAAAGAGGGATATAATTTTGTATTATAGGACAATGTTATGAACATTTTTCGTAACCAAAAGTTGGTTGGATCAGGCACGTTGTGCAATGGCATTTATGTTCTAAATCAATCAACAGTTCTGAGCATAACAAACACACACAAGAGGAAGAGTTCAGAACTGAACGAATCCTTCTTGTGGCATTGTAGACTCGGTCACATCAATGCGACACGACTAGCTAAGTTGCATAAAGATGGATATTTAAATCCGTTTGAATTTTCATCTTATGACACTTGCCAGTCATGTCTCAAAGGCAAGATGACCAAAACTCCGTTTACGGGACACGGAGAAAGAGTTACCGAACTCTTGGGACTGATACATAGTGATGTATGCGGTCCCATGTCTACACATGCCAGGGATGGTTCTTCGTACTTCATTACATTCACTGACGATCTCTCTGGATTCGGATATGTGTTCCTGATGAAACACAAATCAGAAGCTTTTGAGAAATTTAGAGAATATAAACAAGAAGTCGAGAACCAAACCGGAAAAAGTATTAAAATCCTTCGATATGATCGAGGAGGAGAATACTTAAGCAATGAATTCCTGAACTTCCTAAAAGAGAATGGGATTCTCTCTCAGCTAACTCCTCCATATACACTACAGCACAACGGTGTATCAGAACGGAGGAACCGCACCTTATTGGATATGGTGCGCTCTATGATGAGCACAGCTGAGTTACCTATTTCCTTCTGGGGATATGCACTGGAAACAGCTGCAGACCTATTGAATATGGTTCCCACCAAAACCGTGCCGACCACTCCATATGAGATATGGAAAGGAAAGAGACCATGTCTTAATTATGTTAAGATATGGGATTGTCCGGCCTATGTAAAAACGCAAAATCTGGACAAACTCGCGGCAAGGTCTATTCTGTGTAAGTTTATTGGATATCCCAAACATTCGCGAGGGTATATCTTTTACCACACCGAGGAACAAAAGGTGTTTGTTTCTCGACATGCCACCTTTTTAGAAAAGGAATTTCTTGAAAAAGAGATTAGTGGCAAGGAGGTAGAACTGGAAGAGGTTCCAGCAATAAAGAGTACAACAGAAGATTTGGTTGAACCAGAGGATTCAGTAGCTCCCGATGAACCTCAGCCTCTCCGCCGATCTAGTAGGGTTCCTCGCCTACCTGAGAGATACTACGGTTTTCTCATGGATGGTGGGAGCGGGGATTGCATCATGGAAGATGATGACCCAACTAGCTTCGAGCAGGCCATCACGAGTAGGGACTCAGTGAAATGGCTGGATGCTATGCGGTCAGAGATGGAATCCATGTACACCAACAAAGTATGGACTTTGGATGTTGCTCCTGAAGGGGTAAAACCCATTGGGAGCAAGTGGATCTTCAAGAAGAAACTTGGTGTAGATGGGAAAGTGGAGACTTTCAAAGCTAGACTTGTTGCAAAGGGTTTTCGTCAAAGACCAGGTGTGGATTATGACGAAACCTTTTCTCCAGTGGCTATGCTTAAATCCATCCGGATCATGCTTGCCATCGCTGCATATCATGATTACGAAATCTGGCAAATGGATGTTAAGACCGCCTTTCTAAACGGTGATTTAGAAGAGTGCGTGTACATGACTCAGCCAGAGGGCTTCGTAGACAGTGGGAGCAGCGGGAAGGTGTGCAAGCTGCTTAAATCCATTTATGGCTTAAAGCAAGCATCGCGGAGTTGGAACATCTGCTTTGACGTCGTTATCAAAGAGTTTGATTTCGTCAAAAATCGAGATGAACCTTGTATCTACAAGAAGGTGGCAGAGAGTAAGGTTGTCTTCCTCGTATTGTACGTGGACGACATACTCTTGATAGGAAATGATATTCCTATGCTGCAATCGGTCAATCTCTTCTTATCACAAAGATTCTCAATGAAAGATCTTGGTGATGCCTCCTGCATATTGGGAATTAGGATCTATAGAGATAGATCCAAACGGATATTGGGATTGTCCCAATCCAGATACATTGACACCATACTAAAGAGGTTTAGTATGGAAGAATCCAAGCGTGGGAACTTGCCCACGATCTCTGGAGTCACTCTCTCCAAAGAGATGTCTCCCAAGACTGATTTGGAGAGAGCTCGCATGCAAGGGATACCCTATGCTTCGGCTGTAGGCTCTATCATGTACGCGATGCTATGTACCAGACCCGATGTAGCATACTCACTAAGTGTAGTGAGCAGGTATCAAGCTGATCCTGGAGAGAGTCACTGGACAGCTGTGAAGAGCATTCTCAAGTACTTACGAAGGACTAAAGAGATGCTCTTGGTGTATGGTAACGGAGAACTCCAAGTGGAGTCCTTTACCGATTCGAGCTTCCAGAGTGATAAGGACGACTCTAAGTCGCAGTCGGGTTTTGTCTTTACCCTTTACGGAGGGGCGGTTAGCTGGAAGAGTTCCAAGCAGGAAACCGTGGCAGACTCGATGATGGAGGCTGAATACATCGCTGCCAACGATGCTGCCAAAGAGGCTGTCTGGATCAAGAAGTTCATTATTGAACTTGGAGTGGTTCCATCCATTGAGCATCCAATACCTTTGTATTGCGATAACAATGGAGCGGTGGCTTTGGCCAAGGAACCCAGGTCCCATCAGCGATCCAGGCATATTCTGAGGCGGTATCACCTGATCCGGGAGATAGTTGATCGCCGGGAGATCGAGGTCAGGAGGGTTGACACGAAGAACAACACGGCGGATCCACTCACGAAGGCCATTCCCCAGATACAGTTTGAGAGACTCTTCGGGATGCTCGGTATGCGATACTACAGCAGCTGGCCCTAGTGCAAATGGGAGATTGTTATTGTATGTATGCCCTAGAGGCCAGTATTGTACAGATGTTGTATATTATATTGGATTCTTGGAAATATATAGAGATGACTTTCTTGCTCGATATGATAGTATGCTATCTGGTTGCTCTTTATCTTAACATGTACACTTGTCTCTTTAAACTGTCTTACAGTTACATGTTGGTAAAGCCCTTAGGATGTGTACTTGACTACCTGGACTATGATGCAGATCATACTAGTGGGGACATGGTAGTCCATAAGTACATCCTTCAAGGTCCATAGTCATGGGTGTATCGAGACGGGGCATCGATATACCAGAGTAGACTAGCGTATATGCTTCTCGACCCATGAGATGGGCGATGGATGATCCCATATCCATTGGTGTTTGACATCAGAGATGGTATACGGGTGCTCAGTGGAGACTGGGTACTCTCGACGGACTCGCCGAGAACTCCCAGATGGTATTATACCTCACGTCAGATGGCAGTTCTCAGGTGACACTTGTGCAGGTTAGTCTGTAGACCCGAGATCGTCATAGAGTCTTGTGTGATTCCCACTGTGCTTTAATCTCCACCTTACCACGTCCATGAGGGCGTGCAAAACGGTGGTCTTTGGGTACAGTCCCGAGTCACATGGAGGCAATGAGCGATAGGAGGGGTTTCGTCTCTCCCGGTATTGGGGGTTGATGTTGCGCTGTGCTCGATTGGCCGTAACAGGGAAGTCCCTGGCCAGGGCTGATCAGAGATTTGCTGGTAAGTGTTACCAGTAGTTTCTCGACCCGTTATGAGCCTCACATCGGCACGACTTATCGGTTATTGGGGTCTGACGTTTACCACCCCTAGACTTGATATGCGACATATCAGACGAACAGACCAGACTGTACGGTAAGTGTTACTGGTTGGATTCGCAGGAGTGTGAGCGGGCTAGCTCGTCGATCTTCTGATCGCTCAATACCTGGATGGCCGTTACGTTTAGCAGTCCGCTTGCGGCTTGTGGGTGCTTGATATGATCATCATCTGCTACCGGCGTATTGACGAGTCTTTAGAGTCCTACACAGAGGTTTCCTGGCTCAAGCGAAACGAAATAGGAGCGCATATGAGATATGTGCGGGACCGAGAATAATGCGTGTATGTGATACCGTATTTCATTCTCGCGATGAATGTTTCGATTGGTTGTATGCGATATAACCTAGTTGTCGAATCATTGATTCGATAAATCGATACATTGTATACTAGTCGGTTATGTGCGACATGACCGGATCATTGAATCAAGTGTTGATTTAATGATTTAATGTATAATTATATATTTGATATATTAATTTACATAAACTAGTATTGGTTCATTTTAAAAGGATTTTCTCACTTGAAGTGCACATTGTATATGTGATATGCTTTTGTGTGCACTTGATTGTATCATGTTTGATGATGCATATTTACTTGGGTTTGTGCAAAGAATTAAACCATGGTTATGATAATGGTTAGGGTTTTGAGTTATTCATCTATTTATTTATCCATTCTTTATTTATTTAAATGGATAAAAGAAAAGAAAATGGTTTCTTTTTATCATGAAGCTTGTTGAAGCTTCATGAAGCTTTGACTAAAGAGACCATTTTGTCTTCATGCTTAACCCTAACCATTCCCACTTACCAAGGTCTATTCTCTACACTTAACCTTAGTTAGGATATGATAAGTATTGATTTCTTTTCTATTATGGAAATAACTTATCATATTCTTTCTTCTTCTTGATCATCTTCTTCTTCAAGAAAAGCTTAAGCCCATCAATGGCAACTTGAGCAAAAGTGAGTGAAATCCAATTCTAAAGTGAACCCACCTCCTATTTCTTCACCCTCTACCTCTTGCCAAGTTGTTATGGGTGTTTTCTTCACAAGTTTCACTACTTGGTGAAGTTGGAACTTGAACTTGTGATGCCTCGACGTAGATCATCTTCGGCACGAAGCCGACGACCTAGTCCGCCCATTTCCCCGATGAAGCCGACGATTGAGTTCGGGATTCAAGATGGACAGCGAGAGGACACCTACGTGGAGCTAAGGAAGTGGAGAAACGGATCTACAAAGGTTGTAGCCTCTCTCCTTTAGTTAAGATGTTAACTAGTTTAATGTTTCGCCTAGATTTCTAGCCAACGATCCGTATTAGGGTTTCTCGGCACCCATAAAATTTGAAATTGGCATGGTTGATGCCTTGTGAGACCTCTATAGTGTGCCTAGGAACCTTTCAGTATGGTAGAGAGGGAAGTGATTCCAGAACCGCAAACGATTACTGAAGATTTGATAAGAACCTAAAGATTCAATCTGGTTTGACATTCCATTGGCCACTCCGCAGATATAGTGGGTAACCTCAGGCACCCGAGGGGTACTCCGGTAGCCTCAAGGACGGTGACAGGGAGGTTCTTGTTTACCCAGACATGACATTGCTATTGTTCCTGGCTGCGAGACCCGGCAGGAGGATGAGTATAGCGTCGCTCTAGACTAGCTTTAGAAGTGTACGTGTATATGACTCTTCCAGAGGGTTGTCGTAGTCTGTGGGAGCAGCGGAAGCATTGGTGCACAAGTGGCTTATGTCTATTTATAGACCAAAGCAGATATAGCGGAGATAGATCATCTATTTCTGATGTGACAGTCATAGGTTTGACTTCATCAGAATAGGGGATGGATCTGTTGAGAAGGTAGTAGGGTGTGATGTCCTGATATTTGGATGACATACACAGAGTAGGAAGTGATATTCCTATACTACGATCGGTTATACTTTGGTTGTCACACGGTGGTTTCTCCACATGGGACTTGGATATAATATTACACATTCTGGTTACTAGATCTATGGTTTTTGATCTAGATTTGGGAAGTGTCCCAATCAGGGTACTTGACAGCATTCTAAGAGTATTTAGAATGGACGACTCCTGGCATGGTGGTGTACCTGCAGACGATGGAGTCACCCTCTCTAAAGGTGTCTTACAGACTAAAGTGGAGAGGGATGTGCATGATTGGCAGATCACTTGCTTAGGCAATTGAGTCAGTCATGAGATGTCAAGTACCACACCAGATGTTGTTTTTGCACTAGATGCAATAAGTTGGCATTGATCCAATCCTGGAGAAACAGTCGGAAGAAGTTTTAGAACATAAGTGGATGTTCTAGGGATATGATAAAGACATTTATCATTCCAGGCTTCCAAGATGACCCGGATGACAGAGAGTTTGTCAGAGTTATAGTTTTCCCTCTAACGAAGGGTAGTATTTTGGACAGATGGTCCAAGGGGATACTGAGGGAGGCATGGCGCAGGATACTGATTAAGTTCAGTTGATGATACAGTCTAAGAAGTTTGGATTTGGAGTTCATCTATGAGCTAGGTCCCATCAGACATCCCGACACATTCTAAGACAAGTATTGCTCATTTCGGGAGATGGCTTTCTCCGCGAACTTGAGATATAGAGAGATATAGAAAGAAACATCAAAGCGGATCTACTCGCTGAGGCCATTCCTCGAACGCAATAGTTTCACAAACGGGTTTTGTGAGACCGACTAGTAGAGGAATTGGGTGTTCGGTATCACACGGGCTGTGAGTATGCGACATCGCAATAATTAGCCTTGAGTGCAAGTGGGAGATTGTTGGAGATAGTGCCCTCAGAGTCAATTATTGGATCACAGGCACGTGATTGCAATGATTGAGGGAGGACCTATCCCGGTAGGACAGTCTTACTGAAGATGATAATATGCTATCTGGTTTACCTTTATCATCGTGTACTGCTTTAGGTGACCTTACAGGTCACTATTGCACGTTGATAGAGCCCCTAGGATTCTTGCTTGACTGCCAGCAGTATGAGGGCGATCATATACGTGGGAGATGGTAGTCTATTAGCACATCCTTAAAAGGTCCCTAGTCGTGGGAGTTTCGAGACAGGGCATCGATACTCCAGAGTAGACTAGTGTATACAGTCGATACCCCGACGAGGGGCGGTGGCCGGTCTCACAAGCCACTGGTGTCAGTTGGTTCACCTAAGATGTATACAGGTGCTCATTGGGTTATGAGTACACCGGACAGGACTCGCCAGGAACATGCTAGTTGGTCTTATACCTGACGTCAGATAGCAGTTCCGTGGTGACATGTGTACAGGTTAGTTCATCGACCTAAGATCGTTATTTGTCTCGTACGAGTTCCCACTGTACTTTGATTACTACCCTACCACGCTCAAAGGAGACATGCAAACAGGTTTTAGTTGGGTACAGTCCCGAGCCACATGGAGGCAGTGAGCGGATCTACAGGGGTTCGTCTCTCCCGGTATTGGGGGTGAGGTCGCGCTGTGTCTAAGAGAGCCATTACACAAAGCCCCCGGCCGAGACAGGAGATTTACTGGTAGGTATTCCAGTAGTATCTCAGGGTGTTCTGGGCTACACTCCGACACGACTTGTACCGCTTTTGGGGGTCTGACTTTTACCAACCCCTAGGCCCGCCATGCGATGCTCATAGACGAACGGCCCGGACTGTACGGATATTGTCACTGACCGGCTCAGTAGGGTGTCAAGATGAGATCGCTCATCGACATCCCTTTTGGTCAATACCTGGTAGCCCGTTACGTATAGGCTAATACCTCTGACGTGCTAGTGGTTAAATCCACAACCAAAGTATTGACGAGTCTTTAGAGTCCCCCACAGACCAGTTTCTCAAGTTTCGGGCGAAACGCTGTAGAGGCCGTATGGAGATATGGGAGGGTTCGATCAGATACGTGCGGTATTGCACGGATCATGATCGGACGGATAATACTAGCGGGCTTTGGTTTAAGCCGGATCCTAGTATTGTACAGTGTAGATTTTGTCTCATTGCATTTGTATTCGGTCGGAATACAAATTCGGGTATGTATATATAGTAGCGGGGTTTGCCTGTAATTTATTACGGGATAAGTTTTTGGAGTTGCCAGTTTGTTTTCCGTTTCGGCCATATTTCCTTGTATCTTTCATTGGCTGAAGATTGGTGGAGGAGGGCTTATTTGACTTTGTGCAAATAAGCATTTTGGAGGTTGGTCTTTGCATATTATTGTATCATGATAATTCTACCACCATTTGACTTCTTCTTCTCATCATTGCTTGACTTTTGTGATGGTGATGGGTTATGATGAGGTTGGTGGAGTGTTGGTTTTGATTGGTGATGATTTCTTCTCATCATCTTTTTTTTCTCTCTCTTGGATGGATGATAGCTTCCTCCCTCTCCTTGACTTTTCTCTCACTCCCATTCTCATTCTTTTTCTAAGAGAGGGGCCGGCCAGGCTTAGGGGGGCTGTCCCAATTTTGAGAGTGGGGAATTTTGATCTCTTTTGGCTTGCAAAATTCCTATTGCTCCATCTCCAAAAGCTTAGTTCAATACCTCCACCAAAAGGCAACTACCTACAACCTCATGAGACACATAGATCTACACTACATTCTACAGCAACTCTTGGGCACGTCGGCTCGCCAACTTCGTGCCCGAGTTGCCTCGGTCCAGAGGTGGGAGCCCGTAAAAGAACCCGTCGAAGTGGTGCCCTTCCGACGAGGAGTTGAAGACCAGAGATTCCGCGGGGAGATCGGGACGACGACGAGAAGACCGAAGGACACGGATCGCTCGGTATATCTCTCTACCTTTTCTCTAGATAGCTAGGACTAGATTAATGGCCCGATCCAGGAATTTTGTCCGCGGCGGTGCCGGTTTACAAGTTCGTAAAAAGTTTCGTTTCCGCATTCCGGCGTCGGATTGACGGCCGGGGCGCCGTTGTGCTCTTACAGATCATTCGATCGGAAAGTTTAACATTGTCTATTTATCTGGAATGTGATACAATATTTGGAATTCACAAATAATTATGAGATAACTGATTTGAATATTATAAACATATGTAACACTTTGAAAAATTCGTTTAGTCTTATTTCACGGTAGTTAGTATTGATGCGTGTTTCCATAAAATCCGTAAATCTTATTTCCGTCTCAATCTAGTCAAATTGAGAGGAGAAGTGTTTTATATATATAAATGGGGGTTATTAATTTTAAATTAACAAGGGTTCTTTTAATTAGAATCTATTTCTTCTTAATTACTTTTCCTAATGAGTTTTAGTGAAGCTTGTTTACACTTAGCATATTTTGGTATCACATTCTCTTCTCATCTTTTATTTTCAATTTAGCATTCTCTTTTCTTTTCTTTTCAAAATTAAAAAGGAAATGGAAATTAGAGAAAAGAGAGAAGCATGGTGTGCAATTAATGAGGTATGGTGTGCATTTAATGTAGCTTTTTCTCTCTCTTTCTTTTCTCTTCCCTCTCTCTTCTTTCTCTTTTTTTTCTTTTGCTGAAACTTTCAGCAGCAGAAACAGCAGCTCCAGCAGCAGCAACATCACATTCTGACCCTCTTTTTCTTTTCCTTTCATTCCTCTTTGAAATCCATATAAAATCCTACACAAAACCACTCATTCTTCACTTAAAACCTTAGAAAAAAATGGCTTTTTGGGGGAGTTTGGAGGCAAGTCGGCATACTTGAGGAAAGAGCTGGAAGTTTGGGTTTTCCTAAGGCTTTTGGGAGGTATTAAACTCACTTAACAACCTTTCTCATAATTTGTAATATTTTAGCTAAAAATCATGTTTTTATGTGCATTATGTGATATTGAAAGGAATTTTGTGAAGTATATGATAAGTTGGGAATTTTATGGCTTGGTTAACTCATTTAAGTGCTATTAGAGCTGTTCAAACCAAGTTTTTATTTCAGATTTCATTAAAATACCCTGAAGTATCAATTTAGTGCTAAATGTGCTTTTTAACTGGTTTTGGGACTCTGTTGAAATTTGCTTGCACTCTGATTATTTCAGAATAAAATTGTAATTATTGGAGCACGTACACTAGGAGTAGAAAACACACACGAAGCACAGGAGGCAGGCTCCCAACCCGGGCTGCCGAAAAATGTGATCTGGCCGCAAATTGCGGCCAGATAGGTGACCTGGGAGTTGGGGTTTTTGTGGTTGGTGTCTGCTGATATGTGGGGTTTTATGGTGTATATAGTTTTGCAAAACTCTTTCTGTATCAAAATCTGGAGCTAATTACCTGTTTCTCGTATTTTAAATCTTCGCGACACACGTGATTCGTGTGTGGGTTTGGGGTGTTCTGCGTATCGCGATGCGTCGAGGTAGTTTCAGACGCTTAATCAAACGTTTTAGCGTATCGCGCGCACACGCGCTTGGTTTGCGACACGGGTTTCAAGTGTGACTTTAAATGCCGTGTTTGTATGGATTTGAGCTTATGTGTGATATACTGTGTAATTCTAGGTTCGCAGGAGAGTGAGACGGACGCTGCGAGGAAGGGGAAACAAGTCGTCGGCTACACTTAGCGCGAGACTACGGTCAGTAGATTTAACATCTACGGGGATATCGCCCGCATGGCGTTCTACGTCAGGGCTGATAAAATCTTATAGCTACATATTTCATTTACCTACATGGCTACTGTTAGTTGCATACCGCATTCCTTGTCATATGTATATAAACTTAGAATTGATAGAACACCGCACCATTACTAACGGTTCATGTCGCACGAGCACTAATCTGCATGTTACACCCACACCGTTAGTAATTGCCATGACACCCACTGTAGAATTGTCGTGATCATTATTATGCTGTAGTTCATTTTACCTATGATTTGATATGATTTTCATAGAAATTGGGAGCCCCATGCTGTCTTTGAAAACTGAAACTATTTTAAGAAAAGCGGTTTCTCCCTTGTACCTATATTATGGCTTGATGTACATAGCACATCGCATTTGATTTACTCATTGGTGTTGGATTTTCATGTGATTTCTGGTTTTGAGGACCGTGGAATTATTTAAGAAAAGATGCATTATTTAAAAACCCGGTTCCTCGTGATATGATATTTTTGTGCGTCCACCACGCATTTTCTCGGTGCTGAGACGTGTGCTTGAAACCCGATTCAAGGATTTGGATTATCTGTTTGCAGGTTGGTGGTGGACCCGGTATGGTTCCCCTCGGCAAGATGATCGATGGATTTTGCCGATTGAGCCTGGAGGTGGGCGAGAACCTACCGGTGATTGGTTGGACCTGGCGGTTATCCGGAGGATACTGACCAGAGTCGAGAGATGGATGCGGGATGATCCCTACTGCCGGGGCCGAGGGCCGATACCGCAGACGGAGCCCGATATATGAGGATTTGCGTGTTGATGCTGGACACGAGTATTTCATGATATTTTGAGTGCCGATGTTAGGCACTCGTGATTCTCAGAGATTTACAAGATTTGTGGGCCAAGGAGAGTGCCGGCGCCTGAGTTTATTTGGGATTTGGGTGCAGTTTTGGGCACCGATTATTTTTCCACGATTGATATTCCGTGTAGATGTTGTTTATCCCATGCTCAGCATTGATTATCATGTATCTCATCCTGTAGTTATTTTACCTGACAGAGCATTTGCATGATTATTGCACCTACTGCTTGTCGCATATAGATTTACCTGCTGGCATATGATAGAGTAGCGCAGTATGTGCATGCTCACGATTACCTTTATATGTTATCTCTATTCACGAGTTGGCAACTCACCCCCGTTGTGCCACAGTATTTACAGGTTGCCCTTCAGAGTAGTCGTGGCAGGCTGCCTTTTGCATCTTTTGGCTACAGATACCACTACAGTTGGTGCGAGAGCTGTTTTTCTATTAGGTGGGTTGTGGTATCTGATTACTTTATTGTACACCTTTTTGTATCTAGTATTCTCCATCTACCATATATGTACTGGACTTAGAGACAGTGTGAGGACGATGATGTATATTTTTATATTCTGGTGTCGAGCTCGTGGGAGCCGACTGTTTATATATGCAGTTTATTATTCTGTGATGTTTACTTATTGCTCATTCTTCGCTACGGCGTCGTATATTACTCTTGTGGTAATGGTTTCCGCCGTTGGGCGTGATTGCTCCCGTTTGGGGATGCTTTGTTTCATTATATCTCATCTTCACTTATATCCTGTTTTATACCCGATTTCGGGGTTACTTTTACAAAGAAAATGCTGCCAAAATTATTTAAATGATGACGTAACTTTAAAAGAACTATTTAAGGTGTTCTAAATATTTCAACTGAATGTTTTCAACACTCACTACTTTTAAATGGTTTTGATTTCTGGGTTCGGCTTACTTAGTCGTGTTACGCCTGTAGACATTGCGTGGTTAAGTGCCAGTCAAGAGTCGAAATATTCGGGTCGTGACAAAGTTGGTATCAGAGCGTAGGTTTTACCTTTCGGAGTGTAGGATGACCCTGGTATGATGGAGTAGGTAGCTGAAGAAGAGTAGCATAGCGTGTGTATCTTCCGCGGCATACTCACAACACGGTACTCCGCCAAAGAGACCTTAGGACTTATTGATTTAAATTCCTTCTTGAGTATATGTATTCTTGCGATTCGATTTCTACATCCTTATCGAATCCTATTTTCCTTTCAGCCATTATGCCGCCAAAGACTACGAGGGCGCAGAGAGCGGCCGCGAGGGCCGAGATTAGAGTTGATTCGTCTGAGACGAGGACAGATCCGGGTAGTACACCGGTTGTGCCCGAGCAGGCTGTTCCTCCCATGATCGATCAGATTGCCATGTTAGGGGCTGGTATGCAGGAGATGCGCTAGACGGTGGGATCCAGTATGGAGAAGATGCGCCAGATGATGGGATCTCTAGCTGAGACACTTCGAGCGCAGCGACCAAAGGTAGTTCCACTCGTTGCAGAGACCGCGGTGATACCCACGGCACAGGCAGTTGTCCCTACAGCTACATAGGTCATCTCCGTATCGCTATCAGAGTTTATGAGGCTGAAACCTCCGGTCTTCATAGGAACCGATACAGCCGAGGACCCACAGTCTTTCATTGATAGGATGGCTCGGATATGCCGTTCCCTCAGATGCGCAGATGCGAGATGGGTTGAGTTCACGAGCTTTCTCCTGGAAAGTCTTGTGCAGAAATGGTGCGAATCAGTTGAGAAGGGCAGAGCAGCAGGTCTTCCTCCTATGACCTGGACAGAGTTCGTGGCGCTATTCCTTGCCTGCTTTCTTCCACTGAGCGTCAAAGATGCTAGAGCACGCAGGTTCGAGTCCTTACGCCAGACTCCGGAGATGTCAGTGGCAGAGTATGATGTGCTGTTCACAGAGCTATCTATCTATGCCCCGTATCTAGTGGCTACTGAGGAGTTGCGAGTCAAGAGATTTGTCCGAGGCTTGCTTACACCACTGTTCCTTGCGATCAGCGCGGAGCATTACGAGACATATGCAGCAGCGGTAGACGCAAACCTGTTAGTCGAGGAGCGCCTAGCTGAGACTTCGGTAGTTCCAGAGCCGAAGAGAGTTCGTACTAGTATATCCGCACGGAGACAGACATTCAGACTGTAAGTCCATGTCACGCACTCCACGAACTTGCGGGGAGGCGGAATATATGAAAAACGATTATCAAAGCTTCGTAACACGGACTTGAGCGCATGAATCGTATCTAAACCGTTACTAGCAAACAACGAAAGGTTTAACTACTCTGATTCGAAGTTATACCTCACGTTTCTTATCCTTCGGGTCTTCATCACTATCCTCCACACTTTGTAGGCTCTTTGGAACGTCGGCACCTCAACGGCCTCCTCGAGTCAAAGACGATCCACCCGAGAGCTCCTACTCCAAGCTTAACCTCTAACTTGAGGTAACTAGGTTACTCAAAGTGCTAATCTAAGCAACCTAGGTGATATAGAGTTGGATTATGGAAGTATTAGTCTAGCTAACCCTTGATCTCAACACATGAGAGGTTAGGGTTAGGGTTTGAAGAGAGAGAGCTTGAGGAGAGAGAAGGTGAGAGTGGGAATCCTCTTGGATGAATAGATCATGTGTGTATATATGAAACATATCATATATATTAAATGAATAACAAATAATGATATATCATCATGTTTCATTAATACACTAAGTGATTCATCACATGAGTTATATAAATCATAATTGATTCATTAACTCCATGTATGAATCACACCATGACTCATTTATCCAATTAATGCAAATACCACCTTAACCCCCAAGTCACCCTGCTTCAAGAAGCTTCCCGACAAATTATAAGAACACCCTTCCTATCCGTAAAAATATGGAAAAACTTTAGACTGTATAAATCCAATAATCCGATACTAGAATCTGGCTTAAACCAAAGCCGACTAGTAAAAACTGTCCGAACATCGTACGTGCGTAAAAACACATATGCGTCCGAACCCTGTCGTAAAACCATACGACGTCTATATCGTTTCGCCCGAAGCAGGGAAACTCTCTGTGTGGGACTCTAAAGACTCGACACTACGCTGGCAGTGGGTTTAACCACAGACCGCAAGCGGCACAATTTGTACGTAACGGTCCCCAGGTAGATGTCGATAAGAAGGCCGATGAGTAAACCCATCCGAACTCCTACTGAGCCTGCTGTAACAATCTCCGTACAGTCCGGTCTGTTCGTCTAGGACTATCGCATATCGGGCCTAGGGGGCGGCAAGCGTCAGTCCCCTAAAAGCGGTATAAGTCGTGTCGGAGCGTACCCCATTACACCTTGAGAAACTACTGGAAAACCTACCAGTAAATCTCACTTGCCCTGGCCAGGGACTTTGCATAATGGCTCTCTGACACAGCGCGATATCAACTCCCAATACCGGGAGAGACGAATCCTGTCTAACCGCCACTGCCTCCAAGTGCTCGGGACTGCACCCAACTACTACCTATTTGCACGACTCCTTTGAGCCGTGGTAGGGTAGCAATTTAAGAACAGTGGGACACACTTGAGGTGAAGTAGCAGTGTCAAGTCTATGGACTATGCTGTACTCATGTCACCTGGGAACTGCTAACTGACGATGGGTATAATCCCAACCAACAGTTCCCCTTGAGTCATGTCCGGTGTACCCGTAACCTAACGAGCACCTGTATACTATCCCAGTACGACGTACTGATGGCTGTGGGACAGACCATCTCCCCAACTGGGATGAGAAGTGTACACACTAGTCTACTCCGGAGTATCGATGCCCTGTCTCGACAATCCAACAACTAGGGACCTGAAAAAGGATGTGCTTGTAGACTACCCAGCCCCCACTAGTGTGACTGCCATCACAACGCTGGTAGTCAAGCAAGATCCTAAGAACTCCATCAATACGTATACTCACATATTAAGATAGATAAAACCAAGTGGCATACTACCATGTTTAGCAAGACTGTTATATAACTGTGAAAATCCCAAGCTTCCATTAAGTAATATACAAACTAGTATGATACAGTAATGGCCTTCTAGGGCATAAACACTAACAATCTCCCACTTGCACTAGGGCCATGTACTAGCGTATCGCAGACCTATCATCTCGAATAGCCTCTCGAACTGCGTCTGAGGAATGGCCTTTTTGAATGGATCAACAGTGTTATTCTCTGTATCTACTCTCTTTACCTCGATCTCCCGGCGATCGACGATCTCCCTGATCAGGTGATACCGCCTTAAGATGTGTCTGGACTTCTGATGGGACCTGGGTTCCTTCACTAAAGCTATAGCGCCGTTGTTGTCGCAATACAGAGGTATTGGACCAACACTGGTAGGAACCACCTGTAGTTCTGTGAGGAACTTCTTCATCCAGACAGCTTCTTTTGCGGCATCGCAAGCAGCTATGTACTCCGCTTCCATCGTTGAGTCAGCAACGGTGTCCTGCTTAGAACTCTTCCAACAGACCGCCCCTCCATTGAGGGTAAAGACATAACCCGACATGGACTTGGAGTCATCCTTGTCACTCTGGAAGCTGGAGTCAGCAAAGGCCTCGATCTGGAGGTATTTTCCTCCATACACCAAGAACATCTCCTTAGTCCTCCTCAGGTACTTGAGAATGTTCTTTACTGCTATCCAGTGCTTCTCCCCTTGGTTTGCCTGATACCGGCTTACAACGCTCAATGCGTATGCTACATCTGGTCTGGTACATAACATCGCATACATTATAGAGCCTACCGCAGAAGCGTAGGGTATCGACATGCGATCCCTTTCCAAATCAGTCTTGGGAGACATCTCTTTGGAGAGGGTGATTCCGTGACAAGCCGGTAAGTTACCGCGCTTAGAATCATCCATAATGAATCTTTTCAATATGGTGTCTATGTACCTGGACTGTAAAAGTCCCAATATCCTTTTTGATCTATCACGATAGATCTGGATCCCCAGAATGTAGGTGGTATCACCCAGGTCTTTCATGGAGAACTTCTGTGACAAGAATCTTATGACTGACTGTAGCATAGGAATATCATTTCCTATTAGGAGAATGTCATCCACGTACAAGATGAGGAATACAACAACTCTCCCTACAATCTTACTGTATATGCATGGTTCATGTGGATTTTTGATAAAGTCGAATTCTTTGACAGTATCATCAAAACAGATGTTCCAACTCCGCGATGCCTGCTTTAGTCCATAAATGGATTTAAGCAGCTTGCATACTTTACCGCTGCTCCCACTCTGAATTAATCCCTCTGGCTGATCCATATAGACGCTCTCTTCCAAATTACCATTTAGAAAGGCCGTCTTTACGTCCATCTGCCAGATCTCATAATCGTGGAAGGCAGCAATAGCAAGAAGGACCCGAATGGATTTCAGCATAGCCACTGGAGAAAAGGTTTCGTCATAGTCCAAACCAGGTTTTTGACGGAAACCCTTTCCAACAAGTCTAGCCTTATAGGTTTCAACCTGTCCATCTACACCAATCTTCTTCCTGAAGATCCACTTGCATCCTATGGGTTTTACCCCATCTGGAGCAGTGTCCAAAGTCCATACTTTGTTAGTGTACATGGACTCCATTTCGGTCCGCATTGCATCCAGCCATTTTACCGAGTCGCCGCTCTGAATGGCTTGCTGGAAGCAAGTAGGGTCGTCATTATCAATGACGCAATCTTCTCGATCCCCGTCTATGAGAAAACCGTAGTATCTCTCGGGCGGATGAGACTGCCTACTACTTCTGCGGCTAGGCGCTGGTATGTCCCTTTCTTCTGAAACTTCTTGCTCCACCAAACTTTCAGTAACAGCTTGTGGTTCTGGAATTTCTTCCAGTTCTACTGCGCTCCCCTCTTCTAATTTTCTAAAAATTCAGTTTCTAAGAAGCGGACATGACGAGAAACAAAAACCTTTTGTTCCTCTGCGTAATAGAAGCAATATCCCATGGAGTTCTTTGGATATCCCACAAACTTACACTCTGATGAGCGTGCCTCGAGCTTGTCCGGATGCTGCTTTTTTACAAAAGCTGGACATCCCCATGTCTTCAGGTACTGAAGATAGGGTTTCTTCCCACTCCACATCTGATATGGTGTGATAGGCACAGTTTTGGTTGGAACCTTGTTCAAAAGATATGCCGCTGATTCTAGCGCATAACCCCAGAATGATCGCGGTAACTCAGCCTTACTCATCATGGAACGGACCATATCCAATAGGGTTCGATTCCTCTTTTCCGATACACCGTTGTGTTGTGGTGTGTATGGAGGAGTAAGCTGAGAGAGAATTCCATTCTCTTTTAAGTAACCCAGGAACTCGGCACTTAAGTATTCACCACCTCGATCAGATCTCAGTGTCTTAATACTTTTGCCTGTTTGTTTTTCCACTTCATTCTTGTATTCCTGGAATTTCTCAAAGGCCTCGGATTTATGCTTCATTAAGAAGATATGTCCATACCTAGAGAAATCATCCATAAAAGTAATGAAGTAGGAATAACCACCCCGCGCATGTGTAGACATTGGACCGCACACGTCACTGTGTACGAGTCCTAAGAGCTCGCTCGCTCTTACTCCGTGTCCAGTAAACGGAGTCTTTGTCATCTTTCCCATGAGACAAGATTCACAAGTGGCATAAGATTGATATTCGAACGGATTCAAATATCCTTCTCTATGTAACTTCGTTAATCGGGTTTCATTGATGTAACATAGTCTACAATGCCATAAGAAAGCGTGATTCATTTCTGGAGACTTTCTTTTAAGTGTGTTCTGGACATTGAAAACCTGAGCTTGACTCAATACGTATATACCGTCATCTAATGTACCGGACCCGATCAGAACTTGATTTAGGTGGATATGAACAACATCGCTTACGAATGTAAAGTCATAACCCTCTCTTGAAAGTGAGGACACTGATATGATATTACAAGTCAAACTAGGTACATACAGACAGTTACGTAGAATCAATAACTGCCCACTTGTCAAACCTAGGCGATATTCTCCCACGGATTCAGCGTCCACGCTCATTCCGTTTGGAACTCTGAGAGACAAATCACCTATCCTTATATCTCTACGGTTTCTCAAAGCATGTAATGAATTACAGATATGAGATCCTGCTCCGGTATCTAGTACCCAGGAAGTAGAGTTAATTGACAAACAGTTCTCAATTACAAACACACTTGAGGTTGAAGCCACAACATGCTTCGTATCCTGGATACTGGCTTCCAAAGCCCTGCAATCCTTCTGCCAATGCCCGTTCCCATAACAATAGGAACATCCCTCCTTAGCTTTACCAAGTAACGAAACTTTTGCTCTTCCCTTTCCTCCTACTTTATTGACACCATATATCGGCTTTGTAGATGTCTTCTTCTTTTCACCCTTTGCTTTCGCCCTGGATGTAGAAGAAGAAGGTCCCCCATTAAGCAGAGCTTGTGTCTCCCTGGTTTCTTTTAGGGTGTAAGTAGAGGGTAGGGACTGTGGAAATAAGTCAGCATATGACCTGTTTCCCAACGTGGTCTCCAGGTCCTTGAGCTCATCAATATAGCTAGTCATTGTAAGGACGATGTCCCTTACAGATGACCCGATAGCCAACCTCGCTTGAATTAAATCGTTCGAGGTCTCATATCTTGTGATATGAGTTTGCTCTCCATATAAATCTTTGTTATGGAGAAAGATGGAAACTAAGTCCATCTTCTCGTGTTGCTTCTCGTATACACCATCAACTGAAGCCAACACGAGGCATTTAGCTTTCACTTTATCCTTTTCCCTTGTCTGACGGATATCCATATCCGTGACGGTGGAAACTGGACCTGGGACGGTGGGATCTTGAGTAGTAATAGGGTGGTCCAGCTTGTCATAGGCAATAGACATCTGGACAGACCTTTTCCAGTCAAATAAGTTAGATTCAGTCAACTTGTTATCTAGATGTAACCTAGTAATGGTCACAAGGTCGCTGAAATGAGAGAGAGAGAAGAAAACACTTTAGCATGATGCTCTTGCAAGTTTAGATTGGTTTTTAATTTATCTAAACTAGATGGCTCCCACTGTTTCTCGAATCCTTCCTCAAACCATAAAAGAAGAACTATCCAGGACTATTCTCACTGTACAATACTTTCTTAACCGTTCAGCAAGGCTAGTGTCGGTACTTCGAGGGAGGTTTTCCAACGCTTTCGCGAAGTTCCTTAATTAAATAACCTCTTTTCTCTGGGGTCGTAGCCCCGCTGACACCTTTCTCGACACTTACTTGGTTTATAGCATTGATCGTTAAGTGACGAATCTCCTGATAAGTAGCATATACTCACAGTAGGATAGGGATCCAAATATCATCGTATGATAATGTTGAAGGAATCCTACCAACATTCATCAAACTCCAAATGGTATTCAACACTAGCAAGTTTCAGTTTCTTTAGAAACTCCCGATGTGGATTTTTGCCCCATGTTCTTATGACCTTGATGAAAGCCAACAAATCATAAAACACATGTCAAGTTCTGCCCATCATTATCTTGTTAATTTGAACCCACCCGTATATACCCTTGATGAAAGCCAACAAGGTAATACGACTGTCCCAAACCAACTCATCTATCTATGTAACAAATGAATACCCCAGCAGCTACCAAACACTATGTCTTGACGAAAGCCAACAAACATAGCTTGAATACTACTGACCATCCATAAGAAATGACGGAGGGCTACGACTGGTTTTGGTGAAACCGTGAACGTAGTGAACTTGATATAATCGAAGGAACCTGATAGCTTTTTGAAAGGAGTGGTTAAGGCTCCGTAATTAAAAATCTGCTCTTTTAAAATAACCGAGTGGTTTCTTTTAAATTTGTTCCAACGATTCAACTTTGGTTTATTTTCTTTGCATTAAAATAATGCGTCCAATCATTTAACCTATCATTGCAGAGAACAACGAAAATACAACGTCCTCTTATGCTATCCGCATTCGCCACTGGGTCCCGTCATCACCCGTTAGGTTACTTAACTAACGACAGAGCGGGGGCTGGGCTAGCGCGGGTGTAAACCATAAGTGACGTCTAAATAGCTATCATATATAGATATTGTACATTCGTCAGACGCAATAATAGGCATTCCAGATCTCAGATGAACATTATTGGATATACAAGCAATCCGCGTTTGCTTTGAGCCTGCAACAAAATACGGATTACACAGTTGTGATGAATAGCCTTTACCCCACCCTAGACCCCTATGGGTATGGCAAACTACCCGCCAAGTACCCGAAGTGAAGCGGTCTCCCTCAACAACGTGAGTAGGCCAGTAAACACTTCAACGTACCCGGTAGCCTGTGTACCCCACCTTGGGTCTATCCTAGGAGCAAAAAACAGTAAATGAAATAATACAACGGTGGCTAAAACCAGAACCTGGATGTGCCCCACAAAAGAATATTACATCATATTACAATTTACATCGAATGAATGAATATAAAACCCATCTCAAACCCCGGCTAATCAGCACAACGATCCAATCAAGTTCATATACACGAACAGTAAACATTACAGAAATGTGCAACCCCCTGCCAATCGACATACTAGCAGTTAAGGGAGGTTTACGAACACATTAATCATTACAGATAAAAACCCGATTAGCAAATAACTTAGAATATCGATCAATAACCATTTTTTGTGTCTACCCCAATTGCAAACCTGCACTGAAGTAACCTGGGTAGAAACAGAACATACAGGAAAACAAAACACCAGAAAATAGAAATTACTGTGAAACTCCGAGTCAACTCGACGTTGACTCGGCGGCGGATCCGCGGCCAAAAGCACCATTTGGCCGCGATTTCGAGGTCGTCTTGCCGAGTTGTGACCTCGTATTTTCCCAGAACTCTTATAATACCCTGCTGTGAATTTTAAGGCCTACCAAAAAAAAATTCCGACACTTTTAAAATCAACAAAAACTAATAGGGTTACGGGGTGTTGTTTTCGTGTTTTCCGTCGATCGAAGTTCTACTTAGTTGCTAACAAGCTAGTAATGGTTTAGTTGGCTCTGATACTACTGTAAGTCCATGTCACGCACCCCACGAACTTGCGGGGAGGCGGAATATATGAAAAACGATTATCAAAGCTTCGTAGACTTGAGCGCATGAATCGTATCTAAACCGTTACTAGCAAACAACAAAAGGTTTAACTACTCTGATTCGAAGTTATACCTCACGTTTCTTGTCCTTCGGATCTTCATCACTATCCTCCACTCCTTGTAGGCTCTTTGGAACTTCGGCACCTCAACGGCCTCCTCGAGTCAAAGACGATCCACCCGAGAGCTCCTACTTCAAGCTTAACCTCTAACTTGAGGTAACTAGGTTACTCAAAGTGCTAATCTAAGCAACCTAGGCGATATAGAGTTGGATTATGGAAGTATTAGTCTAGCTAACCCTTGATCTCAACACATGAGAGGTTAGGGTTAGGGTTTGAAGAGAGAGAGCTTGAGGAGAGAGAAGGTGAGAGTGAGAATCCTCTTGGATGAATAGATCATGTGTGTATATATGAAACATATCATATATATTAAATGAATAACAAATAATGATATATCATCATGTTTCATTAATACACTAAGTGATTCATCACATGAGTCATATAAATCATAATTGATTCATTAACTCCATGTATGAATCACACCATGACTCATTTATCCAATTAAAGTAAATGCCACCTTAACCCCCAAGTCACCATGCTTCAAGAAGCTTCCCGACAAATTACGAGAACGACCCTCCTATCCGTAAAAACACGAAAAAACTTTAGACTGTATAAATCCAATAATCCGATACTAGAATCTGGCTTAAACCAAAGCCGACTAGTAAAAACTGTCCGAACATCGTACGTGCGTAAAAACACGTATGCGTACGAACCCTGTCGTAAAACCATACGACGTCTATATCGTTTAGCCCGAAGCAGGGAAACTCTCTGTGTGGGACTCTAAGGACTCGACACTACGCTGGCAGTGGGTTTATGTAACACCTTAGGATAAGGGTTAGTGTATAATTATAATTAAATAATGATTTTTAATAAAAAGTTTACCAAACTGTGTTTTAAATATTTTTCCTAATTTAATAAACATTTTTCCAAAATTTTCCTAGGCTTGCACACACATGTGCATGTAAACTAGGGTTTTTAAATCAAGGAAATACCATAATTATTAACCATGGTGGGTTAATTGTAGGATTAATTCTTTTGGATTCTAAAATGGGTTTAATTAATTAGTTAAACTAAAAGATAACTTTAATTTGAATTTTAGGGTTAAGTGTTGACTTGTGAGAGAGAGAGAGAGGGCATCATGGCTCAAGCCATGCTTGCCACTAATGAGGTGAGAGAGAGTGAGGGGTGACTTTTGTGTGTGATGATTGAGGTAGCCTCTCATTTCTTTTTTGTGTTTTTCTCTCACACTCTCACAACACACCAACACTCACACACACACTTACCTTCAGCAACAGAAGCAGCAGCAGAAGCACAAGCAGCAGCAGCAACATTCAGCAACAGCAGCAGTAGCAAGCACAAACAGCAGCAGCAGAGGCAGTGAGCAGCAGCAGCAGCCCCAGATCCCTGTGCAGCGACTTCCCTTCACTTCTTCTCCTTCCTGCAGCTCCCTAGGGTCGAGAGTGAGGTATAATCCCTATCTTGCTTCACTAGTTTGCCTTGTTAGTGTAGTTTTGCATCGGTTATTAGAATTTAGTGTGTTTTAGTGCGATATGGGGTGATTAGTGTGAACTTTGTGCTAGTGAGGTGTAGATTAGTTCCAGTAGGATGATTGTGGTCTGTTGAGGCCATTGTAACTTAGTCGAACCCCGATTACACTAAAATACCACCAGTTTCTTGTGTGATGCAAAATGTCGTATTTGGGCAAAATGTGAGTTTTCTGGAACTGCTATTGACCCGGTGAGTGCAGAGTGAAATTGTGGATACTGTAGCATGGTGGAGAGGAGCTGATACCATAGGTGAAACCCGACCCCCTAACTCCCCACTGAGGCCGCCAAAATCGCCATTCTGGCCGCAAATTGCGGCCAGACAGGGGGTGTTCTGGGTGTTTTTGGGTTCTGTAGGTGTATTCCAGTGTGTAGGGTCTTTTGGTATATATATTTTTGTAAGATCAATTCTGTAGGAAAATCTGAGACCAAATACCTGTTTTGCCGTTTTTCTAAACCTTCGCGACACGCGTGATACGTGAGTAGGTTTGGGTTCTGCGTATCGCGGCGCGTCGGGGTAGTTTTGTGGCGCGTGAGTACACGTTTTAGCGTATCGCGCACACGCGCGATTGGTTTGCGACACAGGTTTCTCGTTGGATTATAATGTCGCGTTTTGTGACTTAAGCTTATATGTGATATGTGTATGTGATTCTAGGTTCGCAGGCCAGTGAGACGGACGCTGCGAAGAAGGGCAAGCAAGTGGTTGGATACACTTAGCGCGAGACACGGTGAGTAGATTTCACATCTACGGGGATATCGCCCGCATGGCGTTATGCGTCAGGGCTGATAGGATCTCAGTATTACATATTGTATTTACCTATGGACTGCCATCTCATATTGCATTTCCCTGCTATGTGTTATTGATATATGCTAGAACTGATAGAACACCACACTATTACTAACGGTTTATGTTGCACGAGCACTATTCACATGCTACACACACACCGTTAGTAATTGCCATGCCACACTCACTGTAGAACTGCCATGATTATACTGTTGTATTATTGCTGTAGTTCATCTTACATGTGATTGATATGATTTTCATGTATATTGGGAGCCGCATGACATCTTTTAAAACCGGAAATGAAACTACTTTAAAAAGCGGTTTTCCCCTTATACCCATACCATGGATTGATGTATATTGTACCTCACATTGGATTTTACTATTGGTATTGGATTTTCATGTGATTTCTGTTTTGAGGACCGTGGAATTATTTAAGGAAAGATACGCTATTTTGAAAACCCGGTACCTCGTGATATGATATTTTGGTGTGTCCACCACGCGTTTTCTCGGTGCTGAGACGTGTGCTTGAAACCCGATTCGAGGAGTGGATGTTCCGTTTGCGGGTTCGTGGTGGGCCCGGTATGGTTCCCCTCGGCGAGACGATCGATGGGATTTGCCGATTGAGCCTGGAGGCGGGCGAGTACCTACCGGTGATTGGTTGGACCTGGCAGTTGTCCGGAGGATACTGACCAGAGTCGAGTGATGGATGCGGGATGACCGTGCTGCCGGGGCCGAGGGCCGATACCGCAGACGGACCCCGTGGGGCCGGTCCAGATTGACGGCGCCCGATATTTGAGGATTTACGTGTCGATGCTGGACACGGGTATTTTATGATGTTTTGGGTGCCGATGTTGGGCACTCGTGATTCCTCCGAGATATACAGGATTTGAGGGCCGATGGGTGTGCCGGCGCCTGAGTATATGTGGGATTGGGGTGCAGTTTTGAGGCACCGATCATTGCTTTCCATGTTGACATTGTCCATGTAGATATTATTTATCCCATACTCAGTATTGATTACTATACATCTCATCCTGTGGCATTTACCTGTTAGAGTACATGCATTACTACTGTATCCACTGTTGACATGCATTGATATCATCTGCTGGCATTAGTAAAGCCACGCTATATGTGCATGCCTGCGATCACCTTTATATGTTATCTCTATTCACGAGTTGGCAACTCACCCCCGTTGTGCCACAGTGTTTGCAGGGTGCCCTTGGGAGTAGTCACGGCTGGCTGTTTCCTCATCTTTTGGCACAGATACCCCTTTTGAGCAGAGATAGCCCTTTTGCTGTTAGGTGGGTTTTGTACGGTATCTGTTATCTTTCAGTTGTATATTGATGTATCTAGTACTCTCCATCTACCTTATGTATTGACTTAGAGACAGTTGTGAGGACGATATGTATGATTTTATATTCTGGGGTCGAGCTCGCATGTGAGCCGACGTTACTTTATGCAGTTTTATCTTTTATGATATGGTCCTTGCTTTACTGTGTATTCTTCGCTACGGCGTCGTATATCATATTGTGATGCTTTATTCTCGTCACTTGTTATTTCCGCCACACCTTACTTTTACTCGACTTTCGGGGCTAATGTTTTAAAAAGGGAAATGTTACCAAAATTATAAAACTTGTAACTTGGGACTTAAAAAGGTTTTCTACTAAATAAATGGAAGTTTTTCGGACATGTACGATTGTTTTACAAATGTTTTAAAATCACTCTATATTTATTGGTTTTGATTTCTGGGTTCGGCTTACTTAGCCGCGTTACGCCTGTAGACGTTGCGTGGTTAAGTGCCGGTCACGAGTCGAATTCTCGGGTCGTGACAAAGTTGGTATCAGAGCGTAGGTTTTACCTTCGGAGTGTAGGATGACCCTGGTATGATGGAGTAGGTAGCTGCAGCAGGGTAGCGTAGCGTGCGTATGTTCCGCGGCATACTCACGACACGGTACTCCGCTTACGCGACCTTAGGACTTGTTGATTTGATTCCTCCTTATATTCTTGTGATTCGATTTCCGTGTTCTTATCGAATCCAAATTTTCTTTCAGCCAATATGCCGCCTAAGACTACGAGGGCACAGAGAGCGGCCGCGAGGGCCGAGATTCGTGTTGACTCGTCCGAGACGAGGACTGATCCGGGCAGTACGCCGGTTGTACCTGAGCAGGCTGTTCCTGCCGTGACTGAGCAGATCGCATCGTTGGGGGCTGGTATGCAGGAGATGCGCCAGATGATAGGATCGCTAGTTGAGACGCTTCGAGCGCAGCGACCAGAGATAGCTCCACCAGTTCCAGAGACCGCGATGGTGCCTACCGCACAGCCAGTGGCCCCTGCAGCTACGGAGGTGATTACTGTATCGCTATCAGAGTTCATGAGGCTGAAGCCTCCAGTTTTCACAGGCACCGATACAGCCGAGGACCCACAGTCTTTCATAGACAGGATGGCCAGGATATGCCGTTCCCTCAGATGTGCAGATGCGAGATGGGTCGAGTTCGCGAGCTTTCGCCTGGAAGGTCTTGCGCAGAAGTGGTGTGATTCAGTGGAGAAGGGCAGAGCAGCAGGTCTTCCTCCTATGACCTGGACGGAGTTCGTGACTATATTTCTAGCCCGTTTCCTTCCCCGGAGTGTTAGAGATGCCCGAGCACGCAGGTTTGAGTCTTGCGCCAGACGCCAGGGATGACAGTGGCAGAGTATGACGTACTGTTTACAGAGCTAGCAGTCTACGCCCCACATCTAGTGGCCACCGAGGAGTTGCGAGTCCGGAGATTTGTTCGAGGCTTGATTTCACCAGTGTTCCTCGCGATCAGCGCGCAGCACTACGAGACCTATGCAGCAGCTGTAGACGCAGCCCTAGTGGTCGAGGAGCACCTTGTTGAGATTTCGGTATTTCCAGAGCCGAAGAGAGTTCGTACCAGTATTTCCGCACGGAGGCAGTCATTCAGACGCCGCGACAGGTATCGTTCCGGTACGAGGGGTAGCAGAGATTCGGGACGGGGTCGGATGTTTAGTTCGTATCCCCAGGACGGTCAGCAGTCGCCGCGGGGTTGCTACAGATGTGGCAGCCTACTTCACCTCGTTCGAGATTGTCCAGAGACACACCGGAGGGAGGCGGCAGCACCGCATGTTACCTTACCACCTTCACCACCCCAGAGGGCGTTGCCCGCTGTGCCTACCGTTGCTCCGCGCCAGACTTATGCTCAGAGAGGTCGCGGGCATGGAGGAGTTGCTCAGAGAGGGCGAGATGACCGAGGCAGAGGTCAGTCAGTTACAGGTGGTGGACAGGCGAGGGTCTTTGCTTTGACACATCAGGACGCGCAGGCGTCCAATGCAGTGGTTTCAGGTATCCTCCCTGTATGTTCGGTTGATGCACATGTATTGTTCGATCCCGGATCCACACACTCGTACGTATCCACACACTTCGTGCCGAGGTTGGGTAGAGAGTCCGGCTTACTTGATCAGCCGCTTGTGGTGACTACTCCTGTGGGAGAGTCGTTTGTGGCTAGGCACGTGTTCCGATCCTGTATCGTCTGTATTGGCGAGAGAGAGTTGCCTGTCGACTTGATCCTTCTGGAGATGTTGGACTTCGACGTTCTTTTGGGCATGGATTGGTTAACCACGTGCTATGCTTCTTTGGACTGCCGTGAGAAGACAGTTAGATTCTGTTTCCCCGGTGAGTCGATTTTTGTTGTGTTGGGGGACCGTAGTGCCGCCCCTCACAGTGTGATTTCTTCTTTCCGCGCTGGACAGCTTTTGAGGAAGGGATGTCAGGGATTTCTCGCTTATGTTCGCGATGCTCGCGCTACGGAGGTTCCATTGGATCAGGTTCCGGTAGTTAGCGAGTTTCCTGATGTGTTCCCTGACGAGCTTCCTGGGTTGCCGCCCGAGCGCGACATTTCTTTCTGTATTGATTTGGTTCCTGGTTCGGGGCCTATTTCTATACCGCCCTATCGGATGGCCCCGGCGGAACTTAGTGAGCTGAAGGGTCAGTTACAGGATTTGCTGGACAAGGGACTTATTCGACCCAGTGTTTCTCCTTGGGGTGCTCCAGTCCTGTTCGTCAGGAAGAAGGACGGCAGCTTGCGTCTTTGTATCGACTACCGCCAGCTGAACAGGGTGACAGTGCGGAACAGGTATCCTTTGCCGCGTATCGACGATTTGTTCGACCAGCTTCAGGGGGCAGGGTACTTTTCGAGGATCGATTTACGATCGGGCTATCATCAGCTGCGGGTTCGACAGGAGGACATTCCCCGGACAGCTTTCCGTACGCGCTATGGCCATTACGAGTTTTTGGTGATGTCGTTCGGACTCACCAATGCGCCAGCAGCCTTCATGGATTTGATGAACCGTATTTTCCGGCCTTATTTGGATCTGTTCATCATAGTCTTCATCGACGATATCTTGGTGTATTCCCGGAGTAGTGAGGAGCACGAGCAGCACCTGCGGGTTACATTGCAGACATTGAGGGAGCACCAGCTTTATGCGAAATTCTCCAAGTGTGCTTTTTGGCTAGACAGCGTGGACTTCTTGGGTCACGTGATTTCACGAGACGGTATATGTGAAGACCTGAGGAAGATCGAGGCCGTTCAGCGTTGGCCCAGACCCACATCGGTGACGGAGATTCGCAGCTTTTTGGGATTGGCCGGTTACTACAGGCGTTTTGTGCAAGACTTCTCACGTATTGCTACACCGTTGACCGGGTTGACCCGGAAGGGAGTTCCCTTCGATTGGACGGAGGAGTGCGAGCACAGTTTTCAGCAGTTACGGACTCAGCTGACGACGGCACCGGTGTTATCTTTACCTTCCGGATCGGGTGGATTTGTGGTCTTTTGTGATGCTTCTCGAGTGGGATTGGGATGCGTTCTGATGCAGCATGATAGGGTGATCGCGTATGCCTCGCGACAATTGAAGAAGCACGAGCAGAACTACCCCACTCATGATTTGGAGATGGCAGCAGTGGTCTTCGCACTTAAGATCTGGCGACATTACTTATACGGTGAGTCGTGCCAGATATTTACGGATCACAAGAGTCTGAAATACATATTCCAGCAGCGGGACCTGAACCTTCGACAGCGTCGATGGATGGAGTTAGTGAAGGATTACGACTGCGAGATTTTATATCACCCGGGCAAGGCAAATGTGGTAGCGGATGCTTTGAGCAGGAGGCCCGGGAGTAGTTTATCATGTTTGCGCGCAGTGCAGGAGCAGTCATCGGCGGATTGGCAGATATTATGCGACAGTCGAGTACAGTTCGAGTTCACACCGATTGGAGGACAGATAGCGCATGTCCGTGCACGCCCACAGTTGATTGATCGTATACGTGAGGCACAGCTCAGTGATGACCGGTGTTCAGAGATCATGGCACAGATGGGACAGGACCGATTTTCCGAGTTCGTGATCGATGATCAGGGGATACTACGGTTTGGAGTCAGATTGTGCGTACCTGATGCTGAGGGACTGAGGCGCGAGATTCTTGAGGAGGCACATCGATCGGTGTATAGCGTACATCCCGGTTCCACCATGATGTATCATGATATGAGAGATGTTTACTGGTGGGACGGAATGAAGAGGGACATTGCAGATTTTGTATCGAGATGCCTGACTTGTCAGCAAGTCAAGGCTGAGCACCAGAGGCCCGCGGGAGAGCTACAGCCGTTACCCATTCCGGAGTGGAAATGGGAACAGATTTCGATGGATTTCGTGGTGGGTCTACCCAGGACCAGTCGGGGGTATGACTCCATCTGGGTGATTGTGGATCGTTTGACGAAAGCGGCTCACTTCCTACCGGTGAAGACGACTTTCGGATTTACTCAGTATGCCCAGATCTATATTGACGAGATAGTGCGACTACACGGAGTTCCGACGTGCATTGTGTCCGACAGAGGCACCCAGTTTACCAGTAGACTATGGCAGAGGCTTCAGGAGGCTTTGGGCACTCGCTTGAGTTTCAGCACGGCTTTTCATCCTCAGACCGACGGACAGTCAGAGCGGACCATCCAGACTCTCGAGGACATGCTCCGAGCTTGTGTACTAGATTTCGGAGGTAGCTGGGATCATCATTTGCCCTTGGTAGAGTTTTCCTACAATAACAGCTACCAGGAGACTATTCAGATGGCACCGTTTGAGGCACTTTACGGGAGGAGATGCAGGTCACCTACTTGTTGGACAGAGCTCAGTGAGAGCAGTATCTTAGGGCCCCAGATCGTTGAGGAGACGACCGCGAAGATCCAGTTGATTCGCGATAGGATGAGAGCAGCGCAGAGTAGGCAGAGGGCTTATGCAGACCGTCGACGACGCAGACTTGAGTTTTCTGTTGGTGATCATGTTTTCTTGAGGGTCTCCCCAATGAAAGGTGTGATGAGGTTTGGCAAGAAGGGGAAGCTCAGTCCCAGGTATGTGGGCCCCTTCGAGATCCTCGAGCGTGTCGGTGCAGTAGCTTACCGGTTAGCCCTTCCGCCCAGCTTTCCAGACGTGCACCCCGTTTTCCATGTTTCGATGCTCCGCAGATATCTACATGATCCTTCGCACGCGATTCAGCATCCGACGATCCAGCTTGAGCGTGATCTTTCCTATGCAGAGCAGCCGGTGATGATCTTGGATCGACAAGTGAAGAAATTGAGATCGAAGGAGATTCCATCAGTTAAAGTACTTTGGCGTGGTCAGAACCGTGAAGAGATCACTTGGGAGACCGAAAGCGACATGATGAAGACGTACCCCCATCTTTTTGAAGGTAACCTTAGATAGATTTTTGAAATTCGGGGACGAATTTCTTTAAGGGGGAGAGATTGTAACACCTTAGGATAAGGGTTAGTGTATAATTATAATTAAATAATGATTTTTAATAAAAAGTTTACCAAACTGTGTTTTAAATATTTTTCCTAATTTAATAAACATTTTTCCAAAATTTTCCTAGGCTTGCACACACATGTGCATGTAAACTAGGGTTTTAAAATCAAGGAAATACCATAATTATTAACCATGGTGGGTTAATTGTAGGATTAATTCTTTTGGATTCTTAAATGGGTTTAATTAATTAGTTAAACTAAAAGATTACTTTAATTTGAATTTTAGGGTTAAGTGTTGACTTGTGAGAGAGAGAGAGAGGGCATCATGGCTCAAGCCATGCTTGCCATTAATGAGGTGAGAGAGAGTGAGGGGTGACTTTTGTGTGTGATGATTGAGGTAGCCTCTCATTTCTTTTTTGTGTTTTTCTCTCACACTCTCACAACACACCAACACTCACACACACACTTACCTTCAGCAACAGAAGCAGCAGCAGAAGCACAAGCAGCAGCAGCAACATTCAGCAACAGCAGCAGTAGCAAGCACAAACAGCAGCAGCAGAGGCAGTGAGCAGCAGCAGCAGCCCCAGATCCCTGTGCAGCGACTTCCCTTCACTTCTTCTCCTTCCTGCAGCTCCCTAGGGTCGAGAGTGAGGTATAATCCCTATCTTGCTTCACTAGTTTGCCTTGTTAGTGTAGTTTTGCATCGGTTATTAGAATTTAGTGTGTTTTAGTGCGATATGGGGTGATTAGTGTGAACTTTGTGCTAGTGAGGTGTAGATTAGTTCCAGTAGGATGATTGTGGTCTGTTGAGGCCATTGTAACTTAGTCGAACCCCGATTACACTAAAATACCACCAGTTTCTTGTGTGATGCAAAATGTCGTATTTGGGCAAAATGTGAGTTTTCTGGAACTGCTATTGACCCGGTGAGTGCAGAGTGAAATTGTGGATACTGTAGCATGGTGGAGAGGAGCTGATACCATAGGTGAAACCCGACCCCCTAACTCCCCACTGAGGCCGCCAAAATCGCCATTCTGGCCGCAAATTGCGGCCAGACAGGGGGTGTTCTGGGTGTTTTTGGGTTCTGTAGGTGTATTCCAGTGTGTAGGGTCTTTTGGTATATATAT
Source organism: Agapanthus africanus (assembly GCA_030015575.1). NCBI lineage: Eukaryota > Viridiplantae > Streptophyta > Magnoliopsida > Asparagales > Amaryllidaceae > Agapanthus > Agapanthus africanus. The sequence continues at coordinate 243,542,752 of JASDDO010000012.1, forward strand.
TTTTGTAAGATCAATTCTGTAGGAAAATCTGAGACCAAATACCTGTTTTGCCGTTTTTCTAAACCTTCGCGACACGCGTGATACGTGAGTAGGTTTGGGTTCTGCGTATCGCGGCGCGTCGGGGTAGTTTTGTGGCGCGTGAGTACACGTTTTAGCGTATCGCGCACACGCGCGATTGGTTTGCGACACAGGTTTCTCGTTGGATTATAATGTCGCGTTTTGTGACTTAAGCTTATATGTGATATGTGTATGTGATTCTAGGTTCGCAGGCCAGTGAGACGGACGCTGCGAAGAAGGGCAAGCAAGTGGTTGGATACACTTAGCGTGAGACACGGTGAGTAGATTTCACATCTACGGGGATATCGCCCGCATGGCGTTATGCGTCAGGGCTGATAGGATCTCAGTATTACATATTGTATTTACCTATGGACTGCCATCTCATATTGCATTTCCCTGCTATGTGTTATTGATATATGCTAGAACTGATAGAACACCACACTATTACTAACGGTTTATGTTGCACGAGCACTATTCACATGCTACACACACACCGTTAGTAATTGCCATGCCACACTCACTGTAGAACTGCCATGATTATACTGTTGTATTATTGCTGTAGTTCATCTTACATGTGATTGATATGATTTTCATGTATATTGGGAGCCGCATGACATCTTTTAAAACCGGAAATGAAACTACTTTAAAAAGCGGTTTTCCCCTTATACCCATACCATGGATTGATGTATATTGTACCTCACATTGGATTTTACTATTGGTATTGGATTTTCATGTGATTTCTGTTTTGAGGACCGTGGAATTATTTAAGGAAAGATACGCTATTTTGAAAACCCGGTACCTCGTGATATGATATTTTGGTGTGTCCACCACGCGTTTTCTCGGTGCTGAGACGTGTGCTTGAAACCCGATTCGAGGAGTGGATGTTCCGTTTGCGGGTTCGTGGTGGGCCCGGTATGGTTCCCCTCGGCGAGACGATCGATTGGATTTGCCGATTGAGCCTGGAGGCGGGCGAGTACCTACCGGTGATTGGTTGGACCTGGCAGTTGTCCGGAGGATACTGACCAGAGTCGAGTGATGGATGCGGGATGACCGTGCTGCCGGGGCCGAGGGCCGATACCGCAGACGGACCCCGTGGGGCCGGTCCAGATTGACGGCGCCCGATATTTGAGGATTTACGTGTCGATGCTGGACACGGGTATTTTATGATGTTTTGGGTGCCGATGTTGGGCACTCGTGATTCCTCCGAGATATACAGGATTTGAGGGCCGATGGGTGTGCCGGCGCCTGAGTATATGTGGGATTGGGGTGCAGTTTTGAGGCACCGATCATTGCTTTCCATGTTGACATTGTCCATGTAGATATTATTTATCCCATACTCAGTATTGATTACTATACATCTCATCCTGTGGCATTTACCTGTTAGAGTACATGCATTACTACTGTATCCACTGTTGACATGCATTGATATCATCTGCTGGCATTAGTAAAGCCACGCTATATGTGCATGCCTGCGATCACCTTTATATGTTATCTCTATTCACGAGTTGGCAACTCACCCCCGTTGTGCCACAGTGTTTGCAGGGTGCCCTTGGGAGTAGTCACGGCTGGCTGTTTCCTCATCTTTTGGCACAGATACCCCTTTTGAGCAGAGATAGCCCTTTTGCTGTTAGGTGGGTTTTGTACGGTATCTGTTATCTTTCAGTTGTATATTGATGTATCTAGTACTCTCCATCTACCTTATGTATTGACTTAGAGACAGTTGTGAGGACGATATGTATGATTTTATATTCTGGGGTCGAGCTCGCATGTGAGCCGACGTTACTTTATGCAGTTTTATCTTTTATGATATGGTCCTTGCTTTACTGTGTATTCTTCGCTACGGCGTCGTATATCATATTGTGATGCTTTATTCTCGTCACTTGTTATTTCCGCCACACCTTACTTTTACTCGACTTTCGGGGCTAATGTTTTAAAAAGGGAAATGTTACCAAAATTATAAAACTTGTAACTTGGGACTTAAAAAGGTTTTCTACTAAATAAATGGAAGTTTTTCGGACATGTACGATTGTTTTACAAATGTTTTAAAATCACTCTATATTTATTGGTTTTGATTTCTGGGTTCGGCTTACTTAGCCGCGTTACGCCTGTAGACGTTGCGTGGTTAAGTGCCGGTCACGAGTCGAATTCTCGGGTCGTGACAGTTTAACCACAGTCCGCAAGCGGTACTAGCTGTACGTAACGGTCCCCAGGTAGATGTCGATAAGAAGGCCGATGAGTAAACCCATCCGAACTCCTACTAAGCCTGCTGTGACAATCTCCGTACAGTCCGGTGTGTTCTTCTAGGACTATCGCATATCGGGCCTAGGGGCGGCAAGCGTCAGTCCCCTGAAAGCGGTATAAGTCGTGTCGGAGCATAGCCCATTACACCTTGAGAAACTACTGGAAAATCTACCAGTAAATCTCGCTTGCCCTGGCCAGGGACTTTGCGTAATGGCTCTCTGACACAGCGCGATATCAACTCCCAATACCGGGAGAGACGAATCCTGTCTAACCGCCACTGCCTCCAAGTGCTCGGGACTGCACCCAACTGCTACCTGTTTGCACGACTCCTTTGAGCCGTGGTAGGTAGCAATTTAAGAACAGTGGGACACACTCGAGGCGAAGTAGCAGTGTCAAGTCTGTGGACTATGCTGTACTCATGTCACCTGGGAACTGCTAACTGACGATGGGTATAATCCCAACCAACAGTTCCCCTTGAGTCATGTCCGGTGTACCCGTAACCTAACGAGCACCTGTATACTATCCCAGTACGACGTACTGATGGCTGTGGGACAGACCATCTCCCCAACTGGGATGAGAAGCGTACACACTTGTCTACTCCGGAGTTCGATGCCCTGTCTAGACAATCCAACGACTAGGGACCTGAAAAAGGATGTGCTTGTAGACTATCCAGCCCCCACTAGTGTGACTGCCATCACAACGCTGGTAGTCCAGCAAGATCCTAAGAGCTCCATCAATACGTATACTCACATATTAAGATAGATAAAACCAAGTAGCATACTGCCATGTTTAGCAAGACTGTTATATAACTGTGAAAATCCCAAGCTTCCATTAAGTAATATACAAACTAGTATGATACAGTAATGGTCTTCTAGGGCATAAACACTAACACAGACGCCGCGACAGGTATCGTTCAGGTACGGGGAGTGGCAGAGATTCAGGACGAGGCCAGATGTTTAGTTCGTATCCACGGGAGAGTCAGCAGTCGTCGCGGGGTTGCTATAGATGCGGCAGTCTACTTCACCTCGTCAGAGATTGTCCTGAGAAACACCGGAGGGAGACAACAGCACTGCTTGTTACCTTACCACCTTCACTACCCCAAAGGGCGTTGCCTATTGTACTTACTGTTACTCCGCGTCAGACTCATGCACAGAGAAGTCGTGGTCGCGGAGGATTTGTTCATAGAGGACGAGGTGATCGAGGCAGAGGACAACCAGCTGCCGGCAGGGGACAGTCAGTCACAGGTGGAGGACATGCGCGAGTTTTTGCCTTGACGCATCAGGACGCGCAGGCGTCCAATGCGGTGGTCTCAAGTATCCTTCCAGTATGTTCAGTTGATGCACACGTGTTATTCGACCCCGGATCCACGCACTCGTACGTATCCACACACTTTGTGCCGAGTTTGGGTAGAGAGTCCGGTTTGCTTGATCAGCCGCTTGTTGTGACCACTCCTGTGGGAGAGTCGTTTGTTGCTAGGCACGTGTTTTGATCCTGTACCGTCTGTATTGGCGAGAGAGAGTTGCCTGTCGACTTGATCCTTCTTGAGATGTTGGACTTCGACGTTCTTTTGGGCATGGATTGGTTAGCTACATGCTATGCTTCTGTGGACTGCCGTGAGAAGACAGTTAGATTTTGTTTTCCCGGCGAGTCGGTTTTTGTTGTGCTGGGGGACCGTGGTGCCACCCCTCACAGTTTGATTTCTTCTTTTCGCGCTGAACAGCTTTTGAGGAGGGGATGTCAGGGATTTCTCACCTATGTTTACGATACTAGAGCTACAGAGGTTCCGTTGGATCAGGTTCCGGTTGTTAGCGAGTTCCCTGACGAGCTTCCTGGGCTACCGCCCGAGCGCGACATTTCTTTCTGTATTGATTTGGTTCCTGGCGCGGGGCCTATTTCTATACCGCCTTATCGGATGGCCCCGGCGGAACTTAAAGAATTGAAGGGTCAGTTGCAAGATTTGCTGGATAAGGGACTTATTCGACCCAGTGTTTCTCCTTGGGGTGCTCCGGTCCTGTTTGTTAAGAAGTAGGACGGTAGTTTGCGTTTGTGTATCGACTACCGCCAGCTGAACAAGGTTACAGTGCGGAACTGGTATCCTTTGCCACGCATCGATGATTTGTTCGACCAGCTTCAGGGGGCAGGATACTTTTCGAGGATCGATTTGCGTTCAGGCTACCATCAGCTGCGGGTTCGACAGGAGGACATTCCTAAGACAGCTTTCCGCACGCGCTACGGCCATTACGAGTTTTTGGTGATGTCGTTCGGACTCACCAATGCGCCAGCATCATTTATGGACTTGATGAACCGTATTTTTCGGCCATATCTTGATTTTTTCATCATTGAATTCATTGACGATATTCTGGTGTATTCCCGGAGCAGAGATGAGCACGAGCAGCACCTGCAGATTACACTGCAGACCTTGAGGGAGCATCAGCTTTTCGCCAAATTCTCCAAGTGTGCTTTCTGGTTGGACGACGTAGACTTCTTGGGGCATGTGATTTCACGAGACGGTATATGTGTCGACCCGAGGAAGATCGAGGCCGTTTAGCGTTGGCCCAGACCCACATCAGTTACGGAGATTCGCAGCTTTTTGGGGTTGGCCGGTTACTATAGGAGATTTATGCAGGACTTCTCTCGTATTGCTGCACCTTTGACCGGGTTGACCCGAAAGGGAGTTCCTTTCATTTGGACGGAGGAGTGTGCGCACAGTTTTCAGCAGTTACGGACTCTACTGACTACGGCGCCAGTTTTATCATTGCCTTCTGGGTCAGGCGGATTTATGGTATATTGTGATGCTTCTCTAGTGGGGCTAGGGTACGTATTGATGCAGCATGACAGGGTGATCGTGTATGCCTCGCGGCAATTGAAGAAACATGAACAGAACTACCCCACTCACAATTTGGAGATGGCTGCAGTGGTCTTTGCACTTAAGATCTGGCGACATTACCTATATGGCGAGTCGTGCCAGATATTCACTGATCACAAGAGTTTAAAGTATATATTGCAGCAGCGAGACCTGAACCTTAGACAGCACCGATGGATGGAGTTAGTGAAGGATTACGATTGCGAGATCTTGTACCACCCGGGCAGGGCTAATGTAGTGGCGGATGCTTTGAGAAGAAGGCTCGGGGTTGTTTGAGCGCAGTACAGTGGCAGTCGTCGGCAGAATGGCAGATTCTATGCGACAGCCGGGTACAGTTCGAGTTTACGCCGATAGGAGGACAGATTGCGCATGTTCGTGCACGCCTACAGTTGCTCGACCGTATACATGAGGCATATCACATTAATGACCAGTGTTCAGAGATCATGACACAGATAGGGCAGGGCAGATTTTCTGAGTTCGTGATCGATGATCAGGGGATACTACGATTTGGTAGTAGACTGTGCATACCAGATACTGAGGGACTGCGGCGTGAGATTCTCGAGGAGGCACATCGATCGGTGTACAGTGTACATCCAGGTTCCACCAAGATGTACCACGATATGAGAGAAGTTTACTTGTGGGACGGGATGAAGAGGGACATCGCAGATTTCGTGTCGAGATGTCTGACTTGTCAGCAAGTCAAGGCTGAGCATCAGAGGCCCGCGGGAGAGCTACAGCCGTTGCCCATTCCGGAGTGGAAATGGGAACAGATTTCTATGGACTTCATTGTGGGTCTACCCAGGACTAGTCGAGGGTATGACTCCATCTGGGTGATCGTGGATCGTTTGACGAAAGCGGCTCACTTCCTTTCGGTGAAGACGACTTTCGGATTTGCTCTGTATGCCCAGATTTACATTGATGAGATTGTACGTCTGCACTGAGTTCCGACATGTATCGTTTCCGACAGAGGCACCCAGTTTACCAACCGACTATGGCAGAGGCTTCAGGAGGCTTTGGGCACTCGCTTGAGTTTCAGCACAGCATTTCATCCACAGACAGATGAACAGTCAGAGCGGACTATTCAGACTCTTGAGGATATGCTCAGAGCATGCGTATTAGACTTCGGAGGTAGCTGGGATCATCATTTACCCTTGGTAGAGTTCTCCTACTGTTAGTGTATATGCCCTAGAGGCCATTACTGTATCATACTAGCTTGTATATTACTTAATGGAAGCTTGGGATATTCACAGTTGTATAGACAATCTTGCTCAAAATGGTAGTATGCTACTTGGTTTGTCTCTACTTCAATATGTGCATGTGTTTCTTTTAGCATATAGCTTATATACATATTAGTAGAGCCCTTAGGATCTTTGCTTGATTACCAGCGTTGTGATGGCAGTCATACTCGTGGGGGCTGGGTAATCCATAAGCACATCCTTATACAAGTCCCTAGTCGTAGGACTATCGAGACAGGGCATCGATACTCCGGAGTAGACTAGCGTATGCGCTTCTCATCCCAGCGGGGGAGACGGTCTGTCCCACAGCCGTCAGTACGTCGTACTTGAGATAGTATGCGGGTGCTAGTTAGGTTACGAGTACACTGGACAGGACTCGTCGGGAACTGTTGGTTGGTATTATACCTATCGTCAGTTATCAGTTCCTAGGTGACATGAGTACAGCTTAGTCCGCTGACTTGACACTGTCACTTCGCCTCGAGTGTGTTCCCACTGTACTTAGATTACTACCCTACCACGGCTCAAAGGAGTCGTGCAAACAGGTAGTAGTTGGGTGCAGTCCCGAAGCACTTGGAGGCAGTGACGGTTAGACAGGATTCGTCTCTCCCAGTATTGGGGGTTGACATCGCGCTGTGTCTAGGAGAGCCATTACACAAGTAGTCCCTGGCCAGGGGAAGCGAGATATACTGGTAGGTTTCCAGTGTTATCTCAGGGTGTTCTGGGCTACACTCCGACACGACTTGTACCGCTATTAGGGGACTGGCGTTCACCGCCCCCTAGGCCCGCCATGCGATGTATCAGACGAACAGACCGGACTGTACGGAGATTGTCACATATAGGCTCAGTAGGAGTTCGGATGGGTTTACCTCATCGGCCTTCTTATCGACATCTACCTGGGGACCGTTACGTACAGCTAGTGCCGCTTGCGGTCTGTGGTTAAACTCACTGCCAGCGTAGTGTCGAGTCTTTAGAGTCCCACACAGAGAGTTTCCCTGCACCGAGCTAAACGTGTAGAGGCCGTATGGTTTTACGGCAGGGCTACGATCACTTACGTGCACTTGTGTGCGTATGCTGTTCGGGAAGGCAATACTAGTGGGCTTTGGTTTAAGCCAGATCCTAGTATTGCACGGATGGATTTGTTTTGTCTTCTGTGCATTCGCATTCTACGGAATGCGGGTGCGGGTGTGTATGCACAGTTTTGAGGAGCGATAAAGGAGGAGGTGCCTCATTTGGGTTTTGGCAGTTGGTTCGGCCAAAACCGTAATGTGGCAGACTCATTAGGGTTTTGACAATTCGTTTGGTCAAAACCATTATGAGTTGGAGACATTGTTTACTAATCCTTTTAGTGATAGTTTAATGATGGCTAATTGCATTGACCATTTGACCACATAAACCTCTCTTGACTTTGTTGACCCGTTGACCGGAGTTGACCATTGACCTTCAAGAGATATCTACACTCTTCTTTGATTTTCTTTTTTTTTGGATTATGAAAATGGTCAATTCAATTAGTAGCCATCAATTTTATCATGATAAGATTAGTAATGATGATAGTGTGTATTATTGCAACCATGGTTCATTTTCCTTAGTTAATCTTTTCATTATTCTCTTCTCATTCTTTCTCTTGAAGTGAGAAGAAAAGAAATGCTCCATGGTTGCTAAAGTTTCTCCTTCATCTTCCTCCTCTTGATAATTCTTCTGATCTCATGTGTTGAGAAAAAAATAATCCACATAGACAAACACATCCATCTATCTCTTCTACACAACCTAGGGCATCCAGATTAGCGATCTCGTTTCCCTAGTTACCTCGGCTTGAGGTGGAGCTCGGTGTACAACTCTCGGGTGGATCGTCTTCGACTCAAGAAGGCCGCGGAGGTGACCAAGATCTGGATCGACCCTCGGAGCGTGGATGGACGAGCTAGACAGCGGAGAGAAGACCCGAAGGACCGGTTTCGTGAGGTATATTTTCTACAGCATGGTAGTTAAAGCCTCTTCTTGTTTGCTAGTTTCTAGTTTAGCCAAGATCCTTGCTTTTGAGTCCATGTTTCCTTGCGCCCAAATTATTTTTTTTCGCCGTTTCCGCCTCCCCGTAAGAACCGGGGTGAGCAACGTGGACTTACAGTGATATCAGAGACTAGCTAAACATAAAATAGCAAGTTAGCAAAGTGTTAAGAATATCGATCGGAAAAAGTCGCAAAACAAGTCCGAAAAAAACCATGTTTCTGTCGAATTTTTATACTGTTCAAAAAATAATTTAACATACATGAAAATTCGGCTCAGGGTTTTCTAAAACCACAGCAGAAAACCAGTCCACTGAACCGATCAAACCGCCGCGGTTCCGCGGCAAGAACATGCTTCTTGCCGCGGTTCCGCGACCGATTTGACTCGGTCGTAGACCGGGTTTTTTGCAGTGTTTTTATTTGACTGTTTTGGGATTTTTAGTACATGTTTTTTCTACCCAGATTTTCCAGAGAGCAAATTGACTTTTGGGGTGGTTAAAAATCCGTATTTTGATCGATATTCCGTAGACTTTGGCTAATGGATATTATCTGTGATGTGATATATGTATTGAACGTCTGCTAATCGCTATACGTCGATTAGTGGGGGTTATACATATCTGTGATCTGTAATGTTCATGGTTTTTGTATATGAACTCGTTGGATTGTCGCGGATGAATAGCCGGGAATGGGTGTGAGATGAGAGTTTCTTTTTCTTTCATTCATTGTAAAATTTGTAAATTGATGTAATATTATTTGTTTGGCCGCACAACCGGGTCGGGGTTGTAGCCGTCATTGTATAATTTCTTTTTACTGTTTTTGCTCCTAGGATAGACCCAAGGTGGGGTGCACAAACTACCGGGTATCTCGAAGTGCCGAGTGGCCTACTCACGGGTTGAGGGAGGTTGCTTCGCTTCGGGTACTTGGCGGGTAGTTTGCCGCACCCGTAGGGGTCTAGGGTGGGGTTTGGCTATTCATCGCGACCGTGTAATCCGCTTTTCGTTGCAGGCTCGAACGAATCACGGGTTCCTAATATATCCGAAGTGTTCATCTGTGATCTGGATTGGCTATCATTGCTATATATCTATATATGATATCTATTTAGGTGTTGCTTATGTTTTGCATCCGCGCTAGTCCAGCCCCCGCTCTGTCGTTAGTTAAGTAACCTAACGGGTGATGACGGGGCCCCGTGGCAAATGCGGATGGCATAAGCGTACGCCATATTTTGGTTGTTTTCTGCAATGGTAGGATTAAATGATGGGACGCATTGGAATTAATGCAAGAAAATAAACCAAGTAAAAGTCGTTGGAACACTTTGAAAACCACTCAGTTCTTTTCAAAAACCAGCATTTTAAACGCGGAGCTTGAACCACTCCTTTTAAAAGCTATCTCGTTCCATAGATTATATCAAGTTCACTACGTTCACGGTTTCGCCAAAACCATTCGTAGCCCTCCGTCATTTCGGTTAAATATTCAGTAGTATTCAACCTATGTATTTTGACCTTCGCCAAGGCATAGTGATTGGTAGCTGCTGAATATTTATCTGTAGCATAGATAGATGCGTTGGTTTGGGAAAGTCGTACTACTATTTTGGCCTTCGTCAAGGGTATGTACGGGTGGGTTCAAATTAACCTGGACAATGACGGGTAGAACTTGACATGTGACTGTTGGAGATAGTGCCCTCAGAGTCAATTATTGGATCACAGGCACGTGATTGCAATGATTGAGGGAGGACCTATCCCGGTAGGACAGTCTTACTAGAGATGATAGTATGCTATCTGGTTTATCTTTATCATCGTGTACTGCTTTAGGTGACCTGACATGTCGCTATTACACATTGATAGACCCCTAGGATTCTTGCTTGACTACCAGCAGTATGATGGCGATCATATACGTGGGAGCTGATAGTCTATAAGCACATCCTTAAAAGGTCCCTAGTCGTAGGAGTTTCGAGACAGGGCATCGATACTCCATTAGTAGACTAGTGTATACAGTCGAGACCCCGACGAGGGGCGGTGGCCGGTCTCAAAAGCCACTGGTGTCAGTTGGTTCACCTAAGATGTATACAGGTGCTCATTGGGTTATGAGTACACCGGACAGGACTCGCCGGGAACCTGCTAGTTGGTCTTATACCAGATGTCAGATAGCAGTTCCCTGGTGACATGTGTAAAGGTTAGTTCATCGACCTGAGATCGTCATTTGTCTTGTGTGAGTTCCTACTGTGCTTTGATTACTACCCTACCACGGCTTAAAGGAGTCGTGCAAACAGGTTTTAGTTGGGTACAGTCCTGAGCCACATGGAGGCAGTGAGCGGATCTGCAGCGGTTCGTCTCTCCCGGTATTGGGGGTGAGGTCGCGCTGTATCTAGGAGAGCCATTACACAAAGCCCTCGGCCGAGGCAGGAGATTTACTGGTAGGTATTCCAGTAGTATCTCAGGGTGTTATGGGCTACACTCCGACACGACTTGTACCGCTTTTGGGGGTCTGACTTTTACCAACCCCCTAGGCCCGCCATGCGATACTCATAGACGAACGGACCGGACTGTACGGATATTGTCACTGACAGGCTCAGTAGGGTGTCAGGATGAGTTCGCTCATCAACGTCCCTTTTGGTCAATAGCTGGTGGCCCGTCACGTATTGGCTTATACCTCTGACGTGCTAGTGGTTAAATCCACAGCCATAGTATTGACGAGTCTTTAGAGTCCACCACACATTCAGTTACTCAAGTTTCGGGCGAAACGCTGTAGAGGCCGTATGGAGATATGGCAGGATTCGATCAGATACGTGCGGTATTGCACGGATCAGGATCGAACGGATATTACTAGCCGGCTTTGGTTTAAGCCGGATCCTAGTTTAGTACAGTGTAGATTTTGTCTCATTGCATTTGTATCCGGACGGAATACAGATGCGGGTGTGTATGCACAGTATGGGGGTTTTCCTGTAATTTATTACGGGACCAGTTTTCTGGAGTTGCCAGTTTGCATTCCGTTCCGGCCGGTTTTCCTTTGTTCTTTCCCGGCCGGACTTTTTCGATGGAGGGTGTTATTTGCAAGTTTGCAAATAACACATTGTGGAGGGTTTTCTTGCAAATGTATTAATTATGAAAGCATCTTTTGATACCATTCTTTTCTATCATCATCACTTGCTTTTTGCTGATTTGAGGTGATTAGAGTTTGATGTGAATTTGTTATGATGATGTTTAGGTTATGGTCACCTCTTGCTTTCTCCTACCATCACCTCCCATCATGATATGTATTCTTTGCTCGACCATTCTCATATGATAAGGTTTTCATTTTGAGAAAAGAGAGGATGAGAGTTTCATTCTTGAGAGTGTGGCATTCTTGATCTCATTTTCATGCTAGAAAAATGCAAGCACCATTTTTCTTATCTTGATTCCTCCATCATCTTCAAAGGCAACAAACCCCAAATGAGACATAGGCTCTACACTACATATTCTACAGCAAATCTTGGACGCGTCGGCTAGCCTACTTCGTGCCCGAGTTGCCTCGGTATTGAGGTGGGAGCCCGTAAAAGATACAGGCGATGTGGTGCCCTTCCGGCGAGGAGGCGACGACATGGAGACAGGACTTTCCGCGGGAGATCGGGACGATGACGAGAAGACCGGAGGACTCGGATCACTCGGTATATCTCTCACCCTTTCTCTTGATAGCTAGTATCGGTTAATGGTTACGATCCGGGTATATTGTCCGCGGTAGCGCCAGTTTAAAGCTAAGAAAAATTTTGATTCCGCATCTTGGCCTTGGATAGACGGCCGGGGCGCTGCCATGGCGCAACATGGTATCAGAGCCACGCCATTAACCTTGTCTAGCTTTGTTTAATGTGTTTTACATTTCCGATCGATCAAAATTCCAAAAATACGCGTTTTCTTTACATCAGTTTTCTGTTGATTTTTTTCTTGCTCAAAAAATTTTTCAGGTTGCAGAAAAGTGATGTACTGGAAAATTTAAGGCTACTGTAGAAATTAGACAGAGTGATTCCTTAGTTGGAGCGCGGAACAGCGGCCAAACCCCCCTTTGGGCCGCGGTTCCGCCGCACTATGGTCAGATCACTCGGTCGTTTTTCTTCAGTTGCTTTCTGGGCTGATTTTAGGGGTTTTGGAACATTATTTTTGGGCCCAGAATTTCTTGATGTGATACAGTAGTACTTTGGGGCCCACTTGTTAAAATTTGATCGATCGGATATTTTAAACACATTGGTTCACAGTATTTATATTATATCTGCGACCGTGAATGTCACTTGATCGGTAAATCCTGTCTAACTGCTATAGCCCGGTTAGACGGATTTGCGAACGTGACTTTCACGTTGATGTTCTGTGTTTATGCTGTGTTGTTGCGGATCGGTCGTGGGGATAGCCTGGTTGCAGTGGTAGTACAGTTTTGTTTTATATGTACATTTCATATTGCGGGGCGAGCGTCCGACATGTGGACTGCCGTCACTGCCTGTTTGTATTATTCTTTTGGGGCACGACCTGGTTGCGGTCGATGTACCCGTTGTATGTATATTTTACTTTCTGTACTAGGATTACCCCGCGGAGGGGTGCACGGATAGCCGGGTTCTAGAGGGCAACGGGCCCGCATCTCTTGGCATTGAGACGGAGGGGGCTTCACTCTAGGATTGGCGGGCTATTCGCCGCACTCGTAGGGGGTACAGGTTGACCCAGGAGGGATGCCCAAGTTACCGGATTCCATGAAGTGCTGGGTGGTCCATTCACGGTGCTGAAGGGGGCTGCCTCGCTTCAGGTCTTGGCGGGTGACTTGCCGCGCCCGTAGGGGTCTAGGATTTCATTGCACAGGCTATCCACACGACCAGGGGAACGTCGGGTTTCAGTAGCGGCTCTGTGAAACCCGGGGCTTCCAGATATCTGTATTGTTCTGTGTTGCTGTACATTTCCGTGATGTTGCATTTTATCACGCCTTGAGCGAAATATAATATATTGGTATATATATTAGTAGATGTTGTATATGTTTTACATCCGCGCTAGTCCAGTCCCCGCTCTGTCGTTAGTTAGCTAACCTAACGGGTAATGACGGGACCCAGTGGCGAATGCGGATGGCATATACGTACATCAGTATATTTTCGTTCTTTGTGGTGTGATCAATTGATGGGACTGCGTTGATTCGGATCAATGCAAGCTAAACAAACCTATTCTGATGTTGTTGGAACATTTTTCAAAAAGCTGTTATTGCAAGGACGTTCACTTTTGTTTTGCATTGTGGTATTCATTTAGAATATCCTGTTCCTCAGTCGACGAGGCAAGGGCCGAGATCCCTTCACCGGGAGTGACCCCTTGGACAGAAGTTTGCGTCAGGGCATTAACTTCACTATAGCCGATTACTTTTGCTTTGCATCGTGGTATTCAGTTGGAATATCCTGCACCTCTTTCTACGGGGAAAGAGTCGAGATCCCTTCACCGGGAGTGACCTCTTTAGCAAAGGTTTTCGTCACTATATTTTTATAAAAAGTTATCCTGTTCCTTCAACGATATCAAGTTCATTACGGTAAAAGGTTTTTCGCCAAAAACCATTCGTAGACCTCCATCATTTCGGATTAGTATTACTTAGTATTCGTGCTGCGTATGTCGTGCTTAGCCGAGGCGTAGTGTTCGGTAGCTATGTAGTGCTTTTCTGTTGCATGGATATGAGATTGGTTAGGACAGTCGTGCGGTCATTTTGGCTCAGTCAAGGATTCGTGCGGGTGGGTCTAATGCAATCAAGATAATAACGGGTTGAACTTGACTAGGATCCTTTGATATGTTGGGTCAGTCGAGGACACTTGGGTCCTAGGGGTAAAAACACACATCGGGAGTTTCAAAAGAACTGAAACTTGCCAGGCATGCGCATACCTTCTGGAGTGTGGTGACTTGAGTGGATTCCGTCAAGTTATCATGCGATGATAGTTGGATCTCGATTCCCACTGATGAGTTGGTTTACTCCTCGGGTGACCCCGACTAATTCTTCATTCAGGTTTGGGGAAGAATTTGAGGTTACAGTGGGAGGTTTCCAGATTAGATAAAGTGATAACCATTCTGATATAGGTTAGAGTGCACGTTGAGCGTTTCTTTTCTCTCTCTCTTTTGCAGCGACCATTGACCCGACCCTGGACTATGACTCAGTGACCAAGTTGACCGAACCTTCTTAACACTGGCTTTTGGATTGTCAGAGTTGCAAACCTCATTGCCACTCCTACTTTTACCCTTTTCTCCAGGACACCCCGTATTACTACGAACGTCCACTTCCATTGGACAAAACCATCGTATGGTTATATACGAACTCAAAGGACTTCGAGGATGGTTTCTAGTTCTGGAGAAAACGAATAGGATTATTCAGTTGTCTTTTCCTTTTACCTTCTCTCAGGTTGCGAGTACTCCTTGGTTTAAGAGATAGTACACCTATTACGCAAATTGGATAGTCTTCTTCCAAACCTTAGGCTGGTGCCGACCGGTAGGGAATGAAGAAAACCAATTAGCATAACGATGGTGTGCAGAAGGTATTAAGTTAAGACAAAGCAAGGGATTAGTAAGAGGGCAAAGTAAATTGTGACTGCTATTCACGATCAAACCAAGTATTTCTTCGCCAATCCTAAATCACCTTTGTATTTCTCCAGGACACTCCGTATCACTACGAAGATCCACAGTTTATTGGATACTCCATCGTATGGTTATATACGAACTCGAAAGGAACTTGTTCCAGTTCGGGGATGGATTCTGGTCCAGGAGAAATAGGAATACGGTTTATTCGGTAGTCTTTTATCTTCACCTTCTCTCGCTTTGCGAGTGCTCCTAGGATTAGGACAGTACACCCATTATGCTTATTGGATAGTCTTCTTCCAAACCATAGGCTGGTGCCGAACGGTAGGGAAGGAAGAAAACCATTTGGCCTAAAGGGGTGTACAGAAGGTAATGACTAAAGACATATAAAGGGATTTGGAGAAATGGCAAAGAATTATAAGGTTACAGTTGTGAATCTGGATAATGGAAGAGGCATTACTAGGAATACCAGGATACCCCAACGAAACATTTCAATGTTTCAGTTTCACTGTGTACTGTTAAAAGAAAGCTGATTTCCCAATTAGACACTTGCTCCAGGGTATGTATTTACCAGGTTTGATTCTCACATCTGTATGGTTTTACAGATGATGAGTGAGAGTAAGTTATTGGGAATTGGGTGATCATCCTCATTATATCGGGATTCGTTGTAATCGGTGATATTTGAGGAAGTCGCCTGGGATGTTTGCCGGTCGGCAAATATTTGGTTTTGAATATCCGCTGTGATGCACCAATTTCAAATCGATATATCTGTACGTCTATTTTCATAGAGTGAGATATACTTTTTGAAATTATGTCAGTGACATTTACCTATATCAGTGGATGGTTAGGTAAGGAGCATTAAACAGCGGTGTAATTCTTCTTAACCATAAGTACAGTTTTCAACCTACCACACGCAGTGAATGAGTTATCTGACTCAAGGGACTTATACAGGGTATTGTATGTTGTCCAGGGTCCATCAGGACAGAGGGGTTGGTCCTCGTACCATATTCAGTTTACTTATGACTTCTCTAGATTTTAGACAGGTGTTTCGTGGAAACACAGGGTCTGAATTTTGAGAAGTTATAGGTATTTGAATAAAGTAGAGAACCAGGTATTGCAAGTATCGGGATTCTTCAAAGTGATCGAAGATGTAGATACTTGTGTATGGTATTCAGTTGATAGTAACGGTTAAGAGAACTTGCTTCTCTTTCAGGTTACTCATAATTGGAAGCATTCCTAAGTTGAGTAACGCTGATCGACCTCCATCCATTTAGTTGACATGCACTGGAGATAGCTGCATGATTTGAATCTGGTTCCAATTAAATCAGTGCCTCTGTTTCTATATTGGATATAGAACAGTTCATATATTGACATTGTTAAGGTACGGGGAGTTGTCCGGCTTATGCTTAAAACCAGACTCTGGATAACTCAAGGCACGTTTCTGTAATGGCTGTTTGTGGGTTGACCCAGGCTATGACGAGGGTTGACTTTCTACCATCTGGAAGATCAATAGTGATATTGTTCTAGACTCGCCACAGTTTTATTAAAATGGATTTTTTTCAGAAAACAGTAGTGGGAGTATGGTAGAACTGGAAGTGATTCCAGAACCGCAAATGATTACTGAAGATTTGATAAGAACCTAAAGATTCAATCTGGTTTGACATTCCATTGGCCACTTCGCAGATATGGTGGGTAACCTCAGGCACTCGAGAGGTACTTCGGTATGCTCAAGGACGGGGGCAGGGAGGTTCTTGTTTACCCAGACTTACCATTGCTGTTGTTCCAGACTGTGAGACCCGGCAGGAGGATGAGTATAGCATCGTTCTAAACTAGCTTTAGAAGTGTACGTCTATATGACTCTGCCAGAGGGTTGTCGTAGTCAGTGGGAGCAGCAGAAGCATTGGTGGACAGGTGGCTAATGTCTATTTATAGACTAAAGCAGATACAGCGGAGATAGATCATCTATTTCTGATGTGACAGTCATAGGTTTGACTTCATCAGAATAGGGGATGGATCTGTTAAGAAGGTAGTAGGGTGTTATGTCCTAGTATTTGGATGACATACACAGAGTAGGAAGTGATATTCCTATACTACGATCGGTTATACTTTGGTCGTCACACAGTGGTTTCTCCACATGGGACTTGGACATTATATCAGACATACTGGTTACTAGATCTATGGTTTTAGATCTAGATTTGGGTGGTTTCCCAATCTGGGTACTTTGACAACATTCTAAGAGTATTTAGAATGGACGACTCCTGGCATGGTAGTATACCTGCAGGTGATGGAGTCACCCTCTCTAAAGGTGTCTTACAGACTAAAGGGGAGAGGGATGTTCATGATTGGCAGATCACTTGCTTAGGCAATTGAGTCAATCATGAGATGTCAAGTACCACTCCAGATGTTGTTCTTGCAGTAGATGCAATAAGTTGACATTGATCCAATCCTGGAGAAACAGTCGGAAGCATTTTTAGAACATAAGTTGATGTTCTAGGGATATGATAACGACAGCCTCATTCGAGAGACAGTTATCATTCCAGGCTTCTAAGGTGACCTGGACGACAAGGAGGTTGTCAGAGTTATTGTTTTCCCTCTGACGAGGGGCAGTATTTTGGACAGATGGTCCAAGGCAATACTGAGGGAAGCATGGCGCAGGATACTGATTAAGTTCAGTTGATGATACAGTCTAAGAAGTCTGGATTTGGAGTTCATTTATGAACTAGGTCCCATCAGACATCCAGACGTTCCAAGACAGGTATTGCTCATTTCGGGAGATGGCTTTCTCCGTGAACTTGAGATATAGAGAGACATAGAAAGAAACTTCTCTGCGGATCCACTCACTGAGGCTATTCCTCGAACGCAATAGTTTCGCAAACGGGTTTTGTGAGACTGACTAGTAGAGGAGTTGGGTGTTCGGTATCACACGGGCTGTGAGTATGCGACATCGCAATAATTAGCCTTGAGTGCAAGTGGGAGATTGTTGGAGATAGTGCCCTTAGAGTCAATTATTGGATCACAGGCACGTGATTGCAATGATTGAGGGAGGACCTATCCTGGTAGGACAGACTTACTCGAGATGATAGTATGCTATCTGGTTTATCTTTATCATCGTGTACTGCTTTAGGTGAACTGACATGTCGCTATTACACATTGATAGAACCCCTAGGATTCTTGCTTGACTACCAGCAGTATGATGGCGATCATATACGTGGGAGTTGATAGTCTATAAGCACATCCTTAAAAGGTCCCTAGTCGTAGGAGTTTCGAGACAGGGCATCGATACTCCATTAGTAGACTAGTGTATACAGTCGAGACCACGACGAGGGACGGTGGCCGGTCTCACAAGCCACTGGTGTCAGTTGGTTCACCTAAGATGTATACAGGTGCTCATTGGGTTATGAGTACACCGGACAGGACTCGCCGGGAACCTGCTAGTTGGTCTTATACCAGATGTCAGATAGCAGTTCCCTGGTGACATGTGTACAGGTTAGTTCATCGACCTGAGATCGTCATTTGTCTCGTGTGAGTTCCCACTGTGCTTTGATTACTACCCTATCACGGCTCAAAGGAGTCGTGCAAACAGGTTTTAGTTGGGTACAGTCCCGAGCCACATGGAGGCAGTGAGCGGATCTGCAGGGGTTCGTCTCTCTCGGTATTGGGGGTGAGGTCGCGCTGTGTCTAGGAGAGCCATTACACAAAGCCCTCGGCCGAGGCAGGAGATTTACTGGTAGGTATTCCAGTAGTATCTCAGGGTGTTCTGGGCTACACTCCGACACGACTTGTACCGCTTTTGGGGGTCTGACTTTTACCAACCCCCTAGGCCGGCCATGCGATACTCATAGACGAACGGACCGGACTGTATGGATATTGTCACTGACAGGCTCAGTAGGGTGTCAGGATGAGTTCTCTCATCGACGTCCCTTTTGTTCAATAGCTGGTGGCCCGTCACGTATTGGCTTATACCTCTGACGTGCTAGTGGTTAAATCCACAGCCATAGTATTGACGAGTCTTTAGAGTCCACCACACATTCAGTTACTCAAGTTTCGGGCGAAACGCGGTAGAGGCCGTATGGAGATATGGCAGGGTTCGATCAGATATGTGCGGTATTACACGGATCAGGATCGAACGGATATTACTAGCCGTCTTTGGTTTAAGCCGGATCCTAGTTTAGTACAGTGTAGATTTTGTCTCATTGCATTTGTATCCGGACGGAATACAGATGCGGGTGTGTATGCACAGTATGGGGGTTTTCCTGTAATTTATTACGGGACCAGTTTTCTGGAGTTGCCAGTTTGCATTCCGTTCCGGCCAATTTTCCTTTGTTCTTTCCCGGCCGGACTTTTTCGATGGAGGGTGTTATTTGCAAGTTTGCAAATAACACATTGTGGAGGGTTTTCTTGCAAATGTATTAATTATGAAAGCATCTTTTGATACCATTCTTTTCTATCATCATCACTTGCTTTTTGGTGATTTCAGGTGATTAGAGTTTGATGTGAATTTGTTATGATGATGTTTAGGTTATGGTCACCTCTTGCTTTCTCCTACCATCACCTCCCTTCATGATATGTATTCTTTGCTCCACCATTCTCATATGATAAGGTTTTCATTTTGAGAAAAGAGAGGATGAGAGTTTCATTCTTGAGAGTGTGGCATTCTTGATCTCATTTTCATGCTAGAAAAATGCAAGCACCATTTTTCTTATCTTGATTCCTCCATCATCTTCAAAGGAAACAAACCCCAAATGAGACATAGGCTCTACACTACACATTCTACAGCAAATCTTGGACGCGTCGGCTAGCCTACTTCGCGCCCGAGTTGCCTCGGTATTGAGGTGGGAGCCCGTAAAAGATACAGGCGATGTGGTGCCCTTCCGGCGAGGAGGCGACGACATGGAGATAGGACTTTCCGCGGGAGATCGGGACGATGACGAGAAGACCGGAGGACTCGGATCATTCGGTATATCTCTCACCCTTTCTCTTGATAGCTAGTATCGGTTAATGGTTACGATCCGGGTATATTGTCCGCGGTAGCGCCAGTTTAAAGCTAAGAAAAATTTTGTTTCCGCATTTTGGCCTCGGATAGACGGCCGGGGCGCTGCCGTGGCGCAACAGTGACTTATGATATGTTGGCCTTCGTCAAGGTCATAAAAGCATGGGGAAAAAATCCACATCGGGAGTTTCAAAAGTACTGAAACTTGCTAGCGCTGCATACCATTTGGAGTGTGATGATTCTGGTAGGATACCTTCAGTTTTGGCCTCGGATAGACGGCCGGGGCGCTGCCGTGGCGCAACAGTGACTTATGATATGTTGGCCTTCGTCAAGGTCATAAAAGCATGGGGAAAAAATCCACATCGGGAGTTTCAAAAGTACTGAAACTTGCTAGCGCTGCATACCATTTGGAGTGTGATGATTCTGGTAGGATACCTTCAGTTTTGTCACATGATGATATTTGGATCCCGATCCTACTGTGAGTATATGCTACTCCTCGGGAACTTTTTCACTTAACGATCAATGCTATAAACCAAGTAGGTGTCTAGAAAGGTGTTAGCGGGGCTACGCCCACAAGGAAAAGTGGTGACTTAATTAAGGAACTTCGCAAAAGCGTTGGAAAACCTCCCTCGAAGTACTGACACTGGCCTGGCTGAACGGTTAAGCAAGTATTGTACGGTGAGATTGATCCTGACTAATTCTTCCTTTATGGTTTGAGGAGGGATTCGAGAGACAGTGGGAGCCATCCTGTTTAGATAAATTAAAAACCAATCTAAACTTGCAAGAGCATCATGCTAAGTGTTTTCTTCTCTCTCTCTTAATTGCAGCGACCGAGTGACCGCACCTAGGTTACATCTAGATAATAAAATGACTGAATCTGACTGTTATGATTGGCAAAGGTCTGTCCAGATGTCCATTGCCCATGACAAGCTGGGACACCTCTTGACTGATCCAACCCCTGCCGTCTCAGGTCCAGTTTCCCCTGTCACGGATATTGATATCCGTAGGACATCGGAAGAAGACTGTGCGAAAGCCAAGTACCTCGTGTTAACCTCAGTTGATGGTACATACCAGAGGCAGCACGAGAAGATGGACTCAGTTTCTATCTTCCTCCATAACAAAGATTTATATGGAGAGCAATCTCGTATCGCAAGATATGAGACCTCGAACGAATTGCTTCCAGCGAAGTTGGCTATCGGGTCATCTGTAAGGGGCAACGTCCTTAAAGAGACCAGCTCTTTTGAGCTCTCAGACCTGAAGACCACGTTGAAGAACGGGTCAGATGCTGACTTAGTTCAACAGACTCTACCTACTACCCTGAAGGAAACCAGGGAAGTAGAAAGAAAGGGAAGGGCAGAAGTTTTGGGAATGGATGTAGTAAAAGAGGGATGTTCCTATTGTTACGGGAATGAACATAGGCAGAAGGATTGCAGGGCTTGCAAAGCCAGTAGCCAGAATTTGAAGCATGTTGTGGCTTCGGCTTTGGGTGTGTTTGTAATAGAGAACTGTTTGTCAGTTAACCCTACTTCCTGGGTATTGGATACCGGATCAGGATCTCATATCTGTAATTCGTTACAGGCTCTGAGAAGCCGTAGCGTTATCAAGAAAGGTGATATGACTCTCAGGGTTGCTAACGGAATGAGCATGTATGCTGAATCCGTAGGGGAATATCATCTAGGACTGACAACTGGGCAGATATTGATTCTGCGTGACTGTTTTTATGTACCAGGTGCGACATGTAATATCATATCTGTATCCTTACTTTCTAAGGAAGGATATGACTTTACTTTTGTAAGCGATGTAGTAAACATCTACCTAAATCAAGTTCTGATTGGGTCAGGTACATTGAAAAACAGTATATACGTTTTGAATCAAGCTCAGATCTTCAGTGTCCAGAACACACTTAAAAGAAAGTCTCCGGAATTAAATCGGGCTTTCTTATGGCATTGTAGACTGGGTCACATTAATGAGACACGGTTGACAAAGTTACATATAGAAGGATACTTGGATCCGTTCGAGTACCAGTCTTATGCCACTTGTGAATCTTGTCTCATGGGAAAGATGACAAAAACTCCGTTCACTGGACACGGAGAAAGAGCAAGCGAGCTCTTGGGACTCATACACAGTGATGTGTATGGTCCAATGTCTACACATGCGCGAAGTGGTTATTCATACTTCATTACTTTCACAGATGATTTCTCTAGGTATGGGCATGTCTTCTTGATGAAGCACAAATCCGAGGCCTTTGAGAAATTTCGGAAATACAAGAATGAAGTTGAAAAACAAACATGCAAAAGTATCAAGACACTGAGATCTGATCGAGGTGGTGAATACTTAAGTGCTGAGTTTCTGGGCTACTTAAAAGAGAATGGAATTCTCTCTCAGCTTACTCCTCCATACACACCACAACACAACGGTGTATCGGAAAGGCGGAATCGAACACTATTGGATATGGTTCGTTCCATGATGAGTAAGGCCGAGTTACCGCGATCCTTCTGGGGTTATGCACTAGAATCAGCTGCATATCTTTTGAACAAGGTTCCCTCCAAGACTGTGCCTACCACACCATATCAGATGTGGTGTGGGAAGAAACCCTGTCTTAAGTATCTGAAGATATGGGGATGTCCAGCTTTTGTAAAAAAGCAGCATGCGGACAAACTCGAGGCACGCTCAGTACTGTCTAAGTTTGTGGGATACCCAAAGAACTCCAGGGGGTATTTTTTCTAATACACAGAGGAACAAAAGGTTTTTGTTTCTCGTCATGCCCACTTTCTGGAACATCAGTTTTTAGAAAAAGAAGCAAGTGGGAGTGTAGTAGAACTGGAAGAAATTCCAGAACCACAAGCTATTACTGAAAGCTTGGAAGAACCAGAAGTTTCAAGAGAATCGGACATCCCAGCGCCACTCCGCAGGAGTAGTAGGCAGTCTCATCCGCCCGAGAGATACTACGGTTTTCTCATAGACGGGGATAGAGAGGATTGCACTATGGATTATGGTGAGCCTACTAGCTTCTAGCAAGCCATTCAGAGCGGTGACTCGGCAAAATGGATGGATGCAATGCGGACCGAGATGGAGTCCATGTACACCAACAAAGTTTGGACTTTGGACTTTGCTCCAGAAGGGGTAAAACCCGTAGGCTGCAAATGGATCTTCAGAAAGAAGATTGGTGTAGATGGGCAGGTTGAGACCTATAAAGCTAGACTTGTTGCAAAGGGTTTTCGTCAAAGACCTGGTTTGGACTATGACGAGACCTTTTCTCCAGTGGCTATGCTGAAATCCATTCGGATCCTTCTTGCCATTGCTGCCTTCCACGATTATGAAATCTGGCAGATGGACGTAAAGACGGCTTTCCTAAATGGAAATTTGGAAGAGTGCGTCTATATGGATCAGCCAGAAGGATTCATTCAGAGTGGGAGCAGCGGTAGAGTGTGCAAGTTGCTCAAGTCCATCTATGGACTTAAGCAGGCATCGCGGAGTTGGAACATCTGCTTTGATGATACTGTCAAAGAATTCGACTTTATCAAAAACCCAGATGAACCATGCATTTACAGTAAGATTGTAGGGAGAACCGTAGTATTCCTCGTCTTGTACGTGGATGACATTCTCCTAATAGGAAATGATATTCCTATGCTACAGTCAGTCAAAGGATTCTTGTCACAGAGGTTCTCCATGAAGGACCTGGGCGATGCCAACTACATTCTGGGGATCCAGATCTATCGTGATAGATCTAAGAGGATGTTGGGACTTTCACAGTTAAGGTACATTGACACCATACTGAAAAGATTCAGTATGGAAGATTCCAAGCGCGGTAATTTGCCGGCTTGTCACGGGATCACCTTGTTAGTTATATGTATGCCCTAGAGGCCATTACTGTACATAGGATGTATATTGTAGTGGATGCTGGGATATATATAGGAAGGACTTTCTTGCTCGACATGATAGTATGCTATCTGGTTACCCTTTACCTTAACGTGTTCACTGATTGTCTCTCTGTTACATGTTGGTAAAGCCCTTAGGATGTGTACTTGACTACCTGGACTATGATGCGGATCATACTAGTGGGGACATGGTAGTCCATAAGTACATCCTTCAAAGTCCCTAGTCGTGGGTGTATCGAGATGGGGCATCGATATACCAGAGTAGACTAGCGTGTACCTTCTCGACCCATACAGATGGGCGATGGATGATCCCATATCCATTGGTGTTTGACATCGGAGATGATATACGGGTGCTCAGTAGAGACTGGGTACACTGGACGGACTCGCCGAGAACTCCAGATGGTATTATACCTCACGTCAGATGGCAGTTCTCTGGTGACACTGGTACAGAGTAGTCTGTTGACCCGAGATCGTCATAGAGTCTTGTGTGGTTCCCACTGTGCTTTGATTTCCATCTTACCACGTCCAAGAGGGCGTGCAAAACGGTGGTTTTTGGGTACAGTCCCGAGTCACATGGAGGCAATGAGCGATAGGAGGGGATTCGTCTCTCCCGGTATAGGGAGTTGATGTTGCGCAGTGTTCGATTGGCTATAACAGGAAATCCCTGGCCAGGGTTGCTGAGATTTACTGGTAAGTGTTACCAGTAGTTTCTCGAAGTGTTATAGATCTCATATCGACACGACTTATCGAGCTATTGGGGTCTGACGTTTACCACCCCTAGGCGAGATATGCGACATATCAGACGATCAGACCGGACTGTACGGTAGTGTTACTGGTTGGATTCACTGGAGTTTGAGCGGGCTTTCTCGTCGATCTTCTGATCGCTCAATACCCGGGTGGCCGTTACGTTTAGCAGACCGCTTGCGGCTTGTGGGTGTTTGATATGATCATCACCTGCTGCCGGCGTATTGACGAGTCTTTAGAGTCCTACACAGAGGTTTCCTGGTTCAAGCGAAACGAAATAGGAGCGCATATGAGATATGTGCGGGACCGAGAATAATGCGTGTATGTGATACCGTATTCTATTCTCTCGATCAATGTGTCGAATGGTTGTATGCGATATAACCTAATTATCGATTCAAGCGTTGATTCGATAAGCCGATACATTGTATACTAGTCGGTTGTGTGCGACATGACCGGATCATTGAATCAAGTGTTGATTTAATGATTTAATGCATATTTATATATTTGATATATTACTTTGCATCAACTAGTATCGGTTTACTTAAGATGGATTTTCTCACTCGGGATGTGCGCATTGCATATGCGATATGATTTTGTGCACTTGCTTGTATCATGTTTGATGATATATGCCTTTTGGTTAAGTGTGAAGAATTAAACCTTGGTTAATGAAATGGTTAGGGTTTTATTTTTCCATTACTTATTTATTCATTTATTTGTTTATACATTTTGGAAAATAAATGGAAAAGAGAAAAGAATGGTGGCTTCTTTTGTTGTTTAGTTAAAGCTTCATGAAGCTTTGACTTAGTCCACCATTCTTATCTCATCCATAACCCTAACCATACCATTCAACCATGATTAATTCTCTACACTAAACCATGGTTCTATGATGATAAGAATGGATTATTCTTTTCATTTTAGAATTAACTTATCATAACATTTCTTCTTCTTCTTCCTTGAACTCAAGAAGAAAAAGCTTTCTTCACCAATGGTGAATTGAGCAAACAAGTGAGAAATCCAAATCTAAAGTCTACACACTTCCTATTTCTTCATCCTCTACCTCTTGCCAAGTAGTAGAGTGTGTTTACTTCACAAGTTTCTTGACATGATGAAGTCGGTGCTTGATTCAGCGATGCCTCGACGTAGATCATCTTCGGCATGGACATCGACGACCTAGCTTGCCCATTCTCCGACGAAGCCGACGCTAGAGCCCGGATTTCGGATTTGTACAACGGAGATGACTTCTTCATGGAGCTATGGAGGTGGAAAAACGGATCTACAAAGGTTGTATATCCGTATCACTTAGTTAAGTGTTAACTAGTTTGCATTTTCGCCTAAACATCTAGCAAACGATCCGTAGTCTAGGGTTTCCGGCACCTAGGATTTTTGAAATTGGAATGTTCGATGCCTTGTGAGACCTCACTAGAGTGCCTAGGAACCCTACAGTGGTATCAGAGCCTAGCTAGAGCCTTAGGCGAAGTCTAGACGGAATTTGAAACCCGATCGAACCGAAACCCTACCCGGAATATGCTCTCTGGACTTTTTCCGAAAATGTGGATTTTTGTGTATTAAAAATGCCTAAAAAATTCAATAAATAATTATAACAATTACTGTGCAAACTCAGGCGAAAGATTCATCTAAACGGCGGCGGAACCGCGGCAGAAGCCCTGCTTCTGCGGCGGTTCCGCGGTCCCCTGGTGACGTCATCACATCTTTTCTGCACAGTAATTCCTATTTAATTATTCTGGATTTTCTGGGAATATTTAAAATTTATTCAAGAGTTGAATTTTCTGGAGTTGTTTTGGGGATTTGGTGTTTCGATCAGGGTATCAAATTTTGTCTATTTGGCTTTCCGGATAAATTTTAGAATATGTTAAAAAGTTCGACCGGATATAAATACCCAATTTTTTCCCCTGTCGGGAAATTTCCAAGTGTTGGATTTTTTCCGTAGTTTAACGACGTTCTAAGTAGTGCAAGTAACGCAATGGACCCTCTAGAAGACAACAAACCTTAACTCGATTATGTGACCGTCTTGAACTGCCCTTTGAACCTTCGAGTTTGGGGCAGTACGGCGTGCCACATGTGAGGCGTTGGCTTGACCCTTCTACGGCTGGACCGTTGGTACTGAGGCACGAACGGAATGTTGTTAGACTTGTTTCATGTGTTGATCTGTATCGGGAAAACTTGGATGTTCGATTGTTCGATCGGAAAGTTTAACATTTTCTGTTTATCCGGAATGTGATACAATAATTGGAATTCACAATAGTTATGTGATAACTGAATGAATGTTATAAACATAGCACTTTAGTCTCACTTGATCGGTTGCCACGGAATTTTGATGTGATCAAAAGTCCGTCGCAATCACGTAGCGTACGCGGATACTCGCCGGGTAAACTTGATAGATATCCTCACTCCATAGCCCCGACCAAGTGACTGTAGGAGAACCCCGTCGCCGAAAGCATCCGTTCGGGTGCTCGCGGCAGCGGTGTTCCGCCTTGGTGCACTTCGTCGACGGTATCGGGGGTGCGGCCGCCTACTGAAGTTTGCGACGAGCATTCGATCAGGATGTCGGGAATCTTGTTGAATTCCCCGACTTAATATTGAAAAGTGTTTTCGATAATGAGACTAAAATGCGGGGTTTATAATTGTTAGGCATGCGATGTCTAAGTAATTCATTTGGTCAGGCATGCGATGTCTGAGGAGGTTGCGAATTCCAACTGTTGTAGTTTTACACTTTCTTTTCTGTGACCGTAAGTGTAATATGTGATATAGCCGGTTTCGTTGCTATATGTCAACGACAATTGGGATGCGCATATTTACTTACGTTGATGACATGTGATGTTATGTGTTGCTGGATATGTTATATTGGATCGTCGTGTTTGAATAGCCGGGGTTTTTTTTTGTGAGATGAGTGTTTTTCATTTTCATTCATGTAAAAACTTGTATGTAATATTCTTTTTTTGGGGAACTTCCAGGTAGCGGAAGATGTCACCGTTTGTATATTATTTACTTTTCCGCACTAGGATAGACCCAAGGAGGAGGGCACAAGTAACTGGGTTCTGGAGTCCTGTGGGAGACCAACTCGAGGAGTCGAGTCCGGGTCTCCTAACTCCAGAATTGGTAGGGTTGCTTGCCGCTCTCGTAGGGGTCTAGGGGTGTGGGTTTGGCTATTCATCGCGACCGTGGAATCCGTATTTTATACTGGCTCGTATTAAAAACACGGACGTCCTACTATATCCAATATTTCATATGTTTCTTCTGCTGCGATATCTGTAATGCGATCATGTGATGTTCTTTGATAGATACAGTATATAGTATATATGATATATTATATAGACGTTACTTATGTTTTACACCCGTGCTAGCCCTGCCCTGCTCTGCCGTTAGTTACCTAACCTAACGGTGCACGAGGGGACATCGAGGCAGATGCGGATGGCATAAGTGTACGTCGTATTTATCTGTGATGTTTAGGTACTTAAATGATGGGACTTCATTAATGAGATTAATGAAATAAAAGAAACCTAAGATGTTCTAGAATCGAATTTCAAAATAAAAACAGGTAGCTACAGTTCTTGCTTTGCACAGCGGTATATGTGATATATCCTGCACCTTATTCGATGAGGAAAGGACCGAGATCCCTTCACCGGGAGTGACTCCTTTAGCAATAACTGGCAGATGCTACACACTCGATTTGTCTTTTGATTGCTTTTAAGTGTTTTTGCTTTGCACAGTGATATATATGATATATCCCGCACCTCATTCGACGAGGAAAGGACCGACGATCCCTTCACCGGGAGTGACTCCTTTAGCAAAACTAGAAAAGCCTCAAAAGCACTCCATTTTTAAAATCATTTGATTCTACAACGATATCGAGTTCATTACGCAATAGGTTTTCAGAAAAACCTGTCGTAGCCCTCCGTCATTTCAGATAAGTACTAGTTAGTATTCGTGCTACGTTTGTTGACTATGTTAAGGCGTAGTGTGCGGTAGCTAATTAGTGCTTATCTGCATAAGCATATGATGTGATTGGATTAGGGTAGTCGTGCGACTTTGTTGACTATGTTAAGGGTCGTGCGGGTGGGTTTAATTCAATCGGGAAATGACGGGCTGAACTTGACTAGCACTTATGATTTGTTGACTATGTTAAGGTCATATAGCTGCTAGGGGCAAAATATTATCGGGAATTTCAAGTGTTGAAATTTGCAATGAGATCGCATACCTTCTATGAGATAGTTGGATCCCGATACCCGCTGCGAGTAAGAGTTACTCCTGGGAGAATTTTATACATTACAATTAGCCGATCAAGTAGGTGTCTAGAAAGGTGTCAACGGGGTTACGCCTCTGTGAAAACGAGGTTTTCATTAATTAGGTTCGTGCGAAAGCACGGGGGACCGCCCTCAAAGTACCGACACTGGCCTGGCTGAAAGATTGGCGAACTTGTAGTGTGTAATTAATCCCGGCTAGTCTTTCCTTTTAGGGTTTGAAGGAAGATTTGATAAAAAGCAGTGGGAGCCATCCTGATTAGATAAAATAAAAACCAATCTATTCTTGACAGAGCGCACGCTGAGTGTTTTCTTCTCTCTCTCTCCTGGTAGCGACCATATCACGCCTTAATCAAGATAATAATACGGATTATTGACCGAACCCGCTTGTTATACTGAGCTGGTGAACGTTGGTCCCGCTCCAACTTATAATTGTTATAAGACAGAGCAGGAAATTGGGGAATACCAGATTTCCCGTGCCACCCAAACGAAGAGAGTGCATGCTGATGCATCATCTTCGGGTATGTTCGTTACAAAGAACTGTTTCTCAGTATCCTCTGCATCCTGGGTATATGATACCGGATCAGGATCCCAGATATGTAATCTGTTACATAGGGCTACAAAAGGGTAGAAAAACTGAGAACGGGTGATAAGTTTCATGAGGCAGAAAACGGGGCAAGTGTTGCAGCCAAGTCTGTCGGTCACTGTCACCCTGTATTACCAATACATTGATTCTGAACGAATGTTATTAGATACCGAACCTGATATACAAAATCATATCTGTCACTTTATTAGTAAAGAAATGATAAAATTTTGTATTGTTGGATAATGTTTTGAACATTTCCTATATCAAAAGTTGATCGGTTCAGGCACGTTATCTAAAAGCATTAATGTTCTAAATCAAACTACAGTTCTTAGTATATAGAACACACACAAGAGGAAGAGTTCAGAAATGAACGAATTCTTCTTGAGGCATTATAGACTAGGTCATATCAATGCGACCCGACTAGCTAAAGTTACATGTAGATGCATATTTAAATCAGTTTGAATTTACATCTTGTGAAACTTGCCAGTCATGTCACAGAGATAAGATGACCATAGCTCCGTTTACTGGAAACAGAGAAAGAGTTAATGAACTCTTGGGACTGATACATGATGATGTATGTAAGGTCTCCAGTCTACACATGCCAGGACTGATTCTTTATACTTCATTATATTCTCTGATAATCTCTCAAGATTCAATCATATGTTCCTGTTGAAACATGCGTCCGAATCTTTTGAGATATTCACAGAATATGATTTAGAAGTAGAGAACCAAAATACGGGTATAAGTATTATGTCCTATGATGAGATCAGGGAGGAGAATACTTGTGCATGGAATTCCTGGACTATTCTAAAGGAGAATGAGATTCTCTCTCAGCATTACTCCTCCGAATACACCATAGCACGATGGTATATCGGGGCGGAGCAATCACACCCTATTTGATATGGTGTGCTCTGTGATGAGTACTACTGAGTTACCTTTTTCCTACAGGGTGTTATGCACTTGTGAAGTTGCATACCTATTGAATAGGGTTCGAATCAAATCAGTTGCCTACCACTCCATATGAGATATGGTATGGGAAGAGCCCATGTCTTAAGTCAGTTAAGATTTGGGGTTGTCCGGCCTATGTCTAAAAGCAAAATCCGGACAAGCTCGAGGCAAGGTCTGTAATGTAGAACTGGAAATGTTCCAGCTATACAAATTGCAGTTGATGATTTGACAGAACCAAAGGATTCAGTAGATTCCAACGAACCTTAGCCTCTCCGCCGATCTAGTAGGGTTCCTCACCCACCTGAGAGATACTTCAGTTTCTCTATGACAGTGGGAGCGAGGATTGCATCATGAGATGATGACCCAACTAGTTTCGAGCTGGCCATCAGGAGTGAGACTCTGTAAGAATGGATGGATGTTTATCGATCTGAGATGGAATCCTTATACACCAACAAAGTATGGACTTTGGTTGCTATATCTGAAGGGTTAAATTCCCATCAGGAGCAAGTATATCTTGAGAAGACTACTTGGTGTAGATGGAAAAGTTGAGACTTTCAAAGCTAGACTTGTTAAAGGTTTTCATCATTTACCAGGCGTGGATTATGATGAAACCTTTTTCAAGTAGCTATGGTTAAGTCCATCCAGATCCTACTTGCCACGGCTACATACCATGACTACGATATCTGGTGGTTGGGTGTCATGACTGCTTTTCTAAATAATGATTTAGAAGAGAATGTCTATAAGAACACAGCCAGAGGGCTTCGTAAATAGTGGGAGCAGCGGAAACGTGTGCAAGATGTTTTATAAGATAAAGCAGGCATCGCAGAGTTGGAACGTCTGTTTTGATGCGTTAGTCAAAGAAGTTGACATCATCAAAATGGTAGATGAACCTTGTATAAACAAAAAGGTAGTAGGGAGTATGGTGACGATCCTCGTAGAGTACGTGGATGACATACTCTTGATAGGGAAGGAGTTTCCTATGCTACGCTCGATCAATCTCCGCTTATCACTATGACTCTCCATATAGGATCAAAATGATACCTCCTAAATCCTAAGTTTTGGATCTATGAGATAGATCTAATTGGATGTTAGGACTCTCACTAGTTGTAGTGAGATGGTATCAGTCGATCCTGGGGAGAATCACTGGAAGTTTTCCAGAGTGATAAAGACGACTGAATGTCAGTCGCAGGCATTTTCTTTACCCTCAGTAAAGAGACGGTATGTTGGAAGAGTTCCAAGCAAGATACCGTGGCATACTAGACGATAAAGGCACGATACATCGCTACTTAAGATGCTACCAAAGAGGCTGTTTGGATGTATAATGGTTCATGAGATGAACTACGTTCCTACCATTTTGAGACAATGGAGTCGTGGCTTATGCCGAGGAACGCCGGTCCCATCAGTGATCCAGACTTATTCTAAGGCAGTATCACCTGATCATGGAGATGGTTGATCTCCAGGTTGATCGAGGCAAGGAGAGCAGACCTAGAGGATAACGCAGCGGATCCACTCACGAAGGCCTATTCCCAGAGAGAGACTTTTATGGGATGGTTGAGTATGAGATACTACAACCACTGCTACAGATGGCCCTAGTGCAAGTGGGAGATTGTTAGTTATATGTATTCCCTAGAGGCCATTACTGTACATAGGATGTATATTGTAGTGGATGCTGGGACATATATAGGAAGGACTTTCTTGCTCGACATGATAGTATGCTATCTGGTTACCCTTTACCTTAACGTGTACACTGATTGTCTCTCTGTTACATGTTGGTAAAGCCCTTAGGATGTGTACTTGACTACCTGGACTATGATGCGGATCATACTAGTGGGGACATGGTAGTCCATAAGTACATCCTTCAAAGTCCCTAGTCGTGGGTGTATCGAGATAGGGCATCGATATACCAGAGTAGACTAGCGTGTACCTTCTCGACCCACACAGATGGGCGATGGATGATCCCATATCCATTGGTGTTTGACATCGGAGATGATATACGGGTGCTCAGTAGAGACTGGGTACACTGGACGGACTCGCCGAGAACTCCCAGATGGTATTATACCTCACGTCAGATGGCAGTTCTCTGGTGACACTGGTACAGAGTAGTCTGTTGACCCGAGATCGTCATAGAGTCTTGTGTGGTACCCACTGTGCTTTGATTTCCATCTTACCACGTCCAAGAGGGCGTGCAAAACGGTGGTTTTTGGGTACAGTCCCGAGTCACATGGAGGCAATGAGCGATAGGAGGGGATTCGTCTCTCCCGGTATAGGGAGTTGATGTTGCGCAGTGTTCGATTGGCTATAACAGGAAATCCCTGGCCAGGGTTGCTGAGATTTACTGGTAAGTGTTACCAGTAGTTTCTCGAAGTGTTATAGACCTCATATCGACACGACTTATCGAGCTATTGGGGTCTGACGTTTACCACCCCTAGGCGAGATATGCGACATATCAGACGATCAGACCGGACTGTACGGTAGTGTTACTAGTTGGATTCACTGGAGTTTGAGCGGGCTTGCTCGTCGATCTTCTGATCGCTCAATACCCGGGTGTCCATTACGTTTAGCAGACCGCTTGCGGCTTGTGGGTGTTTGATATGATCATCACCTGCTGCCGGCTTATTGACGAGTCTTTAGAGTCCTACACAGAGGTTTCCTGGTTCAAGCGAAACGAAATAGGAGCGCATATGAGATATGTGCAGGACCGAGAATAGCGTGTATGTGATACCGTATTCTATTCTCGCGATCAATGTGTCGAATGGTTGTATGCGATATAACCTAGTTATCAATTCAAGCGTTGATTCGATAAGCCGATACATTGTATACTAGTCGGTTGTGTGCGACATGACCGGATCATTGAATCAAGTGTTGATTTAATGATTTAATGCATATTTATATATTTGATATATTACTTTGCATCAACTAGTATCGGTTTACTTAAGATGGATTTTCTCACTCGGGATGTGCGCATTGCATATGCGATATGATTTTGTGCACTTGCTTGTATCATGTTTGATGATACATGCCTTTTGGTTAAGTGTGAAGAATTAAACCTTGGTTAATGAAATGGTTAGGGTTTTATTTTTCCATTACTTATTTATTCATTTATTTGTTTATACATTTTGGAAAATAAATGGAAAAGAGAAAAGAATGGTGGCTTCTTTTGTTGTTTAGTTAAAGCTTCATGAAGCTTTAACTTAGTCCACCATTCTTATCTCATCCTTAACCCTAACCATACCATTCAACCATGATTAATTCTCTACACTAAACCATGGTTCTATGATGATAAGAATGGATTATTCTTTTCATTTTAGAATTAACTTATCATAACATTTCTTCTTCTTCTTCCTTGAACTCAAGAAGAAAAAGCTTTCTTCATCAATGGTGAATTGAGCAAACAAGTGAGAAATCCAAATCTAAAGTCTACCCACTTCCTTTTTCTTCATCCTCTACCTCTTGCCAAGTAGTAGAGTGTGTTTACTTCACAAGTTTCTTGACTTGATGAAGTCGGAGCTTGATTTAGCGATGCCTCGACGTAGATCATCTTCGGCATGGATATCGACGACCTAGCTTGCCCATTCTCCGACGAAGCCGATGCTAGAGCCCGGATTTCGGATTTTTACAGCGGAGATGACTTCTTCATGGAGCTATGGAGGTGGACAAACGGATCTACAAAGGTTGTATATCCGTATCACTTAGTTAAGTGTTAACTAGTTTGCATTTTCTCCTAAACATCTAGCAAACGATCCGTAGTCTAGGGTTTCCGGCACCTACGATTTTTGAAATTGGCATGTTCGATGCCTTGTGAGACCTCACTAGAGTGCCTAGGAACCCTACACACCCTCTCCAAAGAGATGTCTCCCAAGACTGATTTGGAAAGGGATCGCATCTCTATTATACCCTACGCTTCTGCGGTAGGCTCTATAATGTATGTGATGTTATGTACCAGACCAGATGTAGCATATGCATTGAGCGTTGTAAGCCGGTATCAGTCGAACCCAGGGGAGAAACACTGGATAGCGGTAAAGAACATTCTCAAGTACCTGAGAAGGACTAAGGAGATGTTCTTGGTGTATGGCGGAAAAGACCTCCAGCTCGAGGCCTTTGCTGACTCCAGCTTCCAGAGTGACAAGGATGACCCCAAGTCTGTGTCGGGTTATGTCTTTACCCTCAATGGAGCGGCGGTTTGCTGGAAGAGTTCCAAGCAGGAGACCGCTGCAGACTCAACTATGGAAGCGGAGTACATAGCTGCTTGCGATGCCGCAAAGGAATCTGTCTGGATGAAGAAGTTCCTCATGGAGCTTCAGGTGGTTCCTACCATTGTTGATCCAATACCGCTGTATTGCGACAACAATGGCGCTATAGCTTTAGCGAAGGAACCCAGATCCCATTAGAAGTCCAGGCACATTTTGAGGCGGTACCACCTGATCAGGGAGATCGTAGATCGTCGGGAGATCGAGGTGAAGAGAGTAAATACGGAGAACAACACTGCAGATCCACTCACGAAGCCCCTACCCCAAACTCAGTTCGAGCGGCTGATTGAGATGATAGGTCTTCGATACGCCGGTACATGGCCTTAGTGCAATTGGGAGATTGTTAGTGTATATGCCCTAGAGGCCATTACTGTATCATACTAGCTTGTATATTACTTAATGGAAGCTTGGGATATTCACAGTTGTATAGACAATCTTGCTCAAAATGGTAGTATGCTACTTGGTTTGTCTCTACTTCAATATGTGCATTTGTTTCTTTTAGCATATAGCTTATATACATATTAGTAGAGCCCTTAGGATCTTTGCTTGATTACCAGCGTTGTAATGGCAGTCATACTCGTGGGGGCTGGGTAATCCATAAGCACATCCTTATACAGGTCCGTAGTCGTAGGACTATCGAGACAGGGCATCGATACTCCGGAGTAGACAAGCGTATGCGCTTCTCATCCGAGCGGGGGAGACGGTCTGTCCCACAGCCGTCAGTACGTCGTACTTGAGATAGTATACGGGTGCTCGTTAGGTTACGAGTACACTGGACAGGACTCGTCGGGAACTGTTGGTTGGTATTATACCTATCGTCAGTTTTCAGTTCCCAGGTGACATGAGTACAGCTTAGTCCGCTGACTTGACACTGTCACTTCGCCTCGAGTGTGTTCCTACTGTACTTAGATTACTACCCTACCACGGCTCAAAGGAGTCGTGCAAACAGGTAGTAGTTGGGTGCAGTCCCGAAGCACTTAGAGGCAGTGACTGTTAGACAGGATTCGTCTCTCCCGGTATTGGGGGTTGACATCGCGCTGTGTCTAGGAGAGCCATTACACAAGTAGTCCCTGGCCAGGGCAAGCGAGATATACTGGTAGGTTTCCAGTGTTATCTCAAGGTGTTCTGGGCTACACTCCGACACGACTTGTACCGCTATTAGGGGACTGACGTTCACCGTCCCCTAGGCCCGCCATGCGATGTATCCGACGAACAGACCAGACTGTACGGAGATTGCACATACAGGCTCAGTAGGAGTTCGGATGGGTTTACCTCATCGGCCTTCTTATCGACATCTACCTGGGGACCGTTACGTACAGCTAGTGCCGCTTGCGGTCTGTGGTTAAACCCACTGCCAGTGTAGTGTCGAGTCTTTAGAGTCCCACACAGAGAGTTTCCCTGCACTTAGCAAAACATGTAGAGGCCGTATGGTATTACGGCAGGGCTACGATCACTTACGTGCACTTGTGTGCGTATGCTGTTCGGGCAGGCAATACTCGTGGGCTTTGGTTTAAGCTAGATCCTAGTATTGCACGGATGGATTTGTTTTGTCTTCTGTGCATTCGCATTCTATGGAATGCGGGTGCGGGTCTGTATGCACAGTTTTGAGGAGCGATAAAGGAGGAGGTGCCTCATGTAGGAGATAGTGCCCTCAGAGTCAATTATTGGATCACATGCACGTGATTGCAATGATTGAGGGAGGACCTGTCCCAGTAGGACAGTCTTACTCAAGATGATAGTATGCTATCTGGTTTATCTTTATCATCGTGTACTGCTTTAGGTGACCTTACGAGTCGCTATTGCACGTTGATAGAGCCCCTAGGATTCTTGCTTGACTACCAGCAATATGAGGGCGATCATATACGTGGGAGCTGGGGTCTATAAGCACATCCTTAAAAGGTCCCTAGTCGTGGGAGTTTCGAGACAGGGCATCGATACTCCAGAGTAGACTAGTGTATACAGTCAAGACCCCGACGAGGGGCGGTGGCCGGTCTCACAAGCCACTGGTGTCAGTTGGTTCACCTAAGATGTATACAGGTGCTTATTGGGTTATGAGTACACCGGACAGGACTTGCCGGGAACCTACTAGTTGGTATTATACCTGACGTCAGATAGCAGTTCCCTGGTGACATGTGTACAGGTTAGTTCATCGACCTGAGATCGTCATTTTTCTCGTGTGAGTTCCCACTGTGCTTTGATTACTACCCTACCACGGCTCAAAGGAGTCGTGCAAACAGATTTTAGTTGGGTACAGTCCCGAGCCACATAGAGGCAGTGAGCGGATCTGCAGGGGTTCGTCTCTCCCGTTATTGGGGGTGAGGTCGCGCTGTGTCTAGGAGAGCCAGTACATGAAAAGTCTTTGTCCAAGGCAGGAGATTTTCTGGTAGGTATTCCAGTAGTATCTCAGGGTGTTCTGGGCTACACTCCGATACGACTTGTACCGCTTTTGGGGGTCTGACTTTACCAACCCCCTAGGCCCGCCATGCGATGCTCATAGACGAACAGACCGGACTGTGCGGATATTGTCACTGACAGGCTCAGTAGGGTGTCAGGATGAGTTCTCTCATCGACGTCCCTTTTGGTCAAAAGCTGGTAGCCTGTCACGTATGGCTAATACCTCTGACGTGCTAGTGGTTAAATACATAGCCATAGTATTGACGAGTCTTTAGAGTCCACCACACACAGTTACTCAGGTTTCGGGCGAAACGCTGTAGAGGCCGTATGGAGATATGGAAGGGTTCGATCAGATACGTGCGGTATTGCACGGATCGTGATCGGACGGTTTTTACTAGCCGGCTTTGGCTTAAGCCGGATCCTAATATTAGACAGTGTAGATTTTGTCTCTTTGCATTTGTGTTCAGTGGGAATACAAATGCGGGCATGTATATGCAGTAGCGGGGTTTCCTGTAATTTATTACGGGATCAGTTTTCTGAAGTTGCCAGTTTGCATTCCGTTCCGGCCGGTTTTCCTTTGTTCCTTCACGGCCGGACTTTCTGATGGAGGGGGTTATTTGCAGTTGTGAAAATAACATTTGTGGAGGGGTTTTCTTGCATTTTGTGGCTTCATGATTGTTCTCTCATCATGAGATTCCTTTTGGGTCATTCCTTGCATTTATTGAGAAGGGAAATGAAAAGATTTGGATGAGAGGTTGGTGTGACTTATATTGATCATTATTCATATTCTTTTCTCCACTTGCATTTGCTTGCAATTTTTTCCTCCACCCTTTTCTTGGAGGGGCCGGCCATATCCTAAACGGGGAGAGAGAGAGGAATTCTTTTTGTGGGAAAATCTTCATCTCATTTGGCTTGCTTCAAAAATCCCTCACTACTATCCAAAGTTCTTCTTTCTCCTCCACATCCATACAAGGCAACTTCACTACCCACTTGAGACAAGCCTACTACACTACATCTACAGCAAATCTTGGACGCGTCGGCTAGCCAACTTCACGTCCGAGTTGCCTCGGTCTAGAGGTGGGAGCCCGTAAAAGAAATCGGCTACGTGTTGCCCTTTCAGACGAGGACGTGACGGACGGAGATTCCGCGGGAGATCGGAGTGGAGACGAAGACCGAAGGACACGGATCGCTTGGTATACTTCTCTACTCTTAATCTAGTCTGCTAGTAGCTAGGTTAATGGCCCGATCCGGGTTTTTTTTGTGCGCGGTGGTGCCGGTTTGCTAGTTTGCAAAGTTTTTCGTTTCCGCGTTTCCGGCGTCGGATCGAAGGCCGGGGCGCCGCCGTGGACTTACATTGGTATCAGATCCACGCCGTTAACCTAGTCTAACTTGCTCTAATATGTTTAAAACTCGATCGAACAAAAATCCCAAAAACCGTATTTTCAGTGCACTGGTTTCTGTTGAAATTTTTTTAGCTCTAAAATTTTTTCAGGTTATTGCAGAAACACAAGAAAGCAATTCTAAGCATTCTAAGAAAATTCGATGAAAAGATTCCTTAGTACGACCGCGGAAACACGGCCAAACCCCTGGTTTGGCCGCGGTTCCGCGGTGGGAAAGTGCTATCTTCGCACCAAATTTTTCCAGTGGGCTTTTGAATAGGAAATAGGGGTTTTGGGACATTCTTTTTTGGGCCCAGATTTTCTGTAAGTGCTATAGTACTCTAGCGGCCCACTTCGCTAAGTTTGTTCGATCGGATATTTTAAACATGTTAGTTCACAGTATTTACATTATATCTGCGACCGTGAATGTCATTCGATCGGTAAATCCTGTCTAACTGCTATAGCCCGGTTATACGGATTTGCGAACGTGACATTCACGTTGATGTTCTGTGTTGTGCTGTGATGTTGCGGATCGGTCGTGGGGGATAGCCAGGATGCAATGGCAGTATAGTTTTGTTTTATATGTACATTTGATATTGCGGGGCGAGCGTCCGACTTGTGGACTGCCGTCACTGCCTGTTTGTATTATTCTTTTGGGGCACGACCGGGTCGAGGTCGATGTACCCATTGTAAGTATATTTTACTTTCTGTACTAGGATTACCCCAAGGAGGAGTGCACCGATAGCCGGGTTCTAGAGGGCAACGGGCCCGCATCTCATAGCATTAAGACGGAGGGGCTTCACTCTAGAATTGTCGGGCTATTCGCCGCACTCGTAGGGGGTACAGGTTGACCCAAGGAGGGGTGCCCAAGTTACCGGATTCCGTGAAGTGCTGAGTGGTCCATTCACGTTGCTGAAGGGGCTGCCTCGCTTCAGGTTTTGGCGGGTAACTTGCCGCGCCCGTAGGGGTCTAGGATTTTCATTGCACAGGCTATCCACACGACCAGGGGAACGTCGGGTTTCAGTAGCGGCTCTGTGAAACCCGGGGATCCCAGATATCTGTATTGTTCTGTGATGCTGTACATTTCTGTGATGTTGCATTTTATCACGCCTTGAGCGAAATATTATATATTGATATATATACTAGTAGATGTTGTATATGTTTTGCATCCGCGCTAGTCCAGTCCCCGCTCTGTCGTTAGTTAAGTAACCTAACGGGTGATGACGGGATCCAGCGGCGAATGCGGATGGCATATACGTACATCATTATTTTCGCTCTTTGTGGTGTGATCCATTGATGGGACTGCATTGATTCGGATCAATGCAAGCTAAACAAACCTATTCTGATGTTGTTGGAACACTTTTTCAAAAGATGTTATTGCAAGGACGTTCTCTTCTGCTTTGCATCGTGGTATTCTGTTGGAACATCCTGCTCCTCAGTCGACGAGGCAAGGGCCGAGATCCCTTCACCGGGAGTGACCCCTTGGACAAAAGTTTGCGTCAGGGAAATAACTTCACTATAGCCGATTACTTTTGCTTTGCATCGTGGTATTAAGTTGGAATATCCTGCACCTCATTCTACGGGGAAAGAGCCGAGATCCCTTCACCGGGAGTGACCTCTTTAGCAAAGGTTTTCGTCACTATATTTTTACAAAGCTATCCGGTTCCTTCAACGATATCAAGTTCATTACGTTAAAGGTTTTCGCCAGAAACCATTCGTAGCCCTTGATTGTTAGAGATTATGTGTGTTCAAGTTTAGTTAATTACCGCAATCAAGACGGTTTCGCTTGTAGCTAGCCGGTTGAGTACGGGTCATCCGCAGGGAGATGGGAATCTTTTTCTATGTGCTTTAACGAGTTAAGTCCAGTTTTCCAGATTTGTTTGTGATTAACTAAGTGTTAAAATGATATGTAAAGAGAGCTTGTTAGGGTTAGGATTAGGTTAGTTTGAGTTAGGAGTCGCTCACCTCTTTCGTTGCCACTCTTAATATCGGTGTTACGGTAATCGGCAACAACGGGGATTAGCACGACTAGGAAGGAACTTGTGAGTATAAGCTAGGCTTTCCAACGCATAAGTTCTTCCTTTTGGTGCTTGTCCGTCCGTTCTTGGCTCTTAGCCATAACCTCCGGTTAATTCAACCACAACCGGTCTCACTATGGAATCACCGCTATCATGTAGGATAGGGTGCCGTAAGGAGCGGATTATGGTTCAATTAACGGGAGTCGATTTAAGATATTGGGCAAGGAAAGAGTGAGAGAGATTTCCTTCTCTCAAACTTCCCTTATCCTACCCTAACAAGTATGAAACTACTCACACATCATAATGAAAAGAAAACAAAAAAAAAGAAGAAGATAGAAAGAAAGAGATTAGAAGATAACAACTAGCTATTTGCGACCTCACCTTGGCAAGGATCAAGCGTAAGCATCATGGTTGTTTCAAGGATAAAGGAAAAGAGAAAAGAAAGAAACAACAAGAAATAACAACAACTAAGTTAACAAATGAAAATTACAAGCAATAATAATTTAACTAAAGAATAAGACAAGCATGATAAGTAAAAGGATCTTCTTTATTCATCATTCTTCACTCACAAAAGCTCACTACAAGTTTTTCAATGGAGAAGAGATGAGAAGAGGAAGAAGAAACAAGTATTCTAAACCTAGAAAAATACAAGATTATGCACCCTTGGCTTCATAGGGTTCTGGGCTATTTATAGGCAGGGAAAAGGAAATCTAGGGCAACATTCTGGCTGTACATAGAAAGACAATAATACCCCTGAAAAAACTTCAACTACGGCGCCTATATGGCCGCGGAACCACGGCCTAGACCCCCTGTTGGCCGCGGTTCCGCGGCCTTATAGATGAGTTGGACCTTCAAAGTTTTTGTGCTTCCCTGGTCTTTCATTCCCTTTATTCTGGCATATGATTTTTCTCAGATTGGCTTCACGATTTTTCCAGAATTTCTGTTGAGCAAAAGGTGATTTGATGTGGATCTTTTTGTCATGATTTCCTCGAGCTCCGCGTAAATTTCTTGGATCTTGTGTTTCCATTGAGCCTTGTGCATGAAAATGACATTGATTTGCCATTTTGTCTCTTAAACTGGTGTGTGGCAACAGACGGATAAAGAGCGGAGATCCGTGTTTTATCTGTGAATGGCAGGAACCCGGATTTTGTCGTGTTTTTCCATGGATTTCACCGTTTAGAGCCGAGAACCTGTATCCTGCAATTGACTAGCAAACACGGCTCAAGAGTACCTACCGATATGCAATGTGATAAAAATTGTGCGGTATGAAAATGCAAAAATCTGATATGAACAAATACCCCCAAACTTATCATTTGCTCGTCCCGAGTAAAGCCAATTTATTCACAAAAAATTTCCTAACCTCACTTTTGCAGGGAACGCGATTGCACTGAGCATGTGCAACAAGCCGTTAAACCTCTAGGTGTCCCTAGTAGGAGGAGTGTTGTCTCCTGAGGGTTTTCAGCGGATACTACCCACAAAATCCGGTCAAGCTAGTTTTGTAAAATAACTAAGATTCAAACCCTAAAGTTTTGTTTCAGAAAATAACAATTCTATTATCCTAAGTCTAGACTATCGAACCTTTATTTTTCATACCTCGCTTCTTATTTAACTACAGATTTTATATGTCTTTACGTGCAGTGCGAATAGTGTCGTTAAGTTCCAGAAGGATCGAATAAAGTACTCATAATAAAGCCCGGATAAGAATTTTGAAAGGATCACATAAGTTTTATAAAGAGTTAAGCATTGTTCAAGTTTCGTTTTCCAGTAAGGTTTCAACTTCAGAATTTCTATCTTCCTTAACAGGAAACTAGGTCTTATCTTTCACTCCACCTTTTTCTTGTTTTCATTTCATACACACTTCTGTGAACGTGCAATAGTCTTTATCATAGAATAAAACCTTCATATCTCCGCTAAATTTTTTTTTTTTTTATAAAAGCCTGTCTTTTATCAAGATTATTCTCACACAAAGAACCGTTAGGAATTTTAACTCGAAGAGAACACTTTCTTGACCTTGTTTTAATCTGGACTTTCTAGGCTTCTTAGCGAGCTTTGGGCCAATGCACCCAAACCAGTTGGTTTTAGGGCATTAGGTGTAGAAACACCCCAGCGGACTTAATTACTCAAGTTACCTAGGTCCAAAAACAAAAGACAGTTTGGCGTGAAAATCAGATGATTTAATACGAACGGAGATATAACCGGCAGTTCAGTTATTTTTTTTTGGATAAAAGACGTGTTTAGTGGGTTTGGTGTGTAATCATTCCAATCAAGTTTCAGATGGGTTATTTTTCAGACTTAGTTCCAATTAAGGCATCAATAACATTCCTTCATATTCACTCACTTCATAAACTATTCTTGATATTAATTATTTCAGAACAAACCTATTTGATCCTCAGAAAATCATTGATCCATTTAAAAGTTTTTCGACATAAAAGACTTGTCATCTAATTTCCAAAAACTCACGACACGTGGAGTGTGATGTAAAGACGTATATCAGCTATAGTTAACTTCAAAGGAGAGTTATCTTTCAGGTTTTCAAAATCTAAACATAAGATTTAGTTATTCAACAAAACCGTCGAAATGTCGAATCAGAGTCCTCCCACTAGCTAACTTGACAAAAAAGTTTTTATGTTTTTAGAAAATTTTCAGATTTTTAAGGATTTTATGGATTTTAATATGCAGATGCAAAATATACATATGAATGCGAAGGTAAGAAATGCGTACCGAGTGTACCCCCAAACTTAAACTGGACAGTGTCCTCACTGTTATTGCATGAAGAGATCATTTGAAGGGTCAAAATTGTCGGTTAGTGATACACAATTTTTTTTTGTTTTTGTTTTTAAAGAAAAGAAAAAGAATATACACAAATATATACAAAATGGTTTATACATACCCCCAAACTTATTTGGAACAGTGTCCACTGTTCTTGGCTGGATAACCGAAGTTTGGAGGTAGGCAGAGGAAGATCAGGCAGGGTAAACCGGCTCCTGTAAGACCAGGAGCTCCTCTGTTGGTTCGGCGCTAAGGTACGGTTTGAGTCGGTGTCCATTCACTTTGAAAAATGAACCGTCCTTCGGATTTTCCAAATCCACAGCGCCCTGCGGATATACATTCCGCACAAAATACGGCCCTTTCCAGCGAGATCTGAGCTTTCCTGGATAGAAGTGAAGTCGGGTGTCATAAAGCAGTACCTGCTGACCAGGTACGAAGGTTTTGCGCAAAAGGTGTTTATCATGAAAAACCTTCATTCGATTCTTAACGACAACCGCGTTATCGTAAGCCTCATCCCTAAGCACGCTCAGTTCGTTCAACTGCAGCTTCCGATGGCTGCCCGCATCTTCGAGAGACAGATTCAGCTCTTTTATCGCCCAGAATGCGCGATGCTCTATTTCGACAAGTAGGTGGCAGGCTTTTCCGTACACAAGCCGATAGGGAGACATGCCAAGGTCGGTCTTATAAGCGGTTCAAAATGCCCATAGGGCATCAGTGAGTTTCAGCGACCAATCCTTACGGTTCTTGGAAACCGTCTTCTCCAGTATCTGCTTGATTTGCCGATTTGAAACTTCGGCCTGCCCGCAGTTTTGGGGGTGGTAGGGCGTGGACAGCTTATGATTAATGGAATATTTCCGCATCAAGGCCTCGAAAGTCTTGTTGCAGAAATGACTTCCATTGTCGCTAATGATCGCTCAGGGATGCCAAAATTGGGAGAAAATGTTTTCTTTAAGGAACCTAACGACAACCTTGTTGTCGTTAGTCCGGCTG
Organism: Agapanthus africanus; assembly: GCA_030015575.1. Lineage (NCBI taxonomy): Eukaryota > Viridiplantae > Streptophyta > Magnoliopsida > Asparagales > Amaryllidaceae > Agapanthus > Agapanthus africanus. Next base: position 243,586,892 of record JASDDO010000012.1, read on the forward strand.
GGCACAGCCTCGACCCATTTAGAGACGTAATCAACAGCGAGAAGGATGTACAAGTTCCCAAAAGAGCTGGGAAACGGCCCCATGAAATCTATCCCCCAAACATCGAAAATCTCCACAACCAAGATCGGTTGGAGAGGCATCTCGTTCCTCCGGGATATCCGGCCCAAGTGTTGGCACCGGGAGCAAGTCTTGCAATAGTCATGAGCGTCTTTGAAGAGTTGTGGCTAGTAGAAACCACATTGCAAGATCTTCTCAGCTGTCTTTCTGGGGCCAAAATGCCCGCCACATGCTTGATCGTGGCAAAACGACAGCACACTCTTGAATTCATCGCCAGGGACACACCGACGAATAATCTGGTCGGGACAGTACTTGAACTGATAGGGTTCGTCCCAGAAAAAGTGTTTTACTTGGGATAAGAAGCGAAGTCTGTCCTGACTTGACCATTCAGTCGGTAGTAACCCTGTAGCCAAATAGTTCACAATATCTGCGAACCAGGGTTCGCAAGATACTGTCAAGAGCTTTTCATCCGGGAAAACGTCGTTGATCGGAATTGGAAGCGAAGGCGAAGAAGGAAGTCGTGAGAGATGGTCGGCAACTACGTTTTCACATCCTCGTTTGTCCTTAATGACAAGGTCAAACTCTTGAAGCAAGAGGATCCAACGTATTAACCGAGATTTTGCATCTTTCTTCGCAAAAAGATGGCGCGGAGCAGAATGGTCAGTGTAGACAATGACTGGAGAGCCGATGAGGTAGGGCCTGAACTTTTCTAAAGCAAATACAATAGCTAAGAATTCCTTCTCAGTTGTTGTATAATTGAGTTGGGCGTCGTTCAGGGTTCGGCTCGCATAATAGATTACATGCGGCATCTTGTTGATGTGTTGTCCAAGGACAGCACCAATGGCAAAGTCGGATGCATCGCACATAATCTCAAATGGGTGCGTCCAGTCAGGTGAAGAAAGAACGGGAGCAGAAGTGAGTGAGCGTTTCAATGACTCGAATGCAGTCACACAGCTCGAGTTGAAGTCGAATGGCGTGTCCTTGGCCAGAAAAAGAGTTAAGGGCCTAGCAATCTTGCTAAAGTCCTTGATGAACCGTCTATAGAAACCGGCATGGCCAAGGAAGGCTCGGATATCTCTAACACATCGGGGAGGAGGAAGATTGGAAATGACCTCAATCTTTGCTTTGTCAACCTCTATGCCATTTTGCGAGATGATATGTCCTAAGACAATACCTTCGCGCACCATAAAGTAGCATTTCTCCTAATTCAAAGTGAGATTCTTGTCCTTACATCGGGTAAGGACAGCGTCAAGATGCAGCAAACACTCGTTGAAGGAATCGCCGAAGATGGAGAAATCATCCATGAAAATCTCCAGAAATTTTTCCACCATGTCTGAGAAGATTCCCATCATACACCGCTGGAAGGTAGCGGGCGCATTGCATAATCCAAAGGGCATGCGACGATATGCGAATGTGCTGAAAGGACAAGTGAAAGTGGTCTTGTCCTGGTCTTTTTCGGCGATGGGAATTTGATTATAGCCGGAGAAGCCATCAAGAAAGCAGTAGTACTCGTGTCCGGCCAATCGTTCAAGCATTTGGTCAATGAAAGGTAGCGGAAAGTGGTCTTTCCGCGTTGCGGCGTTGAGTTTTCTGTAATCAATGCACACTCGCCACCCAGTTTGGGTGTGAGTAGGGATTAACTCGTTCGCCTCGTTGGTTATGACCGTGATTCCTGACTTCTTGGGGACAACATGAATGGGACTAACCCACTGGCTATCAGAGATAGGGTAAATGATACCACTATCTAGACATTTTACGATTTCCTTTTTCACAGCCTCTTTCATGACTGGATTGAGACGTCTTTGTGGATCCCGGGCTGGTTTGGCATCATCCATCAGATGAATGTGATGCTCAACGATCAGGGGACTAATCCCCTTGATGTCCGCCATGGACCAGCCAAAAGCTTGCCTGTTTCCGTGCAAGACCGTGAGAAGGGCTTTCTCTTGCTCTGGAGCTAGAGAAGCCGAAATGATGACAGGGAGGGTCTCGTTCTCACCTAAGTAAGCGTACTTAAGGTGAGACGGCAAAGGCTTGAGTTCGAGCGCTGGAGGTGAAATGATTGAAGGCAAGATTGGTGCAGAGGTCTCGAACTCAAAGGACTCCAACAAAGGTTCAGAACGAGTGTAGGCGACCGAGTCGGATGGTTCAGGTAACTCATCCGGAAATTCGAAGGATTCAAACTCAGGCTGCGAGCGGCTAAGATCGTTCAAGAACGTGAAACACTCGTAGTCGTTGTCGGGCGCAGAAATAGCAGCAGGTTCGAGGAGGAACGCACTAGTGGCGTTAAGATTATCGTGATCAAACAGAAACTCCTCGAATTCACATTCTTCTGGGGTGATCTCCTGGATCGAGCAGACGTCCAGTATATGAGCATTAGGTTCGGCGGGCTGATTCCCCAACCTAAAAATGTTGAGTTCAATCGTCATGTTTCCAAAAGAGAGGTTCATCGAACCATTGCGACAATTGATCACGGCATTTGAGGTGCAAGAAATGGGCGACCGAGTATCATCAGAATTTGATTCCGGGGGTTAGCTACAAGCTGTGTGTCTAATATAATGAAGTCAACGGGGAATATGAAGTCCCCGACTTTTATTAACACGTCCTCTAGCTCACCCCTAGGATGGGTGATCGATCGGTCGGCCATTTGGAGAGTGCAGTGCGTGGGTTTCAGCTCTCCGACGCCTAATTGCTCGTATACTGAGTACGGAAGCAAGTTAACACTGGCACCAAGATCTAATAGTGCGCGGTTGATGTTCTTATCCCCAATAGTAATAGAAATCGTAGGACTGCCAGGGTCCTTCCGTTTTTGTGGTAAAGATTGGGTAAGGGCATCACTCACAGCACTAGCCAAGAAAACTTTCTTGGGTACCTGAGACTTCCTCTTTTTCGTGCACAAGTCCTTTAAGATTTTCGCGTAGGACGGGACTTGTTGGACAGCATCTAAAAGAGGAATGTTAATGTTAACCTGCTTAAATAACTCCAGAATCTTCTCCATTTGAGGATTTTGTTTATTAGACCTCAACCGGTTTGGAAATGGGACGTTTTTAAAATTGGTTGAGTCTAATACTTGTGGAGGAGATTGTGTAGTTGGAACGGATCCCGGAACAGGTGTTTTCGTGGAGTGAGAAGTGGGTCCGTTCAGAGCAGAAGAAGAAGAAGAAGGAGAGCCTTTTGAAGAATGGAGAATAGGCTCAGAAGACGAAGAAGCAGGAGAAGAAGAAGAAGAAGAAGTAGAAGACGAAGCGGCCGGGGTGTCATCGTTGATCCGTGTGCCAATATTGTTTTGCAGCATCCTTCCCGATCTCAATGTGGTCACGGCACTCACATTATGGTTCTATTGTTCAAGAGCAACATGTACATTATGTGGGTGACCGGGATTTGGGAGTGGCTGGGACGGGAGCTTCCCCTTCTCTCGCTCGCTTAAGGCCGCATTCAGCTGTGCAATCTGGGCCTCGATGGTCTTGATGCTTTGCCCGTGCGCGGCAGTGTGTTGCACTAAGGACTGAATGGAAGACTGGATGTTGGCGGTGGATTGTGTCGATTATTTAACGAACGCCTCCAGACTTCGTTCGAGCGAGGAAACCTTATCGTTGTTTGACGGAACAAAGTTGTTTGGTGGAAAAGAATTGTTGGGTGCAAAGTTGTTCGTCTGATTTTGAAAAGGTTGGGGTTGGAAGGGCTGCTGAAACTGAGTTTGTTGTTGCGCTTGTTGTTGCGGCGGAGGGGCCCTTTGGAAATTGTTGCCTTGGAATTGATTCTGATTCTGATTCCAGGCAAAATTGGGGTGGTTCCTCCAACCGGGATTGTAAGTGGAAGAGTATGGATCATTCCTCGGTCTTTGCTGAAATGCAGCGTTAACCTGATCCTGTCCTTGCGATGGTGGATTGTAAGGACACTCTTCGGTCAAATGAGAAGGATCGGAACAACAAGCGCAAATGGTACGAAGGGGAAGAACAGGGGCAGGAGCAGGAGAAGAAAATTTGCTCTCTATCGCTTCAAGCTTTCTTGTTATTGCAGCCATTTCAGCTTTCATCGCAATAGAGAGATCAAGTTGGTGAATTCCTACCCTAGACTGACCGATAGAAGTGGAGGTAGAAGAAGAAGAAGTCGGTCTGGTGCTCTCCCATTGTAGCATTTGCTCCGCAAGGTCGTCAAAGAATTGCCACGCTTCCTCGTCAGATTTCGATAGGAAGTGGCCCTGACAGATGGTTTCCAACAACTGCTTCGTTGCTGGGTTCAGGCCCTCGTATAAGGTTTGGCAAAGTTGTCATTTCTCTATACCGTGGTGAGGACACTGAACAAGATGGTCTTTGTACCGGTCAAAGCACTTCCAGAAGGGTTCAGAAGGAAGCTGAGAGAATTGGTTGATTTCATTTCGAATCCTTGCGGTTTTATGGTTCGGATAGAATTTTTTTAGAAACGCTTTAACAAAGTCGTCCCAGCTGGTTATTGAGTGGGAAGCGGTGCTATACAGCCATTTTTCAGCAAGATCGCATAAAGTGAACGGAATGACCCGTAGACGTATAGCATCGTCCGACGGCTGGGTGGTTTTCATCATGGCACAGACGTTTTGCAATTTATTGATGAAGATATAGGCATCTTCAGATTCAAGCCCATGAAATCGTGGAAGCATGTTGATGAAGTGGGGATTAATTTCAAAGTTGTCCCCATTGGCCGGTGGAAGAGAAAGGCAGGTGGGAAGTGCAGAACGGGTGGGATAGAAACGATCCTGGAGCGCGATTCGCTGCGGCGCTACAACAGGCGGTGGTGGTGGGTTATTGGTCTCCGTAGGAGGTGGAGCCAATCCAGGGGTAGTGAAAGAGATGTTCTGATTAAATCCCGACATCGCGGAAGAAGAGGTTGGTGAAGGTGAAGGTGAAGATGTATGAACAGAATTCCGGTCAACGTCGGAGTTGGCCGGCAAAGGAAGGGGTGAAAGAGGAGTGGACGGAGTTTCGACGTCTGAGTCGATCGCGTAGTCGGTAGCGACTAACGTAACGCGGACTAGGCGAGCGCTAGTGTCCTGAGTCCAAGCGGACATACACTAAACCAGTTTAGTATAGTCAAAGAGGAGAAGGTGAGGGTAAGAAAACGTCAATGGAGAAAACGATGGGTGGTGGGTGAAAAATGGATTTGGCGACAAAGGGCAAGTTTTTATAAAAGGTTTTGATTTTTTCCTTTTTTTTTAGAAAGAGCTTTACAGAAATATGTACGGACTTACGGCTTTAAGCAATCACAAATAAGATATGCACAATCTCACCTAGATCTAGGGTCACCTTGGTCTGCTAGACAGCTCCTAACTGTTCCAGAGGGCTAGAAATAGGACCTCAAACCGCCTCTTCTCCGTCTAATGCGGCCAGATAAGTGCCAGGTAAGTGGGAGGTTGTCCAACGCTTTCGCGAAGTTCCTTAATTGAATAACCACTTTCCATCGTCACACTTGCCTAGGCACCGCAAAAGTCAGATAGGATAAACGGCTGATACCTATAACTAGTCCTCTATCCTATTGAGCGCGAAGTCCTTAGGGCTGAGTCTAGTATTTTTTAATTTAACAATGGTCAATGCATATGCTTTTTGTGATTTTTGGGGTCCTGGGAAGGGTGATGAAATCCCCACCCAATCTGAATTGGTTTCAAGCCCCTTAAGTCCGTATTAATGAATGCAAAGCGATAACAAATCAACTGCAAACAATTTTTATTTTAGCGCGGCGCAAAGAATCCTGCACAAAAACAGTTTATTGGAAGGGGGAAGAGAATTTGCGCAAAGAATGCTGCAGAAAACATAATTTATTAGAGTCCAGAGGAGTGGGAGAGAGAAGAGAGACGTACAGAGAATTTGGCACCCTGAGGCCAACAAATGGTCGCGGTTCCGCGGCCAAACAGGTGCTAAGGCCGTAGTTCCGCGGCTGTATGGAGGGATCGGGCTTCCAAACTTTTTGGGTGTGCTGCTGTGGTTGTCCTCTGCTTGTCTGGATTTGCGGAATCTTGATTTGCTCACTGTATCTGCTCCAGATTTTTACAGTAGACCGTTTGCTTTGTTTTGATCCGTCGCGGTGTAGCCGCGAAATATGGGTCTATCTTCCCACGTCTTTGGCACTGAACTTGAACTCCGTATTATCCTGCACACTTGCACAAAAACTAATCAAAAATAACAAGAAGATTTTTTTACAAAGTATATTTTTTTTGTTTTTCGGTTATATTTATATTCACAAGTTAACCCAAAATTACACAAAGAAATAAACTACCGTCTCCCCGGCAACGGCGCCATTTGATTGTTAGAGATTCTGCGTGTTCAAGTTTAGTTAATTACCGCAATCAAGAAGGTTTCGCTTGTAGTTAGCCGGTTGAGTACGGGTCGTCCGCAGGGAGATAGGAATCTTTTTCTATGTGCTTTAACGAGTTAAGTCCAGTTTTCCAGATTTGTTTGTGATTAACTAAGTGTTAAAATGATATGTAAAGAGAGCTTGTTAGGGTTAGGATTAGGTTAGTTTGAGTTAGGAGTCGCTCACCTCTTTCGTTGCCACTCTTAATATCGGTGTTACGGTAATCGGCAACAACGGGGATTAGCACAACTAGGAAGGAACTTGCGAGTATAAGCTAGGCTTTCCAACGCATAAGTTCTTCCTTTTGGTGCTTGTTCGTCCGTTCTTGGCTCTTAGCCATAACCTTCGGTTAATTCAACCACAACCGGTCTCACTATGGAATCATCGCTATCATGTAGGATAGAGTGCCGTAAGGAGCGGATTGTGGTTCAATTAACGGGAGTCGATTTAAGATGTTGGGCAAGGAAAGAGTGAGAGAGATTTCCTTCTCTCAAACTTCCCTTATCCTACCCTAACAAATATGAAACTACTCACACATCATAATGAAAAGAAAACAAAACAAAAGAAGAAGATATAAAGAAAGAGATTAGAAGATAACAACTAGCTATTTGCGACCTCACCTTGGCAAGGATCAAGCGTAAGCATCATGGTTGTTTCAAGGATAAAGGTAAAGAGAAAAGAAAGAAACAACAAGAAATAACAACAACTAAGTTAACAAATGAAAATTACAAGCAATAATAATTTAACTAAAGAACAAGACAAGCATGATAAGTAAAAGGATCTTCTTTATTCATCATTCTTCACTCACAAAAGCTCACTACAAATTTTTCAATGGAGAAGAGATGAGAAGAGGAAGAAGAAACAAGTATTCTAAACCTAGAAAAATACAAGATTATGCACCCTTGGCTTCACAAGGTTCTAGGCTATTTATAGGCAGGGAAAAGGAAATCTAGGGCAACATTCTGGCTGTACATAGAAAGACAAAAATACCCCTGAAAAAACTTCAACTACGGCGCCTATATGGCCGCGGAACCGCGGCCTAGACCCCCTGTTGGCCGCGGTTCCGCGTCCTTATAGATGAGTTGGACCTTCAAAGTTTTTGTGCTTCCCTGATCTTTTATTCCCTTTATTCTGGCATATGATTTTTCTCAGATTGGCTTCACGTTTTTTCCAGAATTTCTGTTGAGCAAAAGGTGATTTGATGTGGATCTTTTTGTCATGATTTCCTCGAGCTCCGCGTAGATTTCTTGGATCTTGTGTTGCCATTGAGCCTTGTGCATGAAAATGACATTGATTTGCCATTTTGTCTCTTAAACTGGTGTGTGGCAACAGACGGATAAAGAGCGGAGATCCGTGTTTTATCTGTGAATGGCAGGAACCCGGATTTTGTCGTGTTTTTCCATGGTTTTCATCGTTTAGAGCCGAGAACCTGTATCCTGCAATTGACTAGCAAACACGGCTCAAGAGTACCTACCGATATGCAATGTGATAAAAGTTGGGCGGTATGAAAATGCAAAAATCTGATGCAAATAGGAATAAGGATTATTCGGTTGTCTTTTATCTTCACCTTCTCTCCCATTGCGAGTGCTCCTAGGATTAGGACAGTACATCCATTATGCTTATTGGATAGTCTTCTTCCAAACCATAGGCTGGTGCCGAACGGTAGGGAAGGAAGAAAACCATTTGGCCTAAAGGGGTGTACAGAAGGTAATGACTAAAGACATATAAAGGGATTTGGAGAGATGGCAAAGAATTATACGGTTATAGTTGTGAATCTGGATAATGGAAGAGGCATTACTGGGAATACCCGGATACCCCATCGAAACATTTCAATGTTTCGGTATCACTATGTACTGTTAAAAGAAAACTGATTTCCCAATTAGACACTTGCTCCAGGGTATGTATTTACCAGGTATGATTCTCACATCTGTATGGTTTTACAGATGATAAGTGGGAGTAAATTATTTGGAATTAGGTGATCATCCTCATTATATCGGGATTCGTTGTAATTGGTGATATTTGAGGAAGTCACCTGGGTAGTTTGCCGGACGGCAGATATTTGGTTTTGAATATCCGTTGTTATGCACCAATTTCAGATTGATATATCTGTACGTTTATTTTTATAGAGTGACATATGCCTTTTTGAAATTATGTCTATGACATTTACCTATATCAGTGGATGGTTAGGTAAGGAGCATTGAACAGCGGTGTAATTCTTCTTAACCATAAGTACAGTTTTCAACCTTCGACACACAGTGAATGAGTCATTTGACTCAAGGGGACTTGTACAGAGTATTGTATATTGTCCAATGTCCATTAGGACAGAGGGGTTGGTCCTCGTACTATATTCTGTTTATTTATGACTTCTCTGGTTCTTAGACAGGTGTTTCGTAGAAACTCAGGGTCTAAGTTTTGAGGAGTTATAGGTATAAGAATAAAGTAGAGAACTACATGTTGCAAGTATCGGGATTCTTCAAGGTGATCGAAGATGTAGATACTTGTGGATGGTATTCAGTTGATAGTAATGTTTAAGAGAACTTGATTCTCTTTCAGGTTACTCATAATTGGAAGTACTCATAAGTTGAGTAACGCTGATAGGCCTCCTTCCATTTAGTTGACATGCACTGGAGACAGCTGCATGATTTGAATCTGATTCAATTAAATCAGTGCCTCTGTTTCTATATTGGATATAAAACAGTTCATATCTTGATATTGTTAAGGTACGGGGAGTTGTCCAGCTTATGCTTAAAACCAGACATTGGACAACTCAAGGCACGTTTCTGTAATGGTTGTTTGTGGGTTGACCCGGGCTATTACGAGGGTTGACTTTCTACCATCTGGAAGATCAATAGTGATATTGTTCTTGACTCGCCACAGTTTTAATTAAAAATGGATTTTCTCAGAAAACAGTAGTGGGAGTATGGTAGAACTGGAAGTGATTCCAGAACCGCAAACGATTACTGAAGATTTAATAAGAACCTAAAGATTCAATCTGGTTTGACATTCCATTGGCCACTCCGCAGATAAAGTGGGTAACCTCAGGCACTCGAGAGGTACTTCGGTATACTCAAGGACGGTGACAGGAAGGTTCTTGTTTACCCAGACTTGCTATTGCTGTTGTTCCAGACTGTGAGACCCGGCAGGAGAATGAGTATAGCGTCGTTCTGAACTAGCTTTAGAAGCGTACATGTATATGACTCTGCCAGAGGGTTGTCGTGGTCAGTGGGAGCAGCGGAAGCATGGTGGACAAGTGGCTTATTTCTATTTATAGACTAAAGCAGATATAGCGGAGATAGATCATCTATTTCTGATGTGACAGTCATAGGTTTGACTTCATCAGAATAGGAGATGGATCTGTTAAGAAGGTAGTAGGGTGTGATGTCCTGGTATTTGGATGACATACACAGAGTAGGAAGTGATATTCCTATACTGCGGTCGGTTATACTTTGGTTGTCACACAGTAGTTTCTCCACATAGGAATTGGATATTATATCAGACATTATGGTCACTAGATCTATGGTTTTAGATCTAGATTTGGGTGGTTTCCCAATCTGGGTACTTGGACAGCATTCTAAGAGTATTTAGAATGGACGACTCCTGGCATGGTGGAGTACCTGCAGGTAATGGAGTCACCCTCTCTAAAGGTGTCTTACAGACTAATGGGGAGAGGGATGTGCATGATTGGCAGATCACTTGCTTAGGCAATTGAGTCAATCATGAGATGTCAAGTACCACACCAGATGTTGTTTTTGCAGTAGGTGCAATAAGTTAATATTGATCAAATCCTGGAGAAACAGTCGGATGCAGTTTTAGAACATAAGTGGATGTTCTAGGGATATGATAGCAGCATTCTCCTTCGGGAGACAGTTATCATTCCAGGCTTCCAAGGTGACCTGGATGGCAGAGTGGCTGTCAGAGTTATAGTTTTCCCTCTGACGAGGGGCAGTATTTTGGACAGGTGTGTTAGTTATATGTATGCCCTAGAGGCCATTACTGTACATACGATGTATATTGTAGTGGATGCTAGGACATATATAGGGAGGACTTTCTTGCTCGACATGATAGTATGCTATCTGGTTGTACTTTATCTTAACATGTACTCTTATTGTCTCTATATTGCATGTTGATAAAGCCCTTAAGATATGTACTCGACTACTGGGACTATGATGAGATCATACTAGTGGGGCCACGGTAGTCGACGAGTACATCCTATAACTGTTCCTAGTCGAGGGTGTATCGAGACAGGGCATCGATGCACCAGAGTAGACTAGCGTATACGCATCTTGACCCATATGATGGGCGATGGATGATCCCATATCCATCGGTGTTTGACATCAAGGATGGTGTACGGGTGCTCAGTGGAGACTGGGTACACTGGACGGACTCGCCGAGAACTCCCAGATGGTATTATACCATACGTCAGATGGCAGTTCTCCGGTGACACTGGTACAGAGTAGTCTGTTGACCCGAGATCGTCATAGAGTCTTGTGTGATTCCCACTGTGCTTTGATTTCCATCATACCACGTCCAAGAGGGCGTGCAAAAAGGTGGCTTTTGGGTACAGTCCCGAATCACATGGAGGCAATGAGCGATAGGAGGGGATTCGTCTCTCCCGGTATAGGGAGTTGATGTTGTGCTGTGTTCGATTGGCTATAACCGGAAATCCCTGGCCAGGGTTGCTGAGATTTACTGGTAAGTGTTATCATTAGTTTCTCAAACTGTTATAGACCTCATATCGACACGACTTATCGAGCTACTGGAGTCTGACGTTTACCACCCCTAGGCGAGATATGCAACATATCAGACGACGAGACCGGACTGTACGGGAGTGTTACTGTTTGGATTCACAGGAGAATGTACAGGCTTGCTTGTTGATCTTCTGAGCGCTCAATACCTGGGTAGTTGTTACGTTTAGCTGACCGCTTGCAGCTTGTGGGTGTTTGATATGATCATCACCTACTGCCGGTGTATTGACGATTCTTTAGAGTCCTACACAGAGGTTTCTTGGCTCAGGAAAAACGGAGTAGGAGAACATATGTGATATGTGCGGGACCGAGGATAATGCGATATATGATACCGTATTATATTCTTGCGATATTTGATATCAGCCGGGTCATCGGATCAAGTGTTGATTCGATGAATCGGTACGGATAAATATTAGTCGGTTATATGCGATATAGCCGGATTGTCGGATCAAGTGTTGATTCGATAATTTAATGTATAATAATATATATGATATATTAAATTACATTAACTAATATTTGCTCACTAAAAGATTCTTTTTCTCACTCTGATAATACATTGATATATATGCGATATATGTTAATTGTATTATTTTATTTTGTTACAATAAATATTGTATGTGTGATATATAATATTGTAACATATTATAATTATTAATGCAATATGTTTAGAGGAGTTTAAACATTATTAGGGTTTGGATTAGGGTTAAACCTTCTAGTTGATTCTAGAAGCTTTACTTTGTCTTTGTTAAGATATTATGATAGATATTTCTTTGTGACTCACCCTTTAACCTAACCCAAACCCTAACCCTAGTAAACTCTCTACAATGGTTACTACAACCATGGTTGCATAAATGATTATGATAACATTTTATTATTCATCACAAAACATTATTCATCTTCTTTTTCGTTGAGTTCTTCTTAAAAAGCTTTCTTGCTTTGATAAAAGTGATGAATAAATGTGAGAAAAAGATAAATAAAGAGAGCAAAAATCCTACTTCATCATCCTCATCTTCCCTTGCCATTTAGATGAGGGTGTTCACATCATTTGATGAGTGTTAGCTTGTGTTAACGAAACTTCAAGGTAGATCATCTTAGTATCAAAGATCGGAAGCAAAGGTTGCATCTTTCTCTTCGTGGAACCTCTCGAGAGTCCGGAACCCGATGATCGCAGCGAAGGGACCATAACACGGAGCATATGAAGTGAAGGACCGGATCTACAAAGGTTGTAATCCCTCTCACTTAGTGTTAAAGTTGTTAACATGTTAGTTTTGCCTAATCTCTAGTTTAAAGTTCCGTATTCGGGTTGTTCGGCACGGCTAAATTTTAAATCGGGCATGGTTGATGCCTCGTAGACCCTTGTACGCGTGCCTAGCAACCCTACAGTGGTATCAGAGCCAAGCTAGAGCTTTAGGCGAAGTCTAGACGGAGTTTGAAACCCGATCGAACCCGAAACCCCAATTTTACGAGCTCTCTGGACTTTTTCTAAAAACTGGGATTTTTCCACATTAAAAATGCTTAAAAAATTCAGGAGAGAATTATAAGAATTACGGTGCAAAAGTTTTTCCATGAACAGTACAAAGTGCGGCGGAACCGCGGCAGAAGCATGCCTTCTGTGTCGGTTCCGCGGCTAAATGATGACATCATCATCCCCTGTTTGCACAGTAACTCCTATTTTATTATGCTGGATTTTCTGGGAATTTTTAATATTTATTCAAGAGTTGAATTTTCTGGGGTTGTTTTGGGGATTCGGTGTTTCGATCGAAGTATCAGATTTTGTCTATGTGGCTTTCCGGATAAATTTTAGAAACTGTTAAAAAGTTCGAACGGATATCAATAACTCACTTTTTCCCCTGCCGGAAAATTTTTCAAAAGTTGGAATTTTTCTCGTGTTTAAGAACGTTCTAAGTAGTGCAAGTAACGCGGTGGACCCTCTAGAAGACAACAAACCTTAACTCGATTATGTGACCGTCTTGAACTGCCCTTTGAACCGTAGGGTTTGGGGCAGTACGGCGTGCCACATGTGAGGCGTTGGCTTGACCCTTCTACAGCTGGACCATTGGTACTGTGGCATGTGATGAATGTTTTTAAACTGATTTCAAGTGTTGAGATATATTGGGGAAATCTTGGGTGTTTGATGATTCGATCGGAAAGTTTAACTTTGTCTATTTATCTGGAATGTGATACAATATTTGGAATCCACAGGTAGTTATGAGATAACTAATTTGAATATTATAAACATAGCAGTTTAGACTCAGATGATCGGTTGCCACGGAATTTTGATGTGATCAAAAGTCCGTCGCAATTACGTAGCGTACGCGGATACTCGCCGGGTAAACTTAATAGACAGCTACGCCCCATAGCCCCGACCAAGTGACTGTAGGAGAACCCCGTCGCCGAAAGCATCCGTTCGGGTGCTCGCGGCAGCGGTGTTCCGCCTTAGTGCACTTCGTCGACGGCATCTGGGGGTGCGGCCGTCTACTAAAGTTTGCGACGAGCATTCGATCAGGACGTCGGGAATCTTGTTGAATTGCCCGACTTGATATTGAAAAGAGTTTTCGATAATGAGACTGAAATGCGGGGTTTATAATTGTTAGGCATGCGATGTCTAAGGAATTCATTTGGATTGGCATGCGATGTCTAAAGAGGTTGCGGATTCCAACTGTTGTAGTTTTACACTTTCTTTTCCGTGACCGTAAGCGTAGTATGTGGTGTATCGCCGGCTTCGTTGCTATACATCAACGACAATCGGGATACGCATACTTGCTTACGTTGATGATATGAGATATTATGTGTTGCTGTGATATGTTGTATTGGATCGTCGCTTTTGAATAGCCGGGGGTTTTATATGAGATGAGAGTTTTTCTTTTTCATTAATGTAAAATTCATTTGTATGTAATATTCTTTTATTGGGGCACTTCCAGGTTGCGGAAGATGTCACCGTTGATGTATATTATTTACTTTTCCGCATTAGGTAGACCCAAGGAGGGGAGCACAAGTAACCGGGTTCTAGGGTCCAGTGGGAGACCATCTCGAGGAGTCGGGACTGGGTCTCCTAGCCCTAGAATTGGCTGTGTTGCTTGCCGCTCTCGTAGAGGTCTAGGGATGTGGGTTTGGCTATTCATCGCGACCGTGGAATCCGTGTTTTATACAGGCTCGTATTAAAAACACGGACGTTCTAGTATATCCAATATTTCATATATGTTCTTCTGCTGCAATGTTCTGTGATGAGATCATATTACTGCCTGAGACGAATGTTTATATTATATATATGAGATATATGTTATATTGCAGATTTCGTTTCAAAAAGAGATGCTTGCGAAGCATAATTAAAATGGGACTTTATTAATGAGATTAATGAAATAAAAGAAACCTAAGATGTTGTAGAAACTTGTTTATAAAAACTGGTAGCTCTAGTTCTTGCTTTGCATAGCGGTGTTCCTTGTAGAACATCCAGCACCTTATTCGATAAGGAAAGGACCGAGATCCCTTCACCGGGAGTGACTCCTTTAGCAATAACTGGCAGATGCTACAAACTCGGTTTGTCTTTTGATTGCTTCTATAGTTCTTGCTTTGCATAGTGGTATTTGTGAAATATCCTGCACCTTATTCGATGAGGAAAGGGCTGACGATCCCTTCACCGGGAGTGACCCCTTTAGCAAAACTAGAAAAGGCATCAAAAACACTCCATTTAAAATCACTCGATTCTACAACGATATCAAGTTCATTACGCTCAGGGTTTTATGAAAAAACTGCGTAGCCGTCCGTCATTTCAGATAGATATTATTTAGTATTCGTGCTATGTTTGTTGACTTAGTTAAGGCATAGTGTACGGTAGCTAAGTAATGTTTATCTGCTAAAACATGAGATGTGATTGGATTAGGGTATTCGTACGGCCTTGTTGACTCAGTTAAGGGTCGTACGGGTGGGTTTAATTCAATCGGGAAATGTACGGGTTGAACTTGACTTGCGATTAATGGTTTGTTGACTTAGTTAAGGTCATAGATCGCTAGGGGAAAAATATTATTGGGAATTTCTAGAGTTGAAATTTGCATACCTTCTATTAGATAGTTGGATCCCGATACCCGCTGCGAGTAAGAGTTACTCCTGGGAGAGTTTTACACATTACAATTAGCCGATCAAGTAGGTGTCTAGAAAGGTGTTAACGGGGTTACGCCTCTGGGAAAACGAGGTTTACTTTAATTAGGTTCGTGCGAAAGCACGGGGGACCTCCCTCAAAGTACCGACACTGGCCTGGCTGAAAGATTGGCGAACATGTAGCGCGTAATTAATCCCGGCTAGTCTTTCCTTTTAGGGTTTGAAGGAAGATTTGACTAAAACAATGAGAGACATCCTGATTAGATATATTAGATAACCAATCTAATCTTGCAAGAGCATACGCTGAGTGTTTTCTTCTCTCTCTCTCCAGGTAGCGACCATATCACGCCTTAATCAAGATAATAAAACGGATATATTGACCGAACCCGCTTGTTATACTGAGCTGGGGAACGTTGGTCCCGCTCCAACTTATAATTGTTATAAGACAGAGCAGGAAATTGGGGATTACCAGAATTCCCGTGCCGCCCAAACGAAGAAAGTGCATGCTGATGCATCATCTTCGGGTGTATTCATTACAGAGAACTGATTCTCAGTATCCTTTACGTCCTGGGTATGTGATACCGGATCAGGATCCCGTATATGTAATCTGTTACATGGGCTACAAATAGGTAAAGAACTGAGAACGGGTGATAAGTTTCATGAGACAGAAAACGGTGCAAGTGTTGCAGCCAAGTCTGTTGGTCACTATCACCCTGTATTCCTGAATACATTGATTCTGAATGAATGTTATTAGATACCGAACCTGATATACAAAATCATATCAGTCTCTTTATTAGTAAAGAAAGGATATAATTTTGTATTGTTGGATAATGTTTTGAACATTTCCTATATCAAGAGTTGATCGGTTCAGGCACGTTATCTAAAATCATTGACGTTCTAAATCAAACTACAGTTCTTAGTATACAGAACACACACAAGAGGAAGAGTTCAGAAATGAACAAATCCTTCTTGAGGCATTGTAGACTAGGTCATATCAATGTGACCCGACTGGCTGAAGTTACATAAAGATGCATATTCAAATTAGTTTGAATTTACATCTTGTGAAACTTGCCTGTCATGTCACAAAGATAAAATGACCACATCTCTGTTTGTTGGAAACAGAGAAAGAGTTAGTGAACTTTTGGGATTGATACATGTTGATGTATGAAAGGTCCCCTGTCTACACATGCCAAGATCGGTTCTTTCTACTTCATTACATTCTCTGATAATCTCTCAAGATTCAGACATATGTTTCTATTGAAACACAGATCCGAACCTTTTGAGATATTCACAGAATATAAATTAGAAGTAGAGAACCAAAATACGGGTAAAAGTATTATGTCCTTTGATGTGATCAAGGAGGAGAATACTTGAGCACGGAATTCCTGGACTATTCTAAAGGAGAATGAGATTTTCTCTCAGCATTACTCCTCCGTATACACCACAGCACGTCGGTGTATCGGGGCAGAGCAATAGCACCCTATGTGATATGGTGTGCTCTATGATGAGTACTACTGAGTTTCCTATTTCCTTTTGGGTATTATGCGCTTGAGAAGCTGCATACCTATTGAATAGGGTTCAAATCAAATCAGTTGCCTACCACTTCATATGTGATATGGAAAGGGAAGAGCCCATATCTTAAGCTTGTTAAGATTTGGGGTTGTCCGGACTATGTCTAAAAGCAAAATCCGGACAAGCTCGAGGCAAGGTCTGTTATGTAGAACTGGAAATGTTCCAGCTATACAAATTGCAGCTGATGATTTGGTAGAACCGAAGGATTTAATAGTTTCCAACGAACCTCAGCCTCTCCGCCGATCTAGTAGGGTTCCTCATCCACCTGAGAGATACTTCGGTTTCTCTATGACAGTGGGAGCGAGGATTGCATCATGAGATGATGACCCAACTAGTTTCGAGCTGGCCATCAGGAGTGGGACTCTGTAAGAATGGCTGGGTGCTTATCGATCTGAGATGGAATCCTTATACACCAACAAAGTATGGACTTTGGTTGCTTTATCTGAAGGGTTAAATCCCCATCAGGAGCAAGTATATCTTGAGAAGATTACTTGGTGTACATGGAAAAGTTGAGACTTTCAAAGCTAGACTTGTTAAAGGTTTGCATCATAAGACTAGGTATGGATTATGTTGAAACCTTTTCTAAGGATCTATGCTTAAATCCATCCAGATCCTACTTTCCACGGATACATACCATGACTACGATATCTGGTGGTTGGGTGTCATGACTGCTTTTCTAAGTGATGTTTTAGAAGAGAGCGTCTATAAGTACACAGCCAGAGGGCTTCGCAGTCAGTGGGAGCAGCGGAAACGTGAGCAAGATGTTTTATATGATAAAGCAGGCATCGCGGAGTTGGAACATCTGTTTTGATGTGGTAGTCAAAGAGTTTGACTTCATCAAAATGGTAGATGAACCTTGTATATACAAAAAGGTAGTAGAGAGTATGATGGTGATCCTCGTAGAGTACGTGGATGACATACTCTTGATAGGGAAGGAGTTTCCTATGCTACGCTCGATCAATCTCCGCTTATCACAAGGATTCTCCATATAGGATCAAAGTGATACCTCCTAAATCCTGGGTTTTGGATCTATGAGATAGATCTAATTGGATGTTAGGACACTCACTAGTTGTAGTGAGATGGTATCAATCGATCCTGGGGAGAATCACTGGAATGGTTCCAGAGTGATAAGGACGACTGAATGTCAGTCGCAGGCATTGTCTTTACCCTCAGTGGAGGGACGGTATGTTGGAAGAGTTCCAAGCTAGATACCGTGACATACTAGACGATTAAAGGCAAGATACATCGTTACCAAGGATGCTACCAAAGAGGTAGTCTCGATATATATAAGTTCATAAGATGAACTTCGTTCCTACCATTGTGTGACAATGGAGTTGTGGCTTCAGCCAAGGAACTACCGTCCCATCAGAAATCCAGATATAATTCTTAGGCAGTATCGCCTGATCATGGAGATGGTTGATCTCCAGGGAGATCGAGGTTAGGAGAGCAGACACAGAGGACGACAGCGCCGATCCACTCACAAAGGCCTTTTTCCCAGTAGAGACTTTTTCCCAGTAGAGACTTTTATGCAAGTATCGGGATTCTTCAAGGTGATCGAAGATGTAGATACTTGTGGATGGTATTCAGTTGATAGTAATGTTTAAGAGAACTTGATTCTCTTTCAGGTTACTCATAATTGGAAGTACTCATAAGTTGAGTAACGCTGATAGGCCTCCTTCCATTTAGTTGACACGCACTGGAGACAGCTGCATGATTTGAATATGATTCAATTAAATCAGTGCCTCTGTTTCTATATTGGATATGAAAGGTTCCTAGGCACCCTATAGTGGTCTCACAAGGCATCGAACATGCCAATATAAAAATTTACGGGTGCCGAGAGACCCGACTATGGATCGTCGGCTAGATATTTAGGCAAAACAATAAACTAGTTAACACTTAACTAAGAGATACGGAAATACAACCTTTGTAGATCCGGTCCTCCACCTCCACGGCTCCGAGATGAGGTCCTCTCCGCTGTCCAAATCAAATCCGGGCTCTAGCGTCGGCTTCATCGGAGAATGGACGGGCTAGGTCGTCGACGACGTGCCGAAGATGATCTACGTCGAAGCATCACTAGATCGAGCTCCACCTTCACCAAGTCTTGAAAACTTGTGAAGGAAACACACTCTACTACTTGGCAAGAGGTATAGGATGAAGAAATAGGAAGTGGGTAGACTTTAGAATTGGATTTCTCACTCATTTGCATCAATCACCATTGATGGAGGAAGGTATCTTCATGAAGAAGAAGAAGAGGAAGAAGATGATAAATATTATGATAAGTTAAAATGAATGGAAAAGAAAATTCAATATTATCATAACACTTACCATAGTTAAGTGTAGAGAGTTAACCAAAGTTAGTGAGTGGTTAGGGTTTGGCATAAAACAAAAATGGTGGACTTTTCAAAAGTTCAAGAAACTTCAACAAAAGAAATAAATAAAGCCACCATTTTCCTTTTGCCAAAAATAAATAAAACAATAAATAAATCATTTAAAACCCTTAACCATTAACTAACTATGGTTTAAACATACATTTAACCTAGTATTGCATGTATCATCAAACATGATACAAGCAAGTGCACAAAATCATATCGCATATGCAATGCGCACACCCGAGCGAGAAAATCCATTTAAAGTGAACCGATACTAGTTAATGAAAAGTAATATATCAAATATATAATTATACATTAAATCATTAAATCAACACTTGATTTAACGATCCGGTCATATCGCATATAACCGACTAGTATCCTATGTATCGGCTTATCGAATCAACGCATGAATCGATAACTAGGTTATATCGCATACAACCATTCGATACATTCATCGCGAGAATGGAATACGGTATCACATACACGCATTATTCTCGGTCCCGCACATATCTCATATGCGCTCCTATTTCGTTTCGCTTGAGCCAGGAAACCTCTGTGTAGGACTCTAAAGACTCGTCAATACGCCGGCAGCAGATGATGATCATATCAAACACCCACAAGCCGCAAGCGGTCTGCTAAACATAACGGCCACCCGGGTATTGAGCGATCAGAAGATCGACGAGAAAGCCCGCTCACACTCCTGTGAATCCAACCAGTAACACTACCGTACAGTCCGGTCTGATCGTCTGATATGTCGCATATCTTGCCTAGGGGTGGTAAACGTCAGACCCCAATAGCTCGATAAGTCGTGTCGATATGAGGTCTATAACAATTCGAGAAACTACTGGTAACACTTACCAGTAAATCTCAGCAACCCTGGCCAGGGATTTCCTGTTATAGCCAATCGAACACAGCGCAACATCAACTCCCTATACCGGGAGAGACGAATCCCCTCCTATCGCTCATTGCCTCCATGTGACTCGGGACTGTACCCAAAAACCACCGTTTTGCACGCCCTCTTGGACGTGGTAAGATGGAAATCAAAGCACAGTGGGAACCACACAAGACTCTATGACGATCTCGGGTCAACAGACTACTCTGTACCAGTGTCACCAGAGAACTGCCATCTGACGTAAGGTATATTACCATCTGGGAGTTCTCGGCGAGTCCGTCCAGTGTACCCAGTCTTTACTGAGCACCCATATATCTCCTCTGATGTCAAACACCAATGGATATGGGATCATCCATCGCCCATCTGTATGGGTCGAGAAGGTATACGCTAGTCTACTCTGGTATATCGATGCCCCGTCTCGATACACCCACGACTAGGGACTTTGAAGGATGTACTTATAGACTACCATGTCCCCACTAGTATGATCCGCATCATAGTCCAGGTAGTCAAGTACACATCCTAAGGGCTTTACCAACATGTAACAGAAAGACAATCAGTATACACGTTAAGGTAAAGATCAACCAGATAGCATACTATCATGTCGAACAAGAAAGTCCTCCCTATATATGTCCCAGCATCCACTACAATATACATCCAATGTACAGTAATGGCCTCTACGGCATACATAGAACTAACAATCTTCCACTTGCACTAGGGCCATCTGTAGCAGTGGTTGTAGTATCTCATACTCAACCATCCCATAAAAGTCTCTCTCTGGGAATAGGCCTTCGTGAGTGGATCCGCCGTGTTGTCCTCTTAGTCTGCTCTCCTAACCTCGATCACCCTGGAGATCAACTATCTCCATGATCAGGTGATGCTGCCTCAGAATACGTCTGGGTCACTGATGGGACCGGCGTTCCTTGGCATAAGCCATAATTCCATTGTCACACAATGGGAGGAACATAGTTCATCTCATGAACCAATATACACCCAAACAGCCTCTTTGGTAGCATCTTAAGTAGCGATGTATCCTGCCTTTATCGTCTAGTTTGTCACGGTATCTAGCTTGGAACTCTTCCAACACACCGTCCCTTTACTGAGGGTAAAGACAATGCCTGCGACTGACATTCAGTCGTCTTTATCACCCTGGAACACTTCCAGTGATTCTCCTCAGGATCGATTGATACCATCTCACTACAACTAGTGAGAATCCTAACATCCATCTAGATCTATCTCATAGATCCAAAATCCAGGATTTAGTAGGTATCACTTTGATCCTACATGGAGAATCTTTGTGATATACGGAGATTGATCGAGCGTAGCATAAGAAACTCCTTTCTTATCAAGAGTATGTTATCCACGTACTATACGAGGATCACCACCATACTCCCTACTACCTTTTTGTTTATACAAGGTTCATCTACCATTTTGATGATGTCAAACTCTTTGACTACTTAATCAAAACAGATGTTCCAACTCCGCGATGCCTGCTTTATCCTATAAAGCATCTTGCACACGTTTCCGCTGCTCCCACTATTTACGAAGCCCTCTGGCTGTGTACTTATAGATGCTCTCTTCCAAAACATCATTTTAGAAGAGCTGTCATGACAGCCAACCACCAGATATCGTAGTCATGGTATGTAGCCGTGGCAAGTAGGATCTGGATGGACTTAAGCATAGCTACTTGAAAAGGTTTCATCATTATCCACGCCTGGTCAATGATGAAAACCTTTAACAAGTCTAGCTTTGAAAGTCTCAACTTTTCCATCTACACCAAGTAATCTTATCAAGATATACTTGCTCCTGATGGGGATTTAACCCTTCAGATATAGCAGCCAAAGTCCATACTTTGCTGGTGTACATGGATTCCATCTCAGATTGCTAAGCATCCAGCCATTCTTACAGAGTCTTACTCCTGATGGCCAGCTCGAAATTAGTTGGGTCATCATCTCATGATGCAATCCTCGCTCCCACTGTCATAGAGAAACCTAAGTAACTCTCAGGTGGGTGAGGAACCCTACTAGATCGGCGGAGAGGCTGAGGTTCGTTGGAATCTACTGAATCCTTCGATTCTACCAAATCATCTGCTGTATTTTGTATAGCTGGAACCTTTCCAGTTCTACATTACAGACCTTGCCTCGAGCTTGTCCGGATTTTTCTTTTCAAACATAGGCCGGACAATCCCAAATCTTAACTAACTTATGACATAGGCTCTTCCCATTCCATATCACATATGAAGTGGTAGGCAATTGATTTGATTGGAACCCTATTCAATAGGTATGCAGCTTCTTAAGTTCACAAATCCCTTAAGGAAAAAGGTAACTCAGTAGTACTCATCATAGAGCACACCTTATCATATAGGGTGTGATTGCTCCGCCCCGATATACCATCGTGCTATGGTGTATTCGGAGGAGTAATGCCGAGAGAGAATCTCATTCTCCTTTAGAATAGTCCAGGAATTCTGTGCTCAAGTATTCTCCTCCTTGATCTCATCAAAGGACATAATACTTATACCCTTATTTTGGTTCTCTACTTCTAACTTATATTCTATCAATATCTCAAAAGGTTCGGACTTGTGTTTCAACAAGAACATAGATCTGAATCTTGAGAGATTATCAGAGAACATAATGAAGTATAAAGAACCAATCCTGGTATGTGTAGACAGGGGACCTACATACATCAACATGTATCATCCCAAGAGTTTATTAACTCTTTCTCTGTTTCCAGTAAACGGAGCTTTGGTCATCTTATCTTTGTGACATGACTGGCGAGTTTCACAAGATGTAAATTCAAATTAATTTAAATATGCATCTATATGTAACTCTAGCTAGTCGGGTCACATTGATCTGACCTAGTCTACAATACCTCAAGAAGAATTCGTTCATTTCTGAACTCTTTCTCTTGTGTGTGTTCCATATACTAAGAACTGTAGTTTGATTTAGAACATCAATGCTTTTAGATAACGTGCCTGAACTGATCAACTTTTGATATAGGAAATTTTCAAAACATTATCCAAAAATACAAAATTTTATCATTTCTTTACTAATAAAGAGACTGATATGATTTTGTATATCAGGTTCGGTATCTAATAACATTCGTTCAGAATCAATGTATTACAATACAGGGTGACAGTGACCAACAGACTTGGCTGCAACACTTGCCCCGTTTTCTGTCTCATGAAACTTATCACCCGTTCTCAGTTTTTCTACCCTTTTGTAGCCCTATGTAACAGATTACATATCTGGGATCCTTATCCGGTATCATATACCCAGGATGCGGAGGATACTGAGAAACAGTTCTGTATAATGAACACACCCGAAGATGATGCATCAGCATGCACTCTCTTCGTTTGGGCGGCATGGGAAATCTGGTATTCCCCAATTTCCTGCTCTGTCTTATAACAATTATAAGTTGGAGCGGGACCAACGTTCCCCAGCTCAGTATAACAAGCGGGTTCGGTCAATAATCCGTATTTATTATCTTGATTAAGGCGTGATATGGTCGCTACCTGGAGAGAGAGAGAAGAAATCACTCAGCGTGCGCTCTTTCAAGAATAGATTGGTTATTATTTTATCTAATCAGGATGGCTCCCACTGCTTTTTATCAAATCTTCCTTCAAACCCTAAAAGGAAAGACTAGCCGGGATTAATTACACACTACAAGTTCGCCAATCTTTCAGCCAGGCCAGTGTCGGTACTTTGAGGGAGGTCCCCCGTGCTTTCGCACGAACCTAATTAATGTAAACCTCGTTTTCCCAGAGGCGTAACCCCGTTGACACCTTTCTAGACACCTACTTGATCGGCTAATTGTAATGTATAAAACTCTCCCAGGAGTAACTCTTACTCGCAGCGGGTATCGGGATCCAACTATCTCATAGAAGGTATGCAATCTCATTGCAAATTTCAACACTTGAAATTCCCGATAATATTTTGCCCCTAGCTCGCTATGACCTTGACGCATGCCAAACAACCCATAGTCTGCTAGCCAAGTTCAACCCGTACATTTCTTGATTGAATTAGACCCACCCGCACGACCCTTGACGCATGCCAAACAACGCCGTACGAATACCCTAATCCAATCGCATCGTATGCTAGCAGATAAGCACTAGTTAGCTACCGTACACTACGCCTTGACGCATGCCAAACAACCGCAGCACGAATACTAACTAGTACTTATCTGAAATGATGGAGGGCTACGACAGGTTTTTCTGAAAACCTATTGCGTAATGAACTTGATATCGTTGTAGGATCGAATGAATTTCGAAATGGAGTGTTTTTGAGGCTTTTCTAGTTTTTCTAAAGGATTCACTCCCGGTGAAGGGATCGTCGGTCCTTTCCTCGTCGAATGAGATGCGGGATATATCATATATATCACTGTGCAAAGCAAAACACTTAAAAGCAATCAAAAGACAAACCGAATGTGTAGCATCTGCCAGTTATTGCTAAAGGAGTCACTCCCGGTGAAAGGATCTCGGTCCTTTCCCTATCGAATAAGGTGCAGAATATATCATATATATCGCTGTGCAAAGCAAGAACTGTAGCTACCTGTTTTATTTTGAAATTCGATTCTACAACATCTTTAGGTTTCTTTTATTTCATTAATCATATTAATGAAGTCCCATCATTTAAGTACCTAAACATCACAGATAAATACGACGTACACTTATGCCATCCGCATTCACCTCGATGTCCCCTCGTGCACCGTTAGGTTAGGTAACTAACGACAGAGCGGGGCAGGGCTAGCGCGGGTGTAAAACATAAGTAACGGCTATATAATATATCATATATACTATATACTGTATCTATCGCAGAACATCACATGATCACATCACAGATATCGCAGCAGAAGAATCATATGAAATATTGGATATACTAGGACGTCCGTGTTTTCAATACGAGCCAGTATAAAACACGGATTCCACGGTCGTGATGAATAGCCAAACCCACACCCCTAGACCCCTACGAGAGCGGCAAGCAACCCTACCAATTCTAGAGTTAGGAGACCCGGACTCGACTCCTCGAGTTGGTCTCCCACTGGACTCCAGAACCCGGTTACTTGTGCCCTCCTCCTTGGGTCTATCCTAGTGCGGAAAAGTAAATAATATACAAACGGTGACTACTTCCGCTACCTGGAAGTGCCCCAATAAAAGAATATTACATACAAGTTTTTACATGAATGAAAAATGAAAAACACTCATCTCACATAAAAAACCCCGGCTATTCAAACACGACGATCCAATATAACATATCCAGCAACACATAACATCACATGTCATCAACGTAAGTAAACATGCGTATCCCAATTGTCGTTGACATATAGCAACGAAACCGGCGATATCACATATTACACTTACGGTCACAGAAAAGAAAGTGTAAAACTACAACAGTTGGAATCCGCAACCTGCATAGACATCGCATGCCTAATCAAATGAATTCCTTAGACATCGCATGCCTAACAATTATAAACCCCGCATTTTAGTCTCATTATCGAAAACACTTTTCAATATCGAGTCGGGTAATTCAACAAGATTCCCGACAGTCTGATCGAATACTCGTCGCAAACTTCAGTAGACGGCCGCACCCCCGATACCGTCGACGAAGTGCACCAAGGCGGAACACCGCTGCCGCGAGCACCCGAACGGATGCTTTCGGCGACGGGGTTCTCCTACAGTCACTTGGTCGGGGCTATGGAGTGAGGCTGTCTATTAAGTTTATCGGCGAGTATCCGCGTACGCTACGTGATTGCGACGGACTTTTGATCACATCAAAATTCCGTGGCAACCGATCAAGTGAGACTAAACTGCTATGTTTATAACATTCATTCAGTTATCTCATAACTTATTGTGAATTCCAATTATTGTATCCCATTCCGGATAAATAGAAAATGTCAAACTTTCCGATCGAACCTTCGAACACCCAAGTTTTCCCGATACAGATCAACACATGAAATAAGTCTAACAGCATTCAGTTCATGCCTCAGTACCAACGGTCCAGCCGTAGAAGGGTCAAGCCAACGCCTCACATGTGGCACGCCGTACTGCCCCAAACCCGAAGGTTCAAAGGGCAGTTCAAGACGGTCACATAATCGAGTTAAGGTTTGTTGTCTTCTAGAGGGTCCATTGTGTTACTTGCACTACTTCGAACGTCGTTAAACTACGGAAAAATCCAACACTTGGAAATTTCCCGACAGGGGAAAAATTGGGTATTTATATCCGGTCGAACTTTTTAACATATTCTAAAATTTATCCGGAAAGCCAAATAGACAAAATTTGATACCCCGATCGAAACACCGAATCCCCAAATCAACTTCAGAAAATTCAACTCTTGAAACAGTATTAAAAATGCCCAGAAAATACAAACAACAGAGGTATGAATTACTGTGCAAAGAACCGTCGCTAATGCCTTCAATGCGCCGCGGAACCGCCGCTAAAGAGGGGTCAACGCCGCGGTTCCGTGGTCAACCTGTGGAATTAGTGGCTCGTTTTTCAAGGTAATTCATACAATACCCTGCTGAATTTTTTAAGCACTTTTAATTTGGAAAAAACCCAGAATTTGGAAAAAGTCCAGAGAGTTATTTTGGCTTCGGGTTTTGATTCGATCGGACTTCAAATTCCGTCTACGCTTCGCCTAAGGCTCTAGCTAGGCTCTGATACCACTGTTGGTCAGGAAGCCACCCCATCCAATGGGGTCGCCGTGGCACCAACGGGTCCCTCAGCAACTACTTTTTACGCATGCCCCCTCGCGAGGACTACAACCCGCCGGAACACCTTCCGATCTCGGGACACCCTGGGGGTAAGAGCCTATGCTTCGCCACACTGTCACACAGTGAGAACCCCCCCATAGGTCGACATCCAATGCCTAGTAGCTCTGATACCATTGAAAGGTTCCTAGGCACCCTATAGTGGTCTCACAAGGCATCGAACATGCCAATATAAAAATTTACGGGTGCCGAGAGACCCGACTACGGATCGTCGGCTAGATATTTAGGCAAAACAATAAACTAGTTAACACTTAACTAAGAGATACGGAAATACAACCTTTGTAGATCCGGTCCTCCACCTCCACGGATCCGAGATGAGGTCCTCTCCGCTGTCCAAATCAAATCCGGGCTCTAGCGTCGGCTTCATCGGAGAATGGACGGGCTAGGTCGTCGACGACGTGCCGAAGATGATCTACGTCGAAGCATCACTAGATCGAGTTCCACCTTCACCAAGTCTTGAAAACTTGTGAAGGAAACACACTCTACTACTTGGCAAGAGGTAGAGGATGAAGAAATAGGAAGTGGGTAGACTTTAGAATTGGATTTCTCACTCATTTGCATCAATCACCATTGATGGAGGAAGGTATCTTCATGAAGAAGAAGAAGAGGAAGAAGATGATAAATATTATGATAAGTTAAAATGAATGGAAAAGAAAATTCAATCTTATCATAACACTTACCATAGTTAAGTGTAGAGAGTTAACCAAAGTTAGTGAGTGGTTAGGGTTTGGCATAAAACAAAAATGGTGGACTTTTCAAAAGTTCAAGAAACTTCAACAAAAGAAATAAATAAAGCCACCATTTTCCTTTTGCCAAAAATAAATAAAACAATACTTAAATCATTTAAAACCCTTAACCATTAACTAACTATGGTTTAAACATACATTTAACCTAGTATTGCATGTATCATCAAACATGATACAAGCAAGTGCACAAAATCATATCGCATATGCAATGCGCACACCCGAGCGAGAAAATCCATTTAAAGTGAACCGATACTAGTTAATGAAAAGTAATATATCAAATATATAATTATACATTAAATCATTAAATCAACACTTGATTTAACGATCCGGTCATATCGCATATAACCGACTAGTATCCTATGTATCGGCTTTTCGAATCAACGCTTGAATCGATAACTAGGTTATATCGCATACAACCATTCGATACATTCATCGCGAGAATGGAATACGGTATCACATACACGCATTATTCTCGGTCCCGCACATATCTCATATGCGCTCCTATTTCGTTTCGCTTGAGCCAGGAAACCTCTGTGTAGGACTCTAAAGACTCGTCAATACGCCGGCAGCAGATGATGATCATATCAAACACCCACAAGCCGCAAGCGGTCTGCTAAACATAACGGCCACCCGGGTATTGAGCGATCAGAAGATCGACGAGCAAGCCCGCTCACACTCCTGTGAATCCAACCAGTATCACTACCGTACAGTCCGGTCTGATCGTCTGATATGTCGCATATCTTGCCTAGGGGTGGTAAATGTCAGACCCCAATAGCTCGATAAGTCGTGTCGATATGAGGTCTATAACAATTCGAGAAACTACTGGTAACACTTTCCAGTAAATCTCAGCAACCCTGGCCAGGGATTTCCTGTTATAGCCAATCGAACACAGCGCAACATCAACTCCCTATACCGGGAGAGACGAATCCCCTCCTATCGCTCATTGCCTCCATGTTACTCGGGACTGTACCCAAAAACCACCGTTTTGCACGCCCTCTTGGACGTGGTAAGATGGAAATCAAAGTACAGTGGGAACCACACAAGACTCTATGACGATCTCGGGTCAACAGACTACTCTGTACCAGTGTCACCAGAGAACTGCCATCTGACGTAAGGTATATTACCATCTGGGAGTTCTCGGCGAGTCCGTCCAGTGTACCCAGTCTCTACTGAGCACCCGTATATCTCCTCTGATGTCAAACACCAATGGATATGGGATCATCCATCGCCCATCTGTATGGGTCGAGAAGGTATACGCTAGTCTACTCTGGTATATCGATGCCCCGTCTCGATACACCCACGACTAGGGACTTTGAAGGATGTACTTATGGACTACCATGTCCCCACTAGTATGATCCGCATCATAGTCCAGGTAGTCAAGTACACATCCTAAGGGCTTTACCAACATGTAACAGAGAGACAATCAGTATACACGTTAAGGTAAAGATCAACCAGATAGCATACTATCATGTCGAGCAAGAAAGTCCTCCCTATATATGTCCCAGCATCCACTACAATATACATCCAATGTACAGTAATGGCCTCTAGGGCATACATATAACTAACAGGATATAGAACAGTTCATATCTTGATATTTTTAAGGTACGGGGAGTTGTCCATCTTTTGCTTAAAACCAGACACTGAACAACTCAAGGCACGTTTCTGTAATGGCTGTTTGTGGGTTGACCTGGGCTATGACGAGGGTTGACTTTCTACCATCTGGAAGATCAATAGTGATATTTTTCTTGACTCGCCACAGTTTTAATTAAAAATGGATTTTTTCAGAAAACAGTGGTGGGAGTATGGTAGAACTGGAAGTGATTCCAGAACCGCAAACGATTACTGAAGATTTAATAAGAACCTAAAGATTCAATCTGGTTTGACATTCCATTGGCCACTCCGCAGATAAAGTGGGTAACCTCAGGCACTCGAGAGGTACTTCGGTATGCTCAAGGACAGTGACATGGAGGTTCTTGTTTACCCAGACTTGCCATTGCTGTTGTTCCAGACTGTGAGACCCGGCAGGAGAATGAGTATAGCGTCGTTCTGAACTAGCTTTAGAAGCGTACGTGTATATGACTCTGCCAGAGAGTTGTCGTGGTCAGTGGGAGCAGCGGAAGCATGGTGGACAAGTGGCTTATGTCTATTTATAGACTAAAGCAGATATAGCGGAGATAAATCATCTATTTCTGATGTGACAGTCATAGGTTTGACTTCATCAGAATAGGAGATGGATCTGTTAAGAAGGTAGTAGGGTGTGATATCCTGGTATTTGGATGACATACATAGAGTAGGAAGTGATATTCCTATACTGCGGTCGGTTATACTTTGGTTGTCACAGAGTAGTTTCTCCACATAGGAATTGGATATTATATCAGACATTCTGGTCACTAGATCTATGGTTTTAGATCTAGATTTGGGTGGTTTCCCAATCTGGGTACTTGGACAGCATTCTAAGAGTATTTAGAATAGACGACTCCTGGCATGGTGGAGTACCTGCAGGTAATGGAGTCACCCTCTCTAAAGGTGTCTTACAGACTAAAGGGGAGAGGGATGTGCATGATTGGCAGATCACTTGCTTAGGCAATTAAGTCAATCATGAGATGTCAAGTACCACACCAGATGTTGTTTTTGCAGTAGGTGCAATAAGTTAATATTGATCAAATCCTGGAGAAAAAGTCGGATGCAGTTTTAGAACATAAGTGGATGTTCTAGGGATATGATAGCAGCATTCTCCTTCGGGAGACAGTTATCATTCCAGGCTTCCAAGGTGACCTGGATGGCAGAGTGGCTGTCAGAGTTATAGTTTTCCCTCTGACGAGGGGCAGTATTTTGGACAGGTGTGTTAGTTATATGTATGCCCTAGAGGCCATTACTGTGCATACGATGTATATTGTAGTGGATGCTAGGACATATATAGGGAGGACTTTCTTGCTCGACATGATAGTATGCTATCTGGTTGTACTTTATCTTAACATGTACTCTTATTGTCTCTATATTTCATGTTGATAAAGCCCTTAGGATATGTACTCGACTACTGGGACTATGATGAGATCATACTAGTGGGGCCACGGTAGTCGATGAGTACATCCTATAACTGTTCTTAGTCGAGGGTGTATCGAGACAGGGCATCGATGCACCAGAGTAGACTAGCGTATACGCATCTTGACCCATATGATGGGCGATGGATGATCCCATATCCATCGGTGTTTGACATCAAGGATGGTGTACGAGTGCTCAGTGGAGACTGGGTACACTGGACGGACTCGTCGAGAACTCCCAGATGGTATTATACCATACGTCAGATGGCAGTTCTCCGGTGACACTGGTACAGAGTAGTCTGTTGACCCGAGATCGTCATAGAGTCTTGTGTGATTCCCACTGTGCTTTGATTTCCATCATACCACGTCCAAGAGGGCGTGCAAAAAGGTGCCTTTTGGGTACAGTCCCGAATCACAGGGAGGCAATGAGCGATAGGAGGGGATTCGTCTCTCCCGGTATAGGGAGTTGATGTTGTGCTGTGTTCGATTGGCTATAACCAGAAATACCTGGCCAGGGTTGCTGAGATTTACCGGTAAGTATTATCAGTAGTTTCTCGAACTGTTATAGACCTCATATCGACACGACTTATCGAGCTACTGGGGTCTGACGTTTACCACCCCTAGGCGAGATATGCAACATATCAGACGACGAGACCGGACTGTACGGGAGTGTTACTGTTTGGATTCACAGGAGAATGTACAGGCTTGCTTGTTGATCTTCTGAGCGCTCAATACCTGGGTAGCTGTTACGTTTAGCTGACCGCTTGCAGCTTGTGGGTGTTTGATATGATCATCACCTACTGCCGGCGTATTGACGATTCTTTAGAGTCCTACACAGAGGTTTCTTGGCTCAGGCAAAACGGAGTAGGAGAACATATGTGATATGTGCGGGACCGAGGATAATGCGATATGTGATACCGTATTATATTCTCACGATATTTGATATCAGCCGGGTCATCGGATCAAGTGTTGATTCGATGAATCGGTACGGATAAATATTAGTCGGTTATATGCGATATAGCCGGATTGTCGGATCAAGTGTTGATTCGATAATTTAATGTATAATAATATATATGATATATTAAATTACATTAACTAATATTTGCTTACTAAAAGATTCTTTTTCTCACTCTGATAATACATTGATATATATGCGATATATGTTAATTGTATTATTTTATTTTGTTACAATAAATATTGTATGTGTGATATATAATATTTTAACATATTATAATTATTAATGCAACATGTTTAGAGGAGTTTAAACATATTAGGGTTTGGATTAGGGTTAAACCTTCTGGTTGATTCTAGAAGCTTTACTTTGTCTTTGTTAAGATATTATGATAGATATTTCTTTGTGACTCACCCTTTAACCTAACCCAAACCCTAACCCTAGTAAACTCTCTACAATGGTTACTACAACCATGGTTGCATAAATGATTATGATAACATTTTATTATTCATCACAAAACATTATTCATCTTCTTTTTCCTTGAGTTCTTCTTAAAAAGCTTTCTTGCTTTGATAAAAGTGATGAATAAATGTGAGAAAAAGATAAATAAAGAGAGCAAAAATCCTACTTCATCATCCTCATCTTCCCTTGCCATTTAGATGAGGGTGTTCACATCATTTGATGAGTGTTAGCTTGTGTTAACGAAACTTCAAGGTAGATCATCTTAGTATCGAAGATCGGAAGCAAAGGTTGCATCTTTATCTTCGTGGAACCTCTCGAGAGTCCGAAACCCGATGATCACAGCGAAGGGACCACAACACGGAGCATATGAAGTGAAGGACCGGATCTACAAAGGTTGTAATCCCTCTCACTTAGTGTTAAAGTTGTTAACATGTTAGTTTTGCCTAATCTCTAGTTTAAAGTTCCGTATTCGGGTTGTTCGGCACGGCTAAATTTTAAATCGGGCATGGTTGATGTCTCGTAGACCCTTGTGCGCGTGCCTAGCAACCCTACAAGGTGGTCCAGGTGGATACTGAGGGAAGGCATGGCGTAGGATACTGATTAAGTTCAGTTGACGATACAGTCTAGGAAGTTTGGATTTGGAGTTCATTTATGAGCTAGGTCCCATCAGATAACCAGACAAATTCTAAGACAGGTAATGCTCATTTCGGGAGATAGATTTCTCCGCGAACTTGAAATAAAGAGAGACATAGAAAGAAACATCAAAGCGGATCCACTCACTGAGGCTATTCCTCGAACGCAATAGTTTCGCAAACGAGCTTTGTGAGACTGACTAGTAGAGGAGTTGGGTGTTCGGTATCACACGGGCTGTGAGTATGCGACATCGTAATAATTAGCCTTGAGTGCAAGTGGGATATTGTAGGAGATAGTGCCCTCAGAGTCAATTATTGGATCACAGGCACATGATTGCAATGATTGAGGGAGGACTTGTCCCAGTAGGACAGTCTTACTCAAGATGATAGTATGCTATCTGGTTTATCTTTATCATCGTGTACTGCTTTAGGTGACCTTACGAGTCGCTATTGCACGTTGATAGAGCCCCTAGGATTCTTGCTTGACTACCAGCAGTATGAGGGCGATCATATACGTGGGAGCTGGGGTCTATAAGCACATCCTTAAAAGGTCCCTAGTCGTGGGAGTTTCGAGACAGGGCATCGATACTCCAGAGTAGACTAGTGTATACAGTCGAGACCCCGACGAGGGGCGGTGGCCGGTCTCACAAGCCACTGGTGTCAGTTGGTTCACCTAAGATGTATACAGGTGCTCATTGGGTTATGAGTACACCGGACAGGACTCGCCGGGTACCTACTAGTTGGTATTATACCTGACGTCAGATAGCAGTTCCCTGGTGACATGTGTACAGGTTAGTTCATCGACCTGAGATCGTCATTTGTCTCGTGTGAGTTCCCACTGTGCTTTGATTACTACCCTACCACGGCTCAAAGGAGTCATGCAAACAGGTTTTAGTTGGGTACAGTCCCGAGCCACATGGAGGCAGTGAGCGGATCTGCAGGGGTTCGTCTCTCCCGTTATTGGGGGTGAGGTCGCGCTGTGTCTAGGAGAGCCAGTATATGAAAAGTCCTTGGCCAAGGCAGGAGATTTTCTGGTAGGTATTCCAGTAGTATCTTAGGGTGTTCTGGGCTACACTCTGACACGACTTGTACCGCTTTTGGGAGTCTGACTTTTACCAACCCCCTAGGCCCGCCATGCGATGCTCATAGACGAACAGACCGGACTGTGCGGATATTGTCACTGACAGGTGTCAGGATGAGTTCGCTCATCGACGTCCCTTTTGGTCAATAGCTGGTAGCCCGTCACGTATGGCTATTACCTCTGACATGCTAGTGGTTAAATCCACAGCCATAGTATTGACGAGTCTTTAGAGTCCACCACACACAGTTACTCAGGTTTTAGGCGAAACGCTGTAGAGGCCGTATGGAGATATGGCAGGGTTCGATCAGATACGTGCGGTATTGCACAGATCGTGATCGGACGGTTTTTACTAGCCGGCTTTGGCTTAAGCCGGATCCTAGTATTAGACAGTGTCGATTTTGTCTCTTTGCATTTGTGTTCAGTGGGAATACAAATGCGGGCATGTATATGCAGTAGCGGGGTTTTCCTGTAATTTATTACGGGATCAGTTTTCTGAAGTTGACTGTTTGTATTCCGTTCCGGCCGGTTTTCCTTTGTTCCTTCACGGCCGGACTTTCTGATGGAGGGGGTTATTTGCAGTTGTGCAAATAACATTTGTGGAGGGGTTTTCTTGCATTTTGTGGCTTCATGATTGTTCTCTCATCGTGAGATTCCTTTTGGGTCATTCCTTGCATTTATTGAGAAGGGAAATGAAAAGATTTTGATGAGAGGTTGGTGTGACTTATATTGATCATTATTCATATTCTTTTCTCCACTTGCATTTGCTTGCAATTTTTTCCTCCACCCTTTTCTTGGAGGGGCCGGCCATATCCTAAAGGGGAGAGAGAGAGGAATTCTTTTTGTGGGAAAATCTTCATCTCATTTGGCTTGCTTCAAAAATCCCTCACTACTCTCCAAAGTTCTTCTTTCTCCTCCACATTCATACAAGGCAACTTCACTACCCACTTGAGACAAGCCTACTACACTACATCTACAGCAAATCTTGGACGCGTCGGCTAGCCAACTTCGCGCCCGAGTTGCCTCGGTCCAGAGGTGGGAGCCCGTAAAAGAAATCGGCTACGTGGTGCCCTTTCCGACGAGGACGTGACGGACGGAGATTCCGCGGGAGATCGGAGTGGAGGCGAAGACCGAAGGGCACGGATCGCTTGGTATACTTCTCTACTCTTATTCTAGTCCGCTAGTAGCTAGGTTAATCGCCCGATCTGGGTTTTTTTTTTGTGCGCGGTGATGCCGGTTTGCTAGTTTGCAAAGTTTTTCATTTCCGCGTTTCCGGCGTCGGATCGACGGCCGGGGCGCCGCCGTGCACTTACACCTCATTAGGGTTTTGGCAGTTGGTTCGGCCAAAACCGTAATGTGGCAGACTCATTAGGGTTTTGACAATTCGTTTGGTCAAAACCATTATGAGCCGGAGACATTGTTTACTAATCCTTTTAGTGATAGTTTAGTGATGGCTAATTGCATTGACCATTTGACCACCTAGACCTCTCTTGACTTTGTTGACCCGTTGACCGGAGTTGACCATTGACCTTCAAGCGAGATCTACACTCTTCTTTGATTTTCTTTTTCTTTTTTGGATTATGAAAATGGTCAATTCAATTAGTAGCCATCAACTTTATCATGATAAGATTAGTAATGATGATAGTGTGTATTATTGCAACCATGGTTCATTTTCCTTAGTTAATCTTTTCATTATTCTCTTCTCATTCTCTCTCTTGAAGTGAGAAGAAAAGAAAAGCTCCATGGTTGCTAAAGTTTCTCCTTCATCTTCCTCCTCTTGATAATTCTTTTGATCTCATGTGTTGAGAGAAAAAGAATCCACATAGACAAACACATCCATCTATCTCTTCTACAAAACCTAGGACATCCAGATTAGCGATCTCGTTTCCCTAGTTGCCTCGGCTTGAGGTGGAGCTCGGTATACAACTCTCGGGTGGATCGTCTTTGACTCAAGAAGGCCGCGGAGGTGACCAAGATCCGTATCGACCCTCGGAGCATGGATGGACGAGCCGGACAGCGGAGAGAAGACCCGAAGGACCGGTTTCGTGAGGTATATTTTCTACAGCATAGTAGTTAAAGCCTCTTCTTGTTTGCTAGTTTCTAGTTTAGCCAAGATCCTTGCTTTTGAGTCCATGTTGCCTTGAGCCAAATTTATTGTTTTTCGCCGTTTCCGCCTCCCCGTAAGAACCGAGGTGAGCAACGTGGACTTACACCTACAACAACAGCTATCAGGAGACCATTCAGATGGCACCATTTGAGGCTCTTTATGGGAGGAGGTGCAGATCGCCAGCCTGTTGGACAGAGCTCAGTGAGAGCGGTATCTTAGGGCCGCAGATTGTTGAGGAGACGACCGCGAAGATCCAGTTGATTCGCGATAGGATGAGGGCAGCCCAGAGTAGGCAGAGATCTTATGCGGACCAACGTCGACGCAGACTTGAGTTTTCTTTAGGTGATCATGTTTTCTTGAAGGTCTCCCTAATGAAAGATGTGATGAGATTTAGGAAGAAGGGGAAGCTTAGTCCCAGATATATGGGCCCCTTCGAGATCCTCGAGCGCGTTGGTGCAGTTGCGTATCGGTTGGCCCTTCCGCCTAGTTTCCTAGATGTGCACGCCGTATTTCACGTTTCGATGCTCCGCAGATATCTTCATGATCCTTCGCATGCGATTCAGCACCCGACGATCCAGCTTGAGCGTGAACTTTCCTATGCAGAGCAGCCGGTGATCATTTTGGATCGACAAGTGAAGAAATTGATATCGAAGGACATACCGTCAGTCAAGATACTTTGGCGTGGCCCGAGCAGCGAGGAGGTCACTTGGGAGACCGAGAGCGAGATGAGGAAGAGATATCCCCATCTCTTTGAAGGTATGTATTGTTAGATTTTTAAATTTGGGGACCGAATTTCTTTATGGGGGTAGATTGTAACACTTTGAAAAATTCGTTTAGTCTTATTTCACGATAGTTAGCATTGATGCGTGTTTCCATAAAATCCGTAAATCTTATTTCCGTCTCAATCTAGTCAAATTGAGAGGAGAAGTATTATATATATATAAATGGGGTTTATTAATTTTAAATTAACAAGGGTTCTTTTAATTAGAATCTATTTTTTCTTAATTACTTTTCCTAATGTGTTTTAGTGAAGCTTGTTTACACTTAGCATATTTTGGTATCACATTTTCTATTCATATCTTTTATTTACAATTTAGCATTCTCTTTTCTTTTCTTTTCAAAATTAAAAAGGAAATGGAAATTAGAGAAAAGAGAGAGGCATGGTGTGCAATTAATGAGGTATGGTGTGCATTTAATGTAGCTTTTTCTCTCTCTTTCTTTTCTTTTCCCTCTCTCTTCTTTCTCTTTTTTTTCTTTTGCTGAAACTTTCAGCAGCAGAAACAGCAGCTCCAGCAGCAACAACATCACATTCTCACCCTCTTTTTCTTTTCCTTTCATTCCTCTTTGAAATCCATATAAAATCCTACACAAAACCACTCATTCTTCACTTAAAACCTTAGAAAAAAATGGCTTTTGGGGGGAGTTTGGAGGCAAGTCTGCATACTTGAGGAAAGAGCTGGAAGTTTGGGTTTTCCTAAGGCTTTTGGGAGGTATTAAACTCACACTTAACACCCTTTCTCATAATTTGTAGTATTTTAGCTAAAAATCATGTTTTTATGTGCATTATGTGATATTGAAAGGAATTTTGTGAAGTATATGATAAGTTGGGAATTTTATGGCTTGGTTAACTCATTTAAGTGCTATTAGAGCTATTCAAACCAAGTTTTCATTTCAGATTTCATAAAAATACCCTGAAGTATCAATTTAGTGCTAAATGTGCTTTTTAACTGGTTTTGGGACTCTGTTGAAATCTGCTTTCACTCTGATTATTTCAGAATAAAATTGTAATTACTGGAGCACGTACACTAGGAGTAGAAAACATACACGAAGCACGGGAGGCAGGCTTCCAACCTGGGCCACCGAAAAATGTGATCTAGACGCAAATTGCGGCCAGATAGGTGACCTGGGAGTTGGGGTTTTTGTGGTTGGTGTCTGCTGATATGTGGGGTTTTATGGTATATATAGTTTTGCAAAACTCTTTCTGTATCAAAATCTGGAGCTAATTACCTGTTTTCCGTATTTTAAATCTTCGCGACACATGTGATTCGTGTGTGGGTTTGGGGTGTTCTGCGTATCGCGACGTGTCGAGGTAGTTTCAGACGCTTAATCACACGTTTTAGCGTATCGCGCACACGCGCGCTTGGTTTGCGACACGGGTTTCAAGTGTGACTTTAAATGTCGTGTTTGTATGGATTTGAGCTTATGTGTGATATATTGTGTAATTCTAGGTTCGTAGGCGAGTGAGACGGACGCTGCGAAGAAGGGGAAACAAGTCGTCGGCAACACTTAGCGCGAGACTGCGGTGAGTAGATTTAACATCTACGGGGATATCGCCCGCTTGGCGTTCTACATCAGGGCTGATAGAATCTTATAGCTACATATTTCATTTACCTACATGGCTACTGTTAGTTGCATACCGCATTCCCTGTCATATGTATATAAACTTAGAATTGATAGAACACTGCATCATTACTAACGGTTCATGTCACACGAGCACTAATCTGCATGTTACACCCACACCGTTAGTAATTGCCATGACACCCACTGTAGAATTGCCGTGATCATTATTATGCTGTAGTTCATTTCACCTATGATTCGATATGATTTTCATAGAAATTGGGAGCCGCATGCTGTCTTTGAAAACTGAAACTATTTTAAGAAAAGCGGTTTCTCCCTTGTACCTATATTATGGCTTGATGTACATAGCACATCGCATTTGATTTACTCATTGGTGTTGGATTTTCATGTGATTTCTGGTTTTGAGGTCCGTGGGATTATTTAAGAAAAGATGCATTATTTGAAAACCCGGTTCCTCGTGATATGATATTTTGGTGCGTCCACCACGCGTTTTCTCGGTGCTGAGACGTGTGCTTGAAACCCAATTCGAGGAGTTAGATTATCCATTTGCGGGTTCGTGGTGGACCCGATATGGTTCCCCTCGGCAAGATGATCGATGGATTTTGCCGATTGAGCCTGGAGGTGGGCAAGTACCTACCGGTGATTGGTTGGACCTGGCGGTTATCCGGAGGCTACTGACCAGAGTCGAGAGATGGATGCGGGATGATCCGTACTGCCGGGGCCGAGGGCCGATACCGCAGACGGAGCCCGTGGGCTGATCCGGACTTACGGATCCCGATATATGAGGATTTTCGTGTCGATGCTGGACACGAGTATTTCATGATATTTTGAGTGCCGATGTTGGGCACTCGTGATTCTCAGAGATTTACAGGATTTGTGGGCCGAGGAGAGTGCCGGCACCTGAGTTTATTTGGGATTTGGGGTGCAGTTTTGGGCACCGATTATTTTTCCACGATTGATATTCCGTGTAGATGTTGTTTATCCTATGCTCAGCATTGATTATCATGTATCTCATCCTGTAGTTATTTTACCTGACAGAGTATTTGCATGATTATTGCACCTACTGCTTGTCGCATATAGATTTACCTGCTGGCATATGATAGAGTAGTGCAGTACGTGCATGCTCGCGATTACCTTTATATGTTATCTCTATTCACGAGTTGGCAACTCACCCACGTTATGCCACAGTATTTGCAGGTTGCCCTTCAGAGTAGTCGCGGCAGGCTGCCTTTTGCATCTTTTGGCTACAGATACCACTACAGTTGGTGCGAGAGCTGTTTTGCTATTAGGTGGGTTGTGGTATCTGATTACTTTATTGTACACCTTTTTATAGCTAGTATTCTCCATCTACCATATATGTACTGGACTTAGAGATAGTGTGAGGACGATGATGTATATTTTTATATTCTGGTGTCGAGCTCGTGGGAGCCGACTGTTTATATATGCAGTTTATTATTCTGTGATGTTTACTTATTGCTCATTCTTCGCTACGGCGTCGTATATGTTAGTTATATGTATTCCCTAGAGGCCATTACTGTACATATGATGTATATTGTAATGGATGCTAGGACATATATAGGGAGGACTTTCTTGCTCGACATGATAGTATGCTATCTGGTTGTACTTTATCTTAATATGTACTCTGATTGTCTCTATGTTACATGTTGATAAAGCCCTTAGGATATGTACTCGACTACTGGGACTATGATGAGATCATACTAGTGGGGCCACGGTAGTCGACGAGTACTTCCTATAATTGTTCCTAGTCGAGGGTGTATCGAGACAGGGCATCAATGCACCAGACTAGACTAGCGTATACGCATCTTGACCCATATGATAGGCGATGGATGATCCCATATCCATCGGTGTTTGACATCAAGGATGGTGTACGGGTGCTCAGTAGAGACTGGGTATACTGGACGGACTCGCCGAGAACTCCCAGATGGTATTATACCTCACGTCAGATGGCAGTTCTCCGGTAACACTGGTACAGAGTAGTCTGTTGACCCGAGATCGTCATAGAGTCTTGTGTGATTCCCACTGTGCTTTGATTTCCATCATACCACGTCCAAGAGGGCGTGCAAAAAGGTGGCTTTTGGGTACAGTCCCGAATCACATGGAGGCAATGAGCGATAGGAGGGGATTCGTCTCTCCCGGTATAGGGAGTTGATGTTGTGCTGTGTTCGATTGGCTATAACCGGAAATCCCTGGCCAGGGTTGCTGAGATTTACTGGTAAGTGTTATCAGTAGTTTCTCGAACTGTTATAGACCTTATATCGACACGACTTATCGAGCTACTGGGGTCTGACGTTTACCACCCCTAGGCGAGATATGCAACATATCAGACGACGAGACCGGACTGTACGGGAGTGTTACTGTTTGGATTCACAGGAGAATGTACAGGCTTGCTTGTTGATCTTCTGAGCGCTCAATACCTGGGTAGCTATTACGTTTAGCTGACCGCTTGCAGCTTGTGGGTGTTTGATATGATCATCACCTACTGCCGGCGTATTGACGATTCTTTAGAGTCCTACACAAAGGTTTCTTGGCTCAGGTAAAACGGAGTAGGGGCACGTATGAGATATGTGCGGGACCGAGGATAATACGATATGAGATACCGTATTCTATTCGCGCGATATTTGATATCAGCCGGGTCATCGGATCAAGTGTTGATTCGATGAATCGGTACGGATATATATTAGTCGGTTATATGCGATATAGCCGGATTGTCGGATCAAGTGTTGATTCGATAATTTAATGTATAAAAGTATATATGATATATTAAATTACATTAACTAATATTAGCTCACTAAAAGATTCTTTTTCTCACTCGGGTAATACATTGATATATATGCGATATATGTTAAATGTATTATTTTATTTTGTTACGATAAATATTATATATGTGATATATAATATTGTAACATGATATGATAACTAATGCAACATGTTTAGTAGAGTTTAACATGATTAGGGTTTGGATTAGGGTTAAGACTTCTAGTTGATTCTAGAAGGTTTCTTTTTGTCATGATAAAGATATTTTGTTAAGACTCATGCTTTAACCCAACCCAAACCCTAACCCTAGTTAATTCTCTACATGAGTTTAGTTGACCATGGTTGCATTATTAATCATATTAATTCTTTCTATTCAACACAAAAGGATAATTCAATTATTATTCATCTTCTTCTTCCTTCATTCTTTCATGAAAAAGCTTTCTAGATTTTTTCCAAGTGATGAATAAATGTGAGAAAA
Source organism: Agapanthus africanus (assembly GCA_030015575.1). Taxonomy (NCBI): domain Eukaryota; kingdom Viridiplantae; phylum Streptophyta; class Magnoliopsida; order Asparagales; family Amaryllidaceae; genus Agapanthus; species Agapanthus africanus. Next base: position 243,628,331 of record JASDDO010000012.1, read on the forward strand.
AGATAAATAAAGAGAGCAAAAATCCTACTTCATCATCCTCATCTTCCCTTGCCCTTTAGATGAGAGTGTTCACTCAATGTTAGTGAGTGTTAGCTTGTGTTAATGAAACTTCAAGGTAGATCATCCATGTATCGAAGATCGGAAGCAAAGGTTGCATCTTTCTCTTCGTGGAACCTCTCGAGAGTCCGGAACCCGATTATCGCAGCGAAGGGACCACAACACGGTGCTTATGCAGTGAAGGACCGGATCTACAAAGGTTGTAATCCCTCTCACTTAGTGTTAAAGTTGTTAACATGTTTGTTTTTGCTTAATCTCTAGTTTAAAGATCCGTATTCGGGTTGTTCGGCACGGCTAATTTTTTAATCGGGCATAGTTGATGCCTCGTAGACCCTTGTGCGCGTGCCCAGCAACCCTACAGTATATTACTCTTGTGGTGATGGTTTCCGCCGTTGGGCATAATTGCTCCCGTTTGTGGATGCTTTGTTTCATTATATCTCATCTTCACTTATATCCTATTTTATACCCGATTTCGGGGTTACTTTTACAAAGAAAATACTGCCAAAATTATTTAAATGATGACATAACTTTAAAAGAACTATTTAAGGTTTTCTAAATGTTTTAACTGAATGTTTTCAACACTCACTACTTTTAAATGGTTTTGATTTCTGGGTTCGGCTTACTTAGTCGCGTTACGCCTGTAGACATTGCGTGGTTAAGTGCCAGTCACGAGTCGAAATATTCGGGTCGTGACAACATAGCAGTTTAGTCTCAGATGATCTGTTGCCACGGAATTTTGATGTGATCAAAAGTCCGTCGCAATCACGTAGCGTACGCGGATACTCGCCGGGTAAACTTAATAGACAGCCACACCCCATATCCCCGACCATGTGACTGTAGGAGAACCCCGTCGCCAAAAGTATCCGTTCGGGTGCTCGCGGCAGCGGTGTTCCGCCTTAGTGCACTTCGTCGACGGCATCCGGGGGTGCGGCCGTCTACTAAAGTTTGCGACGAGCATTCAATCAGGATGTCGGGAATCTTGTTGAATTGCCCGACTTGATATTGAAAAGAGTTTTCGATAATGAGACTAAAAGGCGGAGTTTTTAATTGTTAGGCATGCGATGTCTAAGGAATTCATTTGGTTAGGCATGCGATATCTAAGGTAGTTGCGGATTCCAACTGTTGTAGTTTTACACTTTATTTTCTGTGACCGTAAGCGTAGTATGTGGTGTATCGCCGGCTTCGTTGCTATACATCAACGACAATCGGGATATGCATACTTGCTTACGTTTATGATATGAGATATTATGTGTTGCTGTGATATGTTATATTGGGTCGTCGCGTTCTGAATAGCCGGGGGTTTTATGTGAGATGAGAGTTTTTCTTTTTCATTCATGTAAAATTCATTTGTATGTAATATTCTTTTATTGGGGCACTTCCGGGCTGAGGATGATGTCACCATTGTATATTATTTACTTTTCCACATTAGGTAGACCCAAGGCGGGGAGCACAAGTAACCGGGTTCTAGGTTCCAGTGGGAGACCATCTCGAGGAGTCGAGACCGGGTCTCTTAACCCAAGAATTGGCAGTGTTACTTTCCGCTCTCGTAGGGGTCTAGGGATGTGGGTTTGGCTATTCATCGCGACCGTGGAATCCGTGTTTTATACAGGCTCGTATTGAAAACACGGACGTCCTAGTATATCCAACATTTCATATATGTTCTTCTGCTGCAATGTTCTGTGATGAGTTCATATTACTGCCTGAGACGAATGGTTATATTATATATATGAGATATATGTTATATTGCAGATTTCGTTTCAAATGAGATGCTTGTGAAGCATAATAAAATGGGACTTCATTAATGAGATCAATGAAATAAAAGAAACCTAAAGATGTTGTAGAAACTTGTTTAAAAATAGGTAGCTCTAGTTCTTGCTTTGCATAGCGGTGTTCCTTGTAGAACATCCAGCACCTTATTCGATAAGGAAAGAGCCGAGATCCCTTCACCGTGAGTGACCTCTTTAGCGAAACTAGCAGATGCTACAAACTCGGTTTGTGTTTTGATTGTTTCTATAGTTTTTGCTTTGCATAGTGATATTTGTGAAATATCCTGCACCTTATTCGATGAGGAAAGAGCCGACGATCCCTTCACCGGGAGTAACCTCTTTAGTAATACTAGAAAAGCCTAAAAAACATTCCATTTAAAAATCACTCGATTCTACAACGATATCAAGTTCATTACGCAAAAGGTTTTATTAAAAACCTGTCGTAACCCTCCGTCATTTTAGGAAGTAGAGTACTTAGTATTCGTGCTGTGTTTGTTGACCTTAGTTAAGGCACAGTGTACGGTAGCTAAGTGATGTCTTCCTATATATCATATGATGCGATTAGTTAGGACAGTCATGTGACTTTGTTGACCTTAGTTAAGGGTCATGTGGGTGGGTCTATTTAATCAAGAAATGACGGGTAGAACTTGACTAGTGCTTATGATTTGTTGACCATAGTTAAGGTCATAAGTCACTAGGGGTAAAATATTATTGGGAATATCAAGTGTTGAAATTTGCAACGAGATTGCATACCTTCTATGAGATAATTGGATCCCGATACCCGCTGCGAGTAAGAGTTACTCCTGGGAGAGTTTTACACATTACAATTAGCCGATCAAGTAGGTGTCTAGAAAGGTGTCAACGGGGTTACGCCCCTGGGAAAATGAGGTTTACTATAATTAGGTCCGTGCGAAAGCACGGGGGACCTCCCTCAAAGTACCGACACTGGCCTGGCTGAAAGATTAGCGAACTTGTAGCGTGTAATTAATCCCGGCCAGTCTTTCCTTTTAGGGTTTGAAGGAAGATTTGACTAAAACAGTGGGAGACATCCTGATTAGATATATTAGATAACCAATCTAATCTTGCAAGAGCATACGCTGAGTGTTTTCTTCTCTCTCTCCAGGTAGCGACCATATCACGCCATAAACAAGATAATAATACGGATGTATTGACCGAACCCGCTTGTTATACTGAGCTGGGGAATGTTGGTCCCGCTCCAACTTATAATTGTTATAAGACAGAGCAGGAAATTGGGCCGTGCCGCCCAAACGAAGAAAGTGCATGTTGATGCATCATCTTCGGGTGTGTTCATTACACAGAACTGTTTCTCAATATCCTTTACGTCCTGGGTATTAAATACCGGATCAGGATCCCACATATGTAATTTGTTACATGGGCTGTAGATAGGTAGAGAACTGAGAACGGGTGATAAGTTTCATGAGATAGAAACGGTGCAAGTGTTGCAGCCAAGTCTGTTGGACACTATCACCCTGTATTACCAGAATACATTGATTCTAAACGAATGTTATTAGATACCGAACCTGATATACAACATCATATCAATCTCTTTATTAGTAAAGAAAGGATATAATTTTGTATTGTTGGATAATGTTTTGAACATTTCCTATATCAAGAGTTGATCGGTTCAGGCACGTTATCTAAAAGCATGGATGTTCTAAATCAAACCACAGTTCTTAACGTACAGAACACACACAAGAGGAAGAGTTCAGAAATGAATAAATCCTTCCTGAGGCATTGTAGACTAGGTCATATCAATGTGACCCGACTGGCTGAAGTTACATATAGATGCATATTTAAATTAGTTTGAATTTACATCTTGTGAAACTTGTCGGTCATGTCACAAAGATACGTTGACCATAGCTCTGTTTATTTGAAACAGAGAAAGAGTTAGTGAACTCTTGGGATTGATACATGCTGATGTATGATGGTCCCCTGTCTGCATATGCCAAGACCGGTTCTTTGTACTTCATTACATTCTCTGATGATCTCTCAAGATTCAGACATATGTTCCTGTTGAAACACAAGTCCGAATCTTTTGAGATATTCACGGAATATTAGTTAGAAGTAGAGAACCAAAAATGGGTATAAGTATTATGTCCTTTGATGAGATCAAGGAGGAGAATACTTGAGCACGGAATTTCTGGAATGTTCTAAAGGAGAATGAGATTCTCTCCCAGCATTATTCCTCCGTATACACCATAGCACGATGGTATATCGGGGAGGAGCAATAGCACCCTATATGATATGGTGTGTTCTATGATGAGTACTATTGAGTTTCCTATTTCCTTTTGGGAGTTATGCACTTGAGAAGTTGCATACCTATTGAATAGGGTTCAAATCAAATCTGTTACCTACCATTTCATATGTGATATGGAATGGGAAGAGCCCATATCTTAAGTTTGTTAAGATTTAGGGTTGTCCAGCCTATGTCTAAAAGCATAATCCGGACAAGCTAGAGGCAAAGTCAGTTCTGTGGAAGTTTGTTGGATAGCCAAAGCATTCACAAGGGAATATCTTCTACCAAACAGAGGAACAAAAGATGTTTTGTTTCTCAGCATGCCACCTTTGTGAAAGGGAATTTCTTATGAAGAAATTAGTGGTCATGAGGTAGAACTGGAAGGAGTTCCAGCTATACAAACTATAGCAGATGATTTGGTAGAACCAAAGGATTCAATAGTTTCCAACGAACCTCAGCCTCTTCGTCGATCTAGTAGGGTTCCTCACCCACCTGAGAGATACTTCGGTTTCTCTATGACAGTGGGAGCGAGGATTGCATCATGAGATGATGACACAACTAGTTTCGAGCTGGCCATCAGGAGTGAGACTCTGTAAGAATGGCTGGATGCTTATCGATCTGAGATGAAATCCTTATACATCAACAAAGTATGGACTTTGGTTGCTCTATCTGAAGGGTTAAATCCCCATCAGGAGCAAGTATATCTTGAGAAGATTACTATGTGTACATGGAAAAGTTGAGACTTTCAAAGCTATGCTTAAGTCCATCCAGATCCTACTTGCCACGGCTACATACCATGACTACGATATCTGGCGGTTGGGTGTCATGACTGCTTTTCTAAATGATGATTTGGAAGAGTGTGTCTATAAGTACACAGCCATAGGGCTTCGTAGACAGTGGGAGCAGCGGAAACATGTGCAAGATGTTTTATGTGATAAAGCAGGCATCGCGGAGTTGGAACGTCTGTTTTGATGTGGCAGTCAAAGAGTTTGACTTCATCAAAATAGTAGATGAACCTTGTATATACAAAAAGGCAGTAAAGAGTATGGTGGTGATCCTCGTACAGTACGTGGATGACATACTCTTGATAGGGAAGGAGTTTCCTTTGCTACGCTCGGTCAATCTCCGCTTATCACAAGGATTCTATATATAGGATCAAAGTGATACCTCCTAAATCCTGGGTTTTGGATCTATGAGATAGATCTAATTGAATGTTAGGATACTCACTAGTTGTAGTGAGATGGTATCAATCGATCCTGGGGAGAATCACTTAAAAGGTTCCAGGGTGATAAGGACGACTGAATGTCAGTCGCAGGCATTGTCAATACCCTCAGTGGAGGGACGGTATGCTGGAAGAGTTCCAAGCTAGATACTGTGACATACTAGACGATTAAAGGCAAGATACATAGTTACCAAGGATGCTACCAAAGAGGCAGTCTGGATATATAAGTTCATGAGATGAACTTCGTTCCTACCATTGTGTAACAATGGAGTTGTGGCTTTATGCCAAGGAACCCCGTCCCATCAGAAATCCAGATATAATTCTTAAGCAGTATCACCTGATCATGGAGATGGTTGATCTCCAGGAAGATTGAGGTTAGGAGAGTAGAAACAGAGAACAACAACGCGGATCCACTCACAAAGGCCTTTTTCCCAGTAGAGACTTTTATGGGATGGTTGAGTATGAGATACTTCAACCACAGCAAATTGTTGGGTATGTGATACCACAACAGATGGCCCTAGTGCAAGTGGGAGATTGTTAGTTATATGTATGCCCTAGAGGCCATTACTGTACATACGATGTATATTGTAATGGATGCTTGGGCATATATAGGGAGGACTTTCTTGCTCGACATGATAGTATGCTATCTGGTTGTACTCTATCTTAACATGTACTTTGATTGTCTCTATGTTACATGTTGATAAAGCCCTTAGGATATGTACTGGACTACTGGGACTATGATGACATCATATTAGTGAGGCCACGGTAGTCGACGAGTACATCCTATAACTGTTCCTAGTCGAGGGTGTATCGAGACAGGGCATCGATACACCAGAGTAGACTAGCGTATACGCATCTTGACCCATATGATGGGCGATGAATGATCCCATATCTATCGGTGTTTGACATCAAGGATGGTGTACGGGTGCTCAGTAGAGACTGGGTACATTGGACGGACTCGCCGAGAACTCCTAGATGGTATTATATCTCACGTCAGATGGCAGTTCTCCGGTGACACTGGTACAGAGTAGTCTGTTGACCCGAGATCGTCAAAGAGTCTTGTGTGATTCCCACTGTACTTTGATTTCCATCATACCACGTCCAAGAGGGCATGCAAAAAGGTGGCTTTTGGGTACAGTCCTGAATCACATGGAGGCAATGAGCGATACGAGGGGATTCGTCTCTCCCGGTATAGGGAGTTGATGTTGTGCTGTGTTCGATTAGCTATAACTGGAAATCCTTGGCCAGGGTTGCTGAGATTTAATGGTAAGTGTTATCACTAGTTTCTTGAACTGTTATAGACCTCAAATCGACACGACTTATCGAGCTACTAGGGTCTGACGTTTACCACCCCTAGGCGAGATACATATCAGACGACGAGACCGGACTGTACGGGAGTGTTACTGATTGGATTCATAGGAGAATGTACATGCTTGCTTGTTGATCTTCTGAGCACTCAATACCTGGGTGGCTGTTACGTTTAGCTGACCGCTTGCAGCTTGTGGGTGTTTGATATGATCATCACCTACTGCCGGCGTATTGACGATTCTTTAGAGTCCTACACAGAGGTTTCTTGACTCAGGCAAAACGGAGTAGGAGCACATATGTGATATGTGCGGGACCAAGGATAACGCGGTATGTCATACCGTAGTGGATTCTCGCGATATGAGATATCGGCCGGGTATATGTGATATAGCCGGGTCATTGTATTAGTCGGTTATATGCGATATAGCCGGATTGTCGGATCAAGTGTTGATTCGATAATTTAATGTATAATAATATATATGATATATTAAATTACATTAAATAATATTAGCTCACTAAAAGATTCTTTTTCTCACTCGGGTAATACATTGATATATATGCGATATATGTTAATTGTATTATTTTATATTGTTACGATAAATATTATATATGTGATATATAATATTGTAACATGATATGATAACTAATGCAACATGTTTAGTGGAGATTAAACAAGGTTAGGGTTTGTTTTGGGTTAGTTCCTTCTTGATGATTCTAGAAGGTTTCTTTTTGTTTTGTGCAAGATATTTTCCAATGACTCATGCTTTAACCCAACCCAAACCCTAGCCCTTGGTTAATTATCTACAAAGGTTTAGCAACCATGGTTGCATTATTCATCATTATCTTCTTTACATTATTCATCACAAAAGGATTCTATTATTATTCATCTTCTTCTTCCTTCTTCTTTTCATGGAAAAAGCTTACTAGCTTTTTTCCAAGTGAAGAAAATGAGTGAGAATAAGAAAATAAAAGAGAGCAAAAATCATACTTCATCATTCTCATCTATCCTTGCCCTTTATATGAGAGTGTTCACTATATTTTGTGTGTGTTAGCTTGTGTTAATGAAACTTCAAGGTAGATCATCTTTGTTATCGAAGATCGGAAGCAAGACTGCATCTTTCTCTTCGCGGAGCCTCTCGAGAGTCCGGAACACGATGATCGCAGCGAAGGGACCTCAACACGGAGCTTAAGAAGTGAAGGACCGGATCTACAAAGGTTGTAATCCCTCTCACTTAGTGTTAAAGTTTTTAACATGCTTGTTTTCGCATAAACTCTAGTTTAAAGATCCGGCTTTGGGTTGTTCGGCACGGATAAAATTTAAATCGGGCATGGTTGATGCCTCGTAGACCCTTGTGGCAGTGCATAGCAACCCTACAATAGTATGCTATCTGGTTGCTCTTTCTCTTAACATGTACACTTATAATCTCTCTATTACATATTGATAAAACCCATAGGGTGAGTACTTGATTACCAGGATTATGATGCGGATCATAGTAGTGGGGCAGAGGTAGTCGGCAAGTACATCCTTCAAATGTTCCTAGTCGTGGGAGTATCGAGACAGGGCATCGATACTCTAGTGTAGACTAGCGTATACGCTTCTCGAACCATGTGATGGGAATGGATGATCCCATATCCATTGGTGTTTGACATCAGAGATGGTATACGGGTGCTCAGTAAAGACTGGGTACACTGGACGGACTCGCCGAGAACTCCTAAATGGTATTATACCTAACGTCGGATAGCAGTTTTCTGGTGACACTAGTACAGGTTAGTCTGTCGACCCGAGATCGTCATAGAGTCTTGTGTGATTCCCACTGTGCTTTGATTTCCACCATACCACAGTCAAGAGATCGTGCAAAAAGGTGGTTTTTGGTTAAATTCCCGAGTCACATGGAGGCAATGAGCGATAGGAGGGGATTCGTCTCTCCCGGTTTTAGGAGTTGATGTTGCGCTATGCTCGATTGGCCATAACAGGAAATCCCTGGCCAAGGTTGCTGAGATCTACTGGTAAGTGTTATCAGTAGTTTCTCGAACAGTTGTGGACCTTGTATCGGCATGACTTATCAGGCTATTGGGGTCTGACGTTATACCACCCCTAGGCTGTGATATGCGACATATCTGACGAAGAGACCGGACTGTACGGTAGTGTTACTGAGTGGATTCGCAGGAGTATGAGTAGGCTTGCTTGTTGATCTTATGATCGCTTAATACCCAGGTGACCGTTACGTTTAGCAGACAACCTGCGGCTTGTAGGTGTTTGATATGATCATCAGCTACTGCCGGCGTATTGACGAGTCTTTAGAGTCCTACACAGAGATTTCCCGGTTCATGCGAAACGAAGTAGGAGCACATATGTGATATGTGCGGGACCGAGATTAATGCGCATATGTGATACCTCATTCTATTCTCACGATATGTGATATTGGTCGGTTATATGTGATATAGCCGGGTTATCGGATCAAGTGTTGATTCGATAAGTTGATTCATATGATATTAGTCGGTTGTATATGATATAGCCGGATTATTAAATCAAGTGTTGATTTAATAATTTAATGTATAATAATATATTTGATATATTAAATTACATCAACTAATATTAGCTCACTTAAGCATTTCTTTTTCTCACTTATGATACATTGATATATATGTGATATATGTTAAATGTATTGTTTTCTTTTTGCACACAAAATATATATGTGATATATATTATTGTGTCATGCTAGGTTATACATGAAACAAGGGTGTATGAAACGCACACCATGCAAGGGTTAATGTTAGGGTTTAATATTTATTATTAAGTAATTAAACATCATTTGGAATTAGTCATGGTTGAGCTTTGAGGAAGCTAGTAGAACCTTTGACTTAGTCCTCTTGTTTGTTTTTACTTAAGATATTTATTAACCCAACCTTCACACTTAGCCATGGTTTAGTCTCTACAAGGGTTAAGGCATGACATATACTCACCATGGTTGCATTTCTAACCTCATGAGTTTCATTCATCACCTTCTTCCTCATTTGAGAAAAAAGCTTGCTAGTATTTTTAAGTGATGAAATATTGTGAGAAAAAGAAATCTAAAGAGAGCCCAATTCCTATTTCATCATCCTCTACTATTAGCCATTTAGTTTAGGGTGTTTTTTTCACTAATCTATAATTAGTGAAGAGATAGCATGAGCTTGAGTCTCCTCGACGTAGATCATCTTCGGCCTTGAAGACTTCGAGCAAGTTTGCATCTTTCACCTTATGGAGCCACTCAAGAGTTCGGGAGATCATTACTCGCAGCGAAGGGACATCTACACGGAGCATTTGAAGTGAAGGACCGATCTACAAAGGTTGTATTCCGTATTCACTTAGTTGTAAAGTTGTTTACATATCGGTTCGTTCAAACCTCTAGTTAAGATTCTAGGGTTAGGTTCTTTAGAACGGCAAAAATTTGAAAACGGCATGGACGATACCTCCCGAAACCTTGCTGCCTTGCTAAGTAACCCTACAGGAATAGCTACCCGACGATAGGTATAATACCCACCAACAGTTCCCGATGAGTCTTGTCCAGTGTACTCATAACCTAATGAGCACCTGCATACTATCCCCAGTACGACGTACTAATGGCTGTGGGATAGACCATTTTCCCTGTTGGGATGAGAAGCGTATATACTAGTCTACTCTGGAGTATCGATGCCCCGTCTCGATAATCCTACGACTAGAGACCTGTATAGGATGTGCTTATAGACTACCCAGCCCCCACTAGTGTGACTGCCATCAAAACGCTGGTAATCAAGCAAAGATCCTAAGGGCTCTACCAATATGTATAAGCGATATGCTAAAAGAAACACATGCACATATTGAGGTAGAAACAAACCAGGTAGCATACTACCATTTCGAGCAAGACCGTTGCTATATCCGTGTATATCCCAATCACCCATTAAGTAATATACAATCTAGTATGATACAATAATGGTCTCCAGGGCATATATCACTAACATATTATCTCATTGTATTCGTATTTTTCAGAATATGAATATGGATATGTATATACGGTGGGGGCATTCTTGTAATTTTCACAAGACATGCTTCTAAAAGGAGGCACTTCATTATTAGATTTATTTATTTATGCAAATAGATTAATGAGGTGGAAATTGGAGATATTTGTGGCGTGGATGAAAGCATGGCTAAGTCATTTATTTATTCATTTGACTTTACTATTCAATCATGGTTGCTTATTTTCTTTGGAAAATAATCCATGCTTGATGATTGAAAAGACTTAGCCATTCTCTTTTCCTACACAACCTTAGCTCATTTGCATTTGTTCATTCTCTCTCCAATTTTTCTCTCCTCCTTCCTCAAACCCTAACCCTCACATGAGTTGTAAATCCTAGGATTATTGAGATAAAATACTTAATTTATTTTTTTCTACATCTTCTAAGTTGTCTAGTCTAGCAAACTAGATATCTTAGTTACCTCACACTTGAGATTGAAGTTTGAACCATAGGTTCTCGGGTGGATCATTTTCGACAAAGAGAAGACCGACAATCGAGTTCTATTCAAGCTTTCTAGGAGCTAAGAAGAGGAGAAGAAGATTCAAGCTTGAACCAAGAAGCTAAGAAGCAAAAAGAAGTCCCGAAGGACTTGATCGAGAAGGTATAACTCTCACCGAGTAGTTGGAAACCTTCTTATAGTTAGTCGTAGCTAGTTATGGTTTAATTATGATCCTGGATTGTCTTGGTCGATATTGCAAAGCCACTCTTTTGAAATAGAAAAAAATCGTTTTTTTGTGTATTCCGCCTCCCCGCGGACTCGCGGGGTACGCGACATCGACTTACAAAATTGGCCTCAAGATGGAGACTTGACCACTTCATCAAGCGTAGGATGAGAATTTGAATATGTTTAATGAAGGTTTCATGGTTATTTAAGAGAATTTTTGTGGGTGTTTGTGATTTAGGAGTTGGAGGTGGAGGACGTGGAGAAGGAGAAGAAAAAAAGGATAATGAAGGAGAAAATGAGATGATGAAGAATAAAATGGTTGCCAAGTCATACCCCCTTCACTCTCTCTCTCTCCCATTCCCAATATAATATTCTCATACCTCCATGTCTTCCTCTCTCACTCATTTAAAAAAAAAATGAAATAAGCATAAAACATAAATGAAAAAGAATAAAACCATTCATAAAATCACAAATGAAATGTTAACCCCCTCTTCATCATCATGTCATGGCACCATAAGTATGTTTTAACAAAAATAAAACTTAGTTTAGTGTAGTAATTAGTAAAACACAAATTAATTTTAATATTAAACTTATATGAATATAATTTATGCTAATTTATGAAAAGCCGAATTAAATAAATGCTCTCATAATTATAAATTCATGTTAACTTCCAATTACTTCCAAAAAATAGAAGTATATAATTATACCAATTTACGAAAACTCAAATCCATACCTGGTATATATCCGTAAAATTCAAAATAATATTTACTATTTTTCAGTAATATTACAATAATGTAAGGTTTTTGGTAATAATATACTTAGTTTGAGAAATGTTGTGAAAATTTTGATGTATACTTGTGGATTTTTTTTTAATTCAAAGCTATTTTGTAATATTTTATATCCATTTAAAATTATCTTCCTATGACCTAATTTTCTGGCTCAGCCATTTATTACAGGTCAACTATTCTTTAAAAAAGAAACTTTTCGTTAAAAAAGAAATTAAGCCAAACATTAATTGCTAAACCAATAACACACGATTTCTAATTGATGAAATGAAAAATTCAACGAAAATCGATACTGTTTTATTTAAAACATGATTTTTTGGTTTTTGTTGATAATTTTGGCATGACTGGGATCTCTCTCAACAGTTTTTCTCCCTCTTTTTCATAATGGTTAATTCTCAAAGTTATCAATGGTGGTGAGCTTATCAAAATCCTCGTGGAGGAACATCATCACAATCTTTCTGCTCGGTGCTCCCACTGTCGCCTCATAAGTCTCCTCGGCTTCCTTATCACTCTTCTTCAACACATCTGTCGCATCGATTCGGTGGATGTTCCATCCTGGTAGGGTACATAGACGATGTATCTTCTGTATCTGGTAGCATGCAAGCTTGAAAGTATTAATTTTCGTATCCTCTATTGCTTTAGCCAGCAGCAAATCTGCCTTCTCCTTATCGTCCGACCGAAAGTAGGGATCCATTTCCGGCACTCCGATTGCTCGATGGATCCCCCTAGAATAGTCCCATCTGTTCGGATCAAAATTCTCTTTAATCTCCTCGACCACGCCCATCTCCACCATCTTATCCACTCTGTACGAAATATACGACTGTAACACCGGTATCTCGACATGTACCCACAGGAAACAACACTCATAGTTGGATCTGAACTCTTTGTTGTTCCCATCAATCAACTCTTCGATGTAAGTATTGGAACCTCCGGCAATGATGGGAAGCCGGCCTCTTGCTGTGATGGACTCGATGAGCATAGTAACAACACGACGGAAGTCGGAAGCAGTGAAGTCTTCATCCGGGTGAAGGCAGCCAAGTAGATGGTGGGGGACGTCCGACCTCTCCTCCCATGTGACCTTGTTGGTGATGATGTCGAGGCCATGATACACCTGTATTTTGTCCGAGTTTATGATTTCCGCATCAAAGTTCTTGGCAAGATCGATCGCGAGCTTCGACTTGCCAGTTGCCGTCGCGCCCATCACCACCACTACCTTCTTCTTTTGGTTGCAAAACTTCATGGAAACCATGTTGAATATGATATTGGGAACTAAATCCGATCAAGTAAAAGAGGATATAACAGAGATGGAGTGAGAGATAACTGCGGATAAACAGAGTCACTTGGAGCACTAAATATATAAATGGAGCCACAAGAATAAACGTATACATGAACTATATCCTAAGCATATATTTTTGCCCGTATATTATGGGAGGCAACTGAACTTATATGCATTTTAAAGGCTACAACATCGAAGGCAACCGGAGTCAAATATCCATTTTAATGGAAACAACAACGAAGACTATGCAACACTAATTATGTTCCATCTTCAGAAATTGCTTCATGCATTGAATGTTAGGATAACATCCAAGGCTCAAGGTGTATTTGTTAATTGAACAATTAATGTAGCCATGCATGAGTGGAATCACATAAATAATTAAATTCCTCTCTTTGTAATATTTACATGTTCCTATAGAAATGAAAAATAACGAAAGTAGGCCTCCTGATAAATGGGTGCCGCTATTGACAGTGTATCGTATACCTGTACTATAGGTACGTACATGCTATGCATGTATTTAAAAAATTATCTAAAGATATATTTGAAAGGTTTTAGGCTTTTAGCTAAAATAGTAAAGAATTTTCAAAGAATTTAAGTTAAAAATATTTTAAAAATTATTCTTTTTGAAAATTTGAGAAAAATAATATAAAAGATTTTTAGTTCAAATTGTATTGATTTCCGGTAATTTTTTTTTAAGTTTTATAAAGATGTGAACAATTACAAAATTTTATTAGGGTATATGTTAAATTTCTTTTAAATTTTCTTACCAAGGGTCATGTTATCAATCAAATTGAGATTTAAATTGGAAGGACGCTCTCCTTGTGAATTAAAATATTAGAGATATACAAGCTTTTATTCTGAAGAATTTTACCAATATCCAGGGGAAATTAATTGACGACCGATCGGATCATGCGATCCCCACTGCTACAACTATGGCCAAAAGTATCGGGGAATTGGTCACGGTTACAACCATGACAAATTTACAGTCAAAGTTTCCATAGTTATGGTCACGGTTAAGAAGGTGACGAAACCAAAATTATGGTAGGCCACACAACCCTAGGGCGATAAAACCCAATCCCTTACCAAAAATACCCACTACTACAAATAAGGGTTGCCCCTACGGATATATCCGTAGGGGAAAAAAAACACCCTGTAGGTGCAAACGCCGTAGGTGCAAGTTGAAGCCCTGAACTTGTCCCTACGGATTTATGTGTAGGTCCCGTATCCCCTACGGAGTAGTCCGTAGGGACAAAAAAATTATTTTATTTACGGATTTTTAAAATATATTATTTGTACCTACGGATGAATCCGTAGGTCCAAGTAATAGCCCCTACGGACACATGCGTAGGTACATATCCATAGGGGCTTTTGTTTTCTCCTATGGATATATCCGTAGGGGCATTCCCAACCCCCTGATACTGAGATCAGGAGGGAAATATCAGTTATTCTGATATTTTGCCCCTACGGATTAATCCGTAGGTACATATTATCTGTTTTTTTTAAAAAGGGCTGCCTGATTTTTTCTCGCCCTGTGCACAATAATTTATACATCAATCAAATATAAAATTAATCATCACACAACATATATCGCAGTATTCATAATCACATCTCACGCATATAATATACAGAAGAAACCAAAAAACTGAATATGATATAAATATAAACCAATATCAATATCGTCCAAAATGTTTCAAAATGTAGTACAATATGTATCATATAAATAAATACATGTTTCAAAAAATAAGAATCAAAAAGCTACCCTAGCTCGATCCAGCTCCACCTTTGATAAACGCTAGAATCTGGCGCGCTTGCTCCTCGGTCAATAAACCATGCAATTCGGCGCGTGCGGGAGTCTGAGCGGGCTGTGGAGCTGGCGATGTGGTCTGCGCAGCAGCCGTCGAGGTAGTGGCTTGCGGAGCCGCGGCTGCGGGAGTCTGAGCGGGCGGTGGAGCTATAGGAGCTGTCTGCGGAACTGCAGCCGATGTAGTGGCTTGCGGAGCCGCAGCCGAAGGAGATGTGTGTGGAGGCTCGGCCGAAGGAGATGCATGTGGAGCTGTCTCCAATGTTTTAGCACACAACTCTCTGAAAAAACAACATAGATCGTTGATTACTAGACCAACCGATTCGGGGAGAGAAATCCTGAGGGCTAATTGAAGAAGGTGCTCCACGATAACATGGTGATCATGACTTTTCATCCCATCGATCTTGCCCTTCACAATTTTTATTTTCTTGCTGAATGATCCTGAGAAACCTGTGGGAACTTTCAAATCATGCAACACATGCAGGAATATTTTCTTCTCCGGTTGTGACATATGATAAGCGGCATTGGGAAGTACAAACTTGCCCGGTTTACCCGCTACCGGTCTAGGGTGCAATTCACTTCTTATTCCCCACTCTTGTAGATCCATCCGAACATTCAGGTTGTCTTTCGATTTCCCGTCTTTACAAAGAAGCAAGTTAAGTATGTGCTCTGATACTCCCTTCTTTATATGCATGACGTCCAGACAATGACGCACTAAATTTGTAGACCAGTACGGATGCTCGAAGAAAATTCTTAACTTGTTCCAAAATGGTGGTTTGACCTGTTTTGTCGGATCCATCCCGAAGGTCACATTATTGTAACCATCCCATTTAGCAGTCACGTCCTCTCCGGACAATGGGGATGGAGATCCAAGAAGCTCCTGATGACCATCAAAGTGAACCGTGTCTAACCTATAGGGGTGGTCTGGAGGCAGGAAACGTCGATGGCCGCAATAACAAACCTTCCTGCTAAAATTCAAGAATTTCGATATTGTGTGTTCATGGCTATGAGGACATGCTTTGTGACCATGTACGGACCAACCTGATAGCATTCCATACGCAGGAAAGTCATTAATTGTCCACATTAAAGCCGCACACAGTATGAAGGTTGTATTTGTGTTTGCATCATATGTCTCTACACCATCAATGAACAAAGATTTCAACTCCTCGATCAGAGGTCGGAGATAGACGTCAATATTGTTCCCCGGTGAGTTTGGTCCGTCGATAAGAAGAGGCATCATAACGTATGATTGGTCCATAGCCAACCAAGGCGACAGATTATAAATTATCATTACAACGGGCCATGTGCTGTGACTTTCAGCCATATAGTTGAATGGGCATAAGCCATCAGTAGCCAGTCCGAGCCGGACATTGCGAGGATCGCTACTGAATATTGCGTGCCTCCTATCGAAATCCATCCATGCCGGTGAATCTCTTGGATGGCTCATTTTTCCATCTTCACTTGGAGGAGCACGGTGATGCCAAATCATTGCCTCGGCTGTTTTCTTGCACCTGAATAGCCTCTGTAGTCTCTGTGTTATGGGAAAGTATCATGCTATCTTGACAGGTATATCAGGCTTCTTATCAGAATCTTTCGCCTTATACCTGGCCACTTCGCATGTTGGACACTCTTTCAAATCTGAATTCTCTTTCCGGTACAACATGCAATTTTTAGGACATGCTTGAATCTTCTCGCACTTTAGACCCAAATCAGACATCATCTTCTGGGCTCCGTACCAGCTGTCGGGCACGTTATTTCCCGGAGGAATAGAATCTTTCAAGAACGAAAGAAGCATTGTGAATGACTTGTTGCTCCATCCATTTAGGCACTTAATCTGGAAAAGTTGGACGAACCATGAGAGGGTGGAATACTTCGCATTCTCATAAATTGGTTTCCTAGCATCATTCATGAAATTTTCATATTTATCCGCACGCGGTCCTTGACCGGAAGGAATGTCATTTTCGGTACGAATAGATTCACCTAGGGCAGCCTCTACTATATCCTCCATTTCTTCTGATGGAAATAAATTACCGTCTTCTCCTTCCGCCGCATTACCGAATTCTTCTTCTCCTGCCGCATTATCGTGTTCTCCTTCTTCTTCTGCCGCAGTACTGCATTCTTCTCCTTCCCCGTGATATTTCCAAGTTGTATAAAGTCTAGTAAACCCATATTTTACAATATGAAGCTCTGCCAATTCTACCTTCTGCCAGTACTTATTGCCACATCTATCGCACGGGCAGAGAATCTTCTCTATTATGATCTTATTATGTGCGCGTGCAAATTCAATGAAAGCAGCAACTCCTGCGACAAACTTAGGTTGCATACGTTGTTGCCAATCCATATACATCCATTCCTTAACTCTGACGTACTCATGGGCCATGTTAGACTGTATAACATATAAATTGTAGGTTATGGTGACTATATTAAGAAATATAAGAACGGGATAATTACTGACAAAGGAGAAAATCCGTGTATATTCTTTGTGTGTGCGTTTGTCGTTGAAAAGAATAAATTATCGCACGTATGTTAACCGATAGGCGGGGACCATATATGAGTATCGATGAAAATATGAAGGTTTCATATTATCATCGAGTATCATATATTGGTTTTAACTTGAACATCTCGAATCACTCTCTAATTATGCGTTTGTTGTGTATTCTTGTTGTATGTGTGTGTTCCGGCTGTCGGGGGTAAGGCTTCTATCCCATTAAGAATGTATAGAGCGAACACCCATCACTTGTGCTTTCAACCGTTTCAAGTAAATTTCGGCAGCACCTCCCCGCTGTTCTCTGAGTACACTGTAATAGAATAGATAATCATTTCAAAGCTGTGAAACAACGTTGAAATGAATATCTAATATATCTTTGTACACAGAGAACCAGCGGAAAGGTACCGACGAAATATCTCGAAACGGATGAAAACACAAGTGAATGAAGGTGTTTGCTTTATACATTCCTAACTTGTCCACACGGGACAAATCTATCGGTTACCATACGATTGAATTTTCTCGTCGCATAGACTATACGACTGTTGTTAGTATCGAGCTATATTGTCCGATATTTAACAACCTTCGTATAGTTCTATTTCACGACGAACATCGCACGTATGTTAACCGATAGACGGGGACTAAGTGGCGCTTTTAGTTTCATATATGAGTATCGATGAGAATATGAAGGTTTTATATTATCATCGAGTATCATATATTGTTTTTAACTTGAACATCTCGAATCACTCTCTAATTATGCGATTGTTGTGTATTATTGTTGTATGTGTATGTTCCGGCTGTCGGGGGTAAGGCTTCTATCCCATTAAGAATGTATAGAGCGAACACCCATCACTTGTGCTTTCAACCGTTTCGAGTAAATTTCGGCAGCACCTCCCCGCTGTTCTCCGAGTACACTGTAATAGAATAGATAATCATTTCAAAGCTGTGAAACAACGTTGAAATGAACATCTAATCTATCTTTGTACACGGAGAACCAGCGGAAAGGTACCGACGAAAAATCTCGAAACGGATGAAAACACAAGTGAATGAAGGTGTTTGCTTTATACATTCTTAACTTGTCCACACGGGACAAATCTATCGGTTACCATATGAATGAATTTTCTCGTCGTATAGACTATACGACGGTTGTTAGTATCGAGCTATATTGTCCGATATTTAACAACCTTCGTATAGTTCTATGTCACGATGAACATCGCACGTATGTTAACCGATAGACGGGGACTAAGTGGCGCTTTTAGTTTCATATATGAGTATCGATGAGAATATGAAGGTTTCATATTATCATCGATTATCATATATTGGTTTTAACTGTATGTCTACGCTAGCGCCCCGGCAGTCTACAGACGCCAAATGCGGAACAAAAACTTTTAAACTGGCGCTATCGTATACTTTAACCCGGATCTGCCATTATTGCTAAACTAACAAACTGTAAAGAGTGTAGAAAGGTTATACCGAACGATCCGAGTCCTTCGTTCTTTAACCATCATCCCACGCTCCGTTGCGGCTGCTTCGATCTCGTCGATCTCTAATTCCTTTGTCGAGGTGGCACCACATCACCGATTCTTTAAACGGGCTCCCGCCTCTGACTTGAGGCAACTCGATCGTCAAGTTTGCTAAAAGAGACGACCAAGAATGATGTAGAGAATGAGTAGATGACTTTGTCTCACTTCGTCCAAGTCCGTGGACGATCGGTAAATGAAGCTGCCATTTTTATCGGGTGATGGAATGAAAGAGGTAATGAAATTTCCATGCACCCTTAACCATAGTCTTTTCTCTCCAAAAATGAAATCATTCTCTCTCTCTCTCACACAAAGGGGCCGGCCACTATTTGTAGAAGAGGGAGGTGATGGTAGGAGCAAGAGGGGGGTGACCATAAATAATGAAACTTATCTTTAACATTAAAGAAAAAACAATGAGTCACTAATACAATGAACCTTTAATAACCTAGTCACCAAAAGCATTAATGACACCATTAATGCACTAATGACTCACTAGCCTCATCACCACTTCTAGAAGCTTCTAGAATGATGACTCACCTCAACTGAAGAAAAGATAAATCCGTCTTTAACTGAATGTTAAAAGACGGCTGATAGAAAACTGGAAACTGGCAACTTCCAAAAGTGATCCTGAAACGACTTTCAGGATAACCCCGAAACTGTATAAATATACCCGCATTTGTATTACGACCGAATACAAATGTAACTGAGACAAAGATATTATACCTACTCAATATAATACTCGGATCCGGCTTAAACAAAAGCCGACCAGTATCATCTGTCCGAAAATCGACACGTGCATTTTCCGAACCCTGCCATAAAACCATACGGCCTCTACAACGTTTCGCCCGAACTTGGGAAACTGTCTGTGGGGGACTCTAATGACTCGTCAGTACCCTGGCAGTGGGTTTAACCACAAACCGTCAGCGGCACTAGCAATGCGTAACGGCTGCCCATGGACTGACCTCAAGGGATGCCGATGAGCGCACTCATCCGGAAAGTCCTACTGAGCCTAACAGTGACAATGTATATACAGTCCGGTCCGTTCGTCTATGAGTATCGCATATCTGCCTAGGGGCTAGTAACGTCAGACCCCCAAGAGCAGTATAAGTCGTGTCGGAGTGAAGCCCAATAACACCCTGAGATACTACTGGAGTACCTACCAGTAAATCTCCTGCCACGGCCATGGGCTATGTGTAATGGCTCTCCTAGACACAGCACGATCTCTCCCCCAATACCAGGAGAGACGAATCCCCTGCCGATCCGCTCACGTCCCTCCATATGGCTCAGGACTGTACCCAAAAACTACCTGTTTGCACGACTCCTTTGAGCCGTGGTAGGGTAGAAATCAAAGCACAGTGGGAACTCACACGAGACAAATGACGACCTCAGGTCGATGAACTAACCTGTACACATGTCACCAGGGAACTGCTATTTGACGATAGATATAATACTAACTAGCAGATTCCCGGCGAGTCCTGTCCGGTGTACTCATAACCCAATGAGCACCTGTATACATCTTAGGTGATCCAACTGACACCAGTGGCTTGTGAGACCGGCCACCGCCCCTCGTCGGGGACTCGACTGTACACACTAGTCTACTCCGGAGTATCGATGCCCTGTCTCGAAACTCCCACGACTAGGGACCACAATTAAGGATATGCGTATAAACCACCCAACTCTCACGTATATGATCGCCATCATACTGTTGGTGGTAAAGCAAGATCCTAAGGGCTCTATCAAAGTGTAACATGTAATCAGTCACCTGATCATGTACACGACTGATAAAGGCAAACCAGATAGCATACTATCATCTCGAGTAAGACTGTCCTACCGGTATAGGTCCTCCGCAATCATTGCAATCATGTACCTGTGATCCAATAATTGACTATGAGGGCACTATCTCCAACAATCTCCCACTTGCACTCAAGGCTAATTATTGCGATGTCGACTACTCACAGCCCGTGTGAAACCGAACATCCAACTCCTCTACTAATCAGTATCACAAAGCCCGTTTGCAAAACTATTGTGTTCGAGAAATAGCCTTAGTGAGTGGATCCGCCTAGAAGTTTCTTTCTATATCTCTCTAAATCTCAAGTTCGCGGAGAAAGCCATCTCCCGAATAGAGTAATACCTGTCTTAGAATATGTCTGGATATCTGATGGGACCTAGTTCATAAATGAACTCCAAATCCAAACTTCTTAGACTGTATCGATCACTGAACCTAATCAGTATCGGGCACCATGCCACCCACAGTATCCTCTTGGACCACCTGTCCATAATACTGTCCCTCTTCGTCAGAGGGAAAAACTATAACTCTGACAATCTCTCTGTCAACCATGTCACCTTTGAAGCCTGGAATGATAACCGTCTCCCGAAGGAGGCTGCCGTCATCAAATCCGTAGAACATGTACTTATGTTCTAAAACTGCTTCCTTATGTTTCTCCAGGATTGGATTAATACAAACTTATTGCATCTAGTGCAAAACCAACATTTGGTGTGGTACTTGACATCTCATGATTGACTCAATTGCCTAAGCAAGTGATCTGCCAATCATGCACATCCCTCTCCCCTTTAGTCTATACGACACCTTTAGAGAGGGTGACTCCATCATCTGCAGGTACACCACCATGCTAGGAGTCAACTATTCCAAAAAACCATTAGAATATCTGTCAAAGTACCCACATTGGGAAACTACCCAAATCCAGATCTAAAACCATAGATCTAGAAACCAGAATGTCAAATATTATATCCATATCCCGTCTGGAGAAACAACTGTGTGACGACCACAGTACAACCGATCGTAGTATAGGAATTTTACTTCCTACTCTGTGTATGTCATCCAGATACCATGACATCACACCCTACTACCTTCTTAACTGATCCATCCCCTATTCTGATTGAAGTCAAACCCATGACTGTCACATCAAAATTAGATGATCTATCTCCGCTATAACTGCTCAAGTCTATAAATAGATATAAGCATCTTGCCCACTATGCTTCTGCTGCTCCCACTGACTACGACAACCCTCCTACCGGGTCTCATATCCTGGAACAACAGTAGTGTCAAGTCTGGGTAGATAAGAACCTCCCTGTCACCGTCCTTGAGGCTACCGGAGTACCTCTCGGGTGTCTGAGGTTACCCACCAAATCTGCGGAGTGGCTATTGGAATGTCAAACCTGATTGAATGTATAGGTCCTATTAAATTTTCCGTAATCGTTCGCGGTTCTGGA
Source organism: Agapanthus africanus (assembly GCA_030015575.1). Lineage (NCBI taxonomy): Eukaryota > Viridiplantae > Streptophyta > Magnoliopsida > Asparagales > Amaryllidaceae > Agapanthus > Agapanthus africanus. The sequence continues at coordinate 243,650,735 of JASDDO010000012.1, forward strand.
ATCACTTCCAGTTCTACCATACTCCCACTACTGTTTTCTGAAAAAGATCCATTTTACTAAAACTGTGGCGAGTCAAGAACAATATCACTATTGATCTTCAAAATGGTAGAATATCAACCCTCATCATAGTCAGGGTCAACCCACAAACAGCCATTACAGAAACGTGCCCTGAGTTATCCAGAGTCTGGTTTTAAGCATAAGCTGGACAACTCCCCGTACCTCAATATCTTTTAAGGTACGAACTATTCTATATCCAATATAGAAACTTTGGCACTAATTTAATTGGAACCAGATTCAAATCATGCAACTGTCTCCAGTGCATATCAATGTCACGACCCAAAAGAGCACGTGACTGGCCCTTGGACCATATGAAGTCTATAGGACCCCATCTGATCCAAGTAAGCCAAAAGCCCAGCAATCTAAAACCATTTAAAGAGTAAATAAGGAAAACTGTTTTTGAAAAGTAAGGAAATCATGTTTGGAAATCAAAGTTTTTAAATAACTAAGCCGAATATGCATTTTTTTAAAATGTGTAACCTTTCCTGAAAATTTCGGCAGAGTTTCCTTTGTAAAAACTGGCCCCGAACGGGGTACAACAAGAATAATATATATGAAATGATAAAAGGCATCCCCAAGCGGGAGCTAGCTCTTCGTCCATCGACGGTCACAACCACGCAAGCAATAATAATATACAACGCCAAAGGGCGAGGATCAAAACCCAAAAAAAAAAGAAACTCAAAACAGCCAGAAAACCGTAATACTACTAGCGCGACTCTAAGGTCGAAATAAAACAACACTGTTTTCTAAGTCTGAAACAAAAAACAAGTTTTTGGTTGATGGACAATTCTAGATACAATGAATAATACCAATACAATAGCGGTTCTGATACAAACGAACCCACCTAACCAAGCAAGTCACCCGATGGAAGCAGTGTGCCCGAAATGCCGCTAAGGAATCTGTACGGCAAAAACCTGCAAGAACTGGGGCACAACGGGGGTGAGTTGCCAACTCGTGAATAGAGATATATCTACAAGCAGAGATCGAATGCATGACCCATCCTAGGTCAATACGATCAGATATAAATAAACCTCAATATGAATAAAGCTGAAACATGCTAAACTGGCAATGTAATCTCTATACATGAGTGTAATGCCAAGAGCTCGTGCTAGTGCCTCAGGTAATAGCATGTCAAGAATATGAGGTATGATCAATGTAGTCAAATCTGCACACACGTGGATCCCGTCCACTCGTCACCCACTGACAATAACCATGATGCAAGTAAATATCATAACCTGTGCATGGAAATATGAGGATATAATCCACCCGTGTCCCTCGCGACACATCAAAATCATGGAACCAGGGTGCCCAGCATCGACACCCGAAAACATCATGAAAACCGTGCCCAGCATCGACACGTAAATCCTCATATATCGGGCTCCGTCAGTCCGGATCGGCCCGCGGGCTCTGTCTGCGGTATCGGCCCTCGGCCCCGGCAGTATGCCCAAACATCTATCGATTCTGGTCGGTATCCTCCGGATAACCGCCAGGTCTAACCAATCACCGGTAGGTGCTCGCTCGCCTCCAGGCTCAATCGGCAAAGCTCATCGATCATCTTGCCGAGGGGAACCATACCGGGTCCACCATGTACCCGCAATCGGCTCATCCACTCCTCGATTCGGGTTACACATGTCGCTCTCAGCACCGAGAAAACACATGGTGGACGCACTGAAATATCATATCAAGGGTAACCGGGTTTTTAAAGTAATGATATATTCTCTTTTTAAAACACCCTCAGTTCCCAAATCCAGAAATATCATAGAAACAACATATCTCAATGCGTAAAATCAAGCATGAAGCATGCTACATGTGAAGGAATGTATGTACATCATCATGTCATGCAAGGATCATATACTGAATGCAATAGTACTACAGTGTAGTGACATGGCAATTATCGATGATAAGTGTGTGAGCCGGCAACAAGTGTACGTGGAGCATATGCATCATCGATAATGGTGCTGGTGTCCTAGCAGCATGACTGAATATCACAACAATACAAGCGATGCAATGCAGATAGCAGGAATAATGCGGAAACGAATAATCAACGCAAAACACAGAACCTGCCTCACAAGATATGTCATGTAACCTTGCCTTTTGAAATAAGACGAATCAGGGCTTTTGGTAAAGTAAGGGCTACGGTGTTTTAAGAAAAGATGCATCATTTGAAAATATCCGTATAACCCTTCTGCTTATCTTTAAAATATCCCCGATTCGTTACTTTTGAAATAGGTATGACTCGGTCTAGTCCAATGCCCACTAAGAAATCTGGACCGGAGGGGTATGAAACCACCTAATCTGAGTCAATATATAAGTATAGATATGATAGTCGGTGATCTCGCCTCAATAACATATCGTATGATATCCTCGAATCATGAGGGCGGATCTATCATCAATATCGGCTCGTACGGTAAATCGTCGTATGGCATCCCAATAGCTGGGTAGGGGTCAATGTCACACTATCTCATCACATATCAGGTATCACCATCATCAGATCACACATCTGGGGTACTACTGTAAGTCTAGTACAAATCGATACCATCTATAAAAATATGAATGCGGGTAAAGCACATGTCCAAAGGCCCGCTAAACTATCATATCGCACCTCAAAAGGCGACTGTGTCACACCGCCGATCTCACGGCCTCACATCAAGTAACACCTCAAACCCACGTATCATCACCAAACCCGTATATGAACACATAGTCCCATACCCATGTGTAGATATACGCACTAACATATGAGAGAATGAATGCAAGAATGTGTGTAAATATAAGGGTAAGTATAGGTATGAGTGCAATCGCTACCCTAGGGTTCGCACTATACTACACCCAAAGATCTCAGCATCAAGAATACCATTATTACTATCAATGATCCTAACCACACATAATAATATACGTGTGTATACGTATTCGTATAAAACACCACGGACTGCGGGGGTGCTATACGCCATCCACCCGACTTCTCCCCGTAGATATAAATCTACTCACCTTGCTTCTCATGTGTCGGTGCCGATGTCGCCATCTTCATCTTCTTTGCCTCAACATCTCGTAGGGTACCTACAAGTATATCACAACGCTAAAGCACATGAAAATCACATCGGAAACCAAAATAGCACACGCTACCCGCATAGGTAAAAACCTATCGACTCGCATGTAAACACAATCAATATTCACTTGTCGTTGACGTCCAAACGCCATCCGACAGGAATGAATCCCCAAATACCAAAATCCATGCTAAATCAAGTCGTAAAACATACACCAACATAGGAAAATCAACCCAGATTTCACCCTAGATGGAATCAGTCAAAACTAGAAGTACCCAGGGTCAATACTAGAGAAAATGGGGGCATGCACAGAAAACGAGGCAATTCCTTAAAATACCTTATTTTAGAATTTTCCATAATTTTTCCCCATTTATCTGTATTTAATTATACCAGAATATTAAAATATTCATTAAAATAATATTAAATTATAAAATTTCCCAAAAATCATATTTTATTATTTTGAAGACGTTACAATCTACCCCCCTTAAAGAAATTCGGTCCCCGAATTTAAATTTAAACCCCCAAATACTAAAATATTTCAATACAAATTCCAAGTCATCGGTGCTCCGAAATCATCTATACATAAAACATCATAGCGCAATGCATGCGCATGAGTACTGAGCAGATAACTCAAAAGCAACACTCCATCAAGCATCCGCAATCATCGGAGTCATGGTAACGACACAATGTCAAATCCAATACAAAATCAATTTGATATGGACCAAGACTATACATGTAGACACCCAATCTATACATGTAATTAGCTGATGCAATTGTATGCCAAATCTTTTTAAGTCGCTGTGTGATGCGCGTAACACTGCACAGTGGCGGACGTTTCTCATAAGAAAATAACTATATATGTGTATATATATCCTTTGTTTAATAAGCACGTTCCACCATTTTGAAAATAATCAGAAGGGTTTCCTTGTTTTTAAAACGTTTTGTGTCATATCGGACACGTAGGTATATACTGAGACTATAGCTCGCTTTTCGGAAATCCCTTCGATAACTATCGATGCATGCAAAATATATCCAGGCACTGTCCACTGACTAGTCCTGCTTAGTATGAAAGAAAATATCCCACATCATAAAAATGTACTGCTCCAAAAGGAATAAATTCCAAAAATGCACATAACACCACCCTGTGCGTATGACGCGCACGGAAATCAAAATCCATATATGCGCTAAACATGTGCACAAAACAACATCTAGGTGCAACGGGTGTGCACGAAGCATCTGTCATAGGCAACATGTGTGCCTGACAGCCAAAACAGGTGCATCTGACATGTACGAAGAATCTCGATTTAGTACATCTGGTGTGCCCCAAAATCGTATCTCAAAACATACGCCCAACATGCGCGAAAATCCAAATCGGTGCATCCATCATGCACGAATGAAAATCTAGACCCTGCGCACTCAATATGCACGGAATCACAAAATCCAATAGCAACGTCGAATATGCGTAAGTCCAGTCAAAAGCACGGAATGCAAGAATCCACATCAATATCACAATCAAAATCGACATACCGGAAATCATCAAATCGAAGTCAGGTGCAACCGTAATGCACAAAATATAAATCCGGTGCAACAAAGGCACAAAATATAAATCTGATGTGATATACGCAAGAAACATAAAACTGGTGCGACAAATGAACGAAGTATAGAACTGGTGCATCCCATGCACAAATACCAAGCAATAACTCAAATACATAAGCAGCAACACCAAGTGTATCCAGATATGAAGAAAATCATAAACGTGTGCAGCTGCGGGCACAAAACACATATCGATGCACTACAAGCACATATAAGCTATACCGAGTGCAAAATCAAAACACTAAAATTACATGAAACTCTGCTGGAAGCGTAAATCAAATCACCAGCATAAAATAGGCATGAAATCGCAATCAACAGCTCAAGAGTAATAACTATGTACAAGGTATAAATACCCAGTAGGTGCAACCATGGTGCACAAAATCAAATATCATGAAACTCAGTCATCAAGACTAAATCATGCGAATAGATCGCCCAAAATACCGAAATCCAAAGCAACGGATACATGATAATCAAATCACAAAATCACAAATCATAATTACCGTTGTCGGTATACCCTCCTTCAGGGTCGAGAAGGTACCGGTACATCCGATGCTAGCGGCGCAAGATATCTACTTGCCTCTTGCTCGCGGCTGGCGTCCTCTGCCTCTGGTTCCTGATCCTTCCTGTAGATTACCAACTCGCAATCCATCGACTCATCGGCCCGGTCAGGTGTGCTGACAGGAACGATTCCGTTCTTGCACTTCCCTGGTCATCTCTCGGTCAATCCTCACGACCGCTCGTAAAGCAGCACATTTCTGGCGCCGACCTCGGGTCCTCTGAATGCATATCACACATCCGATCCTGGGTGCAACTCTTATTGCAGCAGTGTACTGGAAGGAATCCTACTCAAGGTCTCTTCTGATCTTGCCTAAGCCAAACTGTAAGGAGGCTGGTACTCTGGCGTAATCTTTTCTCGCTCTCTGGACCTCTGCGTCCTTAGTACAACATCCCCTCGGAAGCTGGTCGCATCTCTGCGCCTCTGTATGCATGTCCGGCCTTTAATCTTAACGGGGTGTAGTAACAGCTCGTCTGCCTCTCGCACGAACTTCTTGTCCCGCTTGTCTGTATCATCGACCATTCGACGTCGCGTCTTTATCTGCACACTGCAATGTCCTCGGCTACGGTCCATCCGAAGTCTCTAACACGGACTCGAAATCACGAACTCGGTATCTTCATCACTCCGTAGAAGATATCTAGCCGAACACGTCCTCAACGTGCATGTCACATCTCTGATGTCAGCGGAGTGGAACGTCATCTCATCGAAATCTCGTGCGAACTCTTTACTCCACCTTGCTCAAATATCGACTGATTCGGACTCATCTCATCGTGGCTACACGAACTGCGCTCCGACGGCTATGCTCACATCTGGAGTCTCCCAAGCAGTGTCCCATCACAATATCCGAAAGATGTCGAACCATCCGATCGACTCGTCAGAACCTCATGATCCCCCAAGAGCTCACATCTCGGGTACAGTTTAATAGTATCGAGTACATGCCACAGCGTCGGTGGTCCAGCCGTAGAAGGGCAAACCCAAGCCTCACTAATGGCGCCGAGGAACTGCCGCAAACCCTAAGGTTCAAAGGCTTTCACACGGTCATTAAGTCGAGTTAGGGTTTCATTCTTCTAGAGGGTCCATAGAATCACCTGCATGTCTTTCCGTATACTTTAAACTTGGAAAATAGGTTCCTGACATTCGATCGTCTCAATCAACTCTCAACGAATCTGCATGAAGTCGCCTCTAGCTGGAATCAATCCACCTGATAACCTCGCATCGGGGTAAGCGAACTCACCACACGTCCTAGTCATTCATCCTCGGTGACTAGCGACTCACCATCATATCTCAAGAATATGCTCATGCTGCAGTAGCTCCAATCATCTGGGTGATATCTCATCATTTGCAGCAACAACTGGCTCATACGCCTGTACGCCGAACAACGCCTCAATCCCCCAGAAAAGGCGATACATAAGCGGTCATCTCAGAATCGGTCTGCTCTAGATCTGAGCAAGACTCTCCACACTGGAGATCTTGAACACAACTGGGCCCGCTCCGGCGCAAAAATCGGACGAATCACCTTCGTCTCTCAAATCGGGTAGACTAGCTATCATCTGTCGCATATCTACCTGAAAGCTCCGGCAATCTCATCTCGTAAGCTCCGAAAGCAACATCCTGTCAATCTCAGCAACAGCTGGTCCATCTGTCTGCACGGTAGGCGACATCACAATCTCTGAGGTATGCTGTACATCAACAGTCCTCTCTCAACTGGCAGCTCTAACAATGACCCGATCATCCGGTGCAAGACCAAGCACTTGCCTCCACTAGAGGTCACAATCCACAATACCAACTCGAGACGTTCTCATGTCACCAGAAAACACAATGGTCGGCCCTCGTACCAAACGAGCTCACACCGGCCGTAACCCTAGCAGCAGCCCAAACTGCGCTCAAACATGGTGACAGGAACCTCAATCGAGTATCAAGAGAGCACACCAGTGGCAAGAAAGGAAACAACAGATCCAGAGTGGATACATGATCATAGGAAGGAACAACATCAATGAAGGTATGATCATGAAACTAATAGAATCGGGGATCTCAAATGGATGTATAATCCAGGATATGAAGAGAATCACTGATCTCGAAAGTATGTACATCCTAAGGTTCCTTTAGCGGAGTGTCGTGTCGTAAGTTTGCCGCGGAACATACCAACGGTACGTCACTCTACTTTAGTCACCTATTCCATCAACCAAGGGTCATCCTACACGACGAAAGTTCGGGTTTACACCCCCTCGACCAAGTCTAAGTTCCGTAAGGTCAAGCCTAAGTTCCGCATATAAATAACGCCCTAGGCTCCACATAGTCAAACTTAGACTCGAACCAAGGTCAACCTAGCGCTCTGATACCAACTTTGTCACGACCCAAAAGAGCACGTGACTGGCCCTTGGACCATATGAAGTCTATAGGACCCCATCTGATCCAAGTAAGCCAAAAGCCCAGCAATCTAAAACCATTTAAAGAGTAAATAAGGAAAACTGTTTTTGAAAAGTAAGGAAATCATGTTTGGAAATCAAAGTTTTTAAATAACTAAGCCGAATATGCATTTTTTTAAAATGTGTAACCTTTCCTGAAAATTTCGGCAGAGTTTCCTTTGTAAAAACTGGCCCCGAACGGGGTACAACAAGAATAATATATATGAAATGATAAAAGGCATCCCCAAGCGGGAGCTAGCTCTTCGTCCATCGACGGTCACAACCACGCAAGCAATAATAATATACAATCCAAAGGGCGAGGATCAAAACCCAAAAAAAAAGAAACTCAAAACAGCCAGAAAACCGTAATACTACTAGCGCGACTCTAAGGTCGAAATAAAACAACACTGTTTTCTAAGTCTGAAACATAAAAACAAGTTTTTGGTTGATGGACAATTCTAGATACAATGAATAATACCAATACAATAGCGGTTCTGATACAAAAGAACCCACCTAACCAAGCAAGTCACCCGATGGAAGCAGTGTGCCCGAAATGCCGCTAAGGAATCTGTACGGCAAAAACCTGCAAGAACTGGGGCACAACGGGGGTGAGTTGCCAACTCGTGAATAGAGATATATCTACAAGCAGAGATCGAATGCATGACCCATCCTAGGTCAATACGATCAGATATAAATAAAGCTCAATATGAATAAAGCTGAAACATGCTAAACTGGCAATGTAATCTCTATACATGAGTGTAATGCCAAGAGCTCGTGCTAGTGCCTCAGGTAATAGCATGTCAAGAATATGAGGTATGATCAATGTAATCAAATCTGCACACACGTGGATCCCGTCCACTCGTCACCCACTGACAATAACCATCATGCAAGTAAATATCATAACCTGTGCATGGAAATATGGGGATATAATCCACCCGTGTCCCTCGCGACACATCAAAATCATGGAACCAGGGTGCCCAGCATCGACACCCGAAAACATCATGAAAACCGTGCCCAGCATCGGCACGTAAATCCTCATATATCGGGCTCCGTCAGTCCGGATCGGCCAGCGGGCTCTGTCTGCGGTATCGGCCCTAGGCCCCGGCAGTATGCCCAAACATCTATCGACTCTGGTCGGTATCCTCCGGATAATCGCCAGGTCCAACCAATCACCGGTAGGTGCTCGCCCGTCTCCAGGCTCAATCGGCAAAGCTCATCGATCATCTTGCCGAGGGGAACCATACCGGGTCCACCATGTACCCGCAATCGGCTCATCCACTCCTCGATTCGGGTTACACATGTCGCTCTCAGCACCGAGAAAACACATGGTGGACGCACTGAAATATCATATCAAGGGTAACCGGGTTTTTAAAGTAATGATATATTCTCTTTTTAAAACACCCTCGGTTCCCAAATCCAGAAATATCATAGAAACAACATATCTCAATGCGTAAAATCAAGCATGAAGCATGCTACATGTGAAGGAATGTATGTACATCATCATGTCATGCAAGGATCATATACTGAATGCAATAGTACTACAGTGTAGTGACATGGCAATTATCGATGATAAGTGTGTGAGCCGGCAACAAGTGTACGTGGAGCATATGCTTCATCGATAATGGTGCTGGTGTCCTAGCAGCATGACTGAATATCACAACAATACAAGCGATGCAATGCAGATAGCAGGAATAATGCGGAAACGAATAATCAACGCAAAACACAGAACCTGCCTCACAAGATATGTCATGTAACCTTGCCTTTTGAAATAAGACGAATCAGGGCTTTTGGTAAAGTAAGGGCTACGGTGTTTTAAGAAAAGATGCATCATTTGAAAATATCCGTATAACCCTTCTGCTTATCTTTAAAATATCCCCGATTCGTTACTTTTGAAATAGGTATGACTCGGTCTAGTCCAATGCCCACTAAGAAATCTGGACCGGAGGGGTATGAAACCACCTAATCTGAGTCAATATATAAGTATAGATATGATAGTCGGTGATCTCGCCTCAATAACATATCGTAAGATATCCTCGAATCATGAGGGCGGATCTATCATCAATATCGGCTCGTACGGTAAATCGTCGTATGGCATCCCAATAGCTGGGTAGGGGTCAATGTCACACTATCTCATCACATATCAGGTATCACCATCATCAGATCACACATCTGGGGTACTACTGTAAGTCTAGTACAAATCGATACCATCTATAAAAATATGAATGCGGGTAAAGCACATGTCCAAAGGCCCGCTAAACTATCATATCGCACCTCAAAAGGCGACTGTGTCACACCGCCGATCTCACGGCCTCACATCAAGTAACACCTCAAATCCACGTATCATCACCAAACCCGTATATGAACACATAGTCCCATACCCATGTGTAGATATACGCACCAACATATGAGAGAATGAATGCAAGAATGTGTGTAAATATAAGGGTAAGTATAGGTATGAGTGCAATCGCTACCCTAGGGTTCGCACTATACTACACCCAAAGATCTCAGCATCAAGAATACCATTATTACTATCAATGATCCTAACCACACATAATAATATACGTGTGTATACGTATTCGTATACAACACCACGGACTGCGGGGGTGCTATACGCCATCCACCCGACTTCTCCCCGTAGATATAAATCTACTCACCTTGCTTCTCATGTGTCGGTGCCGATGTCTCCATCTTCATCTTCTTTGCCTCAACATCTCGTAGGGTACCTACAAGTATATCACAACGCTAAAGCACATGAAAATCACATCGGAAACCAAAATAGCACACGCTACCCGCATAGGTAAAAACCTATCGACTCGCATGTAAACACAATCAATATCCACTTGTCGTTGACGTCCAAACGCCATCCGACAGGAATGAATCACCAAATACCAAAATCCATGCTAAATCAAGTCGTAAAACATACACCAACATAGGAAAATCAACCCAGATTTCACCCTAGATGGAATCAGTCAAAACTAGAAGTACCCAGGGTCAATACTAGAGGAAATGGGGGCATGCACAGAAAACGAGGCAATTCCTTAAAATACCTTATTTTAGAATTTTCCATAATTTTTCCCCATTTATCTGTATTTAATTATACCAGAATATTAAAATATTCATTAAAATAATATTAAATTATAAAATTTCCCAAAAATCATAATTTATTATTTTTAAGACGTTACAATCAACTTAATGGAAAGAGGCTAATCAGCATTACTCAACTTAGGAATCCATCCAATTATGAGTAACCTGAAAGAGAAAACTCGTTTCTCAAAACCATCACTATCATCTGAATACCAATCACAAGAATCTACATCTTCGATCTCTTTGAAGAATTCCGATACTTGTGATACCTGGTTCTCTACTTTATTCTTATACCCACAACTTCTCAAAACTTAGACCTTGTATTTCTACGAAACACTTGTCTAAATACTAGAGAAGTTATAAGTAAACAGAACATAGTACGAGGACCTACCCCTTTGTCCTGATGGACACTGGACAACATACAATACTCTGTATAAGTCCGCTGAGTTAAACAACTCAAAACCTGTGCGTCGTAGGTTGAAAACTGTACCCTGGTGATTTCCTCAAATATCACCAATTACAACGAATTCCGATATAATGAGGATGATCACCTAATTCCCAATATCTTACTCCCACTCATCATCTGTAAAACCATACAGATATGAGAATGAAACCTGGCAAATACATACCCTTGGAGTAAGTGTCTAATCGGGAAAACAGTTTTTCTTTAACAATGCACTGAAACATGAAAATGTTTCGTAGGGGTATCCTGGTATTCATAGCAATGCCTCTTCCATAATCCAATTCATGACTTCAACCGTATATTTTATTGCCATCTCTCCAAATCCCTTTATTTGTCTTTAGTCGTTACCTTCTGTATACCACGTTAGGCTAAATGGTTTTCTTCCTTCCCTACCGTTCGGCACCAGCCTATGGTTTGGAAGAAGACTATCCAGTAAGCATAATAGGTGTACCCTCCTAAACCAAGGAGTACTCGCATCTCGAGAGAAGGTGATGATAAAAGACAACTGAATAATACCTTATTCTTTTAAAGGTGAAATAGGAGTGGCGATGAAGTACGCGGTTTTGGTCGTGAATGATAACAGTCGCAATTTACTTTGCCCTCTTTCTAATCCCTTTATTTTGTCTTTACATATTACCTTCTGCACACCCTACTTAGGCTAATTGGTTTTCTTCATTCCCTACCTTTCGGCACCAGCCTATGGTTTGGAATAAGACTATCCAATAAGCGTAATAGGTGTACTCTCCTAAACCAAGGAGCTCTCGCAACCTGAGAGAAGGTGATAATAAAAGACAACTGAATAAACCAATTCTATTTCTCCTGAACCTGGATCCATCCTCGAAGAAGTCCCTTCGAGTTCGTATATAACCATACGATGGATCTATCCAATGGAAGTGGATATCCGTAGTAATACGGGTGTTCTGAGAAATTCAAAGGGTAAAAGAAGGAGTGGCAATGACTTATGAAACTCAGACAATCCAAAAGCCAGTATTTTAAGAAGGTTCGGTCAACCTGGTCACTGAGTCATAGTCTAGGGTCGGTCAAAGGTCGCTGCCAAAGAGAGAGAGAAAAGAAACACTCTGCGTGCACTCTAACCTAGATCAGAATGGTCATCACTTTATCTAATCCGGAAACCTCCCACTGTCCTGTCAAATTCTCCTCCAAACCTAAAGAAGAATCAATCGGGATCACCCGAAGAGTAAACCAACTCATCAGTGGGAATCGGGATCCAACTCTCATCGCATGATAACGTGACGGAATCCACTCGCGTTATCACACTCCAGAAGGTATGCGCATGCCTGGCAAGTTTCAGTTTCTTTAGAAACTCCCGATATGATTTTTGCCCCATGCTCTTATGACCTTGGCGAAAGTCAACAAATCATAAGTCACATGTCAAGTTCTGCCCGTCATTATCTTGTTACTTTGAATCCACCCGTACATACCCTTGACGAAAGCCAACAAGGTAATACGACTGTCTCAAACCAACACATCTATCTATGCAACAAATGAATACCCCAGCAACTACCAAACACTATGCCTTGACGAAAGCCAACAAACATAGCTTGAATATTACTGACCATCCATAAGAAACGACGGAGGGCTACGGCTGGTTTTTGGCGAAAAACCTTTAACGTAATGAACTTGATCTCGTTGAAGGAACCTGATAGCTTTTTAAAATATAGTAGCGAAAACCTTTTGCTAAAGAGGTCACTCCCGGTAAAGGGATCTCGGCTCTTTCCTCGTGGAATGAGGTGCAGGATATTCCACTGAATACCGCTATGCAAAGCAACATGTAATCGACTATAGTGAAGTTATTACTCTGACGCAAACTTCTGCCCAAGGGGTCAGTCCCGGTGAAGGGATATCAGCCCTTGCCCCGTCGAATGAGGTGCAGGATATTCCACTGAATACCGCTATGCATAACAAAAGAAAACGTCTTTGCAATAACACTTTTTAAATTTGTTCCAACAACATCTAAACAGGTTTGTTTTACTTTGCGTTGATCAGAATCAACACAGTCCCATCATTTAATCACACCAGAAAAGAACGAAAATAAAATGTACGTATATGCCATCCGCATTCGTCACTGGGTCCCGTCATCACCCGTTAGGTTACTTAACTAACGACAGAGCGGGGACTGGACTAGCGCGGGTGTAAAACATATACAACATCTAATAGTATATAAACCAATATACAATAATCGCTCCAGGCGTGATAATATGCAACATTACAGAAAAGTAATAAGCATCACAGAACAATACAGATATCTGGGATCCCCGAGTTTCACAGAGCCGCTGCTGAAACTCGATGTTCCCCTGTCGTGTGGATAGCCTGTGCAATGAAACCTAGACCCCTACGGGTGCGGCAAGTTACCCGCCAAAACCTGAAGCGAGGCAGCCCCCTACAGCATAGTGAATGGACCACCCGGCACTCCACGGAATCCGGTAATCTTGGGCACCCCTCCTTGGGTCAACCCGTACCCCCTACGAGTGCGGCGAATAGTCTGCCAATTCTAGAGTGGGACCCCTCTGCCTCTCAAAGCCATGAGATGCGGACCCGTTGCCCCCCAGAACCCGGCTATCCGTGCACTCCGTCTCAGGGCAAAACCTAGTACAGTAATGAAAAATAGTACAATAGGTACATCGACCGCAACCTGGTCGTGCCCCAAAAGAATATTATACAACAGGCAGTGACGGCTGTCCACAAGTTGGACGCTCGCCCCACAATATCAAATGTACAAATAAACACAAACTGTACTACCATTGCACACTGCTATCCACCACGACAAATCCGCAACATCACAGCACAACACAGAACATCAACGCGAATGTCACGTTCGCAAACCCGTCTAAAAGAACTATAGCAATCAGACACGGTTTACCGATCAAATGACATTCCCGGTCGGAGATATAATGTAAGCACTGTAAACTAACATGTTTAAATTTCGATCGACCAAATATCAAAAAGTGGGCCCCACTGCTTAATGGTGAACAGTAACAAAATCTGGGCCAAAACGATATTTACCAAAAACCACAAAATCCAGAGAAGAACCCACTGACAAAATTTGGGAGCACGAGCTCACCACGTGGCCGCGGATGCGCGGCCAAACCATGGGTTTGGCCGCGTTTCCGCGGCGCTTTGGTGGAGACACGTGCCCAAATTTCGTCGTGGTTCTTAGAAAAGCCTGCACAGTATTCTGAGATGTGTAGAAAAATTTAGGACACCGTTTAAAATCAACAGAAACTGTCATATTGAAAAAATGTGATTTTTGATTTCCGGTTCGATCGATGTTTTAAACGCGTTAGCACAAGTTAGCATAGCAAAATGGTTAGGCTCTGATACCACTGTAAGTCTACGCTAGCGCCCCGGCAGTCTACAGACGCCAAATGCGGAACAAAAACTTTTAAACTGGCGTAATCGTATACTTTAACCCGGATCTGCCATTATTGCTAAACTAACAAACTGTAAAGAGTGTAGAAAGGTTATACCGAACGATCCGAGTCCTTCGTTCTTTAACCATCATCCCACGCTCCGTTGCGGCTGCTTCGATCTCGTCGATCTCCAATTCCTTCGTCGAGGTGGCACCACATCACCGATTCTTTAAACGGGCTCCCGCCTCTGACTTGAGGCAACTCGATCGTCAAGTTTGCTAAAAGAGACGACCAAGAATGATGTAGAGAATGAGTAGATGACTTTGTCTCACTTCGTCCAAGTCCGTGGACGATCGGTAAATGAAGCTGCCATTTTTATCGGGTGATGGAATGAAAGAGGTAATGAAATTTCCATGCACCCTTAACCATAGTCTTTTCTCTCCAAAAATGAAATCATTCTCTCTCTCTCTCACACAAAGGGGCCGGCCACTATTTGTAGAAGAGGGAGGTGATGGTAGGAGCAAGAGGGGGGTGACCATAAATAATGAAACTTATCTTTAACATTAAAGAAAAAACAATGAGTCACTAATACAATGAACCTTTAATAACCTAGTCACCAAAAGCATTAATGACACCATTAATGCACTAATGACTCACTAGCCTCATCACCACTTCTAGAAGCTTCTAGAATGATGACTCACCTCAACTGAAGAAAAGATAAATCCGTCTTTAACCGAATGTTAAAAGACGGCTGATAGAAAACTGGAAACTGACAACTTCCAAAAGTGATCCTGAAACGACTTCCAGGATAACCCCGAAACTGTATAAATATACCCGCATTTGTATTACGACCGAATACAAATGCAACTGAGACAAAGATATTATACCTACTCAATATAATACTCGGATCCGGCTTAAACCAAAGCCGACCAGTATCATCTGTCCGAAAATCGACACGTGCATTTTCCGAACCCTGCCATAAAACCATACGGCCTCTACAACGTTTCTCCCGAACTTGGGAAACTGTCTGTGGGGGACTCTAATGACTCGTCAGTACCCCGGCAGTGGGTTTAACCATAAACCGTCAGCGGCACTAGCAATGCGTAACGGCTGCCCATGGACTGACCTTAAGGGATGCCGATGAGCGCACTCATCCGGAAAGCCCTACTGAGCCTAACAGTGACAATGTATATACAGTCCGGTCCGTTCGTCTATGAGTATCGCATATCTTCCTAGGGGGCTAGTAACGTCAGACCCCCAAGAGCAGTATAAGTCGTGTCGGAGTGAAGCCCAATAACACCCTGAGATACTACTGGAGTACCTACCAGTAAATCTCCTGCCACGGCCGTGGGCTATGTGTAATGGCTCTCCTAGACACAGCACGATCTCGCCCCCAATACCGGGAGAGACGAATCCCCTGCCGATCCGCTCACGTGCCTCCATATGGCTCGGGACTGTACCCAAAAACTACCTGTTTGCACGACTCCTTTAAGCCGTGGTAGGGTAGAAATCAAAGCACAGTGGGAACTCACACGAGACAAATGACGACCTCAGGTCGATGAACTAACCTGTACACATGTCACCAGGGAACTGCTATCTGACGATAGATATAATACTAACTAGCAGATTCCCGGCGAGTCCTGTCCGGTGTACTCATAACCCAATGAGCACCTGTATACATCTTAGGTGATCCAACTGACACCAGTGGCTTGTGAGACCGGCCACCGCCCCTCGTCGGGGTCTCGACTGTACACACTAGTCTACTCCGGAGTATTGATGCCCTGTCTCGAAACTCCCATGACTAGGGACCACAATTAAGGATATGCGTATAAACCACCCAACTCTCACGTATATGATCGCCATCATACTGTTGGTGGTAAAGCAAGATCCTAAGGGCTCTATCAAAGTGTAACATGTAATCAGTCACCTGATCATGTACACAACTGATAAAGGCAAACCAGATAGCATACTATCATCTCGAGTAAGACTGTCCTACCGGTATAGGTCCTCCGCAATCATTGCAATCACGTACCTGTGATCCAATAATTGACTATGAGGGCACTATCTCCAACATTAACTTGAACATCTCGAATCACTCTCTAATGATGCGTTTGTTGTGCATTCGTGTTGTATGTGTAACATGATTTTAAACCATTGAGATCAAGATTGATAGAACTGATCATCTTACATTGCAATGGCATTCATCTACCAAAAACTATTATTGCAATGGCATTCATCTACCAAAAACTATTATTGTAATGGCATTCATCTATAACAATCAACAATTAAAACTACAAATGTTGGATACTGATATCATAAAGCGTTATACGCGACATATGAATTCACATGACTGAAACATGCATCAAAAAACATGTTCATCCAAAAGAAAGGCCACTGTCAACAAATAGAGACAAATGATTATTATATTAACTATGAAACATATTAGAAAAAGGATAGAAGTTCAAGATGTTAATAACACGATGATAATCAAAGCAGTTGCGTACAAATGCTAAAACCGAATATGTGACATGATATTCTTGTAAAGATAGACATGTATTAAAAGAGGAGGCGCCCAAGTAAAATCCATAACTAAATCCCTATCTTGCCCTTCCTTTTCTTCAAATCAGAAATGTGTCTTTTTTTTGCAATTATATATAGCTAAAACAAAGAAGGTCCTACAATTCTAAGCATTTCCAATTACAACGGCCCATCCTCAAAATACAGAATCTTATGAGCACCTTATGCAATTGGCAAACATATTCAACCGAAAACACCCTCAAAATTTCCACCAGACTACAAATCCTTTGCATACTCAAACCCCAACCAGATCAAATTAAGGGACTACTAAGACCCACAGTTTAAATCAATCAAAAATATCCAAAATCAGACACGGGGTCTTTGGATACCTACCAAATGCCAGGTCCCATAACTCCAAAAACAAAACCCCAACATGCCCAACCGCTAAAAGTTCCACAAAACACTCTCCGTTTCCAAGAAAATTTGAGAATGACCAATAAAATTATTAATTAAACTGGGCTTTACCCACATTATTAGTCCAGTTTCTAACACCTTCTTAAACTAGACACATATTCCTCTTATGATCATCATCAACATTTCAATTAACGAGCTTAATGCTAATTAGAATGGAAATTAACTTAGACCCTGAAATCCAAAACCCCAACCCCAACCCTAACCCTAACCCCAACCCCAACCGCAACCCCCTGCCGAGCCCCAGCCCCAGCCCTAGCCCCAACCCTAACGCTAACCACAGCCCGAGCCCGAGCCCCAACCCCAACCGCTGCCCTAGTCACAGCTCGAGCCCGAGCCCGAGCCCCATCCCCAGCCCCAGCCCCAGCCCTATCCCCAGCCCCAGCCCCAATAAAATATTTGAGTAATTGAAGATTTCCTTACCTGTGCAGAGACGACGACGAGAATGGAGATGAGCCGGCGCTGGCGACGACGAAAGCAGGCGGTGCTACGACGAATCGGCCGGCGCTGGCGACGACGAGAATGACGATCGATCGGCGGGAACGATGGTTTGGGAATTTGGGTTCGCGCGAGAATTAGGAATAATGAGCGTAGGGATCGATCTGAGATTTTAACTTAAATCTCTATTTAGATGCCCCTACGGATAAGTCCGTAGGTTCTTGGTTTGCGGCTCCATATGGGCAAACAACAATTTAAGATTTAATATTTAAAAATTAATATGTAAGGACCGTAGGGGCAACCTTTTGGCCCTACGGATTAATCCGTAGGGACAAACTAAAATTGCCCCTACGGATGTCGTTATTCGTAGGGGCAACCCCCTATTTTAGTAGTGACCATTCGTGCCCCAAAAATTTCTCTGTGCCCTCAAAAATTTCCCTCTGTCCATTTTCTCCCGCCTCTTTCCCTCCTCACTGTAACCGTCGTCGAAGCCTCCATTGTCGAGGCCGGCCCCCTCGAATCCCCCTGTATTTGAGCCCTGCCCCATCAAAGCCCTCGACGCCTCGCTCGGTGTCACGATCCAGAATTGGCACGTGACCGATACTTGGATCACATGAAGTCTATAGGACCCCACCGTAACCCATGTAAGCTGAAATCCCAGAAATCTAAACCTTTTAGGCAAAATAAGATTGGAGGTGAAATTTTGAAATAAAGGTATAATGAAATCAAGTTCTTTTCTTTTAAAGTATATGTAAAGTTCGTTTGGAATGCAAGTGAATTATATGCTTTAATTTGAAAATGTTTTCATCATTTGAAATTTGGGCAACACCTCCTTTGTAAACTTTGATAAAAATAAGTACATAATCAATAATAATATGGCATCCCCAAGCGGGAGCTAGCTCTTCGCCAATTGGCGGAAACACAACCACAAAAAAATATACGATGTCCAAGGCAAAGATCAACACAGAAAGAAAATAAAGAAAACCAAAACACTATCCAGTCCAATATAGGAATATAAACAAGTCTCGACTCGAAATAATAAAGAATATACAAACTGGTGTCTAGGTCTACCAAATATACATAGTCTGGTTGATGGAGCTTTTAAATATATTCAAATGAATAATGAATATACAACGTTGGTTACACTCTGTACTGTAACCCGCCTACCAATACAAATCATCCAGAAAAGAGCAATGTACCAGCAAGCCGCTACTGAATCCGAGCGGTCTATCCTGCAAGAAAACTGTTAGTGATATATGCCCTAGATGCCATTATTGTATAGTACTGGATTGTATATTACATTTTGGAAACTTGGGATATACAAGGATATAGTAACAGTCTTGCTCAATATGATAGTTTGCTATCTGGTTTGATTCTATCTTAATATTTGTATATGTTTATTTTAACATATCGTTAATACATATTGATAGAGCCCTTAGGATCCTTACTTGACTACCAGTATTATGATGGCAGTCACACTAGTGGGGGCCGAGTAGTCTATAAGCACATCCTTATATTTGTCCCTAGTCGTAGGATTATCGAGACAGGGCATCAATAGTCCAGAGTAGACTAGTGTAAACGCTTCTCATCCCAGTTGGGGAGATGGCCTATGCCGCAGCCATTGGTATGACGTACCAGAGAAAGTATACAGGTGCTCATTGGGTTATGAGTTACACTGGACGGACTCGATGAAAACTGCTGGTTGGTATTATACCTGTCGTCAGTTAGCAGTTCCCGGGTGACATGAGTACAGATTAGTCCGTTGACTTGACATCACTATTATTCTCAAGTGTGTTCCCATTGTACTTAGATTACTAGACTACCACGGCTCAAATGAGTCGCGTAAACAGAAAATGGTTGAGTGCAGTCCTGAAACACTTGGAGGCAGTTGTGATTAGAAACGATTCGTCTCTCCCGGTATTAGGAGTTGATATCGCGCTGTGTTCGGATAGCCATTACACAAAGTCCCTGGCCAAGGAAAGCGAGATTTACTGGTAGGTATACCAGTAGTTTCTCAGGGTGTATTGGGCTCTACACCGTGTAACGACTCTAATTTCACTGTACAAATTTTTTGTAAAGTTAATGTAAATAAAGGAGTTTACAAGCCTGAGTATAAGTTATAAATTTTAATTGTTTAAGAACGGCAAGAAGTAACTTGTAGCTCATTGGTAAAGCCTTGCACTGCTATGACGTAGCCCCTGTGTTCGAATCCCATTCGCCACGTATTATTTTTCTGAATTTTATTTTAAACTTTTTAGAAGCCCAAAAGTTTACACGTGCAATACACGTAAGAAATGAAAAAAACAGAAAATCAAACATGTGTAAATTAGAGTTAACAGCAACTAGGACACGTGGCAAAAATCCAAGCACCCAACGCACCCATTGGACCAGCGAGATCAACCTATAGCCCGGCGACGCCGACCATCCGTAGGGGATAATCCTCCGTGCTTTGCCCACTACCCCCTTGGCATAACCCCACTACTCATATTCTGTTTAATTTCCCTGAAAATTAACAGAGAATTGAAATTTAGCTTTAAATCCAAAGTTTAATGCATTTTTTATTCTTTCTTCAATGTCAAAACCCTAATTCTATCTTATAAATATAACATCATACCCTAGCCCTCTCATTCTGAAATCTATTGCGAAAATTCTCAAAATTTTCTAAGTCCTGAAGGCTTTAGGTCAAATTCCAGCGAGGATTCAAGGTGATTCCGGCGATCCCACGACTCCACGAAGCTACCATTCTCTTCCTCTATCTCATCTCTAACCTTTTAACAAGTAAGTCCCATCTTCCCTCTTCTCTTTCTACCATAACAATTCTCCTTTTCAAAACTTGTCGAAAGTGGAGTTAATACCGATACCTCCTTTAAAACATTATAAAATCCACTTTTTCTTACATGTTCTTCATGAATATTGTTACATCATGCTTGCTAATAATTAAACTAACATTTAGAAACAAATTTCACTCTAAAATAGTATGTTAAATAATTTTAGTTAAGCTTTTACGTTTAACTACCTTGAAGTTTACATATGACATCGTTTAATTGTTTAGCTTAGCATACTGATCAGTCGAAAATACTGCATTTTTAACACGGCAATTTCCCTATCATTTGCACTCATCTAGAAGTGTTCGACATTCATATAGCACATATTAGCAAATCAGTCGTTAAAGATCAGATTGCGTATGTTAGACTCTAAAACCGGCACTATAAAGGAAATTGACTGCATTTCAAGGCATCGCATCATCCCTATATTGCGCAACACTTGTCTTGAGAATTCGCAGGAAAAAAGCCAGAATTATGAAAACAGTGCTGAAAAATACGCCAACTCAAAGGCTAAAGATCTGGAAGTAATCTGGAAAGCATTTTGAGAATCAACATATCAGATACATACCCCAAAGGAAGCCCAAAGCAGCACCAGAAGTACCAAACCCCAAGCCTCCAACACGGCCGCGGAACCGCGGCCGGAGCCGCCTTGCGCCGCGGTTCCGCGGCGGCGCCGCCACGTCAGCCCTCCAACTTTGGTGCAAAAGACTTCCCTCAGCTTCTACAGCTCAGAAATCTATGGAAAATTTCAGAAGAATCCAAAAGCTTCTGCCAGTTCAGCAAACTAGGGTTTCTAAGCTTAAACAATCCTAGCTTAAATCCTAAGCTAAGCTCCTAACAAACTATTTCTAGAAGCTCCTCAACAAACTTTTGGAGGGAATTGTAATTTCAAAACCTAGACCTAGGGTTTGGGAAGTCTATAAATAGAAGCCTAGACCTAGGGTTAAATCTAATCTAGATATCTCATAATAGATCTCTACTTCTTCAATCTCTAATCATTAGTTCAATTCTTCATCTTCTTCCACAAGTCTAGTGACAAGACTTGTGCGAAACCCTAACCCTAATTCCAATCCAAAGCCAAGATCCCGAGTACCAAATCAAGCAAGAAGCCCTTCAACCTTTTAGGAGCGGAGCCGATCTTCAACAGAGCAAGTGGTCCAAGCCGATCCACGACTCACGGAGGCAAGCGAAGCCAAATCGACAATCGAGTTCTTCCTCTTGTAGTTCTTGAGCGACTGTAATGAAATTGTTGATATAAATAAAAGGTGAAATTCTTTAATCTTGTTTTCTTTAAATTCTTGCATCATGATTTGATCTCAATTTGTAATTGTAGTTCTTGTTGTGATGTTTGAGTAAAACTCCGCTCGTCGAGGAGTCGAGACGATCAATAGAATGATGATGTAACAAATCTTAAAACGATTCTTGAGTCCTACGAGTTTTGTAAACCCTAGCAAGTTCAAGAATCGATGACCTAGTTTCGTTGCGATACTTTCTTGATTGTTATCGCTCGAAATTAGGGATCTATGATCGTTTCTTGAATTTACTAGAGGCTAGAATGTGAATGATATCGACGAAAGAACAAGAGATAAAAGATGAAACCCTAGTTTCACTAGAAATCCCTAACTCTCGTTGATCATCATCGATCTAGTAACAACTCTTCGAAGGATAAGAATACGACATCTTGAGATTACATCACATCTATAGATCCGATCGATTCCTACGAGCCTCATTTAGATTCTTGATATTTGGTTGGAAAAATCATCGAAACTCGATTCTCGATTGTTTATCATTTTCTTGATTCTTGATTAGAATAGTGACACTTGAATCCATCGATAAAATCTTGAATCATGTTTTCTTTTCTTTTCTATTAACTTTTCAATTCAAACAAATCAAACATACAAACGAATCGCACAATCCCTGTGGACGATCCGCACTCGCTAACGATCTACAACTGACACCGTAGTTGATTGCGGTCAAATAATTATTTGATTGTGAATTTTATTCATTTTCTAAAAACCGACACAAAGAAACTTATTCGAGTTGCACGACACAATCGGAATTTACAATCAATCAAATGGCGCCGTTGCCGGGGATCGCGCGCTAATTCGTTTTATATTGAAATTTGAATTGAAAGATTTATTCCATTGTAATTTTGAAATCAAAATTCGCGCAAAAATCTAAACAATTTGTTGTGGTTTATTGCAAGGAGATCTGGAGCTTGCTGTGAAATTGGAATTTTTTTTGGAGAATTCCAGAGGACTCAGGGACAACACAGAAGCTCTCTGTGAAAATTGTGTGCAGTGAGTAGTACATACGGCCGCCCATCCGCGGTCTAAGCGAGCAATTGCGGCGGAACCGCGGCTTCTTGAGGAGTTCTCTGCATCAAATTTCCTCAGGTAACTTCTTACTTTCTTATCTCCCTCTAAAATCTGCTCCAATTAACATTTTGTGCAGGTTTCTTTGCAAATAAATCGCAGCGCGCAAAATAGCAAATTAAAATGTGCTTGTTTTTATTCTTTTGGTTGTTTGCATAACTAATACGGACATTAAGGGGCAAAGACCAAATCCAGAAAGGTGGGGAGTTCATTACCCTTCCTAAGCCCCGAAAACCGCTAAACTTGCATCCGCATTTACCCCAATTAACTAAAAAAGATCTAGAGATGACTCTGAGGACCGTCGCGCTCACTTAGGACAGAAGAAGGCCGTGGGTAATTCATTGCTTATCCGCGTTTCTCTTGTGGTGTCTAGGCAAGTGTGTCGAAGGCTAGTGGTTACTTAATTAGGCCCACTACTTACGTAGTGGAGAACCTCCCACTTACCTGGCACTTACCTGGCCACAGGAGAGACAAAGAGGCAGTGGAGGATTTATCCTGCGTCTTGTCTTCTGGCAGTTAGGAGCGGTCTAGAGATCTGACCTAGGAGACCCCTAGAATTTGGGTTTTGTGTGTTGCATTTGTTGTGTTGCATCATATTTTCAAAAATCCGTCCTATTTTCAAACACCGCATTCATTCATTCATTACCCCTAATTATAAGTCAACGCTGCCACTTGTGCTAACCCTTTTTAGTACAAGATAGGTTGGACACGGGATTCTAGTGCCCGTTTAGTCCGCGTACCCTTTATCGACTCCGAAGTCGGTATTTCTCCATTTACTTCTTCTTTACCCACTACCACACCCACATCGATGGATCTCCCTCCATCGAATTTCTTTAACCCTAATCTGCCGCCGTCCGTTGGTGCACAGAATCCACCCCGCATCTCTCTCCAAGAGAGGTGCTATCCACTGTGAGGTCCTCTTTCGACCTGCTTATCCATTCCACCAGCCAACGGGGATAATTTTGAAATTAAACCCCAATACATCAACCTTTTACCCAAATTCCACGGACTCGAGACTGAGGACGCTTACGTTTTCATTACCAAATTTGAAAACGTATGCGCAATGATGGGTACGTCACAACTTTCAGTGGATGCTATGCGTCTACGACTTCTTCCATTTACTTTGTGCGATATAGCCGAGAAGTGGCTATATAACACTACCGCACACTCTATTACGAATTGGGAAGAATTCGTCGCGGCATTCCTTAAGAAATTTTACCCAATGCAAAAGACAGCTCGAATCCGTAGCGAACTGAATCAATTTACCCAGCTCCCTACTGAACCATTCTCTAAATGCTTTGAATGTTTCAAGGATCTATTGGTTCAATGTTCTCATCACGGCATCCCGAGATGGGATCTTTGCCGAATCATATATGAGGGCATTAACTCAAACACTAAACAGAACCTTGAAAACATGTGTCAAGGTACCTTTATGACTAAGGATGATGGGGAAGCTTGGAAGTTTTTAGAAGAGTTCGCTGAAAAATCACTACAGTGGGAGAGTGGAACCCAATCATTGAATAGGGGTGGCGTACACCAAATAGATGTGTCCATAGGTGTTCAAGCTGAGATGGCAGCAATGCAAAAGAAGCTCGACGCTATGGAATACAAATTTTCTGCAGCCTCCCTAAACCCAATGTCGCTCCCCAAAACTGTATGTGGCTGTTGTTCTAATCCGTCTCACTTAACGGAAGAATGTCCATTAAACTTTGCGTTTCAGGGTCACGAGCATACTAATGCCGCATTTCAAAGACCTAGAAACGATCCATATTCTTCCACGTACAATCAGGGTTGGAGGAATCACCCGAATTTTGCTTGGAACCAACAACAATCTCAAAACACGGTTCCAAGACAAAATAATTTTCAAAGGGCTCTTCCACCACAACAGCAACCACTTCAACTCACTCAGCACCCCTACCAGTCACAAAATTTCCACAACCAGGTCAACACTCCTGCACAGTCTAATCCTATGCAGTTGACCGGTTCTGACGAACTCTCTCAATTCACTCAAACCATGAAATCACTCTTGTCAAATTTCATAGAGGTTTCGGCTGAGGTTAGAACTTCCGTCAGTGAGATAAAGAAAAACTCAGCGTCTCAAGCTGAGAGTATCAGATCGATGGAAGCTGAAATAGCACGACTTAAAGCCGAAATGAGTGCGAGAGAAAAAGGGAAACTTCCTTCTCAACCCCTACAGAATCCTGGGCATTACAATGTTTCACAACGTTGAGATCGGGAAGAGTGCTAAACAATCATGTCGGGGAAGGAATTGATGATATTGAAAATCCTATCAATAACACCCCGGCTGAGACCTTTCCTTACACACACACTTCTACTTTTGATCCTTGTTCTTCTACCCCACCACCTTCTCGAGAGCTTATTCTCCATTTCCCACTAGGCTCAACACCTCAGCCCAACCCTTATAGTTCTCCACAGACGGTCCCCACACCTCTTTTGGGATCTCGTCTACCCCCTCTTCCTTCTCCTATGATGGACCCGACGCTTATTGCGAAAGCTCCTTACCCGAATCGGTTAAGGGGTAATAGAACGAGTCCTCATATGGAGAAAATTATGGAAATGTTCAAACAGGTTAACATCAACATCTCTCTCATAGATGCGATTCAACAAGTCCCCGCTTACGCGAAAATTCTTAAGGACTTGTGCACTAGAAAGAGGAAGACTCAAGTGCCAAAGAAGGTCTTTATGTCTAATAATATTAGCACTGCTTTTATTCCCCAGCTACCAAAGAAACGAAAGGACCCAGGATGTCCTACAATATCGATTTCTATTGGGGGTAAAAACATAAATCGTGCTCTTTTAGACCTTGGCGCAAGTGTTAACCTACTTCCATATTCTGTATATGAGCAATTAGGGATTGGAGAGCTGAAACCTGCTCACTGCACTCTCCAAATGGCAGACCGTTCAATCACCAAACGAAGGGATGAACTAGAGGATGTGTTGATAAAGGTCGGGGAATTTGTATTCCCTGTAGACTTCATTGTGCTTGACACACAGCCTGTAGCAAACCCCCGGGGCCAAATTCCGGTGATTCTGGGTCGTCCTTTCCTTGCCACTTCCAACGCTGTTATAAACTGTAAAAATGGTTCAATGAACTTATCATTTGGAAATATGACCATTGAACTAAACATCTACAAAGTTGGAAGTCAGCCATCAGAACCCTCTGCTCATATTCTAGATGTGTGCTCTGTCCACGAGATCGCTCCCGATAGTTGTGGAGCTGAGGAACTTTGCTTTACTGATCTCGACGACATTACTACATCTCTGTTTGACTTTACACAAGATCTTAGTGAGGACACTTTTCCTACACTTGAGTCCTGCACTCCTGACTTTCTCCACCCGAGTCTGTATCTTTCACAGGCTCTGAGCTTCTTTGTAAATCCAAAAATCACTCTATGATCCCTCCTTCTATCATTTCTCCGCCTGAATTAGATCTAAAACTTTTACCTTCTCATCTTAAATATGCTTATTTAGGTGAGAAGGAGTCTTTACCGGTTATAATATCTGCTTCTCTAGTATTAGAGCAAGAGAATGCACTTTTATCGGTATTGAGATCTAACAAAGAGGCGTTTGGTTGGAGTATGGTGATTGTTAGTGGTTCTGCGTGTTCAAGTTTTAGTTTAAATACCGCAATCAAGACGGTTTCGCACGTAGCTAGCTGGTTGAGTACGGGTCGTCCGCAGGGAGATGGGAGTCTTTTTCTATGTGTTTTAACGAGTTAAGTCCGAGAGTTCAGATTTGTTTGTGATTATCTAAGTGTTAAGTTGATATTTAAAGAGAGCTTGTTAGGGTTAGGATTAGGTTAGTTTGAGTTAGGAGTCTCCACATATTTCGTTGCCCCTCTTAATATCGGCGTTACGGTAATCGGCAACAACGGGGATTAGCACGACTAGGAAGGAACTTGCGAGTATAAGCTAGGCTTTCCAACGCATAAGTTCTTCCTTTTGGTGCTTGTCCGTCCGTTCTTGGCTCTTAGCCATAACCTCCGGTTAATTCAACCACAACCGGTCTCACTACGGAATCACCGCTATCATGTAGGATAGGGTGCCGTAAGGAGCGGATTGTGGTTCAATTAACGGGAGTCGAATTAAACTGTTGGGCAAGGAAAGAGTGAGAGAGATTTCCTTCTCTCAAACTTCCCTTATCCTACCCTAACAAGTATGAACTACTCACACATCATGATACGGAAAAATAAAACAAAACAAAAGAGGAAGATAGAAAGAAAGAGATTAGAAGATAACGACTAGCTATTTGCGACCTCACCTTGGCGAGGATCGAGCGTAAGCATCATGGTCATATTAAGGATAAAGAAAAAGAGAGAAGAAAGAAACAACAAGAAATAACAACAACTAGTTAACAAATTAAAATTACAACAATTATAGAAAGAGCAAGACAACCATGATAATAAAATGATCTTCTTTATTCACCATTCTTCACTCACCAAGCTCATTACAAGTTTTAATGGAGAAGAGATGAGAAGAGAAAGAAGAAACACAACTAAACCTTACAAAAGAGAATACAAGATTATGGACCCTTTCCTTCTCAATGTTCTGGGCTATTTATAGGCTGGAGAATGGAAATCTAGGGCAACCACCAGAACATATATGAAATGACCAAAATACCCCCCAAAGCCCATACTCTGACTCCACAGAGTGGCCGCGGATCCGCGGCCTAAGCCTCCCTATGCCGCGGATCCGCCGCACTCTGTTGGAGTTAGGGCATGGGATTTTTGGTGCTTCCCTGGTTTGCTGTGTACTTTATTCTGGCATATGTATTTTCTCAAATTGTCTTCACGATTTTTCCAGAATTTCTGTTGAGGGAAAGGTGGACTTTTTGTGGATGTTTTTGTCATGATTGCCTCGAGCTCCGCGTAGATTTCTTGGATCTTGTGCTGCCATTGAGCCTTGTGCATGAAAACGACATTGATTTGACATTTTGTCTCTTAAACTGGTATCTGGCAACATACGGATGAAGAGCGGAGACCGTGTTTTCTCAGTGGTTGGCAGGAACCCGGATTTTGTCATGTTTTCCATGAATTTCACTGTTTTAGAACCGAGAACCTGTATCCTGCAATTGACTAGCAAACACGGCTCAAGAGTATCTACCGATAAGCAATGTGATAAAAATTGGGCAGTATGAAAATGCAAAAATCTGATATGAACATATGGCGGACATCAAAGGGATTAGTCCCTTGATAGTTGAACATCATATACATGTGATGGATGATGCCAGACCAACCCGAGAACCACAGAGACGGTTGAATCCCGTCATGAAGGAAGCAGTGATGAAAGAGATCGTCAAATGCCTAGATAATGGTATTATATACCCCATCTCCGATAGCCAATGGGTGAGTCCTATACATGTCGTTCCTAAGAAATCCGGCATCACTGTTATAACCAATGAGGAAAATGAGTTGATTCAGACACGCGCCCAAACTGGGTGGCGTGTATGTATCGATTATAGAAAACTCAATGCTGCCACGAGGAAAGACCACTTTCCTCTACCATTCATTGATCAAATGCTGGAACGCTTAGCGGGACGAGAGTATTATTGTTTTATGGACGGATACTCAGGCTATAATCAGGTCCCCATCGCCAAAAAGGATCAAGATAAAACCACTTTTACTTGTCCTTTTGGTACCTTTGCTTACAGTCGCATGCCCTTTGGGTTATGCAATGCTCCCGCTACCTTTCAGCGGTGTATGATGGGGATATTCTCTGATATGGTAGAGAATTTTCTGGAGATCTTTATGGACGATTTCTCGATTTTTGGAGACTCTTTTTCTGATTGCCTAGCGAATCTTGACGCTGTTCTTACTCGTTGCAAAGAGAAGAACTTAACTTTGAACTGGGAAAAATGCCATTTCATGGTCCAAGAAGGAATTGTTCTTGGACATGTTATTTCACAGAAAGGCATTGAGGTTGACAGAGCTAAGATAGATGTCATTCAAAACCTCCCTCATCCCAAAAGCGTCAAAGATATTCGATCTTTCCTTGGCCATGCGGGCTTTTATAGAAGATTCATTAAGGATTTTAGCAAAATTGCTAGACCTTTAACTCTTCTCCTGGCCAAGGATACGACCTTCCATTTTGATTCGGACTGTGAGACAGCTTTCGACTCACTTAAACGCTCACTCACTTCAGCCCCCGTGCTATCGTCTCCAAATTGGGACTACCCCTTTGAGCTGATGTGTGACGCATCCGACTTTGCAGTAGGTGCAGTCTTAGGACAGCACATCGAAAAGATGCCACACGTAATATACTATGCAAGTAAGACCCTGAATGATGCACAAATCAATTATACGACCACCGAAAAAGAACTTTTGGCGGTTGTATTTGCATTAGAAAAATTCAGGCCTTACTTAATTGGCTCACCTATAGTTGTGTACACTGACCATTCCGCCTTAAAAAATCTTCTGGCGAAGAAAGATGCAAAAGGTCGACTAATACGTTGGATCCTTCTACTACAAGAATTTGATCTTGTGATCAAAGATAAGAAAGGATGTGAAAATATAGTAGCCGACCATCTTTCATGCATTTCTTCTTCCCCTGTGACCCTGCCGATCAATGATTCGTTTCCTGACGAACAACTCTTGAGCGTATCCAATGAACCATGGTTCAGGGATATTGTGAACTATTTTGTCACGGGACTTATACCCAGCGATCGGTCGAAACAGGACAAATACCGTTTTTTATCCCAAGTAAAACACTTTTACTGGGACGATCCATACTTGTTTAAGTATTGTCCTGATCAGATCATTCGCCGATGTGTCCCGAAAGAAGAGTTCAAGAGTGTTCTTTCTTTTTGTCATGATCAGGCCTGTGGGGGTCACTTTGGTCCTAAAAAGACGGCGGAGAAGGTTTTGCAATGTGGATTTTATTGGCCGACCTTATTCAAGGATGCATTTGACTATTGCAAAACCTGTACACAATGTCAGTATACGTGTAGAATCTCCCAGAGAAATGAAATGCCTCAGCAACCCATTCTGGTTGTTGAAATTTCGATGTTTGGGGCATTGATTTTATGGGTCCCTTTCCCAACTCCTTTGGGAATTTGTACATACTGCTGGCGGTTGATTATGTCTCAAAGTGGGTAGAAGCCATTCCATGTCGCACTAATGACAGGATAGTTGTCATTAAGTTCTTGAAAGAGAATATCTTTTCGCGATTTGGACACCCGCGCGCTATTATTAGCGATAATGGGACACATTTCTGCAACAGGTCTTTCGAGACTTTGATGGGGAAATACTCAATCAACCACCGACTTTCTACACCCTATCATCCCCAAACAAGCGGGCAGGCTGAAATCTCAAACAGACAAATCAAACTTATCCTGCAGAAGACTGTTGCTAAAAATAGAAAAGACTGATCGACCAAACTGACGGATGCTCTTTGGGCATTCCGAACTGCATTTAAGACCGACCTAAGGATGTCTCCATATAGGATAGTGTTTGGGAAGGCATGTCACTTACCCGTCGAGATTGAGAATAAAGCATTGTGGGCTATTAAGAAAATAAATTTTGACCTAAACCTTGCTTGCAACTTTCAGAAGCTGCAAATAAATGAGCTAAGCGAACTCCGCGATGAAGCCTATGATAACGCTGTAATCATAAAGAATAGGACCAAGGTTTTTCATGATAAAAACATTTTGAGGAAAAAATTTTCACAAGGTCAACAAGTCATTCTTTATGATTCGCGACTACACCTTCACGCGGGTAAGCTCCGATCTCGGTGGAAGGGACCTTTTGTTGTGCGGTCTGTATACCCGCACGGGGCAGTAGAAGTAGAAAATGTTAAAAACGACACCTCTTTCAAAGTGAATGGACATAGACTAAAGCCGTATTTTTCCACTGACCCCACGGAGGAGCTCCTGTTATTACAGGAGCCAGTTTATCTTGATTAAAATTCCTCCGTCTCATCTCCATGTCCTGCATATCACTGCATCATCTTTTTGAATGGAGGTGAGTGAAAAGAGTAAGTTTGGAGGAAGTTCTTCACTTATATATTTTGCCCCCACTAATAATTCCTCCCAGACTTACAGGTTTTGTAGATATAGCTGTTGGCAACAGTGAGGACACTGTTGAAAACAAGTTTGGGGGAGGTTTGTGCTTATTTTTGCATCATTTGCATATCATTTGCATAAGCACAAAACATTTCTTTAAAAACTTATAAAAATTTAAAAAATTTCAAAATCCATAAAAAATGTAAAATTTTCAAAATATAAAAATATTTTTTGTACATAAATAAGATAATAAAAGATTAGATAGTGAAAAATTACATCCAAAAGATTGGAAAAATTTAAGAAAACCAAGAAAATTAGAAGTTTTCTTATACGAACTAGTAATATGTAGTTATGAGCCGTTGTCCCAAGGGTTAGTAAGATGAAAGACGTCACTGATCTGAGGATAAAAATAAGTCTGAAAAATAGTTTCTATTCTGGAAACCAAACATTTTGAACGTTGATACCCTGCTAGTAGCACTTACACACGTCTTAAAGCCTGGGATAGTAGAGGATACCTTGAAATGCTCTTGTCTTAAAGCCAAAAGTATGAAGGAAATAAAAAAAAATGATGAAGAAAATATAAAGTGGTGAGAAAAATGGACACTGGTTTTGTTATCACCAAGGGCAATAAAAAATATATTGCGAGGGTGCCTCTTCACCTAGTGCCCTAAGGCCAACTAGTCTGGGAGTCACTGCTATGCCTGAGGTGGTGCAAGATGAGGAAAATAAACCAAGTAAGCAAGCACAGGAGTAATCGGTCAGTTAGTACCTCAAGAAGTATTAACGGTCGCATGAAAGTGTGTGAGCAATCTCATCTAAATATTCATTAATTAAAAAGTACTGAGGCTGATAGGCAAGAGTATGATAGCTTGAATTGAATTCTCCGGGTGCAGGGATGTCTTTACACACACGCAGGGTGATATGATCGATGTTTGGAAGAAAAATAGGAATGAAGAATAAGATGATGTTTTATTGAGGGAGGACGTGATTTCTGATATTTTTTTCATGACCATTAAGATAGGGCTCATGACAACCGAAAAGCTAGCTTAGTTGGAAACCCTAATTTTCAAAGCTTTTCTTTTACAATTCTTGTCTTTAAATGTAATATTCACGATCTTCCTTTTATTATTGAATTTTTTGGGTGCAATCCGCTGAAAACCCTCAGGAGACAACACTCCTCCTACTAGGGACACCTAGAGGTTTAAAGGCTTGTTGCACATGCTCAGTGCAATCGTGCTGCCTACGAAAGTGTGCTAGTTAGTTTTTCTTTTTGTTTATTTTTCTCCTTCTCTTTTTAATAAAAAGTTCGCTCGAGACAATCGAAAATAAGTTTGGGGGAATTTGATCAGTCGAAAATACTGCATTTTTAACACGGCAATTTCCCTATCATTTGCACTCATCTAGAAGTGTTCGGCATTCATATAGCACATATTAGCAAATCAGTCGTTAAATATCAGATTGCGTATGTTAGACTCTAAAACCGGCACTATAAAGGAAATTTACTGCATTTCATGGCATCGCATCATCCCTATATTGCGCAACACTTGTCTTGAGAATTTGCAGGAACAAAAGCCAGAATTATGAAAACAGTGCTGAAAAATATGCCAACTCAAAGGCTAAAGATCTGGAAGTAATCTGGAAAGCATTTTGAGAATCAACATATCAGATACATACCCCAAAGGAAGCCCAAAGCAGCACCAGATGTACCAAACCCCAAGCCTCCAACACGGCCGCGGAACCGCGGCCGGAGCCGCCTTGCGCCGCGGTTCCGCGGCGGCGCTGCCACGTCAGCCCTCCAACTTTGGTGCAAAAGTCTTCCCTCAGCTTCTATAGCTCAGAAATCTATGGCAAATTCCAGAAGAATCCAGAAGCTTCTGCCAGTTCAGCAAACTAGGGTTTCTAAGCTTAAACAATCCTAGCTTAAAGCCTAAGCTAAGCTCCTAACAAACTATTTCTAGAAGCTCCTCAACAATCTTTTGGAGGGAATTGTAATTTCAAAACCTAGACCTAGGGTTTGGGAAGTCTATAAATAGAAGCCTACACCTAGGGTTAAATCTAATCTAGATATCTCATAATAGATCTCTACTTCTTCAATCTCTAATCATTAGTTCAATTCTTCATCTTCTTCCACAAGTCTAGTGACAAGACTTGTGCGAAACCCTAACCCTAATTCCAATCCAAAGCCAAGATCCCGAGTACCAAATCAAGCAAGAAGCCCTTCAACCTTTTAGGAGCGGAGCCGATCTTCAACAGAGCAAGTGGTCCAAGCCGATCCACGACTCACGGAGACAAGCGAAACAAAATCGACAATCGAGTTCTTTCTCTTGTAGTTCTTGAGCGACTGTAATGAAATTGTTGATATAAATAAAAGGTGAAATTCTTTAATCTTGTTTTCTTTAAATTCTTACATCATGATTCGATCTCAATTTGTAATTGTAGTTCTTGTTATGATGTTTGAGTAAAACTCCGCTCGTCGAGCAGTCGAGACGATCAATAGAATGATGATGTAACAAATCTTAAAACGATTCTTGAGTCCTACGAGTTTTGTAAACCCTAGCAAGTTCAAGAATCGATGACCTAGTTTCGTTGCGATGCTTTCTTGATTGTTATCGCTCGAAATTAGCAATCTACGATCGTTTCTTGAATTTACTAGAGGCTAGAATGTGAATGGTATCGACGAAAGAACAAGGGATAAAAGATGAAACCCTAGTTTCACTAGAAATCCCTAACTCTCGTCGATCATCATCGATCTAGTAACAACTCTTCGAAGGATAAGAATACGACATCTTGAGATTACATCACATCTATAGATCCGATCGATTCCTACGAGCCTCATTTAGATTCTTGATATTTGGTTGGAAAAATCATCGAAACTCGATTCTCGATTGTTTATCATTTTCTTGATTCTTGATTAGAATAGTGACACTTGAATCCATCGATAAAATCTTGAATCATGTTTTCTTTTCTTTTCTATTAACTTTTCAATTCAAACAAATCAAACATACAAACTAATCGCACAATCCCTGTGGACGATCCGCACTCGCTAACGATCTACAACTGACACCATAGTTGATTGGGGTCAAATAATTCTTTGTTTATGAAGTTTATTCATTTTCTAAATACCGACACAAAGAAACTTATTCGAGTTACACGACACAATCGGAATTAAGAATCAATCACACACCTTTAGAAAATCTCACGAGCTAATGATCTACCTCTCACATACACACAACTTGACATAGCACGATTCTCTTGAACAATATTTTTATGGAAAAATACGACTTTTCATCAAAATACCTTAAACTATTAAAAACCCGGATTTTTTTAAATTGTGTTAATCAATTCTATGCGATTGTGTCTTTACAACCCATTTTGGGGAACCCGGTCAGGATTATGCGGATTATCGCACATCCTCGACACTAGTAGAGCGAGATGCAGACCTCCGCAAAGAGCATACGATCTCGATGGAATTTTTAATACAATTTTCAAGAAAAACGAGATTTTCTACTTAATAAATAAAATTAATTTTCTAATAATTATATAAATATTATCAAACCACATATTTGTAATATATAATAAAATCCAATGTTTTCTAAAAAAATAAAAAAATCACAGTTTTCATGAAAATACCATCAAGAATCAATACAAGTCAAACTTTACACTAATATACCATGAACTATTCAAGCTAGGTATATATTCACTAGAATACCTCACTCTTTAAAAGTTACATCCGTGAAAACCCTAAATACGATAAATAATTACTTGAGATTTATTTTGAAAGTATACTAGAAATATTTTTCATAAAACCCCTCAAGTTATATTAAATTACAATAAGGACCCTAGTAAATATAGATTTAAGCGGGACCAATTCTCTTGAGCCTCAGGGAGTCGAAGAAAGTGG
This sequence comes from Agapanthus africanus, assembly GCA_030015575.1. Classification (NCBI taxonomy): domain Eukaryota; kingdom Viridiplantae; phylum Streptophyta; class Magnoliopsida; order Asparagales; family Amaryllidaceae; genus Agapanthus; species Agapanthus africanus. Next base: position 243,685,851 of record JASDDO010000012.1, read on the forward strand.
GTGCTTACCTATTTAAGGTAGAAAAATTTAACGGTGTTATCAACGGTAATTATCTTGGAAAAAGACACAAATCATGCCGTCCATGTGCAGCAGTTACCGATAATTCCTAAACCTAATTTAGGATCCAATTCTGTGTTTAAAGGGTATGACTCAATCTGAGTCCCAGTCTAATCTGAATACAATCCAAACATTAATCTAGTCATAACCCAAATTCAACATGAATCCAATATACCAAATATGAACACTTGAATTTGAACATGAATACCAGAACAACATGCAACATGACTTGATTTGACCGAACCACGGCTATATCTTGAACTTGACTACATGACTACCGTTTACATCCTAAATCAGTTTACATGAACAACTTATACCATGGTCTCGGCAAGTCTGATAAATATAATCAAGACAATATATACACTACGGGGTTTTAAAGGGGTAGACTGGTACGGAATGTTTTAAAAGTGGTACAATGATGGTCAATAAAAGACACCTAAATGAAATGTTAGGAATATGTATGCCCTAGAGGCCATTATTGTATGATATAGTGTATTCTTGGACATATATATAGAGGACTTTCTTTCTCGACATGATAGTTTACTATATGGTTGCTCTTTATCTTAACATGTACACTTGTATTATTATACTGTCTCTCTGATACATGTTGATAAAGCCCTTAGGATGTAAGCTTGACTACCAGGACTATGATGCGGATCATACTACTGGGACTTGTGTAGTCTATAAGCACATCCTTTAATAGTTCCTAGTCGAGGGGATATCGAGACAGGGCATCGATATTCCAGAGTAGACTAGTGTGTACGTTTCTTGACCCTGTAGGGGGCGATGGTTGATCCCATAACCATTGGTGTTTTACATCAATGATTGTACACAGGTGCTCATTAAAGAATGGGTACACCGAACAGGACTCGCCGAGAACTCCTAGATGGTACTATACCTATCGTCAGATAGCAGTTCTCTGGTGACACTGGTACAGGTTAGTCTGTAGATCCAAGATCGTCATAGTGTCTTGTGTGGTTCACACTGTGCTTTGATTTCCTCTCTACCATGGCTCAAAGGAGTCGTACAAACAGGTGGATTTTAGGTACATTCCCGAGTCACATGGAGACAGTGAGCGATAGGAGGGGTTTCTTCCCTCCCGGTATTGGGAGTTGATGTTGCGCTATGCTCGATTGGTTATAACAGTAAGTCCCTGGCCAGGGCTGATGAGATTTACTGGTAAGTGTTATTAGTAGTTTCTCGAACCGTTATGAGCCATACATCGGCATGACTTATCAAGTTACTGGGGTTTGACAATTCCACCCCTAGACTCGATATGAGACATATCAGACGAAGAGACCGGACTCTATGGTAAGTGTTACTTATAGGCTTCATGGGAGTTTGGACTAGCTTGCTTGTTGATCTTTTATTCACTCAATACCTGGGTAGCCGTTACGTCCAGCTAGTACCGCTGACGGCTTGTGGGTAACTGATGTGATCATTACCTACTGCTGGCGTATTGACGAGTTTTTAGAGTCCCACACAGAAGTTTCCTAGTTCAAGCGAAACGAAGTAGGGCACATATGTTGATGTGTGCGGGGGCCTGATTAAATACGAGTATGTGATACCGTAGCGGTTATTTGATATCAGTTAGGTTATATGTGATATAACTGGATTATTGAATCAAGTGTTGATTTGATAATGCGATATACAGATAAATGATATTAGTTGGTTATATGTGATATAACCAGATTATTAAATCAAGTGTTGATTTAATAATTTGATGTGTATTTATATTTGATATAATTATACATTAACTAATATTATATCTCACTAATTATTTTCTTTTCTTTACATATATATATATATATTATGAAGCATGGTTGAATTTTCTATTTTGAGAAAATAGAATAAAGAGGTGGAAAATGGGAGATATTTTGGGCATGGGTGTGAGGCATGGCTCATTCATTTCTTTATTAGTTTGGCCTTACTATTGAAGCATGGTAGCTATTTTATATTGAGAGATATTCCATGCTTCAATGAGTAAGGGTTTTATTTTGAGCCATTCTTCATTATTCACTCACATGAGTTCATTGCCTTAGTTTATTTTCTTTAGCTCTATCTATTGTTCTTCCTCTTCCTCCACCAAGCTCCACTCTTTTCCATATGTTGGAAAATAAAGAGTTAGAGAATTATAAGTGAGCTTATAAACCCTACTTCACCATCCTACACTTGATTAGCACTTGAGTTTAAGGTGTTTACTTCACTAATAGGAGATTAGTGAAGAGGTGGCTTCGATTAGAGGAGCTTCGGGTGGATCATCTTCGACACGAAGATCGTGAAGGAAGCTCGCTCATTTGTCAAGTGGAGCCGAGAGGAGTCGTAGGGACTACTACCCAGAGCTTTAGAAGAGAAGGACACAGTCTACAAAGGTTGTAATCTCCATCTCTTAGAATAGTTCTTTTGATATCATCATATAAACCCTAATTTTCCAATTTGATCCTTAGTTAGTGTAGCTTAGCACCAAGAATTTTTTAAAATTGAATGCTTGATGCCAGTTTAAACCTCATGGTGGTGCTAAGGTAGACTTTCATGAACATCCTTGTCACGACCGAAACACGTGTCGCGCAACAAACGACTTGCCAACAGGAGTAGTCACGATAAGCGGCTGATCTAGCAAACACGACTCTCGGACCAATCTCGGCACAAAGTGTGTAGAAACATACGAGTGCGTAGATCCCGGATCAAACAAAACGTGTGCATCGACGGAACATACTGAAAGAGTACCTGAAACCACTACGTTGGACGCCTGCGCGTCCTGATGAGTCAAAGAAAACACTCGAGCCTGCCCTCTACCAGCAACTGGCTGTCCTCCGCCTCGGCCACCCTGTCCTCTCTGAACAAAACCTCCGTAACCACAACATCTCTGCGCATGAGTCTGACGTGGAGCAACAACAGGCGTAAGAGGAAACGCTCTCTGAGGTGAAGGTGGTAAGGTAACATGTGGAACCGCTGCCTCCCTCTGGCGTATCTCAGTGCAATCTCTGATGCGGTGATGGGGACTGCCACACCCAAAACATCCAGGCGACGACTGCTGACCCTGTGGGTAGGAGCTAAATAACTGGCCTCGTCCCAAGCCTCTGCTACCACATGACCTGAACGAAATCTGTCACGGCGTCTACCCAACTGCCTCTGAGCTGATACATCAGTACGAACCCTCTTCGGTCCCGGAATGACCGAAGTCTCGGAAAGGCGCTCCTCAACTAGTAGGGCTGCGTCCACCGCGGCTGCATATGTGTCAAAATGCTGGGAACAGATAGCGAGGAACAACTGGGTAATCAGGCCTCGAACAAATCTCTTGATCCGCATCTCCTCAGTTTCCACCAAATATGGAGCATACACAGATAGCTGGGTAAACTGAACATCATACTCTACCACCATCATACCCGGAGTCCGGCGTAACGACTCAAAACTGTGAGCTCGAGCATCCCTGACGCTCTGCGGAAGAAAGCAGGCAAGAAACACCGTCACGAACTCAGCCCAGGCCATAGGAGAAAGACCTGCGGCTCTGACCTCTCTAAAGACACGCACCAGGTCTGGGTAAGACCTTCCAGACAAAAAATCACGAACTCTACCCATCTTGCGTCGGAACATCACAGCGAACAACAGATCCTGGCCATCCGATCAATAAACGACTGTGGATCCTCAGCTGTATCGGTGCTGGTGAAGACCGGAGGCTTCAGCCTCATGAACTCAGATAACGATACGGTGATAACCTCCATAGCTGTAGCTGCGACTGCCGGAATAGTAGGTTGAAGGGTTACCCAAGACGGCAGCAAGGTTTCAGGAGGCATCGTCCATGTCAAATTCAAAAATTTGTCATTTTAGCTAACCCTAACTTGAATCGTCTACTAGAAATAATACGGAAAATATATGCAAACACTTTGCAACAAGTAGTGAGCATGGAATACAACCTTTGTAGACCGGTCCTTCACTTCAATAGCTCTGTGTAGAAGTCCCCTTCGCTGCGATCGCAAACGCCGGACTCTAGAGAGGCTCCATGAAGAAACGAATATGATTGTTTCGACGACTTCGAGGCCGAAGATGATCTACGTCGAGGAGACACTAACTCAAGCTATTCCTTCACTAGGTCATGAACTTTGTGAAGAGAACACCCTATACTACATGGTAAGTAGTAGAGAATGATGAAGTAGGAAGTGGGCTTACTTTAGAATTGATTTTCTCACACTTTTTCTCATACCTCCATTGAAGCTAGCAAGCTTTTTGAGAGGAGGAAGAAGAAGAAGCTAGAACTCATCATATGAGTTAATCCAAATGAATAATGCAACTATGGGTGAGTTAAGTCATCATGCTGAACTCATGTAGAGAATTAATCACGGTGTAAGGTTAAGGGTTGGGTTAAGTAATATTGTAACATTTCAAAAAAGATAAAATGTTAATTTTGGGAATTTTTATAATTTAATATTATTTTATTGAATATTTTAATATTTTGGAATTATTAAATACAAATAAATAGGGAAAATTTTTGGAAAATTCTAAAATAGGGTAAATTAGAGAATTATGACATTTTAAAGTTTTTGTGATTAATTTGACACTAATTTAGTGCTAATCGCGATTAAAAATCGTTAATCGGTTTTTAGCTTTTTGTGCAACACATGCACATATCACTTTTTCACACTTGTGCATTTTCTTGCCATGCTTTTCATTTGGGTTGACTATTTGAGTGAGAAGGGTTTTAAAAGGAAAAAGAAAAGGAAAAGAATAAAGAAATGGATAGTTGGTGAGAGAGAGAGGTATGGGCTTCATTGACTAAGGACTTAACCATTTCTCCCCTCATTTCCCTCCCTCTTCTCCCTTCTCCTGCTGCTGCTCCTGCACCTCCTTTCCCTCCCCTCTTCAAGCTCCAAAACAACTCTAAAACAACCCCAAAACCCAATCTCCATTTCATTAAATGTGTGCACAATCCCTAGATCTACACTTGGTGCTAAAGAAGCAAGGATTTTGGCCACTAGGGGCAACTCAAGAAAATTCTTGAGTTGCCAAATGAGGTATTTTCTGGACCTTAAACTTAGTTTATGCATTTCCTTTACCCTCATATTAAGATCGAATCGGTATTGTGTGATATTGTGGACTTGTGGATAACCTAGTTAGGGTTGTGATGATTTATGGGTTGTAATATGGAATTGAGGTCAGTAGAGGTTATACCATCACCCTAGTGTATGAATTGGAAACCCAAAACCTGAAGCTTAAACCATAATACGGATTTTAGAAACCGATATCGGGGAATTTATGAAATCTGTGAAGGGTATATTGAATCTGCTATCACCCGAGACACCCTAAATTAAAATTGATTGGACAGTGACACGTGCAGGCACCCAGGAAGCTAACCCCAAGACCCCAGCTCCCACTTCTTCTTCCCGGCCGCCAATTTATCCCCATTGGCCGCAAATTGCGGCCTGGGTCCCACCATTTTGGCTCGTATTGGTTCTGTAGCTCCTACATGTTCATGTTAGACCCCTGATATATATAGATTTGTATAAAGTGACCTAGGGTAAAATCTGGGACATATTTCCTAAGTTGCTGTTTTAGATTCATGTTTCCGTATTCCGTATTTTTAATTCTGCAATTGTGGATTGTGTTTTGCCTCGACTATTTGGCGTTTATACGACGATATAGAGGATGTGTTGATGGTTTTGAAGGCGTGCCATGGGTTTTAACCTATAGGCCTCTTATCGTATCATTTTGGATTTCATGTGCCGTTTTAGCTTTGATTTGGTTTTAATGCGCATATACGATATTTTGATGTGTAGGTACCCCATGAAGACTTCGGGACGACAAGCAAGCGCGTGGCGACGTCCACAAATGAAGACGCTAGGTGAGTAGATTATATTTACTGGGGGAAGTCGGGTGGATGGCGTATAGCACCCCCGCAGTCCGTAGTTGTTATTATATATGATAGGTGTATTATGGATAGTGTAGGGTTAGAAGTGACCAGTGTAGTTCATAGTCGCGAACCCTAGAATAGAATTACACCTACACGCACACCCTTGCATATTACTTATACTGGCACTGTGTTGATGATATTGGATGACTTTGGAGATGAGTCAATGATATTGGGCTTTGTGCCGCGAGATCGGTGATGTGATATGATTCGTATTTGGGATACGAAATGTGATTCTTGCGGGCTTGGGATGTGTGTTTACCCCCGCATGCATACTTTATTGATGATATCGATTTATACTAGACATAGAATAGTACCCCAGATTATATGATATGTTGATAGTGATACCTGAAGTGTGATGAGATAGTGTGATATTGACCCGTACCCAGCTATTGGGATGCCGTACGACGATTTACCGTATGAGCTTTACATTGATGATAGATCCGCACTCATGACTTGAGGATGTCATATGATATACTGTATCGTACGCGATACTATTGAGGCGGAATCACCGACTATTATATCTATATATATATCGACTTAGATGTTAGGCGGTTTCCTTACCTGTAGCTCAGCTTGTTAGTTCAGCTGTATAGTTTAGTGTAGTTGTTAGATTAGATTAGACTCCTACCTATTTCAAAACTAGCGGGTCGTGGGTATTTTAAAAGACAGGTCAAGGGATTTACGGACATTTCAAAAGCCGTATCTTTTCATAAAAACACCGTAGCCCCTATTTTCAAAACCCCATGATTCGTGATATTTCAAAAGGCACCATTTGTATGACTTATATTAGATTAATGCAGATTAGTTATAGTTGCGTCTAGATTCAGCTCCCACTTTTTTTGTGGTTCGCTTTGCATCGCATTCTTATATTATGTTTCATACTCCATTATTGATATCATGCTGTTAGGACACCAGCACCATTACCGATGTTGCGTATGTACCACGTACACTTACTTGCCGGCTCACACACATCTTCATCGGTAATTGCCATGTCACGTACACCTTAGAAAATACTATTGCTTGACATAACCTATTAGCTAATAGTTTAGACATTGTAGTTATTACCTGCTACTTCATGCATACTGATATTCATTGTTATGCCGCATTCATGGATTCTCATGCATAGATTCACTATTTTACGTGTTACTGAGGTTTTGGATTTGGATTTCCGTGAGATTTTCTGGATTTGGAGGAAAACCGCAAAAACACAGATAAACATTTTCTCTCTTTTAAAATAAAAAGTGCGGTTTTCCCATGATGTATGAGTCGTCCACCATGAGTTTGCTGATGGATTTGGAAACCCGATTCGAGGAGACGGATGAACCGTTTCGGGTACATGGTGGACCCGGTGCGGTACCCCGGGGCAAGATGAATATGGTGATGACGTTGAGCCTGGCAGGGGAGCACTACCGACCGGTGATTTTACCTGACGCGTCGGATATCCGGAGGATACCGTCGTGGTCTTGAGATTGATGGTAGGGGCCGGTCTGGACTGACGGTGCCCTAGATTTTGTGATTGGGATACAGAGATATCGGGATATTTGGATTACGTTTTGTGCCGATGTTAGGCACTGTTTTATGCTGATTTCATTATGATACCTCATTTTAAAAATACAAAGGAAATCTCACTAAAGTATGAAAATAGTTTCTTCATTTACATGTATTATGTTCTCATGCATTCATACCTCATTCTTATGTTATATTGCTACCTGAGGCACTGACACAGGCACAGGAGATTACACTCGGGTTAGATATTTACCCTAGCCTTGTTATAGGCTGCATGTTTTATATTGAGGATTTTGTACTGATCGTTTTGACCTAGGATTATGTCTTGCGTTCGGTTTCTGCTTGTAGTTATTCTCTATTCACGAGTTGGCAACTCACCCCCGTTGTGCCACAGTTCTTGCAGGTTTTGCCGTACAGGTTCCTTTGCGGCATTTCTGGCACATTGCTTCCTTGCGGGTGAATTGCATTTGGTAGGTGGTTCCTTTTGCATCAAAACCACCATTGTACTTATATTATTCTTTGTATCTAGAATTTCCATCAACCAAATTTGTTTATTGTTTCAGACTCAGACTTTAGTGATGTTTTATTTGGCCTTAGAGTCGCGCTTAGTAGTATTGCGGTTTTCATGCTTACTGTGTTTCTTTTGGATCGATCCTCGCCTTTCGGCGTTATATATTATATTGCATGTGTGGTTGTGACCGTCAATTGAAGAAGAGCTAGCTCCCGCTTGGGGATGCCTTTTATCATTGTATATATGTTATGCTTGTTGTATCCCGTTCGGGGCCAGTATTTACAAAAGAAACTCTGCCGAAATTTTTAGAAAAGACTTTACCTTTTAAAAATGCACCTTCGGCTTAGTTATTTAAAAACCTCGACTTCAAACATATTTTCCTTCACTTCTTTAAACCAGTTTTCTTCACTCACTCTTAAAATGGTTTTAGATTTCTGGGCTTTAGCTTACTTGGATCAGATGGAGTCCTATAGATTTCATATGGTTCGAGGGCCAGTCACGTGCTCTTTCGGGTCGTGACAAAGTTGGTATCAGAGCGCTAGGTTGACCTTGGTTCGAGTCTAAGTTTGACTATATGGAGCCTAGGGCGTTTATATATATACGGAACTTAGGCTTGACCTTACGGAACTTAGACTTAGTCGAGGGGGTATTAGACCCGAACTTTCGTCGTATAGGATGACCCTTGGTTGATGGAATAGGTGACTAAAGTAGAGTGACGTACCGTTGGTATGTTCCGCGGCATACTTACGACACGCCACTCCGCTTAAGGAACCTTAGGATGTACATATTTTCGAGATCAGTGATTCTCTTTATATCCATGATTATACATCCATTTGAGATCCCCGATTCTATTAGTCCATGATCATACCTTCATTGATGCTGTTCCTTCTTATGATCGTGTATCCACTCTGGATCTGTTGTTTCCTTTCTTGCCATTGATCTGCTCTCTTCGATACTCGATTGAGGTTCCTGTCGCCATGTTTGAGCGCAGTTTGGGCTGCTGCTAGGGTTACGGTCAGTGCGAGCTCGTCTGGTACGAGGGCTGACCATTGTGTTTTCTGGTGACATGGGAACGTCTCGAGTTAGTATTGATGACTGTGACCTCAAGTGGAGGCGAGTGCTTGGTTTTGCACCGGATGATCGGGCCATTGTTAGAGTTGCCAGTTGAGAGAGGACTGTTGATGTACATCATACCTCAGAGATTATGATGTCGCCTACCGTGCAGACAGAGGGACCAGCCGTTGCTGAGATTGACGGGATGTCGCTTTCGGAGCTTACGAGCTTAGATTGTCGGAGCTTCCAGACAGATATGAGACAGATTATAGCTAGTCTACTCGATTTGAGAGACGAAGGTGATTCGTCCGATTTATGCACCGGAGCGGGCCCAGTTGAGTTGAAGATTTCCAGTGTGGAGAGTCTTACTCAGATCTAGGGCAGACTGATTCAGAGATGACCGCCAATGCGTCGTCTTTCCTGGAGGATTGAGGCGTTGTTCGGCGTGCAGGTGAATGAGCCAGTTGCTGCTGCAAATGACGAGATATCGCCCAGATGGTTGGAGCTGCTGCAACGTGAGCATATACTTAGAGAGATGATAGCGAGTCGCCAGTCACCTGAGGATGAATGACTAGGACATTTGGTTCGTCCGTTTACCGATGCGAGGTCATCAGATAGATTGATTCCAGCTAGAGACGACTTCACGCAGATTCGTTGAGAGTCGATTGAGACAATCGAATGTCAGGAGCCAATTTTCCAAGTTTAAAGTATACGGAAATACATGCAGGTGATTCTATGGACCCTCTAGAAGAATGAAACCCTAACTCGACTTAATGACCGTCTGAAAGCCTTTGAACCTTAGGGTTTACGGCAGTTCCGCGGCGCCATTAGTGAGGCTTGGGTTTGCCCTTCTACGGCTGGACCACCGACGCTGAGGCATGTACTCGATACTATTAAACTGTACTCAAGATGTTGATCTCTTGGGGGATTATAAGGTTCTGACGAGTCGATCGAATGTTTCGACATCATTCAGATATCATGTGATGGGATGCATTGCTTGGGAGACTCCAGATACGAGTATAGCCGTTGGAGCATAGTCCATGCAGCCACGATGAGACGAGTCCGAATCAGTCGACATTGAAGCAGAGTGAAGAAAAGAGTTCGTAAGAGATTTCGACGAGATGACGTCCCACTCCGCTGACATTAGAGATGTGATACGCACCCAGAGGCGTTGTATATGGATATATCTTCCAGAAAGAAGCGCGATAAGTATGCAGCCGTTCCGGAACAAGAATTTGCTTCAGCAAGGGATGATGACTTCTGGGCAATTCGGCAGGGATAAGATTTGAGAGAGACTTCGACATGACCTTTCTGGAATACTATACGAGAAGACCTGACCCAGGAGTGGTCATATTGCGCACAACCAGCAGGCCAGAGTTAGCATTGTCGACGAGGTAGTTGACCAGATTCAGATAAAGGAACTTACCCAGATGCGTTGTGAATCGATCAAGGATGGACGAGTATTGAGTATTCCTCCGATGGTTGGGACGTGTTCCCGAGGGCCTGTTCGGCCTGACATCTTCTACAAAATGATGAAGCTACAGAGTACGCGATTTCGAGTCCGTGTGAGAGACTTCAGATTGACCGTGGCTGAGAACAGTGCAGTGCGTAGATATGCATGGCGTGACGTCATAGTGGACGACGATAGAGACAGGTGGAACCAGAGGTTCGGGCGAGACGCTGACGAGCTGTCATTGCTTCCCGTCGAGACCAGAGGTCAGATATGCTTACAGAGGCATTAGGATGCAACCAGATTCCGAGAAATATTGTGCTGAGGACACAGATGTCTATCGAGTGAGAAGAGATTATGCAGGAGAGCCAGCCTCTGTACAGTTCGGCATAGGCAAGATCGGAAGAGACCTTGAGCAGGATTCCTTCCAGGACATTGCTGCAATGATGTTTGCACCCAGGATCAGATATGTGACGTGCATTCAGAGAGCCAGAGGCCGACGCCAGTGATGGGCTGCCTCACGAGTGGTCGTGAGGATTGACCGATAGGTGACCAGAGAAGTGCCAGAACGGAATCGTCCCCGTTAGCACACCTGACAGGGCTGATGAGCCGATTGACTGCGAGATAGGTAATCCTCAGAGAAGATAAGGACCCAGAGTCAGAGGGCGCCAGACCGTGAGCAAGAGGCAAGTAGATATCTTGCGCTGCTAGCAGTGGATGCACCGACTCCTTCTCGACCTCGAAGGAGGAACTACCGACGACGGTACTATGATTTGTGATTTTGTGATTCGATTATCACGTATCCGTCATTTTGGATTTTGGTATTTTGGGCGTTCTGTTTGCATGATTTAGTTTTGATGACTGAGTTTCATGATATTTGTTTCATGCACCCACTGGATATTTATATTTTGCGCATAGTTATTACATTCGAGGTTTTGATTGTGAATTTACGCCCACCTTATACAGTGATATGATTTACACTTCCAGCAGAGTTTTCATGCACCTTTAGTGTTTTGATATACGATTTTGGTGCACGCCAGATGCACTAAATCGGGATTCTTCGTGCATGTTACATGCACCTGATTTGGTTGCTGTCAGGCACACACGTTGCCTATGACAGATGTTTCGTGCACACCCGTTGCACCTAGATGTTGTTTTGTACACCTGTATGACACATATATGGATTTTGATTCCTTGCGCACCAGATGCATAGGATATTCTCTATGTATTGATGTCTTCGGAGCCCCGACAAATTGGAGTATTACAAAAATTGTTTTAGTATTGGGGGTTTAAATTTAAATTCGGGGACCGAATTTCTTTAAGGGGGGTAGATTGTAACATTTCAAAAAAGATAAAATGTTAATTTTGGGAATTTTTATAATTTAATATTATTTTATTGAATATTTTAATATTTTGGAATTATTAAATACAAATAAATGGGGAAAAATTTTGGAAAATTCTAAAATAGGGTAAATTAGAGAATTATGACATTTTAAAGTTTTTGTGATTAATTTGACACTAATTTAGTGCTAATCGCGATTAAAAATCGCTAATCGGTTTTTAGCTTTTTGTGCAACACATGCATATATCACTTTTTCACACTTGTGCATTTTCTTGCCATGCTTTTCATTTGGGTTTACTATTTGAGTGAGAAGGGTTTTAAAAGGAAAAAGAAAAGGAAAAGAATAAAGAAATGGGTAGTTGGTGAGAGAGAGAGGTATGGGCTTCATTGACTAACGACTTAACCATTTCTCCCCTCATTTCCCTCCCTCTTCTCCCTTCTCCTGCTGCTGCTCCTGCACCTCCTTTCCCTCCCCTCTTCAAGCTCCAAAACACCTCTAAAACAACCCCAAAACCCAATCTCCATTTCATTAAATGTGTGCACAATCCCTAGATCTACACTTGGTGCTAAAGAAGCAAGGATTTTGGCCACTAGGGGCAACTCAAGAAAATTCTTGAGTTGCCAAATGAGGTATTTTCTGGACCTTAAACTTAGTTTATGCATTTCCTTTACCCTCATATTAAGATCGAATCGATATTGTGTGATATTGTGGACTTGTGGATAACCTAGTTAGGGTTGTGATGATTTATGGGTTGTAATATGGAATTGAGGTCAGTAGAGGTTATACCATCACCCTAGTGTATGAATTGGAAACCCAAAACCTGAAGCTTAAACCATAATACGGATTTTAGAAACCGATATCGGGGAATTTATGAAATCTGTGAAGGGTATATTGAATCTGCTATCACCCGAGACACCCTAAATTAAAATTGATTGGACCGTGACACGTGCAGGCACCCAGGAAGCTAACCCTAAGACCCCAGCTCCCACTTCTTCTTCCCGGCCGCCAATTTATCCCCATTGGCCGCAAATTGCGGCCTGGGTCCCACCATTTTGGCTCGTATTGGTTCTGTAGCTCCTACATGTTCATGTTAGACCCCTGATATATATAGATTTGTATAAAGTGACCTAGGGTAAAATCTGGGACATATTTCCTAAGTTGCTGTTTTAGATTCATGTTTCCGTATTCCGTATTTTTAATTCTGCAATTGTGGATTGTGTTTTGCCTCGACTATTTGGCGTTTATACGACGATATAGAGGATGTGTTGATGGTTTTGAAGGCGTGCCATGGGTTTTAACCTATAGGCCTCTTATCGTATCATTTTGGATTTCATGTGCCGTTTTAGCTTTGATTTGGTTTTAATGCGCATATACGATATTTTGATGTGTAGGTACCCCATGAAGATTTCGGGACGACAAGCAAGCGCGTGGCGACGTCCACAAATGAAGACGCTAGGTGAGTAGATTATATCTACTGGGGGAAGTCGGGTGGATGGCGTATAGCACCCCCGCAGTCCGTAGTTGTTATTATATATGATAGGTGTATTATGGATAGTGTAGGATTAGAAGTGACCAGTGTAGTTCATAGTCGCGAACCCTAGAATAGAATTACACCTACACGCACACCCTTGCATATTACTTATACTGGCACTGTGTTGATGATATTGGATGACTTTGGAGATGAGTCAATGATATTGGGCTTTGTGCCGCGAGATCGGTGATGTGATATGATTCGTATTTTGGATACGAAATGTGATTCTTGCGGGCTTGGGATGTGTGTTTACCCCCGCATGCATACTTTATTGATGGTATCGATTTATACTAGACATAGAATAGTACCCCAGATTATATGATATGTTGATAGTGATACCTGATGTGTGATGAGATAGTGTGATATTGACCCGTACCCAGCTATTGGGATGCCGTACGACGATTTACCGTATGAGCTTTACATTGATGATAGATCCGCACTCATGACTTGAGGATGTCATATGATATACTGTATCGTACGCGATACTATTCAGGCGGAATCACCGACTATTATATCTATATATATATCGACTTAGATGTTAGGCGGTTTCCTTACCTGTAGCTCAGCTTGTTAGTTCAGCTGTATAGTTTAGTGTAGTTGTTAGATTAGATTAGACTCCTACCTATTTCAAAACTAGCGGGTCGTGGGTATTTTAAAAGACAGGTCAAGGGATCTACGGACATTTCAAAAGGCGTATCTTTTCATAAAAACACCGTAGCCCCTATTTTCAAAACCCCATGATTCGTGATATTTCAAAAGGCACCATTTGTAGGACTTATATTAGATTAATGCAGATTAGTTATAGTTGCGTCTAGATTCAGCTCCCACTTTTTTTGTGGTTCGCTTTGCATCGCATTCTTATATTATGTTTCATACTCCATTATTGATATCATGCTGTTAGGACACCAGCACCATTACCGATGTTGCGTATGTACCACGTACACTTACTTGCCGGCTCACACACATCTTCATCGGTAATTGCCATGTCACGTACATCTTAGAAAATACTATTGCTTGACATAACCTATTAGCTAATAGTTTAGACATTGTAGTTATTACCTGCTACTTCATGCATACTGATATTCATTGTTATGCCGCATTCATGGATTCTCATGCATATATTCACTATTTTACGTGTTACTGAGGTTTTGGATTTGGATTTCAGTGAGATTTTCTGGATTTGGAGGAAAACCGCAAAAACACAGATAAACATTTTCTCTCTTTTAAAATAAAAAGTGCTGTTTTCCCATGATGTATGAGTCGTCCACCATGAGTTTGCTGATGGATTTGGAAACCCGATTCGAGGAGACGGATGAACCGTTTCGGGTACATGGTGGACCCGGTGCGGTACCCCGGGGCAAGATGAATGTGGTGATGACGTTGAGCCTGGCAGGGGAGCACTACCGACCGGTGATTTTACCTGACGCGTCGGATATCCGGAGGATACCGTCGTGGTCTTGAGATTGATGGTAGGGGCCGGTCTGGACTGACGGTGCCCTAGATTTTGTGATTGGGATACAGAGATATCGGGATATTTGGATTACGTTTTGTGCCGATGTTAGGCACTGTTTTATGCTGATTTCATTATGATACCTCATTTTAAAAATACAAAGGAAATCTCACTAAAGTATGAAAACAGTTTCTTCATTTACATGTATTATGTTCTCATGCATTCATACCTCATTCTTATGTTATATTGCTACCTGAAGCACTGACACAGGCACAGGAGATTACACTCGGGTTAGATATTTACCCTAGCCTTGTTATAGGCTGCATGCTTTATATTGAGGATTTTGTACTGATCGTTTTGACCTAGGATTATGTCTTGCGTTCGGTTTCTGCTTGTAGTTATTCTCTATTCACGAGTTGGTAACTCACCCCCGTTGTGCCACAGTTCTTGCAGGTTTTGCCGTACAGGTTCCTTTGCGGCATTTCTGGCACATTGCTTCCTTGCGGGTGAATTGCATTTGGTAGGTGGTTCCTTTTGCATCAAAACCACCATTGTACTTATATTATTCTTTGTATCTAGAATTTCCATCAACCAAATTTGTTTATTGTTTCAGACTCAGACTTTAGTGATGTTTTATTTGGCCTTAGAGTCGCGCTTAGTAGTATTGCGGTTTTCATGCTTACTGTGTTTCTTTTGGATCGATCCTCGCCTTTCGGCGTTGTATATTATATTGCATGTGTGGTTGTGACCGTCAATTGACGAAGAGCTAGTTCCCGCTTGGGGATGCCTTTTATCATTGTATATATGTTATGCTTGTTGTATCCCGTTCGAGGCCAGTATTTACAAAAGAAACTCTGCCAAAATTTTTAGAAAAGACTTTACCTTTTAAAAATGCACCTTCGGCTTAGTTATTTAAAAACCTCGACTTCAAACATATTTTCCTTCACTTCTTTAAACCAGTTTTCTTCACTCACTCTTAAAATGGTTTTAGATTTCTGGGCTTTGGCTTACTTGGATCAGATGGAGTCCTATAGATTTCATATGGTTCAAGGGCCAGTCACGTGCTCTTTCGGGTCGTGACAAATATCTAAAGAAATGACAAAAGAGTGGACTTAGTCAATGTTTCTACAAGCTTCTTCCAAGCTTGACAACTTTGACTAAGTCATTCTCTTTTGTTAAATCTTAAGACATAAACAAAACCCTAATTTAACCTAATCATGGTATAAGTTTCATACACCCATCTTGTATGTATCATCAACCATGACACAAACATACATATCACATATGTACAATGTGCACACAAAGTGAGAAAACAAATCATAAGTGAGCTAATACTAGTTAATGTAATGTAATATATCAAATATATAATTATACATTAAATTATTAAATCAACTCTTGATTTAATAATCCGGCTATAACCGACTAATATCATGTGTAACAACTTATCGAATCAACACTTGATCCGATAACCCGGCTATATCGTATACAACCGATCAATGTCACAAAACACGAGAATAGAATACGGTATCTCATATCGTATCAATCTCGGTCCCGCACATATCACATATGTGCTCCTACTCCGTTTTGCTTGAGCCAGGAAACCCCTGTGTAGGACTTTAAAGACTCGTCAATACGCTGACAGTAGATGACGATCATATCAAACACCCACAAGCCGCAAGCGGTATGCTAAACGTAACGGCCACCCGGGTATTGAGCGATCAGAAGATCAACAAGCAAGCTTGGTCACACTCCTGCGAATCCAATCAGTAACACTACCGTACAGTCCGGTCTCTTCGTCCGATATGTCGCATATCTCGTCTAGGGGCGGTAAACGTCAGACCCCAGTAACTCGATAAGTCGTGTCGATATGAGGCTCATAACGGGTCGAGAAACTACTGATAACACTTACCAGTATATCTCTGATGCATCCGTGGCCAAGGACTTCTTGTTATAGCCAATCGAGCACAGTGCAACATCAACTCCCTATACCGGGAGAGACGAAACCCCTCCTATCGCTCATTGCCTCCATGTGATTCGGGACTGTATCCGAAAGCCACCGTTTTGCACGTTCTCTTGAACGTGGTATGTTGGAGATAATGCCCTCAGAGTCAATTATTGGATTACAGGTACGTGATTGCGGTGATTGAGGGAGGACCTATCCCGGTAGGACAGTCTTACTCGAGATGATAGTATGCTATCTGGTTTACCTTTATCATCGTGTACTGTTTCAGGTGACCTGACAAGTCGCTATTACACGTTGATAGAGCCCTTAGGATTCTTGCTTGACCACCAGCAGTATGAGGGCGATCATATAAGTGGGAGCTGGGGTCTATAAGCATATCCTGAAATGGTCCCTAGTCGTGTGAGTTTCGAGACAGGGCATCGATACTCCATAGTAGACTAGTGTATACAGTCGAGACCCTGACGAGGGGCGGTGGCCGGTCTCACAAGCCACTGGTGTCAGTTGGATCACCTAAGATGTATACAGGTGCTCATTGGGTTATGAGTACACCGGACAGGACTCGCCGGGAACATGCCAGTTGGTCATATACCAGACGTCAGATGGCAGTTCCCTGGTGACATGTGTACAGGTTAGTTCATCGACCTGGGGATCGTCATTTGTCTTGTGTGAGTTCCCACTGTACTTTGATTACTACCCTACCACGGCTCAAAGGAGTCGTGCAAACAGGTTTTAGTTGGGTACAGTCCCGAGCCACATGGAGGCAGTGAGCGTATCTTCAGGGGTTCGTCTCTCCCGGTATTGGGGGTGAGGTCGTGCTGTGTCTAGGAGAGCCATTACACGAAGCCCTCGGCCGAGGCAAGGAGATTTACTGGTAGGTATTCTAGTAGTATCTCAGGGTGTTCTGGGCTACACTCCGACACGACTTGTACCGCTTTTGGGGGTCTGACTTTTACCAACCCCCTAGGCCCGCCATGCGATGCTCATAGACGAACGGACCGGACTGTACGGATATTGTCACTGACAGGCTCAGTAGGGTTGTCAGGCTGAGTTCACTCACAGACATCCCTTTTAGTCAATACCTGGTAGCCCGTTACGTATTGGCTTATACCTCTGACATGCTAGTGGTTAAATCCACAACCAAGATGTTGACGAGTCTTTAGAGTCCCCCACATTCAGTTACTCAGCTTTCGGGCGAAAGGTTGTAGAGGCCGTATGGAGATATGGCAAGGTCCGATCAGATACGTGCGGTATTGCACGGATCAGGATCGGACAGTTTGTACTATAGGCTGTATGGTTATATGGCAGGGTTCGATCAGATACGTGCGGTATTGCATGGATCAGGATCGAACAGATATTACTATCCGGTTTTGGTATAAGCCGGATCCTAGTATAGTACAGTGTAGATTTTGTCTCATTGCATTTGTATTTCGGTCGGAATACAAATGCGGGTGTGTATGCACAATATCGGGGTTTTCCTGTAATTTATTACGGGACCAGTTTTCTGGAGTTGCCAGTTTGCTTTTCGTTTCGGCCGATTTCCTTTGTTCCGTTCATTGGCCGAAGATTGGTGGAGGAGGGTTTATTTGCATTGTTGCAAATAAGCATTTGTGGAGGGGGTCTTTGCTTATTGGTTGTATCATGATAGCTTTTCATTGACCTTGACCTTTTGACTTGACTTCTTGTCATGATGGCATGACTTTTGTAGACATGATTGTTGATGATGAGAGATGGTTGAGTGTGGGTTTGTTTTAGTGATGATTCTTTTTGCATGATAGCCTTCTCTTTCTCTCTCCCTTGGATTATTGAATGGCTCTCTCATTCTATCACTCTCACTCTCATTTTCTCACTCTCCTGCTCTAGTCATGGCCGGCCAAGCATGGAGGAGGGGTTGCCCATTTTTGTAGTGGGGATTTTTGCTCTCTAGTTGCTAGAAAAATCCCCAAGTTCCTCCACATAATTCTTGTATCATCCCTCCACCAAAATGGCACCTCCATGAACCCCAAATGAGACACAAGTTCTATTATACATTCTACAGCAAATCTTGGGCACGTCGAGTAGCCGGCTTCGTGCCCGAGTTGCCTCGGCATTGAGGTGGGAGCCCGTAAAAGAAGTAGGCGATGTGGTGCACTTCCGGCGACGAGGAGGAGACGGGACACTCCGCAGGAGATCGGGACGACGACGAGAAGACCGGAGGACTCGGATCTGTCGGTATACTTCTCTTCCCTATCTTGTAGTTAGCTAGGACTTGTTAATGGTTACGATCCGGATGTTTAGTGCGCGGTGGTGCCGGTTTGCTAAGTCCGCAAAATTAAAGTTTATCACCGCTTCCGCATTCCGGCGTCGGATTGACGGCCGGGGCGCCGCCGTGCACTTACAGTGGTATCAGAGCCTCACCATTAACTTAGTCTAGCTTTGTGTATTGTGTTTGCATTTCCGATCGATCAAAAAGTTTCAAAACTGCATTTTACCATCGCATCAGTTTCTGTTGAAAATTTTTGGTCTCGAAAATTTTTTCAGGTTGTAAAATATTGATGTACTGGAAAATCTAAGAGCTCTGTAAAAATTCGATGAAGTGACTCCACAGTTGGAGCGCGGAACCGCCGCGATAACCCCCTTCCCGCCGCTGTTCCGCCGCGCACTGTGGAGATCACTGCACCAATTTTTTACAGAGGCTTTCTGGGGTGAAAAGTGGGGTTTTGGAATAATAACATTGGGCCCAGAATTTCTTGATCTGCTACAGTTTTGATTGGGGGCCCACTTGTTAAAATTTGATTGATCGAAAATTTTAAACACATATTTCACAGTATTTACATTATATCTGCGACCGTGAATGTCACTCGATCGGTAAATCCAGTCTAACTGCTATAGCCCGGTTAGACGGATTTGCGAACGTGACTTTCACGTTGATGTTCTGTTTTTGCTGTGATGTTGCGGATCGGTCGTGGGGGATAGCCTGGATGCAATGCTAGTACAGTTGTGGTTGTATTATGTACATTTGTTATTGCGGGGCGAGCGTCCGACATGTGGACTGCCGTCACTGCCTGATTGTATTATTTTTTTGGGGCACGGCCAGGTTGCGGTCGTTGTACCCGGTGTATGTATATTTTACTTTCTGTACTAGGATTACCCCGCGGAGGGGTGCACGGATAGCCGGATTCCAGAGGGCAACGGGCCCGCATCTCATGGCATTGAGACGGAGGGGGCTTCACTCTAGAATTGGCAGGCTATTCGCCGCACTCGTAGGGGGTACAGGTTGACCCAGGAGGGATGCCCAAGTTACCGGATTCCGTGAAGTGCTGGGTGGTCCATTCACGGCGCTGAAGGGGGCTGCCTCGCTTCAGGTTTTGGCGGGTAACTTGCCGCGCCCGTAGGGGTCTAGGATTTCATTGCACAGGCTATCCACACGACCAGGGGAACGTCGGGTTTCAGTAGTGGCTCTGTGAAACCCGGGGATCCCAGATATCTGTATTGTTCTGTGATGCTATACATTTATGTGATGTTGCATTTCTTTTCACACCTTGAGCGAAATATAATATATTGGTATATATATTAGTAGATGTTTTATATGTTTTACATCCGCGCTAGTCCAGTCCCCGCTCTGTCGTTAGTTAGCTAACCTAACGGGTAATGACGGGACCCAGTGGCGAATGCGGATGGCATATACGTACATCAGTATATTTTCGTTCTTTTTGGTGTGATCAATTGATGGGACTGCATTGATTCGGATCAATGCAAGTTAAAAACAAACCTAATCTGATGTTGTTGGAACACTTTTTCAAAAAGCTGTTATTGCAAGGACGTTCACTTTTGTTTTGCATCGTGATATTCAGTTGGAATATCCTGCTCCTCAGTCGACGAGGCAAGGGCCGAGATCCCTTCACCGGGAGTGACCCCTTGGACAAAAGGTTTGCGTCAGGGCATTAACTTCACTATAGCCGATTACTTTTGCTTTGCACCGTGGTATTCAGTTGGAATATCCTGCACCCCATTCTACGGGGAAAGAGCCGAGATCCCTTCACCGGGAGTGACCTCTTTAGCAACGGTTTTCGTCACTATATTTTCAAAAAGCTATTCGTTCCTTCAACGATATCAAGTTCATTACGTTAAAGGTTTTCGCCAGAAACCATTCGTAGCCCTCCGTCGTTTCATATGGGTAGTCAATAGTATTCAAGCTGTGTTTGTTGGCCTTAGTCAAGGCACAGTGTTTGGTAGCTGTTGGGTGTTCATATGCTGCATAGATAGATGCGTTGGTTTGGGACAGTCGTATAGCCTTGTTGGCCTTAGTCAAGGGCTTGTACGGGTGGGTTCAAATCAACCTGGATAATGACGGGTAGAACTTGACATGTGACTTATGATTTGTTGGCCTTAGTCAAGGTCATAAGAGCATGGGGCAGAAATCACATCGGGAGTTTCAAAAGAACTGAAACTTGCCAGATATGCGCATACCTTCTGGAGTGTGATACCGTGAGCGGATTCCGTCACGTTATCATGCGATGATAGTTGGATCCCGATTCCCACTGATGAGTTAGTTTACTCCTCGGGTGACCCCGACTAATTCTTCTTTCAGGTTTGGAGGAGAATTTGACGGTACAGTGGGAGGTTTCCAGATTAGATAAATTGGTAACCATTCTGATCTAGGTTAGAGTGCACGCTGAGTGTTTCTTTTCTCTCTCTCTTTGGCAGCGACCATTGACCCGACCCTATGACTATGACTCAGTGACCAAATTGACCGAACCTTCTTAACACTGGCTTTTGGATTGTCAGAGTTGCGAACCTCATAGCCACTCCTACTTTTACCCTTTTCTCCAGGACACCCCGTATTACTACGAACGTCCACTTCCATTGGACAAAACCATCGTATGGTTAGATACGAACTCGAAGGAATTCATTCGAGGATGGTTTCAGGTTCTGGAGAAAACGGATAGGACTATTCAGTTGTCTTTTCTTTTCACCCTCTCTCAGGTTGCGAGTACTCCTTGGTTTAGGAGTAGTACACCTGTTACGCAAATTGGATAGTCTTCTTCCAAACCTTAGGCTGGTGCCGACCGGTAGGGAATGAAGAAAACCAATTAGCCTAACGAAGGTGTACAGAAGGTATTAAGTTCAGACAAAGAAAGGGATTAGTAAGAGGGCAAAGTAAATTGCAACAGATATTCACGACCAAACCAAGTATTCCTTCGCCAATCCTAAATCACCTTTGTATTTCTCCAGGACACTCCGTATCACTACGAAGATCCACAGTTTATTGGATACTCCATCGTATGGTTATATACGAACTCGAAAGGAACTTGTTCCAGTTCGGGGATGGATCCTGGTTCAGGAGAAATAGGAATAAGATTTATTTAGGTGTCTTTTATCTTCACCTTCTCTCGCATTACGAGTGTTCCTAGGATTGGGACAGTACACCCATTATGCTTATTGGATAGTCTTCTTCCAAACCATAGGCTGGTGCCGAACGGTAGGGAAGGAAGAAAACCATTTGGCCTAAAGGGGTGTGCAGAAGGTAATGACTAAAGACATATGAAGGGATTTGGAGAGGTGGCAAAGAACTATACGGTTACAGTCGTGAATCTGGAAGAGGCATTACTAGGAATACCGAGATACCCCATCGAAACATTTCGATGTTTCAGTTTCACTGTGTACTGTTAAACGAAAACTGATTTCCCAGTTAGACACTTGCTCCAGGGTATGTATTTACCAAGTATGATTCTCACATCTGTATAGTCTTACAGATGATGAGTGGGAGTAGGTTATTGGGAATTGGGTGGTCATCCTCATTATATCGGGATTCGTTGTAATCGGTGATATTTGAGGAAATCACCTGGGTTGTTTGCCGGTCGGCAAATATTTGGTTTTGAATATCCGCTTTTATGCACCAATTTCAAATTGATATATCTGTACGTCTATTTTCATAGAGTGAGATATACCTTTCTGAAATTATGTCTACGACATTTACCTATATCAGTGGATGGTTAGGTAAGGAGCATTAAACAGCGGTGTAATTCTTCTTGACCATATGTACAGTTTTCAACCTACGACACACAGTGAATGAGTTATCAAACTCAAGGGACTTATACAGAGTATTGTATGTTGTCCAGGGTCCATCAGGACAGAGGGGTTGGTCCTCGTACTATATTCGGTTTACTTATGACTTCTCTAGTTTTTAGACAGGTGTTTCGTGGAAACACATGGTCCGAATTTTGAGAAGTTATAGGTATTTGAATAGAGTAGAGAACCAGGTGTAGCAAGTATCGGGATTCTTCAAAGAGATCGAAGATGTAGATACTTGTGTATGGTATTCAGTTGATAGTAATGATTAAGAGATCTTGCTTCTCTTTCTGGTTACTCATAATTGGAAGCATTCCTATGTTGAGTAACGCTGATCGGCCTCCTTCCATTTAGTTGACATGCACTGGGGACAGCTGCATGATTTGGATCTGGTTCAGTTAAATCAGTGCCTCTGGTTCTATATTGGATATAGAACAGTTCATATCTTAACGGTGTTAAGATACGGGGAGTTGTCCGGCTTATGATTAAAACCAGACTCTGGATAACTCAAGGCACGTTTCTGTAATGGCTGTTTGTGGGTTGACCCAGGCTATAACGAGGGTTGACTTTCTACTATCTGGATGAACAATAGCGATATTGTTCTAGACTCGCCACAGTTTTATTAAAAATGGATTTTTTTTTCAGAAAACAGTAGTGGGAGTATGGTAGAACTGGAAGTGATTCCAGAACCACAAACGATTACAAAAGTTTTGATAAGGAACCTAAAGATTCAATCTGGATTGACATTCCATTGACCACTCCGCAGATGAGGTGGGTTACTTCAGGCACCCGAGAGGTACTACGGTAGCCTCAAGGACGGTGACAGGGAAGTTCTTGTTTACCCACAATTACCATTGCTGTTGTTCCAGGCTGCGAGACCCGGCGGGAGGATGAGTATAGCGTCGTTCTGAACTCGCTTCAGAAGTGTACGTGTATATGACTCTGCCAGAGGGTTGTCGTAGACAGTGGGAGCAGCGGAAGCATTGGTGGACAGGTAGCTTATGTCTATTTATAGACTAAAGCAGATGTAGCGGAGATAGATCATCTATTTCTGACGTGACAGTCATGGGTTTGACTTCATCAGAATAGGGGATGGATCTGTTGAGGAGGTACTAGGGTGTGATGTCATGGTATTTGGATGACATACACAGAGTAGGAAGTGATATTCCTACACTACATTCGGTTATACTTTGGTCGTCACACAGTGTTTTCTCCACAAAAGAAATGGATTTTATGTCAGACATACTGGTTACTAGATCTATGGTTTTAGATCTAGATTTGGGTGGTTTCCCAATCAGGGTACTTAGACAGCTTTCTAAGAGTATTTAGAATGGACGACTCCTGGCACGGTAGTGTACCTGCAGGTGATGGAGTCACCCTCTCCAAAGGTGTCTTACAGACTGAAGGGGAGAGGGATGTGCATGATTGGCAGATCACTTGCTTAGGCAATTGAGTCAATCATGAGATGTCAAGTACCACACCAGATGTTGTTCTTGCAGTAGGTGCAATAAGTTGACATTAATCCAATCCTGGAGAAACAGTCGGAAGCAGTTTTAGAACATAAGTGAATGTTCCAGGGATATGATAACGACAGCCTCATTCGTGAGACAGTTATCATTCCAGGCTTCCAAGGTGACATGGACGACAAGGAGGTTGTCAGAGTTATAGTTTTCCCTCTGACGAGGGGCAGTATTTTGGACAGGTGGTCTAAGGCAATACTGAGGGAGGCATGGCGCAGGATACTGATTAAGTTCAGTTGACGATACAGTCTAAGAAGTTTGGATTTGGAGTTCATTTATGAGCTATGTCCCATCAGACATCCAGACACATTCTAAGACAGGTATTGCTCATTTCGGGAGATGGGTTTCTCCGCGAACTTGAGATATAGAGAGACATAGAAAGAGACATCAAGGCGGATCCACTCACTGAGGCTATTCCTCGAACGCAATAGTTTCGCAAACGAGCTTTGTGAGACTGACTAGTAGAGGAGTTGGGTGTTCGGTATCACACGGGCTGTGAGTATGCGACATCGCAATAATTAGCCTTGAGTGCAAGTGGGAGATTGTTGGAGATAATGCCCTCAGAGTCAATTATTGGATCACAGGTACGTGATTGCGGTGATTGAGGGAGGACCTATCCCGGTAGGACAGTCTTACTCGAGATGATAGTATGCTATCTGGTTTACCTTTATCATCGTGTACTGTTTCAGGTGACCTGACAAGTCGCTATTACACGTTGATAGAGCCCTTAGGATTCTTGCTTGACCACCAGCAGTATGAGGGCGATCATATAAGTGGGAGCTGGGGTCTATAAGCATATCCTGAAATGGTCCCTAGTCGTGTGAGTTTCGAGACAGGGCATCGATACTCCATAGTAGACTAGTGTATACAGTCGAGACCCCGACGAGGGGCGGTGGCCGGTCTCACAAGCCACTGGTGTCAGTTGGATCACCTAAGATGTATACAGGTGCTCATTGGGTTATGAGTACACCGGACAGGACTCGCCGGGAACATGCCAGTTGGTCATATACCAGACGTCAGATGGCAGTTCCCTGGTGACATGTGTACAGGTTAGTTCATCGACCTGGGGATCGTCATTTGTCTTGTGTGAGTTCCCACTGTACTTTGATTACTACCCTACCACGGCTCAAAGGAGTCGTGCAAACAGGTTTTAGTTGGGTACAGTCCCGAGCCACAAGGAGGCAGTGAGCGTATCTTCAGGGGTTCGTCTCTCCCGGTATTGGGGGTGAGGTCGTGCTGTGTCTAGGAGAGCCATTACACGAAGCCCTCGGCCGAGGCAAGGAGATTTACTGGTAGGTATTCCAGTAGTATCTCAGGTTGTTCTGGGCTACACTCCGACACGACTTGTACCGCTTTTGGGGGTCTGACTTTTACCAACCCCCTAGGCCCGCCATGCGATGCTCATAGACGAACGGACCGGACTGTACGGATATTGTCACTGACAGGCTCAGTAGGGTTGTCAGGCTGAGTTCACTCACAGACATCCCTTTTAGTCAATACCTGGTAGCCCGTTACGTATTGGCTTATACCTCTGACATGCTAGTGGTTAAATCCACAACCAAGGTGTTGACGAGTCTTTAGAGTCCCCCACATTCAGTTACTCAGCTTTCGGGCGAAAGGTTGTAGAGGCCGTATGGAGATATGGCAAGGTCCGATCAGATACGTGCGGTATTGCACGGATCAGGATCGGACAGTTTGTACTATAGGCCGTATGGTTATATGGCAGGGTTCGATCAGATACGTGCGGTATTGCATGGATCAGGATCGAACAGATATTACTAGCCGGTTTTGGTATAAGCCGGATCCTAGTATAGTACAGTGTAGATTTTGTCTCATTGCATTTGTATTTCGGTCGGAATACAAATGCGGGTGTGTATGCACAATATCGGGGTTTTCCTGTAATTTATTACGGGACCAGTTTTCTGGAGTTGCCAGTTTGCTTTTCGTTTCGGCCGATTTCCTTTGTTCCGTTCATTGGCCGAAGATTGGTGGAGGAGGGTTTATTTGCATTGTTGCAAATAAGCATTTGTGGAGGGGGTCTTTGCTTCTTGGTTGTATCATGATAGCTTTTCATTGACCTTGACCTTTTGACTTGACTTCTTGTCATGATGGCATGACTTTTGTAGACATGATTGTTGATGATGAGAGATGGTTGAGTGTGGGTTTGTTTTAGTGATGATTCTTTTTGCATGATAGCCTTCTCTTTCTCTCTCCCTTGGATTATTGAATGGCTCTCTCATTCTATCACTCTCTCTCTCATTTTCTCACTCTCCTGCTCTAGTCATGGCCGGCCAAGCATGGAGGAGGGGTTGCCCATTTTTGTAGTGGGGATTTTTGCTCTCTAGTTGCTAGAAAAATCCCCAAGTTCCTCCACATAATTCTTGTATCATCCCTCCACCAAAATGGCACCTCCATGAACCCCAAATGAGACACAAGTTCTATTATACATTCTACAGCAAATCTTGGGCACGTCGAGTAGCCGGCTTCGTGCCCGAGTTGCCTCGGCATTGAGGTGGGAGCCCGTAAAAGAAGTAGGCGATGTGGTGCACTTCCGGCGACGAGGAGGAGACGGGACACTCCGCAGGAGATCGGGACGACGACGAGAAGACCGGAGGACTCGGATCTGTCGGTATACTTCTCTTCCCTATCTTGTAGTTAGCTAGGACTTGTTAATGGTTACGATCCGGATGTTTAGTGCGCGGTGGTGCCGGTTTGCTAAGTCCGCAAAATTAAAGTTTATCACCGCTTCCGCATTCCGGCATCGGATTGACGGCCGGGGCGCCGCCGTGCACTTACATGGTAAGGTGGAAATCAAAGCACAGTGGGAATCACACAATACTCTATGACGATCTCGGGTCTACAGACTAACCTGTATCAGTGTCACCAGAGAACTTCCATCTGACGATAGGTATAATACCATCTGGGAGTTCTCGGTGAGTCCGTACAGTGTACCCACTCTCCATTGAGCACCTGT
This sequence comes from Agapanthus africanus, assembly GCA_030015575.1. Classification (NCBI taxonomy): domain Eukaryota; kingdom Viridiplantae; phylum Streptophyta; class Magnoliopsida; order Asparagales; family Amaryllidaceae; genus Agapanthus; species Agapanthus africanus. Next base: position 243,713,162 of record JASDDO010000012.1, read on the forward strand.
ATACTGTCTCTGATGTCAAACACCAATGGATATGGGATCATCCATCGCCTATCTACATGGGTCAAGAAGCTATACGCTAGTCTACTCTGGTATATCGATGCCCTATCTCGATACACCTACGACTAGGAACATTTGAAGGATGTACTTAACGACTACACTTTCCCACTAGTATGATCCGCATCATAGTCCTGGTAGTCAAGTACTCAACTTAAGGGCTTTAGCAACATGTAACATAGAGACAATCAGAGTACATGTTAAGATAAAGAGCAACCAGATAGCATACTATCATGTCGAGCAAGAAAGTCCTCCATATATATGTCCAAGCATCCACTACAATATACATCGTATGTACAGTAATGGCCTCTAGGGCATACATATCACTAACAATCTCCCACTTGCACTAGGGCCATCTGCTGTAGTATCTCATACCCAACAATCAGCAGTGGTTAAAGTATCTCATACTCAACCATCCCATAAAAGTCTCTACTGGGAAACAGGCCTTTGTGAGTGGATCCGCGCTGTTGTGCTCTGTGTCTACTCTTCTAACCTCTATCTCCCTGGAGATCAACCATCCCTATGATCAGGTGATACTGCCTAAGAATATGTCTGGATCACTGATGGGACGGGGTTCCTAGGCATAAGCCACAACTCCATTGTCACACAATGGTAGGAACGAAGTTCATCTCATGAACTAATATACATCCAGACTACCTCTTTGGTAGCATCCTTGGTAGCAATGTATCCAGCCTTTAATCGTCTAGTATGCTGTATCTAACTTGGACCTCTTCCAACATACCGTCCCTCTACTGAGGGTAAAGACAATGCCTGTGACTGACATTCAGTCAACCTTACCACCGTGGAAGCTATCCAGTGATTCTCCCCAGGATCGATTGATACCATCTCACTACACCTAGTGAGAATCCTAACATCCATTTAGATCTATCTCATAGATCCAAAATCCAGGATTTAGGAGGTATATCCTATATGGAGTATCCATGTGATATATGGAGATTGATCGAGCGTAGCATAGGAAACTCATTTCCTATCAAGAGTATGTCATCCACGTACAATACGAGGATCACCACCATTCTCACTACAACCTTTTGTATATACAAGGTTCATCTACCATTTTGATGAAGTCAAACTCTTTGACTACCACATTAAAACAGATGTTCCAACTTCGCGATGCCCGCTTTAACTCATAAAGCAATTTGCACACGTTTTCGCTGCTCCCACTGTCTACGAAGCCCTCTGGCTGTGTACTTATAGACGCTCTCTTCTAAATCACTATTTAGAAAAGCAGTCATGACACCCAACCGCCGGAAATCGTATTCATGGTATGTAGCATTGGAAAGTAGGATCTGGATGGACTTAAGCATAGACACTAGAAAAGGTTTCATCATTATCCACACCTGGTCGATGACGAGAACCTTTTACAACTAGTCTTAGCTTTGAAAGTCTCAACTTTTCCATGTACACCAAGTAATCTTTTCAAGATATACTTGCTTCTGATGGAGATTTAACCCTTCAGTTAAAGCAACTAAAGTCCATACTTTGTTGGTGTATATGGATTCCATCTCAGATCGCTTAGTATCCACCTATTCTCACAGTGTCACCATTCCTGATGACCTGCTCGAAACTAGTTGGGTCATCATCTCATGATGCAATCCTCGCTCCCACTGTCATAGAGAAAACCGCAGTATCTCTCAGGTGGATGAGGAACCCAACCAGATCGGCGGAGAGGTTGAGGTTCGTTGGGAACTATTGAATCCTTCGGTTCTACCAAATCATCAGCGGCAGTTTGTATAGCTGGAACTCCTTCCAGTTCTACCTCATGACCACTAATTTCTTCATAAGAAATTCCCTTTCTCAAAGGTGGCATGCTGAGAAACAAAATACCTTTTTCTCCTCAGTGTGGTAGAAGATATTCCCTTGTGAATGCTTGGGATATCCAACAAACTTCCACAGATCTGATCTTACCTCGAGCTCGTCCGGATTTTGCTTTTAGACATAGGCCGAACAACCACAAATCTTAACATACTTAAGAGATGGGCTCTTCCCATATCATATCACATATGGGGTAGTAGGTACCTGATTTGGTTTGAACCCTATTCAATAGGTATGCAGCTTCATAAGTGCATAACCCCCAAAAGGAAATAGGTAATTCAGTAGTACTCATCATAGAGCACACCATATCATATAGGGTGCGATTGCTCTGCGCCGATATACCAACGAGCTATGGTTTATACGGAGGAGTAATGCTGAGAGAGAATCTCATTCTCCTTTAGAATAGTCCAGGAATTCCGTGCTCAAGTATTCTCCTCCTTGATCACATCAAAGGATATAATACTTATACCTGTATTGGTTCTCTACTTCTAACTTATATTCTTTGAATATCTCAAAAAGATCAGACTTGTGTTTCAACAGGAACACATGTTCAAATCTTGAGAGATCATCAGTGAATGTAATGAAGTACGAAGAACCAGTCTTGGCATGTGTAGACCGGGGACCTACATACATCAACATGTATCAATCCCAAGAGTTCACTAACTCTTTCTCTGTTTCCAATAAACGGAGCTATGGTCATCTTATCTTTGTGAGATGACTGGCAAGTTTTACAAGATGTAAATTTAAACTGATTTAAATATGCATCTCTATGTAACTTAGCTAGTCGGGTCGCATTGATATGACCTAGTCTATAATGCCTCAAGAAGGATTCGTTCATTTCTGAACTCTTCCTCTTGTGTGTGTTCTGTACGTTAAGAACTGTAGTTTGATTTAGAACGTATATGCTTCTAGATAACGTGCCTGAACCTATCAACTCTTGTTATTGGAAATGTTCACAACATTATCCAACAATACAAAATTATATCCTTCTTTACTAATAAAGAGACTGATATGATGTTGTATATCAGGTTCGGTATCTAATAACATTCGTTCAGAATCAATGTATTTGGTAATACAGGGTGATAACTGCCAACAGACTTGGCCGCAACACTTGCACCATTTTTAACTCTTAAAACTTATCACCCTTTCTCAGTTCTCTACTTATCTGTAGCCCATGTAACAGATTATATTTGCAGGATCCTGATCCGGTATCTCATACCCAGAACGTAAAGGATGCTGAGAAACAGTTCTCTGTAATGAACATACCCGAAGAAGATTCATCATCATGTACTTTCTTCGTTTGGGCGGCACGGGAATTCTGGTAATCCACTAATTCCTGCTCGGTCTTATAACAATTATAAGTTGGAGCGGGACCAACGTTCCTTAGCTCAGTATAACAAGCGGGTTCGGTCAATACATCCTTATTTTTATCTTGATTAAGGCATGACATGGTCGCTACCTGGAGAGAGAGAGAGAGAAGAAAACACTCAGCGTATGCTCTTGCAAGATTAGATTGGTTATTAATATATCTAATCAGGATGGCTCCCACTGTTTTAGTCAAATCTTCCTTCAAACCCTAAAAGGAAAGACTAGCCGGGATTAATTACACCCTACAATTTCGCCAATCTTTCACCTAGGCCAGTGTCGGTACTTTGAGGGAGGTTCCCCGTGCTTTTGCACGGACCTAATTAAAATAAACCTCGTTTTCCCAGGGGCGTAACCCCGTTGACACCTTTCTAGACACCAACTTGATCGGCTAATTGTAAAGTGTAAAACTCTCCCAGGAGTAACTCTTACTCGCAGTGGGTATCAGGATCCAACTATCTCATAAAAGGTATGCAATCTTATTGCAAATTTCAACACTTGAAATTCCCAATAATATTTTACCCCTAGCGTCCTATGACCTTGACGCATGCCAAACAACCCATAGTCCGCTAGTCAAGTTCAACCCGTACATTTCTTGATTGAATTAAACCCTCCCACACGACCCTTGACACATGCCAAACAACGCCTTACGAATACCCTAATCCAATCGCATCGTATGCTAGCAGATAAGCACTAGTTAGCTACCGTACACTACACCTTGACGCATGCCAAACTACCGCAGCAAGAATACTAAGTAGTACTTATCTGAAATGACGGAGGGCTATGCAGGTTTTTAAGAAAACCCTTTGCGTAATGAACTTGATATCGTTGTAGAATCAAATGATTTAAAATGGAGTGTTTTTGAGGCCTTTGCTAGTTTTGCTAAAGAGGTCACTCCCGGTGATGGGATCGTCGGCTCTTTCCTTATCGAATATGGTGCAGGATATTCACAATACCACTATGCAAAGCAAAAACTATAGAAGCAATCAAAAGACAAACCGAGTGTTGTAGCATCTGCCAGTTATTGCTAAAGAGGCCACTCCCGGTGAAGGGATCTCAGCTCTTTCCTTATCGAATAAGGTGCTGAATGTTCTACAAGGAACACCGCTATGCAAAGCAATAACTAGAGCTACCTGTTTTTGAAAATTCGATTCCACAACATCTTTAGATTTCTTTTATTTCATTAATCTCATTAATGAAGTCCCATCATTATAAGTTACCTAAACATCACAGATAAATACAACGTACGCTTATGCCATCCGCATTCGCCTCGATGTCCCCTCGTGCACCGTTAGGTTAGGTAACTAACGGTAGAGCGGGGCAGTGCTAGCGCGGGTGTAAAACATAAACAATGTCTTTATAATATATCTCATATACTATATCCTGTATCTATCTCAACATATCAAATGATCACGTCACAGATATCGCAGCAGAAGAACAACATATGAAATATTGGATATACTAGGATTTCTGTGTTTTATTTTAAGCCTGTATAAAACACGGATTCCGCGGTCTTGATGAATAGACAATCCCACACCCCTGACCCCTACGAGAGCGTCAAGAAACCCTACCAATTCCAGAGTTAGGAGATCCGGTCTCGACACTTCGAGATGGTCTCCCACTGGACTCCAGAACCCGGTTACTTGTGCTCCCCGCCTTGGGTCTATCCTAATGCGGAAAAGTAAATAATATACAATGGTGACATCATCCTCAACCCGGAAGTGCCCCAATAAAAGAATATTACATACAATGAATTTTACATGAATGAAAATGAAAAACTCTCATCTCATATAAAAACCCCGGCTATTCAAAACACGACGATCCAATATAACATATCCCAGCAACACATAACATCACATGTCATCACTGTAAGTAAATATGCGTATCCCAATTATCATTGACGTATAGCAATGAAACCGGCGAAACACCTCATATTACACTTACGGTCGCAGAAAAGAAAGTAAAAAACTACAATAGTTGGAATCCGCAACCACCTTAAACATCATATGCATAAACAAATGAATTCCTTAGACATCGCATGCCTAACAATTATAAACCACGCATTTTAGTCTCAATATCGAAAACTCTTTTCAATATCTAGTGGGCAATTCAACAAGATTCCCGACATCCTGATCGAATGCTCGTCGGAAACTTTTGTAGACGGCCGCACCCCCGGTGCCGTCGACGAAGTGCACTAAGGCGGAACACCGCTGCCGCGAGCACCCGAACGGATGCTTTAGGCGATGGGGTTCTCCTAAAGTCACTTGGTCGGGTCTATAGGGGCGTGGCTATCTATTAAGTTTACCCGGCGAGTATCCGCGTACACTACGTGATTGCGACGAACTTTTGATCTCATCAAAATCCCGTGGCAACCGATCATCTGAGACTAAACTGCTAGATTTATAACATTCAAACTAGTTATCTCAAAACTACTTGTGGATTCCAAATATTGTATCCCATCACATAATATCCGGATGACGTTAAACTTTTCGATCGATTCATCAAAGTCCCACAATTTCCCGACAGCTCAACACTTGAGCACAGTTTTAATAATACCTAGAAGATGCCTCAGCACCTATGAACCAGCCGTAGAAGGGTCAAACCAACGCCTCACATGTGACTACACTAAACCACCACAAACCCTAGGGTTCAAGTGGCAGTTTTGACGACTACATAATCGAGTTAAGGTTTCGTTCTTCTAGAGGGTCCACGGAATCACTTGCTTGTTTTTCCGAATACGTTAAACTTGGAAAAATGGGTTTTTAACATTCGATCGAACCTTTTAACTTTGTCTAGACAATACGTGAAACACCCAAAACAATGTTAAAACTATGAATACGAAACACTTCGAATTGCTTAAAGTGTAAGATTACATCACATGCAAAATTAACCAAAATAAACAACACCTGAAACCCCAAATCCCAGAGCTCAGAACATTGAAATTTTTTTGGACCAATATACAATGCAGGGGCCGGCCTCCTCAGTTTTCCAAGCCATGTGCTCGGCCAAAATCCGAGCACATGGTCCTAATTTTCTCCCATGTTCATCTCTCTGCCCAAATGTCATTCTGCACTTGTTTGAAAAATTTTTGGAGCTGATTTTAAAATCGACAGAACGCAGGTTTTAGGGTTTCAAGTTTCGGAGTTTGTTTCGGTTTCGTAATCTAACAAAATCCGTATTAATTTCTAGCATGGCTCTGATACCACTGAAGGGTTACCCAAGACGGCAGCAAGGTTTCGGGAGGCAACGTCCATGCCAAATTCAAAAATTTGTCATTTTATCTAACCCTAACTTGAATCGTCTACTAGAAATAATACGGAAAACATATGCAAGCACATTGCAACAAGTAGTGAGTAAGGAATACAACCTTTGTAGACCGGTCCTTCACTTCAATAGCTCCGTGTAGAAGTCCCCTTCGCTGCGATCGCAAACTCCGGACTCTAGAGAGGCTCCACGAAGAAACGAACGTGCTTGCTTCGATGACTTCGAGGCCGAAGATGATCTACGTCGAGGAGACACTAACTCAAGCTATTCCTTCACTAGGTCATGAACTTTGTGAAGAGAACACCCTATAATACATGGCAAGTAGTAGAGGATGATGAAGTAGGAAGTGGACTCACTTTAGAATTGATTTTCTGACACTTTTTCTCATACCTCCATTGAAGCTAGCAAGCTTTTTGAAAGGAAGAAGAAGAAGCAAGAACTCATCATATGAGTTAATCCAAATGAATAATGCAACCATGGATGAGTTAAGTCATCAAGCTTAACTCATGTAGAGAATTAATCAAGGTGTAAGGTTAAGGGTTAGGTTAAGTAATATCTAAAGAAATGACAAAACAGTGGACATAGTCAATGTTTCTACAAGCTTCTTCCAAGCTTGACAACTTTGACTAAGTCATTCTCATTTATTAAATCTTAATACATAAACAAAACCCTAATTTAACCTAATCATGGTATAAGTCTCATACACCCATCTTGTATGTATCATCAATCATGACACAATACATGTACACAAACATACATATCACATATGTACAATGTGCATACAAAGTGAGAAAACAAATCATAAGTGAGCTAATACTAGTTAATGTAATGTAATATATCAAATATATAATTATACATTAAATTATTAAATCAACTCTTGATTTAATAATCCGATAATAAACGACTAATATCATGTGTAACAACTTATCGAATCAACACTTGATCCAATAACCCGGCTATATCGCATACAACCGATCAATGTCACAAAACACGAGAATAGAATACGGTATCTCATATCGTATCAATCTCGGTCCCGCACATATCACATATGTGCTCCTACTCCATTCCGCTTGAGCCAGGAAACCCCTGTGTAGGAATCTAAAGACTCGTTAATACGCCGACAGTAGATAATGATCATATCAAACACCCACAAGCCGCAAGCGGTCTGCTAAACGTAACGGCCACCCGGGTATTGAGCGATCAGAAGATCAACAAGCAAGACTGCTCACACTCCTGTGAATCCAATCAGTAACACTACCGTACAGTCCGGTCTCTTCATCCGATATGTCGCATATCTCGTCTAGGGGTGGTAAACGTCAGACCCCAGTAACTCGATAAGTCGTGTCGATATGAGGCTCATAACGGGTCGAGAAACTACTGATAACACTTACCAGTATATCTCTGAAGTAGCCTTGGCTAAGAACTTCCTGTTATAGCCAATCGAGCACAGCGCAACATCAACTCCCTATACCGGGAGAGACGAAACCCCTCCTATCGCTCATTGCCTCCATATGATTCGGGACTGTACCCAAAAGACACCGTTTAGCACATTCTCTTGAACGTGGTAAGGTGGAAATCAAAGCACAGTGGGAATCACACAAGACTCTATAACGATCTCGGGTCTACAGACTAACCTGTACCAGTGTCACCAGAAAACTGCCATCTGACGATAGGTATAATACCATCTGGGAGTTCTTGGTGAGTCCGTACAGTGTACCCAGTCTCCACTGAGCACCCGTATACTGTCTCTGATGTCAAACACTAATGGATATGGGATCATCCATCGCCCATCTACATGGGTCGAGAAGCTATACACTAGTCTACTCCGGTATATCGATGCCATGTCTCGATACAACTACGACTGGGAACATTTGAAGGATGTACTTAACGACTACACTGTCCCCACTAGTATGATCTGCATCATAGTCCTGGTAGTCAAGTACTCATCCTAAGGGCTTTATCAACATGTAACATAGAGACAATCAGAGTACATGTTAAGATAAAGAGCAACCAGATAGCATACTATCATGTCGGGCAAGAAATTCCTCCATATATATGTCCAAGCATCCACTACAATATACATCGTATGTACAATAATGGCCTCTAGGGCATACATATCACTAACATAGGCACCATCGCGGTCCCTGTAACAGGTGGTTCAACCTCCTGTCTCTGCGCTTGACTGGCCTCAACTAACGACCCCATCATCTGGCGCAAATCCTGCATACCGGCCTCTAGTATAGAAATACGGTCTGTCGAAGGTGGATCAACCTGCTCCTGTACAACGGACGTACCGCCTTGGTCAGTCCTCATCTCCGACGAGCCTGCCCTGACCTCGGCTCTCGCGGCCGCTCTCTGCGCCCTCGTAGTCTTTGGCGGCATAATGGCTGGAAATGAAAACATGATTCGATAAGAACATAGAAATCGAATCACAAGGATGTATATAATCACGGAAGGAATTTCAACCAACAAGTCCTAAGGTCACTTAGGCGGAGTACCGTGTCGTAAGTATGCTGCGGAACATATACACACTGCGTCACTCTGCTTAAGCTACCTACTCCATCATACCAATGTCATCCTACACTCCGAAAGGTAAAACCCAGCGCTCAGATACCAACTTTGTCACGACCCAAATTTGGCACGTGACCGGCACTTAAACCACGTGACGTCAACATGCGTAACGCAATTTATGTAAGCCGAAAAACCAGAAATCTAAACCATCAAAATAAGTAAGTGATGAAAACATTGTTAAAAAACATTTGGAAGCCTCAAGTAAAAATCCTTAAACTTAAATTTATTTCCTTAAAAATTTTGGCAGCACCTCCTTTGTAAAAACTAGCCCCGAAACGGGTACAAACATAGAATATAAATAAAGCATCCCCAAACGGGAGCAAATCACGCCCAACGGCGGAAACAACCACCACAAGCATATATAGGACGCCGTAGCGAAGAAATAGACGATATAAATAAAAGAAAACAGCATAAAGAGGTAAAACTACATAATCAGGCCGGCTCACACGAGCACGACACCCAGAGTCACAAAATAATACAATATCGATCCTCACAACTCGTCTCTAAGTCAATACATGGAAATGGTAGATGGATAATACTAGATACAATAAGATGTACACTAGATAGAATCGGATAGCCGCAACCCACCTATACCAAACGGCCTCACAGCCAACCGTAGCGGTATCCGCAAAATTAAAGATAATAAGAAGCACAGCCGCGAGTACTCTGAGGGTCAAACCTGCAAAACACTATGGCACAACGGGGGTGAGTTGCCAACTCGTGAATAGTAAGTAACATCACACAGATAATCGCAGGTATGCACGAACATCGCTAATCTATAACATGCAATCTGATAGCATAAGTATGGCAATATGGATATGCAACAATCATGATCAAGGTACTCTATCAGATACTACAAATACATGAAGCAATGCATATCAAATAAATGCTGAGTATGGGATAAAACATAACATCATCAATGAATCATCATCGTGGAAAATCTCGGTGTCTATCAACGACACCCCAAATCCCAATACCTCAGGCGCCATCACTCTGATCGGCCCTCATATCTGTAAATCTCATGGAACCTGAGTGTCCAACATCGACACTCGAAACATCATGAAAACTCGTGTCCATCAACGACACGTAAATACTCATCTCTCAGGCACCGCATACCCAGATCGGCCCTCAATATATCTCATGTCATAACTCCCAAACGGTATCCTCCGGATATCCGGTATGACTCGGTCTAGTCCAATGCCCACTAAGAAATCTGGACCGGAGGGGTATGAAACCACCTAATCTGAGTCAATATATAAGTATAGATATGATAGTCGGTGATCACGCCTCAATAACATATCATAAGATATCCTCGAATCATGAGGGCGGATCTATCATCAATATCGGCTCGTACGGTAAATCGTCGTATGGCATCCCAATAGCTGGGTAGGGGTCAATGTCACACTATCTCATCACATATCAGGTATCACCATCATCAGATCACACATCTGGGGTACTACTGTAAGTCTAGTACAAATCGATACCATCTATAAAAATATGAATGCGGGTAAAGCACATGTCTAAAGGCCCGCTAAACTATCATATCGCACCTCAAAAGGCGACTGTGTCACACCGCCGATCTTACGGCCTCACATCAAGTAACACCTCAAACCCACGTATCATCACCAAACCCGTATATGAACACATAGTCCCATACCCATGTGTAGATATACGCACCAACATATGAGAGAATGAATGCAAGAATGTGTGTAAATATAAGGGTAAGTATAGGTATGAGTGCAATCGCTACCCTAGGGTTCGCACTATACTACACCCAAAGATCTCAGCATCACGAATACCATTATTACTATCAATGATCCTAACCACACATAATAATATACGTGTGTATACGTATTCGTATACAACACCACGGACTGCGGGGGTGCTATACGCCATCCACCCGACTTCTCGCCGTAGATATAAATCTACTCACCTTGCTTCTCATGTGTCGGTGCCGATGTCGCCATCTTCATCTTCTTTGCCTCAACATCTCGTAGGGTACCTACAAGTATATCACAACGCTAAAGCACATGAAAATCACATCGGAAACCAAAATAGCACACGCTACCCGCATAGGTAAAAACCTATCGACTCGCATGTAAACACAATCAATATCCACTTGTCGTTGACGTCCAAACGCCATCCGACAGGAATGAATCACCAAATACCAAAATCCAAGCTAAATCAAGTCGTAAAACATACACCAACATAGGAAAATCAACCCAGATTTCACCCTAAATGGAATCAGTCAAAACTAGAAGTACCCAGGGTCAATACTAGAGGAAATGGGGGCATGCACAGAAAACGAGGCAATTCCTTAAAATACCTTATTTTAGAATTTTCCATAATTTTTCCCCATTTATCTGTATTTAATTATACCAGAATATTAAAATATTCATTAAAATAATATTAAATTATAAAATTTCCCAAAAATCATATTTTATTATTTTGAAGACGTTACAATATATCCCAAGCTTCCAAAATGTAATATACAAACTAGTACTATACAATAATGGCCTCCAGGGCATATAACACTAACAATCTCCAACTTGGACTAAGGCCATGTGCTGGCATATCGCAGACCTGTCATCTCGAATAGCCTCTCTAGTTGCATCTGAGAGATGGCTTTTGTGAATAGATCTGCAATGTTGTCCTCCGTAGAAACTCCCTTCACCTCGATCTCCCGGCGATCCACGATCTCCCTGATCAGGTGATACCGCCTCAAGATGTGTCTGGACTTCTGATGGGACCTGGGTTCCTTTGCTAAAGCTATAGCCCCGTTGTTGTCACAATACAGAGGTATTGGAACAACAATGGACGGAACCACCTGAAGTTATGTTAATAACTTTCTCATCCAGACTGCTTCTTTTTCGGCATCAGAAGCTGTGATATACTCCGCTTCCATCGTCGAGTCAGCAACGGTGTCTTGCTTGGAACTCTTCTAACATTCCGCCCCTCCATTGAGGGTACAGACATAACCCGACATGGACTTGGAGTCCTCCTTGTCACTCTGGAAGCTTGAGTCAGCAAATGCCTCGATCAGGAGGTCTTTTCCGCCGTACACCAAGAACATCTCCTTAGTCCTTCTCAGGTAATTGAGAATGTTCTTTACTGCTATCCAGTGGTTCTCCCCAGGGTTAGACTGATACCGGCTTACCACGCTCAGTGCGTAAGCAACATCTGATCTGGTACACAACATCGCATACATTATAGAGCCTACCGCAGAAGCGTAAGGTATAATAGACATACGATCCCTTTCCAAATCAGTCTTGGGAGACATCTCTTTGGAGAGGGTGATTCCGTGACAAGCCGGTAAATTACCGCGCTTAGAATCTTCCATACTGAATCTTTTCAGTATAGTGTCGATGTACCTGGACTGTGAAAGTCCCAACTTCCTCTTAGATCTATCATGATAGATCTGGATCCCCAGAATGTATGAGGCATCACCCAGGTCTTTCATGGAGAACCTGTGTGACAAGAATCTTTTGACTGATTGTAGTATAGGAATGTCATTTCCTATCAAGAAAATGTCATCCATGTACAAGATGAGGAATACCACAGTTCTCCCTACAATCTTAGTATATATGCATGGTTCATCTGGATATTTGATAAAGTCGAATTCTTTGACTATATCATCAAAACAGATTTTCCAACTTCGCGATGCTAGCTTTAGTCCTTAAATGGACTTAAGCAACTTGCACACTTTCCCGCTGCTCCCACTCTGAATGAAACCCTCTAGCTGATCCATATAGACGCACTCTTCCAAATTTCCATTTGGAAAAGCCGTCTTTATGTACATCTGCCAGATCTCATAATCGTGGAAGGCGACAATGGGAAGAAGGATCCGAATGGATTTGAGCATAGCCACTGGAGAAAAGGTTTCATCATATTCCAAACCAGGTCTTTGACGAAATCCTTTTGAAACAAGTCTAGCCTTATAGGTTTCAACCTTTCCATCTACACCAATCTTCTTTATGAAGATCCATTTGCAGCCTACGGGTTTTACCTCTTCTGGAGAAATGTCCAATGTCCATACTTTGTTGGTGTACAAGGACTCCATTTCGGTCCGCATTGCATCCAGCCATTTTATCGAGTATGTGCTCTGAATGGCTTGCTGGAAGTTAGTTGGCTCATCATTATCAATGATGCAATCCTCTCTATCCCCGTCTATGAGAAAATCGTAGTATCTCTCGGGCGGATGAGACAGCCTACTACTCCTGCGGAGTGGCACGGGAATGTTCTGTTCTTTTGGAACTTCTGGTTCCACCAAGCTCTTAGTAATAGCTTATGGTTCTGGAATTTCTTCCAGTTCTATTGCGCTCCCACTAGTTTCTTTTTCTAAAAATTGATGTTCAAAAAAGTGGGCATGACGAGAAACAAAAACCTTTCGTTCCTCTGCGTAATAGAAAAAATACCCCCTGGAGTTCTTTGGGCATCCCACAAACTTACACAGTACTGAGCGTGCCTCGAGTTTGTCCGCATGCTGCTTTTTGACAAAAGCTGGACATCACCATATCATCAGATACTGAAGATAGGGTTTCTTCCTACTCCACATCTGATTTGGTGTGGTAGGCACAGTCTTGGTAGGAACCTTGTTCAAAAGATATGCAGCTGATTCTAGTGCATAGCCCCAGAATGATCGCGGTAACTCAGCGTTACTCATCATAGAACGTACCATATCCAATAAGGTTCGGTTCCGTCTCTCCGATACACCGTTGTTTTGTGGTGTGTACGGAGGAGTAAGCTGAGAGAGAATTCCATTCTCTTTTAAGTAATCCAGGAACTTGGCACTCAAGTATTCACCACCTCGATCAGATCTTAGTGTCTTAATACTTTTGCCGGTTTATTTTTCCACTTCATTCTTATATTCTCGGAATTTCTCAAAGGCCTCAGATTTATGTTTCATCAAGAAGACATGTCCATACCTAGAGAAATCATCCATAAAAGTAATGAAATAGGAATAACCACTTCTTTCATGTGTAGACATTGGACCACACACGTCGCTGTGTATGAGTCCGAAGAGCTCACTCGCTCTTACTACGTATCCAGTGAACGGATTCTTTGTCATCTTTCCTTTGAGACTCGAACGGATCCAAATATCCTTCTTTATATAACTTGGTTAACCCTATCTCATTGATGTGACCCAGTCTACAATGCCATAAGAAAGTTTGATTTAATTCTGGAGTCTTTCTTTTATGAGTGTTATGGACATTGAAAATTTGTAGTTGGTTTAATACGTATATACCGTTGTTTAGAGTACCTGACCCAATCAGACCATGATTAAGGTGGATGTTTACTACATCGCTTAACAATGTAAAATCATAACCTTCTTTTGATAACAAAGATACCGAAATGATATTACAAGTCAAACTAGGTACACAAAAACAGTTGCGCAAAACCAAAATATGTCCACTCGTCAATCCTAGGTGATATTCCCCTACGGACACAGCATCCACACCCGCTCCGTTAGCAACCCTGAGGGTCATATCACCGGTCATCAGAACTCTACGACTTCTCAGAGCCTGCAAAGAATTACAGATATGAGATCCTGATCCGGTATCCAATACCCAGGAAGTAGAGTTGATTGACAGACAGTTTTCAATTATAAACACACCTGAAGCCGAAGCCACAACTTGCTTCGGGTCCTGGTTCTTGGCCTTCAAAGCCATGCAATCTTTCTTCCAATGGCCCATTTTATGACAGTAGAAGCATTCTTCCTTTCCTAGTGTCGGCCCCGCAACTTTTTCCTTTCCCTTTGCTTCCACCTTACTAACACCGCCTCTCGGCTTGGTGGGGGCCTTCTTTTTCTTTCCTTTAGCTTTCGCCTTGGACCTAGAAGAGGAAGCTCCACCAATAAGCAGAGCGGGTGTTTCCCTGGATTTTTTCAGGGTGCCCTCAGCACTCCTCAACATGTTGAGGAGTTCTGGTAGTTCAACTTCTTTACCTTGAATATTAAAATTCAAGATAAACTGGGCGTAGGTGGAAGGAAGGGACTGTAGAATCAAGTCTGTATACAGCTCGTTCTCTAATGTGGTCCCAAGGTCCGTGAGCTCCTCAATGTAGTCGATCATCTTAAGGACATGTTCCCCTACAGATGACCCGACAGCCAACCTTTCCTGAAATAGCTTCTTCGAGGTCTCATATCTTGCGATACGAGATTTCTCTCCATATAATTCTTTGGTATGGAAGAATATGGATTCAAGATCAATATTCTCTTGCCGCCTCTGGTGTCCATTGTCCATGGAGGCCAGCATGAGGCACTTGGCTTTCGCCCAGTCAATCTCCCAGGTCTTACGTATTTCCCTATGCGCGATGCTGGACTTTGGACCTGGGACGGCGGGGGCTTTAGTAGAAAGGATATAGCCTAACTTGTCATAAGTGATTTCCATCTTGACATTCCTGAGCCAATCTTTATAGTTTGGCCATGTCAATATATTTTTATCTAATAGTAACTTAAGGCCCGTCATGTTTGGTCGCTAACAATTAGGAGAGAGAGAAGAGACACTTTAGCATGATGCTCTTGAAAATTTAGATTGGTTTTTAGTTTATCTAAACAGGATGGCTCCCACTTTTTCTCGAATCCTTCCTCAAACCATAAAAGAAGAATTAGTAAGGATTAATCTCACCGTACAATACTTGCTTAACCGTTCAGCCAGGCCAGTGTCGGTACATCGAGAGAGGTTTAACGACGCTTTCGCGAAGATCCTTAATTAAATAACCTCTTTTCCCTAGGGGCGTAGCCCTGCTAACACCTTTCGAGACACCTACTTGGTTTATAGCATTGATCGTTAAGTGAAAAATTCTCCCGAGGAGTAGCATATACTCACAGTAAGACCGGGATCCAAATATCATCGTGTGATAAAGTCGAATGAATCCTACCAAAATTATCACACACCAAATAGTATGAAACACTAGCAAGTTTCAGTTTCTTTAGAAACACTCAATGTGGATTTTTGCCCCCATGCTCTTATGACCTTGACGAAGGACAACATATCATAAGTCACATGTCAAGTTCTACCCGTCATTGTCCAGGTTAATTTGAACCCACCCAAACATACCCTTGACGAAGGCCAAAATAGTAGTACGACTGTCCCAAACCAATGCATCTATCTATACTACAGATGAATATTCAGCAGCTACCAATCACTATTCCTTGGCGAAGGTCAAAATACATAGCTTGAATACTACTGAATATTAAACTAAAATGACGGAGGGCTACGAATGGTTTTGGCGATACCGTGAACGTAGTGAACTTGATATAATCGAAAGAACCTGATAGCTTTTAAAAGGAGTGGTTTAAACTCCGCATTTTAAAAGTTTTGCTGTTTTGAAAAAACCGAGTGGTTTTGAAATTGTTCCAACGATTCAACTTTGGTTTGTTTGCTTAGAATTAATGTAATTCCGTCCCATCAATTAACCTACCATTGCAGAAAAAAACGAAAATACAACGTACGCTTATGCCATCCGCATTCGCCACGGTGCCCCAACATCACCCGTTAGGTTACTTAACTAACGACAGAGCGGGGGTTGGACTAGCACGGATGAAAAACATAAGCAACGTCTATTATATAATACATATATAATAATATCCATTCATCGGACTCAATGATAGGCATTCCAGATCACAGATGAACACATTGGATATACTAGGAATTCCGCGTTTCGTTTGAGCCTGTAACGAAAGACAGATTCCACGGTCGTGATGAATAGCTAAATCCCCACCCTCGACCCCTACGAGTGCGGTAAACTACCCACCAAATACCCGAAGTGAAACAACCTCCCTCAACAAAGTGAGTAGGCCACTCGGCACTTCAAAGTACCCGGTAGTTTGTGCACCCTACCTTGGGTCTATCCTTGGAGCAAAAACAGTAAAAGAAATAATACAACGGTAGATAAAACATCAACCAGGATGTGCCCCGCAAAAATAATATTACATCACTTTACATCGAATGAAAGAATGAAAACCCTCATCTCACATCCCCATCTATTCATCCACGACGATCCAACAAGTTCGTATACACAAACCATCACAACAACATTACAGATATGTGCAACCCCGACTAATCGATGTATAGAAATTAGTCGACGTTTCCAAACACATATATACAACACAGAGCTTGTAAAGTAACTACGACAATAGAATTCCGCACACAATTAGCAAACATAAACAATTTCCCAAGTCTTGAAAATCCAGTGAGCTAATGTTCCAAAAGTGATAGTTTTGAGCCAATCCGGGGGTCGAAACGAACTCGAAACACGGCCGAATCTTCGTAGAGGCGAAGACACAAGTATTATCGTCGAAAGGGGGTCATCGGGGGGTACCCACCCCTAGGGTCCACCATGAGGTGGCCCCCAAAGGAGAGCACACCCGAGAGCACCAATTTCTGGTGCTCTCCGGTCACCAGCCCCCAAGGCCACCAAGTGGTGGTCTTGGGGGGTGGTCCCGGCCTTTGGTGCCCCCGGGGTGTCCCTAGGTTGCGCACTCTTCACCCCGCGGCTTCTCGGTTCAAACTGTGAGCCCACGGGGTCTGCAAACAACTCAAAACCTCACTTTTGAAAACTGTTTTTGTCGACAGTTTTTAGGCGACATAAGCGGCGGAATTCTAACATCGTTACAAGTTATCTAGGGTTTATGAGAGGCTATGATACCACTGTTAGTCAATGTTGCGCACCCCACGTGTTCGCAGGGAGGCGGAATTAGCAAAAAATGATTTTTACGGGCTTCACAACATCAACTTTAAGAAAGGATCGAACATAAATCCCTAGCTACCAAACTATATGAGGTTTAACTACTCGGATGAATGTTATACCTCATAGAATCGTGTCCTTCTTGTCTTCTCGATGTCCTCCTGCACCTCACGGCCACCTTGGAGTGGAAATGGATAGCACCGCCTCGTAAGCTTCTCGAAATCGAAAAAGATCCACCCGAAAGTTCCAACCTTGAGCTTAACCTCCAAGTTAAGGCAACTAGATCACTTGGTTTGCTAAACTAAGTAACCTAGAATGAGTAGAGTGTGATTTTGGGTAGCTTAGTCTCACTAACCCTTGATTCTCAACACATAAGACACAAGGGTTTTTTCGAGGAAAAGGAAGAAGGAGAGAGCTAACATGAGAGCTCACTTGAGGAAAGAGAAATGATTTTTGATAAAGATAATAAAAATGAGATGGCTAGCTTGACATTACTACAACTATGGCATAATAAAATATCTAGCTCACAAAATATATCACAAAAATATCTAAGTCAAAAAGTCAAACCAAGTCAAATGGTCAATCTAAGTCAAATGGTCAATCCAAGTAGCCATGCCATAATTATCATTTGCAAAAATAACAAATACTTTTCTCCGCCTCTTAATTGTTTTAATCAAGTCAATGGTCAAAACCCTAATGAGGTGTCTCCTTTTTTACCCCTCTCATCCATATCTACATACCCGCATCCGTATTCCGAGAAACACGAATACAATGAGACAAAACTAATCCAACAATCAAATACTAGGATCCGGCTTAAACCAAAGCCCACTAGTATTGTCCGCTCGAACATCACACGCGCACAAGTACACGTATGTGATCGAACCCTGTCGTAAAACCATACGACCTCTACATCGTTTCGCCCGAAGCTGGGAAACTCTCTGTGTGGGACTCTAAAGACTCTGTAGGGTTGCTAGGCATGCGCACAAGGGTCTACGAGGCATCAACCATGCCCGATTTAAAATTTAGCCGTGCCGAACAACCCGAAGCCGGATTTTTAAACTAGGGTTTAGGAAAAAACAAGCATGTTAAACTCTTTAACACTAAGTGAGAGGGATTGCAACCTTTGTAGATCCGGCCCTTCACTTGTTAAGCTCCGTGTTGAGGTCCCTTCGCTGCGATCATCGTGTTCTGGACTCTCGAGAGGCTTCACGAAGAGAATGATGCAAACTTGCTTCCGATCATCGATAACATAGATGATCTACCTTGAAGTTTCGTTAACACATGCTATCACTCATGAAATGATGTGAACACCCTCATCTAAATGGCAAGGATAGATGAGGATGATGAAGTAGGATTTTTGCTCTCATTTATAATCTTTTTCTCACTCACTTTCATCACAAAAGAAAAACTAGAAACCTTTTTCAAGCAAAGCACTCAAGGAAGAAGAAGAATGAATATCATGTTCCTTTTGTGATGAATAATGAATTATTGTAGTGGTTACAAATCTAACCTAGGGTTAAGCATGAAGGAGTTAACCCTTGTAGAGAGTTAACTATAATTAATGGTTTGGATTGGGTTAACATAATATCTCACAAAATATCAAGCAACCACAAAGTCAAAGCTTCATGAAGCTTTATGGAAGCTTCATGCAAAAGCTAACCCTAATCCAAACCCTAATCAAGTTTAAACCCTAATCCATTGTAAGATTTGTAACCCTAACATGTTACAATATTATATATCACATATACAATATATTTTGTAACAATAGAAAATAATACAATTAACATATATTGCATATATATCAATGTATTATCCCGTGAGAAAATGAATCTTTTAGTGAGCTAATATTTGTTAATGTAATTTAATACATCATATATATTATTGTACATTAAATTATCGAATCAACACTTGATCCGACAATCCGGCTATATCGCATATAACCGACTAATACGATGACCCGGCTATATCACATATACCCGGCCGATATCTCATATCGCAAGAATCCAATACGGTATCACATACCGCATTATCCTCGGTCCCGCACATATCACATATGTGCTCCTACTCCGTTTTGCCTGAGCCAAGAAACCTCTGTGTAGGACTCTAAAGAATCGTCAATACGCCGGCAGTAGGTGATGATCATATCAAACACCCACAAGCTGCAAGCGGTCAGCTAAACGTAACAGCCACCAAGGTATTGATCGCTCAGAAGATCAACAAGCAAGCCTGTACATTCTCCTGTGAATCCAAACAGTAACACTCTCGTACAGTTTGGTCTCGTCGTCTGATATGTCGCATATCTCGCCTAGGGGTGGTAAACG
Source organism: Agapanthus africanus (assembly GCA_030015575.1). NCBI lineage: Eukaryota > Viridiplantae > Streptophyta > Magnoliopsida > Asparagales > Amaryllidaceae > Agapanthus > Agapanthus africanus. The sequence continues at coordinate 243,733,258 of JASDDO010000012.1, forward strand.
TCAGACCCCAGTAGCTCGATAAGTCGTGTCGATATGAGGTCTATAACAGTTCGAGAAACTATTGATAACACTTACCAGTAAATCTCAGCAACCCTGGCCAGGGATTTCTGGTTATAGCCAATCGAACACAGCGCAGCATCAACTCCCTATACCGGGAGAGACGAATCCCCTCTTATCGCTCATTGCCTCCATGTGATTCGGGACTGTACCCAAAAGCCACCTTTTTGCATGCCCACTTGGACGTGGTATGATGGAAATCAAAGCACAGTGGGAATCACACAAGACTCTATGACGATCTCTGGTCAACAGACTACTCTATACCAGTGTCACCGGAGAACTGCCATCTGACGTAAGGTATAATACCATCTGAGAGTTCTCGGCGAGTCCGTCCAGTTTACCCAGTCTCCACTGAGCACCCGTACACCATCCTTGATGTCAAACACCGATGGATATGGGATCATCCATCGCCTATCATATGGGTCAAGATGCGTATACGCTAGTCTACTCTGGTGCATCGATGCCCTGTCTCGATACACCCTCGACTAGGAACAGTTATAGGAAGTACTCGTCGACTACCGTGGCCCCACTAGTATGATCTCATCATAGTCCCAGCAGTCGAGTACATATCCTAAGGGCTTTATCAACATGTAACATAGAGACAATCAGAGTACATGTTAAGATAAAGTACAACCAGATAGCATACTATCATGTCGAGCAAGAAAGTCCTCCCTATATATGTCCTAGCATCCACTACAATATACATCGTATGTACAGTAATGGCCTCTAGGGCATACATATAACTAACAATCTCCAACTTGCACTAGGGCCATCTGTTGTGGTTGTAGGGTTGCTAGGCACGCGCACAAGGGTCTACGAGGCATCAACCATGCCCGATTTAAAATTTAGCCGTGCCGAACAACCCGAATACGGAACTTTAAACTAGAGATTAGGCGAAAACTACCATGTTAAACATTTTAACACTAAGTGAGAGGGATTACAACCTTTGTAGATCCGGTCCTTCACTTCATATGCTCCGTGTCGTGGTCCCTTCGCTGCGATCATCGGGATCCGGGCTCTCGAGAGGTTCCACGAAGAGAAAGACGCAACCTTTGCTTCCGATCTTCGATACTAAGATGATCTACCTTGAAGTTTCTTTAACACAAGCTAACACTCATGAAATGATGTGAACACGCTCATCTAAATGGCAAGGGAAGATGAGGATGATGAAGTAGGATTTTTGCTCTCTTTATTTATCTTTTTCTCATATTTATCCATCACAAAAATCAAAGCAAGAAACCATTTCAAGCAAAGAAGAAGAAGGAAGAAGATGATGAACAATGATTGAATTCTTTTGTGATGAATAGGAAAATAATAATATGATAGAATTATGCAACCATGGTTCACTTAACCATTGTAGAGAATTAACCAAGGGTTAGGGTTTGGGTTGAGTTAAGAATGAGTCACACAAAAATATCTTTCACAAAACAAAAAGAAAACCTTCTAGAAACATCTAGAAAGTTTAACCCTAATCCAAACCCTAATCATGATTAATCTTTACTAAACATGTTGCATTAGTTATCATATCATGTTACAATATTATATATCACATATATAATATTTATTGTAACCAAATAAAATAATACATTTAACATATATCGCATATATATCAATGTATTACCCGAGTGAGAAAAAGAATCTTTTAGTGAGCTAATATTAGTTAATGTCATTTAATATATCATATATATTATTATACATTAAATTATCGAATCAACACTTGATCCGACAATCCGGCTATATCGCATATAACCGACTAATATTTATCCGTACCGATTCATCGAATCAACACTTGATCCGATGACCCGGCTTATATCAAATATCGCGAGAATAGAATACGGTATCACATATCGCATTATCCTCGGTCCCGCACATATCACATATGTGCTCCTACTCCGTTTTACCTGAGTCAAGAAACCTCTGTGTAGGACTCTAAAGAATCGTCAATACGCCGGCAGTGGGTGATGATCATATCAAACACCCACAAGCTGCAAGCGGTCAGCTAAACGTAACAGCTACCCAGGTATTGAGCGCTCAGAAGATCAACAAGCAAGCCTGTAACTTCTCCTGCGAATCCAAACAGTAACACTCCCGTACAGTCCGGTCTCGTCGTCTGATATGTTGCATATCTCGCCTAGGGGTGGTAAACGTCAGACCCCAGTAGCTTGATAAGTCGTGTCGATTTGAGGTCTATAACAGTTCGAGAAACTACTGATAACACTTACCAGTAAATCTCAGCAACCCTGGCCAGGGATTTCCGGTTATAACCAATCGAACACAGCACAACATCAACTCCCTATACCGGGAGAGACGAATCCCCTCCTATCGCTCATTGCCTCCATGTGATTCGGGACTGTACCCAAAAGCCACCTTTTTGCACGCCCTCTTGGACGTGGTATGATGGAAATCAAAGCACAGTGGGAACCACACAAGACTCTATGACGATCTCGGGTCAACAGACTAGTCTGTACCAGTGTCACCGGAGAACTGCCATCTGACGTATGGTATAATACCATCTGGGAGTTCTCGGCGAGTCCGTCCAGTGTACCCAGTCTCCATTGAGCACCCGTACACCATCCTTGATGTCAAACACCGATGGATATGGGATCATCCATCGCCCATCATATGGGTCAAGATGCGTATACGCTAGTCTACTCTGGTGCATCGATGCCCTGTCTCGATACACCCTCGACTAGGAACAGTTATAGGATGTACTCGTCGACTACGGTGACCCCACTAGTATGATCTCATCATAGTCCCAGTAGTCGAGTATATATCCTAAGGGCTTTATCAACATGTAATATAGAGACAATCAGAGTATATGTTAAGATAAAGTACAACCAGATAGCAAACTATCATGTCGAGCAAGAATGTCCTCCCTATATATGTCCTAGCATCCACTACAATATACATCGTATGTACAGTAATGGCCTCTAGGGCATACATATAACTAACAATCTCCCACTTGCACTAGGGCCATCTGTTATGGTATCGCATACCCAACAATTAGCTGCGGTTGAAGTATCTCATACTCAACCATCCCATAAAAGTATCTACTGGGAAAAAGGCCTTCGTGAGTGGATCCGCGCTGCGTCCTCTGTGTCTACTCTCCTAACCTTGATCTCCCTGGAGATCAACCATCTCCATGATCAGGTGATACTGCCTAAGAATTATATCTGGATTTCTGATGGGACGGTAGTTCCTTGGCTGAAGCCACAACTCCATTGTCACACAATGGTAGGAACGAAGTTCATCTTATGAACTTATATATATATCCAGACTGCCACTTTGGTAGTATCCTTGGTAACTATGTATCTTGCCTTTAATTGTCTAGTATGTCACGGTATACAGCTTGGAACTCTTCCAACATACCGTCCCTCCACTGAGGGTAAAGACAATGCCTGCGAATGACATTCAGTCGTCCTTATCACCCTGGAACCCTTCCAGTGATTCTCCCCAGGATTGATTGATACCATCTCACTACAACTAGTGAGTGTCCTAACATCCAATTAGATCTATCTCATAGATCCAAAACCCAGGATTTAGGAGGTATAACTTTGATCCTATATGGAGAATCCTTGTGATAAGCGGAGATTAACCGAGCATAGCATAGGAAACTCCTTCCCTATCAAGAGTATGTTATCCACGTACTCTACGAGGATCTCCACCATACTCTCTACTACTTTTTGTATATACAAGGTTCATCTATCATTTTGATGAAGTCAAAATCTTTGACCACCACATCAAAACAGACGTTCCAACTCCGCGATGCCTGTTTTATCATATAAAACATCTTGCACACGTTTCCGCTGCTCCCACTGTCTACGAAGCCCTCTGGCTGTGTACTTATAGACGCTCTTTTCTAAAACATCATTTAGAAAAGCAGTCATGACACCCAACCACCAGATATCGTAGTCATGGTATGTAGCTGTGGCAAGTAGGATCTGAATGGACTTAAGCATAGATCCTTAGAAAAGGTTTCAACATAATCCATACCTGGTCTATGATGCAAACCTTTTAACAAGTCTAGCTTTGAAAGTCTCAACCTTTCCATGTACACCCAGTAATCTTCTCAAGATATACTTGCTCCTGATGGGGATTTAACCCTTCAGATAAAGCAACCAAAGTCCATACTTTGTTGGTGTATAAGGATTCCATCTCAGATCGATAAGCACCCAGCCATTCTTATAGAGTCCTACTCCTGATGGCCAGCTCGAAACTAGTTGGGTCATCATCTCATGATGCAATCCTCGCTCCCACTGTCATAGAGAAACCGAAGTATCTCTCAGGTGGGTGAGGAACCCTACTAGATCGGCGGAGAGGCTGAGCTTCGTTGGAAACTTTTGAATCCTTTGGTTCTACCAAATCATTAGCTGCAGTTTGTATAGCTGGAACATTTCCAGTTCTACATGACAGACCTTACCTCGAGCTTGTCCGAATTTTGCTTTTAGACATAGGCCGGACAACCCCAAATCTTAACAAACTTAAGATATGGGCTCTTCCCTTTCCATATCACATATGAAGGGGTAGGCAACTGATTTGATTTGAACCCTATTCAATAGGTATGCAGCTTCTCAAGCGCATAACACCCAAAAGGAAATAGGCAACTCAGTAGTACTCATCATAGAGCACACCATATCACATAGGGTGCTATTGCTCCGCCCCGATATACCATCGTGCTATGGTGCATACGGAGGAGTAATGCTGAGAGAGAATCTCATTCTCCTTTAGAATAGTCCAGGAATTCCGTGCTTAAGTATTCTCCTCCTTGATCTCATCAAAGGACATAATACTTATACCCGTATTTTGGTTCTCTACTTCTAACTTATATTCTGTGAATATCTCAAAAGCTTCGGAGTTGTTTTTCAGCAGGAACATATGTCTGAATCTTGAGAGATTATCAGAGAATGTAATGAAGTACAAAGAACCGATCTTGGCATATGTAGACAGGGGACATTCATACATCAGCATGTATCAATCCCAAAAGTTCACTAACTCTTTCTCTGTTTCCAATAAACAGAGCTGTGGTCATCTTATCTTTGTGACATGACCGGCAAGTTTCACAAGATGTAAATTCAAACTAATTTAAATATGCATCTATATGTAACTTCAGCCAGTCGTGTCGCACTGATATGACCTAGTCTACAATACCTCAAGAAGGAATCATTTATTTCTGAACTCTTCTTCTTGTGTGTGTTCCGTATACTAAGAACTGTAGTTTGATTTAGAACATCAATGCTTTTAGATAACGTGCCTGAACCGATCAACTCTTGATATAGGAAATGTTCAAAAACATTATCCATACTATACAAAATTATATCCTTTCTTTACTAATAAAGAAAAAGATATGATGTTGTATATCAGGTTCGGTATCTAATAATATTCGTTCAGAATCAATGTATTCTAGTAATACAGGGTGATAGTGACCAATAGACTTGGCTGCAACACTTGCACCGTTTTCTGTCTCATGAAACTTATCACCCGTTCTCAGTTCTCTACCTATCTGTAGCCCATGTAACAAATTACATATACGGGATCCTGATCCGGTATCACATACCCAGGACATAAAGGATACTGAGAAACAGTTCCCTGTTAATGAACACACCCGAAGACGATGCATCAACATGCACTTTCTTCGTTTAGGCGGCACGGGAAATCTGGTATTCCCCAATTTCCTGCTCTTTCTTATAACAATTATAAGTTGGAGCAGGACCAACGTTCCCCAGCTCAGTATAACAAGCGGGTTCAGTCAATATATTCGTTTTATTATCTTGATTAAGGCGTGATTTGGTCGCTATCTGGAGAGAGAAAGAAGAAAACACTCAGTGTATGCTCTTGCAAGATTAGATTGGTTATCTAATATATCTAATCAGGATGTCTCCCCCTGTTTTAGTCAAATCTTCCTTCAAACCCTAAAAGGAAAGACAAGCCGGGATTAATTACACGCTACAAGTTCGCCAATCTTTCAGCCAGGCCAGTGTCGGTACTTTGAGGGAGGTCCCCCGTGCTTTCGCACGAACCTAATTAAAGTAAACCTCGTTTTCCCATATGCGTAACCCCGTTAACACCTTTCTAGACACCTACTTGATCGGCTAATTGTAATGTGTAAAACTGTCCCAGGGGTAACTTTTACTCGCAGCGGGTATCGGGATCCAACTATCTCATAGAAGGTATGCAATCTCATTGCAAATTTCAACACTTGAAATTCCCAATAGTATTTTGCCCCTAGCGTCCTATGAACTTGACGAATGCCAAACCACCCATAGTCCGCTAGCCAAGTTCAACCCGTACATTTCTTTATTGAATTAAACCCACCCGTACGACCCTTGACGAATGCCAAACAACGCCGTACGAATACCCTAATCCAATCGCATCGTATGCTTGCAGATAAGCACTAGTTAGCTACCGTACACTACGCCTTGACGAATGCCAAACTACCGCAACACGAATACTAAGAAGTACTTATCTGAAATGACGGAGGGCTACGACGGGTTTTTAAGAAAACCCTTTGCGTAAGGAACTTGATATCGTTGTAGAATCGAGTGATTTTAAATGGAATGTTTTTGAGGCTTTTCTAGTTTTGCTAAAGGGGTCACTCCCGGTGAAGGGATCGTCGGCCCTTTCCTCATCGAATAAGGTGCAGGATATATCATATATACCGCTGTGCAAAGCAAGAACTATAGACGTAATCAAAAGACAGACCGAGTTTGTAGCATCTGCCAGTTATTGCTAAAGGAGTCACTCCCGGTGAAGGGATCTCGGTCCTTTCCTTATCGAATAAGGTGCTGGATGTTCTACAAGGAACACCGCTATGCAAAGCAAGAACTGTAGCTACCAGTTTTTATAAACAAGTTTCTACAACATCTTAGGTTTCTTTTAATTCATTAATCTCATTAATGAAGTCCCATTTTATTATGCTTCACAAACATCTCTTTTGAAACGAAATCTGCAATATAACATATATCTCATATATATAATATAAAAATTCGTCTCAGGCAGTAATATGATCTTATCACAGAACATTGCAGCAGAAGAACATATATGAAATATTGGATATACTAGGACGTCCGTGTTTTCAATACGAGCCTGTATAAAACACGGATTCCACGGTCGCGATGAATAGCCAAACCCACATCCTTAGACCCCTAGGAGAGCGGCAAGTAACACTGCCAATTCTAGGGTTAGGAGACCCGGTCTCGACTCCTCGAGATGGTCTCCCACTGGACCCTAGAACCCGGTTACTTGTGCTCCCCTCCTTGGGTCTACCTAATGCGGAAAAGTAAATAACATACAACGGTGACATCTTCCGCTACCTGGAAGTGCCCCAATAAAAGAATATTACATACAAATGAATTTTACATGAATGAAAAAGAAAAAACTCTCATCTCACATAAAACCCTGGCTATTCAAACGCGACGATCCAATACAACATATCACAGCAACACATAATATCTCATATCATCAACGTAAGCAAGTATGCGTATCCCGATTGTCGTTGATGTATAGCAACGAAGCCGGCGATACACCACATACCACGCTTACGGTCACAGAAAAGAAAGTGTAAAACTACAACAGTTGGAATCCGCAACCTCCTTAGACATCGCATGCCTAACCAAATGAATACCTTTAGACATCGCATGCCTAACAATTATAAACCCCGCATTTTAGTCTCATTTATCGAAAACTCTTTTCAATACCAAGTCGGCCAATTCAACAAGATTCCCGACGTCCTGATCGAATGCTCGTCGCAAACTTTAGTAGACGGCCGCACCCCCGATACCGTCGACGAAGTGCACCAAGGAGGAACACCGCTACCGGGAGCACCCGAACGGATGCTTTCGGCGACGGGGTTCTCCTACAGTCACTTGGTCGGGGCTATAGAGTGAGGTTGTCTATTAAGTTTACCCGGCGAGTATTCGCGTACGCTACGTGATTGCGATGGACTTTTGATCACATCAAAATTCCGTGGCAACCGATAATCTGAGACTAAACTGCTATGTTTATAATATTCAAATTAGTTATCTCATAACTACCTGTGGATTCCAAATATTGTATCACATTCCAGATAAATAGAAAAAGTTAAACTTTCCGATCGAATCATCAAGCACCTAAGATTTCCCCAATATATCTCAACACTTGAAATCAGTTTAAAAACGTCCATCACATGCCACAATACCAATGGTCCAGCCGTAGAAGGGTCAAGCCAACGCCTCACATGCGGCACGCCGTACTGCCCCAAACCCTAAGGTTCAAAAGGCAGTTCAAGACGGTCACATAATCGAGTTAAGGTTTGTTGTCTTCTAGAGGGTCCACCGAGTTACTTGCATCACTTAGAACATTCTTAAACACGAGAAAAAATCCAACTTTTGAAAAATTTTCCGACAGGGGAAAAAGTGAATTATTGATATCCGTTCGAACTTTTTAACAGTTTCTAAAAGTTATCCGGACAAAACACATAGACAAAATTAGACAATCCAATCGAATAATCGAATCCCCAAAACAACCCCAGAAAAACTCAACTGTTGAGTAAAAATAAAAATTTCGTGAAGACTCAGCACATAAAGTTACTAATTACTGTGCAAAGCACGTGCAGTGATTCATCACTTTGGCCGCGGAATCGCCGCACATGCCTAGGGTGGCGCCGCGGTTCCGCGCCTCTTCTGTGGAATCAATAGCACGTGCTTCACAGTAATTCATCAAATTCCCTGCTGAATTTTTTGGCATTTTTTAATTCACAACAATCCAAATTTTCAGAAAATTTCCAGAGAAGGGGTTTGTTCGGGTTTTCCGGGTTCGATCGGACTTCAAACTTCGTCTAGACTTCGCCTAAAGCTCTAGCTTGGCTCTGATACCACTGTAGGGTTGCTAGGCACGCGCACAAGGGTCTAGGAGGCATCAACCATGCCCGATTTAAAATTTAGCCGTGCCGAACAACCCGAATACGGAACTTTAAACTAGAGATTAGGCGAAAACAATCATGCTAAACATTTTAACACTAAGTGAGAGGGATTACAACCTTTGTAGATCCGGTCCTTCACTTCATATGCTCCGTGTTGTGGTCCCTTCGCTGCGATCATCGGGATCCGGACTCTCGAGAGGTTCCACGAAGAGAAAGACGCAACCTTTGCTTCCGATCTTCGATACTAAGATGATCTACCTTGAAGTTTCTTTAACACAAGCTAACACTCATGAAATGATGTGAACACCCTCATCTAATTGGCAAGGGAAGATAAGGATGATGAAGTAGGATTTTTGCTCTCTTTATTTATCTTTTTCTCATATTTATCCATCACAAAAATCAAAGCAAGAAACCATTTCAAGCAAAGAAGAAGAAGGAAGAAGATGATGAACAATGATTGAAATCTTTTGTGATGAATAGGAAAATAATAATATGATAGAATTATGCAACCATGGTTCACTTAACCATTGTAGAGAATTGACCAAGGGTTAGGGTTTGGGTTGAGTTAAGAATGAGTCACACAAAAATATCTTTCACAAAACAAAAAGAAAACCTTCTAGAAACATCTAGAAAGTTTAACCCTAATCCAAACCCTAATCATGATTAATCTTTACTAAACATGTTGCATTAGTTATCATATCATGTTACAATATTATATATCACATATATAATATTTATTGTAAGCAAATAAATAATACATTTAACATATATCGCATATATATCAATGTATTACCCGAGTGAGAAAAAGAAACTTTTAGTGAGCTAATATTAGTTAATGTCATTTAATATATCATATATATTATTATACATTAAATTATCGAATCAACACTTGATCCGACAATCCGGCTATATCGCATATAACCGACTAATATTTATCCGTACCGATTCATCGAATCAACACTTGATCCGATGACCCGGCTTATATCAAATATCGCGAGAATAGAATACGGTATCACATATCGCATTATCCTCGGTCCCGCACATATCACATATGTGCTCCTACTCCGTTTTGCCTGAGTCAAGAAACCTCTGTGTAGGACTCTAAAGAATCGTCAATACGCCGGCAGTGGGTGATGATCATATCAAACACCCACAAGCTGCAAGCGGTCAGCTAAACGTAACAGCTACCCAGGTATTGAGCGCTCAGAAGATCAACAAGCAAGCCTGTAACTTCTACTGCGAATCCAAACAGTAACACTCCCGTACAGTCCGGTCTCGTCGTCTGATATGTTGCATATCTCGCCTAGGGGTGGTAAACGTCAGACCCCAGTAGCTTGATAAGTCGTGTCGATTTGAGGTCTATAACAGTTCGAGAAACTACTGATAACACTTACCAGTAAATCTCAGCAACCCTGGCCAGGGATTTCCGATTATAGCCAATCGAACACAGCACAACATCAACTCCTTATACCGGGAGAGACGAATCCCCTCCTATCGCTCATTGCCTCCATGTGATTCGGGACTGTACCCAAAAGCCACCTTTTTGCACGCCCTCTTGGACGTGGTATGATGGAAATCAAAGCACAGTGGGAACCACACAAGACTCTATGATGATCTCGGGTCAACAGACTACTCTGTACGAGTGTCGCCGGAGAACTGCCATCTGACGTATGGTATAATACCATCTGGGAGTTCTCGGCGAGTCCGTCCAGTGTACCCAGTCTCCACTGAGCACCCGTACACCATCCTTGATGTCAAACACCGATGGATATGGGATCATCCATCGCCCATCATATGGCTCAAGATGCGTATACGCTAGTCTACTCTGGTGCATCGATGCCCTGTCTCGATACACCCTCGACTAGGAACAGTTATAGGATGTACTCGTCGACTACCGTGTCCCCACTAGTATGATCTCATCATAATCCTAGTAGTCGAGTACATATCCTAAGAGCTTTATCAGCATGTAATATAGAGACAATCAGAGTACATGTTAAGATAAAGTACAACCAGATAGCATACTATCATGTCGAGCAAGAATGTCCTCCCTATATATGTCCTAGCATCCACTACAATATACATCGTATGTACAGTAATGGCCTCTAGGGCATACATATAACTAACAGTGGTATCACATACCCAACAATTAGCCGCGGTTGAAGTATCTCATACTCAACCATCCCATAAAAGTCTCTACTGGGAAAAAGGCCTTCGTGAGTGGATCCGCGCTGTTGTCCTCTGTGTCTACTCTCCAAACTTCGATCTCCCTGGAGATCAACCATCTCCATGATCAGGTGATACTGCCTAAGAATTATATCTGGATTTCTGATGGGACGGTAGTTCCTTGGCATATGCCACAACTCCATTGTCACACAATGGTAGGAACGAAGTTCATCTCATGAACTTATATAACCAGACTGCCTCTTTGGTAGCATCCTTGGTAACGATGTATCTTGTCTTTAATCGTCTAGTATGTCATGGTATCTAGCTTGGAACTCTTCCAACATACCGTCCCTCCACTGAGGGTAAAGACAATGCCTGTGACTGACATTCAGTCGTTCTTATCACCCTGGAACCTTTCCAGTGATTCTCCCAAGGATCGATTGATACCATCTCACTACAACTAGTGAGTATCCTAAAATCCAATTAAATCTATCTCATAGATCCAAAAACCCAGGATTTAGGAGGTATCACTTTGATCCTATATGGAGAATTATTGTGATAAGCGGAGATTGACCGATCGTAGCATAGGAAACTCCTTCCCTATCAAAAGTATGTCATCCACGTACTCTACGAGGATCACCACCATACTTTCTACTACCTTTTTGTATATACAAGGTTCATGTACCATTTTGATGAAGTCAAACTCTTTGACTACCACATCAAAACAGATGTTCCAACTCCGCGATGCCTGTTTTATCACATAAAACATCTTGCACACGTTTCCGCTGCTCCCACTGTCTACGAAGCCCTCTGGCTGTGTACTTATAGACGCACTTTTCAAAAACATCATTTAGAAAAGTAGTCATGACACCCAACCGCCAGATATCGTAGTCATGGTATGTAGCCGTGGCAAGTAGGATCTGGATGGACTTAAGCATAGCTTTGAAAGTCTCAACTTTTTCATGTACACCAAGTAATCTTCTTAAGATATACTTGCTCCTGATGGGGATTTATCCCTTCAGTTAAAGCAACCAAAGTCCATACTTTGTTGGTGTATAAGGATTCCATCTCAGATCACTAAGCATCCAGCCATTCTTACAGAGTTCCACTCCTGATGGCCTGCTCGAAACTAGTTGGGTCATCATCCCATAATGCAATCCTCGTTCCCACTGTCATAGAGAAACCGATGTATCTCTCAGGTGGGTGAGGAACCCAACTAGATCGGCGGAGAGGCTGAGGTTCGTTGGAAACTATTGAATCCTTTGGTTCTATCAAATCATCTGCTATAGTTTGTATAGCTGGAACCTTTCCAGTTCTACATAACAGACCTTGCCTCGAGCTTGTCAGGATTTTGCTTTTAGACATAGGCCGGACAACCCTAAATCTTAACATACTTAAGATATGGGCTCTTCCCATTCCATATCACATATGAAGTGGTAGGCAACTGATTTGATTTGAACCCTATTCAATAGGTATGCTGCTTCTAAAGTGCATAACTCCCAAAAGGAAATAGGAAACTTAGTAGTACTCATCATAGAGCACACCATATCACATAGGGTGCTATTGCTCCGCCCCGATACACCATCGTGCTATGGGGTATACGGAGGAGTAATGCTGAGAGAGAATCTCATTCTCCTTTAGAATAGTCCAGGAATTCCGTGCTCAAGTATTCTCCTCCTTGATCTCATCAAAGGACATAATACTTATACCCGTATTTTGGTTCTCTACTTCTAACTTACATTCTGTGAATATCTCAAAAGGTTCGGACTTGTGTTTCAACAGGAACATATGTCTGAATCTTGAGAGATCATAAGAGAATGCAATGAAGTACAAAGAACCGGTCTTGGCATATGTAGACAGGAGACTTTCATACATCAGCATGTATCAATCCCAAGAGTTCATTAACTCTTTCTCTGTTTCCAATAAACGGAGCTGTGATCATCTTATCTCTGTGACATGACCGGCAAGTTTCACAAGATGTAAATTCAAACAGATTTAAATATGCATCTAAATGTAACTTCAGCTAGTCGGGTCGCATTCATAAGACCTAGTGTTAGTTATGTATATGCCCTAGAGGCCATTGTTGTACATATGATGTATATTATAATGGATGCTTGGATATATATAGAGATGACTTTCTTGCTCGTCATGATAGTATGCTATTTGGTTTCACTTTATCTTAACATGTTGACTTGTATTGGTTTACTGTTTTACTCTCACATGTTGATAAAGCCCTTAGGATCTGTACTCGACTACTGGGACTATGATGAGATCATACTAGTGGGGCCGCGGTAGTCGATGAGTACATCCTATAACTGTTCCTAGTCGAGGGTATATCGAGACAGGGCATCGATACACCAGAGTAGCCTAGCGTATACGCATCTTGACCCATATGATGGGTGATGGATGATCCCATATCCATCGGTGTTTTGACATCAGAGATGGTGTACGGGTGCTCAGTGGAGACTGGGTACACTGGACGGACTCGCCGAGAACTCCCAGATGGTGATATACCACACGTCAGATGGCAGTTCTCCGATGACACTGGTACAGGGTAGTCTGTAGACCCGAGATCGTCATAGAGTCTTGTGTGATTCCCACTGTGCTTTGATTTCCACCTTACCACCTCCAAGGGGGCATGCAAAACGGTGGCTTTTGGGTACAGTCCCGAATCACATGGAGGCAATGAGCGATAGGAGGGGATTCGTCTCTCCCGGTATAGGGAGTTGATGTTGTGCTGTGTTCGATTGGCTATAACTGGAAGTCGCTGGCCAGGGCTGATATAGAGATTTACTGGTAAGTGTTACTAGTAGTTTCTTGACCCGTTATGAGCCACACATCGACACGACTTATCGGTTACTGGGGTCTGACGTATACCACCCCTAGACTTGATATGCGACATATCAGACGAACAGACCGGACTGTACGGGAGTGTTACTGATCGGATTCACAGGAGAACGCACAGGTTAGCTTGTTGATCTTCTGATCGCTCAATACCTGGGTGGCTGTTACGTTTAGCTGACCGCTTGCAGCTTGTGGGTGTTTGATATTATCATCACCTGCTACCGGCGTATTGACGATTCTTTAGAGTCCTACACAGAGGTTTCTTGGCTCAGGCGAAACGGAGTAGAGGCACATATGTGATATGTGCAGGACCGAGAATAATGCGATATGGGATACCGTATTATATTCTCGCGATATTTTGATATGAACCGGGTCATCGGATCAAGTGTTGATTCGATGAATCGGTAAATAATATATTAGTCGGTAATATTCGATATAGCCGGATCGTCGGATCAGGTGTTGATTCGATGATTTAATGTATAATAATATATATGATATATTATTACATTATCTAATATTGGCTCGCTTTATTATTTCATTTTCTCATTGGATGATACATTGATATATATGCGATATATGTTAATTGTATTATTTTCTTTTGTTGCAAATATATAATATATATGTGATATATATTATTGTGACATGATATGATTAATTGTTTGTCACGACTCGAAAGTACGGAGCATGACCGGCACTTAGACTACGAACGTCTCAAGGAGTACGTATGCTAAGTAAGCCGAAACCCAGAAATCCAAACCAAGAGAAGTAGTAGAGAATAGGAAGAACCATATCAAATCAACCTATATGCAACATAATATACAACGCCTAAAGGCGAGGATCACAACAGAAATGGAACTCAACCAGCAAGAAACTCAAGAAATATAACAAGCGACTCTAAGGTCGAAAGAATAAACAACACTGGTCTATATCTCAATAAAAGCATGTTTGGTTGATGGAATTTACTAGATACAACGGAATAATATTATACATGGTAATATGATGGGTACGATACAAGAAAAACCCACCTACTAGCAAGTCACCAGAATGAAACTGAGCCCGCAAAGCCGTAATTAAACCTGTACGGTAAAACCTGCAAGAAACTGGGGCACAACGGGGGTGAGTTGCCTACTCGTGAATAGAAAAATATCTACGCACAGAAATCGCATAAATAACGCAACCTAGGTCAATGATCATAATATATCCTAAAATATATGAATAACATGCAGCCTATAACAATGGCTAGGGTAATATCTAACCCGAGTATGATCTCATGTGCCCGTGTCAGTGCCTCAGGTAGCAATATATCATATGAATGAGGTATGAATGCATGAAAACAGAATACATGTAAATGAAGAAACTGTTTTCATAAATTAGTGAGATTTCCTTTGTATTTTTAAAATGAGGTATCATAAATGAAATCAGCATCAACAGTGTCTAGTATCGACACAAAACATAAATCTCAATGTCTCAAAACCTCAGGCTCCGGCCATCCGGACTGGCCTGTATCATCAAATCTCAGTACCTCAATATCTCGAAATCTCAATGTCTCAATCTCAATATCTAGGACGCCGTCAGTCCAGACCGGCCCCTACCATCCATCTCAAGACCACGACGGTATCCTCCGGATATCCGACGCGTCGGGTAAAATCACCGGTAGGTAGTCTCCCCCTGCCAGGCTCATCGTCATCACCACGAGCTTCTTGCCCCGGGGTACCTTACCGGGTCCACCATGTACCTGAAACGGTTCATCCAACTCCTCGAATCGGTTCTCCAAATCTATCAGCAAACTCATGGTGGACGACTCATACATCATGGGAAAAACCGCGCTTTTTATTTAAAAATAGAAAGAAGAAGTTTGTATATGTTTTGCGGTTTTCCCCAAATCCAGAAAATCTCATGGAAATCCAAATCCAAAACCTCAATAGTACGTAAAAAGTGAATATATGCATGAGAATCCATGAATGCGGCATAACAATGAATAACAGTATGCATGAGGTAGCAGGTAATAACTATAATGTCTAAACTATTAGCTAACAGGCTATGTCAAGCAATAATATTTTCTAAGGTGTACGTGACATGGCAATTAGCGATGAAGATGTGTGTGAGCCGGCAAGTAAGTGTACGTGGTACATACGCATCATCGGTAATGGTGCTGGTGTCCTAACCAAAAGATATCAACAGTAGAATATGAAGCATAATATAAGCATGTGATGCGGAGCAAACAACAATAATGAGCGGGAGCTGAATACTAGACGCAACGATAATTAATCTGTTTTAACCTAATATAAGTCCTACAATGGTGCCTTTTGAAATAACACGAATCGTGGGGTTTTGAAAATAGGGGCTACGGTGTTTTAAAGAAAAGATACGTTTTTTGAAATATCCGTAGGATCCCTTAGGCTGTCTTTAAAAAATACGCACAATTCGTAAGCTTGAAATAGGTAGGAACCGAATCTAATCTAACAACTGACTAAACTAAAGGGCTACGCTATAAGCTAGACTACAGGTAAGGAAACCGCCTAACATCTGAGTCGATACATATACATACCTGTATATATATTAGTCGGTGATCCCGCCGCAATAATATCATATCCGATACCATATCTATAATCAGACATCCCAAGTCAAGAGTGCGGATCAATCATCAAGATATAGCTCGTACGTAAATCCGTCGTACGGCATCCCCAAATCTGGGTACGGGTCAATATCATATTCCTCACACTATTCCTCTGGTATCCTCTTTATCCAAGATCATAGTCTAGGGTACTGACCTATGTCTAGTACAATACTAATATCCTCAATATACTCATGATCTGACTACTGATCGACAATCTCGGACAAACCGATATCTTCAGCACATATCATCATCAAGGGGTATACATCGCCCGATACGGCCTAATATCAATATCCTAGCATATTATGCCTCATATCACGATCACATGTCGACCATTTATTTATAACACTATTCACCCGTATCACCGCCGCAAGATCCGCTATAACACCAGGACGTACCTTAAGTACGAATCCTGCCATATCACCGAGATCACAACCACAAACAAATCTCATCGACTCAGCTCAATCCCAAGTATCCTCCTCAAATCCGTATGTGAACACATAGTCCCATACCCATTTGAACATCTAAATATATTCCCATACACGCACATATGAAATAAGGAATGTATGCAAGTATGTATATGTGTGTATGTGTAAGTGTAGTGCACCCACTACCTAAGGTTTCGTAACCATGCACCAATCCAACACCAATATCCATCTAAAATCATCAATAATAAATCCTAACAACATATCATAAATTGTTGGTGTGTATACGCATCCGTATAAATCAACACGGACTGCGGGGGTGCTATACGCCATCCACCCAACTTCTCCCCGTAGATATAAATCTACTCACCTGGTCCTCGCTAGCCGGTACCGACGTCGCCACGCGCTTGCTTGTCGTCTCGAAGTCCACATGGGGGTACCTACATATCATAACGCACCATATCGCATTAAAACTAAATTCGAAATCGAAACGGCATACGAAAATCAAATCGGCACGCGTATCACGCATAGGTCCAAACCTATCGCCTACGCATGCAAGAATAGTCAAACCAACCCTCGAAGTCGATGTACAAACGTCAAACCATCGAGAAAAATCCAATCACACTCATTTGCACATTCACGAACACTAATTTTAATATAAACTAGGTTAAAACTCACAAAAACCTCAATTTCACTTAAAAAGTCATTTTTCCGAAAATCTAGCAGGCACAATTCGCCGTTTTTGTACAAAAAAGGATGTTTAAATGAATGTAGCGGCCAATATATTTATTAAATATCTTAAATAAGTCGTATAAACAATTTCCGGAATTTAATCTCATTAAATTCCAAAAATCCTAATATTCTAGTTTACCAAAAACACCCTTTTTAACAATTTCAAAGCAAAATGCACAAACTACAATCTAGCTTAGAATTGCATGATCCAAAGCATTAAACCACACTTAATAAATTTAATGAAGCTAAGAAAAACCTAAACACATTTTTAATCCCAAGTATTTAGCCAATTTTGAAAACCAAGTTAGCAAAATAGCTTAACTATTACAATTTAATTTAACAAAAATGCAAACTAGCAACTAGATTAATTTTAGCAAGCAATAACATGTTAATCTACCCATCACAACCATAATCCAATAATCAAATCTTAAACAACTTCAAACCATATTCTTGAATTTTCAAATTAGCAACAAGAACCTAATTAACACTTAATTATGTTAGATTAAGCAATTTAAACAACAAATTCTATATAGGGTTAAAATTTATACCTCCCAATTTTTAGAGATCTAGCTTGGAAATTTGCCTCCAAAACACCAACTTTCCTCCAAGATCCAACTTAGAATAGTTCATGGAGAAATGGGTAGAGATTGGATTTGGAATTAGCCTTCATTTTATAAGGATTTTGAGGCATTTTTATGGATTTTTTTGATGCAAAAGTGTGTGGGATTTGGGGGAGGGCTGATTCAGTTTGGAGAGAGGGAGGGCTCGGCCAGCATAAGGGGGAGAGGGAGAGAGAGAATGAGGGTGTTGGGTATAGGTCAAACAAGCCCACACTCCAAGTCAACACTTACATCCTTTCTTTATTCATTCTTCTCTTTTTCCCCTTTTGTTTTTTTTCTTCAAAACTTTGGAGGTGGGGACATTTGGAGGGTGGCCTGCATATTCGACCAGTAAGAGGGGGAAAAGGAGATGTGGTGTTTTGGTGTGAAGCAATGAACACCAAACACCAATACAATATGCACCCAAACCCTTTTATTTTCACAAAATAAGCCTTTTTCTTCAACATTTTCTAAACCGTTTTGGCAAACGATTTCATTTCAAAAACCACATGATAAAATTTTATTTAATGTTTTATGATGCACAAAATTTGTTTCAACTCATTCCAATTTGTAATTTTCCCTAATTAAATGTATTAGTGACGGCTTAAAATAATAATAAAATAATATTTTTTTCAGAAAATTTGAAATTTCACCAGCGGCTCAATAAACACCAAATAATAGCAATTACATAGCTAGAATATGTATATTTAATTTTTATAATAAGATATTTGTATTTTGACTTTTTACAGAAAACCCCTTTATTTTACCGATTTTCCGAAATTTCACCGAAACGATTTTCAAAACGCTACAATCTTCCCCCCTGAAAGAAATTCGGTCCCCGAATTTAAATTCAAACTCCCCCAATTACTAAAACATCTAAGAAAAACCATCAAGTCGTCGGGGCTCCGAAATTGTAAATACATAAAACAAATCGTAGCGCAGCGCATGCGCTTGAAAAATGAGTATATAACTCAAATCAAAACTCCGTCAAGCATCCCGCGATCATCGGAGTCGTGGAGAAGACATCACTGCCAAATCCAAATCAAACCAATATGATATAACTCGAAACTATACATGTAAATATCGAATCTATATCTGTAAGTATCTGAAGGAAATGCATGCCAAATCTCTTTAAGTCGCTGTGCAACGCGTATAACACTGCACAGTGGCGGACGTCTATCATAAGAAAATAACTATATACATATATACCTTTGTTTGAAATGTACGTTCCGCCGTTTTGGAAACAATTTAGAAGGGTCTCCTTGTTTTAAACATTTCGTGTCATATCAGACACGTAGGTAAATACTGAGGCTATAGCTCGCTTTTTGGAAATCCCTTCAATAACTATCAATGCATGCAAAATATATTCAGGTACTGTCCTCTGACTAGTCCTGCTCAGTAGGAAAATACATAGCAATATCATAAAAACGTACTGCTCTATACGAAATCAATCCCAAAATATGCACATGAATGCTACGTGCGTCTGGTGCGCACGGAAATCAAAATCCATGAATGTGCCATACATGCGCACAGAAACAACATCTAAGTGCATCGGGTGTGCAAGAAACATCTGTCGTAGGCAACGTGTGTGCCTGACAGCAAAATCAGGTGCATCTAACATGCACGAAAAATCTCGAATTAGTGCATCTGGTGTGCACCAAATCGCATCTCGTAACAGGCGCCCAACAGGCGCTAAAAATCCAATCCGGTGCATAAAATGCACAAAACAAATGTCGAGCATCACCCTCGAAATCGAAATCCAGTGTATCCAAGTGCACAAAATACATGTCACTGCACTGCCAGCATATACAAACTATACAGAGTGCAGGAACCAAATCGCGTGCGTGCATACGCACAAAATCAACTCAACTGTTTAAGACCGTAAAATCACAAACATGTGAAACTAAAGCACGAAAACGATATCAAGTGCAACACTGTGCAAAGATCGTAAATCCTCAATCATCAAAATCAAATCATATGAATAAATCACCCAAAACATCGAAATCAATAATGGCGGAACAGTACCGCTCAAGCGCATCCTCTGAGAATCTCGGCCAACTGCCACGGTCCCTAGTGGGACGTCTCGTCGATGATCATGAACCCTGGCCTGCTGGTGTGCGTAACAATGACCACTCCTGGGTCAAGGTCTTCATTGCAGCAGTGTCCTGGAAGGAATCTTGCTCACGGTCTCTTCCATGTCTCGTCTCTGCCAACTGTCCGGAAGTCATCGTCCTTTCCTATATCTGCATCTTGCTCCGGAAGGGCTGCATAACCATCGCGACTCCTTCTGGAAGGTATATCTAGTACTCTGCCTCGGCATGCGTATCGCATCTCTGATGTCGGCGGAGAGGAACGTCGTCTTATTTAGATTTTGTACGGACCTCTTTACTCCACTTTTCTCTAATGTCGTCTGCTTTGGACTCGTCTCGTCGCGGCTGCATGGACTGAGCTCCAACGGCTATCCTCGTATCTGGAGTCTCCCAAGAACGCATCTCACCACCTAGCATCCGAATTAAGTCGAGCCATCCGATCGAGTCGTCAAAACCTCACAATCCCCCAAGAGCTCAACCTCTTGGGCACAGTTTAATAGTATCGAGTACATACCACGGCATCGGTGGTCCAGCCGTAGAAGGGCAAACCCAAGCCTCACTAATGGCGCCGTAGAACTGCCGCAAACCCGAAGGTTCAAAGGCTTTCACATGGTCATTAAGTCGAGTTAGGGTTTCATTCTTCTAGAGGGACCATAGAATTGCCTGCATGTCTTTCCGACTACTTTAAACTTGGAATAATAGGTTTCTGACATTCGATCGTCTCTGTCGACTCCCAACGTCTCCACGTGAAGTCGTCTCTAGCTGGAATCCATCTATCTGATGACCTCGCATCGGGTTAGGGGAACGATCCACATGTCCTAGTCATTCATCCACGATGACTAGCGACCTTCTATCATCTTTTAGTACAACTCGTTCTGCACTAACTCCAGCATCTGGGGCAATACCTCGTCGTTCGTAGCAATAACTGGCTTGCTCGTCTGCACGCCGAACAGTGCCTCGATCATCATGAATAAGCAACACACCAACGGTCATCAAGATCTGGCTGGCCTCTATCATTAGCTCAATCCTCTAATGTCGATCAGCACATCCGAGTAACCTCATAAAGGCGATCCGCCAAACGCTCGTGGCGCGGAAACACAGTCAAAAGACACCTCTCTATAATCGGGTGTCGCCGGAATCATGCCCTGGTCAGTCCTCGTTCGTGCCGAGCTCGTGCTGACCGCAACTCTTGCCGTAGCTCTCTCTGCCCATAATCGTGGCAGCAAAACCAAACTGGTACCGATGAGGCTAGATCAGGAAGGAATATAATACTGAGCAAGGAAATGTACATCCTAAGGTTTCTTAAGAGGAGTGGCGTGTCGTAAATATGCCGCGGAAAATACCAACGGTACGTCACTCTACTTTAGACACTTATTCCATCAACCAAGGGTCATCCTACGCTCCGAAGGTAAAACCTGGCTCTGATACCAACTTTGTCACGACCCGAAAGTACGGAACATGACCGGCACTTAGACTACGAACGTCTCAAGGAATACGTATGCTAAGTAAGCCGAAACCCAGAAATCCAAACCAAGAGAAGTAGTAGAGAATAGGAAGAACCATATCAAATCAACCTGTATGCAACATAATATACAACGCCTAAAGGCGAGGATCACAACAGAAATGGAACTCAACCAGCAAGAAACTAAAGAAATATAACAAGCGACTTTATGGTCGAAAGAATAAACAACACTGGTCTCTATCTCAATAAATGCATGTTTGGTTGATGGAATTTACTAGATATAACGGAATAATATTATACATGGTAATATGATGGGTACGATACAAGAAAAACCCACCTACTAGCAAGTCACCCGAATGAAACTGAGCCCGCAAAGCCGTAATTAAACCTGTACGGCAAAACCTGCAAGAAACTGGGGCACAATGTGGGTGAGTTGCCAACTCGTGAATAGAAAAATATCTACGCACAGAAATTGCATAAATAACGCAACCTAGGTTAACGATCATAATATATCCTCAAATATATGAATAACATGCAGCCTATAACAATGGCTAGGGTAATATCTAACCCGAGTGTGATCTCATGTGCCCGTGTCAGTGCCTCAGGTAGCAATATATCATATGAATGAGGTATGAATGCATGAAAACAGAATACATGTAAATGAAGAAACTGTTTTCATAAATTAGTGAGATTTCCTTTGTATTTTTAAAATGAGGTATCATAAATGAAATCAGCATCAACAGTGTCTAGTATCGACACAAAACATAAATCTCAATGTCTCAAAACCTCAGGCTCTGGCCATCCGGACTAGCCTGTATCATCAAATCTCAGTACCTCAATATCTCGAAATCTCAATGTCTCAATCTCAATATCTAGGGCGCCGTCAATACAGACCGGCCCCTACCATCTATCTCAAGACCACGACGGTATCCTCCGGATATCCGACGCGTCGGGTAAAATCACCGGTAGGTAGTCTCCCCCTGCCAGGCTCATCGTCATCACCACGAGCTTCTTGCCCCGGGGTACCTTACCGGGTCCACCATGTACCCGAAACGGTTCATCCAACTCCTCGAATCGGGTCTCCAAATCTATCATCAAACTCATGGTGGACGACTCATACATCATGGGAAAAACCGCGCTTTTTATTTAAAAAGAGAAAGAAGAAGTTTGTATATGTTTTGCGGTTTTCCCCAAATCCAGAAAATCTCATGGAAATCCAAATCCAAAACCTCAATAGTACGTAAAAAGTGAATATATGCATGAGAATCCATGAATGCGGCATAACAATGAATAACAGTATGCATGAGGTAGCAGGTAATAACTATAATGTCTAAACTATTAGTTAACAGGCTATGTCAAGCAATAATATTTTCTAAGGTGTACGTGACATGGAAATTACCGATGAAGATGTGTGTGAGCCGGCAAGTAAGTGTACGTGGTACATACGCATCATCGGTAATGGTGCTGGTGTCCAACCACAAGATATCAACAGTAGAATATGAAGCATAATATAAGCATGTGATGCGGAGCAAACAACAATAATGAGCGGGAGCTGAATACTAGACGCAACGATAATTAATCTGTTTTAACCTAATATAAGTCCTACAATGGTGCCTTTTGAAATAACACGAATCGTGGGGTTTTGAAAATAGGGGATACGATGTTTTTATGAAAAGATACGTTTTTTGAAATATCCGTAGGATCCCTTAGGCTGTCTTTAAAAAATACGCACGATTCGTAAGCTTGAAATAGGTAGGAACCGAATCTAATCTAACAACTAACTAAACTAAAGGGCTACGCTATAAGCTAGACTACAGGTAAGGAAACCACCTAACATCTGAGTCGATACATATACATACCTGTATATATATTAGTCGATGATCCCGCCTCAATAATATCATATCCGATTCCATATCTATAATCAGACATCCCAAGTCAAGAGTGCGGATCAATCATCAAGATATAGCTCGTACGTAAATCCGTCGTACGGCATCCCCAAATCTAGGTACAGGTCAATATCATATTCCTCACACTAATCCTCTGGTATCCTCTTTATCCAAGATCATAGTCTAGGGTACTGACCTATGTCTAGTACAATACTAATATCCTCAATATACTCATGATCTGACTACTGATCGACAATCTCATACAAACCGATATCGTCAGCACATATCATCATCAAGGGGTATACATCGCCCGATACGGCCTAATATCAATATCCTAGCATATTATGCCTCATATCACGATCACATGTCGACCATTTATTTATAACACTATTCACCCGTATCGCCGCCGCAAGATCCGCTATAACACCAGGACGTACCTTAAGTACGAATCCTGCCATATCACCGAGATCACAACCACAAGCAAATCTCATCGACTCAGCTCAATCCCAAGTATCCTCCTCAAATCCGTATGTGAACACATAGTCCCATACCCATGTGAACATATAAATATATTCCCATACACGCACATATGAAATAAGGAATGTATGCAAGTATGTATATGTGTGTAGGTGTAAGTGTAGTGCACCCACTACCTAAGGTTTCGTAACCATGCACCAATCCAACACCAATATCCATCTAAAATCATCAATAATAAATCCTAACAACATATCATAAATTGTTGGTGTGTATACGCATCCGTATACATCACCACGGACTGCGGGGGTGCTATACGCCATCCACCCGACTTCTCCCCGTAGATATAAATCTACTCGCCTGGTCCTCGCTAGCCGGTACCGACGTCGCCACGCGCTTGCTTGTCGTCTCGAAGTCCACATGGGGGTACCTACATATCATAACGCACCATATCGCATTAAAACTAAATTCGAAATTGAAACGGCATACGAAAATCAAATCGGCACGCGTATCACGCATAGGTCCAAACCTATCGCCTACGCATGCAAGAATAGTCAAACCAACCCTCGATGTCGATGTACAAACGTCAAACCATCGAGAAAAATCCAATCACACTCATTTGCACATTCACGAACACTAATTTTAATATAAACTATGTTAAAACTCACAAAAACCTCAATTTCACTTAAAAAGTCATTTTTCCGAAAATATAGCAGGCACAATTCGCCGTTTTTATACAAAACATGATGTTTAAATGAATGTAGCGGCCAATATATTTATTAAATATCTTAAATAAGTCGTATAAACAATTTCCGGAATTTAATCTCATTAAATTCCAAAAATCCTAATATTCTAGTTTAGCAAAAATACCCTTTTTAACAATTTCAAAGCAAAATGCACAAACTACAATCTAGCCTAGAATTGCATGATCCAAAGCATTAAACCACTCTTAATAAAGTTAATGAAGCCAAGAAAAACCTAAACACATTTTTAATCCCAAGTATTTAACCAATTTTGAAAACCAAGTTAGCAAAATAGCTTAACTATTACAATTTAATTTAACAAAAATGCAAACTAGCAACTAGATTAATTTTAGCAAGCAATAACATGTTAATCTACCCATCACAACCATAATCCAATAATCAAATCTTAAACAACTTCAAACCATATTCTTGAATTTTCAAATTAGCAACAAGAACCTAATTAACACTTAATTATGTTAGATTAAGCAATTTAAACAACAAATTCTATATAGGGTTAAAATTTATACCTCCCAATTTTTAGAGATCTAGCTTGGAAATTTGCCTCCAAAACACCAACTTTCCTCCAAGATCCAACTTAGAATAGTTCATGGAGAAATGGGTAGAGATTGGATTTGGAATTAGCCTTGAATTTATAGGGATTTTGAGGCATTTTATGGATTTTTTTGATGCAAAAGTGTGTGGGATTTGGGGGAGGGCTGATGCAGTTTGTAGAGAGGGAGGGCTCGGCTAGCATAAGGGGGAGAGGGAGAGAGAGAATGAGGGTGTTGGGTATAGGTCAAACAAGCCTACACTCCAAGTCAACACTTACATCCTTTCTGTATTCATTCTTCTCTTTTTCCCCTTTTGTGCATATTCGACCAGCAAGAGGGGGAAAAGGAGATGTGGTGTTTTGGTGTGAAGCAATGAACACCAAACACCAATACAATTTGCACCAAAACCCTTTTATTTTCACAAAATAAGCCTTTTTCTTCAATATTTTCTAAACCGTTTTGGCAAACGATTTCATTTCAAAGACCACATGATAAAATTTTATTTAATGTTTTATGATGCACAAAATTTGTTTCAATTCATTCCAATTTGTAATTTTCCCTAATTAAATGTATTAGTGACGGCTTAAAATAATAATAAAATAATATTTTTTTCAGAAAATTTGAAATTTCACCAGCGGCTCAATAAACACCAAATAATAGCAATTACATAGCTAGAATATGTATATTTAATTTTTATAATAAAATATTTGTATTTTGACTTTTTGCAGAAAACCCCCTTATTTTACCGATTTTCCGAAATTTCGCCGAAACGATTTTCAAAATGCTACATTGTTAAACATGTTTAAGGATGATTAATTGAGGTTAGGGTTTGATTAGGGTTAGATGCTTCATGAACCTTCTAGAAGCTTTTTCTTTTGTCATTCTTAAGATATTTTTGGATGACACATTCTTAACCCAACCAAACCCTAACTCTAGTTTATTCTCTACTAAATCTTAGCCACTCATCCTTGACCATGGTTTATAAATCAATCATATAGCTTTCATTCTATTCATCACAAAAGGATAAAATCTTATTATTGATTTTCCATGATCATCTTCTTCTCTCTTGAAAAAGCTTACTTGATTTTCTTTATGTGATGAATAAATATGAGAAAATGATTTAAAAAGAAAGCAAAATTACTACTCTCTTATCCTCATCTCATCTAGCCCATGAGATTAGTGTGTTCATCTCTTTAGAGTGAGAAAACTTGAGTCTTTGCAACTTCGACGTAGATCATCGGAGATTTGGAACACTTCAAGCTAGCATGGATCGTTCGAGTCGTGGAGCCTCTCATGAGTCCGGGAGATCGTGGATCGCTGCAAAGGGACTTCTACTCGGAGCTTGTGAAGCGAAGGAGCGGACTACAAAGGTTGTAATCCCTCACACTTTGATTAAAGTTATCATCTTGCATGTTTAAACCTAATAATCTAGCAAAGATCCCGGCTTTGGGTTGTTCGGCAGGTCTAAATTTTTATCCGGGCATGTTTGATACCTTATGAACCTTCACAAGAGTGCCTAGGAACCCTACAGTGGTATCAGAGCCTAGCTAGAGTATTAGGCGATGTGTCTACGAAGTTAAAACTCCGATCGAACCCGAACCGACAAAATATACCCCCTCTCTGGAAATTTTTTAAAATTTGGGTTTTTTCTGAATTAAAAATACGTAAAAAAATTAGCAGGGAATTCTAAGAATTACCATAAAACCCGGGCCCCCAATTCGTCCAAACGGCGGCGGAACCGCGGCGCAGGCATGCTTTCGCGGCGGTTCCGCGGCGGAATCATGGATTGGCGACACGTGGCTTTTATGGTAATATCCGTAGGTGCTAGTTGATGCTTCTGGGTATTTTTAATCTGTTTCAAGTGTTGAATTTTCTGGGGTTTGTTTTGTAATAGTAGATTCGATCGGAATATTTAAATTCGTATTTCTTTCCGGATATTTAGAAACTGTTAAACTATTTGAACGGATATCATTAACTCACTGTTTCCCGGTACGGCAAACTTTCAAGTGTTGAAATTTTTTCGGGTTTAAATTTTTCGGAAGAATTGTACAAGTTAAGCGGTGGACCCTCTAGAAGTCAACAAACCTTAACTCGATTATGTGACCGTCTTGAACTGCCTTTTGAACCTTCGGGTTTGGGGCAGTACGGCGTGCCACATGTGAGGCGTTGGCTTGACCCTTCTACGGCTGGATCACTGGTACTTTGACATATTCTGGGATGATTTGAACTCCGCTCAAGAGTTGAGCACTTTGGGAAATCTTGGGTGTTTGATTATCTGTTCGGAAAGTTTAATACTGTCTATTTATCTGGAATGTGATACAATATGTGGAATTCATAGAGTTAGGCATGAAATGCGAAGTATGTGATATTTCGGATTTACGATGTCTAAAGTGATTGTGGATTCCAAATATTGTAGTTTTACACTTTCTTTTCTGTGACCGTAAGTGTAATATGTGATATCGTCGGTTTCGTTGCTATATGTCAACGACAATTGGGATGCGTATATTTACTTACGTTGATGATATGTGATATTATGTGTTGTTGTGATATGTTGTATTGGATCGTCGCGTTCAGAATAGCCGGGGGGTTTTATGTGAGATGCGGGTTTTTATTTTCATTCATGTAAAATTCATTTGTAATGTAATATTCTTTTATTTGGGGCAATTCCAGGTTGCGGTTGCTGTCACCAGTGTATATTATTTACTTTTCCGGATTAGGTAGACTCAAGGAGGGGAGCACAAGTAACCGGGTTCTAGGGTCCAGTGGGAGGCCATCTCGAGGAGTCGAGACCGGGTCTCCTAACCCTAGAATTGGCAATGTTACTTGTCGCTCTCGTAGGGGTCTTGGGATGTGGGTTTGGCTATTCGTCGCGACCGTGGAATCCGTGTTTTATACAGGCTCATATTGAAAACACGGACGTCCTAGTATATCCAATATTTCACATATGTTCTTCTGCTGCAATGTTCTGTGATGAGATCATATTACTGCCTGAGACGAATGCTTATACTATATATATATGCTGATATATAAATATTACTGCTTTTGTTTCTTCTGTGATGCTTAGGAAGCATAAGCTGATGGGATTTTTATTAATAAGATTAATAAAAGGAAAAGAAACCTAATGATGTTGTAGAATCAAAACTTTTTAAAAGGGGTAGCTACAGTTTTGCTTTGCACAGTGATATATATGATATATCCTGCACCTTATTCGATGAGGAAAGAGCCGACGATCCCTTCACCGGGAGTGACCGCTTTAGCAAAACTGACAGATGCTACAAAACTCGGTTTGTCTTTTGATTGCTTTTTAGAGTTTTGCTTTGCACAGCGATATATATGATATATCCTGCACCTTATTCGATGAGGAAAGGGCCGACGATCCCTTCACCGGGAGTGACCCCTTTAGCGAAACTAAGAAAAACCTCAAAAACACTCCTTTTCAAAAACACTCGATTCTACGACGATATCAAGTTCATTACGCTCAGGGTTTTCTGAAAAACCTACGTAGCCCTCCGACATTTCAGATAAGTAATACTTAGTATTTGTGCTACGTTTGTTGGCTTTCGTCAAGGCGTAGTGTGGGGTAGCTAATTATTACTTATCTGTTACATATGATGAGATTGGGTTAGGGTAGTCGTGCGGCTTTGTTGGCTTTCGTCAAGGGACGTACGGCTAGGTTTTATTCAATCAAGAAATGTTCGGGTTGGACTTGACTGGCGGACTATGGTTTGTTGACTTTCGTCAAGGTCATAGAACGTTAGGGGTAAAAATATTATCGGGAATTTCAAGTGTTGAAATTTGCAATGAGATTGCATACCTCCTATGAGATAGTTGGATCCCGATACCCACTGCGAGTAAGAGTTACTCCTGGGAGAGTTTTACACAGGACAATTAGTCATTCAAGTAGGTGTCTAGAAAAGTGTTAACGGGGTTACGCCTCTGGGAAAACGAGGTTTACTTTAATTAGGTCCGTGCGAAAGCACGGGGAACCTCCCTCAAAGTACCGACACTGATCTGGCTGAAAGATTGACGAAATTGTAGGGTGTAATTAATCCCGGCTAATCTTACCTTTTAGGGTTTTAAGGTAGATTTGATAAAAACAGTGGGAGACATCCTGATTAGATAAGATAATAACCAATTTAATCTTGCAAGAGCATACGCTAAAGTGTTTTCTTCTCTCTCTCTCCAGGTAGCGACCATGTCAGGCCATAATCAAGATAATAATATGGATGTATTGACTAAACCTATTTATTGTACTGAGCAAGGGAACGTTGGACCTGTTCTTTCTTATAAGAGTTATAAGACTGAACAGGAAACAAGAGAATATCTAGATTCTCACGCCGCCCAAAAGAACATGCATGTTGATGCATCTTCTTCGGGTGTGTTAGTTATTGAGAACTGTTTCTCAGTTCACCCTACGTCCTGGGTATTAGATACCGGATCAGGATCCCACATATGTAAACAGTTACATGGGCTACGTAAAGGTAGAGAACTGGGAAAAGGTGATCATTCCGTTCAAGTAGGGAACGGTGCAAATGTTGCAGCCAAAGCAGTTGGCGAATATCACCTTGTATTACCAAGTCGTAATACACTGATTCTAAATGAGTGCTATTATATACCGAACATGATGTGCAACATTATTTCTGTTTCTTTATTAAGTAAAGAAGGATATAATTTTGTAGTAAAGGATTATGTTATGAACATATTCCTAGATCAAAGGTTGATTGCATCAGGCTCGTTACATAATGGCATATACATTCTAAATCAGAATACAGTCCTGAATATACAAAACACACACAAGAGGAAAAGTTCAGATATGAACGAATCCTACCTGTGGCATTGTAGACTTGGTCATATCAATGCGACACGACTGGCTAAGTTACATAAGGATGGTTATTTGAATCCGTTCGAATTATCATCTTATGATACTTGCCATTCATGTCTCAAAGGAAAAATGACCAAAGCTCCGTTTAGTGGACACGGAGAAAGAGTTACTGAACTCTTAGGACTAATACATAGTGATGTATGTGGTCCCATGTCTACGCATGCCAGGAACGGTTCTTCCTACTTCATTACATTCACTGACGATCTCTCTAGATACGGACATGTGTTTCTGATGAAACACAAGTCTGAAGCTTTTGAGAAATTCAGAGAATATAAGCACGAAGTAGAGAACCAAACGGGCAAAAGTATTAAGATTCTTCGATCTGATCGAGGAGGTGAATACGTAAGCGGTGAGTTTTTAGATTATCTAAAAGAGAATGGGATTCTCTCTCAGCTTACTCCTCCTTATACACCACAGCACAACGGTGTATCTGAGAGGAGGAATCGCACCCTATTAGATATGGTGCGCTCTATGATGAGCGAGGCTGAGTTACCTATTTCCTTCTGGGGGTATGCGCTTGAGACAGCCATACATCTATTGAATATGGTTCCTACCAAATCAGTGCCTACCACTCCATATGAGATATGGAAAGGGAAGAGACCATCTCTTAAGTATGTTAAGATATGTGGTTGTCCAGCCTATGTCAAAAGACAAAATCCGGACAAACTCGAGGCAAGATCTGTCTTATGTAAGTTTGTAGGATATCCCAAGAACTCACAAGGGTATATCTTCTACCACATTGAGGAACAAAAGGTGTTTGTTTCTAAACATGCCACCTTTTTAGAAAAGGAATTTCTTGGAAAAGAAATTTGTGGCAAGGAGGTAGAACTGGAAGAGGTTCCAGCAACACAAACTATAACAGAAGACTTGGTAGAACCAGAGGATTCAGTAGTACCCGACGAACCCCAGCCTCTCCGCCGATCTAGTAGGGTTTCTCATCCACCTGAGAGATACTACGGTTTTCTCATTGATGGTGGAATCGAGGATTGCATCATGGATGATGATGACCCCACTAGTTTCGAGCAGGCCATCACAAGTGGTGACTCTGTGAAATGGCTGGATGCAATGCGATCTGAGATGGAATCCATGTACACCAATAAAGTATGGATTTTGGAAAATGCTCCTGAAGGGGTAAAACCCATTGGGAGAAAGTGGATTTTTAAAAAGAAATTTGGTGTAGATGGAAAAGTTGAGACTTTCAAAGCTAGACTTGTAGCAAAGGGTTTTCGTCAACGACCAGGTGTTGATTATGACGAAACCTTTTCTCCAGTGGCTATGCTTAAGTCCATCCGGATCTTACTTGCCATTGTTGCATACCATGACTACAAAATCTGGCAAATGGATGTTAAGACCGCCTTTCTAAACGGTGATTTAGAAGAGAGCGTGTACATGACTCAGCCAGAGGGCTTCGTAGATAGTGGGAGCAGCGGAAAGGTGTGCAAGCTGCTTAAATCCATTTATGGGTTAAAGCAAGCATCGCGGAGTTGGAACATCTGTTTTGATATTGTAGTCAAAGAGTTTGACTTCATCAAAAATATAGATGAACCTTGTATCTATAAGAAGGAAGCAGAGGGTAAGGTTGTCTTCCTCGTATTGTACGTGGATGACATACTCTTGATAGGAAATGATATTCCTATGCTGCAATCAGTCAAGCTCTTCTTATCACAGAGATTCTCAATGAAAGATCTAGGTGATGCCTCCTGCATATTGGGAATCATGATCTATAGAGATAGATCTAAACGAATATTGGGATTGTCCCAATCCAGGTACATTGACACCATACTAAAGAGGTTTAGTATGGAAGAATCCAAGCGTGGGAACCAACCCACGATCTCTGGACTCACTCTCTCCAAAGAGATGTCTCCCAAGACTGATTTGGAGAGAGCTCGCATGCAAGGGATACCCTATGCTTCGGCAGTAGGCTCTATCATGTATGCGATGCTAGGTACCACACCCGATGTAGCATACTCACTAAGTGTAGTGAGTCGGTATCAAGCAGATCCTGGAGAGAGTCACTGGACAGCTGTGAAGAACATTCTCAAGTACTTGCGAAGGACTAAGGAGATGTTCTTGGTGTATGGTAACGGAGAACTCCAGGTGGAGTCCTTTACCGATTCCAGCTTCCAAAGTGATAAGGACGACTCTAAGTCACACTCGGGATTTGTCTTTACCCTCAATGGAGGGGCGGTATGTTGGAAGAGTTCCAAACAGGATACCGTTGCAGACTCGACGATGGAGGCTGAATACATCGCTGGCAACGATGCTGCCAAAGAGGCTGTCTGGATAAAGAAGTTCATTAGTGAACTTGGTGTGGTTCCATCCATTGAGCATCCAATACCTCTGTATTGCGATAACAATGGAGCTGTGGCTTTGGCCAAGGAACCCAGGTCCCATCAGAAGTCCAGACATATTCTGAGGCGGTATCACCTGATCAGGGAGATAGTTGATCGCCGGGAGATCGAGGTCAGGAGAGTAGATACGAAGGACAACACTGCGGATCCATTCACGAAGGCTATTCCCCAGATACAGTTTGAGAGATTATTCGGGATGCTAGGTATGAGATACTACAGCAGCTGGCCTTAGTGCAAGTGGAAGATTGTTAGTTATGTATATGCCCTAGAGGCCATTGTTGTACATATGATGTATATTATAATGGATGCTTGGATATATATAGAGATGACTTTCTTGCTCGTCATGATAGTATGCTATTTGGTTTCACTTTATCTTAACATGTTGACTTGTATTGGTTTACTGTTTTACTCTCACATGTTGATAAAGCCCTTAGGATCTGTACACGACTACTGGGACTATGATGAGATCATACTAGTGGGGCCGCGGTAGTCGATGAGTACATCCTATAACTGTTCCTAGTCGAGGGTATATCGAGACAGGGCATCGATACACCAGAGTAGCCTAGCGTATACGCATCTTGACCCATATGATGGGTGATGGATGATCCCATATCCATCGGTGTTTTGACATCGGAGATGGTGTACGGGTGCTCAGTGGAGACTGGGTACACTTGACGGACTCGCCGAGAACTCCCAGATGGTGATATACCACACGTCAGATGGCAGTTCTCCGGTGACACTGGTACAGGGTAGTCTGTAGACCCGAGATCGTCAAAGAGTCTTGTGTGATTCGCACTGTGCTTTGATTTCCACCTTACCATGTCTAAGAGGGCGTGCAAAACGGTGGCTTTTGGGTACAGTCTCGAATCACATGGAGGCAATGAGCGATAGGAGGGGATTCGTCTCTCCCAGTATAGGGAGTTGATGTTGTGCTGTGTTCGATTGGCTATAACTGGAAGTCCCTGACCAGGGCTGATATAGAGATTTACTGGTATGTGTTACTAGTAGTTTCTCGACCCGTTATGAGCCACACATCGACACGACTTATCGGTTACTGTGGTCTGACGTATACCACCCCTAGACTTGATATGCGACATATCAGACGAACAGACCGGACTGTACGGGAGTGTTACTGATCGGATTCATAGGAGAACGCACAGGTTAGCTTGTTGATCTTCTGATCGCTCAATACCCGGGTGGCTGTTACGTTTAGCTGACCGCTTGCAGCTTATGGGTGTTTGATATGATCATCACCTGCTACCGGCGTATTGACGATTCTTTAGAGTCCTACACAGAGGTTTCTTGGCTCTGGCGAAACGGAGTAGAGGCATATATGTGATATGTGCAGGACCGAGAATAATGCGATATGGGATACCGTATTATATTCTCACGATATTTTGATATGAACCGGGTCATCGGATCAAGTGTTGATTCGATGAATCGGTAAATAATATATTAGTCGGTAATATTCGATATAGCCGGATCGTCGGATCAAGTGTTGATTCGATGATTTAATGTATAATAATATATATGATATATTATTACATTATCTA
This sequence comes from Agapanthus africanus, assembly GCA_030015575.1. Lineage (NCBI taxonomy): Eukaryota > Viridiplantae > Streptophyta > Magnoliopsida > Asparagales > Amaryllidaceae > Agapanthus > Agapanthus africanus. Next base: position 243,767,580 of record JASDDO010000012.1, read on the forward strand.
ATATTGGCTCTCTTTATTATTTCATTTTCTCATTGGATGATACATTTATATATATGCGATATATGTTAATTGTATTATTTTCTTTTGTTGCAAATATATAATATATATGTGATATATATTATTGTGACATGATATGATTAATTGTTAAACATGTTTAAGGATGATTAATTGAGGTTAGGGTTTGATTAGGGTTAGATGCTTCATGCACCTTCTAGAAGCTTTTTCTTTTGTCATTCTTAAGATATTTTTGGATGACACATTCTTAACCCAACCAAACCCTAACTCTATTTTATTCTCTACTAAATCTTAGCCACTCATCCTTGACCATGGTTTATAAATCAATCATATAGCTTTCTTTCTATTCATCACAAAAGGATAAAATCTAATTATTGATTTTCCATGATCATCTTCTTCTTTCTTGAAAAAGCTTACTTGATTTTCCTTATGTGATGAATAAATATGAGAAAATGATTTAAAAAGAAAGCAAAATTACTACTCTCTCATCCTCATCTCATCTAGCCCATGAGATTAGTGTGTTCATCTCTTTAGAGTGAGAAAACTTGAGTCTTTGCAACTTCGACGTAGATCATCGGAGATTTTGAACACTTCAAGCTAGCATGGATCGTTCGAGTCGTGGAGCTTCTCATGAGTCCGGGAGATCATGGATCGCGGCAAAGGGACTTCTACTCGGAGCTTGTGAAGCGAAAGAGCGGACTACAAAGGTTGTAATCCCTCACACTTAGATAAAAGTTATCATCTTGCATGTTTAAACCGAATAATCTAGCAAAGATCCCGGCTTTGGGTTGTTCGGCACGTCTAAATTTTTATCCGGGCATGTTTGATGCCTTATGAACCTTCACAAGAGTGCCTAGGAACCATACACCTAGTCTACAATACCTCAAGAAGGATTCATTCATTTCTGAACTCTTCCTCTTGTGTGTGTTCTGTATACTAAGAATTGTGGTTTGATTTAGAACGTCATTGCTTTTAGATAACGTGCCTGAACCGATCAACTCTTGATATAGGAAATGTTCAAAACATTATCCAATAATACAAAATTATATCATTTCTTTACTAATAAAGAGACTGATATGATGTTGTATATCAGGTTCGGTATCTATTAACATTCGTTCAGAATCAATGTATTCTGGTAATACAGGGTGATAGTGACCAACAGACTTGGCTGCAACACTTCCACCATTTTCTGTCTCATGAAACTTATCACCCGTTCTCAGTTCTCTACCTATCTGTAGCCCATGTAACAGATTACATATGTGGGATCCTGATCCGGCATCTCATACCGAGGACGTAAATGATTCTGAGAAACAGTTCTATGTAATGAACACACCCGAAGATGATGCATCAACATGCACCTTCTTCGTTTGGGCGGCACGGGAAATCTGGTATTCCCCAATTTCCTGCTCTGCCTTATAACAATTACAAGTTGGAGCGGGACCAACGTTTCCCAGCTCAGAATAACAAGCGGGTTCGGTCAATATATCCGTTTTATTATCTTGATTAAGGCGTGATATGGTTGCTACCTGGAGAGAGAGAGAAGAAAACACTCAGCGTATGCTCTTGCAAGATTAGATTGGTTATCTAATATATCTAATCAGGATGTCTCCCACTGTTTTAATCAAATCTTCCTTCAAACCCTAAAAGGAAAGACTAGCCGGGATTAATTACACACTACAAGTTCGCCAATCTTTCAGCCAGGCCAATGTCGGTACTTTGAGGTAGGTTTCCCGTGCTTTCTCACGGACCTAATTAAAGTAAACCTCGTTTTCCCAGAGGCATAACCCCGTTAACACCTTTCTAGACACCTACTTGATCGGCTAATTGTAGTGTGTAAAACTCTCCCAGGAGTAACTCTTACTCGCAGCGGGTATCGGGATCCAACTATCTCATAAAAGTTATGCAATCTCATTGCAAATTTCAACACTTGAAATTCACAATAATATTTTACCCCTAGCGTCCTATGACCTTGACGGAGGCCAAACTACCCATAGTCCGCTAGTCAAGTTCAACCCGTCATTTCCTGATTGAATTAAACCCACCCGCACGACCCTTGACGGAGGCCAAACAACGCCGTACGAATACCCTAATCCAATCGCATCGTATGCTAGCAGATAAGCATTAGTTAGCTACCGTACACTACGCCTTGACGGAGGCCAAACTACCGCAGCACGAACTAGTACTTATCTGAAATGACGGAGGGCTACGACAGGCTTTTAAGAAAACCCTTTGCGTAATGAACTTGGTATCGTTGTAGAATCGAGTGATTTTAAATGGAGTGTTTTTGAGGCTTTTCTAGTTTTGCTAAAGGACTCACTCCCGGTGAAGGGATCGTCGGCCCTTTCCTCATCGAATAAGGTGCAGGATATTTCACAAATATCATTATGCAAAGCAAGAACTATAGAAGAAATCAAAAGACAAACCGAGTTTGTAGCATCTGCTAGTTTCACTAAAGAGGTCACTCCCGGTGAAGGGATCTCGGCTCTTTCCTTATCGAATAAGGTGCTGGATGTTCTACAAGGAACACCGCTATGCAAAACAAGAACTAGAGCTACCAGTTTTTAAACAAGTTTCTACAACATCTTTAGGTTTCTTTTATTTCATTAATCTCATTAATGAAGTCCCATTTTATTTTGCTTTAAAAGCATCACATTTGAAACGAAATCTGCAATATAACATATATCTCATATATATAATATAAACATTTGTCTCAGGCAGTAATATGATCTCGTCACAGAACATTGCAGCAGAAGAACATATATGAAATATTGGATATACTAGGACGTCCGTGTTTTAATACGAGCCTGTATAAAACACGGATTCCACGGTCGCGTTGAATAGCCAAACCCACATCCCTAGACCCCTACGAGAGCGGCAAGCAACACTGCCAATTCTAGGGCTAGGAGACCCGGTCTCGACTCCTCGAGATGGTCTCCCACTGGACCCTAGAACCCGGTTACTTGTGCTCCCCTCCTTGGGTCTACCTAATGCGGAAAAGTAAATAATATACAATGGTGAAATCATCCTCAGCCCGGAAGTGCCCCAATAAAAGAATATTACATACAAATGAATTTTACATGAATGAAAAAGAAAAAACTCTCATCTCACATAAAACCCCCGGCTATTCAGAAAACGACGATCCAATATAACATATCACAGCAACACATAATATCTCATATCATCAACGTAAGCAAGTATGCGTATCCCGATTGTCGTTGATGTATAGCAACGAAGCCGGTGATACACCACATACTACGCTTACGGTCACAGAAAAGAAAGTGTAAAACTACAACAGTTGGAATCCGCAACCTCCTCAGACATCGCATGCCTAACAAAATGAATTCCTTAGACATCGCATGCCTAACAATTATAAACCCCGCATTTTAGTCTCTTTATCGAATACTCTTTTCAATATCAAGTCGAGCAATTCAACAAGATTCCCGACATCCTGATCGAATGCTCGTCGCAAACTTTAGTAGATGGCCGCACCCACGATGCCGTCGACGAAGTGCACTAAGGCGGAACACCGCTGCCGCGAGCACCCGAACGGAGGCTTTTGGCGACGGGGTTCTCCTACAGTCACTTGGTCGGGGCTATGGGGTGTGGCTGTCTATTAAGTTTACCCAGCGAGTATTCGCGTACGGTACGTGATTGCGACGGACTTTTGATCACATCAAAATCTCGTGGCAACCGATCATCTGAGACTAAACTGCTATGTTTATAATATTCAAATTAGTTATCTCATAACTACATGTGGATTCCAAATATTGTATCACATTCCAGATAAATAGACAATGTTAAACTTTCTGATCGAATAATCAAACACCCAAGATTTCCCCAATATATCTCAACACTTTAAATCAGTTTAAAAAAAACATTCATCACATGCCACAGTACCAATGGTCCAGCCATAGAAGGGTCAAGCCAACGCCTCACATGTGGCACGCCGTACTGCCCCAAACCCTAAGGTTTAGAGGCAGTTCAAGACGGTCACATAATCGAGTTAAGGTTTGTTGTCTTCTAGAGGGTCCACCACGTTACTTGCATGACTTTACGAAAGTTTCAAACTCGAGAAAAAATCCATCTATTGAAAATTTTCCGACAGGGGAAAAAGTGAGTTATTGATATCCGGTCGAACTTTTTAACAGTTTCTAAAATTATCCGGAAAGACTAAACAAAGTTAAATTATCCGATCGAATCAACGAGTCCCCAATATAACCCTAGAAAACTCAACACTTGAGTGGAATTAAAAAATTCCCAGAAAAAATTGACAAGAAAGGACCTAAGAATAAATATATGAAATATGAGGGACTAGGTCCAAATTTTGGCCGCGGAACCGCCGCCAAACCCTTTGTTTGGCCGCGGTTCCGTGGTCATTTCAGGGACTTAGTGGACCGTACTTCACAGTAATTCTTAGTTTTTGCTGGTTATTTTTCTGAGCATTTTTAATTCATAAAAATCACATTTTAAAAAAATGTACAGAGAAGGGTTTACATCGGGGTTTTTGGGTTCGATCGGACTTTAGACTTCGTCTAGACTTCGTCTAGACTTCGTCTAAAGCTCTAGCTTGGCTCTGATACCACTGTAGGGTTGCTAGGCACGCGCACAAGGGTCTACGAGGCATCAACCATGCCCGATTAAAAATTTAGCCGTGCCGAACAACCCGAAGCCGGATCCTTAAACTAGGGTTTAGGCGAAAACAAGCATGTTAAACTCTTTAACACTAAGTGAGAGGGATTACAACCTTTGTAGATCCGGTTCTTCACTTCTTAAGCTCCGTGTTGAGGTCCCTTCGCTGCGATCATCGTGTTCTGGACTCCCGAGAGGCTTCACGAAGAGAATGATGCAACCTTGCTTCCGATCTTCGATAACATAGATAATCTACCTTGAAGTTTCGTTAACACAAGCTATCACTCATGAAATGATGTGAACACCCTCATCTAAATGGCAAGGATAGATGAGGATGATGAAGTAGGATTTTTTCTCTCATTTATAATCTTTTTCTCACTCACTTTCATCACAAAAGAAAAACTAGAAACCTTTTTCAAGCAAAGAACTCAAGGAAGAAGAAGAATGAATATCATGTTCCTTTTGTGATGAATAATGAATTATTGTAGTGGTTACAAATCTAACCTAGGGTTAAGCATGAAGGAGTTAACCCTTGTAGAGAGTTAACTATAGTTAATGGTTTGGATTGGGTTAACATAATATCTCACAAAATATCAAGCAACCACAAAGTCAAAGCTTCATGAAGCTTCATGGAAGCTTCATGCAAAAGCTAACCCTAATACAAACCCTAATCAAGTTTAAACCCTAATCCATTGTTAGATTTGTAACCCTAACATGTTACAATATTATATAACACATATACAATATATTTTGTAACAATAGAAAATAATACAATTAACATATATCGCATATATATCAATGTATTATCCCGTGAGAAAATGAATCTTTTAGTGAGCTAATATTTGTTAATGTAATTTAATATATCATATATATTATTATAAATTAAATTATCGAATCAACACTTGATCCGACAATCCGGCTATATCGCATATAACCGACTAATACGATGACCCGGCTATATCACATATACCCGGTCGATATCTCATATCGCGAGAATCCAATACGGTATCACATACCGCATTATCCTCGGTCCCGCACATATCACATATGTGCACCAACTCCGTTTGGCCTGAGCCAAGAAACCTCTGTGTAGGACTTTAAAGAATCGTCAATACGCCGGCAGTAGCTGATGATCATATCAAACACCCACAAGCTGCAAGCGGTCAGCTAAACGTAACAGCCACCAAGGTATTGAGCACTCAGAAGATCAATAAGCAAGCCTGTACATTCTCCTGTGAATCCAAACAGTAACACTCCCGTGCAGTCCGGTCTCGTCGTCTGATATGTCGCATATCTCGCCTAGGGGTGGTAAACGTCAGACCCCAGTAGCTCGATAAGTCGTGTCGATATGAGGTCTATAACAGTTCGAGAAACTACTGATAACACTTATCAGTAAATATCAGCAACCCTGGCCAGGGATTTCTGGTTATAGCCAATCGAACACAGCGCAGCATCAACTCCCTATACCGGGAGAGACGAATCCCCTCCTATCGCTCATTGCCTCTATATGATTCGGGACTGTACCCAAAAGACACCTTTTTGCACGCCCTCTTGGACGTGGTATGATGGAAATCAAAGCATAGTGGGAATCACACAAGACTCTATGACGATCTCGGGTCAACAGACTACTCTGTACAAGTGTCACCGGAGAACTGCCATCTGACGTAAGGTATAATACCATCTGGGAGTTCTCGGCGAGTCCATCCAGTGTACCCAGTCTCTACTGAGCACCCGTACACCATCCTTGATGTCAAACACCGATGGATATGGGATCATCCATCGCCCATCATATAGGTCAAGATGCATGTACGCTAGTCTACTCTGGTGCATCGATGCCCTGTCTCGATACTCCCTCGACTAGGAACAGTTATAGGAAGTACTCGTCGACTACCGTGGCCCCACTAGTATGATCTCATAATAGTCCCAGCAGTCGAGTACATATCCTAAGGGCTTTATCAACATGTAACATAGAGACAATCAGAGTACATGTTAAGATAAAGTACAACCAGATAGCATACTATCTTGTCGAGCAAGAAAGTCCTCCCTATATATGTCCTAGCATCCACTACAATATACATCGTATGTACAGTAATGGCCTCTAGGGCATACATATAACTAACAGACTCGACAGTACGCTGGTAGTGGGTTTAACCACAATCACGTCAGCGGTACTAGCTGCACGTAACGGCTACCCAGGTATCTGTCGATAAGAAAGCCGACGAGCAAGCTCATCCAAACTCCTACTGAGCTTGTCTGTGTCAATCTCCGTACAGTCTGGTCTGTTCGTCTAAGAGTATCGCATATCGGGCCTAGGGGGCGGTAAACGTCAGACCCCTAATAGCGCAATAAGTCGTGTCGGAGTACTGCCCAAAACACCCTGAGAAACTACTGGAGTACCTACCGGTAAATCTCGCTTTCCCTGGCCAGGGACTTTGTGTAATGGCGTTCCGAACACAGCGCGACATCAACCCCCAATACCGGGAGAGACGAATCCTATCTAACCGCCACTGCCTCCAAGTGCTTCGGGACTGCACCCAACTACAACCTATTTGCATGACTCAATAGAGTCGTGGTAGGGTAGCGTATACACTAGTCTACTCTGGAGTATCGATACCCTGTCTCGATAATCCTACGACTAGGGACCTGTATAAGGATGTGCTTATAGACTACCCAGCCCCCACTAGTGTGGCTGCCATCACAACGCTGGTAGTCAAGCAAAGATCCTAAGGGCTCTATCAATATGTATTAGTGATACGTCAAAAGAAACATATACACATATTTAGATAAATACAAACCAAGTAGAATACTACCAGTTTGAGCAAGACTTTTATAAATCCCTGTATATATTCCAAGCTTCCAAAATGTAACATACAAACTAGTACTATACAATAATGGCCTCTAGGGAATATAACACTAACATGTTTCATCTCTCCCAATGTTGGGGGTTGATGTTGTGCAATGCTCGATTGGCTATAACAGGAAGTGCCTGGCCAAGGCTGATGAGATTTACTAATAAGTGTTATCAGTAGTTTCTCGATCCGTTATAGGCCATATACAAGTATGACTTATTGAGTTATTGGGGACGACGATACCATCCCTAGACTCGATATGCAGCAGATCTGACAAAGAGACCGGACTCTACGAACACGTCCTGGTGCTGATGTATTATTACGAATTTTCCTTGGTCTCTGAACACCCGTACGTGGAGTAGTGGTCAATCTCCGTGCTCAACTAATCTCTAGCAAGGATCCGATCATTCGGCGCATCTCTTGAACACTTGTCTCCATCCTGGCTATACAATTAATATAGCGTGGATAAATCGGTTCATGAAAGATAGGCGTACTGCCCAGGTCTGTCTCCGTTTCAGACGAGACCGCTCCAATCTCATCTCGAACAACGGTACTCTGAGTCCCCGTAGTCGTTAATGTTAGTGTTTATGCCCTAGAGGCCATTACTGTATCATACTAGTTTGTATATTACTTAATGGAAGCTTGGGATATTCACAGTTGTATATCAGTCTTGCTAAAAATTGTAGTAAGCTACTTGGTTTCTTTCTACTTTAATATGTGCATATGTTTCTTGTAACATATCATTCATACATATTAGTAGAGCCCATAGGATCTTTTCTTGATTACCAGCGTTGTGATGGCAGTCACACTAGTGGGGGCTGGGTAGTCTATAAGAAACATCCTATACAGGTCCCTGGTCGTTGGATTATCAAAACAGGGCATCGATATTCTGGAGTAGACTAGTCTGTACGCTTCTCATCCCAGTTGGGGAGATGGTCTGTCCCACAGCGATCAGTACGTCGTAATGGAGATAGTATACAGGTGCTCGTTGGGTTACGGGTACACCGGACAGGACTCGCAGGGAACTGTTGGGTGGTATTATACCCATCGTCAATTAACAGTTCCTGGGTGACATGAGTACAGCATAGTCCGCAAACTTGACACTGCTACTTCGCCTCCAGTGTATCCCACTGTTCTTAGATTGCTACCCTACCACGGCTCAAAGGAGTCGTGCAAACAGGTAGTAGTTGGGTGCAGTCCCGAGCACATGGAGGCAGTGGCTGTTAGACAGGATTCGTCTCTCCCGGTATTGGGAGTTGATATCGCGCTTTGTCAGAGAGCCATTACGCAAAGTCCCTGGCCAGGGAAAGCGAGATTTACTGGTAGGTTCCAGTAGTTTCTCAAGGTGTTATGGGCTACGCTCCAACACAACTTATACCGCTATTAGGGGACTGACGCTAGCCGCCCCCTAGGCGCGATATGCGATAGTCTTAGACGAACAGACCGGACTGTACGGAGATTGTCACATCAGGCTCAGTAAGAGTTCGGATGGGTTTCCTCATCGGCCTTCTTATCGACATCTACGTGGGGACCGTTACGTACAACTACTGCTGCTTGCGGTCTGTGGTTAAACCCACTGCCAGCGTAGTGTCGAGTCTTTAGAGTCCCACACAGAGAGTTTCCCTGCTCCAGGCGAAACGATATAGAGGTCGTATGGTTTTACGAAAAGGGTTCGGACGCTTACGTGTTTAAACGCACGTACGATGTTCGGACAGTTTTTACTAGTCGGCTTTGGTTTAAGCCAGATTCTAGTATCGGGTTATAGGATTTATACAGTCTAAAGTTTTTCCGTGTTTTCACGGATAGGAGGGGCATTCCCGTAATTTGGCGGGGAGCTTCTAGAAGCATGGTGACTTGAGGGTTTAGGTGGCATTTACATTAAATGCATTTGTGACTCAGATGAATCATTCAAGTGAGTTAATGAAGCATTTATTGCTTAATGACTCACTTGATGATTCAATGCATATATTTAATGAAGTGTGATGATAAATCATTTAGATTTATTTATTTGATTTTCTTATGCTTCATAATATATTAGAAGTGAGAAGATTTTTATTCATTATTCATGCTCACCTTCTCTCTCCTTAAGCTCACTCTCTCTTCAAACCCTAATCCTACCCCTCATGTGTTGAGATCAAGGATTAGATAGACTAATTGATCCATAACCTCACTCTATATCACCTAGGTGTCTTTGATTAGCAACTAAAGAAACCTAGTTATCTCAAGTTAGAGATCAAGCTTGGAGTAGGAGCTCTCGGGTGGATCGTCTTTGACTCAAGGAGGCCATTGAGGTGCCAACGTTCCAAAGATCTTACGAGGAGTGGAGGACAGCGATGAAGACCCGAAGGACAAGTAACGTGAGGTATAACTTCGAATCCGAGTAGTTAAACCTTTCATAGTTTGCTAGTAATGGTTTAGATACGATCCGTGTGCTCAAGTCCGTGTTACGAAGCTTTGATAATCATTTTTCATATATTCCGCCTCCCCGCAAGCTTGTAGGGTGCGTGACATGGACTTACAGTGGTATCAGAGCCAACTAAACCATTACTAGCTTGTTAGCAACTAATTAGAACTTCGATCGTCGGAAAAACGCGAAAACAACACCCCGAACCCCTATCAGTTTCTGTTAATTTTAAACGTGTCGAAAAAAATATTTGATGTGCCTTAAAATTCACAGTAGGGAAATATAAGAATACTGGGAAAATACGAGAACTCAACTCGGCAAGACGGCCGCGGATCCGCGGCCAAAAGGTGCTTTTGTGCGCGGATCCGCCGTGGAGTCAACCCCGGGTTGACTCGAATTTGCTCTGTAATTCATATTGTTTGGTGTTTTGTTTTCCAGTATATTCTGTTTCTGCCCAGGTTACTTTTGTGAACGCTTGCATTTGGGGTAGACACGGAAAAAGGTTGTCGATCGATGTTCTAAATTATTTGCTAATCGGGTTTTTATCTGTAATGTTTAATGTGTTCGTAAACCTCCCCTAACTGCTAGTATGTCGGTTGGCAGGGGGTTGCACATTTCTGTAATGATTCTACTGTTTGTGTACATGAATTGTATTGGATTGTTGTGATGATTAGACGGGGTTTGAGATGGGTTATTATATTCATTCATTCGATGTAATTGTAATATGTTGTAATATTCTTTTGCGGGGCACATCCAGGTTGAGGTTGTAGCCATCGTTGTATTATTTCATTTACTGTTTTTTGCTCCTAGGATAGACCCAAGGTCGGGTGCACAAATTACCAGGTACTTTGAAGTGTTTAGTGGCCTACTCACGTTGTTGAGTGAGACCGCTTCACTTCGGGTACTTGGCGGGTAGTTTGCCGTACCCGTAGGGGTCTAGGATGGGGTAATGGCTATTAATCACAACTGTGTAATCCGTCTTTTGTTGCAGGCTCAAAGCAAACGCGGATTACTTGCATATCCAATAATGTTCATCTGTGATCTGGAATGCCTATCATTGCGTCTGACGAATGTACAATATCTATATATGATAGCTATTAGATGTCACTTATGTTTTACACCCGCGCTAGCCCAGCCCCCGCTCTGTCGTTAGTTAATTAACCTAACGGGTGATGACGGGACCCAGTGGCGAATGCGGATGGCATAAGAGGACGTGGTATTTTCGTTGTTTTCTGCAATGATAGGATAAATGATGGGACGCATTATTATTAATGCGAAGAAAATAAACCAAAGTTCAATCGTTGGAACAGTTAAAAGAAACCACTCGGTTATATTTAAAAAAGAAGATATTTTTAATTACAGAGCTTTGACCACTCTTTTTAAAAGCTATCAAGTTCATTCAGGTTATATCAAGTTCACTACGTTCACGGTTTCGCCAAAACCATTCGTAGCCCTTCGTCATTTCATTTGGGTATTCAGTAGTATTCAAGCTATGCATTTTGATCTAACGCCAAAGCATAGTGTTTGGTAGCTGCTGGGTATTCATTTGTTGCATAGATATATGAGTTAGTTTGGGACAGTCGTATTATCATTTTGGCCGAACGTCAAGGATATATACGGATGGGTTCAAATTAACAAAGATAATGATGGGTAGAACTTGACATGTGACTTATGACATTTTGACCTAACGCGAAGGTCATAAGAGCATGGGGCAAAAAATTTATATCGGGAATTTCTAAAGAAACTGAAATTTGCAAAGAGATGGATACCATTTGGAGTTTGATGAATGTTGGTAGGATTCCTTCAACATTATCATACGATGATATTTGGATCCCGATCCTACTGTGAGTATAAGCTACTTATCAGGAGATTCGTCACTTAACGATCAATGCTATAAACCAAGTAGGTGCCTAGAAAGGTGTCAGCGGGGCTATGCCCCCAGAGAAAAGAGGTTATTTAATTAAGGAACTTCGCGAAAGCGTTGGAAAACCTCCCTCGAAGTATCGACATTGGCCTGGCTGAACGGTTAAGCAAGTATTGTACGGTGAGAATAGTCCTGGCTAATTCTTATTTTATAGTTTGAGGAAGGATTCGAGAAACAGTAGGAGCCATCCAGTTTAGATAAACTAAAAACCAATCTAAAAATTGCAAGAGCATCATGCTAAAGTGTTTTCTTCTCTTTCTCTCATTGCAGCGACCTTGTGACCACACATAGGTTACATCTAGATAACAAATTGACTGAATCTGACATATATGACTGGCAAAGGTCTGTCCAGATGTCCATTGCCTATGACAAGCTAGACCACCCTATTACTACTCAAGATCCAGCCGTCCCAGGTCCAGTTTCCACCGTCGCGGATATGGATATCCGTCAGACAAGGGAAAAGGATAAAGCGAAAGCTAAGTGCCTCATGTTGGCTTCAGTTGATGGTGTATACCAGAAGCAGCACGAGAAGATGGACTTAGTTTCCATCTTTCTCCATAACAAAGATTTATATGGAGAGCAATCTCATATCGCAAGATATGAGACCTCGAACGAATTAATTCAAGCGAGGTTGACTGTCGGGTCATCTGTAGGGAACGACGTCCTTACAATGACTAGCTATATTGATGAGCTCAAGGACCTGGAGACTACGTTAGGAAAAAGGTCATATGTTGACTTATTTCCACAGTCCCTACCCTCTACTTACACCAGTAAAGTAGGAGGAAAGGGAAGATCAAAAGTTTCGGGACTTGGTGTAGCTAAAGAAGGATGTTCCTATTGTTATGAGAGTGGGCATTGGCAGAAAGATTGCATGGCTTTGGAAGCCAGTAGCCAGGATACGAAGCATGTTGTGGCTTCGGCTTCAAGTGTGTTTGTTATTGAGAACTGTTTGTCAACTAACTCTACTTCCTGTGTACTAGATACCTGAGCAGGATATAATATCTGTAATTCATTACATGCTTTGAGAAACCGTAGAGTTATAACGGTAGGTGATTTGTCTCTCAGAGTTGCAAACAGAATGAGCGTGGACGCTGAATCAGTGGGAGAATATCACCTAGGTTTGACAAGTGGGCAGATATTGATTCTACGTAACTGTCTGTATGTACCTAGTTTGACTTATAATATCATATCAGTGTCCTCACTTTCGATAGAGGGATACGATTTTACATTCGTAAGTGATGTAGTTCACATCCACCAAAATCAGGTTCTGATTGGGTCCGGTACATTAGATGACGGTATATACGTATTGAGTCAAGCTCAGGTTTTCAATGTCCAGAACACACTTAAAAGAAAGTCTCCAGAAATAAATCAGGCTTTCTTATGGCATTGTAGACTAGGTCACATCAATGAAACACGATTAACTAAGTTACATAGAGAAGGATATTTGAATCCGTTCGAATATCAATCTTATGCTACTTGTGAATCTTGTCTCATGGGAAAGATGACAAAGACTCCGTTTACTGGACACAAAGTAAGAGCGAGCGAACTCTTGGGACTCGTACACAGTGACGTGTGCGGTCCAATGTCTACACATGCGAGAGGTGGTTATTCCTACTTCATTACTTTTATGGATGATTTCTCTAGGTATGGATATATCTTCTTGATGAAGCATAAATCCGAGGCCTTTGAGAAATTCCAAGAATACAAGAATGAAGTGGAAAACCAAACAGGAAAAAGTATCAAGACACTGAGATCTGATCGAGGTGGTGAATACTTAAGTGCCGAGTTCCTGGGTTACTTAAAAGAGAATGGAATTCTCTCTCAGCTTACTCCTCCATACACACAACAACACAACGGTGTATCGGAAAGGAGGAATCGAACCCTATTGGATATGGTTCGTTCCATGATGAGTAAGGCTGAGTTACCGCGATATTTCTGGGATTATGCGCTAGAATCAACGGCATATCTTTTGAACATAGTTCCTACCAAAACTGTGCCTACCACGCCATATCTGAAAGGTTCCTAGGCATCCTATAGTGGTCTCACAAGGCATCGAACATGCCAATTTCAAAAAATTCTAAGTGCCGAGTGACCCGACTACGGATCGTTTGCTAGAAAACTAGGCGAAAAAGCTAACTAGTTAACACTTAACTATGAGAATACAGATATACAACCTTTGTAGATCCGGTGCTCCACCTCCACGGCTCCGCAATGAAGTCTCCTCGCTGTCCAAGATGGATCCCGGGCTCTAGCGTCGGCTTCATCGGAGAATGGACGGGCTAGGTCATCGACGACGTGCCGAAGATGATCTACGTCGAAGCATCGCTAGATCAAGCTCCAACTTCACCAAGTCAAGAATCTTGTGAAGCAAACACACTCTACTACTTGGCAAGAGGTAGAGGATGAAGAAATAGGAAGTGGGTAGACTTTAGAATTGGATTTCTTACTCTAATTCATCACTTGCCATTGATGGAGGCAAGCTTTCTTCACTTGAAGAAATGAAGAAGAAGAAGCTAATTATGATAAGTTATTTAGAAAATAGAAAATAAAAGAATACTTATCATAATTAACCATGGTCAAGTGTAGAGAATTAACTAAGGTTAGATTAATGGTTAGGGTTAAAGATAAAGACAAAGTGGTCACTTTGGTCAAAGCTTCATGAAGCTTCAAAAAGCTTCATGAAAGAAAAGAAAATAAAGAAACCATTTTGCTTTTCTTTTATGCTTTTATCAATATCCAAAATGAATAAATAAATAATAAAATGAAAAAGCAAAACCCTAATCATTAAGGTAACCATGGTTCAATTCTATACACTTAACCAAAGAAACATGCATCATCAAACATGATACAAACATGTGCACAAAAGTATATCGCATATACAATGCGCACATCCGAGTGAGAAAACCCATCTTAAGTGAACCGATACTAGTTAACGCAAAGTAATATATCAAATATATAAATATGCATTAAATCATTAAATCAACACTTGATTCAATGATCCGGTCATATCGCATATAACCGACTAGTATCCAATGTATCGGCTTATCGAATCAACCCTCGATTCGATAACTAGGTTATATCGCATATAACCATTCGACACATTCATCGCGAGAATGAAATACGGTATCACATACACGCATTATTCTCGGTCCCGCACATATCTCATATGCGCTCCTATTTCGTTTCGCTTGAGCCAGGAAACCTCTGTGTAGGACTCTAAAGACTCGTCAATACGTCGGCAGCAGGTGATGATCATATCAAACACCCACAAGCCGCAAGCGGTCTGCTAAACGTAACGGCCACCCGGGTATTGATCGATCAGAAGATCGACGAGCAAGCCCGCTCACACTCCAGTGAATCCAACCAGTAACACTACCGTACAGTCGGTCTGATCGTCTGATATGTCGCATATCTTGCCTAGGGGTGGTAAACGTCAGACCCCAATAGCTCGATAAGTCGTGTCGATATGAGGTCTATAACAATTCGAGAAACTACTGGTAACACTTACCAGTAAATCTCAGCAACCCTAGCCAGGGATTTCCTGTTATAGCCAATCGAACACAGTGCAACATCAACTCCCTATACCGGGAGAGACGAATCCCCTCCTATCGCTCATTGTCTCCATGTGACTCGGGACTGTACCCAAAAACCACCGTTTTGCACGCCCTCTTGGACGTGGTAAGATGGAAATCAAAGCACAGTGGGAACCACACAAGACTCTATGACGATCTCGGGTCAACAGACTACTCTGTACCAGTGTCACCAGAGAACCGCCATCTGACGTGAGGTATAATACCATCTGGGAGTTCTCGGCGAGTCCGTCCAGTGTACCCAGTCTCTACTGAGCACCCGTATATCATCTCTGATGTCAAACACCGATGGATAAGGGATCATCCATCGCCCATCTGTATGGGTCGAGAAGGTACACGCTAGTCTACTCTGGTATATCGATGCCCCGTCTCGATACACCCACGACTAGGGACTTTGAAGGATGTACTTATGGACTACCATGTCCCCACTAGTATGATCCGCATCATAGTCCAGGTAGTCAAGTACACATCCTAAGGGCTTTACCAACATGTAACAGAGAGACAATCGGTGTACATGTTAAGGTAAAGAGCAACCAGATAGCATACTATCATGTCGAGCAAGAAAGTCCTCCCTATATACGTCCCAGCATCCACTACAATATACATCCAATGTACAGTAATGGCCTCTAGGGCATACATATAACTAACAATCTCCCACATGCACTAGGGCCATCTGTAGCAGTGGTTGTAGTATCTCATACTCAACCATCCCATAAAAGTCTCTCTCTGGGAATAAGCCTTCATGAGTGGATCCGTCGTGTTGTCCTCTGAGTCTACTCTCCTAACCTCGATCCCTTAGAGATCAACCATCTCCTTGATCAAGTGATACTGCCTTAGAATATGTCTGGATCACTGATGGGACCTGTGTTCCTCGGCATAAGCCACAACTCCATTGTCACACAATGGGAGGAACGTAGTTCATTTCATGAACCAATATACACCCAAACAGCTTCTTTGGTAGCATCTTAATTAGCGATGTATCCTGCCTTTTTCGTCTAGTATGTCACGGTATCTAGCTTGGAACTCTTCCAACATACCGTCCCTTTACTGAGGGTAAATACAATGCCTGCGACTGACATTCAGTCGTCTTTATCATCCTGGAACACTTCCAGTGATTCTTCTCAGGATCGATTGATACCATCTCACTACAACTAGTGAGAATCCTAACATCCATCTAGATCTATCTCATAGATCCAAAATCCAGGATTTAGTAGGTATCACTTTGATCCTATATGGAGAATCCTAGTGATAAGCGGAGATTGATCGAGCGTAGCATAGGAAACTCCTTCCCTATCAAGAGTATGTCATCCACGTACTCTACGAGGATCGTCACCATACTCCCTACTACCTTTTTGTTTATACAAGGTTCATCTACCATTTTGATGATGTCAACTTCTTTGACTAACGCATCAAAACAGACGTTCCAACTCCGCGATGCCTGCTTTATCTTATAAAACATCTTGCACACGTTTCCGCTGCTCCCACTGTCTACGAGGCCCTCTGGCTGTATACTTATAGACGCACTCTTCTAAAACATCATTTAGAAATGCAGTCAAGACACCCAACCACCGGATATCGTAGTCATGGTATGTAGCCGTGACAAGTAGGATCTGGATGGACTTAAGCATAGCTACTGGAAAAGGTTTCATCATTATCCACACCTGGTCGATGACGAAAACCTTTAGCAAGTCTAGCTTTGAAAGTCTCAACTTTTCCATGTACACCAAGTAATCTTCTTAAGATATACTTGCTCCTGATGGGGATTTAACCCTTCAGATATAGCAACTAAAGTCCATACTTTGTTGGTGTATAAGGATTCCATCTGAGATCGATAAACATCCAGCCATTCTCACAGAGTCTCACTCCTGATGGCCAGCTCGAAACTAGTTGGGTCATCATCTCATGATGTAATCCTCGCTCCCACTGTCATAGAGAAATCGAAGTATCTCTCAGGTGGGTGAGGAACCCTACTAGATCGGCGGAGAGGCTGAGGTTCGTTGGAATCTACTGAATCCTTTGGTTCTATCAAATCATCAGCTGTAGTTTGTAGGGTTGGAACTTTTCCAGTTCTACATTACAGACCTTGCCTCGAGCTTGTCCGGTTTTTGCTTTTAGACATAGGCTGGACAACCCCAAATCTTAACTGGCTTAAGACATGGGCTCTTCCCATACCATATCACATATGAAGCGGTAGGCAACTGATTTGATTTGAACCCTATTCAATAGGTATGCAGCTTCTCAAGTGCATAACTCCCAAAAGGAAAAAGGTAACTCAGTAGTACTCATCATAGAGCACACCTTATCATACTGGGTGTGACTGCTCCGCCCCGATATACCATCGTGCTATGGTGTATACGGAGGAGTAATGCTGAGAGAGAATCTCATTCTTCTTTAGAATAATCCAGGATTTCCGTGCTCAAGTATTCTCCTCCTTGATCACATCAAAGGACATAATACTTATACCCGCTCTACTTCTAACTTATATTCTGTGAATATCTCAAAAGGTTCGGACTTGTGTTTCAGCAGGAACATTAGTCTGAATCTTGAGAGATCATCAGAGAATATAATGAAGTATAAAGAACCAGTCCTGGCATGTTTAGACAGGGGACCTTCATACATCAACATGTATCATCCCAAGAGTTTACTAACTCTTTCTCTGTTTCCAATAAACGGAGCTATGGTCATCTTATCTTTGTGAAATGACTGGCGAGTTTCACAAGATGTAAATTCAAACTAATTTAAATATGCATTTTTATGTAACTCTAGCTAGTCGGGTCATATTGATTTGACCTAGTCTACAATACCTCAAGAAGGAATGGTTCAATTCTGAACTCTTCCTCTTGTGTGTGTTCCATATACTAAGAACTGTAGTTTGATTTAGAACATTAATGCTTTTAGATAACGTGCTTGAACCGATCAACTTTTGATATAGGAAATGTTCAAAACATTATCCAACAATACAAAATTTTATCATTTCTTTACTAATAAAGAGACCGATATGATTTTGTATATCAGGTTCGGTATCTAATAACATTCGTTCAGAATCAATGTATCGGTAATACAGGGTGACAGTGACCGACAGACTTGGCTGCAACTCTTGCCCCGTTTTCTGCCTCATGAAACTTATCACCCGTTCTCAGTTCTTCTACCCTTTTTGTAGCCCTATGTAACAGATTACATATTTGGGATCCTGATCCGGTATCATATACGCAGGATTCGGAGGATACTGAGAAACAGTTCTGTATAATGAACACACCCGAAGATGATGCATCAGCATGTACTCTCTTCGTTTGGGCGGCACGGGAAATCTGGTATTCCCCAATTTCCTGCTCTGTCTTATAACAATTATAAGTAGGAGCGGGACCAACGTTCCCCAGCTCAGTATAACAAGCGGGTTCGGTCAATAATCCGTTTTATTATCTTGATTAAGGCGTGATATGGTCGCTACCAGGAGAGAGAGAGAAGAAAACACTCAGCGTGCGCTCTTGCAAGAATAGATTGGTTATTATTTTATCTAATCAGGATGGCTCCCACTGCTTTTTATCAAATCTTCCTTCAAACCCTAAAAGGAAAGACTAGCCGGGATTAATTACACACTACAAGTTCGCCAATCTTTCAGCCAGGCCAGTGTCGGTACTTTGAGGGAGGTCCCCCGTGCTTTCGCACGAACCTAATTAATGTAAACCTCGTTTTCCTAGAGGCGTAACCCCGTTGACACCTTTCTAGACACCTACTTGATCGGCTAATTGTAATGTATAAAACTCTCCCAGGAGTAACTCTTACTCGCAGCGGGTATCGGGATCCAACTATCTCATAGAAGGTATGCAATCTCATTGTAAATTTCAACACTTGAAATTCCCGATAATATTTTGCCCCTAACGTGCTATGACCTTGACGAAAGCCAACAAACCATAGCCCGCTAGTCAAGTTCAACCCGTACATTTCTTGATCGAATTAAACCCACCCGCACGACCCTTGACGAAAGCCAACAAAGCCGCACGACTACCCTAATCCAATCGCATCGTATGCTAGCAGATAAGCAGCATATAGCTACCGCACACTGCACCTTGACGAAAGCCAACAAATGCAGCACGAATACAATATACAACTTATCTGAAATGACGGAGGGCTACGACAGGTTTTTCTGAAAACCTATTGCGTAATGAACTTGATATCGTTGTAGAATCAAATGATTTTAAAATGGAGTGCTTTTGAGGATTTTCTAGTTTTGCTAAAGGAGTCACTCCCCGTGAAGGGATCGTCGGTCCTTTCCTCATCGAATGAGTTGCGGGATATATCATATATATCACTGTGCAAAGCAAAAACACTTAAAAGCTATCAAAAGACAAACCGAATGTGGAGCATCTGCCAGTTATTGCTAAAGGAGTCACTCCCGGTGAAGAGATCTCGGTCCTTTCCTCATCGAATAAGGTGCAGGATATATCACATATACCTCTGTGCAAAGCAAGAACTGTAGCTGCCTGTTTTATTTTGAAATTCGATTCTACAACATCTTAGGTTTCTTTTATTTCATTAATCACATTAATGAAGTCCCATCATTTAAATACCTAAACATCACAGATAGATATGACGTACACTTATGCCATCCGCATTCGCCTCGATGTCCCCTCGTGCACCGTTAGGTTAGGTAACTAACGACAGAGCAGGGCAGGGCTAGCACGGGTGTAAAACATAAGTAACGTCTATATAATATATCATATATACTATATACTATATCCATCATAGAGTCACAACACAGATATCGCAGCAGAAGAAACATATGAAATATTGGATATACTAGGACGTCCGTGTTTTCAATACGAGCCGGTATAAAACATGGATTCCACGGTCGCGATGAATAGCCAAACCCACACCCCTAGACCCCTACGAGAGCGGCAAGCAACCCTACCAATTCTGGAGTTAGGAGACCCGGACTCGACTCCTCGAGTTGGTCTCCCACTGGACTCCAGAACCCGGTTACTTGTGCCCTCCTCCTTGGGTCTATCCTAGTGCAGAAAAGTAAATAATATACAAACGGTGACAACTTCCGCAACTTGGAAGCGCCCCAATAAAAGAATATTACATATAAGTTTTTATATGAATGAAAATGAAAAACACTCATCTCACATAAAAACCCCCGGCTATTCAAACACGACGATCCAATATAACATATCCAGCAACACATAACATCACATGTCATCAACGTAAGTAAATATGCGCATCCCAATTGTCGTTGACATATAGCAACGAAACCGGCGATATCACATATTACACTTACGGTCACAGAAAAGAAAGTGTAAAACTACAACAGTTGGAATCCGCAACCACCTCAGACATCGCATGCCTGACCAAATGAATTACTTAGACATCGCATGCCTAAGAATTATAAACCCCGCATTTTAGTCTCAAAATCGAAAACTCTTTTCAATATCAAGTCGGGCAATTCAACAAGATTCCCGACATCCTGATCGAATGCTCGTCGCAAACTTTAGTAGGCGGCCGCACCCCTCATACCGTCGACGAAGTGCACTAAGGCGGAACACCGCTGCCGCGAGCACCCAAACGGATGCTTTCGGCGACGGGGTTCTCCTACAGTCACTTGGTCGGGGCTATGGAGTGAGGCTGTCTATTAAGTTTATCCGGCGAGTATCCGCGTACGCTACGTGATTGCGATGGACTTTTGATCACATCAAAATTCCGTGGCAACCGATCAAGTGAGACTAAACTGCTATGTTTATAACATTCATTCAGTTATCTCATAACTTCTTGTGAATTCCAATTATTGTATCCCATTCCAGATAAACAGAAAATGTTAAACTTTTCGATCGAACAATCGAACACCCAAGTTTTCCCGATACAGCTCAACACATGAAATAAGTCTAACAACATTCCTTTCGTGCCTCAGTACCAACGGTCCAGCCGTAGAAGGGTCAAGCCAACGCCTCACATGTGGCACGCCGTACTGCCCCAAACCCGAAGGTTCAAAGGGTAGTTCAAGACGGTCACATAATCGAGTTAAGGTTTGTTGTCTTCTAGAGGGTCCATCGCGTTACTTGCACTACTTAGAACGTCGTTAAACTACGGAAAAATCCAACACTTGGAAATTTCCCGACAGGGGAAAAATTGGGTATTTATATCCGGTCGAACTTTTTTAACATATTCAAAAATTTATCCGGAAAGCCACACAGAAAAAATTAGATAATCCGATCGAATCCATGAAATCCCAAAACAACCCCAGAAAACTCAACTGTAGAAAAATATTAAAAATTCCCAAGAAAAGCACCACTGGAAACTATGAATTACTGTGCAAACAACTTTAAATAATGCGACCGTACAGCCGCGGAACCGCCGCGTGAGCTATTGCTCATGCCACGGATCCGCGGCGCCTTAGAGGAATTAGGGCATACGACTTCACAGTAACTCTTAGATGTTTGTGATGTGTTCTCTGCATATTTTTAATACTGAAAAATCCCTGTTTTTAGAAAAAGTACAGAGAGCATTTTCCGGGTTGGTTTTTCGGTTCGATCGGCTTTCAAACATCGTCTGGACTTCGCCTAAGGCTTTAGCTAGGCTCTGATACCAGTGAAAGGTTCCTAGACACCCTATAGTGGTCTCACAAGGCATCGAACATGCCAATTTCAAAAAATTCTAGGTGACGAGTGACCCGACTACGGATCGTTTGCTAGAAAACTAGGCGAAAAAGCTAACTAGTTAACACTTAACTATGAGAATACGGATATACAACCTTTGTAGATCCGGTGCTCCACCTCCACGGCTCCGCAATGAAGTCTCCTCGCTGTACAAGACGGATCCCGGGCTCTAGCGTCGGCTTCATCGGAGAATGGACGGGCTAGGTCATCGACGACGTGCCGAAGATAATCTACGTCGAAGCATCGCTAGATCAAGCTCCAACTTCACCAAGTCAAGAATCTTGTGAAGTAAACACACTCTACTACTTGGCAAGAGGTAGAGGATGAAGAAATAGGAAGTGGGTAGACTTTAGAATTGGATTTCTCACTCTAATTCATCACTTGCCATTGATGGAGGCAAGCTTTCTTCACTTGAAGAAATGAAGAAGAAGCTAATTATGATAAGTTATTTAGAAAACAGAAAATAAAAGAATACTTATCATAATCAACCATGGTCAAGTGTAGAGAATTAACTAAGGTTAGATTAATGGTTAGGGTTAAAGATAAAGACAAAGTGGTCACTTTGGTCAAAGCTTCATGAAGCTTCAAAAAGCTTCATGAAAGAAAAGAAAATAAAGAAACCATTTTGCTTTTCTTTTATGCTTTTATCAATATCCAAAATGAATAAACAAATAATAAAATGAAAAAGCAAAACCCTAATCATTAAGGTAACCATGGTTCAATTCTATACACTTAACCAAAGAAACATGCATCATCAAACATGATACAAACATGTGCACAAAAGTATATCGCATATACAATGCGCACATCTGAGTGAGAAAATCCATCTTAAGTGAACCGATACTAGTTAACGCAAAGTAATATATCAAATATATAAATATGCATTAAATCATTAAATCAACACTTGATTCAATGATCCGGTCATATCGCATATAACCGACTAGTATCCAATGTATCGGCTTATCGAATCAACCCTCGATTCGATAACTAGGTTATATCGCATATAACCATTCGACACATTCATCGCGAGAATGAAATACGGTATCACATACACGCATTATTCTCGGTCCCGCACATATCTCATATGCGCTCCTATTTCGTTTCGCTTGAGCCAGGAAACCTCTGTGTAGGACTCTAAAGACTCGTCAATACGCCGGCAGCAGGTGATGATCATATCAAACACCCACAAGCCGCAAGCGGTCTGCTAAACGTAACGGCCACCAGGGTATTGATCGATCAGAAGATCGATGAGCAAGCCCGCTCACACTCGAGTGAATCCAACCAGTAACACTACCGTACAGTCCGGTCTGATCGTCTGATATGTCGCATATCTTGCCTAGGGGTGGTAAACGTCAGACCCCAATAGCTCGATAAGTCGTGTCGATATGAGGTCTATAACAATTCGAGAAACTTCTGGTAACACTTACCAGTAAATCTCAGCAACCCTGGCCAGGGATTTCCTGTTATAGCCAATCGAACACAGTGCAACATCAACTCCCTATACCGGGAGAGACGAATCCCTTCCTATCGCTCATTGTCTCCATGTGACTCGGGACTGTACCCAAAAACCACCGTTTTGCACGCCCTCTTGGACTTGGTAAGATGGAAATCAAAGCACAGTGGGAACCACACAAGACTCTATGACGATCTCGGGTCAACAGACTACTCTGTACCAGTGTCACCAGAGAACTGCCATCTGACGTGAGGTATAATACCATCTGGGAGTTCTCGGCGAGTCCGTCCAGTGTA
This sequence comes from Agapanthus africanus, assembly GCA_030015575.1. Taxonomy (NCBI): domain Eukaryota; kingdom Viridiplantae; phylum Streptophyta; class Magnoliopsida; order Asparagales; family Amaryllidaceae; genus Agapanthus; species Agapanthus africanus. Next base: position 243,791,390 of record JASDDO010000012.1, read on the forward strand.
CCCAGTCTCTACTGAGCACCCGTATATCATCTCTGATGTCAAACACCGATGGATATGGGATCATCCATCGCCCATCTGTATGGGTCGAGAAGGTACACGCTAGTCTACTCTGGTATATCGATGCCCCGTCTCGATACACCCACGACTAGGGACTTTGAAGGATGTACTTATGGACTACCATGTCCCCACTAGTATGATCCGCATCATAGTCCAGGTAGTCAAGTACACATCCTAAGGGCTTTACCAACATGTAACAGAGAGACAATCAGTGTACATGTTAAGGTAAAGAGCAACCAGATAGCATACTATCATGTCGAGCAAGAAAGTCCTCCCTATATACGTCCCAGCATCCACTACAATATATATCCAATGTACAGTAATGGCCTCTAGGGCATACATATAACTAACAATATCAGATGTGGAGTGGGAAGAAACCCTATCTTCAGTATCTGAAGATTTGGGGATGTCCAGCTTTTGTTAAAAAGCAGCATGCGGACAAACTCGAGGCACGATCAGAACTGTGTAAGTTTGTGGGATATCCAAAGAACTCCAGGGGGTATCTATTCTATTACGTAGAGGAACAAAAGGTTTTTGTTTCTCGTAATGCCCATTTTCTAGAACATCAGTTTTTAGAAAAGGAAATAAGTGGGAACAAAATAGAACTAGAAAAAATTCCAGAACCATAAACTGTTACTGAAAGTATGGTAGAACCAGAGGTTTCAGAAGAAAGGGACATACCAGCGCCTATCCGCAGAAGCAGTAGGCAGTCTCATCCACCTGAGAGATACTACGGTTTTCTCATAGACGGGGATCGAGAAGATTGCATCATTGATAATGATGACCCTACTAGCTTCCAGCAAGCCATTAAGAGCGGCGACTCGGTAAAATGGCTGGATGCAATGCGTACCGAAATGGAGTCCATGTACACTAACAAAGTATGGACTTTGGACATTGCTCCAGATAGGGTAAAACCCGTAGGATGCAAATGGATCTTCAGAAAGGAGATTGGTGTAGATGGACAGGTTGAAACCTATAAGGCTAGACTTGTTCCAAAGGGTTTTCGTCAAAGACCTGGTTTGGACTATGACGAAACCTTTTCTCCAGTGGCTATGCTCAAATGCATTTGGGTCCTTCTTGCCATTGCTGCCTTCCACAATTATGAGATCTGGCAGATGGACGTAAAGACGGCCTTTCTAAATGGTAATTTGGAAGAGTGCGTCTATATGGATCAGCCAGAAAGATTCATTCAGAGTGGGAGCAGCGGTAAAGTGTTCAAGTTGCTTAAGTCCATTTATGGACTAAAACAGGCATCGCGGAGTTGGAACATCTGTTTTGATGATACTGTCAAAGAATTCGACTTTATCAAAAATCTAGATGAACCATGCATATACAGTAAGATTGTAGGGAGAGCTGTAGTATTCCTCGTCTTGTACGTGGATGACATTCTCCTAATAGGAAATGATATTCCTATGTTACAGTCAGTCAAAAGATTCCTGTCACAGAAATTCTCCATGAAGGACCTGGGTGATGCCACCTACATTCTGGGGATCCAGATCTATCGTGATAGATCAAAGAGGATGTTGGGACTTTCGCAGTCGAGGTACATAGACACCATATTGAAAAGATTCAGTATGGAAGATTCTAAGCACGGTAACCTACCGGCTTGTCACGGAATAACCCTCTCCAAAGAGATGTCTCCCAAGACTGATTTGGAAAAGGATCGCATGTCGATTATACCCTACGCTTCTGCGGTAGGCTCTATAATGTATGCGATGTTATGTACCAGACCAGACGTAGCAAACGCATTAAGCGTTGTAAGCCGGTATCAGGCAAACCCAGGGGAGAAGCACTGGATAACAGTAAAGAACATTCTCAAATACCTGAGGAGGACTAAGGAGATGTTGTTGGTATATGGCGGAAAAGACCTCCAGATCGAGGCCTTTGCCGACTCCAGCCTCCAAAGTGATAAGGCTGACTCCAAGTCCATGTCGGGTTATGTCTTTACCGTCAATGGAGGGGCGGTCTGTTGGAAGAGTTCCAAGCAGGAAACCGTTGCTGACTCAACGATGGAAGCGGAGTACATAGCTGCTTCTGATGCCGCAAAAGAAGCTGTCTGGATGAAGAAGTTCCTCACAAAACTTCAGGTGGTTCCTACCAGTGTTGGTCCAATACCTCTGTATTGCGACAACAACGGCGCTATAGCTTTATCGAAGGAACCCAGGTCCCATCAGAAGTCCAGACACATCTTAAGGCGGTATCACCTGATCAGGGAGATCGTAGATCGTCGGGAGATCGAGGTAAAGAGAGTAGATACAAAGAATAACACTGCTGATCCAATCACAAAGGCCATTCCTCAGACGCAGTTCGAGAGGCTATTCGAGATGACAGGTCTGCGATATGCCAGTACATGGCCCTAGTGCAAGTGGGAGATTGTTAGTGTTTATGCTCTAGAGGCCATTACTGTATCATACTAGTTTGTATATTACTTAATGGAAGCTTGGGATATTCACAGTTGTATATCAGTCTTGTTAAAAATGGTAGTATGCTACTTGGTTTCTTTCTACTTTAATATGTGCATATGTTTCTTGTAACGTATCATTCATACATATTAGTATAGCCCATAGGATCTTTGCTTGACTACCAGCGTTGTTATGGCAGTCACACTAGTGGGGGTTGGGTAGTCTATAAGCAACATCCTATACAGGTCCCTGGTCGTTGGATTATCAAAACAGGGCTTCGATATTCCGGAGTGGACTAGTGTGCATGCTTCTCATCCCAGTTGGGGAGATGGTCTGTCCCACAGCCATCAGTACGTCGTACTGGAGATAGTATACAGGTGCTCGTTGGGTTACGGGTACACCGGACAGGACTCGCAAGGGAACTGTTGGGTGGTATTATACCCATCGTCAGTTAACAGTTCCCGGGTGACATGAGTACTGCATAGTCCGCAGACTTGACACTGCTACTTCGCCTCCAGTGTGTCCCACTGTTCTTAGATTGCTACCCTACCACGACTCAAAGGAGTCGTGCAAACATGTATCAGTTGGGTGCAGTCCCGAGCACTTGGAGGAAGTGGCGGTTAGACAGGATTTTTCTCTCCCGGTATTGGGAGTTGATATCGCGCTGTGTCAGAGAGCCATTACGCAAAGTCCCTGGCCAGGGCAAGCGAGATTTACTGGTAGGTTCCAGTAGTTTCTCAAGGTGTAATGGGCTACGCTCTGACACGACTTATACCGCTATTAGGGGACTGACGCTAGCCGCCCCCTAGGTGCGATATGCGATAGTCTTAGACGAACAGACCGGACTGTACGGAGATTGTCACATCAGGCTCGGTAGGAGTTCGGATGGGTTTCCACATCGGCCTTCTTATCGACATCTACCTGGGGACCATTACGTACAGGTAGTGCCGCTTGCGGTCTGTGGTTAAACCCACTGCCAGCGTAGTGTCGAGTCTTTAAAGTCCCACATAGAGAGTTTCCCTGCTCCACGCGAAACGATATAGAGGTCGTATGGTTTTACGACAAGGGTTCGGACGCTTACGTGTTTAAACGCACGTACGACATTCGGACAGTTTTTACTAGTCGGCTTTGGTTTAAGCCAGATTCTAGTATCGGGTTATAGGATTTATACAGTCTAAAGTTTTTCCGTGTTTCCACGGATAGGAGGGGCGTTCTCGTAATTTGGCGGGAAGCTTCTAGAAGCATGGTGACTTGAGGTTTAGGTGGCATTGACATTAAATGCATTTGTGACTCACTTAGATGAATCATTCAAGTGAGTTAATGAAGCATTTATTGCTTAATGACTCACTTGATGATTCATTGCATATATTTAATGAAGCATGATAATAAATCATTTAGATTTATTTATTTGATTTTCTTATGCTTCATAATATATTAGAAGTGAGAAGCTTTTTATTCATTATTCATGCTCACTCACTCTCTCCTCAAGCTCACTCTCTCTTCAAACCCTAATCCTACCCCTCATGTGTTGAGATCAAGGATTAGATAGACTAATTGATCCATAACCTCACTCTATATCACCTAGGTGTCTTTGATTAGAAACTAAAGAAACCTAGTTATCTCAAGTTAGAGATCAATCTTGGAGTAGGAGCTCTCGGGTGGATCGTCTTTGACTTGAGGAGGCCGTTGAGGTGCCGACGTTCCAAAGAACCTACGAGGAGTGGAGGACAGCGATGAAGACCCGAAGGACAAGTAACGTGAAGTATAACTTCGAATCAGAGTAGTTAAACCTTTCGTAGTTTGCTAGTAATGGTTTAGATACGATTCGTGTGCTCAAGTCCGTGTTACGAATCTTAGATAATCGTTTTTCATATATTCCGCCTCCCTGCAAGCTTGTGGGGTGCGTGACATAGACTTACAGTTAATGACATAGCGGCTGGAGAAAGAAACATGATTGATAAGGACATTGCAATCGAATCACAATATACATGGAATTAAGGAAAGAAGTACGAACAAACCTCTCCTAAGGTTACTTAGGCTGAGTATCATAGCGTAAATATGCCACGGAACACACGTACAGTTCTGCACTCATCCTAATTCACCTATTCCATCAAACCAAAGATCATCCTACTTAACGAACTCAGGTTGACTTACCTTAACTCACTACTCGATTCCGAAAGGTTAATCCTAAGCTCTCATACCAACTTTGTCACGACCCAAAGTTTGGATGTAACCGGCACTTAGATTGTATAATATCTAAAGATATCTACACAACCTGAGTAAGCCAAAAACCAAGATCAAAAACCCTTTTTGCGGAACTTTAGGAAAATTTATTTTTTAAGTAAAAATCGCAGTTTTAAATATTTAAGATTTTAACCGTAACTTCCTATTGAAATAATAATAAAATCAAGTATAAAGTGTTTAATTTGGTTACATCCCTGGTTGGGATCAACAATGTCAACAGCGAAAATAAATATACAACTTTATATGATATCAATAAGAATCTCAGACATAAGTAAAAGAAATATCATTTAACAAAACTAAACGATCTCATCTGCCAAATAATATACATACAACCACCTCTCGTTCTAAGTCATAATACATGGTCTGATGGAGATATTCTAGATTCAATATACAATACCAAAAGAGAAGGTTTCTACATAGGTAACCCACCTAGCAAAAGATGCGATAAAAGCTGATAAGTGGATCTGCACTGGTATTAACTGTCCACTCTATCCCTGCAAGGAACTGTGGCACAACGGGGGTGAGTTGCCGACTCAATGAATAGAATTAACATATTAAGGTTGATAATGTAAATATGACGAACTATATCTAACTGCAATGTGGATAAGTAGGATGCATGATAGTATGTGGAAAACATGAATTTGTACTTTAATCATATAAACCCAAAAACTGAAATCTCATCACTTTTTCCAAATAAAGTTTATCTTTCCGTGTCCAACATCGACACAAATCTTTTGTTTCTCTCAGCCATCATTCCTCGAACGATCCTGTAATCAATAACACCGGTCGGTATCATCTAGATATCCGCCGTGTTCATAACTGTCTCCGGTATCGAGTATCCTCGTTAGGCTCCCTGCCTAAGTGCGGCTTTCTTGCCCCTCGGTCTCGACCGGGTCCACCATACATCCAACTGTATGCCCACCGACTCTGTCTGGATGAAATTGTAAATCCGTAACCGTATGACCTCCAACTCGGTCCGGAATAAAACCAAATCTTAAAAACGACATCTCATGGTGGACGTGACACATAATCATGAAAATCACTGATTTTTCGTAATACTACATGAAAACTTAAAACCATAAATCCTCAATAATACAAATGCATCTTATATCATCTACTAATACTTGAATACGAAATATGATGTCATATATACTAATTACTATGACTATTGATACTTAAGGTATGATAAGAATCATTTTTAACAGAATAATTTCTAAGTGTGAAGTGATATGTTAATACCGACGAGGTGTGGTGTATCATGTAGATATGTGCATGTGCGGCATAACTCGTCGATAATGGTGGAGTGTTCTATCAAGTATTAATCATGGAGGTATATATATAGATTTAAGAATGTATATGATAAATTTAACATACAAAAGAAAAACTTGTATTTAAACCTAACTACTGGCGTATTACGCCATCTTTATAAGATCCCCCGGTAGATATTTAGTCTACTCACCGGAATACGTCGTAAAGTACTCAGAAATCGCCAATCCTTTTCCTTTCCTTGCGGACTCCGAACTTGTCGTATTTGAATCTAACATCGAAATTTACTTGTATAAGGAAACGACTAACTCCGATACAGCGAATATGAAAATACAAGTTCTTACGTACTAATTATATTACATGCGACTATTTCAAACTATCAAACCCTTATAATAACTAGGTTTTAACCCCTCGCTATTTGCAACAGAAAACTTAAACGCGTTACGAATTTACCGTGTCGTATTTTAGAATTTTGATCCCTTTTCCGATATTAGTTCCCAGATTATATATACAGTTAAACTAACATATTTAAACAATACCAAAATATCCCAACACCTATCCAGAGACATACCCAAAAACGCAAAACACCAAGCTCCTTTAAAAATCCGGCGACGCCGGAATTCTCCTATAGCTCGCCGAGCAAAATCCGAGCCCCTTGGTTCGTACTCCTAGGGTTTGTTCTAGGTCCAACATACAATATTTAGGGATTGCTTGATTAAGTTGATTTTTCTCTGAATAATAGCAGATTACTATAGAGCTAAGTTTTACCAAAAATACGATATTCGATTTCTAAATTAAACCAATTACAGAACTAAATCATACAGTGCTTAAAGATATTACTTGTAAAGGATTGTTGGAAAATCTCACTCCAAGATGCACAAGCTTCTAGTTCCTAGCTTGATGGTGAACTCCTTAACCTAGTTCTTCTTCTCTTCTCTCTTTTCTTTTATTTCTCTTTGTCAGTTCTAAGTGTCATCTTTCTTTTTCCTTTGAAATTTTCAGAGTTTTAATATGATTAAATGATCTGAACACCTAATATATGGTCAAGGGAAAGGGTGAGGTGTAGGGGGAGGTGTTATCAAGCAAGGTGTGTCAATCTCATACAAGAAGGAGGTGCTATGAAATGAAGTGTGCATGCAAAGAGGTGGTGGCAATTTGATCAGTCGAAAATACTGCATTTTTAACACGGCAATTTCCCTATCTTCTGGATTCAACTAGAGGTGTTCGGTATTCATATTGCACATATTAGCAAAACATCCCTGAAATACCAGATTACATGGGTTATACTCTAAAACCGGCATTTTTTTAGGGAAATTGACTTTCTATCATGTCATCGCATCATCCTTGTATTACACAACACTTGTTTCGAAGTCTGTGCAGGAAATTCCAAGAACCGAGCTAAAATTGTCAAAGTGCTGATCAAAAGATGCGCCAAGTCTAAGCTTTCTGATCTGGCATTTATAGAGAAAAAGTTTCGTCATAGTCCAAACCAGGTCTTTGACGAAAACCTTTTGCAACGAGTCTAGCCTTATAGGTTTCCACCTGCCCATCTACAACAAGTTTCCTTTTGTAGATCCATTTGCATCCAATGGGGTTTACCCCGGGTGGAGCAATATCCAAGGTCCACACTTTATTGGTGTACATGGACTCCATTTCAGATTGCATTGCATCCAGCCACTTATCAGAGTCCCTACTGATAATGGCCTGCCTGAAACTGGTAGGGTCATCTTCTTCCAAGATGCAATCCTCTCGATCCCCGTCTATGAGAAAACCGTAGTATCTCTCGGGCGGATGAGAAATCCTACCAGATCTGCAGAGTGGCTGAGGTTCGTTGGGTGTAACTGAATCTAGCGGTTCCTCCAAATCTTTAGTTAATGTTTGTGTTTCTGAAATTTCATCTATTTCTACCGTGCTGCCACTAATATTTTTAACAAGAAATTCTTTTTCCAAAAATGTGGCTTTCCTGGAAACAATTATCTTCTATTCCTCTGCATGGTAGAATAGATACCCACTTGAATCTTTTGGGTATCCCACAAACTTACATAAAACTGCCCGTGCCTCAAGTTTGTCTGGGTTCTGCTTTTTGACATAAGCTAGGCAACTCCAAATCTTAATACGTTTAAGATACAAACTCTTACCACTCCATATTTCATACGGAGTCTTAGGCACGGTTTTGGACGGAATTTGATTCAACAGATGTGCTGCTGTTAAAAGCGCATGTCCACAGAATGAAAGAGGCAACTCAGCACTACTCATCATGGAGAGAACCATATCTAATAGGGTTCGATTCTTCCGTTCCGATACACCGTTGTGCTTTGGTGTATAAGGAGGAGTAAGCTGAGAGAGAATACCATTCTCTTTTAAGTAATCTAGGAATTCCCTGTTTAAGTACTCCCCTCCTCTATCTGATCGGAGGATCTTGATACTTTTGCTAGTCTGGTTCTCTACTTCGTTTCTGAATTCCTTGAATTTCTCAAAAGCTTCAGATTTATGTTTCATAAGATACACATATCCGAATCTAGAGAGATTTTCAGTGAATGTGATGAAGTACGAGAACCCACCCCTTGCATGTATAGACATCGGACCACATACATCACTGTGTACGAGTACCAAGAGCTCTGCTGCCCTTTCTCCATGTCCGGTGAACGGAGATTTGGTCATCTTCCCTTTGAGACAAGACTGACAAGTTTCATAAGATGAAAACTCGAACGTATTCAAGAGTCCATCTTTATGTAACTTACTTAGTCTTTTCTCTCCGATATGACCAAGTCTACAATGCCACAAGTAGGATTCATTCGTATCAAAATTCTTCCTCTTGCGTGTGTTTTGTATATTGAGAACTGTATTCTGATTTAGAACGTAGATACCATTACACAGTGTACCTTCTGCAACCAGTACAGTATGAAGGTAGATGTTCATGATATTTCTATCAAGAACAAAGTTATATCCATCTTTATCGAGTAAAGAAATTGATATGATGTTGCAAACCATGGAAGGTACATAGTAGCAATCGTTCAAAATCATAGTCTTGCCATTTGGCAACACTAGGTGATATTCACCGACGGCTGCAGCATCAACTTGTACTCCGTTCGCTACTCTGAGCGACATATCACCAGGTACAACTTTCCTACTTTTTCTCAGTCTCTGCAATAAATTACAGATATGAGATCCTGATCCGGTATCAAGTATCCAGGAGGTAGGGCTGACCGTAAAACAGTTCTCAATTACAAGAACACCTGAAGTAGATGCAAAACCATGCTTCTTCTTCAACTGGGTATCCTTGGAATCTATACAATCCTCTTTCCCTTGGTCATACTTATGACTGTTGTCGTAAGTTAGAGCCGAACCAACGTTCCCCAGCCCCGAATAAGAATTCGGATCGGTCAAGCGATACATTTTATTATCTTGATTAGGGCGTGAAATGGCTGCTACCTGGAGAGAGAGAAAAGAAACACTCAGCGTGCACTCTTGCAAGATTAGATTGGTTTATTGATTTATCTAACCAGGATGGCTCCCACTGTTTCCTCAAATTCTTCTTCAAACCCTAAAAGAAGAACTAGTCAGGATTAATTGCACGTCACAATACTTGCTTAACCTTTCAGCCAGGCTGGTGTTGGTACTTCGAGGGAGGTTTTCCAACGCTTTCGCGAAGTTCCTTAATTAAATAACCACTTTTCCCTAGAGGCGTAGCCCCGCTAACACCGTTCTAGACACCTACTTGGTTTATAGCATTGATTGTTAAGTGAAATAATCTCCGGAGAGTAATCAAACTCATCAGTGGGATCGAGATCCAACTATTATTGTGCGATGACCTAGATGGAATCCACTCTAGTCACCACACTCCAGAAGGTATGCTGAATCTGCAAGTTTCAGTTTCTTTAGAAACACCCGATGTGGATTTTTGCCCCTAGGACCTAAGTGACCTTGACACAGTCAACAAATCAAAGAGTCCTACTCATGTTCAACCCGTCATTATCTTGATTGCATTAAACCCACCCGCATAACCCTTGACACAGTCAAAAAGGTTAAAAGACTGTCCTAACCAATCACATTGTATCCAGCAGATAAGCAATACTCAGCTACCGTTCACTGCGCCTTGACTTAGTCAACAAACGCAGCACGAATACTAAGTATAACTTATAAGAAATGAAGGAGGGCTACGGCTGGGTTTTAGGCGAAAAACACGTTAACGTAACGAACTTGATATCATTGAAGGAACCTGATAACCTTTTGAAAATATAGTGGCGAAAACTTTTGCTAAAGAGGCCACTCCCTGTGAAGGGATCTCGGTTCTTTCCTCGTCGAATGAGGTGTAGGATATTCCAAACTGAATACCTCGATGCAAAGCAAGAATAATCGACTATAGTGAAGTTATTACCCTGACGCAAACTTTTGGTCCAAGGGGTCACTCCCGATGAAGGGATCTCGGCCCTTGCCTCGTCGACTGAGGTGCTGGGCATTCATAACCGAATACCTCTATGCAAAACAAAAGAGAACGTCCTTGCAATAACAGCTTTTTAAAAATTGTTCCAACAACGTCTTTTTGGTTTATTTTTCTTTGCATTAATTTAATGCGTCCCATCAGTTAATCCTACCATTGCAGAAAACAACGAAAATATGACGTACGCTTATGCCATCCGCATTTGCCACGGGGTCCCGTCATTTCCCGTTAGGTTACTTAACTAACGACAGAGCGGGGGCTGGACTAGCGCGGATGCAAAATATAAGCAACGCCTAAATAGATATCATATATAGATATATCTTCACATTCGTCAGATTCAATGATAGCCATTCCAGATCACAAATGAATACTTTGGATATACAAGGAATCTGCATTCCGTTCGAGCCTGCAACGAAAAACAGATTACACGGTCGCGATGAATAGCCAAATACCCCACTATAGACCCCTACGGGTGCGGCAAACTACCCGCCAAATACCCGAAGTGAAGCAACCTCCCTCAACAAAGTGAGTAGGCCACTCAGCACTTCGAGGTACCCGGTAGTTTGTGCACCCCACCTTGGGTCTATCCTAGGAGCAAAAACAGTAAAAGAAATTATACAATGATGGCTACAACCTCATCCCGGATGTGCGGCCAAACAAATAATATTACATCAATTTACATATTACATGAATTGAAAGATACAGAAAACTCTCATCTCACAACCCTCGACTATTCATCCGCGACAATCCAACGAATTCATATACACAAACCATCAACATTACAGATCACAGATATGTATAACCCCCACTAATCGACGTATAGCGATTAGAAGACGTTCAATAAATATATCACATTACAGATATAACCCATTAGCCAAAGTCTACAGAGCTTCGATCAAAATACGGATTTGTAACCACCCCAAACACAAATTTGTTCTCTGGAAAATCTGGGCAGAAACAACATATACTAAAAATCCCAAAACATCCAAATAAGAACACTGCACAAGCATGTTCTTGCCGCGGATCTGCGGCGCTTTGACCGAGTCACTGGATCGTTTTTGTTCTGTGTTTTTACAAAACCCTGAGCCGATTTTTCATGTATGTTAAATCATTTTTAGAGCAGTATAAAAAATCGGCAGAAACATGGTTTTTCCGGACGTGTTTTGCGATTTTTGTCCGATCGAAATTCTAGATACTTTGCTAACATGCTAGTTTATGTTCAGCTAGGCTCTGATACTACTGTTAGATCCACGTTACCCACCCCGGTTCTTTCAGGGAGGCGGAATAGGTAAAACGAAATTTTTTCCCTAGCTAGGTAACATGGACCATTTCTTGAAGGATCGTTGCTAAACAAAACTAACATGAAATCTACAAGTTCTAACTACTATGTAGAATAGTTATACCTAGTCTTGAACTCCTTCTCTTCTTGTTTTTCTCCTCTTTACTTGCTCCTTGTAGTAGTTTGTAAGGCTCATCCTCATCGTCTCCTCTTTGTCGAAGATAGATCCACCCGAGGGTTCGAACTTGAGCTCCTACCTCAACCTAGAGGTAACTAAGGTGCTTGGTTTGCTAAACCTAGAACCCTAGAAAGAGTAGAGAGTAGTCTTGGTGTTTTATCTCAAAGGAAAAATGGTTCTCAACTCATGAGAGGGATTTTCCTTGAGCTAGAGGAAGAAGGAGAGCAAAGGATGAGAGAGAAGATGCGAGTGAGAATGATACAATTTACAACCATGCTCTCATAATTTAGAAAAATGATAATAATAATAATAATTAACAATTTGTGATGGTGAGTTGATGAATGACCATTATCATTTCATTCATTAAATGCTTTTGCAAAGAATAAGAAGTATCTTTGAAAACAAATGATGATGGTCAACATGTCTACTTTGGTCAACCGGTCAACGAAGTCAACAAGTCAACAAAAGTCAAGAATTCAACTCAACCATGGCACAAAAATTGTTAACTAATATTATTAATCATATTTCCTATTCTCATTAGGGTTTGGAAAAAGACAACAGTCAGCTGTGCATACACATCCGTACCATAACCTTAATGAGAATCCTCTACCTCTGTCTCAGTCAACTGTGCATACACACCCGCATCCGTGATCCGGGGAACACGAATACAATGAGATAAAACTAACCCCAAAACATATACTAGGATCTGGCTTAAACCAAAGCCCACTAGTAATAACTGTCCGGACACCAAACGTGCACAAGTGCACGGATGTGAACGAACCACGTCGCAAAACCATGCGACCTCTACTCAGTTTTGCCCAAAGGAGAATAACCCTCAGTGTGGGACTCTAAAGACTCGACACCACGCTGGCAGTGGGTTTAACTACAGACCGCAAGCGGCACTAGCTGTACGTAACGGTCCCCAGGTAGATGCCGATAAGAAGACTGATGAGGTGATCCCATCCGAACTCCTACTGAGCCTGTATGTGACAGTCTCCGTACAGTCCGGTCTGTTTGTCTGAGAGTATAACATGGCGGGCCTAGGGGGGCGGTAAACGTCAGTCCCCTAATAGCTGTACAAGTCGTGTCGGAGTGTAGCCCAAAACACCCTGAGAATCTACTGGAAAACCTACCAGCAATTCTCGCTTGCCCTGGCCAGGGACTTTGTGTAATGGCTCTCTTAGACACAGCGCGATATCAACCCCCAATACCGGGAGAGACGAATCCTGTTTAACTGTCACTGCCTCCAAGTGCTTCGGGACTGCACCCAACTACAACCTGTTTGCACGACTTAGTAGAGCCGTGGTAGGGTAGTAATCTAAGAACAGTGGGAATACACTCGAGGCAGAGTGACAGTGTCAAGTCAGCGGACTAAGCTGTACTCATGTCACCTGGGAACTGTTAATTGACGATAGCTATAATACCAACCAACAGTTCCCGACGAGTCCTATCCAGTGTACTCATAACCTAACGAGCACCTGCATACTATCTCCAGTACGACGTACTGATGGCTGTGGGACAGACCATCTCCCCTGCTGGGAAGAGAAGCGTATGCACTAGTCTACTCTCGAGTATCGATGCCCTGTCTCGATAATCCTACGACTAGGGAACAAAATAAGGATGTGCTTATAGACTACCCAGCCCCCACTAGTGTGATCGCCATCACAACGCCGGTAGTCAAGCAAAGATCCTAAGGGCTCTACCAATATGTTTTTAGCGATATGTTAAAAGAAACATATACACATATTAAGATAGAAACAAACCAAGTAGCATACTACTATATCGAGCAAGACTGTCGTAAAACCATATATATATCCCAAGCCTCCAAAATGTATTATACAAACCAGTACTATACAATAATGGCCTCTAGAGCATACATATCTAACAAGCAAAACATCCCTGAAATACCAGATTACATGTGTTATACACTAAAACCGGCATTTTGTTAGGGAAATTGACTGTCTATCATGGCATCGCATCATCCTTGTATTGCGCAACACTTGTTTCGAAGTCTGTGCGGGAAATTCCAGGAACCGAGCCAAAATTGTCAAAGTGTTGATCAAAAGATGCGCCAAGTCTAAGCTTTTTTATCTGGCATTTATAGAGAAAGAAATATAAAATTCAACATATCATGAAAAGACCATAATGTCCAGAGGAAGCAACACACAGAAAATCACATCCAGAAGGCCTCACGTGACCGCGGATCCGCGGCCAGAGCAGGCACGTGCCGCGGGTCCGCGGCTGTCTGATGACGTCAGCAACTTAAGTTTTCCCCATGTGCTTAATTGTAATGGCCAAGCTTCCAGAAGACTCCAAATTGTACACGTGGCTTCATCTAGAAGGCTCGGCCTAACAAACCATTTCTAGAAGCATCCCTCCAACTAACTTCTTCTAGAAGCCTCTCCCTATAACAAACTTTTGGAGGGAAATTCAAATTTTGAATTCTAGATCTAGGGTTGTGAGTTCTATAAAAAGGAGCCTAGATCTAAAGGTTGAGGTTGTTCATTAATCTCTAATCTACACCATTTCTAATACAAGTTGAGTGACACAACTTGTAACCCTAAATCTAAAATCCAAAGCCAAATTCAAGATCCCGAGTACCATTCAAGCGAGAAGCCTTCAACCTTTTAGGAGCGGAGCCGATCTTCAATCGAGCAAGTGATCCAAGCCGATCCGCGACTCAAGGAGACGAGCGTAGCCAAATCAACTATCAAGTTCTTCCTCTTGTAGTTCTTGAGCGATTTGTAACGGAATTGTTGATAAATAAAAGGTGAAATTCTTTAATCTTGCTATCTTTAAATTCTTGCATCATGATTCGATCTCAATTTGTGATGGTGGTTCTTGTTGTGATGTTTGAGTAAAAATCCGCTCGTAAAGGAATCGAGACGATCAATAGAATGATGATGTAACAAATCTTAAAACGATTCTTAAGTCCTACGAGTTTGTAAACCCTAGCAAATTGAAGAATCGACAACCTAGTTTCGTTGCCATGCTTTCTTGATTTTGATCGCTCGAAATTAGGGATCCACGATTGATTCTTGAATTTACTAGAGGCTAGAATGTGAATGATATCGACGAAGGAACAAGGGATAGATGATGAAACCCTAGTTTCACAAGAAATCCCTAATTCTCGTTGATCATCATCGATCTAGTATCAATTCATCGATGGATAAGAATACGTAATCGCTAGATTTCATCACATCTATAGATCCGATCGATTCCTGCGAGCCTCGGTTCAATTCTTGATATTTGGTTTGGAAATCATCAAATTCTCAATTCATGATTTTAATGCTTTCTTAGATCTAGATTTTTCTAATTCTTGAAATTCAATTTACAAATCATGAATTGTTTGTTTTCTTTTCTTTAAAGTTTCAACTCATCTAAATCGAAACACGAACAATTACACTTTCCCTGTGGACGATCCGCACTTACTAATGTGCTACATTGGACACCGTTATTGATTGCGATCAAAATATTTTTGGTTGTGATTTCTATACATTTTTCCAACTACAAAATCCGAAATCGAATCAATCACAATGCATTATCACTTCAATTGGATTTATCTTGATATAATTTCTGAGCTAAACATTATCTAACCCTTTTCCACATACACCCTCGACATTTTCCCCCTTAATTTACACGAAGACCCCTCACTACCTATGTTATTATAAAAACTCCATTTTGTTAAAATAAAGCTAAATTTATCACTAAAACCCTTGTAATTGGTTAATGTTGCATACTAAAATTTCAATTTAATTTGTTTCACATACTACTTATGAAAATGTCCTATTTTGTCTTAATAACTTTTTAAATTGGTATTTTATTATTTAATTGATTAATTTTCTTTATTTCTAAATTTTCAAAATGTTACAATATTCCTCCTTAAGAAAATTCGGTACCCGAATTTAAAACTAAACTAGACGTACCTTCAAAAAGATATGGACATTTCTTTCGCATCGCATCCTCGGTCTCCCAAGTAATCTCCTCGCAATTCGTTCCTCGCCAAAGAACCTTTATGTAAGTCGATGTGCAACACCCCACGACTTGCGGGGAGGCGGAAATATGAAAAACGATCTTGTTCTTTGCTTAAACATCGACTAACCGCATGAATCGAAGCTAAACGATAACTAACACGAAGCATAGAAGTTCTATACTACTATGCTTAGGGATTATACCTAACGAATCATATCCTTCGTCTTTGCGAACTCCTCCTCCTCCTCGGTCTTCTCGAAGTAGTAGACGATCCACCCGAGAGCTATACTCCAAGCTTAGCCTCTAAACTTGAGGCAACTAACCTTCTTTAAGTGCTAATAAAAGAAGCTAGGTGATATAGAGTGAGGGTTATGGTTTAATTAGTCTAACTAATCCTTGTACTCAACACATTAGAGGGGAGGATTAGGGTTTGAAGAGGGAGAGCTTGAGGAGAGAGAAGGTGGGAATAATAATGAAGTGAGAATAATGAGTTATGATAATATATATCAAGCATTTCTTTTTATCAAGAAAAGAATATAAATGAATTTAACAACCATGCTTGATAATATCTAGTGATGATTCACTCCATGAGTCATTAAGCATTTATCATGCATTAATGACATGGATGAATCATCTATATGACTCACTAATCACATTCATTGTATATGCCACCTAAACCTCCTTAGTCACCACCTTCTAGAAGCTTCTCGCGCAATTACGAGAACGCCCCTCCTTTCCGCAAAAATACGGAAAAACTTTAGACTGTATAAATCCAATAACCGGATACCAGTAACTGGCTTAAACCAAAGCCAACTGGTAAAAACTGTCCGAAAGTCGTACGCGCGTAAACGCCCGTATGCGTCCGAACCCTTGTCGTAAAACCATACGACCTCTATATCGTTTCTCCCGGAGTAGGGAAACTCTCTGTGTGGGACTCTAGAGACTCGACTACTACGCTGGCAGTGGGTTTAACCACAGACCGCAAGCGGCACTAGCTGTACGTAACGGTCCCCAGGTAGATGTCGATAAGAAGGCCGATGAGGAAACCCATCCGAACTCCTACTGAGCCTGCTGTGACAATCTCCATACAGTCCGGTCCGTTCGTCCAAGACTTTCGCATATCGGGCCTAGGGGGCGGCAAGCGTCAGTCCCCTAATAGCGGTATAAGTCGTTTTGGAGGGAAGCCCATTACACCCTGAGAAACTACTGGAACCTACCAGCAAATCTCGCTTGCCCTGGCCAGGGACTTTGCGTAATGGCTCTCTGACACAGCACGATATCAACCCCCAATACCGGGAGAGACGAATCCTGTCTAACCGCCACTGTCTCCAAGTGCTCGGGACTGCACCCAACTGCTACCTGTTTGCACGACTCCTTTGAGCCGTGGTAGGGTAGCAATCTAAGAACAGTGGGACACACTCGAGGTGAAGTAGCAGTGTCAAGTCTGCGGACTATGCTGTACTCATGTCACCTGGGAACTGTCCACTGACGACAGGTATAAAACCAACCGACAGTTCCCTGTGAGTCCTGTCCGGTGTACCCGTAACCTAATGAGCACCTGCATACTATCTCCAGTAGACGTACTGACGGCTGTGGGACAGACCATCTCCCCAACTGGGATGAGAAGCGTACACACTAGTCTACTCCGGAGTATCGATGCCCTGTCTCGATAATCCAACGACTAGGGACCTGAATAAGGATGTGCTTGTAGACTACCCAGCCTCCACTAGTGTGACTGCCATCACAACGCTGGTAGTCAAGCAAGAACCTAAGAGCTCTATCAATACGTAAACTCACATATTAAGATAGAAAAACCAAGTAGCATACTACCATGTTTAGCAAGACTGTTATATACATGTAAATATCCCAAGCTTCCATTAAGTAATATACAAACTAGTATGATACAGTAATGGCCTTCTAGGGCATAAACACTAACAATCTCCCACTTGCACTAGGTCCATGTACTGGCGTATCGAAGACCGATGATCTCGAGTAGTCTCTCGAACTGAATCTGAGGTAGGGACTTAGTGAATGGATCAGCAATGTTATCCTCTGTATTTACTCTCTTTACCTCGATATCCCGGCGATCTACGATCTCCCTGATCAGGTGATACCGCCTTAAGATGTGTCTGGACTTCTGATGGGACCTGGGTTCTTTCGCTAAAGCTATAGCGCCGTTGTTGTCGCAATACAGAGGTATTGGACCAACACTGGTAGGAACCACCTGAAGTTCTGTGAGGAACTTCTTCATCCAGACAGCTTCTTTTGCGGCATCGCAAGCAGCTATGTACTCCGCTTCTATCGTTAAGTCAGCAACGGTGTCCTGCTTGGAACTCTTCCAACAGACCGCCCCTCCATTGAGGGTAAAGACATAACCCGACATGGACTTGGAGTCATCCTTGTCACTCTGGAAGCCGGAATCAGCATAGGCCTCCATCTTGAGGTCCTTTCCGCCGTAAACCAAGAACATCTCCTTTGTCCTTCTTAGGTACTTGAGAATGTTCTTTACTGCTATCCAGTGATTCTCCCCTGGGTTTGCCTGATACCGGCTTACAACGCTCAATGCGTATGCTACATCTGGTCTGGTACATAACATCGCATACATTATAGAGCCTACCGCAGAAGCGTAGGGTATAATCGACATGCGTTCCCTTTCCAAATCAGTCTTGGGAGACATCTCTTTGGAGAGGGTGATTCCGTGACAAGCCGGTAGGTTACCGCGCTTTGAATCTTCCATACTGAATCTTTTCAATATGGTGTCTATGTACCTGGACTGTGAAAGTCCCAACATCCTCTTTGATCTATCACGATAGATCTGGATCCCCAGAATGTAGGTGGCATCACCTAGGTCCTTCATGGAGAATTTCTGTGACAAGAATCTTTTGACTGACTGTAGCATAGGAATATCATTTCCTATTAGGAGAATGTCATCCACGTACAAGACGAGGAATACAACAACTCTCCCTACAATCTTACTGTATATGCATGGTTCATCTGGATTTTTGATAAAGTCGAATTCTTTGACAGTATCATCAAAACAGATGTTCCAACTCCGCGATGCCTGCTTTAGTCCATAAATGGATTTAAGCAGCTTGCATACTTTACCGCTGCTCCCACTCTGAATGAATCCCTCTGGCTGATCCATATAGACGCTCTCTTCTAAATTTCCATTTAGAAAGGCCGTCTTTACGTCCATCTGCCAGATTTCATAATCGTGGAAGGCAGCAATAGCAAGAAGGACCCGAATGGATTTCAGCATAGCCACTGGAGAAAAGGTTTCGTCATAGTCCAAACCAGGTCTTTGACGGAAACCCTTTGCAACAAGTCTAGCCTTATAGGTTTCAACCTGTCCATCTACACCAATCTTCTTTCTGAAGATCCACTTGCATCCTGCGGGTTTCACCCCATCTGGAGCAGTGTCCAAAGTCCATACTTTGTTAGTGTACATGGACTCCATTTCGGTCCGCATTGCATCCAACCATTTTACCGAGTCACCGCTCTGAATGGCTTGCTGGAAGCTAGTAGGGTCGTCATTATCAATGACGCAATCTTCTCTATCCCCGTCTATGAGAAAACCGTAGTATCTCTCGGGCGGATGAGACTGCCTACTACTTCTGCGGATAGGCGCTGGTATGTCCCTTTCTTCTGAAACTTCTTGTTCCACCAAACTTTCAGTAACAGCTTGTGGTTCTGGAATTTCTTCCAGTTCTACTGCGCTCCCACTCTTCTGATTTTCTAAAAATTCAGTTTCTAAGAAGCGGGCATGACGAGAAACAAAAACCTTTAATTTGTTCCTCTGCGTAGTAGAAGCAATATCCCATTGAATTATTTGGATATCCCACAAACTTACACTCTACTGAGCGTGCCTCGAGCTTGTCCGGATGCTGCTTTTTTACAAAAGCTGGACATCCCCATGTCTTCAGGTACTGAAGATAGGGTTTCTTCCCACTCCACATCCGATATGGCGTGGTAGGCACAGTCTTGGTTGGAACCTTGTTCAAAAGATACGCCGCTGATTCTAGTGCAGAACCCCAGAATGATCGCGGTAACTCAGCCTTACTCATCATGGAACGAACCATATCTAATAGGGTTCGATTCCTCCTTTCCGATACACCGTTGTGTTGTGGTGTGTATGGAGGAGTAAGCTGAGAGAGAATTCCTTTCTCTTTTAAGTAACCCAGGAACTCGGCACTTAAGTATTCACCACCTCGATCAGATCTCAGTGTCTTAATACTTTTGCCTGTTTGGTTTTCCACTTCATTCTTGTATTCTTGGAATTTCTCAAAGGCCTCGGATTTATGCTTCATCAAGAATATATGTCCATACCTAGAGAAATCATCCATAAAAGTAATGAAGTAGGAATAACCACCTCGCGCATGTGTAGACATCGGACCGCACACGTCACTGTGTACGAGTCCTAAGAGCTCGCTCGCTCTTACTCCGTGTCCAGAAAATGGAGTCTTTGTCATCTTTCCCATGAGACAAGATTCACAAGTGGCATAAGATTGATATTCGAACGGATTCAAATATCCTTCTCTATGTAACTTCGTTGATCGTGTTTCATTGATGTGACCTAGTCTACAATGCCATAAGAAAGCCTGATTCATTTCTGGAGACTTTCTTTTAAGTGTGTTCTGGACATTGAAAACCTGAGCTTGATTTAATACGTATATACCGCCATCTAATGTACCGGACCCAATCAGAACTTGATTTAGGTGGATGTGAACTACATCGCTTACGAATGTAAAGTCATATCCCTCTCTTGAAAGTGAGGACACTGATATGATATTACAAGTCAAACTAGGTACATACAGACAGTTACGTAGAATCAATATCTGCCCACTTGTTAAACCTAGGCGTTATTCTCCCACGGATTCAGCGTCCATGCTCATTCCGTTTGCAACTCTGAGAGACAAATCACCTATCCATATAACTTTACGGTTTCTCAAAGCATGTAACGAATTACAGATATGAGATCCTGCTCCGGTATCTAGTACCCAGGAAGTAGAGTTAATTGACAAACAGTTCTCAATTACAAACACACTTGAGGCTGAAGCCACAACATGCTTCGTATCCTGGCTACTGGCTTCCAAAGCCCTACAATCCTTCTGCCAATGTCCATTCCCACAACAATAGGAATATCCCTCCTTACCTATACCAAGTCCCGAAACTTTTTCTCTTCCCTTTCCTCCTACTTTGCTGACACCGTATATCGGCTTTGTAGAGGTCTTCTTCTTTTCACCCTTTGCTTTCGCCTTGGATGAAGAAGAAGAAGGTCCCCTATTAAGCAGAGCTTGTGTCTCCCTGGTTTCTTTCAGGGTGTAAGTAGAGGGTAGGGACTGTGGAAATAAGTTAGTATATGACCTGTTTCCCAACGTGGTCTCCAGGTCCTTGAGCTCATCAATATAGCTAGTCATCGTAAGGACGTCGTCCCTTACAGATGACCCGTCAGCCGACCTCGCTTGAATCAATTCGTTCGAGGCCTCATATCTTGCGATATGAGATTGCTCTCCATATAAATCTTTGTTATGGAGAAAGATGGAAATAGAGTCCATCTTCTCGTGCTGCTTCTGGTATATACCATCAACTGAAGCCAACACGAGGCACTTGGCTTTCGCTTTATTCTTTTCCTTTGTCTGACAGATATCCATATCCGCGACGGTGGAAACTAGACCTGGGACGGTGGGATCTTGAGTAATTATAGGATGGTCCAGCTTGTCATAGGCAATGGTCATCTGGACAGACCTTTGCCAGTCATATAAGTTAGATTCAGTCAACTTGTTATCTAGATGTAACCTAGTCATGGTCACAAGGTCGCTGCAATGAGAAAGAGAGAAGAAAACACTTTAGCATGATGCTCTTGCAAGTTTAGATTGGTTTTTAATTTATCTAAACTCGATGGCTCCCACTGTTTTTCGAATCCTTCCTCAAACCATAAAAGAAGAATTAGCCAGGACTATTCTCACTGTACAATTCTTGCTTAACCGTTCAGCCAGGCTAGTGTCGATACTTCGAGGGAGGTTTTCCAACGCTTTCGCGAAGTTCCTTAATTAAATAACCTCTTTTCTCTTGGGGCGTAACCCCGCTGACACCTTTCTGGACACCTACTTGGTTTATTACATTGATCGTTAAGTGACGAATATCCTGATAAGTAGCATATACTCTTAGGAGGATCAGGATCCAAATATCATCGTATGATAATGTTGAAGGAATCCTACCAACATTCATCAAACTCCAAATGGTACGCATCTCTTTGCAAATTTCAGTTTCTTTAGAAATTCCCGATATTTATTTTTGCCCCATGTTCTTATGACCTTGACGAAAGCCAACAAATCATAAAACACATGTCAAGTTTTGCCCATCATTATCTTGTTAATTTGAACCCACCCGTATATACCCTTGAAGAAAGCCAACAAGGTTATACGACTGTCCCAAACCAACTCATCTATCTATGCAACAAATGAATACCCCAGCAGCTACCAAACACTATCCCTTGACGAAAGCCAACAAGCACAGCTTGAATACTACTGACCATCCATAAGAAATGACGGAGGGCTACGACTGGTTTTGGCGAAACCGTGAACGTAGTGAACTTGATATAATCGAAGGAACCTGATAGCTTTTAAAAGGAGTGGTTAAAGCTCCGCATTTAAAAAATATCTGTTTTAAAATTAACCGAGTGGTTTCTTTTAAATTGTTCCAACGATTAAAACTTTGGTTTATTTTCTTTGCATTATAGATAATGCGTCCCATCATTAACCTATCATTGCAGAGAACAACGAAAATATGACGTCCTCTTATGCCATCCGCATTCGCCACTGGGTCCCGTCATTACTCGTTAGGTTACTTAACTAACGACAGAGCGGGGACTGGGCTAGCGCAGGTGTAAAACATAAGTGACGTCTAAAATAGCTATCATAAATATATATATTTTACATTCGTCTGACGCAATGATATTCATTCCAGATCACAGATGAACTTAATTGGATTTGCAAGCAATCCGTGTTTGTTTTCAGCCTGCAACAAAAGACGGATTACACAGTTGTGATGAATAGCCATTACCCCACCCAAGACCCCTACGGGTGCGGCAAACTACCCGCCCGGCAGTTTGTGCACCCCTCCTTGGGTCTGTCCTAGGAGCAAAAACAGTAAAATGAAATAATACAACGGTGGGTACAACCGCAACCTGGATGTGCCCCGCAAAATAATATTACAACAAGTTACATTTACATCAAATGAATTAAATAATAACCCATCACATAACCCCGGCTATACATCACAACAGTCCAACACAGTTCATATGCACAAACAGATAAAATCCATTTCAGAAATGTGCAACCCCCTGCCAACCGACATACTAGCAGTTAGGGGAGGTTTACGAACACATTATTCAAACACAGATATAATCCAACAAGCAAATACTGTATAATTTCGATCGATTAAACACTTTTAATTTTGCTCCAATACTTCACTGTAAATCTGAAACCTGAGCAAAAATTAAAACTTCCAGAAAATACCAAATATTACATAGAAGCAACACAGGAAAATTGGGTTCCTGAATCACCAACTCGGCGGCGGAAGCGCGGCGGATCGGTGGGATCCGCCGCGGTTCCGCGGCGCTTTAGGCGATTCAGGGGCCCAAATTTCTTGGGTGTTCTTCTACTGTCATTTCAAGCTTTCTGAACTTCCCTGAAAAAATTTTGGACTTCATTTAAAAAACGACAGAAACTTGTGATTTCGGGCTTTTCCGGTTTTGTTTTTTCCGTTCGAAATTCATACAAATTTGCAAGCAAGTTATTTATTGTTTAGCGAGGCTTTGATACCACTGTAAGTCGATGTGCAACACCCCACGACTTGCGGGGAGGCGGAAATATGAAAAACGATCTTGTTCTTTGCTTAAACATCGACTAACCGCATGAATCGAAGCTAAACGATAACTAACATGAAACATAGAAGTTCTATACTACTATGCTTAAGGATTATGCCTAACGAATCGTGTCCTTCGTCTTTGCGAACTCCTCCTCCTCCTCGTCCTTCTCGAAGTAGTAGACGATCCACCCGAGAGCTTTACTCCAAGCTTAGCCTCTAAACTTGAGGCAACTAACCTTCTTTAAGTGCTAATCAAAGAAGCTAGGTGATATAGAGTGAGGGTTATGGTTTAATTAGTCTAACTAATCCTTGTACTCAACACATGAGAGGGGAGGATTAGGGTTTGAAGAGGGAGAGCTTGAGGAGAGAGAAGGTGGGAATAATAATGAAGTGAGAATAATGAGTTATGATAATATATATCAAGCATTTCTTTTTATCAAGAAAAGAATATAAATGAATTTAACAACCATGCTTGATAATATCTAGTGATGATTCACTCCTTGAGTCATTAAGCATTTATCATGCATTAATGACATGGATGAATCATCCATATGACTCGCTAATCACATTCATTGTATTTGCGACCTAAACATCCTTAGTCACCACCTTCTAGAAGCTTCTCGCGCAATTACGAGAACGCCCCTCCTTTCCGCAAAAATACGGAATAACTTTAGACTGTATAAATCCAATAACCGGATACCAGTAACCGGCTTAAACCAAAGCTGACTGGTAAAAACTGTCCGAAAGTTGTACGCGCGTAAACGCACGTATGCGTCCGAACCCTTGTCGTAAAACCATACGACCTCTATATCGTTTCGCCCGGAGTAGGGAAACTCTCTGTGTGGGACTCTAGAGACTCGACTACTATGCTGGCAGTGGGTTTAACCACAGACCGCAAGCGGCACTAGCTGTACGTAACGGTCCCCAGGTAGATGTCGATAAGAAGGCCGATGAGGAAACCCATCCAAACTCCTACTGAGCCTGCTGTGACAATCTCCATACAGTCCGGTCCGTTCGTCCAAGACTATCGCATATCGGGCCTAGGGGGCGGCAAGCGTCAGTCCCCTAATAGCGGTATAAGTCGTGTCGGAGGGAAGCCCATTACACCCTGAGAAACTACTGGAACCTACCAGCAAATCTCGCTTGCCCTGGCCAGGGACTTTGCGTAATGGCTCTTCGACACAGCGCGATATCAACCCCCAATACCGGGAGAGACGAATCCTGTCTAACCGCCACTGCCTCCAAGTGCTCGGGACTGCACCCAACTGCTACCTGTTTGCACGACTCCTTTGAGCCGTGGTAGGGTAGCAATCTAAGAACAGTAGGACACACTCGAGGCGAAGTAGCAGTGTCAAGTCTGCGGACTATGCTGTACTCATGTCACCTGGGAACTGTCCACTGACGACTGGTATAAAACCAACCGACAGTTCCCTGTGAGTCCTGTCCGGTGTACCCGTAACATAACGAGCACCTGCATAGTATCTCCAGTACGACGTACTGACGGCTGTGGGACAGACCATCTCCCCAACTGGTATGAGAAGCGTACACACTCGTCTACTCCGGAGTATCGATGCCCTGTCTCAATAATCCAATGACTAGGGACCTGAATAAGGATGTGCTTGTAGACTACCCAGCCCCCACTAGTGTGACTGCCATCACAACGCTGGTAGTCAAGAAAGATCCTAAGAGCTCTATCAATACGTATACTCACATATTAAGATAGAAAAACCAAGTAGCATACTACCATGTTTAACAAGACTGTTATATACATGTGAATATCCCAAGCTTCCATTAAGTAATATACAAACTAGTATGATATAGTAATGGACTTCTAGGGCATAAACACTAACACTTTACAGATGGAAATACCCTTGATCTTAGTTTCTTTGCCTGCCGGTCAAGAATTGCTACTGGCGGCACTGCGTAAGATAAATCCGGCTCAAGCTATATAGTCTGATGCTGGATCGCGTGAGAAGGATCGTGAAGATACTTGCGAAGCATAGACACATGAAACACCGGATGCACATCGGGAAAACTTGGTCGAAGTGCTAAACGATAAGCTACAGCACCCACTCTCTCCAGAATCTCATAAGGTCCGACATATCTGGGGCTGAGCTTCCCCTTTTTGCCCGAAACACATCACATCTTTCATCGGAGATACACGAAGAAACACATGATCTCCCACCTGAAACTCGAGTCTACGACGTCGTCGATCTGCATATAATTTCTGTCTGCACTGGGCCGCTCTCATTCTATCCTATATCAACTGAATCTTTTCCATAGTCTCATGTACTATCTGCGGTCCCAAAATGCTACTCTCGCTCAGTTCCGTCTAGCAAACGGGTGATCGACATTTCCTCCCATACAAAACTTCAAAGGGTGCCATTTGGATCGTCTCCTGAAAATTGTTGTTGTATGAGAATTCTATCAAAGGTAAGTGGCGATCCCAACTACCACCGAAATCAAGGCTGCAAGCTCTAAGCATATCCTCTATAGTCTGAATGGTCCTCTCTGACTGGCCATCTGTCTGTGGTTGAAAAGCTGTATTAAAACTCAATCGTGTTCCAAGAGCTTCTTGAGGTTTCTACCACATCCTGCTGGTAAACTGGGTACCCCTAGCGGATACTATACATGTCAGATCTCCATGCAATCGTACAATCTCGTCGATATAAATCAGAGCTTACTGCGCAAACCCATACGTCGTCTTCACCGGAAAAAAGTGAGCTGCCTTTGTCAAACTATCTACAATCACACAGATGGAATCGTACCCTCTGCTAGTCCTGGGTAGACCCACAACGAAATCCATGGAAATCTTTTCCTATTTCCACTCCGGAATGGGCAAAGGCTGCAACTCTCCTGCTGGCCTCTAGTGCGCGGCCTTGACTTGCTGACAAGTCAAGCATTTCGAAACAAACTCCGAAACATCCCTCTTCATTCCATCCAACGAATAAACATCCTTCAAGCCATGATACATCTTGGTGGAACCATGATGGAGACTGTATGCTGATCGATAGGCCTCCTCTAAGATCTCACGTCTCAGTTCATTCGAATATGGCACACAAAGACGAGTCCCAAAACGTAATACTCCATGGTCATCTATCACGAACTCCGACTTCCTGCCCTGCCTAACCTGATCCATAATCTCCGTTATGCGAGCATCTGAGGGCTGTGTCTCTCGAATACGATCCAATAACCGAGGACGGGTGCGAACATGTGTTAACTGTCCTCCTGTCGATGTGAACTCAAACTGTACACGGCTATCACATAGAATCTTCCAGTCTGTAGAAGACTGTCTCTGTAAGGTGCACACATGAGATAAGCTACCTCCAGGCCTCCGACTCAAAGCATCTGCTACAACATTCGGCTTGCCTGGATGATACAAGATCTCACAATCGTAATCCTTCACGAGATCCATCCATCTACGCTGCCTTAGATTCAGATCCCTTTGCTGACAAATATACTTCAAGTTATTATGATCTGTAAAAATCTGGCACGACTCTCCATACAAGTAATGCCTCTAAATCTTCAGTGCGAAAACTACAGCAGCCATCTCCAAATCATGAGTGGGGTAGTTCTGCTCGTGCCTCTTCAGCTGTCGAGAAGCATAAGCTACAACCCTGCCATACTACATCAACACACAGCCTAAACCGACTCGAGAAGTATCATAATACACAACAAAACCACCAGACCCAGAAGGTAAAGATAAGACTGGTGCAGTTGTCAAGCGAGTCTTCAACTGCTGGAAACTTTGCTCACATGCATGTGTCCAAAGAAATGGAACTTCCTTCCTAGTCAATCCGGTCAACGATGCAGCGATCCGAGAAAAATCCTGCACAAAGCGTCGGTAATAACCCGCCAGACCCAAGAAATCTACAATATCCAGCCAGAAAGAACACTTGGAGAATTTAGCGAACAGCTGATGCTCCTTCAAGGTCTGCAACGTGATGCGCAAATGCTGCTCGTGCTCCTCCGACTCCGGGAATAAACAAGAATATCATCAATGAATACTATAATGAACTTATCAAGGAATGGCCTGAAGATACGGTTCATCATATCCATGAAAGCTGCTAGGGCGTTGGTGGGTCCGAACGACATCACCAGAAACTCGTAATGCCCATATAATGTGCGAGAAGCAGTCTTCGGAATGTCATACTTCCGAAACCTCAACTGGTGATACCCTGACCGCAAATCAATCTTTGAGAAGTAGCCAGCTCCCTGCAGCTGATCGAACAAATCATCGATACGAGGTAATGGATACCTATTTCGCACAGTAACTCGATTCAGCTTCCTGCAGTCGATGCACAGTCGCATACTACCGTCCTTCCTCTTAACAAATAAAACAGGTGCTCCCCACGGCGATACACTCGGATGAACAAGTCCTCTATCTAACAACTCATGCAACGGGCTTTTGAGTTCCTTCAACTCCGTCGGGGCCATCCAGTAAGGTGGTATAGAAATAGGCCCCGCACCCGGAATCAAGTCAGTGCAAAATTCGATGTCGCGATCGGGCGGTAATCCTGGTCATTCAGTAGGAAACACATCCGGAAATTCTCGTGAGATCGGAATCTGGTCCAACGGGACTTCAGTGACTCCTAAGTCCAGAACAAATGTTAAGAACCCATGACAACTCTACTTCAAGAGTCGTCCCGCACAAAGAGCAGAAACCATGTTGGCAGGAATTACATTACAGTCTCCATGCACAACAAAGATCGGTTTACCTGGAAAACAAAATCTGACCACTTTCCCCCGACAATATACATAAGCATGACAAGCGGCCAACCAATCCATACCAAGAAGTATATCAAAATCTAACATATCCAGGAGAATCAGATCAACTAAAGAATCCCTATCACCAAGGCATACTAAACGTGACCTGAATACATCGAGCTATAAAAGAATCTCCTACAGGAGTAATTAAAACTAGCGGTAATTCTAACAACGACAACCCTCTTACCAGAGAAAGTGCAAAGTGTGCAAATACGTATGAATGCGTAGAAACAGAATCAATTAGAATATGCGCGTTTAAGGAACATACTAAAAGATTACATGTTACGACTACATTGAATGTCTGGGCATCCTGTGGAGTCAAGTAAAGACCTGAGCCTGGTCCCTACTAGCATCCTGACATCCTTCCTTAGAGTCTAAAATTCCTAGCAAAATGCCCTGGACGTCCACAACTAAAACAGGTAGATGGGGGCTTCTGCTCAACGGGGTACGAACTGAACATCTAAGCCTGAGTCCTATCTTGACCAAAACTATGGCCTGGAATGAATCTGCCTCGACCTCCTCGTCCTTTCGAATTACGACCGTCACGACCACGGCCTCTATGGGCGTTGATCTGGAGTGGAAAAACAATGGGTGTAGGAGGTAATGTGCTCGGAGGAAGTGGTGAAGGTGGTGAAGTCACATGTGAGACCGATGCCTCACCCTGTCGCCTCACGGGACAATCCCTAATAAAGTGATACGGACACCCAGACCTGAAACATCTTTGCACGGGCCGCTGAACATATGGGTATAAGTGATAAAACTGATCTATACAGAATCTACCACAGCCTCTATGAGCACGTGCTGGTGCTGATGTATTATTACGAATTTGCCTTGGTCTCTGAACACCCATACATAGAGTAGTGGTCGATCTCCGTGCTCGACTAATCTATAGCAAGGATCCGATCATTCAGTGCAACTCTTGAACACTTGTCTCCATCCTAGCTATACGATTAAAATAGGGTGTATCAATCGGTTCATGAAAGATAGGCGTACTGCCCAGGTCTGTCCCCGTTTCAGACGAGCCCGCTCCAATCTCATCTCGAACAGCGGTACTCTGAGTCCCCGTAGTCGTTAATGACATAGCGGCTGGAGTAAGAAACAGGATTGATAAGGACATTGCAATCGAATCACAAGATACATGGAATTATGGAAAGAAGTACGAACAAACCTCTCCTAAGGTTACTTACGCTGAGTATCGTAGCGTAAATATGCCGCAGAACATACGTACAGTATTGCACTCATCCTAATTCACCTACTCCATCAAACCAAAGGTCATCCTACGTAATGAACTCAAGTCGACTTACCTTAACTCATTACTCGATTCCGTAAGGTTAATCCTAAGCTCTGATACCAATTTTGTCACGACCCAAAGTTTGGATATGACCGGCACTTAGATTGTATAATATCTAAAGCTATCTACACAACCTGAGTAAGCCAAAAACCAAGATCAAAAACCCTTTTTGCGGAACTTTAGGAAAATTTAGTTTCTAAGTAAAAATCGCAGTTTTAAGTATTTAAGATTTTAACCGTAACTTCCTATTGAAATAATAATAAAAGAAAGTATAAAGTGTTTAATTTGGTTACATCCCTGGTTGGGATCAACAATGTCAACAGCGGAAATAAATATACAACTTTATATGACATCAATAAGAATCTCAGACATAAGTAAAAGAAATATCATTTAACATAACTAAACGATCTCATCTGCCAAATAATATACATACAACCACCTCTCGTTCTAAGTCATAATACAGGGTCTGATCGAGATATTCTAGATTCAATATACAATACCAAAAGAGAAGGTTACTACATAGGTAACCCACCTACCAAAAGATGTGATAAAAGCAGATAAGTGGATATGCACTGCGATAACCGTCCACTCTACCCCTGCAAGGAACTGTGGCACAACGGGGGTGCATTGCCGACTCAGTGAATAGAACTAACATATAACGGCTGATAATGAAAATATGACGAACTATAACTAACTGCAATGTGGATAAGTATGATGCATGATAGTATGTGGAAAACATGAATTTGTACTACTAATCATATAAACCCAAAAAGTGAAATCTCATCACATTTTCCAAATAAAGTTTATCTTTCCGTGTCCAACATCGACACAAATCTTCTGTTTCTCTCAGGCATCATTCCTCGAACGATCCTGTAATCAATAACACCGGTCGGTATCATCTAGATATCCGCCGTGTTCATAACTGTCTCCGGTATCGAGTGTCTCATTAGGCTCCCCGCCTAAGTACGGCTTTCCTGCCCCTCGGTCTCGACCGGGTCCCCCATGTATCCAAGTGTATGCCCACCGACTCAGTCTGTATATAATTGTAAATCCGTAACCGTATGACCCCCAACCTGGTCCGGAATAAAACCAAATCATAAAAATGACATCTCATGGTGGACGTGACACATAATCATGAAAATCACTGATTTTTCGTAATAGTACATGAATACATAAAACCATAAATCCTCAATAATACAAATGCCTCTTATATCAACTACTAATACTTGAATACGAAATATGATGTCATATATACTAATTACTACAACTATTGATACTTAAGGTATGATAAGAATCATTTTTAACAGAATAATTTCTAAGTGTGAAGTGACATGTTAATACCGACGAGGTGTGGTGTAACATGTAGATATGTGCATGTGCAGCATAACTCGTCGATAATGGTGCAGTGTTCTAACAAGTATTAATCATGGATGTATATATATAGATTTAAGAATGCATATGATAAATTTAACATACAAAAGCCAAACTTGTATTTAAACCTAACTACGGGCGTATCACGCCATTTTTACAAGATTCCCCGGTAGATGTTTAGTATACTCACCGGAATACGTCGTAAAGTACTCAGAAATCTCCAATCCTTTTCCTTTCCTTGCGGCCTCCGAAGTTCCCGTATTTGAATCTAACATCGAAATTTGCTTGTATAAGGAAACGACTAACTCCGATACAGCGAATATGAAAATTCAAGTTCTTACGTACTAGTTATATTACATACGACTATTTTAAACTATCAAACCCTTATAATAACTAGATTTTAAACCCTCGCTGTTTGCAACAGAAAACTTAAACACGTTACGAATTTGCCGTGTCGTATTTTAGAATTTTGATCTCTTTTCCGATATTAGTTCCCAGATTTTATATACAATTAAACTAACTTATTTAAACAATTCCAAAATATCCCAACACCTATCCAGAGACATACCCAAAAACCCAAAACACCAAACTCCTTTAAAAATCCGGCGACGCCGAAATTCTCCTATAGCTCGCCGGCCAAAATCCGAGCCCCTTGGTTCGTACTCCTAGGGTTTGTTCTAGGTCCAACATACAATATTTAGGCTTTGTTTGGTTAAGTTGATTTTTCTCTGAATAATAGTAGATTACTACAGTGCTATGTTTTACCAAAAATACGATATTCAATTTCTAAATTAAACCAGTTACAGAACTAAATCCTACAGTGTTTAAAGATATTACCTACAAAGGATTGCTGGAAGATCTCCCTCCAAGATGCACAAGCTTCTAGTTCCTATCTTGATAGTGAACTCCTTAACCTAGTTCTTCTTCTCTTCTCTCTTTTCTTTTATTTCTCTTTGTGAGTTCTAAGTGTCATCTTTCTTTTTCCTTTGAAATTTTCAGAGTTTTAATTTGATTAAATGATCTGAACACCTAATATACGGTCAAGGGAAAGGGTGAGGTGTAGGAAGAGGTGTCATCAAGCAAGGTGTGTCAATCTCATGCAAGGAGGAGGTGTTATGAAATGAAGTGTGCATGCAAGGAGGTGGTGGCAATGCATTATCACTTCAATTGGATTTATCTTGATATAATTTCTGTGCTAAACATTATCTAACCCTTTTCCACATACACCCTCAACATTTCCAACTTTACATTTTTTCCCCTAAATTTTACACAAAGACCCCTCACTACGTATGTTATTATAAAAATACCATTTTATTAAAATGAAGCTAAATTTATTACTAAAACCCTTGTAATTGATTAATGTTACATACTAAAAATTCAATTTAATTTGTTTCACATACTACTTATGAAAATGTCCTATTTTGTCTTAATAACTTTTTAAATTGGCATTTTATTATTTAATTGATTAATTTTCTTTATTTGTAAATTTTCAAAATGTTACACATGGTTTCCTTTCTTATTTTTCTCTTAACTCAACATAAAAAATATCTAGATATCTTGTTGCCATGGTTAAGGGTGAGTGTGACTCTCTCTTATATTTTATTATTCTCATTATTATTGAGATAACACACACATGAGCTCAAGGTAAGCCATTCTCCTCCTTCTTCCTCCTCCAAGCTCTCTAGCTTTTCAAAAGTGAGTGAAGAAATTTAAAAGGAAAGGGTTTTAAGTGAGATTACAACCCACATCACCAATCTTTATTAGTCTAGCCCACTAGTGTAGATTGTTTGCTTCACTTCCACCTAGATCAAGTGAAGCTTGGAGCTTGTGCCAAGGGACTCCGTGGTGGATCGTCGTGGACTTCGAAGGAATCAAGCGAACCCATCGAAACTACAAGTTGATCCAAGGAGTCAAGGAGGAAAGGTCTACAAAGGTTGTATTTCTCCCCTCTTAGTGTTAGACACTTGCTAGTTTATGAAACTTGCTTTTGTTACCCTAATACTGTAGTTAGATTCTAGGTTAGGTTAGGTTAGCTCCCTAAAAATTTAATGTAGCATGTTTGATGCTTGTCAAAACTTAGTGAAGGTGCTAAGCAAACCGACCATGTATGCTGATTGATCTCAAAAACTATCTATTAACCGCAATCAAGAACGGTGTCGCTTTGCAGCTAGCCGGTGAATACGGGTCGGTCCACAAGGATGTTGTGAATTTCCTAATCGCTCAAACGAGTTAATTCCGATGGGTGTTCGGATTGATTATTAAATCTAAAAACTAAATCTATCTATACTAAGATTATCTAGATCTAAATCTTCCTAGGGTTAGGTTTAGGAATGGTTTGGAAATGTAAATAAATCTCAACGCTTTCTATACCCAAATGAAGATCTATGAGGAGTTATGGTAATTATCAGTAAAGGGGATTAGATCCATTCGGGAAGGTGTTCCTTCCTTTAGGTTCTTGTCCTTCCTTTAGAGATCCTTATGCTAACCTCCATAGAAAACTCGCGCAATCGGGCCTTTATACTACGGTATCACCGCTACCTTGAGGGATAGGGTGCCGTAGGGAGCGGTGTGTGCGTGTATGCATGGAGTTCTATTGATAATATATAATGGGCAAGAAAGGAATGAGAGATCTCATCTCTCAAAAGCTTTCCCCAAAACTAACCCTAACAAGGAAGGAGACTACTCGCTCATTAGGGAATTTAAAAACATTTATCTAAGGCAGAGAATGAAAAATTAACTAGGGCAAGGAATTAAATTTATCTAGGGCAAGAATAGAAAATTAACCTAGGGCAGAAAATAAAGAACTTACAAAAATGATGCTTTCCAAAAGAATGCTGAAATTTATTAATGAAGGGAGGCATAAGAAATTACAATCTTTAGAGTTCCTATTTATAGAGAATAGGAAACCCTAGGTTACATTTGACCCGCATGTCTACAATTACATATTTGCCCTTATGAAGACCAGTCAACGCCGCCACTGCATTTTGGTAAAAACTAATTTGCATATGGGCCCTATATGGCCGCGGAACCGCGGCCCGAGGCCTGGTATGGCTGCGGTTCCGCGGCCAAACAATGGAGTTGGCCCATGTGACTTTATGGGCTGGCTCTGGTGCTTGTTATATTCTTATTTCTTTATATCTTTTCTCAGATTATTTTCTCCTTTTCTTCCAGATCTTTCCAGCGAACATTGTAGTGGACTTCTACCCGTTCGCTTTGTGTCGATGGCTTGAATCTTACTTTGTGAATTGTTCCTTATGTAGGCTTGATCAAGAGTCTTCTATTTATTGGTTAAAGTCCACCTTTTCATCGTCTTTTCATCGTTTTCACTGTTTTAGATCCAAGAACCTGTAACCTGTAACATGTACCAGACATGCGTCAAAAACACCTGTTTATTTATAAAAAGAATAAGAATGGGGAATATAATAATGCAATATTATAGTCTGAACAAATACCCCGAAACTTATCTTTTGCTCGTCCTCGAGCAAACTTATTTTTATTCACTAAAATAACCTAACCGCACTTTCGCAGGGAAACGCGATTGCACTGAGCACGTGCAACAAGCCGTTAAACCTCTAGGTGTCCCTAGTAGGAGGATTGTTGTCTCCTGAGGGTTTTCAGCGGATACTACCCACAAAATCCTATCAATTCGGCCCATTAACTTTAATTCTCCAATTAGGTCTTCTAACAAGGAATTCTATTATCGTCGACTCGTAAATTATCCACCCATATTCTTCACACTTCCTCATCATCTAACTTAAGATTATATATGTTCTATAGACTTACTTAGCTTTCGGCATCTCCTAAGTTTTTCTTCTAAGGTTCCATCTCCACTTAGGAAATTTTATCAACTTTACTAAAGATACAAGTTCTATTCTTCAATCCTTTCTCTCATCTAAACTCCAATCACATATCCCTACGTGTGTGTATAAGTCACCCCTACACTTGGAAATTCAAATCAAGCAATCATACCCTTGTCCGTTGTCCAAAGCATTTATTAATTGGTGAATTTTTAAATGAATTTTGCTACACATCCTTCATGCGACCGTTAATACTTCTTGAGGTACCCGCGACCGATTACAAAATGCGTTTGCACTTTAAAGCCTAATTCCTAGTCTTGCAACACCCAAGGCTTTTAGCAGTGACTCCCAAACCAGTTGGTCTAAGGCACTAGGTGATGAAGCACCCTTGCTAAATATTTTTCTATTTTTACAGCCTTAAGTAATCACAAAAACCAGTGTTCATTTTTTTCTTTTCTTTATTCACTCTTGTATTTTTTTTTTCTCATTTTCTTCTTACTAAGGACTTTAGACAAGAACATTTCAAGGTCTCTTCTACTATTCCAAGTTTCAAGGTACGTGTTGGTGCAATTTGTAGGGTATACATTTTCAGAATCTAGATTTAAGCTAGGAATTATTTTTCAGACTTATATTCTAATAAAAGTATCAATACTTTTCCTTCGTTTCGACTTAGCCCAAAAAGTGAACCCAAAATTTGCCTATTTCTAAATAAACTACAAAGACATATACTTTCTACCGTTAAATTTTAAGGAAGGTTATTTTTAGGGTTTTTAATTTATTAAGTCTAAGATCTAGTTGTTTCTAGCTAGTTAACTTATTTGTCAAACTCAAGTCAATTAGGCCAAAATTGAATACATTAATTTTTATAATTTTTGAAAATTTTCAAATTTTATGGATTTTCAAATAAGTATGCAAATGCAAAAATATGTACAAATGAATGCGAAGGAAGAAGACGTACCGAGCATACCCCCAAACTTGAACTTGACAGTGTCCTCACTGTCATGCTAAACCAAGAGGGTCAAAAATGCCGGTACTCCCCTGTTTATTTATTTATAATTTTTTTTTTGAATTTTTTTGAATTTTTTTATAGAAAAAGAAAACAAAAATATATATACATATATACAACAAGGTTCCCCCCCAAGTTTAAGCTTGGCCTTACACAAGGGAAAGGTTAGCACCAACCATTCAAAAATCCTATCGTGGTAATGGTCTAGTTGGTGAAAGAATGGAGTAGAAAGAAAATAGATGAGAAACACATGAGACCGAATGGGAAGAAGAGAATATGGTCTCGGTGGGGGAGAAGAATGGCGGAAAGAAGAAAGAAGTGGAGTACGATTTTGAGGGTGTAAAGCGAGTGAATAAATTAGCGCAATTTGTGATGCCCGATGTGTTAAAAGCGATTGCGCTAAGCTATCAACCCGTCGAGAAATGGGGTCAAATCCCTCAAGATTCGCAAGAAAGCATGGGTACTCCGAACTTGGTATAGGAGATGAAAGCGTCACGGTCTCTTGTACGGTCGGAACGATAGGAAGGACGAAAGGGAGTGAATTAGGGATAGTGTTATTCTCACCTAAGTAATCTGTCGCGAACTTGAAGTATTCCATCAATGGTTTGAAACAACTGTAAGCAACCGAGTCTGATGGTTCGACTAACTCATCTGAAAATGTAAAGGACTCAAACTCGGGCGGTGAGTCATCAACATCGTTCGAAAAAGTGAAACACTCGTAAGTGTTATCGTCTGTGAGAACAGTATCAGATTCAAAGGAAAAATTTTCAAGCTCACAGTCTTCAAGCGTGGTCGGAACGATGGAAAGGAGGGAGGATGATTTAGTTAAACGTTCAAGAGGATGAACTGGAAAATCCGACACATCAAAGAAAAATGGTTCAACCTCAATATGACCCTCAAAACTCTCCTCAATAATATCCTTATAATTCTCCTCAAAATTCAACTCATCCATGCCATTATCATCAACATCAAGACGCATATGAAGTTCGGGAGAAACATCTAATGACTCGGGATGATGAGTTGAACATAAAATTTCAATCAAATCGACAGGTTCATCATCCGAAATATTCCCGGCCTCTATATCCTCAATCAAGTGAAAATCAATTTCTTTAGACACCTCATCAAAAGCATGGATATTTATCAATTTAGGTTCTAGATGGGAGGTGTAAAGATCGAAAGGATTAGGTGTGGTTTCACTCGAAATGGGTTCTTCACAATTTGGTAAATCAAAGACTACAAAATCACACAACTCGTTTTTATTTTGAACATGTGAATCATTTAAGACATTCGATGGAAAACTGGAGTTGTGGGCTTCAATTGGGTAAGGGTAGGTTTGATTTGGAAATCCTCTCAAATTCTCACTCTGTCCAACCGCCTCCTCATACATTGAAAAATTTGGAGCTAGCGGAAAACTAGCTACCGGTTCAGCAGGTTGCATAAAGGCGGCCACGGACGCTTCCACATTCCTAACCATTTTGTTTGTTGCTGTGATATACGCCTCCAACGACTCTTCCAAACTAGACTTGGGTGGTAAGGGGGTTTCGGTAAAAGATTCGAAATTGTTTGGATATGTGAAACTCCCTAATGGCTGTGTAGAAACATTGTCTAGTGACGGTGGAAAAGTCGGGTAGGACTGGTAGGAAGTGGGTGATTGGACAGGGGTAGGGTCAACATGTGGGTAAAAAGGTGAATAATCGTTCGGGCCCCTAAAACTAGATGAGTGGAGAGGGGTGAAAGATCGGCTGCGAGATTGAGCAATATGCTTAGCAATGGACATCGGCTTAGGAGTGACAGAAGGACTTGAAAAAGTGGTATCAACATATAGAAGTGGTAAAGGTTGACTTGGTTGACATAAAGTGGGTTGAAAAGTCGAACTATTTCTCCTAGGCGCCTCTATTTGATCTTTCAAAGATATTTTAGCCATGGAAGGATCGTCTTTAAATTGACCGAACAAATTGACGTACGACGCAAAATTAGGTTCAGGATACCAAAATTCGGCAAGTGATTTATTATGTGGGGTACCCATGTTAGAAGAAAGGGGAAAAGAAAGAAGGTTGGGTGGTGCAAGGATTTATTTGCGGCACAAAATTTGCAAGTTTGTAATAAAAAATTTCTTTTTCTTTTTATCTTTATTTGGAAAATTTTGTTGCAAAAAGATTTTCGAGAAAAGATGTGCAACAGAAAAATATTACTTGCAATCTATTTTTATTTTAAGCGGGCCCAACAATCCTGCACAAGATTGTTATTTGGAAGGGAGAATATTTTTAAGGCGCACAAAATTCTGCAGGAATATTTTAGAAAAGATATATCTAGATCTCCAGAGAACGACCAGAGAAGCTCACAGAGGAATTTTCACCTGATGATGTCATCCGAGAGCAGCTGAACCGCGGCCAAAAGGGGTCTCCCGCCGCGGTTCTGCGGTGAAGGAGCGGGCGTGGGTCCCCAGAAAAATTTCGACGTTCTGAAACTCCAAGACCGCGGCGGATCCGCGGTATAAAGTGGGTTATCACGGCGGAAGGGCGGCGCAATGGAGGGTTTGGTTCTCGGGAAAAATTCTGCTGCTCTGATTTCGTAGTCCCCTTCTGTTTTGATATTTTGTTTTCTGTTTGTCTTTCTGTAAATTTCCATATCTGAGTTTGTATATCCTGCAAAATTCAAATAACAAGGTATCCCTTCCAAAAATAACAGATGAAATATTTTTATATTTTTTTTTTGATTTTTCAGATTTTTATGATTTTTTTTAATCAAGATTAACCCGAAATTGCAAAGAGGAAATTTCTACGCCATCCCCGGCAACGACGCCATTTGATTGATCTCAAAAACTATCTATTAACCGCAATCAAGAACGGTGTCGCTTTGCAGCTAGCCGGTGAATACGGGTCGGTCCACGGGGATGTTGTGAATTTCCTAATCGCTCAAACGAGTTAATTCCGATGGGTGTTCGGATTGATTATTAAATCTAAAAACTAAATCTATCTATACTAAGATTATCTAGATCTAAATCTTGCTAGGGTTAGGTTCAGGAATGGTTTGGAAATGTAAATAAATCTCAAAGCTTTCTATACCCAAATGAAGATCTATGAGGAGTTATGGTAATTATAAATAAAGGGGCTTAGATCCCTTCGGGAAGGTGTTCTTTCTCTAGGTTCTTGTCCTTCCTTTAGAGATCCTTACCCTAACCTCCATGGAAAACACGCGCAACCAGGCCTTTATACTACGGTATCACCGCTACCTCGAGGGATAGGGTGCCGTAGGGCGCGGTGTGTGCGTGTATGCATGGAGTCCTATTAATAATATATAGTGGGCAAGAAAGGGATGAGAGATCTCATCTCTCAAAAGCCTTCCCCAAAGTTAACCCTAACAAGCGAGGAGACTACTCGCTCATTAGGGAATTTAAAAACATTTATCTAGGGCAGAGAATGAAAAATTAACTAGGGTAAGGAATTAAATTTATCTAGGGCAAGAATAGAAAATTAACCTAGGGCAGAAAATAAAGAACTTACAAAAATGATGCTCTCCAAAAGAATGCTGAAATTTATTAATGAAGGGAAGCATAAGAAATTACAATCTTTAGAGTTCCTATTTATAGAGAATAGAAAACCCTAGGTTACATTTGACCCGCATGTCTACAATTACATATTTGCCCTTATGAAGACCAGTCAACGCCGCCACTGCATTTTGGTAAAAACTAATTTGCATATGGGCCCTATATGGCCGCGGAACCGCGGCCCGAGGCATGGTTTGGCCGCGGTTCCGCGGCCAAACAATGGAGTTGGCCCATGTGACTTTGTGGGCTGGCTCTGGTGCTTTTTATATTCTTATTTCTTTATATCTTTTCTCAGATTATTTTCTCCTTTTCTTCCAGATCTTTCTAGTGAACATTGTAGTGGACTTCTACCCGTTCGCTTTGAGTCGATGTCTTGAATCTTGCTTTGGAATTGTTCCTTATGTAGGCTTGATCAAGAGTCTTCTGTTTATTGGTTAAAGTCCACCTTTTCATCGTCTTTTTATCGTTTTCACTGTTTTAGATCCAAGAACCTGTAACCTGTAACATGTAGCAGACATGCGTCAAAAGCACCTGTTTATTTATAAAAAGAATAAGAATGGGGAATATAATAATGCAATATTATGGTCTGAACATATGCCCTAAAAGCCATTGTTGTACATTATTGTATATTAAAATCGATGCTTGGACATATATAGGGAGGACTTTCTTGCTCGACATGATAGTATGCTATCTGGTTACTCTTTATCTTAACATGTAGACTAGTATTGTGATACTGTCTTTCTCTCACATGTTGATACAACCCTTAGGATGTGTACTTGACTACAAGGACTATGATAGAGATCATACTTGTGGGGCCAGGGTAGTCCATAAGTACATCCTTTAATTGTTCCTATTCGAGGTGTATCGAGACAGGGCATCGATATTCCAGAGTAGACTAGCGTATACGCTTCTTGACCCATATGATGGGCGATGGATGATCCCATATCCATTGGTGTTTGACATTAAACATGGTATACAGGTGATCAGTAGAGACTGGGTACACTGAACAGGACTCGCCGAGAACTCCTAGATGGTATTATACCTAACGTCAGATAGCAGTTCTCTGGTGACACTGGTACATGTTAGTCTATAGACCCGAGATCGTCAGAGTCTTTTGTGATTCCCACTGTGCTTTGATTTCCACCTTACCACATTCAAGAGTGTGTACAAAATGGTGGTTTTTGGGTACAGTCCCGAGTCACATGGAGACAATGAGCGATATGAGGGGATTCGTCTCTCCCTGTACTGGGGGTCGATGTTGCATTGTGCTCGATTGGCTATAACAGGAAGTCCCTGGCTAGGGCTGATACGGAGATTTACTGGTAAGTGTTATCAGTAGTTTCTCGACCCGTTATGAGCCTCACATCGGCACGACTTATCAAGTTATTGGGGTCTGACGTTTACCACCCCTAGACTAGATATGCGACATATCAGACGAAGAAATCGGACTGTACGGTAGTGTTACTTATTGGATTCACAGGAGTATGGACAAGCTTGCTTGTTGATCTGCTGATCGCTCAATATCCGGGTAGCCGTTACGTCCAGCTAGTACCGCTGACGGCTTGTGGGTGACTGATATGATCATCACCTACTGCCGGCGTATTGACGAGTCATTAGAGTCCTACACAGAGGTTTCCTAGCTCATGCGATACGAAGTAGGGCACATATGTGATATGTGCGGGACCGAGATTAATATGTGTATGTGATACCGTATTCCAATCTCGCGATATAGGTTATATGTGATATAACCGAATTGTTGAATCAAGTGTTGATTCAATGATATGTTATATGTATATGTGATATACATATAATTGATATTAGTCGGTTGTATCCGATACATCCGGGTTATTGAATCAAGTGTTGATTTAATAATTTAATGTGTAATTATATATTTGATATATTAATATACATTAACTAATATTAGCTCACTTAATAATTTCTTCTCTTTATACATTTAATATATATGTGATATATGTTGATGTGTTTATTTTGTGTCATGCTAGATGATACATTGGACTTGGGTGTATGAGACTGACACAACACTTAAGATAATGTGGGGTTTTAATTATTAAGGGAAAATCAAAATTAGGTGGTAATTAGTCATGGCTTGAAGCTTGGAGAAGCTTATGGAAACCGTTGACTTAGTCCACTAATTTTGTTTTACTCTAGATATTTATTAACCTAACCATTATCTTTAGCCATGGTTTAGTCTCTACATGAGTTATATATGATATTTTCTCACCAATGGTTCAAAGAAGATCATTCTTGAGTTCATTTTCTTCATCTCATTCATTGCTCTCTAGCTTTAAAAAGAGAGAAAAATAATTCTAAAGTGAGCAAAATTCCTACTTCACCAATCTATACCAAACTAGCCATTTAGTATAGGTTGTTTCTTCACTAATTCCTCAATTAGTGAAGAGGTAGCTTGAGTTAGAGATTCTTCGACGTAGATCTTCTTCGGCCTCGATGATCCTTGAGCAAGTTCGTTCCTTTCACCTAGTGGAGCTAATGGAGATTCCAGGACACCACAACTTGGAGAAAAAGGGACTACTACACGGAGCTTTAGAAGTGAAGGACCGTTCTACAAAGGTTGTATTCCAATTTCACTTAGTGTAAAGTAGTTTACATGTGTTTTAAACCCTAATCCTCTAGTTAGATCCTTGGTTATGGGTTGCTTAGCACTCTAGGTTTTTTAAAATTGCATGCTTGATGCCCTAGAAAACATAGTGAGGGTGGTAAAGAACCTTTCAGTGGTATGAGAGCCAAGCTAGAGACTTAGACGATATTAGTAGAATTACGAAACCGAAACAACTCCGAAACCTCGAAACAAAAACCATAGTTTCTGTCGAATTTTAAAAGTTCCCTAAAATTTTTTTAAACAAGTGCAGAATGTTACATGTGATGTAACATGAACACCAGAGGAAAAACAAGCCAATTCCACCGGATTTGACCCGGCGAAACTTATCAAAAAACCGGCCCCAACGGTTTTGTAGTTGTGTTTAGGCTTCGTTTTCCTCTGGTGTTCCAGTCTTTGGGGTTTGGTGTTTCAGATATTGTTTGTTTTTGCTAAAGATTGCATGTGATGTTATCTTTCTGTAAAGGAAATTCAGAGTGTTTCGTATTCGTAATTTTAATATCGTTTCGGGTTTAATAATGATATGTGATATAATATTTGGAATACACAATAATTAGTTTTGTGAAAACTAGTTTGAATTTTGTAAACCTAGTAATTTAGTCTCATTTGATCGGTTGCCACGGGGTTTTGATATGGATCAAAACTCTGTCGCAATCATGTAGTATACGCGGATACACGCCGGGTAACATTACTAGATAGCCATGCCCCAAAGCCCCAACCAAGTGACTATAGGAGAACCCCGTTGCCAAAATCAACCTCCCAGGTGCTCGCGGTTGCGGTGTTCCACCTTAGTGCACTTCGTCGACGGTATCGGGGGGTGCGGCCGTCTACTAAAGTTTCCGAAGAGCATTCGATCAGGTTGTCGGGAATCTTGTTGAATTACCCGACTGGTTATTGAAAACTGTTTTCAATATTTAGACTAAAATGTGGGGTTTATAAGGTTAGGCATAAAATTCGGAATAGGAGATATTACGGGTTTATGATGTCTAAGGAATTCATTTGGTTAGGCATGAAATCCGAAGTATGTGATATTTTGTGTAGATATATGCTTAACCAAACCCAACCCTTCACCATAGTTAACTCTCTACATGGGTTAAGACTTCATTCTTAACCCATGGTTGCATTTCTAACCTCACTTGAGTTTTCATTATTCATCACAAAAGAAAGAGATCATCTTCTTTCTTCTTCTTCTTTGCATGAAAAGCTTTCTAGCTTTTTATGAGGTGATGAAAATGAGTGAGATTATGAAAACAAATGAGAGATAAATTCCTACTTCATCATCCTAAACTATTCTTGCCAATTAGATTAGGGTGTTCACTCCATTTAGTGAGTGAGAGCTTGTGTTATAGAATCTTCAAGGTAGATCATCTTAGTTATCGAAGATCGGAAGCAAGCTTGCATCTTTCTCTTTGTGGAGCCTCTCTAGAGTCCTGGAACTTGACGATCGCAGCGAAGGGGCCACAACACGGAGCTTATGAAGTGAAGGACCGGACTACAAAAGTTGTAATCCCAAACACTTAGAAGTAAAGTTGTTTACTTGCTTTGTTTCGCCTAATCTCTAGTCTAAGATCTTGGTTAGGGTTGTTCGGCACGTTTAAATTTTAAATCGGGCATAGTT
Organism: Agapanthus africanus; assembly: GCA_030015575.1. Classification (NCBI taxonomy): domain Eukaryota; kingdom Viridiplantae; phylum Streptophyta; class Magnoliopsida; order Asparagales; family Amaryllidaceae; genus Agapanthus; species Agapanthus africanus. Next base: position 243,835,130 of record JASDDO010000012.1, read on the forward strand.
GATACCTTATAAACCCTTGTGAGAGTGCCTAGTAATCCTACAGTGGTATCAGAGCTAAGCTAGAGCTTTAGGCGAAGTCTAGACGAAGTTTAAAGTCCGATCGAACCCCGAAACGTAGCGATTTACCCCATCTCTGGAAATTTTTAAAATTGTTGATTTTTTCATATTAAAAATACTCAGAAAATTAAGCAGGGAATTCTATGGATTGTTGTGAAAAACGAGCCTATAATCCCATTAAAGCGCCGCGGAACCGCGGCAATACCCTGCCTTGCGCGGCGGTTCCGCGGCCGTACTGTTGAATTAGGGTTAGTGCTTTTTACAGTAACATCCGTATGTATTTCCTGATGCTTCTGGGAATTTTTTATATTACTCAAGTGTTGAGTTTTCTGGAGATCTTTTGTATTCGTTGATTCGATCGGATAATTTAACTTCGTTTAAGTTTTTCCGGATAATTTTAGAACGTGTTAAAAAGTTCGAACGGATATCAATAACTCACTTTTTTCCCTGCCGGAAAATTTCCAAGCGTTGGATTTTTCCGTAGTTTAAGAACATTCTAGGTCGTGCAAGTAACGCGGTGGACCCTCTAGAAGAACACAAACCTTAACTCGATTATGTTACCGTCTGAACCGCCTCTAAACCTTAGGGTTTGGGGCAGTACGGCGTTGCCACATGTGAGGCGTTGGTTTGACCCTTCTACGGTTGGACCATTGGTACTGTGGCATGTGATGGATGTTTTTAAAATAATTTCACGTGTTGAGAATTATTTGGGAAATTTTGGGTGTTTGTTTATTCGATCGGAATGTTTAACATTATCTATTTATCTGGAATGTGATACAATATTTGGAATCCACAAGTAGTTATGAGATAACTAATTTGAATGTTATAAATCTAGCAGTTCAGTCTCAGATGATCGGTTGCCACGGGATTTTCATGCGATCAAAAGTCCGTCGCAATCACGTAGCGTACGCGGATACTCGCCGGGTAAACTTAATAGACAGCCATGCCCCATAGCCCTAACCAAGTGACTGTAGGAAAACCATATCGCCAAAAGCATCCGTTCGGGTGCTCACGGCAGCGGTGTTCTGCCTTAGTGCACTTCGTCGACGGCATCCGGGGGTGCGGCCGTCAACTAAAGTTTGCGACGTGCATTCGATCAGGATGTCAGGAATCTTGTTGAATTGCCCGACTAGATATTGAAAAGAGTTTTCGAGATTGAGACAAAAATGCGGGGTTTATAATTGTTAGGCATACGATGTCTAAGGAATTCATTTGTGTAGGGTTCCTAGGCACTCTTGTGAAGGTTCATAAGGCATCAAACATGCCCGGATAAAAATTTAGACGTGCCGAACAACCCAAAGCCGGGATCTTTGCTAGATTATTAGGGTTTAACATGCAAGTAAACATCTTTACTACTAAGTGTGAGGGATTACAACCTTTGTAGTCCGCTCCTTCGCTTCATAAGCTCCGAGTAGAAGTCCCTTCGCCGCGATCCACGATCTCCCGGACTCAAGAGAGGCTCCACGACTCGAACGATCCATGCTAGCTTGTGGTATTCCTTTTCTCCGATGATCTACGTCGAAGTTGCAATAACTCAAGCTTTCTCACTCTAATGAGGTGAACACCCTAATCTAATGGGCTAGATTAGATGAGGATGATGGATTAGTATTTATGCTATCTTTTTATATCATAATCTCACATGAAAACATCACAAATGGAAAATCAAGTAAGCTTTCTCAAAGCTCAAGAGAGAAGAAGATGATGAATAATGAGATAATCCTTTTGTGATGAATAATGAAAAGAGTATATCAATAATAATGCAACCATGGTTAATGATGACAAGGATAACCCTTGTAGAGAGTTAACTAAGGCTAGGGTTTGGTTGGGTTAAGAAATGAGTCATAAGAAAATATCTATCATAATATCTTCTTCATGACAAAAGGAATGCTTCTAGAAGGTGCAAGAAGAAGCTAACCCTAATCAAACCCTAATATATTTTTATCATCACTAAACATGTTTCATTATTAATCATATCATGTTACTATAATATATATCACATATATATTATATTTGTAACAAAAGAAAATAATACATTTAATATACATCGCATATATATCAATGTATTATCCAGTGAGAAAATGAAATAATAAAGCGCGCCAATATTAGATAATGTAATACAATATATCATATATATTATTATACATTAAATCATCGAATCAACACTTGATCCGACAATCCGGCTATATCGAATATAACCGACTAATATATATCATGTACCGATTCATCGAATCAACGCTTGATCCGATGATCCGGTTCATATCTAAATATCGCGAGAATATAATACGGTATCTCATATCGCATTATCCTCGGTCCTGCACATATCACATATGTGCCTCTACTTCGTTTTTCCTGAGCCAAGAAACCTCTGTGTAGGACTCTAAAGAATCGTCAATACGCCGGTAGCAGGTGATGATCATATCAAACACCAACAAGCTGCAAGCGGTCAGCCAAACGTAACAGCCGCCCAGGTATTGAGCGATCAGAAGATCAACAAGCTAGCCTGTCCGTTCTCCTGTGAATCCAATCTGTAACACTCCCGTACAGTCCGGTCTCTTCGTCTGATATGCCGCATATCAAGTATAGGGGTGGTATACATCAGACCCCAGTAACCGATAAGTCGTGTCGATGTGTGGCTTATAACAGGTCGAGAAACTACTAGTAACACTTACCAGTAAATCTCTATATCATCCCTGGTCAGGGACTTCCAGTTATAGCCAATCGAACACAGCACAACATTAACTCCCTATACCGGGAGAGACGAATCCCCTCCTATCGCTCATTGCCTCCATGTGATTCGGGACTGTACCAAAAATCCACCGTTTTGCACGCCCTCTTGGACGTGGTAAGGTGGAAATCAAAGCACAGTGGGTATCACACAAGACTCTATGACGATCTCGGGTCTACAGACTACCCTGTACCAGTGTCACCGGCGAACTACCATCTGACGTGTGGTATATCACCATCTGGGAGTTCTTGGTGAGTCCGTCCAGTGTACCCAGTCTCCACTGAGCACCCGTACACCATCTCTGATGTCAAACACCGATGGATATGGGATCATCCATCGCCCATCATATGGGTCAAGATGCGTATTCGCAAGTCTACTCTGGTGTATCGATGCCCTGTCTCGATATACCCTCGACTAGGAACAGTTATAGGATGTACACATCGACTACCATGGCCCCACTAGTATGATCTCATCATAGTCCGAGTAGTCAAGTACAGATCCTAAGGGCTATATCAACATGTGAGAGAAAAACAGTAAACCAATACAAGTCAACATGTTAAGATAAAGTGAAACCAAATAGCATACTATCATGACGAGCAAGAGAGTCCTCTCTATATATATCCACGCATCCATTATAATATACATCATATGTACAACAATGGCCTCTAGGGCATATACATAACTAACAATCTCCCACTTGCACTAAGGCCAGCTGCTGTAGTATCTCATACCTAGCATCTTGAATAATCTCTCAAACTGTATCTGGGGAATAGCCTTCGTGAATGGATCCGCAGTGTTTTCCTTCGTATCTACTCTCCTGACCTCGATCTCCCGGCGATCAACTATCTCCCTGATCAGGTGATACCGCCTCAGAATATGTCTGAACTTTTGATGGGACCTGGGTTCCTTGGCCAAAGCCACAACTCCATTGTTATCGCAATACAGAGGTATTGGATGCTCAATGGATGGAACCACACCAAGTTCACTAATGAACTTCTTTATCCAGACAACCTCTTTGGCATCATCGTTGGCAATGATGTATTTAGCCTCCATCGTCGAGTCTGCAACGGTATCCTGTTTGGAACTCTTCCATCATACCTCCCCTCCATTGAGGGTAAAGACAAATCCCGAGTGCGACTTAGAGTCGTCCTTATCACTTTGGAAGCTGGAATCGGTAAAGGACTCCACCTGGAGTTCTCCGTTACCATACACCAAGAACATCTCCTTAGTTCTTCGCAAGTACTTGAGAATGCTCTTCACAGCTGTCCAGTGACTCTCTCCAGGATCTGCTTGATACCGACACAGTACACTTAGTGAGAATGCTACATCGGGTCTGGTACATAGCATCGCATACATGATAGACCCTACTGCCGAAGCATAGGGTATCCCTTGCATGCGAGCTCTCTCCAAATCAGTCTTGGGAGACATCTCTTTGGAGAGAGTGAGTCCAGAGATCGTGGGTTGGTTCCCACGCTTGGATTCTTCCATACTAAACCTCTTTAGTATGGTGTCAATGTATCTGGATTGGGACAATCCCAGTATCCGTTTAGATCTATCTCTATAGATCATGATTCCCAATATGCAGGAGGCATCACCTAGATCTTTCATTGAGAATCTATGTGATAAGAAGAGCTTGACTGATTGCAGCATAGGAATATCATTTCCTATCAAGAGTATGTCATCCACGTATAATACGAAGAAGACAACCTTACTCTCTGCTACCTTCTTATAGATACAAGGTTCATCTATATTTTTGATGAAGTCAAACTCTTTGACTACAACATCAAAACATATGTTCCAACTCCGCGATGCTTGCTTTAACCCATAAATGGATTTAAGCAGCTTGCACAGCTTTCCGCTGCTCCCACTATCTACGAAGCCCTCTGGCTGAGTCATGTACATGCACTCTTCTAAATCACCGTTTAGAAAGGCGGTCTTAACATCCATTTGCCAGATTTCGTAGTCATGGTATGCAGCGATGGCAAGTAAGATCCGGATGGACTTAAGCATAGCCACTGGAGAAAAGGTTTCGTCATAATCCACACCTGATCGTTAACGAAAACCCTTTGCTACAAGTCTAGGTTTGAAAGTCTCAACTTTTCCATCTACACCAAATTTCATTTTAAAGATCCACTTGCTCTCAATGGGTTTTACCCCTTCAGGAGCATTTTCCAAAGTCCATACTTTGTTGGTGTACATGGATTCCATCTCAGACCGCATTGCATCCAGCCATTTCACAGAGTCACCACTCGTGATGGCCTGCTCGAAACTAGTTGGGTCATCATCTTCCATGATGCAATCCTCACTTCCACCATCAATGAGAAAACCGTAGTATCTCTCAGGTGGATAAGAAACCCTGCTAGATCGGCGGAGAGGCTGGGGTTCGTTGGGTACTACTGAAGCCTCTGGTTCCAACAAATCATCAGTTGTAGTTTGTGCTGGAACCTCTTCCATCTTTACCTCTTCGCCACTAATTTCTTTTGCAAGAAATTCCTTTTCTAAAAAGGTGGCATATTGAGAAATAAACACTTTTTTTTCCTCACCGTGGTAGAAGATATATCCATAGGAATCTTTTGGATATTCTACAAACTTACATAGACCTGATCTTGCCTCGAGTTTGTCCGGATTTTGCTTTTTAACATAGGCCGGACAACCCCGTATCTTAACTCGTTTAAGAGATGGTCTCTTCCCATTCTATATCTCATATGGAGTGGTAGGCACCGATTTAGTTGGAACTCTATTCAATAGATATGCGGCTGTCTCCATCGCATAACCCCAAAAGGAGATAGGTAACTCTGCAGTGCTCATCATAGAGCACACCATATCTAATAGGGTGCGATTCCTCCGCTCCGATACACCATAGCGCTGTGGTGTATAAGGAGGAGTAAGCTGAGAGAGAATCCCATTCTCTTTTAGATAATCCCGGAACTCATTGCTCAAGTATTCTCCTCCTCGATCAGATCGAAGGATTTTAATACTTTTGCCCGTTTGGTTCTTTACTTCGTGCTTATATTCTCTGAATTTCTTAAAAGCTTCAGACTTGTGTTTCATCAGGAACACATGTTCGAATCTTGAGAGATCGTCAGTGAATGTAATAAAGTAGGAAGAAACGTTCCTGGCATGCGTAGACATGGGACTGCATACATCACTATGTACCAGTCCTAAGAGTTCCGTAACTATTTCTCCGTGTCCACTAAACGGAGCTTTGGTCATTTTCCCTTTGAGACATGAATTGCAAATATCATAAGATGATAATTCGAACGGATTCAAATACCCATCCTTATGTAACTTAGCCAGTCGTGTCGCATTGATATGACCAAGTCTACAATGCCACAAGAAGGATTCGTTCATTTCTGAACTTTTCCTCTTGTGTGTGTTTTGTATATTGATGACTGTATTTTGATTGAGAATGAATATGCCATTATGTAACGAGCCTGATGCAATTAACTTTTGATCTAGGAATATGTTCATAGCATTATCCTGTACTACAAAATTATATCCTTCTTTACTTAATAAAGAAACTGATATAATGTTGCACATCATGTTCGGTATATAATAGCACTCATTCAGAATCAGTGTATTACGACTTGGTAATACTAGGTGATATTCGCCAACTGCTTTGGCTACAATACTTGCACCGTTCCCTACTTGAACGGAATGATCACCTTTTCCCAGTTCTCTACCTTTTGGTAGCCCATGTAACATTTTACATATGTGGGATCCTGATCCGGTATCTAATACCCAGGACGTAGGTGAACTGAGAAACAGTTCTCAATAACTAACACACCTGAAGAAGATGCATCAACATGCATGTTCTTTTGGACGGCTTGAGAATCCAGATATTCTCCTATTCCTTGTTCAGTCTTATAACTCTTATAAGAAAGAATGGGTGCAACGTTCCCCTGCTCAGTATAATAAGCTGGTTCAGTCAATACATCCATATTATTATCTTGATTATGGCCTGACATGGTCGCTACCTGGAGAGAGAGAGAAGAAAACACTTTAGCGTATGCTCTTGCAACATTAGATTGTTTATTATCTGTCACGACCCGAGTATTTCGACTCGTGACCGGCACTTAACCACGCTACGTCTACAGGCGTAACGCGACTAAGTAAGCCGAACCCAGAAATCAAAACCATTTAAAAATAGTGAGTGTTGAAAACATTTAGTTAAAGCTTTTAGAAACCTTAAATAATTCAATAAGTTCCTTTTAAAGTTACTTAATCATTTAAATAATTTTGGCAGCATTTCCTTTGTAAAAGTAGCCCCGAGATCGGGTACAAAACAGGATATAAGTGAAATGAAATGTAATGAAATGAAACATCCCCAAACGGGAGCAATCACGCCCAACGGCGGAAACCAACATCACAAGAGTAATATACGACGCCGTAGCGAAGAATAAACAATAAGTGGACATCACAGAATATAAACTGCATATAAAAACAATCGGCTCCTACGAGCTCGACACCAGAATACAAAATATACATCATCGTCCTCACACAGTATCTAAGTCCAGTACATAAATGGTAGATGGAGAGTACTAGATACAAAAGGGATACAATAAAAGTACTCAGAATACCACAACCCACCTAAATGCAAAACAGCTCTCACCGCAACTGTAGTGGTATCTGTAGCCAAAAGATGCAAAAGACAGCCTGCCGCGACTATGCTGAGGGCAACCTGCGAATACTGTGGCACAACGGGGGTGAGTTGCCAACTCGTAAATAGAGATAACATATAAAGGTAATCGCGAGCATGCACGTACTGCGCTATTCTAACAAATGCCAGCAGATAATATCCATGCGTGATAAGCAGTATGTGCAATAATCATGCAGATGATCTATCAGGTAAAATAACTACAGGATGAGATATATGGTAATCAATGCTGAGCATGGGATAAACAACATCTACACGGAATATCAACGTGGAAAACAATCGGGGCCCACAACTACACCCAAATCCCAAATAACTCAGGCGCCGGCACACCCATCGGCCCTCAAATCCTGTAAACCTCTGAGAAATCACGAGTGCCCAACATCGGCACCCAAAACATCATAAAATACTCGTGTCCAGCATAGACACGCAAATCCTCATATACCGGGCTCCGTCAGTCCGGATCGGCCCACGGGGTCCGTCTGCGGTGTCGGCCCTCGGCCCCGGCAGTACAGATCATCCCGCATCCATCTCTCGACTCTGGTCAGTATCCTCCGGACAACTGCCAGGTCCAACCAATCACCGGTAGGTAGTGGTCCCTCCGCCGGGCTCACCGTCTACTGCACAGCGAAACCGTTCTCGCCCCGGGGTACCATACCGGGCCCACCACAAACCCGCAAACGGATCATCCATCTCCTCGAATCGGGTTTCAAGCACACGTCTCAGCACCTAGAAAACGCGTGGTGGACGCACCAAAATATCATATCACGAGGAACCGGGTTTTCAAATAGTGCATCTTTTCTTAAAAATCCCATGGTCCTCAAAACCAGAAATCACATGAAAATCCAACACCAAGAAGTAAATCCAATGCGATGTGCCATGTACATCAATCCATGATATCGGTATAAGGGAAAACCGCTTTTAAAATTAGTTTCCGTTTTTAAAGATATCATGCGGCTCCCAATTTCCATGAAAATCATATCGAATCATATATGAAATGAACTACAGCAATATAATCATGGCAGCTCTACAGTGAGTGTGTCATGGCAATTACTAACGGTGTGTGTGTAGCATGTAGATTTGTGCTCGTGCAACATGAACCGTTAGTAATGGTGCGGTGTTCTATCAATTCTAAGCATACATACAGCAGGGAATGCAATATGCAATGACAGTCCATGAGGTAAATGCAACATATAATAATAATATGGTCCTATCAGCCCTGACGCATAACGCCATGCGGGCGATATTCCCGTAGATGTTAAATCTACTCACCGAAGTCTCGCGCTAAGTGTAGCCGACGAATTGCTTGCCCTTCTTCGCAGCGTCCGTCTCACTCGCCTGCGAACCTAGAATCACATAACGTAAATCACACATAAGCTTAATTTCACAAAAACGTGGTATTAGGGTCCAACTAGAAACCCGTGTCGCAAACCAATCGCGCGTGTGCGCGATACGCTAAAACGTGTGATCACGCGCCTGAAACTACCCTGACGCGTCGCGATACGCAGACACCCCAAATTCACACACGTATCACGCGTGTCGCGAAGGTTTAGAAAATACGAGAAATAGGTATTAAGCCCCAGATTTTTATACAGAACTTAACTTACAAAAATACATATATCACAACACTCCACACATTAGCAGACACCTATAGGACCAAACCCCAACCCAAACCCTACCCATCTGGCCGCAAATTGCGGCCAGAACGGAATTATTGGCGGCCACATGAAGGAATTAGGGGGTCGGGTTCTATCTAGGGTATCAGCACCTAACTACTATACTACAGTACTCTCAATTTTATTCTGAACTCACCGGGTCAATAGCAGTTCCCAGAAACTCAAATTTTGCTTTAAAACGACGAATCTGCTTAAAAAGAGATCTGGTGGTATTTTAGTGCAATCGGGGTAAAGCTAGGTTAATATGGCCTTAACAACACTCTATCAACCTACTGAAACCAAAACACACATCACTTGGCTAAGGTTCACACTAAACACCTCATATCGCACCAAAAATCACTAACCGAAGCAAAACTACACTAAACAAGTAAACTAGGGAGTGAGTTTAGGAAATACACCTCACAATCGACCCTAGAGAGCTGGAGGAAGAAGATGAAGTGAACGGAAGGGGCTGCAGTCGAAGCTGAGGCTGCTGCTGCTCTCACTGTGGCTGCTGCTGCTTGCTGCTGCTGTGGCTTGGTGCTGCTGTGTTGCTTGCTTGCTGCTGCTGCTGCTGTGGGTGCTTGCTGCTGCTGCTGCTGTGAGGTAAGTGTGTGTGTGTGTGAGAGATTGAGGTTTGAGAGAAAAGCAAAAAGAAAATAAGAGGAAAACAAATCATCACCCCAATGTCAACCCCTCACTCTCTCTCTCCTCATTAATTGCAAGCATGGCTTAAGCCATGATGCACTCTCTCTCTCACACCAAGTCAACCCCCAAAGGAATTCAAATTAAAGCAACTATTAATTAATTAATTTAAACTTAATTAAACCCCAAAAGACTTAATCCCCATGATTAACCCACCATGGTCACTAATCATGGTAATAACTCATTTAAAAACCCTAGTTTACATGCACATGTGTGTGCAAGCCTAGGAAAATTTTAGAAAAATATTTATTAAATTAGGAAAAATATTTGAAACACAATTTGGTAAACATTTCATTAAAAACCCTTTATTTAAATATAATTAGTCACTAACACATCCTAAGGTGTTACAATCTCTCCACCTTAAAGAAATTCGTCCCCGAATTTCAAAAATCTAACTACACGTACCTTTGAAAAGATGGGGATACGTCTTCATCATCTCGCTTTCGGTCTCCCAAGTGACCTCCTCACGGTTCTGACCACGCCAAAGTACCTTAACTGATGAGATGTCCTTCGATCTCAATTTCTTCACTTGTCGATCCAAGATCATCACCGGCTGCTCTGCATAGGAAAGGTCGCGCTCCAGCTGGATCGTCGGGTGCTGAATCGCATCCGAAGGATCATGAAGAAATCTACGGAGCATCGAAACGTGAAATACGGGGTGCACATCTGGAAAACTGGGCGGAAGGGCTAATCGGTATGCTACTGCACCAACACGCTCGAGGATCTCGAAGGGGCCCACATATCTGGGATTGAGCTTCCCCTTCTTCCCAAACCTCATCACACCTTTCATAGGGGAGACCCTCAAGAAAACATGGTCACCAACAGAAAACTCAAGCCTGCGCCGCCGACGTTCCGCATAAGATCTCTGCCTACTCTGCGCTGCTCTCATCCTATCGCGAATCAACTGGATCTTCGCGGTCGTCTCCTCAAGAATCTGTGGCACTAAGATACTGCCCTCACTGAGCTCTGTCCAACAGGCGGGCGATCTGCATCTCCTCCCATAGAGAGCCTCAAACGGTGCCATCTGAATGGTCTCCTGGTAGCTGTTATGGTAGGAGAACTCTACCATGGGTAAGTGATGATCCCAGCTACCTCCGAAATCTAATACACACGCTCTGAGCATGTCCTCGAGAGTCTGAATCGTCCGCTCTAACTGTCCGTCGGTCTGCGGATGAAATGCTGTACTGAAACTCAAGCGAGTGCCCAAAGCCTCCTGAAGCCGCTGCCATAATCGGCTGGTAAACTGGATGCCTCTGTCGGACACAATACATGTCGGGACTCCGTGTAGTCGCACAATCTCGTCGATGTAGATCTGGGCATACTGAGTAAATCCGAAAGTCGTCTTCACTGGTAGGAAGTGAGCCGCCTTCGTCAAACGATCCACGATCACCCAGATGGAGTCATACCCTCGACTAGTCCTGGGTAGACCCACAACGAAATCCATCGAAATCTGCTCCCATTTCCACTCCGGAATGGGTAACGGCTGTAGCTCTCCCGCGGGCCTCTGGTGCTCAGCCTTGACTTGCTGACAAGTCAGGCATCTCGACACGAAATCTGCGATGTCCCTCTTCATTCCGTCCCACCAATAAACATCTCTCATATCATGATACATCTTGGTGGAACCGGGATGGACGCTGTACACCGATCGATGTGCCTCCTCAAGAATCTCGCGCCGCAGTCCCTCAGCATCTGGTATGCACAGTCTAACTCCAAATCGTAGTACCCCCTGATCATCAATCACGAACTCGAAAAATCTGCCCTGTCAAATCTTTGCCATGATCTCCGAACATCAGTCATCACTGCGCTGTGCCTCATGTATGCGGTCAAGTAACTGTGGGCGTGCACGAACATGCGCGATCTGTCCTCCAATCAGCGTGAACTCGAACTGTACTCGGCTGTCGCATAATATCTGCCAATCTGCCGACGACTGTCCCCGTACCGCGCTCAAATAAGATAGACTACCCCCGGGCCTCCTGCTCAACGCATCCGCCACTACATTCGCCTTGCCCGGGTGGTACAAGATCTCGCAGTCATAATCCTTCACTAACTCCATCCATCGGCGCTGTCTAAGGTTCAGGTCCCGCTGCTGAAATATATATTTCAGACTCTTGTGATCCGTGAATATCTGGCATGACTCACCGTATAGGTAATGTCGCCAGATCTTAAGTGCAAAGACCACTGCAGCCATCTCCAAGTCATGAGTGGGGTAGTTTTGTTCATGTTTCTTCAATTGTCGCGAAGCATACGCGATCACCCTATCATGCTGCATCAGAACGCACCCTAGCCCCACTCGAGAGGCATCACAATAGACCACAAACCCGCCTGAGCCTAAAGGTAATGATAATACCGGTGCCGTCGTCAGCCGAGTCCGCAACTGCTGAAAACTCAGCTCGCACTCCTCCGTCCAATCCAAAGGGACTCCCTTCCGGGTCAACCCGGTCAAAAGGGTAGCAATACTGGAGAAGTCCTGCACAAATCGCCTGTAGTAACCGGCCAACCCCAAAAAGCTGCGAATCTCCGTAACCGATGTGGGTCTGGGCCAACGCTGAACGGCCTCGATCTTCCTCGGGTCTACACATATATCATCTCGTGAAATCACATGCCCCAAGAAGTCTACGCGGTCCAGCCAAAAAGCACAATTGGAGAATTTTGCATAAAGCTGGTGCTCCCTCAAAGTCTACAATGTAATCCGCAGGTGCTGCTCGTGCTCCTCACTACTCCGGGAATACACCAAGATATCGTCAATGAACACTATAATGAACAGATCCAAATATGGCCGGAAAATACGGTTCATGTTCATAGCAGAATACTGCATTTTATACCGCCCATTTTTACGCTCGTGTGTTTATAGGTAGGTGCTTTTGATCTGTGTTTGTTACATATTTACAGAGTACAGGTTTTCAGTCCAAATATTGCAAATCATGACAAAATCTCCACAGTTACACCAAATACAGAACATCTGTTGACAACAGATAAAAGCCGGGTTCCGGTCATCCATATCCGTCCGGTGCTGCGTACCGGTTCCAGGGACAACACATATGACAGCAGTCATTCGTGTCTCGGACAAACACGGAGCACGAGAGGGGCTGCACAAGAACCAATGGGTGCGCGGAGCTCAAGAGAGATAAAGTCAAAAGTGAAGAAAATATAACAATCTTGGACTATGAATTCTGCTGATATTCTGGAAGAAATTATCAGAAAATACATGTACCAGACAAGAGGGGACAGGAGACCAGGAAAGTACACTGAAGCCCACACCCTAAATCGACAATAGGGGCGCGGATCCGCGGCCATAGGGGCCTATAGGCGGCGGATCCGCGGCCGTACGGTCTAGACAGTGCATCATCTTTTGGGGGCAGTTTGGTCTTTGCATATGTGGTCTGCTGGATGCCCTAGAATTCCATTCTCCTGCCTATAAATACAGCAGTTTAGAGCTAAGCGAAGGGAGCATTTTTTGGAGCTTTTCTTTGTTCTCTTTTTTTGTTGTTTTTTTCTTCTTCTTCCTCTTCTTCATTCTTTCTCCATGACATTGTAGTGAGAGCTTTTGAGTGGAAGATTAATGAAGATGAGGGTTCTTTATCTTTCTTGTTAGTTTGCTCCCCCTTGAGATTTCTGCTTTCTCTTGCTCATTCAATCTCTTCATTGAGGTTGAATGGTTAAGAGTTAGTTATTGATCTCAAGGGTCGTATTTTCTCACGGACTAGCACTTCATTTCACATGCGTTCTCTACCCTTCCCTTGATCTTGCAAGTTCTTCATTGAGCTTGCAAGTTTAAGGGTTGGCTATTGAGCACATGCTTGGCTTGGGTCCTAGTTCCGAATTCTTTTTATTACCCGCTTTTTATTACTTGTCTTTTTATTACTTGCATTTTATTTCATGCATTTTATTCATGCTCTTTAATACTTGTATCTTTTCTTTTCTTTGTTCTTTTCTTTTTGTTCTCTTTTGTTTATATTGTTAATGTTGTAATTATTGTTCTTGTTAAGAATTAATACGGTTTCATAAGTTAACATTTCTTTACCAATTCCTTTTCCCGTTATTTTCCATTTGAACTTCGCCCAAACCATACGCAAGCGCTCCGTTAGGCACCGTACCCTGACAAGGTAACGGTGATTCCTAACCGCGACCGGTTGCGTTCGGTTTGGCCGGAGGCGAAAGCAAGAGACAAGAACGGAAGGACAAGGGTAAATAAGCCGGATTCCACGAATACCGCGCTTAAATCCCCTAATCCACGTTGTTGCCAATTGCTTAGCTTCAATTGGTCAAGACTCGGCTCAATGGTTTTTGAGTACGGATTTCTTAGCTTACAATCTCGTATTTTTCTTAACAACTTTATACTTGCAGATAAACACATAGGTTAGATCAAACACTCATACAGATTCTTTATTAACTCGTTTAAGACAAGAAGGTAAAATACCACCATCTCCCTGTGGACCGACCCGTGCTCAACCGGCTAGCTGCAAAGCGACATCGTCCTGATCGCGGTTATACTTTAGAACTTTGAACATCCGACACGCCAAAAGCGTGCGATCAAATGGCGCCGTTGCCGGGGAGACGGTAGCGTATTTTCTTTCTTGTTATTCGGGTTAATATTCTTTTTGTATATATATAAAAAAAAAATATATTCTTTTTGTTTTTTGGACAATATTTTTTTGGGCAAGTGTGCAGATTTTTGCAGATTTGCAAACTGCGATTGTGGGAGCAAAGTGTACATTCAAAGTTAAGGTGATTACGGAGTACAGTGCCAAAGATCCGGGTAGTTTGACCCGCGCAAGCGAACCTTTCAAGCTTACCGGACTCGATTCAACGGGGGTTTCTTAACCCAAAACTTAAACGGTACGTACTTTACTAACACCTTTTTCTCAAATCCGACGCTTCCAATATACTATTCTTTTGCAGGATTCTTTGCAAGTTCGCTAGCAAACGCCAAAATTGACTAACCCGTATTTGTTGCAGCGCCGCGCTTAAAATTAAAAAAAAAACGATTGTTTGATTCTTTAAAGTATTTTTGAATTGCGCATTGCATACATTAATACGGACTTAAGGGCAAGCGAACCCCACAACATACGGTAAAGGATTTCATCACCTTTTCCGTGGCCCACAAATCACGAACTGCGCATAACGTTTACCCGCACAAATTTAAAAGAAACTAGACTTTAAGCCTTAAGGACTTCGCGCTCACTAGGAGAAGTTAACTGTATTTAGAAGCTTGCTTAACGGTATATTGTTTACGGGGTGTCTAGGAAAGTGTTAACGGCGAAACCGCCAAAAGAGAAAGGGTTATTTAATTAAGGAACTTCGCGAAAGCGTTGGAAAACCTCCCCTTATCTCTGCACTTACCTGGCCTCGTGATCAGTGTATCTTGAGCCTGTTTCTCGACACAGTTTTACTTCGACAATCAAGTTCTGGAGCAGGTCTAGTTGACCTAGGTGAACCCTAGAACGATTAAGTGTGTGGTATTTTTGTGTCGTGATTATTTTTGTCCATATTCTTTTTTTTTGTGTATACTTCATTCTTTTTTTTAATATTTAAAAAAAAAATAAAAAAAAAAATATCACATTCTTTTTCCCCTCCTTTTCTCTAACTTTTTCTCTCTCTCTCTTCATATCATGGGTACTCCACCTCGCAAAACTCTTGCCGAAATTTGGTACCCACAACCAGACATTACTTCCTACGGTTCTTGTTTTGGTCGAACTTCGAACGATCCATCCATGCCAAAAATTTCTTTGAAAGATCGGATAGACGCGTCTAGGACGAACAACTGGACCCCGCAATCCACTTCGTATCAACCGTTTCAAACATTCACACCTTCTTGCGTTGATACCCCTTTTGAAAATCCAGTTGTAACCCCGAGACCTATGTCTATTGCTGAACGTATTGAACAATCTCGTAGCCGATCTTTCACTCCTTTCACCACAACAAATTCTTGGGATCAACAATTCCATTCACCTTCTTATCCCAATGTTGATCCCACTCCTGTCCAGCCATTCAATTCCTACCAGTCCTACCCGACTTTTTCACCTTCCCTAGACATTGTTTTTGAACCGCCATTTGGGAATTTTCAGTATCCAAACAACTTTGAATCTTTTACTGAAACCCCTTCACAACCAATGTCTAGTCTAGAACAGTCCTTGGAAGACTTTAGGGTAGCTTCACAACAGACGATGGAATTGAATGCGTCCATGGCCGCCCTCATACAACCTAGTGATCCGGTAGCTAGTTTTCAACTAGCTCCAACTTTTTCAATGTATGATGAGGCGGCAGGACAGGCTGTGAAATTGAGTGGAGAGAGTGAGATGTACCCCCTTCCAAATCAAACTTACCCATCTCAAATTGAATCCCACAACTCCTGTGTTCCCAACGATTCGTCAATTGAAGATAGAATGATTAATGAGTTGTGCGACTTTGTAGTGTTTGATTTACCTGATCGTGAAGGGTCCCTTCCAAGTGAAACCATACCCAATCCTCTTGACCTCTACACCTCCACTTTAGAACCCAAATCGATTGATCTCCATGCTATTGTTAAGGTGTCTGAGAATATAGATTTTCACTTGATCGAGGATATTGACGCTGGGGATATTTTGGATGATGAACCCATAGATTTGACTAGGTTTTTCTCTCCAATTCATCATCCCGAGTCATTAAATGTTTTTCCCGAACTTCATATGCGTCTGGAATTTGATGAAATATGCATGGATGAGCTTAACTTTGAGGAGAATTCTGAGGATAGTTTTGAGGATGAACCAGTTATAATTGATGAGTCGGATTTTCCAATTCATCCTGTTCCTTTCATTGACTGTGTACACCCTCCCGAAACCTTAACCGATACCCCTCCTCGATCACTTCCCTCCTCCCTTTCCATCGTTCCGACCTTGCAAGAACCCGTATCACTTACATTTCATATGTCTGGTTTACCAAGTTCGGCGTACCCATGGTTTCTCACGAACCTTGAGGGATTTGACCCAATCTCTCGACGGGTAAATATATTAGCACAATCGCTTTTTACACATCGCTCATCACAAATTGTGCTAATCTATTTACTCCATTTGCACCCTCAAGTTCGTACTCCACTTCTTTTTCCCTTCCGCCATTCTTCTTCTCATCTACCGAGACCGCATTCCACTTTTCTCCACAAGCGGTCTCGCGTATTTTCCATCTCTTTCCTCTTCACCTTCTTTCACCAACCACTGCTTTACCATGATAAAATCTTTGAATGGTTGGTGTTAACTTTTGGCCTGTGTAAGGCCTTGTATAGATGGATACTGTTCTTTCCCCCCTAATCCTGAATTTCAACGCTTAACAGTGGAAACACTGTTTTACTTAAGTTTGGGGGGGACAATTTTTTGTATATATTTTTGTTTTCTTTTTTTTGTTTTGTATATAATTTGTTTCTAGGGAGCGCCGGCAATTTTGACCCTCTTGGTATAGCCTGACAGTGAGGGCACTGTAAAGTTTAAGTTTGGGGGTGTGCTCGGTAAGCTTTCTTCCTTCGCATTCATATGTATATTTTGCATCTGCATATTAAATCCATAAAATCCATAAAAATCTGAAAATTTTCTAAAAATATAAAAACTTTTTTGTCAAGTTAGCTTGTGGAAGGACTCTGATTCAACACTTCGACGGTTTTTGTTTGAAAAGATAGGAATAACTAAATCCTATGTTTGGATTTTGAAAACCTGAAAGATAACTCTCCTTTGAAGTTAACTATAGCTGATATACGTCTTTACATTACACTACACGTGTTGTGAGTCATGGAAATTAGATGACAAGTCTTTTATGTTTAAAAAACAAACTTTTAAATAGATAAATGATTTTCTGAGGATCAAATAGGTTTGTTCTGAAATAAGTAATATATCAAGAATAGTTTATGAAGTAAGTGAATATGAAGGAATGTTATTGATGCCTTAATTGGAACTAAGTCTGAAAAATAACCCATCTGAAATTTGATTGGAATGATTACACACCAAACCCACTAAACACGTCTTTTATCCAAAAAATAATTGAACTACCGGTTATATCTCCGTTCGTATCATCATGTTTTTCACGCCAAACTGTCTTTTGTTTTTGGACCTAGGTAACTGGAGTAATTAAGTCCGCTGGGGTGTTTCTACACCTAATGCCCTAAAACCAACTGGTTTGGGTGCATTGGCCCAAAGCTCGCTAAGAAGCCTAGAAAGTCCAGTTTTAAAACAAAGTCAAGCAAGTGTTCTCTCCGAGTTAAAATTCCTAACGGTTCTTTGTGTGAGAATAATCTTGATAAAAGACAGGCTTTTATAAAAATTTTAACGGAGATATGAAGGTTTTATTCTATGATAAAGACTATTGCACATTCACAGAGGTGTGTATGAAATGAAAACAAGAATAAGGTGGAGTGAAAAATACGACTTAGTTTCCTGTTAAGGAAGATAGAAATTCTGAAGTTGAAACCTTACTGGAAAACGAAACTTGAAAAATGCTTAACTCTCTATAAAACTTATGTGATCCTTTTAAAATTGTTATCTGGGCTTTATTGTGTGACATAATGACTTTATTCGACCTTTCGGGAACTTAACGACACTATTTTTGCACTGCACGTAAAGACATATAAAATCTGTAGTTAAATAAAAAGAGAGATGTGAAAAATAAAGGTTCGATAGTCTAGACCTAGGATTATAGAATTGTTATTTTCTTAAACAAAACTTTAGGGTTTGAATCTTAGTCATTTTACAAACTAGCTTGACCGGATTTTGTGGGTAGTATCCGCTGAAAACCCTCAGGAGACAACACTCCTCCTACTAGGGACAGCTAGAGGTTTAACGGCTTGTTGCACGCGCTCAGTGCAATCGCGTTCCCTGCGAAAGTGCGGTTATCATTTTATTTTTGTGAATAATTGGTTTTTGCTCGGGACGAGCAAAAGTTAAGTTTGGGGGTATTTGTTCATAGCAGAATACTGCATTTTATACCGCCCATTCTTACGCTCGTGTGTTTATAGGTAGGTGCTTTTGATCTGTGTTTGTTACATATTTACAGAGTACAGGTTTTCAGTCCAAATATTGCAAATCATGACAAAATCTCCACAGTTACACCAAATACAGAACATCTGTTGACAACAGATAAAAGCCGGGTTCCGGTCATCCATATCCGTCCGGTGCTGCGTACCGGTTCCAGGGACAATACATATGACAGCAGTCATTCGTGTCTCGGACAAACACGGAGCACGAGAGGGGCTGCACAAGAACCAATGGGTGCGCGGAGCTCAAGAGAGATAAAGTCAAAAGTGAAGAAAAGATAACAATCTTGGACTATGAATTCTGCTGATATTCTGGAAGAAATTATCAGAAAATACATGTACCAGACAAGAGGGGACAGGAGACCAGGAAAGTACACTGAAGCCCACACCCTAAATCGACAATAGGGGCGCGGATCCGCGGCCATAGGGGCCTATAGGCGGCGGATCCGCGGCCGTACGGTCTAGACAGTGCATCATCTTTTGGGGGCAGTTTGGTCTTTGCATATGTGGTCTGCTGGATGCCCTAGAATTCCATTCTCCTGCCTATAAATACAGCAGTTTAGAGCTAAGCCAAGGGAGCATTTTTTGGAGCTTTTCTTTGTTCTCTTTTTTTTGTTGTTTTGTTCTTCTTCTTCCTCTTCTTCATTCTTTCTCCATGACATTGTAGTGAGAGCTTTTGAGTGGAAGATTAATGAAGATGAGGGTTCTTTATCTTTCTTGTTAGTTTGCTCCCCCTTGAGATTTCTGCTTTCTCTTGCTCATTCAATCTCTTCATTGAGGTTGAATGGTTAAGAGTTAGTTATTGATCTCAAGGGTCGTATTTTCTCACGGACTAGCACTTCATTTCACATGCGTTCTCTACCCTTCCCTTGATCTTGCAAGTTCTTCATTGAGCTTGCAAGTTTAAGGGTTGGCTATTGAGCACATGCTTGGCTTGGGTCCTAGTTCCGAATTCTTTTTATTACCCGCTTTTTATTACTTGTCTTTTTATTACTTGCATTTTATTTCATGCATTTTATTCATGCTCTTTAATACTTGTATCTTTTCTTTTCTTTTTGTTCTCTTTTGTTTATATTGTGAATGTTGTAATTATTGTTCTTGTTAAGAATTAATACGGTTTCATAAGTTAACATTTCTTTACCAATTCCTTTTCCCGTTATTTTCCATTTGAACTTCGCCCAAACCATACGCAAGCGCTCCGTTAGGCACCGTACCCTGACAAGGTAACGGTGATTCCTAACCGCGACCGGTTGCGTTCGGTTTGGCCGGAGGCGAAAGCAAGAGACAAGAACGGAAGGACAAGGGTAAATAAGCCGGATTCCACGAATACCGCGCTTAAATCCCCTAATCCACGTTGTTGCCAATTGCTTAGCTTCAATTGGTCAAGACTCGGCTCAAAGGTTTTTGAGTACGGATTTCTTAGGTTACAATCTCGTATTTTTCTTAACAACTTTATACTTGCAGATAAAAACATAGGTTAGATCAAACACTCATACAGATTCTTTATTAACTCGTCTTAGACAAGAAGGTAAAATACCACCATCTCCCTGTGGACCGACCCGTGCTCAACCGGCTAGCTGCAAAGCGACACCGTCCTGATCGCGGTTATACTTTAGAACTTTGAACATCCGACACGCCAAAAGCGTGCGATCAGTTCATCAAGTCCATGAATGCTGCTGGCGCATTGGTGAGTCCGAACGACATCACCAAAAACTCATAATGGCCGTAGCGCGTACGGAAAGCTGTCCTGGAAATGTCCTCCTGTCGAACCCGCAACTGATGATAGCCCGATCGTAAATCGATCCTCGAAAAGTACCCTGCCCCCTGAAGCTGGTCGAACAAATCGTCGATGCGCGGCAAAGGATACCTGTTCCGCACTGTCACCCTGTTCAGCTGCCGGTAGTCGATACACAGACGCAAACTGCCGTCCTTCTTCTTGACGAACAGGACTAGAGCACCCCAAGGAGAAACACTGGGTCGAATAAGTCCCTTATCCAGCAATTCTTGCAACTGACCCTTCAACTCTCGAAGTTCCGCCGGGGCCATCCGATAAGGCGGTATGGAAACAGGCCCCGTGCCAGGAACCAAATCAATACAGAAAGAAATGTCGCGCTCGGGCGGTAGCCCAGGAAGCTCGTCAGGGAACACATCAGGGAACTCGCTATCAACCGGAACCTGATCCAATGGAACCTGTGTAGCACTAGCATCTCAAACATAAGCGAGAAATCCCTGACATCCCTTCCTCAAAAGCTGTCCAGCGCGAAAAGACGAAATCACACTGTGAGGGGGCGGCACCACGGTCCCCCAACACAACAAACACCAACTCGCCGGGAAAACAGAATCTAACTGTCTTCTCACGGCAGTCCACAGAAGCATAGCACGCGGCTAACCAATCCATGCCCAAAAGAACGTTGAAGTCCAACATCTCCAGAATGATCAAGTCGACATGCAACTCTCTCTCGCCAATACAGACGGTACAGGATCGGAACACGTGCCTACCAACAAACGACTCTCCTACAGGAGTGGTCACAACAAGCGGCTGATCAAGCAAACCGGACTCTCTACCCAAACTCGGCACGAAGTGTGTGGATATGTACGAATGCGTGGATCCGGGATCGAACAATACGTGTGCATCAACAGTACAAACAGGAAGGATACCTGAAACCACCGCATTAGACGCCTGCGCGTCCTGATGCGTCAAAGCAAAAACCCGCGCCTGTCCACCACCTGCGACTGACTGCCCCCTGCCTCAGTCATCTCGTCCTCTCTGAGCAACTCCTCCACGCCCACGACCTCGCTGTGTATGAGTCTGGCGCGGAGCAACGGTAGGTACAACAGGCAACGCCCTCTGGGGTGGTGAGGGTGGTAAAGTAACATGCGGTGCTGCCGCCTCCCTCCTATGTGTCTCGGGACAATCTCGCACACGATGATAAGAACTCCCGCAACGGAAACATCCTGATAATGGTCGCTGACCCTCCTGGGGATAAGAGCTGAATAATCAGACTCGCCTCGAATCTCTGCCACCTGCTAGGTGTCTGTCACGGCGTCGAAAAGGATGTCTCTGCACCGATGTACCTGCACGAACTCTCTTCAGCTCTGGGGCTGCCGAAGTCTCAGCAAGGCGCTCCTCGACCACTAGGGCTGCGTCTACAGCTGCTGCATAGGTCTCATAGCGCTGCGCGCTGATCGCGAGGAATAGTGATGTAAGCAAGCCTCGAACAAATCTCTTGACTCGCAACTCCTCGGTAGCCACTAAATACGGGGCATAAACTGCTAGCTCGGTAAACAGCACGTCATACTCTGCCACTGTCATCCCTGGCGTCTGGCGCAAGGACTCAAATCTGCGTGCTCGGGCATCCCTAACACTCAGGGGAAGGA
Organism: Agapanthus africanus; assembly: GCA_030015575.1. Taxonomy (NCBI): domain Eukaryota; kingdom Viridiplantae; phylum Streptophyta; class Magnoliopsida; order Asparagales; family Amaryllidaceae; genus Agapanthus; species Agapanthus africanus. The sequence goes on from JASDDO010000012.1 coordinate 243,857,293, forward strand.
AACGGGCTAGAAATACTGTCACAAACTCTGTCCAGGTCATAGGAGGAAGACCTGCTGCTCTGCCCTTCTCAACTGAATCACACCACTTCTGCGCAAGACCTTCCAGGCGAAAGCTCGCGAACTCAACCCATCTCGTATCTGCGCATCTGAGGGAACGGCATATCCGGGCCATCCTGACGATGAAAGACTGTGGGTCCTCGGTTGTATCGGTTCCTGTGAAGACCGGAGGCTTCAGCCTCATGAACTCTGATAGCGATACTGTAATCACCTCCGTGGCTACAGGGGCAACTGGCTGTGCGGTAGGTGTAAGTCGATGTTCAACACCCCAATACTTATGGGGAGGCGGAAATATGAATAACAATCATGTTCTATGATTAAACATCGAATAACCGTATGAATCGTTTGCTAATCAAGTTTTAACAAAAGCTATAGAGTTCTAAACTACTATGTTAAGAGATTATACCAAACGGTTCTAGTCCTTCGCCTTAATGTTATCTACGGCCTCTTTGGATCTCCATGTCCTCTTTAGATTTCTCCCGTGATAGATGATCCACCCGAGAACCCTAATCCAAGCTATAACCTCTAAACTTGAGGTTACTTAGTTTCTCTAGTTGCTAAATAGAGTAGCTAAGGTGATGTAGAGATAGGTTATGGAGAAATTAGTCTTTCCTAATCCTTGTTCTCAACTCATGAGGGTAAGATTAGGGTTTGGTGAAAGAGAGAGAACTTGAAGAGAGAGAGTGAGAAGATGATAATGATAATAATAATAATAATGAAATAGCTTCTCACTTGATATATGAAACATAATGAATAAAAAGAAATGAATAATATGAGATTATTTATCATGTTTCATTAATGCAAGTGGGTGATTCATTATGTGAGTCATTAAGCATTTATTAACGCATTAATGACATGAAGAATCACTTACAATGAGTCACTAAATCATTAAATGAAAATGCCACCTCTCCCTCCATGTCACATCCTTCTAGAAGCTTCTCGGAAAATTACGAGAACGCCCCTCTCATCCGTGAAAACACGAAAAAACTTTAGACTGTATAAATCCAATAACCTGATACTAGAATCTGGCTTAAACCAAAGCCGACTAGTAAAAACTGTCCGAATGTCGTACGTGCGTTCAAACACGTATGCGTCCGAACCTTTGTCGCAAAACCATACGACCTCTATATCTTTTCGCCTGGGTTTGGGAAATCTCTATGTGGGACTCTAAAGACTCGACTACTACGCTGGCAGTGGGTTTAACCACAGACCGCATGCGGCACTAGCTGTACGTAGCGGTCCCCAGGTAGTTGTCGATAAGAAAGCTGATGAGGTAACCCATCTGAAATCCTACTGAGCCTGTCTGTGACAATATCCGTGCAGTCCGGTCTGTTCGTCTAAGAGTATCGCATGTATGGTCTAGGGAGGTGGTGGACGTCAGACCTCTAATAACCGTACAAGTCGTGTCGGTATGGCTCAAGACCACCCGAGAATCTACTGATCAGTCCATCAGTAATTCTCAATCAGCCCTGGCCATGGACTTATGGTAATGACCAACCGACCACAGTATGATATCAACTCCCTATACCGGGAGAGACGAATCCCTAACAGTCACTCACTGCTTCCACGTGGCTCGGGACTATGCCCAACTAAAACCTGTTTGCACGACTCCTTTGAGCCGTGGTAGGGTAATAATCAAAGCACAGTGGGAACTCACACGAAACAAATGATGACCTTAAGTCAACGGACTATCTGCACACATGTCACCTGAGAACTGCTATCTGACGTTAGGTATAATACCATCCAGTCAGTTCTCGGCGAGTCATGTCCGGTGTACTCACAACCAGTGAGCATCTGTATACAATCTTAAGTGAACACCACCAATGGTTGCGGGACCAATCCATCACCCCTCGTCAGGGTCTAGATATGTATACACTAGTCTACTCCGGAGTATCGATGCCCAATCTCGATACTCCTGCGACCAGGGACATCTAAGGGTGTGCCTATTGACTATCCAGCTCCCACTAGTATGACTGCCATCACAACGCCGGTAGTCAGACAAACACCCTATGGGCTTTATCAACATATATATATATATAAATACGAAGTAAAATATATCATACGTTAAGACAAAGTCAAACCAAATAGCGTACTATCATATCAAGCAAGATTGTTATGTACATACATATCCCAAGCATCCTATACAATGTAGGCCTCTAGGGCATATATATCCAACAATCTCCCACTTGCACTAAGGCCTATAATTGGTGCAATGAGTACCCACTGTCTCTACCAGATCCAATTGCTTGCGTACCGCATGCCCAACATCTCAAATAGCCTCTCGAACTGTACTTGAGGAATGGCCTTGGTGAATGGATCTGCCGTGTTGTCTTTTGTGTCCACTCTCCGTATCTCGATCTCCCGACGATCCACGATCTCCCTGATCAGGTGAAACCGCCTTAAGATATGCCTGGATTTCTGATGGGACCTTGGTTCCTTCGCTAAAGCTACAGCGCCATTGTTATCGCAATACAAAGGTATTGGATTGGCAATGGTCGGAACCACCTGAAATTCAGAAATGAACTTCTTCATCCAGACAGCCTCTTTTGCGGCTTCACTAGCAGCTATATACTCAGCCTCCATAGTTGAGTCTGCGACGGTATCTTGTTTGGAACTCTTCCAACATACCGCCCCTCCATTGAGGGTAAACACAAAACCCGAAATGGATTTAGAATCATCCTTGTCACTTTGGAAGCCGGAGTCGGTAAAAGCCTTTACCTGGAGGTCCCTATTACCGTAAATCAAGAACATCTCCTTAGTCCTTCTCAGGTACTTGAGAATGTTCTTCACCGCTATCCAATGTTTCTCACCTGGGTCAGACTGATACCTTCTTACCACACTAAGTACGTAAGCTACATCCGGTCTGGTACAAAACATCGCATACATTATTGATCCTACCGCTGAAGCGTAGGGTATAATGCCCATGCGAGCCCTCTCTTCATCAGTCTTTGGAGACATCTTTTTGGAGAGGGTGATTCCGTGACAAGCGGGCATATTGTCGCGCTTGGAATCTTCCATACTAAATCTCTTTAGTATAGTGTCTATATACCTGGACTGTGAAAGTCCCAACGTTTTATTAGATCTATCACGATAGATCTTAATACCCAGAATGTATGATGCATCTCCCAAGTCTTTCATGGAGAATTTCTGTGATAAGAAGAGCTTTACTGATTGTAGTATGGGGATATCATTCCCTATCAGTAGTATGTCGTCGACGTACAAAACGAGGAAGACTACTGCTCCTTCTACAATCTTCCTATAAATACATGGTTCATCTACATTTTTGATAAAGTCAAATTCCTTGACTGTCTCATCAAAGCAGATGTTCCAACTCCGCGATGCTTGCTTTAACCCATAAATGGATTTAAGCAATTTGCACACTCTTCCGCTGGTCCCACTGTCTAAGAAACCTTCTGGTTGATCCATGTAAAAACTCTCTTCTAAATGTCCATTTATAAAAGCTGTTTTTACATCCATTTGCCAGATTTCATAGTCATTGAAGGCAGCAATGGCAAGCATGATCCGAATGGATTTAAGCATAGCTACTGGTGAAAAAGTTTCATCATAGTCCAATCCAGGTCTTTGACGAAAACCTTTTGCTACTAGTCTAGCTTTGTAGGTTTCCACTTGTCCAAATGTACCAATCTTCTTTTTGAAGATCCATTTGCACCCAACTGGTTTTACCCCAGGAGGAGCAACTTCTAAAGTTCATACTTTATTGGTGTACATGGATTCCATTTCGGATCTCATAGCATCCAGCCACTTCACAGAGTCGCTACTCGTGATAGCATGCTGAAAACTAGTAGGCTCATCATCATCGATGATGCAATCCTTGTTAGTTATATGTATGCCCTAGAGGCCATTACTGTACACTGGATGTATATTGTAGTGGATGCTGGGACATATATAGGGAGGACTTTCTTGCTCGACATGATAGTATGCTATCTGGTTGCTCTTTACCTTAACGTGTACACTGATTGTCTCTCTGTTACATGTTGGTAAAGCCCTTAGGATGTGTACTTGACTACCTGGACTGTGATGCGGATCATACTAGTGGGGACATGGTAGTCCATAAGTACATCCTTGAAAGTCCCTAGTCGTGGGTGTATCGAGATGGGGCATCGATATACCAGAGTAGACTAGCATGTACCTTCTCGACCCATACAGATGGGCGATGGATGATCCCATATCCATCGGTGTTTGACATCCGAGATGATATACGGGGGCTCAGTAGAGACTCGGTACACTGGACGGACTCGCCGAGAACTCCCAGATGGTATTATACCTCACGTCAGATGGCAGTTCTCTGGTGACACTGGTACAGAGTAGTCCGTTGACCCGAGATCGTCAAAGAGTCTTGTGTGGTTCCCACTGTGCTTTGATTTCCATCTTACCATGTCCAAGAGGGCGTGCAAAACGGTGGTTTTTCGGTACAGTCCCGAGTCACATGGAGGCAATGAGCAATAGGAGGGGATTCGTCTCTCCCGGTATAGGGGGTTGATGTTGCGCTGTGTTCGATTGGCTATAACAGGAAATCCCTGGCCAGGGTTGCTGAGATTTACTGGTAAGTGTTACCAGTAGTTTCTCGAACAGTTATAGACCTCGTATCGACACGACTTATCGAGCTATTGGGGTCTGACGTTTACCACCCCTAGGCGAGATATGCGACAGATCAGACGGACAGACCGGACTGTACGGTAGTGTTACTGGTTGGATTCACTGGAGTGTGAGCGGGCTTGCTCGTCGATCTTCTGATCGCTCAATACCCGGGTGGCCGTTACGTTTAGCAGACCAATTGCGGCTTGTGGGTGCTTGATATGATCATCATCTGCTGCCGGCGTATTGACGAGTCTTTAGAGTCCTACACAGAGGTTTCCTGGCTCAAGCGAAACGAAATAGGAGCGCATATGAGATATGTGCGGGACCGAGAATAATACCAGTATGTGATACTGTATTCGATTCTCGCGATTTGTGACATTGATCGGTTATATACGATATAGCCGGGTTATCGGATCAAGTGTTGATTCGATAGGTTGTTACTGTTGATACTAGCCGGTTATATGCGATATGACCGGATCGTTAAATCAAGTGTTGATTTAATGATTTAATGTATAATTATATATTTGATATATTACTTTGCATTAACTAGTATCGGTTCACTTTAAGATGGATTTTCTCACTCGGATGTGCGCATTACATATGCGATATGATTTTGTGCACTTGTTTGTATCATGTTTGATGATGCATGTCTTTTTGGTTAAGTGTAAAGATTTAAACCATGGTTAAGTGGATAATTAGGGTTTTACATATTCATTTATTAATCTTTTTCTTTTTGGAAAATAAAATGCATAAAGAGAAAATGGTGGCTTTCATTTGTTTCTTTCATGAAGCTTCATGAAGACTTTGACCAAGTGACCATTTTGTCTCATGCTTAACCCTAACCATCCCACTAAACCATGATTCACTCTCTACACCTAACCATGGTTCTATGATGATAAGAATTCATTATTCTTATCATTTTTAATAGAACTTATCATAGCTTTCTTCTTCTTCTTCTTCATATCTATCATGAAGAAAGCTTAGGTCATCAATGGTGATTGATGATAAAGAGTGAGAAATCCAATTCTAAAGTCTACCCACTTCCTATTTCTTCATCCTCTACCTCTTTCCAAGTAGTAGAGTGTGTTTCCTTCACAAGTTTTCATGACTTGGTGAAGGTGGAGCTTGATTTAGCGATGCCTCGACGTAGATCATCTTCGGCATGGACATCGACGACCTAGCTTGCCCATTCTCCGACAAAGCCGACGCTAGAGCCCGGGAACTCATTTGGACAGCGAGGGGACTTGGTTGCGGAGCTATGGAGGTGGAGCACCGGATCTACAAAGGTTGTATTTCCGTTAAACTTTAGTTAAGTTATTTACTAGATTTCTTTTTCGCCTAGTTTTCTAGCCGACGATCCGTAGTTTAGGGTTTCTCGGCACCGTATTTTTTAAATTGGCATGATCGATGCCTTGTGAGACCTCCTTAGGGTGCCTAGGAACCTTTCACTGGTATCAGAGCCTAGCTAGAGCCTTAGGCGAAGTCTAGACGGAATTTGAAGTCCGATCGAACCGAAAACTTGAACCCAAAATAGCTCTCTGGACTTTTTCCAAATTCTGGGATTTTTCAGTGTTAAAAATATGTAGAAATATCAGCAGGAATATCTAAGAGTTACTGTAAATTTCGATGCCCTAATTCCATTAAAGCGTCGCGTTTCCGCGGCACGAGCATGGCTCGTGCGGCGGATCCGCGGCCTGTTTGTCGTGTTATGAGTTGAAGTTTGCACAGTAACTCCTATTTAACAGTGCTGGTTTTCCTGGGTATTTTTAATATTTTTTCCAGAGTTTTAATTTTCAGGGTTGTTTTGGGAATTCGGTGATTCGATCGGAGTATCAAATTTTGTCTGTGTGGCTTTCCGGAAAAATTTTAGAATATGTTAAAATGTTCGACTGGATATAAATACCCACCTTTTCCCCTGCCGGAAAATTTCCAAGTGTTGGATTTTTCCGTAGTTTAACGACGTTCTAAGTAGTGCAAGTAACGCGATGGACCCTCTAGAAGACAACAAACCTTAACTCGATTATGTGACCGTCTTGAACTGCCCTTTGAACCTTCGGGTTTGGGGCAGTACGGCGTGCCACATGTGAGGCGTTGGCTTGACCCTTCTACGGCTGGACCGTTGGTACTGAGGCACGAACTGAATGTTGTTAGACTTATTTCATGTGTTGAGCTGTATCGGGAAAACTTGGGTGTTCGACTGTTCGATCGGAAAGTTTAACATTTTCTATTTATCCGGAATGTGATACAACAATTGGAATTCACAAAAGTTATGTGATAACTGAATGAATGTTATAAACATAGCAGTTTAGTCTCACTTGATCGGTTGCCACGGAATTTTGATGTGATCAAAAGTCCGTTGCAATCACGTAGCGTACGCGGATACTCGCCGGGTAAACTTAATAGACAGCTACACCCCATAGCCCCGACCAAGTGACTGTAGGAGAACCCCGTCACCGAAAGCATCCGTTCGGGTGCTCGCGGCAGCGGTGTTCCGCCTTGGTTCACTTCGTCGACGGTATCGGGGGTGCGGCCGTATACTAAAGTTTGCGACGAGCATTCGATCAGGATGTCTGGAATCTTGTTGAATTGCCCGACTTGATATTGAAAAGTGTTTTCGATTTTGAGACTAAAATGCGGGGTTTATAATTGTTAGGCATGCGATGTCTAAGTAATTCATTTGGTCAGGCATGCGATGTCTGAGGAGGTTGCGGATTCCAACTGTTGTAGTTTTACACTTTTTTTTCTGTGACCGTAAGTGTAATATATGATATCGCCGGTTTCGTTGCTATATGTCAACGACAATTGGGATGCGCATATTTACTTACGTTGATGACATGTGATGTTATGTGTTGCTGGATATGTTATATTGGATCGTCGTGTTTGAATAGCCGGGGTTTTTTTTATGTGAGATGAGTGTTTTTCATTTTCATTCATGTAAAAACTTGTATGTAATATTCTTTTATTGGGGAACTTCCAGGTAGCGGATGTTGTCACCCTTTGTATTATTTACTTTTCTGCACTAGGATAGACCCAAGGAGGAGGGCACAAGTAACCGGGTTCAAGAGTCCAGTGGGAGACCAACTCGAGGAGTCGAGGTCGGGTCTCCTAACTCTAGAATTGGTAGGGTTGCTTGCCGCTCTCGTAGGGGTCTAGGGGTGTGGGTTTGGCTATTCATCACGACCGTGGAATCCGTGTTTTATACTGGCTCGTATTGAAAACACGGACGTCCTAGTATATCCAATATTTCATATGATTCTTCTGCTGCGATATCTGTGATGTGATCATGTGATGTTCTGTGATAGATACAGTATATAGTATAAATGATATATTATATAGACGTTACTTATGTTTTACACCCGCGCTAGCCCTGCCCGGCTCTGCCGTTAGTTACCTAACCTAACGGTGCACGAGGGGACATCGAGGCGAATGCGGATGGCATAAGTGTACGTCGTATTTATCTGTGATGTTTAGATACATTAAATGATGGGACTTCATTAATATGATTAATGAAATAAAAGAAACCTAAGATGTTGTAGAATCGAATTTCAAAATAAAACAGGTAGCTACAGTTCTTGCTTTGCACAGCGGTATATACGATATATCCTGCACCTTATTCGATAAGGAAAGGACCGAGATCCCTTCACCGGGAGTGACTCCTTTAACAATAACTGGCAGATGCTAAACACTCGGTTTGTCTTTTGATTGCTTTTAAATGTTTTTGCTTTGCACAGTGATATATATGATATATCCCGCACCTCATTCGACGAGGAAAGGACCGACGATCCCTTCACCGGGAGTGACTCCTTTAGCAAAACTAGAAAAGCCTCAAAAGCACTCCATTTCAAAATCATTTGATTCTACAACGATATCAAGTTCATTACGCAATAGGTTTTCAGAAAAACCTGTCGTAGCCCTCCGTCATTTCAGATAAGTCCTGTTTAGTATTCGTGCTGCGTTTGTTGACCTTGTCAAGGCGCAGTGTGCGGTAGCTAACCAGTATTTATCTGCTTATGCATATGATGCAGATTGGGTTAGGGTAGTCGTGCGGCCTTGTTGACCTTGTCAAGGGTCGTGCGGGTGGGTTTGATTCAATCAAGAAATGACGGGTTGAACTTGACTTGCGGTCTATGGTTTGTTGACCTTGTCAAGGTCATAGATCGTTCGGGGCAAAATATTATCGGGAATTTCAAGTGTAGAAATTTGCAATGAGATTGCATACCTTCTATGAGATAGTTAGATCCCGATACCCGCTGCGAGTAAGTGTTACTCCTGGGAGAGTTTTATACATTACAATTAGCCGATCAAGTAGGTGTCTAGAAAGGTGTTAACGAGGTTACGCCTCTGGGAAAACGAGGTTTACATTAATTAGGTTCGTACGAAAGCACGGGGGACCTCCCTCAAAGTACCGACACTGGCCTGGCTGAAAGATTGGCGAACTTGTAGTGTGTAATTAATCCCGGCTAGTCTTTCCTTTTAGGGTTTGAAGGAAGATTTGATAAATAGCAGTGGGAGCCATCCTGATTAGATAAAATAATAACCAATCTATTCTTGCAAGAGCGCACGCTGAGTGTTTTCTTCTCTCTCTCTCCTGGTAGCGACCATATCACGCCTTAATCAAGATAATAATACGGATTATTGACCGAACCCGCTAGTTATACTGAGCTGGGGAACGTTGGTCCCTCTCCAACTTATAATTGTTATAAGACAGAGCAGGAAATTGGGGAATACCAGATTTCCCGTGCCACCCAAACGAAGAGAGTGCATGCTGATGCATCATCTTCGGGTGTGTTCATTATACAGAACAGTTTCTCAGTATCCTCCGCATCCTTGGTATATGATACCGGATCAGGATCCCAGATATGTAATCTGTTACATAGGGCTACAAAAGGGTAGAAAAACTGAGAACGGGTGATAAGTTTCATGAGGCAGAAAACGGGGCAAGTGTTGCAGCCAAGTCTGTCGGTCACTGTCACCCTGTATTACCAATACATTGATTCTGAACAAATGCTATTAGATACCGAACCTGATATACAAAATCATATCAGTCTCTTTAAAAGTAAAGAAATGATATAATTTTGTATTGATGGATAATGTTTTGAACATTTCCTATATCAAAAGTTGATCGGTACAGGCACGTTATCTAAAAGTATTAATGTTCTAAATCAAACTACAGTTCTTAGTATACGGAACACACACAAGAGGAATAGTTCAGAAATGAACAAATCCTTCTTGAGGTATTGTAGACTAGGTCAGATCCATATGACCCGACTAGCTAGAGTTACATAAAGATGCATATTTAAATTAGTTTGAATTTACATCTTGTGAAACTCGCCAGTCATGTCACAAAGATAAGATGACCATAGCTCCGTTTACTGGAAACAGAGAAAGAGTTAATAAACTCTTGGGATGATACATGTTGATGTATGTAGGTCCCCTGTCTACATATACCAGGAATGGTTCTTTATACTTCATTACGTTCTCTGATGATCTTTCGAGATTCAGACCTATGTTCCTGTTGAAACACAAGTCCGAACCTTTTCAGATATTCACAGAATATAAGTTAGAAGTAGAGAACCAAAATACGGGTATAAGTATTATGTCCTATGATGAGATCAAGGAGGAGAATACTTGAGCACGAAAATACTGGACTATTCTAAAGGAGAATGAGATTCTCTCTCAGCATTACTCCTCCATATACACCATAACACGATGGTATATCGGGACGGAGCAATCCCACCCTATATGATATGGTGTGCTCTATGATGAGTACTACTGAGTTACCTATTTCCTTTTTGGGAGTTATGCGCTTGAGAAGATGCATACCTATTGAATAGGGTTCGAATCAAATCTATGCCTACCACTTCATATGTGATATGGAAAGGGAAGAGCCCATGTCTTAAGTTAGTTAAGATTTGGGGTTGTCCGGCCTCTGTCTAAAAGCAAAATCCGGACACGCTCAAGGCAACGTCTGTTATGTACAACTGGAAATGTTCCAGCCATACAAATTGCAGCTGATGATTTGATAGAACCAAAGGATTCAGTAGATTCCAACGAACCTCAGCCTCTCCGCCGATCTAGTAGGGTTCGTCACCCACCTGAGAGATACTTCTGTTTCTCTATGACAGTGGGAGCGAGGATTGCATCATGAGATGATGACCCAACTAGTTTCGAGCTGGCCATCAGGAGTAAGAATCTGTAAGAATGGCTGGATACTTAGTGATCTGCGATGGAATCCATGTACACCAACAAAGTATGGACTTTGGTTGTTATATCTGAAGGGTTAAATCCCCATCAGGAGCAAGTATATCTTGAGAAGATTACTTGGTGTAAATGGAAAAGTTGAGACTTTCAAAGCTAGACTTGTTAAAGGTTTTCGTCATTGACCAGGCATGAATAATGATGAAACCTTTTCTAAGGAGCTATGCTTAAGTCCATCCAGATCCAACTTGCCACGGCTACATACCATGACTACGATATCTGGTGGTTGGGTGTCATGACTGCTTTTCTAAAGGATGTTTTAGAAGAGTGAGTCTATAAGTAAACAGCCAGAGGGCTTCGTAAACAGTGGGAGCAGCGGAAACGTGTGCAAGATGTTTTATCTGAAAAAGCAGGCATCGCGGAGTTGGAACGTCTGTTTTGATGTGTTTGTCAAAGAAGTTGACATCATCAAAATGGTAGATGAACCTTATATAAACAAAAAGGTAGTAGGGAGTATGGTGACGATCCTCGTAGAGTACGTGGATGACATACTCTTGATAGGGAAGGAGTTTCCTATGCTACGATCGATCAATCTCCGCTTATCACAATGATTCTCCACATAGGATCGAAATGATACCTACTAAATCCTGGATTTTGGATCTATGAGATAGATTTAATTGGATGTTAGGATTCTCACTAGTTGTAGTGAGATGGTATCAATCGACCCTGGGGAGAATCACTGGAAGTGTTCCAGGGTGATAAAGACGACTGAATGTCAGTCGCAGGCATTGTCTTTACCCTCAGAAAAGGGACGGTATGTTGGAAGAGTTCCAAGCTAGATACCGTGATATACTAGACGATAAAGGCAAGATACATCGCTACTTAAGATGCTACCAAAGAGGCCATTTGGGTGTATATTGGTTCATGAGATGAACTAGGTTCCTACCATTGTGTGACAATGGAGTTGTAGCTTTAGCCAAGGAACCCTGGTCCCATCAGTGACCCAGACGTATTCTAAGGCAGTATCACCTGATCATGGAGATGGTTGATCTCCAGGCTGATCGAGGTTAGGAGAGTAGACTCAGAGGTCAACACGGCGGATCCACTCACGAAGGCCTATTCCCAGAGAGAGACTTTTATGGGATGGTTGAGTATGAGATACTACAACCACTGCTACAGATGGCCTTAGTGCAAGTGGGAGATTGTTAGTTATATGTATGCCCTAGAGGCCATTACTGTACACTGGATGTATATTGTAGTGGATGCCGGGACATATATAGGGAGGACTTTCTTGCTCGACATGATAGTATGCTATCTGGTTGCTCTTTACCTTAACGTGTACACTGAATGTCTCTCTGTTACATGTTGGTAAAGCCCTTAGGATGTGTACTTGACTACCTGGACTGTGATGCAGATCATACTAGTAGGGACATGGTAGTCCATAAGTACATCCTTGAAAGTCCCTAGTCGTGGGTGTATCGAGATGGGGCATCGATATACCAGAGTAGACTAGCGTGTACCTTCTCGACCCATACAGATGGGCGATGGATGATCCCATATCCATCGGTGTTTGACATCAGAGATGATATACGGGTGCTCAGTAGAGACTGGGTACACTGGACGAACTGGCCGAGAACTCCCAGATGGTATTATACCTCACGTCAGATGGCAGTTCTCTGGTGACACTGGTACAGAGTAGTCTGTTGACCCGAGATCGTCATAGAGTCTTGTATGGTTCCCACTGTGCTTTGATTTCCATCTTACCACGTCCAAGAGGGCATGCAAAACGGTGTTTTTTGGGTACAGTCCCGAGTCACATGGAGGCAATGAGCGATAGGAGGGGATTCGTCTCTCCCAGTATAGGGGGTTGATGTTGCGCTGTGTTCGATTGGCTATAACAGGAAATCCCTGGCCAGGGTTGCTGAGATTTACTGGTAAGTGTTACCAGTAGTTTCTCGAACAGTTATAGACCTCGTATCGACACGACTTATCGAGCTATTGGGGTCTGACGTTTACTACCCCTAGGCGAGATATGCGACAGATCAGACGGACAGACCGGACTGTACGGTAGTGTTACTGGTTGGATTCACTGGAGTGTGAGCGGGCTTGCTCGTCGATCTTCTGATCGCTCAATACCCGGGTGGCCGTTACGTTTAGCAGACCGCTTGCGGCTTGTGGGTGCTTGATATGATCATCATCTGCTGCCGGCGTATTGACGAGTCTTTAGAGTCCTACACAGAGGTTTCCTGGATCAAGCGAAACGAAATAGGAGCGCATATGAGATATGTGCGGGACCGAGAATAATACCAGTATGTGATACTGTATTCGATTCTCGCGATTTGTGACATTGATCGGTTATATACGATATAGCCGGGTTATCGGATCAAGTGTTGATTCGATAGGTTGTTACTGTTGATACTAGCCGGTTATATGCGATATGACTGGATCGTTAAATCAAGTGTTGATTTAATGATTTAATGTATAATTATATATTTGATATATTACTTTGCATTAACTAGTATCGGTTCACTTTAAGATGGATTTTCTCACTCGGATGTGCGCATTACATATGCGATATGATTTTGTGCACTTGTTTGTATCATGTTTGATGATGCATGTCTTTTTGGTTAAGTGTAAAGATTTAAACCATGGTTAAGTGGATAATTAGGGTTTTACATATTCATTTATTAATCATTTTCTTTTTGGAAAATAAAATGCATAAAGAGAAAATGGTGGCTTTCATTTGTTTCTTTCATGAAGCTTCATGAAGACTTTGACCAAGTGACCATTTTGTCTCATGCTTAACCCTAACCATCCCACTAAACCATGATTCACTCTCTACACCTAACCATGGTTCTATGATGATAAGAATTCATTATTCTTATCATTTTTAATAGAACTTATCATAACTTTCTTCTTCTTCTTCATATCTATCATGAAGAAAGCTTAGGTCATCAATGGTGATTGATGATAAAGAGTGAGAAATCCAATTCTAAAATCTACCCACTTCCTATTTCTTCATCCTCTACCTCTTGCCAAGTAGTAGAGTGTGTTTCCTTCACAAGTTTTCATGACTTGGTGAAGGTGGAGCTTGATTTAGCGATGCCTCGACGTAGATCATCTTCGGCATGGACATCGACGACCTAGCTTGCCCATTCTCCGACAAAGCCGACGCTGGAGCCTGGGAACTCTTTTGGACTGCGAGGGGACTTCGTTGCGGAGCTATGGAGGTGGAGCACCGGATCTACAAAGGTTGTATTTCCGTTAAACTTTAGTTAAGTTGTTAACTAGATTTCTTTTTCGCCTAGTTTTCTAGCCTACGATCCGTAGTCTAGGGTTTCTCGGCACCGTATTTTTTAAATTGGCATGATCGATGCCTTGTGAGACCTCCTTAGGGTGCCTAGGAACCTTTCAATCCTCTCGATCCCCATCAAGAAGAAAACCATAGTATCTTTCAGGAGGATGAGAAAGCCTACTAGATCTGCGGAGTGTTGTTGGTTCGTCATGTTCTATTGAAATCTGAGATTTTTCTAAGTCCTCGGTTGCAGTTTGAGGTTTTGGAATTTCCTCCAGTTCCACCGCGCTCCCACTAATTTCTTTTGCAAGAAATTCGCTTTCTAAGAAGACAATGTGGCGAGTGACAAACACCTTTTGTTCTTTGGTGTGGTAGACCATATACCCCCTTGAATGTTTGGGGTATCCTACAAACTTGCACAAAACCGATCGTGCCTCGAGCTTGTCCGGATTATGCTTTTTAACATATACCGGACACCCCCATATATTGATATACTTGAGATATGGTCTCTTCCCACACCATATTTCATATGGAGTGGTAGGTACAGACTTAGTTGGAACTCTATTCAATAGGTATGCGGCTGATTCTAGAGCAAATCCCCAGAAGGAAAGTGGCAACTCAGCACTACTCATCATTGAACGCACCATATCTAATAGCGTGCGATTCCTCCTTTCTGATACACCATTATGCTGAGGTGTATAAGGTGGAGTAAGCTGAGAGAGAATTCCATTCTCTTTTAAGTATTCAAGGAAACTAGTACTTAAGTATTCTCCACCTCGATCAGATCGAAGTGTCTTGATGCTTTTACCAGTTTGTTTCTCTACGTCATTTTTATACTCCTTAAACTTCTCAAAAGCCTCGGATTTATGCTTCATTAAGAACACATGTCCATACCTAGAGAAGTCATCAGTAAAAGTGATGAAGTAGGAGTGACCACTTCGTGAATGTATAGACATCGGACCACATACATCACTGTGTACTAGTCCCAAGAGTTCAGTGGCTCTTTCTCCGTGTCCGGTGAACGGAGATTTGGTCATTTTTCCTTTGATACATGATTGACAAGTTGCATATGATGAATATTCAAACGGATCTAGATATCCATCTTTATGTAACTTAGTCAACCTTGTTTCATTTATATGACCAAGTCTACAATGCCATAGGAAGGCTTGATTCGCATCTGGAGCCTTTCTTTTACGCGTGTTTTGAATATTGAAAATTTGAGGTTGATTAAGTATGTATATGCCGTTTTCCAGTATGCCAAACCCAATCAGTTCTTGATTTAGGAGAATGTTCATGACATTTCTTTCAAGCACAAAATTATATCCTTTATTAGACAACAAAGATACTGATATAATATTACACAACATACTGGGAATACAAAAACAGCTGTACAATACCAAAATGTGTCCACTATTCAACCCTAGGTGATATTCCCCTATTGAAACTGCATCTACATGCATTCCATTGCCCATCCGGAGAGTCATATCACCTGCCCCCAGTACTCTACTATTTCTCAGATCCTGCAAAGAATTACAGATGTGAGAACTAGAACCGGTATCAAGTACCCATGAAGTAGAGTTTACTGAAAGACAATTTTCGATTACGAACACACCTGAAGCAGAAGCAACAGCTTGCTTCATGTCCTTGGCTTTAAAGGCCAAACAGTCCTTCTTCCAGTGCCCTTGCTTGTGACAATAGAAGCACTCGTTCTTTTCTGCCTTCACCCTTCCTGCTTTGTTCGTTCCCTGCACCTTCTTGACCCCATTCTTCGGTTTGGTGGCTTTCATCTTCTTCTTCCCTTTAGCTTTCGCTTTTGTTTTAGAAGAAGATGATTGGCCAACATACAGAATGTGGGTCTTCTCCTTTTTCAAGGAGGTCTCTGCTACCCTCAACAAATTGAGGAGCTTTGGAAGATCCGCTTCCATTTCGTGCATGTTGAAGTTCAGCACGAACTGAGAGAAGGTGTGGGGAAGGGACAGCAAAATCATGTCGATATACAAATCATTCTCTAGCACGCATCCCAGGTTTGCGAGTTCCTCAATGAAGGTTATCATTTTGAGGACGTGCTCTCCAACAGGCGATCCTGGAGCTAACCTCATCTGGAAGAGTTTCCTTGAGGTTTCGTACCTCGCGATACGGGAGTGTTCACCATACAATTCCTTGCAATGGAGGAATATGGATACAATATCCATACTCTCGTGCTGTTTCTGGAGTTCATTATTCATGGACGCCAGCACGATACACTTAGCTCGCTCACAGTCTAGATCCCAGGTTTTGCGAACTTCCTTGTCCGCAACTGAGGAATCTGGTCCTGGGATAAGGGGAGGAACAACGGTGGTAACATATGCAACTTTGTCATAAGTCAGCGCAACATTGACGTTCCTTAGCCAATCTTTATAGTTCTGCCCGGTCAGTATATTCTTTTCAAGTAATAGTTTTAGTCCAGTCATGGTAGCTGCCAGAGAGAGAGAAAAGAAACACTCAGCATCTACTCTTGCAAGTTTAGATTGGTTATTAATTTATCTAAACAGGATGGCTCCCACTGTTTCCTCAAATCCTTCTTCAAAACCTAAAAGAAGAACTAGTCAGGATTTAATCACACGTCACAATACTTGCTTAACCTTTCAGCCAGGCTGGTGTTGGTACTTCGAAGGAGGTTTTCCAACGCTTTCGCGAAGTTCCTTAATTAAAGAACCTCTTTTCCCTGGAGGCATAGCCTCTCTAACACCTTTCTTGGCACCTACTTGGTTTATAGCATTGATTTTTAAGTGAGAGAAATTCCCGAGAGTAATCCTACTCATCAGTGGGATCGGGATCCAACTATCATTGCATGATGCCCTAGATGGAAGCCACTCTAGTCACCACACTCCAGAAGGTAAGCTGAATCTGCAAGTTTCCTTTCTGTTAGAAACTCCCGATGTGATTTTTACCCCAAGCTCTTATAGACCTTGACGTAGGCCAACAAGTCATAAAACGCAAGTCAAGTTCTACCCGTCGTTGTCCTGATCAATTTAAATACATCGTACAAGCCCTTGACGTAGGCCAATAAGGTGTACGTCTGTATTAAACTAATGCATCTATCTATGCAACAAATAGGCACACACACTGCTACCATACACTATGCCTTGACGTAGGCCAACAAGCATAGCATGAATACGATGTGCTGTCTATTTGAAATGACGGAGGGTTACGGCTGGTTTTTGGCAAAAAACCGTTAACGTAGTGAACTTGATTTGATCGAAGGAACTAAGATAGCTTTTATTAAAAGGAGTGGTTTAAGCTCCGCATTTAAAATTTGCTTTTTCAAGAAAACCGAATGGTTTTTAGAAATTGTTCCAACGATTCAGTTTAGGTTTTATTTTCTTTGCATTAATAATAATGCGTCCCATCTTTAACCTATTATTACAGATAACAACGAAAATACAACGTCCTCTTATGCCATCCGCATTCGCCACGGGGTCCCGTCATCACCCGTTAGGTTACTTAACTAATGACAGAGCGGGGGCTGGGCTAGCGCGGGTGTAAAACATAAGCGACGTCTAAATAGCTATCATATATAGATATTGTACATTCGTCAGACGCAATAATAGGCATTCCAGATCACAGATAACAATATTGGATTTGCAAGCAATCCGCATTTCTTTTGAGCCTGCAATGAAAGACGGATTACAAAGTTATGATGAATAGCCATTTTCCCACCCCAGACCCCTACGGGTACGGCAAACTACCCGCCAAGTACCAGAAGTGAAGCGGTCTGCCCCAACACTTCAAAATACCCGGTAGTTTGTGCACCCCACCTTGGGTCTATCCTAGGAGAAAAAACAGTAAAAAGAAATAATACAACGGTGGCTACAACCGCAACCTGGATGTGCCCCGCAAAATAATATTACAACTTATTACATTTACATCAAATGAATTAACACAATAACCCATCATAAAACCTGGCTAATCACCACAACAGTCCAATACAGTTTATATACACAAACAGTTATATATAACATCACAAATATGTGCAACCCCCTGCCAACCGACATACTAGCAGTTAGGGGAGGTTTACGAACACATAATACATATCACAGATATAATCAAACAAGCAAATACCGTATAATTTCGATCGATTAAACACATTTAATTTTGCTCCAATACTTCTCTGTAAATCTGAAACCTGAGCAAAAATAAAAATTACCAGAAAACACCAAATATCACAGAGAATCAACACAAGAATGTTGGGATGATGAATCGTCCAAAGCGCGGCGGAATCGCGGCAGATCGCTAGGATCGGCCGCGGTTCCGCGGCGCTATGGCCGATTCATGAGCCCAATTTTCTTGGGTGTTCTAATACATTCATTTAGGTCATTCTGAATGTCCCTGAAAAATTTTTGGACCTCATTTAAAAATCGACAGAAAGTACATGATATCGGAGTTTTTTCGGTTTGTTTTTCCGTTCGAAATTCATACAAATTTGCAAGTGTGTTAAATACTGTTTAGCTAGGCTCTGATACCACTGTAAGTCGATGTTCAACACCCCAATACTTATGGGGAGGCGGAAATATGAATAACAATCATGTTCTATGATTAAACATCGAATAACCGTATGAATCGTTTGCTAAACAATTTTTAACAAAAGCTATAGAGTTCTAAACTACTATGTTAAAAGATTATACCAAACGGTTCTAGTCCTTCGCCTTAATGTTATCTACGGCCTCTTTGGATCTCCATGTCCTCTTTAGATTTCTCCCGTGATAGATGATCCACCCGAGAACCCTAATCCAAGCTATAACCTCTAAACTTGAGGTTACTTAGTTTCTCTAGTTGCTAAATAGAGTAGCTAAGGTGATGTAGAGATAGGTTATGGAGAAATTAGTCTTTCCTAATCCTTGTTCTCAACTCATGAGGGTAAGATTAGGGTTTGGTGAAGGAGAGAGAACTTGAAGAGAGAGAGTGAGAAGATGATAATGATAATAATAATAATAATGAAATAGCTTCTCACTTGATATATGAAACATAATGAATAAAAAGAAATGAATAATATGAGATTATTTATCATGTTTCATTAATGCAAGTGGGTGATTCATTATGTGAGTCATTAAGCATTTATTAATGCATTAATGACATGATGAATCACTTACAATGAGTCACTAAATCATTAAATGAAAATGCCACCTCTCCCTCCATGTCACATCCTTCTAGAAGCTTCTCGGAAAATTACGAGAACGCCCCTCTCATCCGTGAAAAAACGGAAAAACTTTAGACTGTATAAATCCAATAACCTGATACTAGAATCTGGCTTAAACCAAAGCCGGCTAGTAAAAACTGTCCGAATGTCGTACGTGCGTTCAAACACGTATGCGTCCGAACATTTGTCGTAAAACCATACGACCTCTATATCTTTTTGCCTGGGTTTGGGAAATCTCTATGTGGGACTCTAAAGACTCGACTACTACGCTGGCAGTGGGTTTAACCACAGACCGCAAGCGGCACTAGCTGTACGTAACGGTCCCCAGGTAGTTGTCGATAAGAAAGCTGATGAGGTAACCCATCTGAAATCCTACTGAGCCTGTCTGTGACAGTATCCGTGCAGTCCGGTCTGTTCGTCTAAGAGTATCGCATGTATGGTCTAGGGAGGTGGTGGACGTCAGACCCCTAATAACCGTAAAAGTCGTGTCTGTACGACTCAAGACCACCCGAGAATCTACTGATCAGTCCATCAGTAATTCTCAATCAGCCATGGCCAGGGACTTATGGTAATGACCAACCGACCACAGTGCGATATCAACTCCCTATACCGGGAGAGACGAATCCCTAACAGTCACTCACTTCCTCCACGTGGCTCGGGACTGTGCCCAACTAAAACCTGTTTGCACGACTCCTTTGAGCCGTGGTAGGGTAATAATCAATGCACAGTGGGAATTCACACGAAACAAATGATGACCTTAAGTCAACGGACTATCTGCACACATGTCACCTGAGAACTGCTATCTGACGTTAGGTATAATACCATCCAGTTAGTTCTCGGCGAGTCCTGTCCGGTGTACTCACAACCAGTGAGCATCTGTATACAATCTTAGGTGAACACCACCAATGGTTGCGGGACCAATCCATCGCCCCTCGTCAAGGTCTAGATATGTATACACTAGTCTACTCCGGAGTATCGATGCCTAATCTCGATACTCCTGCGACCAGGGACATCTAAGGGTGTGCCTATTGACTATCCAGCTTCCACTAGTATGACTGCCATCACAATGCCGGTAGTCAGACAAACACCCTATGGGCTTTATCAACATATATATATAAATACCAAGTAAAATATATCATACGTTAAGACAAAGTCAAACCAAATAGCGTACTATCATATCAAGCAAGACTGTTATGTACATACATATCCCAAGCATCCTATACAATGTAGGCCTCTAGGGCATATATATCCAACAGTAGGTACCATCGCGGTCTCTGGAACTGGTGGAGCTACCTCTGGTCGCTGCGCTCGAAGTGTCTCAACTAGCGATCCTATCATCTGGCGCATCTCCTGCATGCTGGATCCCACCGTCTGGCGCATCTCCTGCATACCAGCCCCTAGTGTGGCGATCTGATCTGTCACGGCAGGAACAACCTGCTTGGGTACAACCGGTGTACTGCCCGGATCAGTCCTCGTCTCGGACGAGTCAACTCGAATCTCGGCCCTCGCGGCCGCTCTCTGCGCCCTCGTAGTCTTTCGCGGCATAATGGCTGAAAGAAAATTCGGATTCGATAAGAATACAAGAATCGAATCACAAGAATATAAGAAGGGATTTAAATCAACAAGTCCTAAGGTCGCTTAGGCGGAGTACCGTGTCGTGAGTATGCCGCGGAACATACACACGCTACGCTACCCTGCTGCAGCTACCTACTCCATCATACCAAGGTCATCCTACACTCCGAAGGTAAAACCTACGCTCTGATACCAACTTTGTCACGACCCGAGTATTTCGACTCGTGACCAGCACTTAACCACGCTACGTTTACAGGCGTAACGCGACTAAGTAAGCCGAACCCAGAAATCAAAACCATTTAAAAATAGTGAGTGTTGAAAACATTTAGTTAAAGCTTTTAGAAACCTTAAATAATTCAATAAGTTCCTTTTAAAGTTACTTAATCATTTAAATAATTTTGGCAGCATTTCCTTTGTAAAAGTAGCCCCGAGATCGGGTACAAAACGGATATAAGTGAAATGAAATGTAATGAAATGAAACATCCCCAAACGGGAGCAATCACGCCCAACGGCGGAAACCAACATCACAAGAGTAATATACGACGCCGTAGCGAAGAATAAATAATAAGTGGACATCACAGAATATAAACTGCATATAAAAACAGTCGGCTCCAACGAGCTCGACACCAGAATACAAAATATACATCATCGTCCTCACACAGTATCTAAGTCCAGTACATAAATGGTAGATGGAGAGTACTAGATACAAAAGGGATACAATAAAAGTACTCAGAATACCACAACCCACCTAAATGCAAAACAGCTCTCACCGCAACTGTAGTGGTATCTGTAGCCAAAAGATGCAAAAGACAGCCTGCCGCGACTATGCTGAGGGCAACCTGCAAATACTGTGGCACAACGGGGGTGAGTTGCCAACTCGTGAATACAGATAACATATAAAGGTAATCGCGAGCATGCACGTACTGCGCTATTCTAACAAATGCCAGCAGATAATATCCATGCGTGATAAGCAGTATGTGCAATAATCATGCAGATGCTCTATCAGGTAAAATAACTACAGGATGAGATATATGATAATCAATGCTGAGCATGGGATAAACAACATCTACACGGAATATCAACGTGGAAAACAATCGGGGCCCACAACTGCACCCAAATCCCAAATAACTCAGGCGCCGGCACACCCATCGGCCCTCAAATCCTGTAAACCTCTGAGAAATCACGAGTGCCCAACATCGGCACCCAAAACATCATAAAATACTCGTGTCCAGCATCGACACGCAAATCCTCATATACCGGGCTCCGTCAGTCCGGATCAGCCGACGGGGTCCGTCTGCGGTGTCGGCCCTCGGCCCCGGCAGTACAGATCATCCCGCATCCATCTCTCGACTCTGGTCAGTATCCTCCAGACAACTGCCAGGTCCAACCAATCACCGGTAGGTAGTGGTCCCTGCGCCAGGCTCACCGTCTACTGCACAGCGAAACCGTTCTCGCCCCGGGGTACCATACCGGGCCCACCACGAACCCGCAAACGGATCATCCATCTCCTCGAATCGGGTTTCAAGCACACGTCTCAACACCGAGAAAACGCGTGGTGGACGCACCAAAATATCATATCACGAGGAACCGGGTTTTCAAATAGTGCATCTTATCTTAAAAATCCCACGGTCCTCAAAACCAGAAATCACATGAAAATCCAACACCAAGAAGTAAATCCAATGCGATGTGCCATGTACATCAATCCATGATATAGGTATAAGGGAAAACCGCTTTTAAAATTAGTTTCCGTTTTTAAAGATATTATGCGGCTCCCAATTTCCATGAAAGTCATATTGAATCATATATGAAATGAACTACAGCAATATAATCATGGCAGCTCTACAGTGAGTGTGTCATGGCAATTACTAACGGTGTGTGTGTAGCATGTAGATTTGTGCTCGTGCAACATGAACCGTTAGTAATGGTGCGGTGTTCTATCAATTCTAAGCATACATACAGCAGGGAATGCAATATGCAATGACAGTCCATGAGGTAAATGCAACATATAATAATAATATGGTCCTATCATCCCTGACGCATAACGCCATGCGGGCGATATCCCCGTAGATGTTAAATCTACTCACCGAAGTCTCGCGCTAAGTGTAGCCGACGACTTGCTTGCCCTTCTTCGCAGCGTCCGTCTCACTTGCCTGCGAACCTAGAATCACATAACGTAAATCACACATAAGCTTAATTTCACAAAAACGTGGTATTAGGGTCCAACTAGAAACCCGTGTCGCAAACCAATCGCGCGTGTGCGCGATACGCTAAAACGTGTGATCACGCGCCTGAAACTACGCTGACGCGTCGCGATACGCAGACACCCCAAATTCACACACGTATCACGCGTGTCGCGAAGGTTTAGAAAATACGAGAAATAGGTAATAAGCCCAAGATTTTTATACAGAACTTAACTTACAAAAATACATATATCACAACACTCCACACATTAGCAAACGCCTATAGGACTAAACCCCAACCCAAACCCTACCCATCTGGACGCAAATTGAGGCCAGAACGGAATTATTGGCGGCCATATGAAGGAATTAGGGGGTCGGGTTCTATCTAGGGTATCAGCACCTAACTACTATATTGCAGTACTCTTTTTATTCTGAACTCACCGGGTCAATAGCAGTTCCCAGAAACTCAAATTTTGCTTTAAAACGACGAATCTGCTTAAAAAGAGATCTGGTGGTATTTTAGTGCAATCGGGGTAAAGCTAGATTAATATGGCCTTAACAACACTCTATCAACCTACTGAAACCAAAACACACATCACTTGGCCAAGGTTCACACTAAACACCTCATATCGCACTAAATCGCACCAAAAATCACTAACCGAAGCAAAACTACACTAAACAAGTAAACTAGGGAGTGAGTTTAGGAAATACACCTCACAATCGACCCTAGAGAGCTGGAGGAAGAAGATGAAGTGAAGGGAAGGGGCTGCAGTCGAAGCTGAGGCTGCTGCTGCTCTCACTGTGGCTGCTGCTGCTTGCTGCTGCTGTGGCTTGTTGCTGCTGTGCTGCTTGCTTGCTGCTGCTGCTGTTGTGGGTGCTTGCTGCTGCTGCTGCTGTGAGGTAAGTGTGTGTGTGTGTGAGAGAGTGAGGTTTGAGAGAAGAGCAAAAAGAAAATAAGAGGAAAACAAATCATCACCCCAATGTCAACCCCTCACTCTCTCTCTCCTCATTAATTGCAAGCATGGCTTAAGCCATGATGCGCTCTCTCTCTCTCTCACCAAGTCAACCCCCAAAGTAATTCAAATTAAAGCAACTATTAATTAACTAATTTAAACATAATTAAACCCCAAAAGACTTAATCCCCATGATTAACCCACCATGGCCACTAATCATGGTAATGACTCATTTAAAAACCCTAGTTTACATGCACATGTGTGTGCAAGCCTAGGAAAATTTTAGAAAAATATTTATTAAATTAGGAAAAATATTTGAAACACAATTTGGTAAACTTTTCATTAAAAACCCTTTATTTAAATATAATTAGTCACTAACACATCCTAAGGTGTTACATTATCTTATCTAATCAGGACGTCTCCCACTGTTTTTATCAAATCTTTCTTCAAACCCTAAAAGGTAAGATTAGCCGGGATTAATTACACCCTACAATTTCGTCAATCTTTCAGCCAGATCAGTGTCGGTAATTGAGGGAGGTTCCCCGTGCTTTCGCACAGACCTAATTAATGTAAACATCGTTTTCCCAGAAGCGTAACCCCGTTAACACTTTTCTAGACACCTACTTGATCGGCTAATTGTCTTTTGTAAAACTCTCCAAGGAGTAACTCTTACTTGCAGTGGGTACCGGGATCCAACTATCTCATAGGAGGTATGCAATCTCATTTCAAATTTCAACACTTGAAATTCCCGATAATGCTTTTACCCCTAGTGTCTTATGACCTTAGCTATGGTCAACAAATCATAAGCACTAGTCAAGTTCTACCCGTCATTTCTTGATTAATTTAGACCCACCCACATGACCCTTAACTATGGTCAACAAAGTCATATGACTGTCCTAATTAATCACATCTTATGTTATATAGGAAAACATCACTTAGCTACCGTTCACTGCGCCTTAACTATGGTCAACAAACGCAGCACGAATACTAAGTACTCTATTTTCCTAAAATGACGGAGGGTTACACAGGTTTCTCAAAAAACCTCGAGAGTAATGAACTTGATATCGTCGTAGAATCGAGTGTTTTTGAAAAGGAGTGTTTTTTAGGCTTCTAGTTTCGCTAAAGAGGTCACTCCCGGTGAAGGGATCTCGGCTCTTTCCCCATCGAATAAGGTGCAGGATATATCATATATACCGCTATGCTAAGCAAGACTATATAAGCTATCGAAAACTAAACCGCGAGTTTGTAGCATCTGCCGGTTTCTCTAAAGAGGTCACTCCCGGTGAAGGGATCTCGGCTCTTTCCTCATCGAATAAGGTGCAGGGCATATCATATATACCGCTATCCAAAGCAAGACTGTAGCTACCCTTTTATAAAGTTTTGATTCTACAACATCTTTTAGGTTATTTTCTTTTTATTAATCTTATTAATAAAATCCCATCAGCTTATGCTTCCTAAGCATCACAGAAGAAACGAAAGAAGTAATATTTATATATCAGCATATATATATTTAGTATAAGCATTCGTCTCAGGCAGTAATATGATCTGATCACAGAACATTGCAGTAGAAAAACATATATGAAATATTCGATATACTAGGATGTCCGTGTTTTCAATACGAGCCGGTATAAAACACGGATTCCACGGTCGCGATGAATAGCCAAACCCACATCCCAAGACCCCTACGAGAGCGGCAAGTAACACTGCCAATTCTAGGGTTAGGAGACCCGGTCTCGACTCCTCGAGATGGCCTCCCACTGGACCCTAGAACCCGGTTACTTGTTCTCCCCTCCTTGGGTCTACCTAATGTGGAAAAGTAAATAATATACAATGGTGACATCAACCTCATCCCGGAAGTGCCCCAATAAAAGAATATTACATACAAATAAATTTTACATGAATGAAAATAAAAACCCTCATCTCACATAAAACCCCCGGCTATTCAGAACACGACGATCCAATATAACATATCACAGCAACACATAATATCACATATCATCAACATAAGTAAGTATGCATACACCGATCGTCGTAGATGTATAGGAACGAAGACCGGCAATATAACTACATACTACACTTACGGTCACAGAAAAGAAATTGTAAAACTACAACATTTGGAATCCACAATCACTTTAGACATCGTAAATCCGAAATATCACATACTTCGTATTTCATGCCTAACTATATGAATTCCACATATTGTATCACATTCCAGATAAATAGATAGTATTAAACTTTCCGAACAGATAATCAAATACCAAAAATTTCCAAAATAGCTCAACACTTGAGCGGAGTTCAAATAATCCCAGAATATGTCACAGTACCGGTGATCCAGCCGTAGAAGGGTCAAGCCAACGCCTCACATGTGGCACGTCGTACTTCACCAAACCCTAAGGTTTAGAGGCAGTTCAAGACGATCACATAATCGAGTTAAGGTTTGTGTTCTTCTAGAGGGTCCACCGCGTAACTTGTACAATTTTTCCGAAATATTTAAACCCGATAAAAAATTCAAAACTTGAAAGTTTTTCGTGCCGGGAAAAAGTGAGTTAATGATATCCGTTCGAACATTTTAACAGTTTCTAAATATCCGGAAATAATAACGAATTTAAATTTTCCGATCGAATCAACGATTACAAAAAAAATCCCAGAATACTCAACATTTGAGTCAGATTAAAAGTACCTAGAAAATTACAAAATCACCTACGGATATAACCATGGGAAAACGAGTCAATGATTTGACTGTACGGCCGCGGATCCGCGGCAGGAGCAAGGTATTGCCGCGGTTCCGCGGCGGAATGTACGGATCATTGACACGTGTTTCACAATATTACTTATATTTTCCTGCTGGTATTTTTAAGTATTTTTAATTCTGAAAAATCACAGTTTTGAAAAAAATCCAGAGAGGGGTCTAAAATTGCGTTTCGGTGTTTGATCGGAGTTTTAACTTCGTATACACGTCGCCTAATGCTCTAGCTAGCCTGATACCAATGTAGGGTTCCTAGGCACTCTTGTGAAGGTTCATAAGGCATCAAACATGCCTGGATAAAAATTTAGACGTGCCGAACAACACAAAGCCGGGATCTTTGCTAGATTATTAGGGTTTAACATGCAAGTAAACATCTTTACTACTAAGTGTGAGGGATTAAAACCTTTGTAGTCCGCTCCTTCGGTTCATAAGCTCCGAGTAGAAGTCCCTTCGCCGCGATCCACGATCTCCCGGACTCAAGAGAGGCTCCACGACTCGAACGATCCATGCTAGCTTGTGGTATTCCTTTTCTCCGATGATCTACGTCGAAATTGCAATAACTCAAGCTTTCTCACTCTAATGAGGTGAACACCCTAATCTAATGGGCTAGATTAGATAAGGATGATGGAGTAGTATTTATGCTATCTTTTTATATCATAATCTCACATGAAAACATCACAAAAGGAAAATCAAGTAAGCTTTCTCAAAGCTCAAGAGAGAAGAAGATGATGAATAATGAGATAATCCTTTTGTGTTGAATAATGAAAAGAGTATATCAATAATAATGCAACCATGGTTAATGATGACAAGGATAACCCTTGTAGAGAGTTAGCTAAGGCTAGGGTTTGGTTGGGTTAAGAAATGAGTCATAAGAAAATATCTATCATAATATCTTCTTCATGACAAAAGGAATACTTCTAAAAGATGCAAGAAGAAGCTAACCCTAATCAAACCCTAATCTCTTTTTATCATCACTAAACATGTTTCATTATTAATCATATCATGTTACTATAATATATATCACATATATATTATATTTGTAACAAAAGAAAATAATACATTTAATATACATTGCATATATATCAATATATTATCCAGTGAGAAAATAAAATAATAAAGCGCGCCAATTTTAGATAATGTAATACAATATATCATATATATTATTATACATTAAATCATCGAATCAAAACATGATCCGACAATCCGGCTATATTGAATATAACCGACTAATATATATCATGTACCGATTCATCGAATCAACACTTGATCCGATGATCTGGTTCATATCTAAATATCGCGAGAATATAATACATTATCTCATATCGCATTATCCTCGGTCCTGCACATATCACATATGTTCCTCTACTCCGTTTTGCCTGAGCCAAGAAACCTCTGTGTAGGACTCTAAAGAATCGTCAATACGCCGGTAGCAGGTGATGATCATATCAAACACCCACAAGCTGCAAGCGGTCAGCCAAACGTAACAGCCGCCCAGGTATTGAGCGATCAGAAGATCAACAAGCTAGCCTGTCCGTTCTCCTGTAAATCCAATCAGTAACACTCCCGTACAGTCCGGTCTCTTCGTCTGATATGCCGCATATCAAGTCTAGGGGTGGTATACGTCAGACCCCAGTAACCGATAAGTCGTGTCGATGTGTGGCTCATAACAGGTCGAGAAACTACTAGTAACACTTACCAGTAAATCTCTATATCATCCCGGGCCAGGGACTTCCAGTTATAGCCAATCGAACACAGCACAACATCAACTCCCTATACCGGGAGAAACGAATCCCCTCCTATCGCTCATTGCCTCCATGTGATTCGGGACTGTACCCAAAAGCCACCGTTTTGCACGCCCTCTTGGTCGTGGTAAGGTGGAAATCAAAGCACAGTGGGAATCACACAAGACTCTATGACGATCTCGGGTCTACAGACTACCCTGTACCAGTGTCACCGGAGAACTGCCATCTGACGTATGGTATATCACCATCTGGGAGTTCTCGGCGAGTCCGTCTAGTGTACCCAGTCTCCACTGAGCACCCGTACACCATCTCTGATGTCAAACACTGATGGATATGGGATCATCCATCGCCCATCATATGGGTCAAGATGCGTATATGCTAGTCTACTCTGGTGTATCGATGCCCTGTCTCGATATACCCTCGACTAGGAACAGTTATAGGATGTACTCATCGACTACCATAGCCCTACTAGTATGATCTCATCATAGTCCCAGTAGTCGAGTACAGATCCTAAGGGCTATATCAACATGTGAGAGAAAAACAGTAAACCAATACAAGTCAACATGTTAAGATAAAGTGAAACCAAATAGTATACTACCATGACGAGCAAGAAAGTCCTCTCTATATATATCCAAGCATCCATTATAATATACATCATATGTACAACAATGGCCTCTAGGGCATATACATAACTAACAATTTGGTTAGGCATGTGATGTCTAAGGAGATGCAGATTCCAACTGTTGTAGTTTTACACTTTCTTTTTTGTGACCGTAAGCGTAGTATGTGGTGTATCGCCGGTTTCGTTGCTATACATCAACGACAATTGGTATACGCATTTTTACTTACGTTGATGATATGAGATATTATGTGTTGCTGTGATATGTTATATTGGATCGTCGTGTTCTGAATAGCCGGGGGTTGTATGTGAGATGAGAGTTTTTCTTTTTCATTCATGTAAAATTCATTGTATGTAATATTCTTTTATTGGGGCACTTCCGGGAAAGAAGCAAGTCTTGTTTCGTATCTTTCGTGATGAGGATGATGTCACCATTGTATATTATTTACTTTTCCGCATTAGGTAGACCCAAGGCGGAGAACACAAGTAACCGGGTTCTAGGGTCCAGTAGGAGACCATCTCGAGGAGTCGAGACCGGGTCTCCTAACTCTAGAACTGGCAGGTTTACTTGCCGCTCTCGTAGGGGTCTAGGGATGTGGGTTTTGCTATTCATCGCGACCGTGGAATCCGTGTTTTATACAGGCTCGTATTAAAAACACGGACCTCCTGGTATATCCAATATTTCATATATGTTCTTCTGCTGCAAAGTTCTGTGATGAGATCATATTACTGCCTGAGGCGAATGTTTATATTATATATATGAGATATATGTAATATTGCAGATTTCGTTTCAAATGTGATGCTTATGAAGCATAATAAAATAGGACTTCATTAATGAGATTAATGAAATAAAAGAAACCTAAAGATGTTTTAGAAACTTGTTTAAAAACTGGTAGCTCTAGTTCTTGCTTTGCATAGCGGTGTTCCTTGTAGAACATCCAACACCTTATTCGATAAGGAAAGAGCCGAGATCCCTTCACTGGGAGTGACCTCTTTAGCGAAACTAGCAGATGCTACACACTCGGTTTGTCTTTTGATTGTTTTATAGTTTTTGCTTTGCATAGTGATATTTGTGAAATATCCTGCACCTTATTCGATGGGGAAAGAGACGACGATCCCTTCACCGGGAGTGACCTCTTTAGCAAAACTAGAAAAGGCCTCAAAAACACTCCATTTAAAATCACTCGATTCTACAACGATATCAAGTTCATTACGCAAAAGGTTTTCTTAAAACCTGTCGTAGCCTTCCGTCATTTCAGATAAGTACTACTTAGTATTCGTGCTAAGTTTGTTGACCATAGCCAAGATGTAGTGTGCGGTAGCTAATTAGTGCTTATCTGTATAAACATATGATGCGATTGAGTTAGGGTAGTCGTGCGACTTTGTTGACCTTAGCCAAGGGCCGTGCGGGTGGGTTTAATTCAATCGGGAAATGACGGGTTGAACTTGTCGAGCACTTATGATTTGTTGACCTTAGCCAAGGACATAAGTTGCTAGGGGCAAAATATTATCTGCAATTTCAAGTGTTGAAATTTGCAATAAGATTGCATACCTCCGATGAGATAGTTGGATCCCGATACCCGCTGCGAGTAAGAGTTACTCCTGGGAGAGTTTTACACATTACAATTAGCCGATCAAGTAGGTGTCTAGAAAGGTGTTAACGGGGTTACGCCCCTGGGAAAACGAGATTTATTTTAATTAGTTCCATGCGAAAGCACGGGGAACCTCCCTCAAAGTACCGGCACTGGCCTGGCTGAAAGATTAGCGAACTTGTAACGTGTAATTAATCCCGGCTAGTCTTTCCTTTTAGGGTTCGAAGGAAGATTTGACTAAAACAGTGGGAGACATCCAGATTAGGTATATTAATAACCAATCTAATCTTGCAAGAGCATACGCTGAGTGTTTTCTTCTCTCTCTCTCGAGGTAGCGACCATGTCACGCCTTAATCAAGATAATAATACGGATGTATTGACCGAATCCGCTTGTTATACTGAGCTGGGGAACGTTTGTCCCGCTCCAACTTATAATTTTTATAAGACAGAATAGGAAATAGGGGATTACCAGAATTCCCGTGCCGCCCAAACGAAGAAAGTGCATGTTGATGCATCTTCTTCGGGTGTGTTCATTACACAGAATTGTTTCTCAATATCCTTTACTTCCTGGGTATTTGATACCGGATCAGGATCCCACATATGTAATTTGTTACATGGGCTACAGATAGGTAGAGAACTGAGAACGGGTGATAAGTGTCATGAGATAGAAACGGTGCAAGTATTGCAGCCAAGTCTTTTGGTAGTTATCAACCTTTATTACCAGAATACATTGATTCTGAACGAATGTTATTAGATACCGAACCTGATATACAACATCATATCAAGCCTCTTTATTAGTAATGAAGGATATAATTTTGTATTATTGGATAATGTCTTGAACATTTCCTATATCAAGAGTTGATCGGTTCAGTCACGTTATCTAAAAGCATTGATGTTCTAAATCAAACCACGGTTTTTAGTGTACAGAATAGACACAAGAGGAAGAGTTCAGAAATGAACGAATCCTTATTGAGGTATTGTAGACTAGGTCATATCAATGTGACCCGACTAGCTGAAGTTACATTTAGATGCATATGTAAATTAGTTTGAATCTACATCTTGTGAAACTTGCCGGTCATGTCACAAAGATAAGATGACCTCAGCTCTGTTTATTGGAAACAGAGAAAGAGTTAGATGAACTTTTTGGGATTGATACATGATGATGTATGCAAGGTCCCCTGTCTACACATGCCAAGACCGGTTCTTTATACTTCATTACATTCACTGTTTATCTCTCAAGATTCGGATATATGTTCCTGTTGAAACACAAGTCTGAACCTTTTGAGATATTCACAGAATATAAGTTAGAAGTAGAGAACCAAAAATGGGTATAAGTATTATGTCCTATGATGTGATCAGGGAGGAGAATACTTGAGCACGGGATTCCTGGACTATTCTAAAGGAGAATGAGATTCTCTCTCAGCATTACTCCTCCGTATACACCACAGCACGTCGGTGTATCGGGGCAGAGCAAACACACCCTATTAGATATGGTGCGCTCTATTATGAGTACTACAGAGTTTCCTATTTCCTTTTGGGAGTTATGCACTTGAGAAGCTGCAACCTATTGAATAGGGTTCCAATCAAATCAGTAGCCTACCACTCCATATGTGATATGGAATGGGAAGAGCCCATATCTTAAGTATATTAAGATTTGGGGTTGTCCGGCCTATGTTTAAAAGAAAAATCTGGACAAGCTCGAGGCAAAGTCGGTTCTGTGGAAGTTTGTTGGATATCCCAAGCATTCGTAAAGGAATATCTTCTACCAAACCGAGGAACAAAAGATGTTTTGTTTCTCAGCATGCCATATTTGTGAAAGGGAATTTCTTGTGAAGAAATTAGTGGTCATGAGGTAGAACTGGAAAGAGTTCCAGCTATAACAAACTGCAGCTGATGATTTGGTAGAACCAAAGGATTCAATAGTTTCCAATGAACCTCAGCCTCTCCGCCGATCTAGTAGGGTTTCTCACCCACCTGAGAGATACTTCGGTTACTCTATGACAGTGGGAGCGAGGATTGTATCATGAGATGATGACCCAACTAGTTTCGAACTGGCCATCAGGAGTGGGACTCTGTAAGAATGGCTGGATGCTTAGCGATCTGAGACGGAATCCTTATACACCAACAAAGTATGGACTTTGGTTGCTTTATCTGAAGGGTTAAATCCCCATCAGGAGAAAGTATATCTTGAGAAGATTACTTGGTGTACATGGAAAAGTTGAGACTTTCAAAGCTATGCTTAAGTCCATCCAGATCCTACTTGCCACTGCTATATACCATGACTACGATATCTGGTGGTTGGGTGTCATGACTGCTTTTCTAAATGATGTTTTGGAAGAGAGAGTCTATAAGTACACAGCCAGAGGGCTTCGTAGATAGTGGGAGCAGCGGAAAGGTGTACAAGATGTTTTATGTGATAAAGCAGGCATCGCGGAGTTGGAACGTCTGTTTTGATGTGGTAGTCAAAGAGTTTGACTTCATCAAAATGGCAGATGAACCTTGTATATACAAAAAGGTAGTAGAGAGTATGGTGGTGATCCTCGTAGAGTACGTGGATGACATAATCTTGATTGGAAAGGAGTTTCCTATGCTACGCTCAGTCAATCTCCGCTTATCACAAGGATTCTCTATATAGGATCAAAATGATACCTCCTAAATCCTAGGTTTTATATCTAAGAGATAGATCTAAATAGATGTTAGGATTATCACTAGTTGTAGTGAAATGGTATCAATAGATCCTGGGGACAATCACTGGAAATGTTCCAGAGTGATAAGGACGACTGAATGTCAGTCGCTGGCATTGTCTTTACTCTCAGTGGAGGGACGGTATGTTGGAAGAGTTCCAAGCTAGATACCGTGACTTACTA
This sequence comes from Agapanthus africanus, assembly GCA_030015575.1. NCBI lineage: Eukaryota > Viridiplantae > Streptophyta > Magnoliopsida > Asparagales > Amaryllidaceae > Agapanthus > Agapanthus africanus. The sequence continues at coordinate 243,890,889 of JASDDO010000012.1, forward strand.
GACGATTAAAGGCAAGATACATCGTTACCAAGGATGCTACCAAAGAGGAAGTCTGGATATACATAAGTTCATGAGATGAACTTCGTTCCAACCATTGTGTGACAATGGAGTTATGGCTTTAGCCCAGGAACCCCCGTCCCATCAGAAATCCAGATATAATTCTTAGGCAGTATCGCCTGATCATGGAGATGGTTGATCTCCAGGAAGATCGAGGTTAGGAGAGTAGACACAGAGGACAACAGCGCGGATCCACTCATAATGGCCTATTTCCCAGTAGAGACTTTTACGGGATGGTTGAGTATGAGATACTTCAACCACAACTGATTGTTGGGTATGTGATACCACAACAGATGGCCATAGTGCAAGTGGGAGATTGTTAGTTATATGTATGCCCTAGAGGCCATTATTGTACATACAATGTATATTGTAGTGGATGCTTGGACATATATAGGGAGGACTTTCTTGCTCGACATGATAGTAAGCTATCTGGTTACATTTTATCTTAACATGTACTCTGATAATCTCTATGTTACATGTTGATAAAGCCCTTAGGATGAGTACTTGACTACCAGGACTATGATGCAGATCATACTAGTGGGGACAACATAGTCGCCAAGTTCATCCTTCAAATGTTCCTAGTCGTGGGAGTATCGAGACAGGGAATCGATACTCCAGAGTAGACTAGCGTATGCGCTTCTTGACCCATATGATGGGCGATGGATGATCTCATATCCATTAGTGTTTGACATCAGAGAAGGTATACGGGTGCTCGGTAGAGACTGGGTACATTGGACGGACTCGCCGAGAAATCCCAGATGGTATTATACCTCATGTCAGATGGAAGTTCTCAGGTGACTCTGGTACCAGTTAGTCTGTAGACCCGAGATCGTCATAGAGTATTGTGTGATTCCCACTGTACTTTGATTTCCATCATACCACGTCCAAGAGGGTGTGCAAAAAGGTGGCTTTTGGGTACAGTCCCGAATCAAATGGAGGCAATGAGCGATAGGAGGGGTTTCGTCTCTCCCGGTATAGGGAGTTGATGTTGCGCTGTGTTTGATTGGCTATAACTGGAAATCCCTGTCCAGGGTTGCTGAGATTTACTGGTAAGTGTTATCATTAGTTTCTCGAACTGTTATAGACCTCATATCGACATGACTTATCAAGCTACTGGGGTCTGACGTTTACCACCCCTACGCGAGATATGCGATATATCAGACGAAGAGACCGGATTGTACGGGAGTGTTACTGGTTGGATTCACGCGAGAATGTACAGGCTTGCTTGTTTGTCTTCTGATTGCTCAATACCTTGGTGGCTGTTACGTTTAGCTGATCGCTTGCAGCTTGTGAGTGTTTGATATGATCATCACCTACTGCCGGCGTATTGACGATTCTTTAGAGTCCTACACAGAGCTTTCCTGGCTCAAGCAAAACGGAGTAGGAGCACATATATGATATGTGCGGGACCGAGAAAAATACGTGTATGTGATACCGTATTAGATTCTCGCGATATGAGATATCGGCCGGGTATATGTGATATAGCCGGGTCATCGGATCAAGTGTTGATTCGATGAACTGATACAGATTATATTAGTCGGTTATTTGCGAAATAGCCAGATTATCGGATCAAGTGTTGATTCAATAATTTAATGTATAATTATATTTTTGATATATTAAATTACATTAACTAATATAAGCTCACTAAAAGATTCTTTTTCTCACTCGGGTAATACATTGATATATATGTGATATATGTTAATTGTATTATTTTATTTTGTTACAATAAATATTATATATGTGATATATAATATTGTAACATATTAGGGTTATAAATGCAACATGTTTTGTGGAGTTTAATTGTGGTTAGGGTTTGGATTAGGGTTAAGCATGCATGAAGCTTTCATGAAGCTTCTTGAAGCTTTGACTTTGACTTTGGATATTTTGTGTAGATATTTGCTTAACCCAACCCAACCCTTCACCATAGTTAACTCTCTACATGGGTTAAGAATTCATTCTTAACCCATGGTTGCATTTCTTACCTCACTTGAGTTTTCATTATTCATCACAAAAGAAAGAGATCATCTTCTTCCTTCTTCTTCTTTGCATGAAAAGCTTTCTAGCTTTTTATGAGGTGATGAAAATGAGTGAGATTAAGAAAACAAATGAGAGCTAAATTCCTACTATATCATCCTAATCTATTCTTGACAATTAGATTAGGGTGTTCACTTCATTTAGTGGGTGAGATCTTGTGTTATAGAAAGTTCAAGGTAGATCATCTTAGTTATCGAAGATCGGAAGTAAGCTTGCATCTTTCTCTTCGTGGAGCCTCTCTAGAGTCCGGGAACTTGATGATCGCAGCGAAGAGACCACAACACGGAGCTTATGAAGTGAAGGACCGGACTACAAAGGTTGTAATCCCAAACTCTTAGAAGTAAAGTTGATTACTTGCTTTGTTTTGCCTAATCTCTAATCTAAGATCTTGGTTAGGGTTGTTCGGCACGTCTAAATTTTAAATGGGGCATGGTTGATGCCTTATAGACCCTTGTGAGAGTGCCTAGTAACCCTACAACAGCTAACATCATATCATATCATATCATATCTAGCCCTGACGCTTAACGCCATACGGGCGATTTCCCCGTAGATGTTAAATCTACTCACCGATGATCTCAAGCTGAGAAAATCCGACCACCTGCTTCCCTTTCTCCGCAACGTCCGAAGTCCCCGCTTGCGGTCCTAAAATTTCACAAACACAGTACCTAAGGCTAAATATCCTGCGCCGACACAAAGACAACGAAACGCAAGGATAACGTCCACAAGATATACACACTGTGCACCTAGTGTAGAAAACGCGTACGACATCGGCACAACCCTAGCTAGGAACGCTAAACTACACAACCACCAAGCCTAGACCCCGATCGTACCGATCGCGTGATCGCACGCTTTTGACGTGTCGGATGTTCAAAGAATTAAAGTATAACCGCGATCAGGACGGTGTCGCTTTGCAGCTAGCCGGTGAGCACGGGTCGGTCCACAGGGAGATGGTGTTATCTTACCTTCTTGTTTTAGACGAGTCAATAAAGAATCTGTATGTTTGTTTGATTCTAACCTATGTGTTTATCTGCAAGTATAAGGTTGTTAAGAAAAATACGAGATTGTAAGCTAAGAAATCCGTACTCAAAAACCTTTGAGCCGAGTCTTGACCAATTGAAGCTAAGCAATCGGCAACAACGTGGATTAGGGGATTTAAGCGCGGTATTCGTGGAATCCGGCTTATTTACCCTTGTCCTTCCGTTCTTGTCTCTTGCCTTCGCCTCCGGCCAAACCGAACGCAACCGGTCGTGGTTAGGAATCACCGTTACCTTGTCAGGGTACGGTGCCTAACGGAGCGCTTGCGTATGGTTTGGGCGAAGTTCAAATGGAAAATAACGGGAAAAGGAATTGGCAAAGAAATGTTAACTTATAAAACCGTATTAATTCTTAACAACAACAATAATTACAACATTCACAATATGAACAAAAAGAGAACAAAAGAAAAGAACAAAGAAAAGAAAAGATACAAGTAATAAGATTGCATGAATAAAATTGCAAGTAATAAAAAGACAAGTAATAAAAAGCGAGTAATAAAAAGAACACGGAACTAGCACCCAAGCCAAGCATGTGCTCAATAGCCAACCCTTAAACTTGCAAGCTCAATGAAGAACTTGCAAGATCAAGGGAAGGGTAGAAAACGCATGTGAAATGAAGTGCTAGTCCAGGGAGAAAATACGACCCTTGAGATCAATAACTAACCCTTAACCAGTCAACCTCAATGAAGAGATTGAATGAGCAAGGGAAAGCAGAAATCTCAAGGGGGAGCAAACTAACAAGAAAGATAACAAGCCCTCATCTTCATTAATCTTCCACTCAAAAGCTCTCACTACAATGTCATGGAGAAAGAATGAAGAAGAGGAAGAAGAAGAACAAAATTACAAAAAAAGAGAACAAAGAAAAGCTCCAAAAATTGCTCTCTTGGTTAAGCCCTAATCTGCTGTATTTATAGGCAGGAGAATGGATTTCTAGGGCAACCAGCAGACACAATATGATGTACCCAAACTACCCCCAAAAATCCTGCAGATGCGGCGCCCACTTAGCCGCGCATGCGCGGCCAATAGCCCCTATTGGCCGCGCATGCACAGCCGTACTGTTGAACTGGACTGTGGGGTTTTGGTACTTTTCCTGGTTTGTTGTCCCCTGTTTTCTGGTATATGTATTTTCTGAAAATACATTCACAATTCTTCCAGAATTTCTGTTGAGGAATGGTGGACTTTTTGTGGATGTCTTTTGTCATGATTGCCTCGAGCTCCGCGTAGATCTCTTAGATTTTGTGCTACCATTGAGCCTTGTGCATGAGGATGACATTGATTTGACATTTTGTCTTCCTAAACTGGTATCTGGCAGCATACAGATGAAGAGCGGAGACCGTGTTTTATCAGTGGTTGGCAGGAACCCGGATTTTGTCGTGTTTTCCATGAATTTCACCGTTTTAGAACCGAGAACCTGTATCCTGCAAATATGTAATAAACACGGATAAAAAGCACCTACCTATAAACACACGAGCGTAAGAATGGGCGGTATAAAATGCAGTATTCTGGTATGAACAAATACCCCCAAACTTAACCTTTGCTCGTCCCGAGCAAAACCAATTATTCACAAAAATAAAATGATAACCGCACTTTCGCAGGGAACGCGATTGCACTGAGCATGTGCAACAAGCCGTTAAACCTCTAGGTGTCCCTAGTAGGAGGAGTGTTGTCTCCTGAGGGTTTTCAGCGGATACTACCCACAAAATCCGGTCAAGCTAGTTTTGTAAAATAACTAAGATTCAAGCCCCTAAAGTTTTGTTTCAGAAAATAACAATTCTATAATCCTAAGTTTAGACTATCGAACCTTTATTTTTCACATCTCTCTTCTTATTTAACTACAGATTTTATATGTCTTTACGTGCAGTGCAAAAATAGTGTCGTTAAGTTCCCGAAAGGTCGAATAAAGTCATTATGTCACACAATAAAGCCCAGATAACAATTTTAAAAGGATCACATAAGTTTTATAACGAGTTAAGCATTTTTCAAGTTTCGTTTTCAAGTAAAGTTTCAACTTCAGAATTTCTATCTTCCCTAACAGAAAACTAGGTCTTAATCTTCACTCCACCTTTTTCTTGTTTTCATTTCATACACACCTCTGTAAACGTGCAATAGTCTTTATCATAGAGTAAAACCTTCATATCTCCGTTAAAATTTTTTTTAAAAGCCTGTCTTTTATCAAGATTATTCTTACACAAAGAACCGTTAGGAATTTTAACTCGGAGAGAACACTTGCTTGACTTTGTTTTTACCTGGACTTTCTAGGCTTCTTAGCGAGCTTTGGGCCAATGCACCCAAACCAGTTGGTTTTAGGGCATTAGGTGTAGAAACACCCCAGCGGACTTAATTACTCAAGTTACCTAGGTCCAAAAACAAAAGACAGTTTGGCGTGAAAAACATGATGATTCAATACGAACGGAGATATAACCGGTAGTTCAATTATTTTTTGGATAAAAGACGTGTTTAGTGGGTTCGGTGTGTAATCATTCCAATCAAGTTTCAGATGGGTTATTTTTCAGACTTAGTTCCAATTAAGGCATCAATAACATTCCTTCATATTCACTTACTTCATAAACTATTCTTGATATATTACTTATTTCAGAACAAACCTATTTGATCCTCAGAAAATCATTGATCCATTTAAAAGTTTTTTAGACATAAAAGACTTGTTTTCTAATTTCCACAACTCACGACACGTGTAGTGTGATGTAAAGACGTATATCAGCTATAGTTAACTTCAAAGGAGAGTTATCTTTCAGGTTTTCAAAATCTAAACATAAGATTTAGTTATTCCTATTTTTTCAAACAAAAACCGTCGAATGTTGAATCAGAGTTCTTCCACAAGCTAACTTGACAAAAAAGTTTTTATATTTTTAGAAAATTTTCAGATTTTTATGGATTTTATGGATTTAATATGCAGATGCAAAATATACATATGAATGCGAAGGAAGAAAGCTTACCGAGCACACCCCCAAACTTAAACTTGACAGTGCCCTCACTGTCAGGCTATACCAAGAGGGTCAAAATTGCCGGTGCTTCCTAAAAACAAATTATATACAAAACAAAAAAAAGGAAAAAAAATATATACAAAAAAATGTCCCCCCCCCAAACTTAAGTAAAACAGTGTTTCCACTGTTAAGCGTTGAAATTCAGGATTAGGGGGGAAAAACAGTATCCATCTATACAAGGCCTTACACAGGCCAAAAGTTAACACCAACCATTCAAAGATTTTATCATGGTAAAGCAGTGGTTGGTGAAAGAAGGTGAAGAGGAAAGAGATGGAAAATACGCGAGACCGCTTGTGGAGAGAAGTGGAATGCGGTCTCGGTAGATGAGAAGAAGAATGGCGGAAGGGAAAAAGAAGTGGAGTACGAACTTGAGGGTGCAAATGGAGTAAATAGATTAGCACAATTTGTGATGAGCGATGTGTAAAAAGCGATTGTGCTAATATATTTACCCGTCGAGAGATTGGGTCAAATCCCTCAAGGTTCGTGAGAAACCATGGGTACGCCGAACTTGGTAAACCAGACACAGTAAATGAAAGTGAGACGGGTTCTTGCAAGGTCGGAACGATTGAAAGGATGGAGGGAAGTGGTTGAGGAAGGGTATCGGTTAAGGCTTCTGGAGGGTGTGTACAGTCAGTGAAAGGAACAGGATGAATTGGAAAATCCGACTCATCATCTAAAACTGTTTCATCCTCAAAAATATCCTCAATATTCTCCTCAAAATTTAGCACATCCATGCATTTATCATCAATATCAAGACGCATATGAAGTTCGGGAAAAACAGTTAAAGACTCGGGATGATGATTTGAAGAGATAAACTCAGCCAAATCTACGGTTTCATCATCCAAAATGTTCCCAGCGTCAATATCCTCAATCAAGTGAAAATCAAAATTCTCCGACACCTCAACAAAAGCATGGATATCAATCGATTCTGGTTCTAAGATGGAGGTGTAGAGGTCAAAAGGATTGGGATTGGTTTCACTTGGAGGGGACCCTTCACAATCAGGTAAATCAAATACTACGAAGTCGCACAACTCATTCATCATTCTATCTTCAATTGATAAGTCTTGTGGGATACTCGATAGATTTTCAAAACAGGAGTTGTGGGATTCAATTTGGGACGGGTAGGTTTGATTTGGAAGGGGGTATATCTCACTCTCTCCACTCAAATTCACAGCCTGTCCTGCCGCCTCATCATACATTGAAAAATTAGGAGCTAGTTGAAAACTAGCTACCGGATCACTAGGTTGTATGAGGGCGGCCATGGACGCATTCAAATCCATCGTCTGTTGTGAAGCTACCCTAAATTCTTCCAAGGACTGTTCTAAGCTAGACATAGGTTGTGATGGGGTTTCAGTAAAAGATGCGAAGTTGGTTGGATACTGGAAACCCCCAAATGGCTGTGTAGAAGCAATGTCTAGGGAAGGTGCAAAAGTAGGGTAGGATTGGTAGGAATTGAATGGCTGGACAGGAGTGGGATCAACATTGGGATAAGAAGGTGAATGGAATTGTTGATCCCGAGAATTCGAAGTGGTGAAAGGAGTGAAAGATCGGCTACGGGATTGTTCAATACGTTCAGCGATGGACAAAGGACGACTTGCAGAAGGGGTATCAACATAAGCGGGAGTGAATGTTTGAAACGGTTGATACGAAGTGGAATGAGGAGTGCAAGTGTTTGTCCTAGACGCTGCTATGCGATCTTTTAGTGAAACTTTTGGCATGGAGGGGTCGTTCGATGTTCGGCCAAAGCAAGAACCGTATGAGGTAATGTCTGGTTGCGGGTACCAAAGTTCGGCAAGAGTTTTGCGAGGTGGGGTACCCATGATATGAAGAGAGAAGGAAAGGAAGGAAGAGAAAAGGAGGGGAAAAAGAATGTGATTTTTTTTTTATTATTATTATTATTTTTTTAGTTAGTTGTTAGCAAAAGAATGAAATATACACAAAAAAAATATGGACAAAAATCACGACACAAAAATACCACACACCTAATCGTTCTAGGGTTCACCTAGGTCAACTAGACCTGCTCAAGAACTTGATTGTCGAAGTTAAACCGTGTCGAGAAACAGACTCAAGATACACTGATCACGAGGCCAGGTAAGTGCAGAGATAAGGGGAGGTTTTCCAACGTTTCGCAAAGTTCCTTAATTAAATAACCCTTTCTCTTTTGGCGGTTTCGCCGTTAACACTTTCCTAGACACCCCGTAAACAATATACCGTTAAGCAAGCTTCTAAATACAGTTAACTTCTCCTAGTGAGCGCGAAGTCCTTAAGGCTTAAACTCTAGTTTCTTTTAAATTTGTGTGGGTAAACGTTATGCGCAAGTTCGTGATTTGTAGGCCACGGAAAAGGTGATGAAATCCTTTACCGTATGTTGTGGGGTTCGCTTGCCCTTAAGTCCGTATTAATGTATGCAATGCGCAATTCAAAAATTCTATAAAGAATAAAACAATCGTTTTTTAGTTTAAGCTCAGCACTGCAACAAATACGGGTTAGTCAATTTTGGCGTTTGCTAGCGAACTTGCAAAGAATCCTGCAAAGAATAGTATATTGGAAGCGTCGGATTTGAGAAGAAGGTGTTAGTAAAGTACGTACCGTTTAAGTTTTGGGTTAAGAAACCCCCGTTGAATCGAATCCGGTAAGCTTGAAAGGTTCGCTTGCGCGGGTCAAACTACCCGGATCTTTGGCACTGTACTCCGTAATCACCTTAACTTTGAATGTACACTTTGCTCCCACAATCGCAGTTTGCAAATCTGCAAAAATCTGCACACTTGCCCACAAAAATATTGTCCAAAAAAAAAAAACAAAAAGAATATATATATTTTTTTATATATATACAAAAAGAATATTAACCCGAATAACAAGAAAGAAAATACGCTACCGTCTCCCCGGCAACGGCGCCATTTGATCGCACGCTTTTGACGTGTCGGATGTTCAAAGAATTAAATTATAACCGCGATCAGGACGGTGTCGCTTTGCAGCTAGCCGGTGAGCACGGGTCGGTCCACAGGGAGATGGTGTTATCTTACCTTCTTGTTTTAGACGAGTCAATAAAGAATCTGTATGTTTGTTTGATTCTAACCTATGTGTTTATCTGCAAGTATAAGGTTGTTAAGAAAAATACGAGATTGTAAGCTAAGAAATCCGTACTAAAAAACCTTTGAGCCGAGTCTTGACCAATTGAAGCTAAGAAATCGGCAACAACGTAGATTAGGGGATTTAAGCGCGGTATTCGTGGAATCCGGCTTATTTACCCTTGTCCTTCCGTTCTTGTCTCTTATCTTCGCCTCCGGCCAAACCGAACGCAACCGGTCGTGGTTAGGAATCACCGTTACCTTGTCAGGGTACGGTGCCTAACGGAGTGCTTGCGTATGGTTTGGGCGAAGTTCAAATGGAAAATAACGGGAAAAAGAATTGGCAAAGAAATGTTAACTTATAAAACCGTATTAATTCTTAACAACAACAATAATTACAACATTCACAATATGAACAAAAAGAGAACAAAAGAAAAGAACAAAGAAAAGAAAAGATACAAGTAATAAGATTGCATGAATAAAATTGCAAGTAATAAAAAGACAAGTAATAAAAAGCGAGTAATAAAAAGAACACTGAACTAGGACCCAAGCCAAGCATGTGCTCAATAGCCAACCCTTAAACTTGCAAGCTCAATGAAGAACTTGCAAGATCAAGGGAAGGGTAGAAAACGCATGTGAAATGAAGTGCTAGTCCCGGGAGAAAATACGACCCTTGAGATCAATAACTAACCCTTAACCAGTCAACCTCAATGAAGAGATTGAATGAGCAAGGGAAAGCAGAAATCTCAAGGGGGAGCAAACTAACAAGAAAGATAACAAGCCCTCATCTTCATTAATCTTCCACTCAAAAGCTCTCACTACAATGTCATGGAGAAAGAATGAAGAAGAGGAAGAAGAAGAACAAAATTACAAAAAAGAGAACAAAGAAAAGATCCAAAAATTGCTCTCTTGGTTAAGCCCTGATCTGCTGTATTTATAGGCAGGAGAATGGATTTCTAGGGCAACCAGCAGACACAATATGATGTACCCAAACTACCCCCAAAAATCCTGCAGATGCGGCGCCCACTTAGCCGCGCATGCGCGGCCAATAGCCCCTATTGGCCGCGCATGCGCGGCCGTACTGTTGAATTGGACTGTGGGGTTTTGGTACTTTTCCTGGTTTGTTGTCCCCTGTTTTCTGGTATATGTATTTTCTGAAAATACATTCACAATTCTTCCAGAATTTCTGTTGAGGAAAGGTGGACTTTTTGTGGATGTCTTTTGTCATGATTGCCTCGAGCTCCGCGTAGATCTCTTAGATTTTGTGCTACCATTGAGCCTTGTGCATGAGGATGACATTGATTTGACATTTTGTCTTCCTAAACTGGTATCTGGCAGCATACAGATGAAGAGCGGAGACCGTGTTTTATCAGTGGTTGGCAGGAACCCGGATTTTGTCGTGTTTTCCATGAATTTCACCGTTTTAGAACCGAGAACCTGTATCCTGCAAATATGTAATAAACACGGATAAAAAGCACCTACCTATAAACACACGAGCGTAAGAATGGGCGGTATAAAATGCAGTATTCTGGTATGAACAAATACCCCCAAACTTAACCTTTGCTCGTCCCGAGCAAAACCAATTATTCACAAAAATAAAATGATAACCGCACTTTCGCAAGGAACGCGATTGCACTGAGCATGTGCAACAAGCCGTTAAACCTCTAGGTGTCCCTAGTAGGAGGAGTGTTGTCTCCTGTGGGTTTTCAGCGGATACTACCCACAAAATCCGGTCAAGCTAGTTTTGTAAAATAACTAAGATTCAAGCCCCTAAAGTTTTGTTTCAGAAAATAACAATTCTATAAACCTAAGTTTAGACTATCGAACCTTTATTTTTCACATCTCTCTTCTTATTTAACTACAGATTTTATATGTCTTTACGTGCAGTGCAAAAATAGTGTCGTTAAGTTCCCGAAAGGTCGAATAAAGTCATTATGTCACACAATAAAGCCCAGATAACAATTTAAAAGGGATCACATAAGTTTTATAACGAGTTAAGCATTTTTCAAGTTTCGTTTTCCAGTAAAGTTTCAACTTCAGAATTTCTATCTTCCCTAACAGGAAACTAGGTCTTATTCTTCACTCCACCTTTTTCTTGTTTTATCAGTGGTTGGCAGGAACCCGGATTTTGTCGTGTTTTCCATGAATTTCACCGTTTTAGAACCGAGAACCTGTATCCTGCAAATATGTAATAAACACGGATAAAAAGCACCTACCTATAAACACACGAGCGTAAGAATGGGCGGTATAAAATGCAGTATTCTGGTATGAACATCGCGCATTCACAACACAATATATATCGTGGAAGATAATATATATAATATCGCAACGTCAATTTAAACCCACGCCTAATTTTACCGAAACCTAGTAAGCAACTTTTAATCATTTTAGCTCAAGTCTAGAAGTTTAAACAAATCTAGCGATCACAGTCATCACATAGTAGCTTAATTAAGTCACACAAACCTTTACCACAATTTTAATCTCATCCATAAAAGATTTAGTAAAAGTTAGTTTGCAATTAAGCTTAACAAGATAATTAGGAAAAATATCATTTAGCAGTCTCACAACTCGGTTATGTTTTCCAAGTCTAAACTTCTCGATTAACCATTTCAAACAATCAAAACCCTAACTTGATCTTCACAACTCTTTCATGAATTTCTAAACATGCTAAACAAAACTATATTTAAACATATAATAACTAGATTAAGGTATTAAAACAACACTAAAGCTTAGGGTTATGATTTTATACCTCACTTAGTTTCACAAACATGCAACTAAACTTCCAAATTAGCCTCCAAAATGATAACTTTCATGAAGATCCAAGCTTGATTGGGGCAAAAGAATAATGGGTATGGATTTTTTTTAGAGTTTGTGGGATTATTTGATGATTTTTGATGAATTATTTGAGCTTGAAGAAGTGGAAATGGGGTGAGGGAAAAGAGAGGGCAGCAGGGGGGGGGGCGGGCTCGGTCAAACCTAGGAGGAGGTGGAAGTTGTGGAGTTGTGTGGAAAATTCTAGTCTAAAAACATCATTAAAGCTTAATTAATGCACCTCCCTTCATGCCACCTTTTAATTCTTTAATTTAAATTTTCTTTAATTCCAACAAATATCTAGATATTTTCATGCTATTTTGCAAAGAAGTCAAAGTGCTTAATCTTGTGATTAAGTTTACATGGATTCACATTAGCATAATTAACCCAATAAAATTTGTAATTACCACTAATTAAGTGCATAATTAAAAGCTTATAATAATATTTTAATTAAGGAAAAATATTAAAGTGAACTAAAATTTTCAAGTGACAACTAAAAACCGCAAACTAGCAATTTCCTAGTTAAACTAGGTGCAGTTCAGTCTATACTGAAAAAAGATCACTTCTAGGTTTTTACGGAAAACACCGTTTATTTTACCTATTAACGGAAAATTCGCATAACGATTTCTAAAACGTTACAATCTTCCCCCCCTAAATAAATTCGGTCCCCAAACTTAAAATTTTAATTACGCGTACCTTCGAAGAGATGAGGGAATTTCTTCCGCATCTCGCTCTCGGCCTCCCAAGTGATCTCTTCACTAGTAGGGCCATGCCAAAGAACCATCACAGATGGCAAGACCTTTTACCGAAGTTTCTTCACCTTATGATCCAATATAACTACCGGCTGCTCAGTGAACGAAAGATCACGCTCAAGTTGAACGGTCTGGTGCTGAATCATGTGAGAAGGATCATGAAGGTATCTGCGAAGTATCGACACATGGAATACGGGGTGAGCATCCGGAAAACTGGGCAGAAGTGCCAAACGATAGGCAATTGCACCAACTCGCTCAAGGATCTCGAAAGGACCCACAAATCTGGGACTGAGCTTCACCTTCTTCCCAAATTTCATCACCCCCTTCATCGGAGAAATCCGCAGGAATACATGATCCCCCACTGCGAAATCAAGTCTGCGACAACGACGGTCTGCATAAGACTTCTGTCTGCACTGGGCTGCTCTCATCCTTTCCTGAATCAGCTGGATCTTATTCGTAGTCTCCTGAACTAGCTGGGGTCCCAAAACCCTACTCTCGCTGAGTTCGGTCCAACAGACTGGCGATCGACACTTTCTACCAAACAAAGCCTCAAAAGGCGCCATCTGAATCGTCTCCTGATAACTGTTATTGTAGGAGAATTCAACGGCATGTGACGATCCCAACTGCCCCAGAAATCAAGCACGCACGCACGAAGCATATCCTCCAGAGTCTGTATAGTCCGCTCCGACTGACCATCGGTATGTGGATGAAAAGCGGTGCTAAAATTCAACCGGGTACCCAAAGCATCCTGAAGCTTCTGCCAAAGACGGCAAGTAAACTGGGTTCCCCTGTCGGATATGATGCATGTGGGAACGCCGTGCAAACGCACAGTCTCATCTATGTACAACTGAGCATACTGAGCATAACCGAAAGTGGTCTTCACTGGAAGGAAGTGAGCCACTTTCGTCAACCAGTCAACAATCAACCAAATGGAGTCATACCCACGACTGGCCCTGGGAAGACCCACAACGAAGTCCATGTAAATCTGCTCCCATTTCCATTCTGGAATGGGTAAAGGCTGCAACTCTCCTACCGGCCTCTGATGCTCAGCCGTGACTTGCTGACAAGTCTGGCACCTCGAAACAAAGTCCGAAACATCACTCTTCATCCCTGCCCACCAATAAATATCTCTCAAGTCACGGTACATCTTGGTTGAACATGGATGAACGCTAAAGGCTGACTGATGTGCCTGCACTAGGATCTCGCGTCTCAACCCATTGGTATCTGGTACAAACAAGCGAGTCCCGTAATGCAGCACACCCTGGTCATCAATCATGAACTCCGAATCTGTACCCTGCCGAACAAGCTCAAGAATCTCAGACAAACGGGCATCACTGGGCGGCGCCTCACGGATACGATCAAGTAGAAGTGGATGGGCGCGGACGTGAGCAAGCTGTCCCCCAGTGGAAGTGAACTCAAACTGTACCCTACTGTCACACAAGATCTGCCAATCTGCAGAAGACTGTCGCTGAACTGTGCTCAGTTGGGACAAGCTACCCCCGGGCCTATGACTCAAAGCATCAGCTACCACATTCGCCTTGCCCGGGTGATAAAGGATCTCGCAATCATAATCCTTCACAAGCTCCATCCAACGGCACTGTCTCAGATTCAGATCCTGCTGTTGGAAGATGTACTTCAAGCTCTTGTGATCCGTGAAAATCTAACACGACTCCCCGTACAAGTAGTGTCTCTAAATATTCATCGCAAAGACCACCACGGCCATCTAAAGATCGTGAGTGGGGTAATTCTTCTCGTGCTTCTTCAGCTGCCGAGAAGCGTAAGCGATAACTCTATCATGCTGCATCAATACACAACCGTGCCCCACTCGAGAAGCATCACAGTAAACAACATAGCCGCTCGATCCAGAAGGCAAGGATAAAACTGGTGCAGTCATCAACTGAGTCTTCAACTGCTGAAAACTTTGCTCGCATGCCTCAGTGCAAAGAGAAGGAATTCCCTTCCTAGTCAGTCCGGTCAGCGGTGCAGCGACGAGAAATCCTGCATGAAACGGCGGTAATGACCAGCTAAGCCAAAAAAGTTGCGGACCTCTATCACAGATACAGCTCTGGGCCAAAGCTGTAGAGCCTCGATCTTCCTCGGGTCCACAAGAATACCGTCTCCCGTCACCACATGACCCAGGAAGTAACCTCTATCAAGCCAAAATGCGCACTTTGAGAATATAGCATACAGCCGGTGCTCTCTCAATGTCTGCAAAGCAATCTTCATGTGCTGCTCATGCTCCTCTCGACTCCCAGAGTAGAACAGAATTTCATCAATAAACACAATAATAAACTGGTCGAGGAATGGCATGAAAATCCGGTTCATCAAATCCATGAATGCTGCTGGGGCATTGGTGAGTCCGAACGACATCACTAAAAACTCATAATGCCCGTTGCGTGTACGAAAAGCAGTCTTCGAAATGTCATCCTTCCGAACCCGCAACTGATGATAACCTGAACGCAAATCAATCTTAGAAAAATGTTTCACACCCTGGAGCTGATCAAACAAATCATCAATGCGAGGTAAAGGATACCTATTTCGCACCGTAACTCTGTTCAATTGACGATAAACCATACACAACCTCAAACTGCCGTCCTTCTTCTTGACGGACAGAACAGGACCTCCCCAAGGCGAAACACTCGGACGCACAATTCCCTTATCAAGCAACACTTGTAATTGATCTTTAAGCTCTCTAAGCTCCGCTGGGGCCATCCGGTAAGGCGGTATAGAAATAGGTCCCGTGCCGGGAATCAGATCAATGCAAAACTCAATATCGCGCTCTAGCGGCAAGCCAGGTAACTCATCGGGAAAGACGTCGGAAAACTCTCGCACGATAGGATCCCTGTCCAACGACTCTACTGTGGATCCAGTATCATGAATGAAGGCCAAGAATCCTCGACATCCCCTCCTCAAAAGCAGACAAGCGCAAAGGGCTGAAATCAAACTGTGAGGGGCGGCACCACGGTCCCCCTGCACAACAAGAACTGACTCGCCGGGAAAACAAAACCTGACTATCTTCTCACGGCAGTCCACGAACGCGTAGGAAGTAGCTAACCGGTCCATGCCCAGGAGAACGTCGAAGTCCAACATCTCAAAAAGGATCAAGTCGATGGACAAATCTCTATCTCCTATACGAACGACACATGACCGAAACACGTGTCGCGCAATAAACGACTCGTCAACAGGAGTAGTCATGACAAGCGGCTGATCTAGCAAACACGATTCTCGGCCTAACCTCGGCACGAAGTGCGTAGAAACATACGAATGCGTAGATCCAGGATCAAATAAAACGTGTGTATCAAAAGAACATACAGAAAGAGTACCTGAAACCACTGCATTGGACGCCTGCGCGTCCTGATGAGTCAAGGCAAACACCCAAGCCTGCCATCTACCAGCGACTAGCTGACCTCCGCCTCTGCCACCCCGTCCCCTCGGAACAAAACTACCACGACCACGACCTCTCTGAACATGAGTCTGACGCGGAGCAACAACAGGCATAAGAGGCAACACCCTCTGAGGTGGAGAAGGTGGTAGGGTAACATGTGGTACAGCTGCCTCGCCCTGACGTGGCTCAGTACAATCTCGAACGCGATGAAACAAACTCCCGCACCGGAAACATCCAGATGAAAACTGCTGACTCTCCTGGGAATAAGAGCTAAATAACTGGCCTCGTCCCGAGCCTCCACTACCTCTAGTACCTGAACGGAATCTGTCACGGTGTCTAAACGTCTGTCTCCGTGCTGACACGCCAGTACGAACCCTCTTTGGTTCTGGAACATCCGACGTCTCGGAAAGACGCTCCTCAACCAATAGGGTTGCGTCCACCGCTGCTGCATACGTGTCACAATGCTGTACTCTGATAGCGAAGAACAACTGGGTGAGAAGGCCTCGAACAAACCTCTTAACCCGCATCTCCTCGGTAGCTATCAAATACGGAGCAAACACAGCTAGCTCGGTAAACTACACATCGTACTCATCCACCGTCATACCCGGAGTCTGGCATAACGACTCGAAACTGCGCGCTCGAGCATCCCTGACGCTCTGCGAAAGAAAAAGGGCAAGAAACACCGTCACGAACTCAGCCCAGATCATAGGAGCAAGACCTGCGGCTCTACCCTTCTCTAAAGACTCACACCACTTCTGTTACGACCCGAAAAGTACGGAACATGACCGACACTTAAATTACAAAACTTCTCGAGGCGTATGTAATCTAAGTAAGCCAAAACCCAGAAATCAAAACCAATTAAAGCAGTAGAGTGAAGGAAAAACCAATTTTAAAGAAAGAAGTTTGATCAACATAAGCCGAAGTATGCATTTTAAAATCTCAAGTCTTTTCTAAAAATTTCGGCAGAGTTTCCTTTTTAAATACTGGCCCCAAACGGGGTACAACATGAATAGTATACGAAATGATAAAAGGCATCCCCAAGCGGGAGCTAGCTCTTCGTCAATCGACGGGCACAACCATGCAAGAAAAATAATATACAACGCCGAATGGCGAGGATCAAAACTCAAAGGAAACTCAAAATCAGCATGAAATCCATAAAAATACAATGCGCGACTCTAAGGTCGAAAAAATATACACTGGTCTTCTATCTCTATCAAATATACAAGTCTGGTTGATAGAGTTTTACTAGATACAACTGAAAATAAATATAAATACAATTGTGGTCACGATACAATGAAACCACCTACCAAAGCAATCACCCGGAAGGAACAATGTGCCAGCAAATCCGCAACGAAACCTGTACGGCAAAACCTGCAAAGAACTGTGGCACAATAGGGGTGAGTTGCCAACTCGTGAGTAGAAAACATCTACAAGTAGAAATCGCATGTATAATGCAATCCTAGATCATACGATTAGTAATATCCTCAAACTAATAATATGGCCTGAAGCAATATAATAGTAAGGGTAAACATCTATCCCTAAGTGTAATACCAAGTACTTGTGTCAGTGTCTCAGGTAACAACATGTCACTAATATGATGTACAAATGTCAGGTAGCAATATGTCACTAAAATGATGTGCAAATGCATAGAATGAGAACAAGGTACATCATGAATCGAGAACTATTTTTCTTTATATAATTAGATTTCTGTATGTATATAAATCGAGATATCATCAACGAAATCAACAAAGAATCCGTGTCCAGCATCGACACAAAACATAAATCCTCATATCTCAGGCATCCGTATCATCTGCGGGATCGGCCCACGGGCTCCGGCAGAACGGATCAGCCTGTATCCATCTCATGACTCCGGCTGGTATCCTCCGGATAACCGACGAGTCCAAATAATATCAGTGTTAGATAGTACCCCCTGCCAGGCTCATCATCCTCCATGAAATCACTCTCGCTTCGGGGTACCTCTCCGGGTCCACCATGTACCCGTAGACGGTTCATCCAACTCCTCGAATCGGGTCTCGAAAACCATCTCAGAACCGAAAAAACATCATGGTGGACAAAACTCATTATATCAAGGAAAACTGCATTTTTCTCTTTAAAATAAATCATCGGTTTATAAAACTTTCACATGCGGTTTCCAAATCCACAAAATCTCAAGAAGGATCCAAAAACATCAAATCACCATGTCAATAAAAGTGAAAACCTGAATAAATCTCCATAATACTGTATAACCAATGAATATATGAAAGCATCTGATATCATGCAATGAATGCAATAGTTAAACTACCAAATGAAAGCTATAACATATTGCAACTATCAGCTAGCAGGCTATGTCAATGAAATAGTATTCTCTAAAGTGTACGTGACATGGCAATTACCGATGATGATGTGTGTGAGCCGGCAAGCAAGTGTATGTGGAGCATACGCATCATCGGTAAAGGTGTTGGTGTCCTGACAGCATGGTTTCATAATAATTACAGATAACATATGTATAAGCTTGCAATGCGATGAAACATCATGAAGATACAGAAAGTGATATAGTAACAGCAACACTGAGGAATATACCTATCCAATATACGAGTTATACAGTTCTGGTTTAAAATACTCACAATTCTCCACTTTTGAAAAAGTGTATGACTCGAGCCCAGTCAACAGGATAAGGGAATCCTTCTAAGTCTGAGTCGATCTATATATATCTAGTAGTCGGTAATCTCGCCTCAATAGTATCACGTGCGATACAATATATATAATATGACAATCCTCGAGTCAAGAGTGCGGATCTAATATTATATTTATATCTCGTACGGTAAATCTATCGTACGGCATCCCAAATCTGGTTACGGGTCAAATATAATATTTATCACATTACTCATCTGATATCCTTATCATCACATATCATGAACAGGGGGTACTGATCTAAGTCTTAGTAAAAACTGATACCATCAACAATCATATGTGCGTGTGTCTGAAACACATCGCCTAAAGATCCGCTATACCATCACATCGTATCTCCTAATACGAACCAAATCGCATCACCGATCTCATGGACCCATGCCCAATCTTATCGACTCATCTCTAAATATCATATACTATCCTCAACATCCGTGTATACGTGTATGTATATATATAATAGCACCAAAACATCCACATAAACCTATATATATATATATATATACATATGACGTATACAACCAAAACCATATCCCGTGTGTGTATATGTAGGAGTACAAACTTACTCTAGGGTTCACGACTAAGAAATCAACTAAATCACTTTCCTCAATCTCGCTAACACTAACTCATGATATCCTAACCTTTTCTTGCTATGTGTTTAATTTCTCCATAACATATAATTGCATATCAATATCATATCACATCATTTCTTACGACTTTGCGGGGGTGCTATACGCCATACATCCGACTTCTCCCCGTAGATATATATCTACTCACCTTGATCTTCGCTTGCCGATGTCGATGTCACCACGTGCTTGCTTGTCATCTCAAAGTCCTCGTGAGGGTACCTACATATCATAACACATCGTATCGCATTAAAATCCGACTCATGACCCAACGACACACGAATCTCACATAGGTCAAAACCTATGGTCCGCTCATGAAGAAGGGCCACACAACCCTCGACATCGGCGTACAAACGCCGACTATTCGAGAGAAAAAACACCAAATGTACCAATCATGGTTTTACAACTCACTAAAAATATATGAAATAAGGTGCAAATCATCAAAACCAATAACTTGATCAAATCGGTTTATTTCCAAAATGCCTAGCAAGGGGTCGTTAACCGTTTTAATACAAGTTTTGATGTTTTAGCAAACTAATGGTCACAATATTCACTAATTATCTTAATTAAGCCACATAAACATTTACTAGATTTTTAACCTTGCTAAATTACATTAAACCGAAACCTAGTTAGCACAAATTACCCTCTTGTTCAAAACTTGATGTTTTAACCAATATAAATATGTTAATAATTTTAGGGGCCATAATGCTCGCTAATTTTTCTTAATTAAGTCACATAACCCATTTTAAAATTTTATCTCACCTCTTGATATCAATAATAAAAACCTAGTTCTCAAATTTATTTAATATGAACAATTTTGAAACAACAATTTACAATACAACAACTAGAATAGATTTTTCACTTCCTAAGATGATGTACTACACTTGATTATCCTAGTAGTGATGGTTAAACCCTAACTTAATCCAAATCCTATTCTTGAATTTTCCAAACTTGCAATTAAGCCTAATTAAACACCTAATTAAGTTGGTCCAAAGCATTTAACCAACCATTAAACACTAGGGTTAGGATTTACCTCACAAAACATGAGATCAAACATGCACCCAAGCCTCCTAAAGATGCTTCTATGCTCCAAGATCCATGCTAATTTGGCTAAAGAATAATGGGTAAGGATTGGATTTGGAATTTGTGAGGTTTTATTTTGGATTTTTGTGATGAATTTTGAAGTGAAAAGAGGTTGAGCAAGTGGGGAATGGGGGGCTGCTGTTTTGGCCTGCATAAAATGAGAGAGGAGAGAGGGAAAGAATTGTGGGGGTGTGTGAAGATGAGTGTAGAAACTTCCCCACTTTGGTTCATATAATAATTCCCTTCTTAAACTTATTAATTTCCTTTTATTTAATAAGTTGATGTGAGTTGAATGGAGAGAGAGAGAGGGGCTGTCAAAAAAAATGGGGGGCCGGCCACTTGGTGAGGAGAGAGGTGGGTGTGTGAAGTGTTGTGGAAAGTTCCAAGAAAACCCCCCATATTCTCATTAATTAACTCCCTTTTCTTATTTAATTTATTTTACTTTAATTACTAGCCATTCCTAGATTTTTCTAGAACCACTTAGACAATAAAAGAGCAACAAAAATATATTACAACTAAATTTTAGGTAGTCATGGTTCACATTTGAATAATTAACCCATTCTCCTTTGTAATTTACACTAATTAAATGTATTAGTGACGACTTAAAATAATATTAAAATAATTAATTTCGGAAAAAATTTCAGTCAACTAGAATTTTTGCAAGTGACTCAATAAACACCAAATACTAGCAATTACATAGCTAGAATATGTATATTTAAGTCTATGTCGAAAAATAATTATATCTGGGTTTTTACGGAAAACACCAGTTATTTTACCGATTATCCGAAATTTCACCTAAACGATTTTCAAAACGTTACAACTTCTGGGCCAAACCCTCCAGACGAAAACTCACGAACTCTACCCATCTCACGTCGGAGCAACTCAGCGAACGACATATCCTGGTCATCCGATCGATAAACGACTGGGGATCCTCAGCTGCATCAGTGCCAGTGTAAACCAGAGGCCTCAGCCTCATAAACTCCGATAGCGATACGGTGATCACCTCTATAGCTGCTGGTATAACTGCCCGAACAGCAGGCACCAACACAGTCCCCGTAACAGGTGTGACAACCTCCTGTCGCTGCGCTCGACTGGCCTCAACCAACGTCCATATCATCTGGCGCATATCCTGCATACCGTCCTCAAGCCTAGTAATACGGTCCATCGAAGGTGAATTAATCTTCTCCTACACAATGGGCGTACCGTCCGGGTCAGTCCTTGTCTCAGACGAGTCAACTCTGACCTCGACCATCGCGGCCGCTCTCCGGGCCCTCGTAGTCTTCGGCGGCATAATGGCTATAAATGAAAAATAGGATTCGATAAGAACATAGAAATCGAATCGCAATGATTTATATAATCACGGAAGGAATTCCAAGCAATAAGTCCTAAGGTCACTTAGGCGGAGTACCGTGTCATAAGTATTCCGCGGAACATACACATACTACGTCCCTCTGCTTAAGCTACCTACTCCATCATACCAAGGTCATTCTACACTCCGAAAGGTAAAACCTAGCGCTCTGATACCAACTTTGTCATGACCCAAATTTAGGCACGTGACCGGCACTTAGACCACGTGACGTCAACAGGCGTACGCAATTTAAGTAAGCCGAAACCCAGAAATCTAAACCACCCCAAAAAGGGATAAGTGGAGAAAACATAGTTAAAAACTGTAACGTTTTAGAAATAGTTTTGCGAATTTTCCGTTTTTAGGGTAAAATAGTCGGTGTTTTCCGTTTTAACCCGATTGTGATCAAACTTCTGTATAGACTTGACGACACCTAGTTTAGCTAGAATGAAGCTAGTGCGCGGGCTTTGGGGGTCAATTGAAAGTTTTGGTTCACATAGAATTTTTCCCTAATTAAATATTATTTTAATGTGTTATTTGTTTACTTTATTAGTGGTAATTACATTTTTTTGCTTGGGTTAATTATTGGTAATGGGAATCTTTGCTAAACTAATCAAGTTTAAGTTAAACAAACCATCCATCAAATATCTAGATATTTTTGTGGCAAAAGGTTTTTTTTTTTAAGAAAAAGAAAAGAAAGAAAAGGTTGCTAAATGCATTAATGAGCACTTATTGTCAATTTTAGCTAAAACTTTCTTCTTTTTTTCACAACGCCCCCCCTCACTTGCAATGGCCGGCCCTCTCTCTCTCCTTGGCTGCCCTAATTTTCCCCCTCCATTTTCATCTCATTTTACTTCATAAAAATCACAAATAAATCCCACAAACTCATTTATAAATCAAAACCATTCATTCTTGAACTCAAAACTAGCTTGGATCTTCATTCTAGTGAGGATTTTGGAGGCTAAAGTTTGGATTTTTTTTCTTGTTTCAAGTGGTGTTCTAGTGAGGTATAAAACCCTAACCCTAATCTCTTTTGTGGTTTTAATACTTTAATTATCTTATTTAGATGTTTAATTTAATCTTTTAATTGCATATTTAGAATTTGTAGTTAGGGTTTTGGTAATCAAGTTAGGTTTTAATTAGTAAAAAGGGTTAATTATTTAGTTATGCTTGAAGAAAACTTAACCAAGTTTACTAGTTTGTTAAATTTTATTTTCCTAATTATCAAATTAGCTTAATTACAAACTATGCTTTTACTAAATCCTAATTAAGTGAGATTAAAATTATTGTAAAGGTATGAATTGTTTAATCTTGCTATATTGTGATGTTTGTAAATTCTAGTTTTGGTAAAAACTTGTAGTTTTGAGCTAAAATGATATATGTTGCTTACTAGATTTCGGTAAGTTTAGGCGTGGGTTTCTTTTGACGTTGCGACATTATTTATATTAGATTCCACGTTTATTATTTTGTTTTGAATGCGCGATCGGTACGATCAGGGTCTAGTCTTTGTAGTTGTGTCGCTATGCGTTCCTAGCTAGGGTCGTGCCGATATCGTTCGTGTCTTTGTGTAGATTTTTCTCTTTAGTTGGTTTCGTAGTGTCACTACGTGCGTTAGCCACTTGACGAACACTTGAGAGTATGTTTGGAGTTTGTGTGTTGGTCAAACGTAGTTGGTACGTGTTATTGATCGATTGCTAATATACACTTGTTATATTGTTATATGCTTTCAGGATCGCAGGCGGGGACTTCGGGCGCTGCGAAGAAGGGAAAGTGAGTTGTTGGCTTTACTTAGCCAGGATGGTTGGTGAGTAGATTTAACATCTACAGGGGATCGCCCGCATGGCATTCTGCGTCTGGGCTAGATCAAATGTCATGACTATTAGTTAGAAGTATACGGATATTGATTGTGCATGTATACCTTTGTTGCTTATCTCATTTCCTTGGGTATGGACTTAGTATTAATGAGACACAACACCTTTATTGACGGTTCATGTTTCACGAGCACTAATTGTATGGTACACACACACCGTCAATAATTTCCATGACACGCACAACACCTATACATATGTGATATTGTATTGTTTAGGGACATTGAGACATGATCCTTATTTCCTTTTGTGCATATGACATATAGCATACTGATATACCTACATGCTTACACATATGCCTTGACATCCTTACATGCTAGTTACCCATATACATATATGGTATTGTACCATTAGGGATAAGTATATACACATATGAGACATAGCTACATGTACATCTTGCATACATACTTGCATATACTTGGAGGGTATTACATCATTATTGATAAGTAGATACACAAATCTTGCTATGCCAACTTGGTTACGCATACCTGGCTTTAGCTACATGTTCACCTTTATTTGATGTTGTATGCACTTGGAGAAATTAGGAACCGCATGATATATATTAACTTATTGCAGTTAAATAGCGGTTTTTCCTTTATATGCTCATATTACTGTTTCATGTTGCATATATTACATTCATGGATTTCATATGATGTTCTCTAATATTTTTACTCCTAAGTATATAATAGTGGAGTGGGACACTGTTATATATGCATACACACACACACACACACTAGTGGAGTGGGACACTAATATATATGTATTGATTCATGCAGTTATACTTATTCTTTACTTGATATTTGTATGCATCCACTCAGAGATTTATTTTAGACCGATACGGGATCGAGAGTGTCGATGTTGGGGCACTTAAGATTCGGAGGACGTATATACCGATACGTGGAACACAAGTGTCGAGGTGAGACACTTGAGTTTCAAGGAACGTATAAATATCAGAAAACCGATACGTAGATCACGTGTGTCGATACCGGACACTTACGATTCGAGGAACGTATGAATACGAGAAAGACCAATACGTGGATCACGGGTGTCGATACCGGACACTTACGATTCGAGGAACGTATGGATATGAGTATTTATGTGTTGATGCTAGACACTTGTTTCATGATATTTTGGGGTGTCGATGTTGGACACTCACTTTATATGAAACTTACTCGATACTGGATATTGGATATATGAGATTTACTTGATATTGTACATTCAGAATATATGAGGTTTACTTGACACTGTACATTCAGGATATATGAGGTTTACTTGATATTGTATATTCAGGATATATGAGATTTACTTGATATAGTACATTCAGGATATATGAGACTTACAGGATATGAGGGCCAATTTGGGGGCTGATTTGTGGAAAGTTAGGATTTAGATTGTCTTGATGGACTTTGGTCCTATCACGACGTCAGGATTCCGTGAGGATGACATGTTTTATCCCATACTTCGCATTTACTTTATATGCATTGCTTCATGTATTAGTAGTACCTGATAAAGTACCTTACATGACTGTTGCATACAGATTCCCACTTATTGTTCATGTATTAGTAGTAACTGATAGAGTACCTTACATGACTGTTGCATACATGTTGCCATTTATTGCTATCAGCTTGCACGCATTAGATTCGCGATGTTCGTGCATACTTGTGATTACGTGCATATGTTATATACTATTCACGAGTTGGAAACTCACCCCCTTTGTGCCACAGTGTTTTGCAGGTAGTCCTTCACGGCAGTCGCGGCAGGCTTTTCATCTATCGCATCATCTTTTGCAGCGGATACCGCTTCGGCTGACTGTGCGCAGTTTTGCTATAGGTGGGTTTTGCGGCTATCCGATGATATTTATTGTTATCTTTGTACCATGTACTCTCCATCTACCACTTTCATGTATGACTTAGAGACTTGATGTGAGAACGATATTGTATGTTATTTTGTGACTTGGAGGTCTTTTATGCAGTTTTTAATTATATCATCTTTTACTTCTTCGCTACGGCGTCGTATATCTGTTGTGGTGGTTGTTTCCGCCTTTGCGCGTGGATTTTTCTCCCGTTGGGGATGCTTTACTTATATTTATGTTGTACCCATTTTTGGGGTTAGTTTTTACAAAGGAGGTGCTGCCAAAATTTTTAAGAAAGTAAAGTTGGACTTTAAAGAATTTGTACTCGAGATTTTGAAAAGTTTTAACAATGTTCTTATCACTTACTACTTTTGATGGTTTAGATTGCTGGGTTTCTGGCTTACATAAATTGCGTTACGCCTGTAGACGTTGCGTAGTTTAAGGGCCGTCACGTGCCAATTTCTTGTCGTGACAAAAACCTTCGGAAATCTCAAGTAAAAATCTTTAAACTTATGTTTACTTTCTTAAAAGTTTCGGCAGCACCACTTTTGTAAAAACTAGCCCCGAAAACGGGTACAACATAGAATATAAATAAAGCATCCCCAAATGGGAGCAAATCACGCCCAACGGCGGAAACAACCACCACAAGCATATATACGACGCCGTAGTGAAGAAATATAAATGAAAACAACATAAGGAGGTAAAACTTCATAACAAGGCCGGCTCCCACGAGCACGGCACCCAGAGTCACAAAATAATACAACATCGATCATCACAGCTTGTCTTTAAGTCAAATACATGAAGTGGTAGATGGAGAGTACTAGATACAAAAGATAAATGATGAACATCATCGGATAACCGCAAACCCACCTATAGCAAAAGGCCTCACAACCAACCGTAGCGGTATCCGCAAAAGTAGAGATAATAAGAAGCCCTGCCACGACTACTCTGAGGTTAAATCCTGCAAAACACTGTGGCACAATGGGGGTGAGTTGCCAATTCGTGAATAGTAAATAACATCATACTGTAATCGTAAGTATGCACTAACGGCGATAATCTATCACATGTAATCTGATAGCATTAGTATGGCAATATGAATATGCAACTATTAAGATCAAGGTACACCACCAGGATACTATATCTACATGAATCAAATGCATATCAAATAAATCCTGAGTGTGGGATAAATAATAAACCTCATGCACAAATCATCAGCATGGAAAAAATACCTGGTGTCTATCAACAACACCCCAAATCCCAAAATCCTCAGGCACCGTCACCAGGACTGGCCCTCATATCCTGTAAATCTCATGGAACCTGAGTGCCCAACATCGGCACTCGAAAACATCATGAAATACTCGTGTCTAACATCGACACGTAAATCCACATATCGTATCTGTACATCTCATGGAACCTGAGTGTCCAACCCAACACTCGCAATCCACGGAACCTGAGTGTCCAACCTCGACACTCGGAATCCACATATCCATACATCTCACGGAACCTGAGTGTCCAACCCGACACTCCCAATCCACATATCAAGAAAAACCGGGTTTTCAAAACAATACACATTTCTTTAAATATCCCCGCGGTTCTCAAATCCAGAAAATCACATGAAATCCATATCTCAATGCATAAATCCATGTAATATGAGGTATGCAACATAGAACAACAATATGAGCTGTCACGACCCGAAATATTAGCTCGTGACCAGCACTTAAATCATGCAACGTCTAAAGTCGTAACGTAATTCAAGTAAGCTGAAACCCAGAAATCTAAACCTTTTAAGAAAATAAAAGAGATGAAGTTTTGAAATAAAGGTATAAGGAAATCGAGTTTTCTTAATGCATAGAAAAAGGGACATAAAAATGCAAGTGAAAATTTCTAGTTTGAAAACATGTTTCGTCTTTTAAAAACTTGGGCAGCACCTCCTGTGTATATTTTGATCCAAAACCACAAATACATAATAATGATGAAGGCATCCCCAAGCGGGAGCTAGCTCTTCGCCAACCGGCGGATCACAATCACGCAAGACAGTATAAATAAGTATACGACGCCCAACGGCGAAGATCACCACAAAATATAAAAGAAAAGTAAGACATAAATCCCTAAAAGCAAACATAAACCCATCGCTCAAGTCTCACAACTACAAGTCTTGCTAAGTCTCATTACTTACACAAATATTAGTTTGATTTGATGGAGTTGACTAGATACAATATGAAATATAAATACAAGAGTGGGAACGATACAAATGTCCCACCTACCAAGGGCAAAGCACCCGAATGCAACTGTGTGCCAACGATGCCGCTACTGATCCGTGCGGTCAACCTGCAAGAACTGTGGCACAATGGGGGTGAGTTGCCAACTAGTGAGTAGAAAAACATCGACAAGTAAAAATCGAATAAACAACGACTCCTAGGTCAACTATATCATAAAGGTAATACTATGATATCTAGGGTGACCGTATCTGTATGTGTGCCAACAATGTAATCAACACCAATGTGTATGCGGATATCATCCAACCATATAATCAATGTATGTATGCATGTGGATATCGTCCAACCATATAATCAATGTATGTATGCATGTGGATCTCCTCCAACCATATAATCAATGTCTGTATGCATGTGGATCTCGTACACGTGTCAACCAATGACATAACAATATCATGCATGTAAATATCAGAAAAGCATATGCATGAAAATATGAGAATATAAATCAACGTGTGCCGCTCGTGATACATCAAAATCATGGAACAGGAGTGTCTAACCTTGACACTCGAAAACATCATGAAACTCGTGTCCAGCATCGACACGTAAATCCTCATATATCTCGGGCTCCGTCTGCGGAATCGACCCGCGGGCTCCGGCAGACGTGTCGGCCCATATCCATCTCTCGACTCCGGTCGGTATCCTCCGCATAACCGCCAGGTCCAACCAATCACCGGTAGGTACTCGCCACCGTGCTAGGCTCATCGCCTACTCCACGAAAAACATTCTCGCCCCGGGGAAGCATACTGGGTTTCACATGTCACACTCAGAACCGAGAAAACACATGGTGGACGCACTGAAATATCATATCAAGAGAAACCAGTTTTTCAAAACAGTGCATACTTTCATAAAATAATACTACGGTTCTCAAATCCAGAAATCACATGAAATCCCAAAACTCAATGCGTGAATCCAAGCAATGTGACGTACGCAGCATAAAATCATTCTATTAGCAAAAAGGGAAAACCGCTCTTTTAAGTGGATCCAGTTTTTAAAATATAACTTGCGGTCCCCAATTCTCCAAAAATCAAAGCCAGCATTATCTATGTATGTAAAAATATCTATGTACGTAGGCATTGATGCACAAGATATATATTTGCACACAAGTATGGGTGTACAAGTGGGGATATACGCAAGTATGAGTGTACAATATGCATGTGCGCCAATATGGATGTACAAGTGGGTATATACGCAAGTATGAGTGTACAATATACATATGAGCCAATATGGATGTACAAGTAGGTATATACGCAAGTATAAGTGTACAATATGTATGTTTTCCAGCGTGTATG
This sequence comes from Agapanthus africanus, assembly GCA_030015575.1. Taxonomy (NCBI): domain Eukaryota; kingdom Viridiplantae; phylum Streptophyta; class Magnoliopsida; order Asparagales; family Amaryllidaceae; genus Agapanthus; species Agapanthus africanus. The sequence goes on from JASDDO010000012.1 coordinate 243,920,053, forward strand.
TACAAGTGGTATATACGCAAGCATGAGTGTACAATATGTATGTGCGCCAGTGTGGATGTACAAGTGGTATATACGCAAGCATGAGTGTACAATATGTATGTGCGCCAATATGGATGTACAAGTGGGTATATACGCAAGTATGAGTGTACAATATGCATGTGCGTCAGTGTGGATGTACAAGTGGTATATACGCAAGTATGTTGTGCGAAGAGTCATATCATGATGCAGCAATCCTAATGTGTAGTGACATGGCAATTATCGATGATGACTTGTGTGAGCCGAAAAATCTCTGTAAGTGTAACATACACATCATCGATAATGGTGCAGATGTAGTAGCAAAGTTATAAGTTATGCAATGCGAATAACATGAATGCAGCATAAGGTAAATCATATGCACATGCTGACGGGTATACGTATCTAACATGACCGAGTCGGTGAATCTATCAATCGGCATCTAGCCACGCAATATCACGTACGGTATAATCCATCGTACGTTATCCTCTAGTCAAGGGTATGGATCAATCATCAAGTCAACTCATCACGTACGGAAAATCATCGTACGGCGACATTAAACCAATAGGGATCCTATCATCCTATATGACAATGAGGGGTACGGACCTAACGTCCCGTACGGCAATCACACATGATTCACCACACACACACACACACACATATATATATAGACCTATGTCCTAGGTTACATCCACAACAATCTCATATCAGGGGACCGGCAAGGTATCAATCATTTCAATCGACTCGCATCCTTATATCATCATATCACATATCAATCGTATTCTATTTTCATCGCATTTATCTCACAAAAGGTCAATATACCATTACAATCTATTATTACTAAGCATACGTATCTAATCTAACATACACACCCGAACCATACGATCAGTTTTTAAAAGATGCGAATCGTAGTTTTGAAAGTAGGGGTTATGGTGTTTTTAAGGAAAAGATATCATTTGAAAATCCGTAATGTCCCTCAAGGTATCCGTTTAAAAGATGCATACGATTCTTCAGTTTGAAAATAGGTATGGTTCGGATGACACGTCTACGTCGGCTATCTAGTCCTATAGTACCCTAAGCGGCAATATCATCAAATATCATCCTCAAATCCCTTCATCACATATTAGCCGTATCATATCACTTCTAACTATCCTTAGTTTCTAATATGGTTTTCTAACTACCATTTTACTCTATCTATAGTTTTCTATTAAAGGTTTCATTAACCATAATCTATATAAAAATCGGTTTCCATCAAAGTGTGCGGGGGTGCTATACGCCATCCACCCGACTTCCCCCGTAGATATAGATATACTCGCATTGGTCTTCGCATGCCGAAGACGATGACGCCACACTCCGTCGCATTGGAATCCACGCGAAGGTACCTACAATAATACACAATCGCAATCGCTATTAAAATCGAATCCGAAAAACCGATACGGCAAACGGAGCGCTCATAGGTTAGAACCTATGGCCTACGCGTGCAAAAACAATCAAAAAACCCTTGTTGTCGATGTACAAACATCCAACAACCAAAATAATATCAAATACGAAAACCAAGCATTCAAAATACGGAAAACATAACCAAAAATCACACCAATGTGCTCCCAGATTTTCCATCAGGCAAAATTAGCCAATTTTGCATATGGGATTGCTCTAGATATAGGATAACAATGCCCCAGACCAAAAATCACAAGGTTTCACTCCAACTTGGCCGAAATTTGCGGCCTATAGCAATAAATCTGCTGCCAGACTAGGGAATATTGGGCTCGGGTTTTAGGTGGTGGTCCATGGTTGCTTGCACGTCTCATGGTCATGGGTACTTCTTTTATGGTTGTCTCGGGTCATCCCAGATCTCTAAATACCATCACTAAATCCAAAAAAACCCGATATCGACGAATCTAAAGTTTGTATTTTGGGGTTTGGTCACTGGTCCAGGTCAAGAATTGGTCTCTAGGGCCTTGTAATAGCCACTAGGCATCACTCAATCCACACAACACTCAAACCCTTCTCTAGGAATTTCCAAGTTCACAAATCCACACCTTAACCCAATTCTAACTAACTAGAATGCTAGGAAAACATAAACTAAACTAAATGGAAGGGATTATACCTCACGGATGCCACCAAGCAAAACCCTAGAAGTCCAAAGTCCTCAAAATCCAACATTGATGGGTCCAAAGTGTAGAGGGTGAAGAGGGGATCAACTTTTGTGAAGGGGGTTTAGGGTTTGGATGAATATTTTGAGATGATATCATGGGGTGAAGGTGGAGGGAAGTGAGGAAGAAGGAGAAGGAAATGATGTGGGAGGAAAGATGTGGCTGCCCTCTCTCTTTCTCTTCTTTATTCTCACCCTCTCTCTCACTAATTTACCCTATTGCCCTTTCTCTTATTCTTTTCTTCTACCCTCACAAAACCAAAACACAATATGAAACCAATAACACAAATGAACCACATGTAACCAAATGCAACATGACATGGTGTACTAGCCACGGAAAACTGTAGAAACACGGATTTGGCCTAATCGCGATTAGCAGTGCACTAATCGATTTTTATCCAAATCGCAATAATAAATTTTAAAAATCCCAAATCTAATAAATATCTTTTTAAACGAATAAATCATTTTAATTTCCGTTTATTTCAAAAATATTGGTATATATTTATACCCTTTTTCGAAAACCCCAATTTCGCAAATCGGGCAGTTTTCGGGAAAAATATTATTTTAATATTAAATTCCAAAAATAATATTTTATATTTTCTGAAATGTTACAATCTTCCCCCCTTAAATAAATTCGGTCTCCGAATTTAAATTTAAACCTCCAATTTCTAAAACATTTCAATAATCAGCTCAAATCAAAGGGGCTCTGAAAGCACGGAAGATACGGAAATACTACAGCGCATCGCGTGCGCCCGAACATGAGTATGAAATTCAAAATCGAACTCCGTCAAGCGTCACGCAAATCATTGGTTTAGCACGCATATCATCGGAGTTACAATGGAGATACAGATCTCGAAATCCACTACTGAAATCAAATATGCACTAGTCAAATACTATAATACATATATAGTACGCATCCCTAGAAAAATCCTTTAAACTGAATAAAACAAATGCAAAATGTTTCCTGAATCTTCGTGATGCGTAACTCACGGCACAAGTGACGGACGCTCATTTGTAAAGTAGTAAATATACCTTCATATATGTTTTGCTAAAATATACGTTCCGCCGTTTTAAAATATCCCAAGAGGTTTTCCTTTGTAAACGTTCGTGTCACTCACGGACACGTAGGAAATAGCGAGACTATAGCTCCTTTTTGAAAACCTCTTGTTAAACTTTTTAATGCATGCAATGTACTTAGGTACTGTCCTCAGATCAGTCATGTTTGGCTACTACATAGTATAGTGCTCATCATGAAAACGAGGTGCTCAAAAGCAAATTCAGCCTCAAAAGGCGTATCAAACAATCACGTGCGTCTGGTGCGCACGGAAATCAAATCCAATTACAAGTGCCACAATATGCACAAACGAAAGACTAAGTGCAACAGGTGTGGACGAAAGCATCGTTCCAGTGAAACGGGTGTGCACGACAACAACATCTGGTGCATCTAGAGTGCACGAAAACCTCAATCCAGTGCAACTAACATCCACGATTGAAAATCCAAACTCGAGTGCATCCGGTATGCACAAATCACATCTCATACCATGCGCCCAACACGAGCAAAAATCGAAATCAAGTGCATCCGTCATGCACAAATGAAATCGAAATCAAGTGCAACCAACATGCACGAATAAAAATCTAAATCAAGGGCATCCAACGTGCACGAGTAAAATCTTACTCAAGAGCATCCGATGCGTACAAAATCAAATATCAAGGACCTAATATGCGCAAAAAATCCAACCCAAGCGCCTCAAGTCAAAATCAATGCCCAGTGCGGTAAAGAGCACGAAAAACGAACGTCAAGAGCAACACACACAAAAACATAAGTCTGGCGAAATAAATGCTCAAATACATAAATCGGGGGCAACCAAGGTACGGAGTATAAATCTAGTCCAACTAATGCTCGAATACCCGTCAGGTGCAAGAAACGCGTGAAAAGCAAATCTAGTGCAACTAATGTGCGAAATACGAATCTGTTGCAACAAATGCACAAAAACATAAATCTGGTGCGACAATTGCACGAAATGAAAATCTAGTGCAATAAATGCACGAAATGCAAGTCTGGTGCTTCAAGTGCACAAAATACAAATACAATACATCCAGTGCATGAAATACAAATACGGTGCAACCAATGCACGAAATACAAATACGGTGCGTCCAGTGCACGAAATATAAATACAGTGTATATAGTGCACGAAATACAAATACAGTGAATCAATTGCACAGCATAAAAACCTAGTGCGACAATTGTACAAAATATAAATCGGGTGCAACAAGTGCACGGAAATGAATTAATAACTCAAATGCGTATAAAAAGCAACATCGAGTGTACCAAGGTGTATAAAATCATAAACGCGTGCAACTGCGTGCACAAAACACGTATCAATGCACTGCAAGCACATATAAGCTATACCGAGAGCAAAATCAAACCGGGTGCATACCATACGCACAAAATCAGCTCGACTGTATGAAGTCTATGAAATCATAAACATGTGCAGCCAAGGCACAAAATCAATATCAAGTGCACTAAATACGCACAAATCGCAAATCAACACAACGGTGTATAAAATATATACCAAGTGCAATAACTATGCACAAAAATGTAAATACCCAGTAGATGCAGTCATGGTGCACGAAAACAATATCATGAAACTCAATCATCAAAACTCAAATCCAAGCGATATAAGCATGATACTCGGATTACAAACGCAAATCGCAATAAATGACATCAAGGTACACCTCCTAAAATGTCGAAAAAATGTCGGTGCGCCCAAAGCTGGCAGAGCAAGAACATCCGCCTGCCTTCTGCTCACGGTCTGGCGTCCTCTGTGTTTGGGTCCTCATTTTCTCTATGGATTTACCAATCTCGCAATCCATCGGCTCATCGGCCCGGTCATGTGTGCTAACGGGAACGATTCCGTTCTGGCACTTCTCTGGTCATCTTTCGGTCAATCATCACGACTACTCGTAAAGCAGCACGTCGCTGGCGTCGGCCTCTGGTCCTCTGAATACACGTGACACAACTAATCCTGGGTGCAAATCTCATTGTAGCAGTGTTATGGAAAGAATCCTGCTCAAGGTCTCTTCCGATATCGCCCATGCCGAACTGTACGGAGGCTGGTACTCTTACATAATCTTTTCTCGTTTTCTGGACATCTGCGTTTTCCGCACACATTTCCTCAGGAACTGGCCGTATCCCAACGCCTCTGTATGCATATCAAATCTCTAATCTCGATAGGGAGTAGCAACAGCTCGTCAGCATCTCGCATGAACCTCTGGCTCCACTTGTCTGTATCATTGTCCACTTCGATGTCATGTCTTGCTATCTGTGTACGGCAATGGTCCTCGGCTACGGTCAATCCGGAGTCTCTCGCACGGACTCGAAATTACGAACTCGGTATCTTTATCACTCTGTAGAAGATATCTGGCCAAACACGTCCTCGGGAGCTCGTCCCAATCATCGGAGGAATGCTCAATACTCGTCCGTTCTCGATCAGCTTACAACGCATCTGGGTGAGGTCCTCTATCCGAAACTGGTCAGCTTACTGGTCTCTTATCACATGGTATTCGGACGGCGTTAAAATTTTCGATCGAGTCATCGAAGTCCCATAATTTCCCGAAAGCTCAACACCTGAGCACAGTCTAAAAATATCAGGTACATACCACAGTACCTCTGGACCAGCCGTAGAAGGGCAAACCCAAGCCTCACTGATGACACCGCTAAACAGCTGTAAACCCTAAGGTTCAAAAGCGGTTCCATAGTCATCATGTCGAGTTAGGGTTTCATTCCTCTAGAGGGTCCACATAATTACCTGCATGTTCTTCCGAATACTTAAACTGGGAAAAATGGGTTCCTGACATTCGTTCAAACTTTTTAACTCTGCCTATATAACATGTGAATATCCTTCGTCCGCATGCTACACAATGCCTCAATCTTCCAGGAAAGACGATACATCAACGGTCATCTTTGGATCGGTCTGCTCTAGATCTGAGTAAGACACTCCACACTGGAAATCTTCAACTCAACTGGGCCTGCGTCGGCGCATCAATCTGCCGAATCACCTTCGTCTCTCAAATCGGGGTAGAATAGCTATCATCTGTCGCATTTCTTCCTGGAAGCTCCAGCGATCTCGGCTCGTAAGCTCTGGAAGCGACATCCTATCAATCTCAGCAACAGCTGGGTCATCTGTCTGCAGGGTAGGCGACGTCATAATCTCTGAGGTATGATGTACATCAACAGTCCTTTAGCAACTGGCAGCTCTATCAATGGCCTGATCATCCGGTGCAACGCCAAACACTCGCCTCAGATAAGAGGTCACGACATAAACGCTGACTCGAGACGTTCCCGTGTCACCAGAAAACACAATGGTCAGTCCTCGTCCATGACGAGCTCTCCCTGACCGCATCACTAGCAGCAGCTCAATCTGCACTCAAACCATGGAGACAAGAACCTCAATCGAGTATCGAAGAAAGCAGATCAACGGCATGAAGGGAAACGACAGATCCAGAATGGATACATGATCATAAGAAGGAACTGCATCAATGAGAGTATGATCATGGAAACAAATAGAATCGAGGATCTCAAATGGATGTATAATCATGGATACGAAGAGAATCACTGATCTCAAAATATGTACATCCTAAGGTTTCTTAAGTGGAGTATCGTATCGTAAATAAGCCGCGGAACATACGTACGGTACGTCGCTCTACTCAAGCTACCTACTACATCAATCAGGGTCAACCTATTAAACGAAAGTTCGGGTCTAATACCCCCCTGTTCAAGTCTAAGTTCCGTAAGGTCAAGCCTAGGTTCCGAAATACATACCCGCCCTAGACTCCACATAGTCAAACATAGACTCGAACCAAGGTTAAACCTAGCGCTTTGATACCAACTTTGTCACGACCTGAAATATTAGCTCATGACCAGCACTTAAATCACGCAACGTCTAAAGGCGTAACGTAATTCAAGTAAGCTGAAACCCAGAAATTTAAACCTTTTTAAGAAAATAAAAGAGGTGAAGTTTCGAAATAAAGGTATAAGGAAATCAAGTTTTCTGAATCCATAGAAAAAGGCACATAAAAATGCAAGTGAAAATTTCTAGTTTGAAAACATGTTTCGTCTTTTAAAAACTTGGGCAGCACTTCCTTTGTATATTTTGATCCAAAACCACAAATACATAGTAATGATAAATGCATCCCCAAGCAGGAGCTAGCTCATCGCCAACCGGCGGATCACAACCACACAAGACAGTATAAATATGTATACGACGCCCAACAGCGAAGATCACCACAAAAGATAAAAGAAAAGCAAGACATAAATCCCCAAAAGCGAACATAAACCCATCGCTCAAGTCTCGCAACTACAAGTCTTGCTAAGTCTCCTTACTTACACAAATACTAGTTTGATTTGATGTAGTTGACTAGAAACAATATGAAATATAAATACAAGAGTGGGAACAATACAAATGTCCTACCTACCAAGAGTAAAGCACCCGAATACAACTGTGTGCCAGCGATGCCGCTACTGATCCGTGCGGTCAACCTGCAAGAACTGTGGCAAAACGTGGGTGAGTTGCCAACTCGTGAGTAGAAAAACATCGACAAGTAGAAATCGAATAAACAACGACTACTAGGTCAACTATATCATAAAGGTAATACTATGATATCTAGGATGACCGTATCTCTATGTGTGCCAACAATGTAATCAACACCTATGTGTATGCGGATATCATCCAACCATATAATCAATGTATGTATGCATGTGGATCTCGTCCAACCATATAATCAATGTATGTATGCATGTGGATCTCATCCAACCATATAATCAATTTCTGTATGCATGTGGATCTCGTCCACGTGTCAATCAAAGACACAACAATATCATGTATGTAAATATTATAAAAGCATATGCATGAAAATATGAGGATATAAATCAACATGTGTCCCTCGCGACACATCAAAATCATGGAACTGGAGTGTCCAACCTCGACACTCGAAAACATCATGAAACCCGTGTCCAGCTTTGACACGTAAATCCTCATATATCTCGGGCTCCGTCTGTGGGATCGGCCCGCGGGCTCCGGCAGACGTGTCGGCCTGTATCCATCTCTCGACTTCGGTCGGTATCCTTCGGATAACCGCCATGTCCAACCAATCACCGGTAGGTACTCGCCACCCTGCTAGGCTCATCTTCTACTCCACGAAAAACATTCTCGCACCGGGGAACCTTACCGGGTCCACCATGTACCCGCAATCGGCCTCATCCAACTCCTGGAATCGGGTTTCACATGTCACACTCAGAACCGAGAAAACACATGGTGGACGCACTGAAATATCATATCAAGAGAAATCGGCTTTTGAAAACAGTGCATACTTTCTTAAAATAATACCATGGTTCACAAATCCAGAAATCACATGAAATCCCAAAACTCAATGCGTGAATATATGCAATCTGACGTATGCAGCATAAAATCGTACTATGAGCAAAAAGGGAAAACCTCTTTTAAGTGGATACAGCTTTTAAAATATAACTTGCGGTCCCCAATTCTCCAAAAATCAAAGCCAGCATCATCGATGTATGTACAAATGTGTATGTACGTAAGCATGGATGCACAAGATATATATATATGCACACAAGTATGGGTGTACAAGTGGGGATATACGCAAGTATGAGTGTACAATATGCATGTGCGCCAATATGGATGCATAAGTGGGTATATACGCAAGTATGAGTGTACAATATGCATGTGCGCCAATATGGATATACAAGTGGGTATATACGCCAGTATGAGTGTACAATATGTATGTGCGCCAGTGTGTATGTACAAGTGGTATATACGCAAGCATGACTGTACAATATATATGTGCGCCAGTGTGGATGTACAAGTGGTATATACGCAAACATGAGTGTATAATATGTATGTGTGCCAATATGGATGTACAAGTGGGTATATACGCAAGTATGAGTGTACAATATGCATGTGCGCCAGTGTGGATGTACAAGTGGTATATACGCAAGTATGTTGTGCGAAGAGTCATATCATGATGCAGCAATCCTACTGTGTAGTGACATGGCAATTATCGATGATGACTTGTGTGAGCCGGCAAAATCTGTGTAAGTATAACATACGCATCATCGATATTGGTGCAGGTATACTAGCACATGTATAAGTAATGCAATGCGAATAACATGAATGAAGCATAAGGTAATGTTGGATATAGTGCCCTCAAAGTCAATTATTCGATCGCAGGTACGTGACTGCAATGATTGAGGGAAGACCTATACTGTAGGGTTACTAGGCACTCTAACAAGGGTTAAGAAAGCATTAACCATGCCCGATTAAAATTTTAGTCGTGCCTAACAACCCTAAACAAGATCTTTGCTAGAAAAGTATGGTTTCACATGCAAGTAAATAGCATCTACAACTAAGTGAATACGAAATACAACCTTTGTAGATCGGTCCTTCACTTCTTTAGCTCCTTGTTGAAGTCCCTTCACTGCGATCGTGGTTCTCCCGGACTCTTGCATGGCTTCACGAGGATAAAGGAGCGTCTTTACTTGAAGTCTTCGAGGCCGAAGATGATCTACGTCGAGGGGATGCCAACTCAAGCTTCTACTTCACTAACTATAGAATTAGTGAAGCAAACACCCTAAACTAAAGTGCTAGTGTAATAGAGGATGGAGAAATAAGAAGTGGGTTCACTTTAGAATTTATTTTCTCACATTGGATCAAACCCTAGAGAGCTCTTTTGCTCAAGGAAGAAGATGAAGAAAATAAAGAGAGAAAGATAATCATCAAGTGAGAAGTCTAACCATGGTGAGTGAGTATCATATACTAACTCATGTAGAGACATAACCATGGCTAATCCTTATGGTTGGGTTAACAAATATCCATAGTAAAAACAAATTTAGTGGACTTAGTCAATGCATCCACAAGCTTCCACAAGCTTCATGCATTTTTCTAATCCTCCACTAATTTTGTAATTACTTTAAATAATAATACCCAACATAATAAACAGCATGGTGTAAATCTCATACACCCATGAATGATGTATCAACAACCATGATACAAAAAGAAAACACATTTTAATATATATCATATATATATTAAAGTTGTGCATATGTGAGAAAAAACCTGAAGTGAATAAATGTTAGTTAATGTAAATTAGTATATCCAATATACAATTTTACAATAAATTATTAAATCAACACTTGACTTAATAATCCGGTCATAACTCATATAACCGACTAACATCCAATGTATCGACTTATCGAATCAACACTTGATTCGATAACCCAGCTATATCACATATAACCGACCGATACAAAAACTCGTGAGAATTGTATACGGTATCACAAACACGCATTATTCTCGGTCCCGCACATATCACATATGCGCTCCTATTTCGTTTTGCCTGAGCCAGTAAAACCTCTATATAGGACTCTAAAGACTCGCCAATACGCCGGCAGTAGGTGGTGATCATATCAAGCACCCACAAGCCGTCATCGGTATTAGCTGGACGTAATGGCTGCCCGGGTATTGAGCGATCAGAAGATCAGCAAGCAAGCCCGCTCTAACTCCTGTAAAAGACAAACGGTAACACTTCCCGTACAGTCCGGTCTCCTCGTCTGATATGTCGCATATCAAGTCTAGGGGTGGTAAACGTCAGACCCCAATAACCGATAAGTCGTGCCGATATGAGGCTCACAACGGGTCGAAAAACTACTGGTAACTCTTACCAGTAAATCTCTAAATCAGCCCTGGCCAGGGACTTCCCTGTTATGGCCAATCGAGCACAGCGCAACATCAACACCCAATACCGGGAGAGACGAAACCCCTCCTATCGCTCATTGCCTCCATGTGACTCGGGACTGTACCCAAAAACCACCGTTTTGCATGCCCTCTTGGACGTGGTAAGGTGGAAATCAAAGCACAGTGGGAATCACACAAGACTCTATAACGATCTCGGGTCTACAGACTAACCTGCACAAGTGTCACCAGAGAACTGCCATCTGACGTGAGGTATAATACCATCTGGGAGTTCTCGGCGAGTCCGTCCAGTGTACCCAGTCTCCACTGAGCACCCGTATACCATCTCTGATGTCAAACACCAATGGATATGGGATCATCCATCGCCCATCTCATGGGTCGAGAAGCGTATACGCTAGTCTACTTTGGTATATCGATGCCCTGTCTCGATACACCTACGACTAGGAACATTAAAGGATGTACTTATGGACTACCATGGCCCTACTAGTATGATCTGCACCATAGTCCAGGTAGTCAAGTACACATCCTAAGGGCTTTACCAACATGTAACTATAAGACAGTATCAAGAGACAAGTATACATGTTAAGATAAAGAGCAACCAGATAGCATACTATCATGTCGAGCAAGAAAGTCCTCTCTATATATGTCCAAGCTTCCAATATAATATACATCATCTGTACAATATTGGCCTTTAGGGCATACATACAACTAACAATCTCCCACTTACACTAGGGCCAGCTGCTGTAGTATCGCATACCAAGCATCCCGAAGAGTCTCTCAAACTGTATATGGGGAATGGCCTTCGTGAGTGGATCCGCTGTGTTGTTCTTCATGTCAACCCTCCTGACCTCGATCTCCCGGCGATCTACTATCTCCCGGATCAGGTAATACCGCCTCAGAATATGCCTGGATCGCTGATGGGACCTAGGTTCCTTGGCCAAAGCCACCGCTCCATTGTTATTGAAATACAAAGGTATTGGATGCTCAATGGATGGAACCACTCCAAGTTCAGTAATGAACTTCTTGATCCAGACAGCCTCTTTGGCAGCATCGTTGGCAGCGATGTATTCAGCCTTCATCGTCGAGTCTGCCACGGTTTCCTGCTTGGAACTCTTCCAGCAAACCGCCCCTCCGTAAAGGGTAAAGAAAAATCCTGAGTGTGACTTAGAGTCGTCCTTATCACTCTGGAAGCTCGAATCGGTAAAGGACTCCACTTGGAGTTCTCCGTTACCATACACCAAGAGCATCTCCTTAATCCTTCGTAAGTACTTGAGAATGCTCTTCACAGCTGTCCAGTGACTCTCTCCAGGATCAGCTTGATACCTACTCACTACACTTAGTGAGTATGCTACATCGGGTCTGGTACATAGCATCGCGTACATGATAGAGCCTACAGCCGAAGCATAGGGTATCCCTTGCATGCGAGCTCTCTTTAAATCAGTCTTGGGAGACATCTCTTTGGAGAGAGTGAGTCCAGAGATCATGGGTAAGTTCCCACGCTTGGATTCTTCCGTACTAAACCTCTTTAGTACGGTATCAATGTACCTGGATTGGGACAATCCCAATATCCTTTTAGATCTATCTTTATAGATCATAATTCCCAGTATGCAGGAGGCATCACCTAGATCTTTCATTGAGAATCTTTGTGATAAGAAGAGCTTGACCGATTGCAGCATAGGAATGTCATTTCCTATCAAGAGTATGTTGTCCACGTACAATACGAGGAAGACAACCTTACTCTCTGCCACCTTCTTGTAGATACAAGGTTCATCTACGTTTTTGACGAAATCAAACTCTTTGATAACGACGTTAAAGCAGATGTTCCAACTCCGCGATGCTTGCTTTAATCCATAAATGGATTTAAGCAGCTTGCACACCTTCCCGCTGCTCCCACTATCTACGAAGCCCTCTGGCTGAGTCATGTACACATTCTCTTCTAAATCACCGTTTAGAAAAGCGGTCTTAACATCCATTTGCCAGATTTCGTAGTCATGATCTGCAGCGATGGCAAGCATGATCCGGATGGATTTAAGCATAGCCACTGGAGAAAAGGTTTCGTCATAGTCCACACCTGGTCTTTGACGATAACCATTTGCAACAAGTCTAGCTTTGAACGTCTCCACTTTCCCATCAACACCAAGTTTTTTCTTGAAGATCCACTTGCTCCCAATGGGTTTTACCCCTTTAGGAGCATCTTCCAAAGTCCATACTTTGTTGGTGTACATGGATTCCATCTCGGACCGCATTGCATCCAGCCATTTCACTGAGTCCCCACTCATGATGGCCTGCTCGAAGCTAGTTGGGTCATCATCAACCATGATGCAATCCTCGCTCCCACCATCCATGAGAAAACCGTAGTATCTCTCAGGTGGGTGAGGAACCCTACTAGATCGGCGGAGTGGCTGGGGTTCATCTGGAACTACGGAATCCTCCGGTTCAACCAAATCTTCTGTCGTAGTCTGTATTGCTGGAACCTCTTCAAGTTCTACCTCCTTGCCACTAATCTCTTTTTCAAGAAATTCCTTTTCTAAAAAGGTGGCATGTCGAGAAACAAACACCTTTTGTTCCTCGGTGTGGTAGAAGATATACCCGCGCGAATGTTTGGGATATCCAATAAACTTACACAGAATGGACCTTGCCGTGAGTTTGTCCGGATTTTGCGTTTTTACATATGCTGGACAACCCCATATCTTAACATAATTAAGACATGGTCTCTTTCCTTTCCATATCTCATATGGAGTGGTTGGCACAGATTTGGTGGGAACCATATTCAATAGATCTGCAGCTGTTTTCAATGCATACCCCTAGAAGAAAATAGGTAACTCAGCTGTGCTCATCATAGAGCGCACCATATCCAATAGGGTGCGGTTCCTCCGTTCTGATACACCGTTGTGCTGTGGTGTATATGGAGGAGTCAGCTGAGAGAGAATCTTATTCTCTTTTAGGAAGTCCAGGAATTCTTTGCTCAAGTATTCACCTCCTCGATCAGATCGAAGGATTTTAATACTTTTCCCGGTTTGGTTCTCGACTTCTTGTTTATATTCTCTGAATTTCTCAAAAGCTTCTGATTTGTGTTTCATCAGGAACACATACCCGAATCTAGAGAGATCGTCAGTGAATGTAATGAAGTACGCAGAACTATTCCTGGCATGTGTAGACATGGGGCCGCATACATCACTATGTACCAGTCCCAAGAGTTCCGTAACTCTTTCTCCGTGTCCCGAAAACGGAGTTTTGGTCATCTTGCCTTTGAGACATGACTGGCAAGTGTCATAAGATGAAAATTCAAACGGATTCAAATATCCATCCTTATGCAACTTAGCTAGTCGTGTCGCATTGATGTGACCCAGTCAACAATGACACAAGAAGGATTCGTTCAGTTCTGAACTCTTCCTCTTGTTTGTGTTTGTTACAGTCAGAACTGTTGATTGATTTAGAACATAAATGCCATTGCAGATCGTGCTGGATCCTACCAACTTTTGGTTTAGAAAAATGTGCATAACATTATCATGTAATACAAAATTATATCCTTCTTTACTCAACAAAGAAACCGATATAATGTTGCATATCAGGTTCGGCATGTAATACCATTCGTTCAGAATCAATGTATTACCAGTTGGCAATACAAGGTGATATTCCCCAACGGTTCTAGCTGCAACAATTGCACCATTTCCAACCCTTATGTCTTTATCTCCTTCTCCAAGTTCTCTACCTTTCCTAAGCACATGTAACTGATTACATATATGGGTTCCTGACCCGGTATCTAATACCTAGGACGTAGAGGAAATGGAGAAACAGTTCTCTGTAACGAACACACCCGAAGAAAATGCATCAACATGTACTTTCTTCATTCGGGTGGCATAGGAATCCTGGTATTCCTCTATATTCTGTTCAGTCTTATAACTTATATAAAAAAGAACGGAACCAACGTTCCCCAGCACAGTATAACATGCGGGTTCGGTCAATACATCCATATTATTATCTTGATTAAGGCATGATATGGTCGCTACCTGGAGAGAGAGAGAAGAAAACACTTTAGCGTATGCTCTTGCAAGATCGTATTGGTTATTATTTTATCTAATCAGGATGGCTCCTACTGTTTTTATCAAATCTTCCTTCAATCCTTAAAAGGAAAGACTAGCCGGGATTAATTACACCCTACAATTTCGCCAATCTTTCAGCCAGGCCCGTGTCAGTACTTTGAGGGAGGTTCCCCGTGCTTCCGTACGGACCTAATTAAGTAAACCTCGTTTTCCCAGAGGAGTAACCCCGTTGACACCTTTCTAGACACCTACTTGATCGGCTAATTGTCCTGTGTAAAACTCTCCCAGGAGTAACAATTACTCGCAGCGGGTATCGGGATCCAACTATCTCATAGAAGGTATGCAATCTCATTGCAAATTTCAACACTTGAAATTCCCGATAATATTTTTCCCCTAGCGTCCCATGACCTTGACGCAGGCCAACAAACCATAGTGCGCTAGTCAGGTTCAACCCGTCATTTCTTGATTGAATTAAACCCACCCGCACGACCCTTGACGCAGGCCAACAAAGTCGCACGACAACCCTAATCCAATCTGCATCATATGCATAAGCAGATAAATACTAGTTAGCTACCGCACACTACGCCTTGACGCAGGCCAACAAACGTAGCACGAATACTAAGTAGGACTTATCTGAAATGACAGAGGGCTATGACAGGTTTTTCTGAAAACCTATTGCGTAATGAACTTGATATCGTTGTAGAATCGAGTGAATTTTGAAATGGAGTGATTTTGAGACTTTTATTAGTTTTGCTAAAGAGGTCACTCCCGGTGAAGGGATATCGGCTCTTTCCTTATGGAATAAGTTGCAGGAGATATCATATATATCACTATGCAAAGCAAAAACTCCAAAAGCAATCAAAAACAAACCAAGTGTTGTAGCATCTGCCAGTTTTTCTAAAGAGGTCACTCCCGGTGAAGCGATCGCGGCTTTTTCCTCATCGAATAAGGTGCAGGATATATCATATATATCGCTATGCAAAGCAAAAACTGTAGCTACCCTTTTTGAAAAATTTGATTCTACAACATCTTTTAGGTTTCTTTTCTTTCATTAATCATATTAATGAAGTCCCATCATTTAATTCACCTAAACATCACAGATAAATACGACGTACGCTTATGCCATCCGCATTCGCCTCGATGTCCCCTCGTGCACCATTAGGTTAGGTAACTAACGGCAGAGCGGGGCAGGGCTAGCGCGGGTGTAAAACATAACTAACGTCTATATAATATATCATATATACTATATACAGTATCTATCACAACATATCAAATGATCACATCACAGATATCGCAGCAGAAGAAACATATGAAACATTGGATATACTAGGACGTCCGTGTTTTATTTTGAGCCTCTATAAAACACGGATTCCACGGTCGCGATGAATAGCCAAACCCACACCCCTAGACCCCTACGAGAGCGGCAAGCAACCCTTCCAATTCTAGGGTTAGGAGAGCCAGACTCGACTCCTCGAATTGGTCTCCCACTGAACTCTAGAACCGATTACTTGTGCTCTCCACCTTGGGTCTATCCTAGTGCGGAAAAGTAAATAATATACAAATGGTGACATCAACTTTATCCCGGAAGTGCCCCAATAAAAGAATATTACATACATTTAATTTTACATGAATGAAAATAAAAACCCTCATCTCACATAAAACCCCCGGCTATTCAGAACGCGACGATCCAATATAACATATCCAGCAACACATAACATCACATGTCATCAACGTAAGTAAATATGTGTATCCCAATTGTCGTTGACATATAGCAACGAAACCGGCGATATCACATATTACACTTACGGTCGCAGAAAAGAAAGTGCAAAACTACAACATTTGGAATCCACAATCTCTTTAGACATCATAAATCCGAAATATCACATACTTCGCATTTCATGCCCAACAATATGAATTCCACATATTGTATCACATTTCAGATAAATAGGCAGTATTAAACTTTCCGATCGGATAATCAAACACCCAAGATTTCCTAAATAGCTCAACACTTGAGCGGAGTTCAAAAATTCCAGAATACGTCACAGTACCAACGGTCCAGCCGTAGAAGGGTCAAGCCAACGCCTCACATGTGGCACGCCGTACTGCCCCAAACTCTAAGGTTTAGAGGCAGTTCAAGACGGTCACATAATCGAGTTAAGGTTTGTGTTCTTCTAGAGGGTCCATCGCGTTACTTACACGTTTTTTCGAAAGATTTAAACCCAAGAAAAATTCAACACTTGAAAGTTTTTCGTGCCGGGAAAAAAATGAGTTAATGATATCCCTTCGAACATTTTAACAGTTTCTAAATATCCGGAAAACAAAACGAAATTAAATATTCCGATCGAATTAACGAATACAAAATGATCCCAAGAATACTCAACACTTGAGTCAGTTTTAAAAAACCCAGAAAATAGCACTATCATATAGGAGTATTACTGTGCAAAACCCAAAGCAAACACTCTCTGTACAGCCGCGGATCCGCGGCAAAAGCAGTCTATTGCCGCGGCAAAAGCAATCTATTGCCGCGGTTCCGCGGCGGTCCATACGGCTTACGTCACCGTTTTGCACAATAATGCTTAAAATTACCTGCTGAATTTTTTAGTTATTTTTAATTCAGAAAAATCACAATTTTTTAAAAAAGTCCAGAAGGGGGTCGTTTTGACGTTTCAGGGTTCGTTCGGAATTTTAACTTCGTATACACGTCGCCTAATGCTCTAGCTAGGCTCTAATACCACTGTAGGGTTACTAGGCACTCTAACAAGGGTTAAGAAAGTATCAACCATGCCCGATTAAAATTTTAGTCGTGCCTAACAACCCTAAACAAGATCTTTGCTAGAAAATTAGGGTATCACATGCAACTAAATAGCATCTACAACTAAGTGAATACGAAATACAACCTTTGTAGATCGGTCCTTCACTTATTTAGCTCCTTTTTGAAGTCCCTTCGCTGCGATCGTGGTTCTCCCGGACTCTTTCATGGCTTCACGAGGCTAAAGGAGCGTCTTTGCTTCAAGTCTTCGAGGCCGAAAATGATCTACGTCGAGGGGATGCCAACTCAAGCTTCTACTTCACTAACTAGAGAATTAGGGAAGCAAACACCCTAAACTAAAGTGCTAGTCGAGTAGAGGATGGAGAAATAAGAAGTGGGTTCACTTTAGAATTTATTTTCTCACAATGTTTCTCATTTTGGATCAAACCTTAGAGAGCTCTTTTGCTCAAGGAAGAAGATGAAGAAAATAAAGAGAGAAAGATAATCATCAAGTGAGAAGTCTAACCATGGTGAGTGAGTATCATATACTATCTCATGTAAAGACATAACCAAGGCTAATCCTTTTGGTTGGGTTAACAAATAACCATAGTAAAAACAAACATAGTGGACTTAGTCAATGCATCCACAAGCTTCCACAAGCTTCATGCATTTTTCTAATCCACCACTAATTTTGTAATTACTTTAAATATTAAAACCCAACATAATAAACAGCATGGTGTAAGTCTCATACACCCATGAATGATGTATCAACAACCATGATACAAAAAGAAAACACATTTTAATATATATCATATATACATTATAGTTGTGCACATGTGAGAAAAACCCTTAAGTGAACAAATGTTAGTTAATGTAAATTAGTATATCAAATATACAATTATAAAATAAATTATTAAATCAACACTTGACTTAATAATCCGGTCATAACTCATATAACCGACTAACATCCAATGTATCGACTTATCGAATCAACACTTGATTCGATAACCCGGCTATATCACATATAACCGACCGATACAAAAACTCGCGAGAATAGTATACGGTATCACATACACGCATTATTCTCGGTTCCGCACATATCACATATGCGCTCCTATTTCGTTTTGCCTGAGCCAGTAAAACCTCTATGTAGGACTCTAAAGACTCGTCAATACGCCGGCAGTAGGTGATGATCACATCAAGCAAGAACAAGCCGTCAGCGGTACTAACTGGACGTAACGGCTACCCGGGTATTGAGCGATCAGAAGATCAGCAAGCAAGCCCGCTCCAACTCCTGTAAAATCCAAACGGTAACACTTCCCATACAGTCCGGTCTCCTTATCTGATATGTCGCATATCAAGTATAGGGGTGGTAAACGTCAGACCCCAATAACCGATAAGTCGTGCCGATATGAGGCTCACAACGGGTCGAGAAACTACTAGTAACTCTTACCAGTAAATCTCTAAATCTGCCCTGGCCAGGGAATTCCCTGTTATGGCCAATCGAGCACAACGCAACATCAACCCCCAATACCGGAAGAGACGAAACCCCTCCTATCGCTCATTGCCTCCATGTGACTCGGGACTGTACCAAAAAACCACCATTTTGCACGCCCTCTTGGACGTGGTAAGGTGGAAATCAAAGCACAGTGGGAATCACACAAGACTCTATGACGATCTCGGGTCTACAGACTAACCTGCACAAGTGTCACCAGAGAACTGCCATTTGACGTGAGGTATAATACCATCAGGGAGTTCTCGGCGAGTCCGTCCAATGTACCCAGTCTCCACTGAGCACCCGTATACCATCTCTGATGTCAAACACCAATGGATATGGGATCATCCATCGCCCATCTCATGGGTCGAGAAGCGTATACGCTAGTCTACTCTGGTATATCGATGCTCTGTCTCGATACACCTACGACTAGGAACATTAAAGGATGTACTTATGGACTACCATGGCCCCACTAGTATGATCTGCATTATAGTCCAGGTAGTCAAGTACACATCCTAAGGGCTTTACCAACATGTAACTATAAGACAGTATCAAGAGACAAGTATACATGTTAAGATAAAGAGCAACCAGATAGCATACTATCATAGAGCAAGAAAGTCCTCTCTATATATGTCCAAGCATCCAATAAAATATACATCATCTGTACAATATGTAAGGTTACTAGGCACACTCAAGAGGTTCCACAAGGAATCAACCATGCCAAAATCAAATTTTTTATGTGCCTAAGAATCCTATGCAAGATCGTTAACTAGAGATTAGGAGAAAAGCAAGCAAGCAAACAACTTTATTGCTAAGTGAAAGGTACTACAACCTTTGTAGATCCGCTCCACCATTTCTTTAGCTCCGTGTTGACATCCCTCCGCTGCGATCATCAGAATCCTGGACTCTAGCGATGGTTTCGTCGGAGAAATAATCGGGCTAGGTCGTTGACTTCGATGCCGAAGATGATCTACGTCGAGGCGACTCAAACTTAAACTCCATCTTCACTAGGTCAAGAAACTTGTGAAGAAAACACCCTCTACTACATGGCAAGTGATAGAGGATGAAGAAATAGGAACTGGGTTCACTTTGGATTTGGATTTCTCACTTGGAATCATCACTTAGAATTTTCTAGCAAGCTTTTTCTTTCTTCATGAAGAAGATGAAGAAAAAGGAAAAAGAATTAATTAATTAGAAAATTCAAGTGATTCTTATCATATAGCAACCATGGGTTAGTTTAACTCATGTAGAGAATAAACAAGGGTTTAGATAATGGTTAGGTTTAAGAATAAAAACAAAATAGTGAAGCTTCATGAAACTACAAGAATAAAACAAAGAAAGCCACCATATTTGTTTTTGCCCAAAAAAATAAATGAATAAATAAATGAGTAAATCAAACCCTAACCATTAACCTAATCATAGTTTAAAGCATACACACACCCATGTTTGCATGTATCATCAAATATGATACAAACAAGTGCACAAAAATATATCATATATACAATATGCACAATCTAGTGCGAAAATAATCTTAATTGAACTAATACTAGTTAATGTAAAGTAATATATCAAATATATAATTATACATTAAATCACTAAATCAACACTTGATTTAATGATCTGGTCATACTGCATATAACCGACTAATATTAAGTGTATCAATGTATCGAATCAACACTTGATTCGGTAACCCGGCTATATCTCATATAACTGTCCAATGATACGAATCGCGTGCATAGATTACAGTATCACATACTGGTATTATTCTCGGTCCCGCACATATCTCATATGCGCTCCTATTTCGTTTCGCTTGAGCCAGGAAACCCCTGTGTAGGACTCTAAAGACTCGTCAATACGCCGGCAGTAGGTGATGATCATATCAAGCACCCACAATCCGCAAGCGGTCTGCCAAACGTAACGGCCACCTGGGTATTGAGCGATCAGAAGATTAACGAGCATGCCCGCTCACACTCCTGTGAATCCAACCAGTAACACTACCGTACAGTCCGGTCTGTTCGTCTGATATGTCGCATATCTCGCCTAGGGGTGGTAAACGTCAGACCCCAATAACTCGATAAGTCGTGTCGATATGAGGCTCATAACGGGTCGAGAAACTACTGGTAACACTTACCAGAAAATCCCTTAAACAGCCTTGGCCAAGGACTTCCTGTTATAGCCAATCGAGCACTGCGCAACATCAACTCCCTATACCGGGAGAGACGAAACCCCTCCTATCGCTCATTGCCTCCATGTGATTTGGGACTGTACCCAAAAACCACCGTTTTGCACGCCCTCTTGGACGTGGTAAGGTGGAAATCAAAGCACAGTGGGAATCACACAAGACTCTATGACGATCTCGGGTCTACAGACTAACCTGCACCAGTGTCACCAGAGAACTGCCATCTAACGTAAGGTATAATACCATCTGGGAGTTCTCGGCGAGTCCGTCCAGTGTATCCAGTCTCCACTGAGCACCCGTATATCATCTCTGATGTCAAAGACCAATGGATATGGGATCATCCATCGCCTATCTATATAGGTCGAGAAGCTACACGCTTGTCTACTCTGGTATATCGATGCCCCGTCTCGATACACCCACGACTAGGGACTTTGAAGGATGTACTTATGGACTACCACGTCCCCACTAGTATGATCCGCATCATAGTCCAGGTAGTCAAGTACACATCCTAAGGGCTTTACCAACATGTAACAGAGAGGCAATCAGTATACACGTTAAGGTAAAGAGTAACCAGATAGCCTACTATCATATCGAGAAAGAAAGTCATCCCTATAAATGTCCAAGCATCCACTACAATATACATCCTATGTATAGTAATGGACTCTAGGGCATACATATAACTAACAATCTACCACTTGCACTAGGGCCATCTGATAGCAGTGATTGTAGTATCTCATACTCAACCATCCCATAATAGTCTCTCTCTGGGAATAGGCCTTTGTGAGTGGATCCGCCGTGTTGTCCTCTGAGTCGACTCTCCTAACCTCGATCCCCTGGACATCAACCATCTCCACGATCAGGTGATACTGCCTAAGAATATGTATGGATCACTGATGGGACGGGCGTTCCTAGGCATAAGCCACAACTCCATTTTCACACAATGGGAGGAACGAAGTTCATCTCATGAACTAATATACACCCAGACTGCCTCTTTGGTAGCATCTTTAGTAGCGATGTATCCAACCTTTATCGTCTAGTATGCCACGGTATCTAGCTTGGAACTCTTCCAACATACCTTCCCTTTATTGAGGGTAAAGACAATGCCTGTGACTGACATTCAGTCATCCTTATCACTCTGGAACCTTTCTTGTGATTCTCCCCAGGATCAACTGATACCTTCTCACTACAGCTAGTGAGGATCCTAAGGTCCACTTAGATCTATCTCATAGATCCAAACTAAGGATTTAGGAGGTAACACTTTGATCCTATATGGAGAATCCTTGTGATAAGTGGAGATTGACCGAGCGTAGCATAGGAAACTTCTTTCCTATCAAGAGTATGTCATCCACGTACTCTACGAGGATCATCACCATATCCATACTACCTTTTTGTATATACAAGGTTTATCTACCATTTTGATGATGTCAAACTCTTTGACTAACTCATCAAAACAGATGTTCCAACTCCGTGATGCCTTCTTTATCACATAAAACATCTTGCACACGTTTCCGCTGCTCCCACTGTCTACGAAGCCCTCTGACTGTGTACTTACAGACTCTCTCTTCTAAAACATCATTTAGAAAAGCAGTCATGACACCCAACCGCCAGATATCATAGTCATGGTATGTAGCCGTGGCAAGTAGGATCTGGATGGACTTAAGCATAGTTACTTAGAAAAGGTTTCATTATAATCCATACCTGGTCAATGATGCAAACCTTTAACAAGTCTAGCTTTGAAAGTTTTAACTTCTCAATGTACACCAAGTAATCTTCTCAAGATATACTTGCTCCTGATGGGGATTTAACCCTTCAGATAAAGCAACCAAAGTCCATACTTTGTTGGTGTATAAGGATTCCATCTCAGATCGCTAAGCATCCAGCCATTCTTACAGAGTCACACTCCTGATGGCCAGCTCGAAACTAGTTGGGTCATCATCTCATGACGCAATCCTCGCTCCCACTGTCATAGAGAAACCAAAGTATCTATCAGGTGGGTGAGGAACCCTGCTAGATCGGCGGAGAGGCTGAGCTTCGTTGGTTGCTATTGAATCCTTTGGTTCTACCAAATCATCAGCTGCAGTTTGTATAGCTGGAACTGTTTCCAGTTCCACCTCATGTCCACTAATTTCTTCATAAGAAATTCCCTTTCACAAAGGTGGCATGCTGAGTAACAAAACATCTTTTGTTCCTCGGTTAGGTAGAAGATATTCCCTTGCGTATGCTTGGGATATCCAACAAACTTCTACAGAGTTGACTTTTCCTCGAGCTTGTCTGGATTTTGCTTTTTAGACATAGGCCGGACAACCCCAAATCTTAACTGACTTAAGAGATGGGCTCTTCCCTTTCCATATCTCATATGAAATGGTAGGCATCTGATTTGATCGGAACCCTATTCAATAGGTATGCAACTTCATAAGTGCATAACTCCCTAAAAGGAAATAGGAAACTCAGTAGTACTCATCATAGAGCACACCATATCACATAGGGTGTTATTGCTCCCCCTCGATATACTATCGTGCTATGGTGTATACGGAGGAGTAATGCTGAGAGGGAATCTCATTCTTAGAATAGTCCAGGAATCTCGTGCTCAAGTATTCTCCTCCTTGATCACATCAAAGGACATAATACTTATACCCGTTTTTGGTTCTCTACTTCTAAATTATATTCTGTGAATATCTTAAAAGCTTCGGACTTGTTTTTCAACAGGAACATATGTCTGAATCTCGAGAGATCATCAGAGAATTTAATGAAGTACAAAGAACCGGTCTTGGCATGTGTAGACAGGGGACCTTCATACATCAATATGTATCATCCCAAGAGTTTAATAACTCTTTCTCTGTTTCCAATAAACGGAGCTATGGTCATCTTATCTTTGTGACATGACTGGCAAGTTTCACAAGATGTAAATTTAAACTGATTTTAAATTTTCATCTTAATGTAACTTCAGCTAGTCGGGTCGCATTGATATGACCTAGTCTACAATGCCTCAAGAAGGATTCGTTCATTTCTGAACTCTTCCTCTTGTGTGTGTTCTATATACTAAGAACTGTGGTTTCATTTAGAACGTCAATGCTTTTAGATAACGTGCCTGAACCGATCAACTCTTGATATAGGAAATGTTGAAAACATTATCCAATCAATACAAAATTATATCCTTCTTTACTAATAAAGAGACTGATATGATTTTGTATATCAGGTTCGGTATCTAATGACATTTGTTCAGAATTAATGTATTCAGGTAATACAGGGCGACAGTGACCAACAGACCAGGCTGCAACACTTGCACCATTTTTTGTCTCATGAAACTTATCACCCGTTCTCAGTTCTCTACCTTTCTGTAGCCCATGTAACAAATTACATATACGGGATCCTGATCCGGTATCACATACCCAGGATGTAAAGGATACTGAGAAACAGTTCTCTGTAATGAACACACCCGAAAATGATGCATCAACATGCACTCTCTTCGTTTTGGCGGCACGGGAATTCTGGTAATCCCCTAATTCCTGCTCTGTCTTATAACATTTATAAGTTGGGGCGGGACCAACGTGCACCAGCTCAGTATAACAAGCGGGTTCGGTCAATATGTCCGTTTTATTATCTTGATTAAGGCGTGACATGGTCGCTACCAGGAGAGAGAGAGAAGAAAACACTCTGCGTGCGCTCTTGCAAGATCAGATTGGTTATTATTTTATCTAATCAGGATGGCTCCCACTGTTTTTATCAAATCTTCCTTCAAACCCTAAAAGAAAAGACTAGCCGGGATTAATTACACGCTACAAGTTCGCCAATCTTTCAGCCAGGCCAGTGTCGGTACTTTGAGGGAGGTTCCCCGTGCTTTCGCACGGACCAAATTAAAGTAAACCTCGTTTTCCCAGAGGCGTAACCCCATTGACACCTTTCTAGACACCTACTTGATCGGCTAATTGTAATGTGTAAAACTCTTCCAGGAGTAACAATTACTCGCAGTGGGTATCGGGATCCAACTATCTCATAGAAGGTACGCAATCTCATTGCAAATTTCAACACTTGAAATTCCCGATAATTTTTCCCCTAACGTGCTTTGACCTTGACGAAAGCCAACAAACCATCGCCCGCTAGACAAGTTCAACCTGTACATTTCTTGATTGAATTAAATCCACCCGCACGACCCTTGACGAAAGCCAACAAAGCCGTACGACTACCCTAATCCAATCGCATCGTATGCAGCAGATAAGCAGCATATAGCTACTGCACACTACACCTTGACGAAAGCCAACAAATGTGCCACGAATACTATATACAACTTATCTGAAATGAGGGAGGGCTACGACAGTTTTTTTCTGAAAACCTATTGCGTAATGAACTTGATATCGTTGTAGAATCAAATGATTTTAAAATGGAGTGTTTTTGAGGCTTTTCTAGTTTTGCTAAAGGGGTCACTCCCGGTGAAGGGATCGTCGGCCCTTTCCTCATCGAATAAGGTGCAGGATATATCATATATACCGCTGTGCAAAGAAAAAACTATAGAAGCAATCAAAAGACAAACCGAGGGTTGTAGCATCTTCCAGTTATTGCTAAAGGGGCCACTCCCGGTGAAGGGATCTCGGCCCTTTCCTTATCGAATAAGGTGCAGGATGTTCTACAAGGAACACCGCGATGCAAAGCAAGAACTGTAGCTACCTGTTTTTGAAAATTCGATTCCACAACATCATTTAGGTTTATTTTCTTTCATTAATCATATTAATGAAGTCCCATCATCTAAGTTACCTAAACATCACAGATAAATACGACGTACACTTATGCCACCCGCATTCGCCTCGATGTCCCCTCATGCACCGTTAGGTTAGGTAACTAACGGCAGAGCGGGGCAGGGCTAGCCCGGGTGTAAAACATAAGTAACGCCTATATAATATATCATATATACTATATACAGTATTTATCACAGAACATCAAATGATCACAACACAGATATGGCAGCAGAAGAAACATATGAAACATTGGATATACTAGGACGTCCGTGTTTTTAATACGAGCCAGTATAAAACACGGATTCCACGGTCGCGATGAATAGCCAAACCCACACCCCTAGACCCCTACGAGAGCGGCAAGCAACCCTATCAATTCTAGAGTTAGGAGACCCGGACTCGACTCCTCGAGTTGGTCTCCCAGTGGACTCTAGAACCCGGTTACTTGTGCTCCCCTACTTGGGTCTATCCTAGTGCGGAAAAGTAAATAATATACATCAACGGTGACATCTTCCACAACCAGGAAGTGCCCCAATAAAAGAATATTACATACAACGAATTTTACATGAATGAAAATAGAAAAAACTCTCATCTTACATAAAACCCCCGGCTATTCAAAACGCGACGATCCAATATAACATATCCAGCAACACATAACATCACATGTCATGAACGTAAGTAAATGTGCGCATCCCAATAATCGTTAACATATAGCAACGAAACCTGCGATATCATATATTACACTTACGGTCACAGAAAAGAAAGTGTAAAACTACAACAGTTGGAATCCGCAACCTCCTTAGACATCGCATGCCTAACAATTATAAACCCCGCATTTTAGTCTCTACATCGAAAACACTTTTCAATATCAAGTCGGGAAATTCAACAAGATTCCCGATAATCTGATCGAATGCTCGTCGCAAACTTTAGTAGACGGCCGCACCCCCGGATGCCGTCGACGAAGTGCACTATGGCGGAACACCATTGCCACAAGCACCCGAACGGATGCTTTTGGCTACGGGGTTCTCCTACAGTCAGTTGGTCGGGGCTATGGGGCATGGCTTGTTAGTGTTTATGCCCTAGAAGGCCATTATTGTATCATACTAGTTTGTATATTACTTAATGGAAGCTTGGGATATTCACATGTATATAACAGTCTTGCTAAACATGGTAGTATGCTACTTGGTTTTTTCTATCTTAATATGTGAGGATACGTATTGATAGAGCTCTTAGGATCTTGCTTGACTACCAGCGTTGTGATGGCAGTCACACTAGTGGGGGCTGGGTAGTCTACAAGCACATCCTTATTCAGGTCCCTAGTCGTTGGATTATCGAGACAGAGCATCGATACTCCGGAGTAGACTAGTGTGTACGCTTCTCATCCAAGTTGGGGAAATGGTCTGCCCCACAGCCGTTAGTACGTCGTACTGGAGATAGTATGCAGGTGCTCGTTAGGTTACGGGTACACCGGACAGGACTCACAGGGAACTGTTGGTTGGTTTTATACCAGTCGTCAGTGAACAGTTCCTAGGTGACATGAGTACAACATAGTCCGCAGACTTTACACTGCTACTTCGCCTCGAGTGTGTCCCACTGTTCTTAGATTGTTACCCTACCACGGCTTAAAGGAGTCATGCAAACAGGTAGCAGTTGGGTGCAGTCCCAAGAACTTGGAGGCAGTGGCAGTTAGACATGATTCGTCTCTCCCGGTATTGGGGGTTGATATCGCGCTGTGTCAGGGAGCCATTACGCAAAGTCCCTGGCCAGGGCAAGCGAGATTTACTAGTAGGTTCCAGTAGTTTCTCAGGGTGTAATAGGCTTCCCTCCGACACGACTTATAACGCTATTAGGGGACTGACGCTTGCCGCCCCCTAGGCCCGATATGCGATAGTCTTGGACGAACGGACCGGACTGTATGGAGATTGTCACAGCAGGCTCAGTAGGAGTTCGGATGGGTTTCCTCATCGGCCTTCTTATCGACATCTACCTGGGGACCGTTACGTACAGCTAGTGCCGCTTGCAGTCTGTGGTTAAACCCACTGCCAGCGTAGTAGACGAGTCTCTAGAGTCCCACACAGAGAGTTTCCCTACTTCGGGCGAAACGATATAGAGGTCGTATGGTTTTACGACAAGGGTTCGGACGCATACGTGCGTTTACGCGCGTACGACTTTCGGACAGTTTTTACCAGTCGGCTTTGGTTTAAGCCAGTTACTGGTATCCGGTTATTGGATTTATACAGTCTAAAGTTTTTCCGTATTTTTGCGGAAAGGAGGGGCGTTCTCGTAATTGCGCGAGAAGCTTCTAGAAGGTGGTGACTAAGGAGGTTTAGGTGGCATATACAATGAATGTGATTAGTGAGTCATATGGATGATTCATCCATGTCATTAATGCATGATAAATGCTTAATGACTCATGGAGTGAATCATCACTTGATATTATCAAGCATGGTTGTTAAATTCATTTATATTCTTTTCTTGATAAAAAGAAATGCTTGATATATATTATCATAACTCATTATTCTCACTTCATTATTATTCTCATCTTCTCTCTCCTCAAGCTCTCCCTCTTCAAACCCTAATCCTACCCTCTCATGTGTTGAGTAAAAGGATTATCTAGACTAATTAAACCATAACCCTTACTCTATATCACCTAGCTTCTTTGATTAGCACTTAAAGAAGGTTAGTTGCCTCAAGTTTAGAGGCTAAGCTTGGAGTAAAGCTCTCGGGTGGATCGTCTACTACTTCGAGAAGGCCGAGGAGGAGGAGGAGTTCGCAAAGACGAAGGACACAATTCGTTAGGTATAATCCCTAAACATAGTAGTATAGAACTTCTATGTTTCATGTTAGTTATCGTTTAGCTTCGATTCATGCGGTTAGTCGATGTTTAAGCAAAGAACAAGATCGTTTTTCATATTTCCGCCTCCCCGCAAGTCGTGCGGTGTTGCACATCGACTTACATGGCTGTCTATTAAGTTTATCCGGCGAGTATCCGCGTACGCTACGTGATTGCGACGGACTTTTGATCGTATCAAAATTCCATGGCAACGGATCAATTGAGACTAAATTGCTATGTTTATAACATCCAAATCAGTTATCTCATAACTACTTGTGGATTCCAAATATTGTATCACATTCCAGATAAATAGAAAATGTTAAACTTTCCGATCGAACAATCAAACACCCAAGTTTTCCCGAAACAGCTCAACACATGAAATTAGTTTAAAAACATTCACTTCATGCCACAGTACCAACGGTCCAGCCGTAGAAGGGTCAAGCCAACGCCTCACATGTGGCACGCCGTACTGCCCCAAACCGTAAGGTTCAAAGGGCAGTTCAAGACGGTCACATAATCGAGATAAGGTTTGTTGTCTGCTAGAGGGTCCATCGCGTTACTTGCACTACTTAGACATTCTTAAACTACGGAAAAAATCCAACACTTGGAAATTTCCCGGCAGGGGAAAAATTGGGTATTTATATCCGGTCGAACTTTTTAACATGTTCTAAAAATATCCGGAAAACCCATAGACGCAGTTAAAATTCCCAATCGAATCATTGAATCCCCAATACAGCCCAGAAAATTCAACTGTTGAATATAAGTTAAAAATTCCCATAAAACACAGCACTTACAGTGAGATATTACTGTGTAAACCACGTGTCACAATTCACTAATATGGCCGTGGAACCGCCGCGCAAGCCAGGGTGGGGCCGCGGTTCCGCGGCGCTTTAGTCGAGTAATGGTCACGTGCTGCACAGTAACTCCTATAAAACCCTGCTGAATTTTTTGACAATTTTTAATTTGGAAAAATCCATATTTTCAGAAAATGTACAGAGAAGGGTTTGAGTTAGGGTTTCGGGGTTCGATCGGATTTCTAACATCGTCTACACTTCGCCTAAAGCTCTAGCTAGGCTCTGATACCACTGTAGGGTTACTGGGAACACTCAAGAGGTTCCACAAGACATCAACCATGCCAAAATCAAATTTTTTATGTGCCTAAGAATCCTATGCAAGATCGTTAACTAGAGATTATGCGAAAAGCAAGCAAGTAAACAACTTTATTGCTAAGTGAAAGGAACTACAACCTTTGTAGATCCGCTCCACCATTTCTTTAGCTCCGTGTTGACGTCCCTCCGCTGCGATCATCGGAATCCTGGACTCTAGCGATGGTTTCGTCGGAGAAATAATCGGGCTAGGTCGTTGACTTCGATGCCGAAGATGATCTACGTCGAGGCGACTCAAACTCAAGCTCCATCTTCACTATGTCAAGAAACTTGTGAAGAAAACACCCTCTACTACATGGCAAGTGATAGAGGATGAAGAAATAGGAAGTGGGTTCACTTTGGATTGGGATTTCTCACTTGGAATCATCACTTAGAATTTTCTAGCAAGCTTTTTCTTTCTTCATGAAGAAGATGAAGAAAAAGGAAAAAGAATTAATTAATTAGAAAATTCAAGTGATTCTTATAATATAGCAACCATGGGTTAGTTTAACTCATGTAGAGAATAAACTAGGGTTTAGATAATGGTTGGGTTTAAGAATAAAACAAAGAAAGCCACCATATTTGTTTTTGCCCAAAAAAATAAATGAATAAATAAATTAGTAAATCAAACCCTAACCATTAACCTAATCTTAGTTTAAAGCATGCACACACCCATGTTCGGATGTATCATCAAACATGATACAAACAAGTGCACAAAAATATATCATATATACAATGTGCACAATCTAGTGAGAAAATAATTTTAAGTAAACCAATACTAGTTAATGTAAAGTAATATATCAAATATATAATTATACATTAAATCACTAAATCAACACTTGATTTAATGATCCGGTCATACTGCATATAACCGACTAATATTAAGTGTATCAATGTATCGAATCAACACTTGATTCGGTAACCCGGCTATATCTCATATAACCGTCCAATGATACGAATCGCGAGAATAGAATACAGTATCACATACTGGTATTATTCTCGGTCCCGCACATATCTCATATACGCTCCTATTTCGTTTCGCTTGAGCCAGGAAACCCCTTTGTAGGACTCTAAAGACTCATCAATACGACGGCAGTAGGTGATGATCATATCAAACACCCACAAGCCGCAAGCGGTCTGCCAAACGTAACGGCCACCCGGGTATTGACCGATCAGAAGATCAACGAGCAGGCCCGCTTACACTCCTGTGAATCCAACCAGTAACACTACAGTACAGTCCGGTCTGTTCGTCTGATATGTCGCATATCTCGCCTAGGGGTGGTAAACATCAGACCCTAATAACTCGATAAGTCGTGTCGATATGAGGCTCATAACGGGTCAAGAAACTACTGGTAACACTTATCAGTAAATCCCTAAAACAGCCTTGGCCAAGGACTTCCTGTTATAGCCAATCGAGCACTGCGCAACATCAACTCCCTATACCGGGAGAGACGAAACCCCTCCTATCGCTCATTGTCTCCATGTGATTCGGGACTGTACCCAAAAACCACCGTTTTGCACGCCTTCTTGGCCGTGGTAATGTGGAAATCAAAGCACAGTGCGAATCACACAAGACACTATGACGATCTCGGGTCTACAGACTAACATGTACCAGTGTCACCAGAGAACTGCCATCTGACGTAAGGTATAATACCATCTGGGAGTTCTCGGCGAGTCCGTCCAGTGTACCCAGTCTCCACTGAGCACCCGTATATCATCTCTGATGTCAAACACCAATGGATATGGGATCATCCATCGCCTATCTATATGGGTCGAGAAGCTACACGCTAGTCTACTCTTGTATATCGATGCCCCGTCTCGATACACCCACGACTAGGGACTTTGAAGGATGTACTTATGGACTACCACGTCCCCACTAGTATGATCCGCATCATAGTCCAGGTAGTCAAGTACACATCCTAAGGGCTTTACCAACATGTAACAGAGAGACAATCAGTATACACGTTAAGGTAAAGAGTAACCAGATAGCATACTATCATATCGAGCAAGAAAGTCATCCCTATATATGTCCAAGCATCCACTACAATATACATCCTATGTATAGTACTGGCCTCTAAGGCATACATATAACTAACACAATACTGGCCTCTAGGGCATATATACAACTAACATATACCGGTAGGACAGTCTTGCTCGAGATGATAGTATGCTATCTGGTTTGTCTTTATCATCGTGTACACGCTTTAGTTCACTATTGCATGTTGAAAGAGCCCATAGAATTCTTGCTTGACTGCCAGCAGTATGATGGCGATCATATAGGGAGCTGGGGTCTTTAAGCACATCCTTAAACGGTCCCTAGTCGAGAGAGTTTCGAGATAGTGCATCGATACTCCATAGTAGACTAGTGTATACAGTCGAGACCCCGACGAGGGGCGGTGGCCGGTCTCACAAACCATTGGTGTCAGTTAGTTCACCTAAGATGTATACAGGTGCTTATTGGGTTATGAGTACACCGGACAGGACTCGCCGGGAATATGCTAGTTGGTATTATACATATCGTCAGATAGCAGTTCTCAGGTGACATGTGTACAGGTTAGTTTGTCGACCTGAGATCGTCATTTCTCTCGTGTGAGTTCTCACTGTGCTTTGATTACTACCCTACCACGGCTCAAAGGAGTCATGCAAACAGGTTTTAGTTGGGTATAGTCCCGAGCCACATGGAGGCAGTGAGCGGATCGTCGGGGATTCGTATCTCCGGTATTGGGGGTGAGATCGCGCTGTGTCTAGGAGAGCCATTACACGAAATCCCTGGTCAGGCTAATCGAGATTTACTGGTAGGTATTCCAGTAGTATCTCAGGGTGTTCTGGGCTACTCTACGTCACGAATTATACAGCCATTGGGGGTCTGACGTTTACCAGCCCCCTAGGCCCTATATGCGATACTCATAGACGAACGGACCGGACTGTATGGATATTGTCACTGTCAGGCTCAGTAGGGTTTCTGGATGAGTTTACTCGTCAGCTTCCCTTCCGATCAATACATGGGCAACCGTTACGTACAGCTAGTACCTCTGACGTGCTAGTGGTTATACCCAGTGCCAGTGTGTTGATGAGTCATTAGAGTCCCCCACAGACAGTTTCCCAACTTCGGGAGAAACGTTGTAGAGGCCGTATGGATTTATGGCACGGTTCGATCATATTCGGGCACTTGTGCACGAATCATGATCGGACGGATAATACAAGCGGGCTTTGGTTTAAGCCGGATCCTAGTATTATAGTATAGGAATAATTTTGTCTCATTGCATTCGTATTCGGTCGGAATACAAATGCTAGTATGTATTTACAGTTGAGGTGTAATCTCGTAATTCGTTACGGGATTATTTTGGCAGTTGCCAGTTTTCTTTTTCCGTCATAAACACCATCCTCTTTGTTTAATTCCTATGAGCATTGATCTTGACCACTTTTTGTCATTTCTTGTTTGCACTGAAATTGTTGGAATGGCGGGGGCTGCCCATTTCGAGGGCATGGGTCTGGCATGGGCAGCATGGGCTTTGTCTGATTGTTGTTGGTTGGGGGTATTTTGCAAAGCAACTTCTTTATGCAAGTTTTTTTTTTGGTGGAAAAATGAGAGACACTCACTTGAAAATAACCACTGCCTCATTCTTATTTACACAGAGAACACTATTTGAGAGTGTGGGGGTGTGCTGTGGTTTATGGAGGGATTATTATTTTTCTTGGTTGCATATTAATAAATCCCACCACTTCACTTCATATTAGACATTCACAGTGAGCTTTCTCACAAGGTGGCCGAGCCTCATTTTAGTGCAAGAAAAATTTTTCTGAGCCAAAATTCCAAGCTCACTTCTTCATATCTCCTTGGCAACTCCATTTTACCTCTATCCCAATCGCTTGGGTGTCTTGAGACAAAAGATTCTACACTATATCTACATCATTCTTGAATATGTCGACTGGGAAATTTCATGTCCGAGTTGCCTCGGTTCGAGGCGGGAGCCCGTATAAAGATTCAATGACGTGGTGCCACATCGACGAGCAAGACCGGGAGCGGACTTCGTCGGCGCAGCAACGGAGAGCTCGGTGCGGAGATTAAATACCGAAGGACACGGATCGATCGGTATAATCTTTCCAAACTCCTTTTTGACATATTGCTAGTTTACGGATAATGGAACGATCCGGGTATTGGGTTGCGGTAGCGCCGGTTCTGTAAAAAGTTTTTGTTCCGCATTTGGCGTCGGTTTGAGGGACGGGACGCCGCCGTGTCCCAACATGGTATCAGAACCACCCATTAACCGTATACTAGCTTATTCTAACATGTTTAATAGCTCGATCGGAAAAAATTTCCAAAACCGCATTTTCATGTTCAAAGTTTCGATCGAATTTTTTTGTAGTCTAAATTTTTTTTTTGGGTATTTCAGAAAAACATGCAGGCTTTTCTTAGACTCTGGGAGAAATTTGGTTGGCTGATACCTCAGGAACGCCGCGGAACCGCGGCCGTACACACGTTTTGGCCGCGGTTCCGCCGCCGTTCTGGGGCTTCATTTCATCAATTTTCTTCTGGAGGTCTTTCACTTGGAATTGTGGTTTCTGGAATATTTTATTTTGGCCCAGATTATTTTGAGTGCTGGATTTGTACTTGGGGCCCACCTCGGGAAATTTTTGTCGATCGAAAATTTAAACAAGTTAGTTAACAGTACTTTACATTACTATCTGTGACCGTGAATGTCATTTGATTGGTAAAACATGTCTAATTGCTACAGTTCTTTAGAACGGGTTTTGCGAACGTGACATTCATGTTGATGTTCTGTGTTGTGCTGTGCTGTTTCGGATTTGTCGTGGTGGATAGCTTTGTGCAATGTTAGTACTGTTTGGATTTATTTGAATATGTGATATTGCGGGGCGAGCGTCCGATATATGGACTGCCCTCACCGCCTGTTTGTATATTATTCTTTTTTGGGCACGACCGAGATTAGGTCGGTGTGCCCGTTGTATATATTTTATTTTCTGTACTAGGATTACCGCGCGGTGGGGTGCACGGATAGCCGGGTTCTAGAGGGCAACGGGCCAGCATCTCATGGCGTTAAGACGGAGGGGGCTTCACTCTAGAATTGGCGGGCTATTCACCGCACTCGTAGGGGGTATAGGTTTTCATTGCACAGGCTATCCACACGACCAGGGGAACGTCGGGTTTCATTTGCGGCTCTATGAAACCCGGGGATTCCAGATTATCTATATTGTTCTGAGATTCTTATTATTATTCTGTGATGTTGCATTTATCTTGCCTGGAGCGATTATTATATATTGATATAAATACTAGTAGATATTGTATATGTTTTACACCCGCGCTAGTCCAATCCCCGCTCTGTCGTTAGTTAAGTAACCTAACGAGTGATGACGGGACCCAGTGGCGAATCCGGATGGCATATACGTACATCATATTTTCGTTCTTTTCTGGTGTGATCATTTGATGGGACTGCATTGATTCTTATCAATGCAAGGAAAACAAACCTATATTTGATGTTGTTGGGAACAATTTTTCAAAAGCTGTTATTACAAAGGCGTTCTCTTTTTTTTTTGCACAGTGGTATTCGGTTATGAATATCCAGCACCTCATTCGACGAGGCAAGGGCCGAGATCCTTTCACCGGGAGTGACCCCTTTGACAGAGGTTTGCGTCAGGGTAATAACTTCACTATAGTCGATTACATTTTGCTTTGCATCGTGGTATTCAGTTTGGAATATCCTGCACCTCATTCGACGGGGAAAGAGCCGAGATCCCTTCACCGGGAGTTACCTCTTTAGCAAAGGTTTTCGCCACTATATTTTTATAAAAAGATATTCAGTTCCTTCAACGATATCAAGTTCATTACGCTAAAGGTTTTTCGCCAAAAACCAGCCGTAGCCCTCCGTCATTTCGGATAGGTATCTCGTAGTATTCGTGCTATGTACGTTGGTCTCTATCAAGGCATAGTGTACGGTAGCTGCGTGATACTTGTCTGTAGCATGGATATGCGATTATCTAGGACAGCCGCACAGTCACGTTGGTCTCTATCAAGGGCTTGTACGGGTGGGTTTAGATCAATCTTGGATAATAACGGGTTGAACTTGACTAGCGACTTATGGCACGTTGGTCTCTATCAAGGCCATGAAGTCGTTAGAAGTAAAAATCATATCGGGAGTTTCAAACATACAGGAAACTTGCCAGG
Organism: Agapanthus africanus; assembly: GCA_030015575.1. Classification (NCBI taxonomy): domain Eukaryota; kingdom Viridiplantae; phylum Streptophyta; class Magnoliopsida; order Asparagales; family Amaryllidaceae; genus Agapanthus; species Agapanthus africanus. Next base: position 243,956,337 of record JASDDO010000012.1, read on the forward strand.
CTTGCGCATACCTTCTGGAGTGTGATGACGTGATTGGCTTCCATCACGTTATCATGCGATGATAGTTGGATCCCGATTCCTACTGATGAGTTGGTTTACTCCTCGGGTGACCCCGACTAATTCTTCTTTCAGGTTTGGAGTAGAATTTGAGAATACAATGGGAGGTTTTCTGATTAGATAAAGTTATTAACCATTCTGATCTAGGTTAGAGTGCACGCAGAGTGTTTCTACTTTTTCTCTCTTTGACTGCGACAATGACCCGACCCTAAACTATAACTCAGTGACCAAGTTAACTAAACTTTCTTAAAACACTGGCTTTTGGATTGTCTGAGTTGCATACATCATTGCCACTTTTTCTTGTACCCTTTGAGTTTCACCAGAACACCTCGTATTATTACGAACATCCACTTCCATTGGATAAATCCATCGTATGGTTATATACGAACTTGGAGGAACTTCTTCGAGGATGGATTCTGGTTCTGGAGAGATTGAATAGGACTATTCAGTTGTCTTTTCCTTTTACCTTCTCTCAGGTTGTGAGGGCTCCTAGGATTAGGAGAGGGTACACCTATTACGCTTATTGGATAGTCCTCTTCCAAACCATAGGCAGGTGGCGAATAGTAGGGAATGAAGAAAACCAATTAGCCTAAGTTGGGTGTACAGAAGGTAATAAGTAAAGACAAATAAAGGGATCAGAAAGTGGGCAAAGTAAATTGCGACTGTTAACATTCGCGACCAAACCACGTATTTCATCGCCACTCCTAATTCACCTTTGTATTTCTCTAGAACACCCCGTATCACTACGAATATCCAATTCCATTAGATAAACCATCGTATGGTTATATACGAACTCGAAGGAATCTTCGAGGATGGATTCTGGTTCAGGAGAAATAGGAATAAGGTTTATTCAGTTGTCTTTTATCCTTACCTTCTCTCAAGTTGTGAGTGCTCCTAGGTTTAGGAGAGTACACCTATTATGCTTATTGGATAGTCTTCTTCCCAACCATAGGCTGGTGCCAAACGGTAGGGAAGGAAGAAAACCATTAAGCCTAAAGATGGTGTACAGAAGGTAACGACTAAAGACAAATAAAGGGAATTGGAGAGATGGCAGGGAAATATACGGTTACAGTCGTGAATCTGGATAATGGAAGAGGCATTACTAGGAATACCCGGATACCCCTTCGAAACATATTCATGTTTCAGTTTCACTGTGCATTGTTAATAGAAGACTGATTTCCCAATTAGATCCTTACTCTAGGGTATGTATTTACCAGGTATGATTCTCACATCTGCATGGTTTTACAGATGATGAGTGGGAGTAAGTTATTAGGAATTTGGTGATCATCCTCATTATATCGGAATTCGTTGTAATTGGTGATATTTGAGGAAATCGCCTGGGTACAGTTTTCAACCTATGACGCACAGAGTTTGAGTTATTCAACTCAGGGGACTTATACAAAGTGTTGTATATTGTTCAGTGTCCATTAAGGACAAAGGGGTTGGTCCTCGTATTATATTCCGTTTACTTGTGACTTCTCAACTTTTAGACAAGTGTTTCGTAGAAATACAAGGTCTAAGTTTGAGAAGTTATAGGTACATGAATAAATTAGAGAACCATGTGTTGCAAGTATCAGGATTCTTCAAGGTGATCGAAAATGTAAATACTTGTGGTTGGTATTCAGTTGATAGTAATGGTTTTTGAGAACTTGCTTCTCTTTCAGGTTACTCATAATTGGATGCTCTCCTAAGTTGAGTAATGCTAGTCGGCCTATCTCCATTTAGTTGAAATGCACTGGAGACAGCTGCATGATTTGAATCTGGTTCCAATTAAATCAGTGCCTCTATTTCTATATTGTATATATAATGGTTCATATCTTAAAGTTGTTAAGGTACGGGGAGTTGTCCGGCTTATGCTTATAACCAGACTCCGAATAACTCAAGGCACGTTTCTGTAATGGTTGTTTGTGGGTTAACCCGGGCTTTGACGATGGTTGACTTTCTACCATCTGGAAGATCAATAGTGATATTGTTCTTGACTCTCCACAGTTTTAATAAAATGGACTTTTTCAGAAAACAGTAGTGGGAGTATGGTAGAACTGAAAATAATTCCAGAACCACAAACGATTACAGAAAATTTAATAGGACTTAAAAATTCAATCAGGATTGAGATTCCATTAGCCACTCCGCAGATATGGTGAGTAACCTCAGGCATCCGAGAGGTACTCTGGTAGCCTCAAGGACGGTGAAAAGGAGGTTCTTGTTTACCCATACTTGACACTACTGTTGTTCCAGACTATGAGACCCGGCAGGAGGATGACTCTGCCAGAGGGTTATTGTAGTCAGTGGGAGCAGCGGAAGCGTAGTGGATATGTAGCTTATGTCTATTTATAGACTAAAGCAGATATAGCGGAGATAGATCATCTATTTTTTATATGACAGTCATAGGTTTTGACTTCATCAGAATAGAAGATGGATCTATTAAGAAAGTAGTAGGGTGTGAAGTCCTAGTATTTGGACGACATACACATAGAAGGAAGTGAAATTCCTACACTACGATCGGTTATACCGTGGTTGTCATACAGTAGTTTCTCCATATGGGATATGGATATAATATCATATGTTGTTTTTGCATTACATGCAATAGGTTGATATATTATTCCAATCCTGGAGAAATGTTCGGAAGCAGCTTATGAACATAAGTGATTGTTCTACGGATTTGATAACGACAGCCTCCTTCGGGAGACAGTTTTCATTCCAGGATTCCAAGGTGACACAGATGACAGAGTGACTGTCAGAGTTATAGTTTTCCCTCTGACGAAGGGTAGTAGTTTGGACAGGTAGTCCAGGCGGATACTGAGGGAGGCATAGTGCAGGATACTGATTAAATTCAGTTGACGATACAGTCTAAGAAGCTAGATGGATTTGGAGTTCATTTATGAACTAGGTCCCATCAGATATCCACACATATTCTAAGATAGGTATTGCTCATTTCGGGAGATGGCTTTCTCAGCGAACTTGAGACAAAGAGAGACATAGAAAGAAATATCAGGGCGGATCCATTAACTGAGGCTATTTCTCGAACACAATAGTTTTACAAACGAGTTTAGTGAAAATGATTAGTAAAGGAGTTGGATGTTCGGTATCACACAAGCTGTGAGTACGCGACATCGCAATAATTAACCTTAAGTGCAAGTGGGAGATTGTTGGATATAGTGCCCTCAAAGTCAATTATTGGATCGCAGATACGTGACTGCAATGATTGAGGGAGGACCTATACCGGTAGGACAGTCTTGCTCGAGATGATAGTATGCTATCTGGTTTGTTTTTATCATCGTGTACATGCTTTAGTTCACTATTGCATGTTGATAGAGCCCATAGGATTCTTGCTTGACTGCCAACAGTATGATGGCGATCATATACGTAGGAGCTGGGGTTTATAAGCACATCCTTAAATGGTCCCATGTCGAGGGAGTTTCGAGACAGGGCATCAATACTCCAGAATAGACTAGTGTATACAGTCGAGACCCCGACGAGGGGCGGTGGCCGGTGTCACAAGCCATTGGTGTCAGTTAGTTCACCTAAGATGTATACAGGTGCTCATTGGGTTATGAGTACACCGGACAGGACTCGCCGGGAACATGCTAGTTGGTAGTATACATATCGTCAGATAGCAGTTCCCAGGTGACATGTGTACAGGTTAGTCTGTCGACCTGAGATCGTCATTTGTCTCGTGTGAGTTCCCACTGTGGTTTGATTACTACCCTACCATGGCTCAAAGGAGTCGTGCAAACAGGTTTTAGTTGGGTACAGTCCCGAGCCACATGGAGGCAGTGAGCGGATCGTCGGGGATTCGTTTCTCCCGGTATTGGGGGTGAGATCGCGCTGTGTCTAGGGGAGCCATTACACGAAATCCTTGGCCAGGGTAATCGACATTTACTGGTAGGTATTCTAGTAGTATCTTAAGTTGTTCTGGGCTACTCTCCGACACGACTTATACAGCCATTGGGGGTCTGACGTTTTCCAGCCCCCTAGGCCTTATATGCGATACTCATAGACGAACGGACCGGAATGTATGGATATTGTCACTGTCAGGCTCAGTAGGGTTTCTGGATGAGTTCACTCGTCATCTTCCCTTCCGATCAATACATGGGCAACCGTTACATACAGCTAGTACCTCTGACGTGCTAGTGGTTATACCTAGTGCCAGTGTGTTGATGAGTCATTAGAGTCCCTCACAAACAGTTTCCCAACTTTGGGCGAAACGTTATAGTGGCCGTATGGATTTATGGTAGGGTTCGATCATATTCGGGCACTTGTGCACGAATCATGATCGGACGGATAATACTAGCATGCTTTGGTTTAAGCCGGATCCTAGTATTATATTGTAGGAATAATTTTGTCTCATTGCATTCGTATTCGGTCGGAATACAAATGCGTATATGTAATTACAGTTGAAGTGTAATCTCGTAATTCGTTACGGGATTATTTTGAGAGTTGCCAGTTTTCTTTTTCCGTCATAGACACCACCCTCTTTGTTTAATTCCTATAAGCATTGACCTTGACCACTTTTTGACATTTCTTGTTTGCACTGAAATTGTTGGAATGGTGGGGGCTGCCCATTTCGAGGGCAAGGGTCTGGCATGGGCAGCATGGGCTTTGTCTGATTGTTGTTGGTGGGGGGTATTTGCAAAGCAACTTCTTTATGCAAGATTTTTTTTTTGGTGGAAAAATGAGAGACGCTCACTTGAAAATAACCACTGCCTCATTCTTATTTACACAGAGAACATTATTTGTGAGTGTGGGGGTGTGCTGTGGTTTATGGAGGGATTATTATTTTTCTTGGTTGCATATTAATAAATCGCACCACTTCACTTCATATTAGACATTCACGGTAAGCTTTATCCCAAGGTGGCCGAGCCTCATTTTAGTACAAGCAAAAATTTTCTTAGCCAAAATTCCAAGCTCACTTCTTCATATCTCCTTGGCAACTCCATTTTACCTCTACCCCTATCTCTTGGGTGTCTTGAGACAAAAGATCCTACACTATCTCTACTTCATTCTTTGACATGTCGACTGGCAAACTTCATGTCCGAATTGCCTCGGTTCGAGGTGGGAGCCCGTATAAAGATTCAATGATGTGGTGCCACATCGACGAGGAAGACCGGGAGCGGATTTCGTCGGCACAGCAGCGGAGAGCTTGGTGCTGAGATTAAAGACCGAAGGACACGGATCGATCGGTATAATCTTTCTAAACTCCTTTTTTTACATATTGCTAGTTTACGGTTATTGGAACGATCCAGGTATTGGGTTGCGGTAGCGCCGGTTCTATAAAAAGTTTTTGTTCCGCATTTGGCGTCGGTTTGACGGCCGGGGCGCCGCCGTGGCCCAACAGGTAAATCATATGCACATGCTGACGGGTATACGTATCTAACATGACCGAGTCGGTGAATCTATCAATCGGCCTCTAGCCACACAACATCACGTACGGTATAATCTATCGTACAGCATTCTCTAGTCAAGGGTATGGATCAATCATCAAGTCAACTCATCACGTACGGAAAATCATCGTACGGCGGCATTAAACCAATAGAGATCCTATCATCCTATATGACAATGAGGGGTACGGACCTAACGTCTCGTACGACAATCACATATGATTCACCACATATATAAATATACATATATATATACCTATGTCCCAGGTCACATCCACAACAATCTCATATCAGGGGACCGGCAAGGTATCAATCATTTCAATCGACTCGCATCCGTATACCAACATATCATCATATCACATGTCAATCGTATTCTCCTTTCATTGCATTTATCTCACAAAAGGTCAATATACCATTACAATCTACTATTACTAAGTATACGTATCTAATCTAACATACACACCCGAACCATACGATCAGTTTTTAAAAGATGCGAATAGTAATTTTGAAAGTAGGAGTTACGGTGTTTTTAAGGAAAAGATATCATTTGAAAATCTGTAATGTCCCTCAAGGTATTTGTTTAATAGATGCATACGATTCTTCAGTTTGGAAATAAATATGGTTCGGATGACACGTCTATGCCGGCTATCTAGTCCTATAGTACCCTAAGCGGCAATATCATCAAATATCATCTTCAAATCCTGTCATCACATATTAGATGTATCATATCACTTCTAACTATCCTTAGTTTCTAATATGGTTCTATAACTACCTTTTTACTCTATCTATAGTTTTCTATTAAAGGTTTCATTAACCATAATCTATATAAAAATCGGTTTCCATCAAAGTGTGCGGGGGTGCTATACGCTATCCACCCGACTTCCCCCGTAGATATAGATCTACTCACATTGGTCTTCGCTTGCCGAAAACGATGACGCCACGCTCCGTCGCATCGGAATCCATGCGAAGATACCTACGATAATACACAATCGCAATCTCTATTAAAATCGAATCCGAAAACCGATACGGCACACGGCGCGCTCATAGGTTAGAACCTATGGCCTACGCATGCAAAAACAATCAAACAACCCTTGTTGTCGTTGTACAAACATCCAACAACCAAAATAATATCAAATACCAAAACCAAGCATTCAAAATACGGAAAACATAACCAAAAATCACACCAATGTGCTCCCAGATTTTCCATCTTGCAAAATTAGCCAATTTTGCATATGGGGTTGCTCTAGATATAGGATAACAATGCCCTAGACCAAAAATCACAAGGTTTAACTCTAACTTGGCCGAAATTTGCGTCCTATAGCAATAAATCTACAGCCAGACTAGGGAATATTGGGCTCGATTTCAGGTGGTGATCCTTGGTTGCTTGCACGTCTCATGGTCATGGGAACTTCTTTTATGGTTGTCTCGGGTCATCCCAGATCTCTAAATACCATCACTAAATCCACAAAAACCCGATATCGATGAATCTAAAGTTCGTATTTTGGGGTTTGGTCACTGGTCCAGGTCAAGAATTGGTCTCTAGGGCCTTGTAACAGCCACTAGGCATCACCCAATCCACACAACACTCAAACCCTTCTCTAGGAATTTCCAAGTTCAAAAATCCATACCTTAACCCAATTCTAAATAACTAGAAAGCTAGGAAAACATAAACTAAACTAAATGGAAGGTATTATACCTCATGGATGCAACGAAGCAAAACCCTAGAAGTCCAAAGTCCTCAAAATCCAACATTGATGGGTCCAAAATGTAGAGGGTGAAGAGGGGATCAACTTTTGTGAAGGGGGTTTAGGGTTTGGATGAATATTTTGATATGATATCATGGGGTGAAGGTGGAGGGAAGTGAGGAAGAAGAAGGAGAAGGAAATTATAGGGGAGGAAAGATGTGGCTGCCCTCTCTCTCTCTCTTTTTTATTCTCCCCCTCTCTCACTAATTTACCCTATTGCCCCTTCTCTTATTCTTTTCTTTTTTCCTCACAAAACCAAAACACAATATGAAACCAATAACACAAATGAACCACATGCAACCAAATGCAATATGACATGGTAGACTAGCCACGGAAAACTGTAAAAACACGGATTTGGCCTAATGGCGATTAGCAGTGCACTAATCGATTTTTATCCAAATCGCATATAATAAATTTTAAAAATGCCAAATCCAATAAATAAGTTTTTAAACGAATAAATCATTTTAATTTACATTTATATCACAAATATTGGTATATATTTATACCCTTTTTCGAAAACCCTAATTTCGCAAATCGGGCAGTTTTCGGGAAAAATGTTATTTTAATATGAAATTCCAAAAATAATATTATATATTTTCTGAAATGTTAAATGAGCATATCAGGAGAAAAATTCTCTAGTTAAATGCATCAAGTTATTAAATATATCACGCGGTTCCCAATTATCCAAATCCAACGCAACATCATATAAAGTGAACATGTAGCTATAGCAAGGTATATGTGTAAGCATGTGGGTATGCATGTATGCTATATTTCATATGTGCCATCGCCCAAGAATCAGTGTCTAAATGTCACTAATCAATACAATATAACATATGTATATGTGTTGTGCGTATCATGGAAATTACCGACAGTGTGTGTGTAACATACAATTAGTGCTCGTACAACATGAACTGTCAATAATAGTGCGGTGTCCAAAAGGGTACAAGTCCAGGCACAATAAGTGATAATATGCATTGAAGCTCATGCACCATCTCTATATGTGCATATAAACATGCAGCTAATATCATATCATATCATATCATATTTAGCCCTGACGCTTAACTCCATAGGGGCGATTTCCCCGTAGATATTAAATCTACTCACCGATGATCTCGAGCTAAGAAAATCCGACCACCTGCTTCCCTTTCATCGCAGCGTCTGAAGTCCCCGCTTGTGATCCTAAAATTTCACAAACACAATACATAAGGCTAAATATCCTGCGCCGACACAAAGACAACGAAACGCAAGGATAACGTCCACAAGATATACACACTGTGCACATAGTATACAAAACGCGTACGACATCGGCACAACCTTAGCTAGGAACGCTAAACTACACAACCATAAAGCCTAGACCCCGATCGTACCAATCGCGCATTCACAACACAATGAATATCGTGGAAGATAATATATATAACATCGCAACGTCAATTTAAACCCACACCTTATTTAACCGAAAACCTAGTAAGCAACTTTTAATCATTTTAGCTCAAGTCTAGAAGTTTAAACAAATTTAGCGATCACAATCATCACATAGTAGCTTAATTAAGTCACACAAACCTTTACCACAATTTTAATCTCTTCCATACAAGATTTAGTAAAAGTTAGTTTGCAATTAAGCTTAACTAGATAATTAGGAAAAATATCATTTAACAATCGCACAACTAGATTAAGTTTTCCAAGTCTAAACTTCTCAATTAACCATTTCAAACAATCAAAACCCGAACTTGATCTTCACAACTCTTTCATGAATTTCTAAACATGCTAAATAAAGCTATATTTAAACATCTAATAACTAGATTAAGGTATTTAAACAACACTAAAGCTTAAGGTTAGGATTTTATACCTCACTTAGATTCACAAACTTGCAACTAAACTTCAAAATTAGCCTCCAAAATTATAGCATTCATGAATATCCAAGCTTGATTAGGGCTAAAGAATAATGGGTATGGATTTGTTGTAGAGTTTGTGGGATTATTTGATGATTTTTGATGAATTATTTGAGCTAGAAGAAGTGAAAATGGGGTGAGGGAAAAGAGAGGGCAGCATGGGGGGGCTTGGCCAAACCTAGGAGGAGGTGGAAGTTGTGGAATTGTATGGAAAATTCTAGTCTAAAAACATCATTAAAGCTTAATTAATGCACCTCCCTTCATGCCACCTTTTAATTATTTAATTAAAATTTTCTTTAATTCCAACAAATATCTAGATATTTTCAAGCTATTTTGCAAAGAAGTCAAAGTGCTTAATCTTGTGATTAAGTTAGCATGGATTCACATTAGCATAATTAACCTAATAAAATTTGTAATTACCAATAATTAAGTGCAAAATTAAAAGCTTATAATAATATTTTAATTAAGAAAAAATATTAAAGTGAACTAAAATTTTCAAGTGACAACTAAAAACCGCAAACTAGCAATTTCCTAGTTAAACTAGGTGCAGTTAAGTCTATACTGAAAAAAAGATCGCTTTTAGGTTTTTACGGAAAACGACGTTTATTTTACCTATTAACGGAAAATTCACATAACGATTTCTAAAATGTTACAAAAACGGTGGTTTTTCTGTACAGTCCCGAGTCACATAGAGGCAATGAGGGACAGGAGGGGATGCGTCTCTCCCGGTATTGGGGGTTGATGTTGCGCTGTGCTCGATTGGCTATAACAGGAAGTCCCTGGCCATGGCTGATATGGAGATTTACTGGTAAGTGTTATCAGTAGTTTCTCGACCCGTTATGAGACTCACATTAGCACAACTTATCAAGTTATTGGGGTCTGACGTTTACCACCCCTAGACTAGATATGCGACATATCAGACGAAGAGACTGGACTGTACGGTAGTGTTACTTATTGGATTCACAGGAGTATGGACAAGCTTTCTTGTTGATCTTCTGATCGCTCAATAACGGGGTAGCCGTTACGTCCAGCTAGTACCGCTGACGGCTTGTGGGTGACTGATATGATCATCACCTACTGCCGGCGTATTGACGAATCATTAGAGTCCTACAGAGAGGTTTCCTAGCTTATGCGATACGAAGTAGGGCACTGTATATGATATGTGCGGGACCGAGATTAATACGTGTATGTGATACCGTATTCCAATCTCGCGATATATGTTATATGTGATATAACCGGATTGTTGAATCAAGTCTTGATTCAATGATATGTTATATGTATATGAGATATGCATATAATTGATATTAGTAGGTTGTATGCGACACAGCCGGGTTATTAAATCAAGTGTTGATTTAATAATTTAATGTGTAATTATATATTTGATATATTAATATACATAAACTAATATTAGCTCACTTAAGAATTTATTTTCTCTTTATAAATTTAATATATATGTGATATATGTTAATGTATTTATTTTGTGTCATGCTAGATGATACATTGGATTTGGGTGTATGAGACTCACAACATACTTAAGATAATGTGGGGTTTTAATTATTAAGGGAAAATCAAAATTAGGTGGTAATTAGTCATGGCTTGAAGCTTGGAGAAGCTTGTGGAAACCATTGACTTAGTCCACTAATTTTGTTTTACTCTAAATATTTATTAACCTAACAATTATCTTTAGCCATAGTTTAGTCTCTACATGAGTTATATATGATATTTTCTCACCCATGGTTCAAAGAAGATCATTCTTAAGTTCATTTTCTTCATCCCATTCATTGCTCTCTAGCTTTAAAAAGAGAAGAAAAAGAAAGAGAGAAAAATGATTCTAAAGTAAGCAAAATTCCTACTTCACCAATCTATACCAAACTAGCCATTTAGTATAGGTTGTTTCTTCACTAATTCCTCAATTAGTGAAGAGGTGGATTGAGTTAGAGATTCATCGACGTAGATTATCTTCGGGCTCGAAGATGCTTGAGTAAGCTCGTTCCTTTCACCTAGTGGAGCTGATGGAGAGTCTGGGACACCACAACTTGGAGCAAAAGGGACTACTACACGGAGCTTTAGAAGTGAAGGACCGGTCTACAAAGGTTGTATTCCAATTTCACATAGTGTAAAGTAATTTACATGTGTTTTAAACCCTAATCCTCTAGTTAGATCCTTGGTTATGGGTTGCATAGCACTCTAGGTTTTTTAAAATTGCATGCTTGATGCCCTAGAAAACATAGTGAGGGTGCTAAGGAACCTTTCAACTGTTAGTTATATGTATTCCCTAGAGGCCATTATTGTACATGTGATGTATATTATAGTGGATGCTGGAAGTCGATGTGCAACACCCCACGAGTTGCGGGGAGGCGAAAATATGAAAAATCTAAAAGAAGAAATAGTCAGGATTTAATCACACGTCACAATACTTGCTTAACCTTTCAGCCAGGCTGGTGTTGGTTCTTTGAGGGAGGTTTTCCAATGCTTTCGCGAAGTTCCTTAATTAAATAATCTCTTTTCCCTGGAGGCGTAGCCCCTCTAACACCTTTCTGGAAACCTACTTGGTTTATAGCATTGATTGTTAAGTGAGAATGTTTCCCGAGAGTAATCCTACTCCTCAGTGGGATCGGGATCCATCTATCATTGCATGATGTACTAGATGGAAGCCACTCTAGTCACCACACTCCAGAAGGTATGCTAAATCTGCAAGTTTCCTTTATGTTTGAAACTCCCGATATGATTTTCACCCCAAGCTCTTATGACCTTGACGTAGGCCAACAAATCATAAGACGCAAGTCAAGTTCTACCCGTCGTTGTCCTGATTAATTTAGGTACATCGTACATGCACTAGACGTAGGCCAACAAGGCTGTACGTCTGTCCTATACTAATGCATCTATCTGTGCAAAAAATAAGCAAACCACACAGCTACCATCCACTATGCCTTGACGTAAGCCAACAAGCATAGCATGAATACGATGTGCTGTCTATTTGAAACGACGGAGGGTTACAGCTGGTTTTTGAAAAAAAACCGTTAACGTAGTGAACTTGATATGATCGAAGGAACCATGATAGCCTTTATTAAAAGGAGTGGTTTTAAGCTCCGTATTTAAAATTTGCTTTTTGAAGAAAACCGAGTGGTTTTAGAAATTGTCCCAACGATTCAGTTTAGGTTTTATTTTTCTTTGCATTAAAATAATGCATCCCATCTTTAACCTATCATTACAGATAACAACGAAAATACAACGTCCTCTTATGCCATCCGCATTCGCCACGGGGTCCCGTCATCACCCGTTAGGTTACTTAACTAACGGCAGAGCGGGGGCTGGGCTAGTGAGGGTGTAAAACATAAGTGACGTCTAAATAGCTATCATATATAGATATTGTACATTCGTCAGACGCAATAATAGGCATTCTAGATCAGAGATAAACTTTATTGGATATGCAAGCAATCCGCGTTTCTTTTGAGCCTGTAAGAAAAGACGGATTACACAGTTGTGATGAATAGCCATTACCCCACCCCAGACCCCTACGGGTACGACAAACTACCTGCCAAGTATCCGAAGTGAAGCGGTCTCCCTCAGCAACGTGAGTAGGCCACTAAGCACTTTAAAATACCCGGTAGTTTGTGCACCCCACCTTGGGACTATCCTAAGAGCAAAAACAGTAAAAAGAAATAATACAACGGTGGCAACAACCGCAACCTGTATGTGCCCCGCAAAATAATATTACAACTTATTACAATTACATCGATTGAATTAATACAATAACCCATCATAAAACCCCGGCTAATCATCACAACAGTCCAATAGAGTTCATAATCACAAACGGTTAAAACATTACTGATATGTGCAACCCCCTGCCAACCGACATACTAGCAGTTAGGGAAGGTTTACGAACATATAATACAGTTCACAGATATAATCAAACAAACAAACATCGTATAATTTCGATCGATCAAACCCATTAGATTCTGCTCCAAAACTTCTTTGTAAACCTGAGACCTGAGCAAAATATAAACCATACCAAAAAAGACAAAATATCATAGAAGAAGCACAGGGAAAAACTGGGTTGAATCGGCCTCAACTCGGCCGCGGATCCGCGGCGGATCGGTGGTATCAGCCACGGTTCCGCGGCTGTATGGCCGATTCAGGAACCCATTTTTTCCCAGTGTTTTTATAATTTCATGTAGGGTGTTCTGGAGGAACCTGAAAAATTTTTGGACCTCATTTTAAAAACGACAGAAACTATGTGATATCGGGGTATTTTCCGGTTCGTTTTGCGTTCGAAATTCATATGACTTTGCAAGTGAGTTAATTATTGTTTAGTGTGGCTATGATACCACTGTAAGTCGATGTGCAACACCCCACGAGTTGCGGGGGGGGGGGCGGAAATATGAAAAACGATCTTGTTTCTTGAAGCATACATCGACTAACCGAAGATCTTTGCTAAACGATAATTAACAACTACCATAGAAGTTTTAAACTACTACGTAAAGAGATTATACCTAGTGATACGTGTCCTTCGTCTGTACGATCTCTTCGTCCTCCTCGGGCTCCACCAAGTGATAGATGATCCACCCAAGAACCCTAATTCAAGCTTCACCTCAAAACTTGAGGTAACTAAGTTTCTCTAGTTGCTAATCAAAGGAACATAGATCATATAGAGTTAGGTTATGGGATGTTTAGTCTTTTCTAATCCTTGTTCTCAACTCAAGAGTGGTAGGATTAGAGCTTGAAGAAAGAGAGAGCTTGAGGAGAGAGAAGGTGAACTAGAATTATGAAATGAAATTGTTTCTCACTTGATATATGAAACATAATGAATAATTCAATAAATCAAGAATAAGAGATTATTCACCATGCTACATAAATGTATTATGAGTGATTCACTATGTGAGTCATTAAGCATTTAATAATGCATTAATGACATAGTGAATCACACATTATGAGTCACAATTACATTAATGACAATGCCACCTAAACCCCTCAAGTCACCATGCGTCTAGAAGCTTCCCGGAAATTACGAGAACGCCCCTCCCATCCGTGAAAACACGGAAAAACTTTAGACTGTATAAATCCAATAACCTTATACTAGAATCTGGCTTAAACCAAAGCTGTCTAGTAAAAACTGTCTGAATGTCGTACGTGCGTTCAAACACGTATTCGTCCGAACCCTTGTCGTAAAACCGTACGACCTCTATATCGTTTCGCCTGGAGTTGGGAAAACTCTGTGTGGGACTCTAAAGACTCGACTACTATGTTGGCAGTGGGTTTATCCACAGACCGCAAGCGACACTAGCTGTACGTAACGGTCCCTAGGTAGATGTCGATAAGAAGGCCGATGAGGAAACCCATCCGAACTCCTACTGAGCCTGTCCGTGACAATATCTGTGTTGTCCGGTCTGTTCGTCTAAGAGTATCGCATGTATGGTCTAGGGAGGCGGTAAACGTCAGACCCCTAATAACCGTACAAGTCGTGTCGGCATGGCTCAATTACCATCCGAGAATCTAATGACCAGTCTATCAGTAATTCTCTATCAGCCCTGGCCAGGGACTTATGGTAATGACCAACCGATCACAGTGCGATATCATCTCCCTATACCGGGAGAGACGAATCCCTAACAGTCACTCACTGCCCTACGTGGCTCGGGACTGTGCCCAACTAAAACCTGTTTGCACGACTCCTTTGAACCGTGGTAGGGTAGTAATCAAAGCACAGTGGGAACTCACACGAGACAAATGATGACCTTAAGTCAACGGACTATCTGCACACATGTCACCTGAGAACTGCTATCTGACGTTAGGTATAAATACCATCCAGTCAGTTCTCGGCGAGTCATGTCCGGTGTACTCACACCCAGTGAGCATTTGTATACAATCTTAGGTGCACTCTACCAATGGCTGCGGGACCAATCCATTTCCCCTCCTCAGGGTCTAGATATGTATACACCAGTCTACTCCGGAGTATCGATGCCCAGTCTCGATACTCCTGCAACCAGGGACATCTAAGGATGTGCCTATTGACTATCCAGCTCCCACTAGCATGACTGTCATCACAACGTCGGTAGTCAGGCAAACACACTAAGTCTAAAACCTGTTAAGATAATGTAACGTTTCAGAAATCGTTTTGTGAATTTTCCCGTTTTAGGGTAAAATTGTCGGTATTTTCCGTTTTAACCCGATTTCGATCAAACGTCTGTATAAGCTTGCCGGCACCTTTTTTAGCTAAAATAAAGCTTGTGCGCGAACTTTAGGGGTATTTGGGAGGTTTTGGTTCAGATAGAATTTTTCCCAAATAAAATATTATTTTAAGCGGTATTTGGTGCACGTAAATCGGGAAATTTCTTCTCTTGAGAATAAATTATTTTTTTGTCACTAGAATATTTTGGAAACTTATTTTTAAATATCTAGATATTTTTTGGAGTGCAAAAGGTTTTATTTTAAAAAGAAAAGAAAATGTGTAAAGGTGACAAAGTGCATTTATTATTTTTTTCTTAGCAATTTCTTCACAAAAATTCACAAAAATACCTCCCTGACCCCTTTGGCCGGCCCTTCCCTTCCCCTTGCTGCCCTCCATCATTCCCACTCTTTTTCAACTCATTTTTGCATCAAATAAATCATGAAAAATTCAAATAAAATCCAAAACCTTCATTCTTCTTCACAAAAGTTGCATGGATCTTCATTCAAAACATCATTTTGGAGGAAAAGATGATGAGTTTGGTTTCTTGGTTTTGATGATTTGTGGTGGTATAAAACCCTAATCCTAATCCTTTTTGTTGTTTCTAAATTTCTAATTAGTATATTAATTGTTTATTTAAGTTTTTAATTTCATGTTTGAAATTCAAGACTTGATTTTTATGATAATATAGTTAGAGTAAAACTTGATTGATGTGTTTAATGTTTAATTGAAGTGTTATTTGTGTTTTGGAGAAGATTAACCTAGTAGAAAATGTTAATTTTTGCTAATGAACATTTTGTTTAATTATGCAATTTTGCTTACTAGGTTTTTGCTAAAATTTATTCAGCAAGTGTTAAAAATATAGAAATGGTTTAGATAGCTTTATTAAGCTATTTTAAGGTGTTTGTAATCGCTAGATATGCGTTAGCTTGAAACTAGTGCGAAATATTGCGATAAGTTACTTACTAGGTTTCGGGGTTTTTCCGACGTGGGTTCGATTGGTTGTTGCGAGCTTATATCTATTTTATTGCTCATAATTGTTTGTGTTGTGTTGCGCGATCGGGACGACCGGGGTCTAGACTTAGTGTTTTGTAGTTTAGCGACCCTAATTAGGGTTTTTGGCCGATGTCGTGCGCGATAGATACGCTAAGTGCGCAGTATAATTTTCAGGGCGTTATTCTTGCGTTTCGATGTCTTTTCGTCGATGTAGGATATTTGCTTATGTGACGTGTTTGTGAAATTTTAGGTTCGCAAGCGGGGACTTCGGACGCTACGACAAGGGAAAACAGGTGGTAGGCTTCACTTAGCCAGGAGCGTTGGTGAGTAGATTTAACATCTATAGGGGAATCGCCCGCATGGCGTTATGCGTCTGGGCTAGAGATGTTATTTTTGTCGCATATTCTATGTCATATTTAGAATTGCGCATTTACCCTATTACTTAGATATTGTTGTGCTTGGACTAGTATCCTTAGGACACTGCACATATTATTGACGATTCATGTTGCACGAGCACTGATTGTATGCTACACACACCGTCAATAATTGCCATGTCACTCATAACCCACTTATAGATATAATATTGCTTGGTTAGGGACATTGAGACTTTTATTCATATTTCTTTACGGATTGACTTATAGCATACCTGTATACCTACATGCTTACACATATGTTCTGACATACTTACATGCTAGTTACCTGTATACCTATAGAGTATTGTACCATTAGTGATAGGTACATGCACACTTTACGACATAGCTACAGGTATACCTTGCATACCTATTTCGCTTATACCCAGGGGGTATACTACATCATTTACTTATAGGTAGATACATATATCTTGCTATACCTTTATGTTGCACATATATCTGGTTATAGCTACATGTTTACCTTTTCTTGATGTTATTTTAGAATTGGAGAGATTAGGAACCGCATGATATAATATTAACTTGTTACAGTTAATTGATGCTTTTCCTTTATATGCTCGCATTTCATATTTAAGATGCGTATATTATATTCATGGATTTTCGCATTGAGATATGGATTTTTCATGATGTTTTCTGGATTTGGGGACCGTAGGAGTTCATGAAATTATGCATTATTTGAAAAACCCGGTTTCCCTTGATATGATATTTCAGCAGCCACCATGAGATTTATCGGTCCGGATGTATATACCCTACGCGAGGAACGGAGGGGTCCGTGTGCGGGTACAAGGTGGGGCCCGGAGGTACCTCGGGGCAAGAGTCGTGGAGTAGACGATGAGTTAGTGGGGGAACCATACCATCCGGTGACATTACCAATGACTCAGCGGTTATCATGGGGATACCGACGGGAGTCATGTACGTATAGATACGTCGAGTGGCGAGGGTCAGAGCTAGGCACTCGAGCTTTCGGGATAGCTTATGATACGTACCTATCAGGGTGCCAGTCTTGGTGACAACACCTGATAGACCTGCTTTTCTGTGTCGATGCTTGACACATTGGTTTCATGATATTTCTTTTTACTCCTTTGTATATATAACAGGGGTTTAGGCCGCTGTTATATATGCCCTTACACTAATATTAGTGGAATGGGACGCTAATATAAGTGTATTGACATTTAATTATATACATCATCATATTTATTCATGCAAATATATTTAGGATGTTAGATTTTTACTTGATAATTTGATTTGGGATATAGGTGATTCATTTGATATTGGATACAGGATATTTATGAGATTGTTGATTTGTACATTCAGGATATATGAGATTTCACTACTACAAATAAGGGTTGCCCCTACGGATTTATCGGTAGGGGCAACCCCCTGCCCCTACGGAGATGTGCGTAGGGGCGAAAAAAGACCCCGTAGGTGCAAGGGCCGCAGGTGCAAGTTGAAGCCGTGAACTTGCCTCTACGGGAAAAATCTTGCCCCTACGGAGTTCTGTGTAGGTCCGGTTTCACCTACGGAGTAGGCCAAAGGGTAAAAAAAGTTGTATTATTTACGGTTTTTTTAAATATATTAACTGTACCTACGGAGATAGCCGTAGGGCCACATACTATCCCCTACGGATACCTACGTAGGTACTTATCCGTAGGGGAAAATATCAGGATTTCTGATATTTTGCCCCTACGGATAACTTCGTAGGGGCGAAGCAATGGCCCCTACGGACATATCCGTAGGGGCACTCCCAACCCCCCTGGTACTGAGATCAGGGGGGAAATATCAGTTACTGCTGATATTTTGCCCTTACGGATATAGCCGTAGGGGCAACATGTGTACCTACGGATTAATCCGTAGGTACACATTATCTGTATTTTTTTTTAAAAAAAGGGCTGCCTGATTTTTTCCCGCCCTATTCACAATAATATATATAACAATAAAATATAAAATTAGTCATCACACAACATATATCGCAGTATTCATAATCACATATCACGCATATAATATACAAAAGAAACCAAAAAACTGAATATGATATAAATATAAACCAATATCAATATCAATATCATTTCAAAATGTAGTACAATATGTATGATATAAATAAATACATGTTTCAAAAAATATGAATCAAAAAGCTACCCTAGCTCGGTCCTGCTCCAACCATGATAAACGATAGAATCAAGCGCGCCTGCTCCTCGGTCAATAAACCCTGCAATTCGGCGCGTGCGGGAGTCTGAGCGGCCTGTGGAGCTGGCGATGTGGTCTGCGCAGCCGCCGTCGACGTAGTCGCTTGCGGAGCCACGGCTGCGGGAGTCTGAGCGGGCGGTGGAGCTATAGGAGCTGTCTGCGGAACCGCAGCCGATGTCGTAGCTTGCGGAGCTGCAGCCGAAGGAGATGCATGTGGAGGCTCGGTCGATGTACCATGTCGCGTCTGGACCTAACGTGTGTAAGAAGCGTGTAAGAACTGTGTATTATTCGAATTCGTATCATTATTAAGTTATTTCGAAACCCCATTTGGATATCTAGTTTGGAAAACCGTTGTTTATTTTAATTACATATGTATGTATGATTAATCAAACTTAAGTCTAAAACCAAATAAGCTCAAGCTACGTACTAATTATTGCTATGTTGATATCTATAATATGACATGATATTTTACTATAAAGTAGTATACATACCAGCATCTCCTTCAACTCCTGAACGGTGTCCCTCAAGCTCTCTAGTTCCTGATGGACACGTCGGTCACTGGAGACGGAGGAAGTAACCGCCGGGGTGGAGTCAAACCTCATATGGGCCCTGCAAGGACCCAGTCCCCGGCCTCTCTCCCAACCTCCATGGCGCCCTCCGTGTGCGGCGTCCAGAACTGGGGTCAACAGCCTCAGATCGCTCTGTCCGGTAAAATCGATACCCGAGGCCTCGGCCTGCTCAACCACCCGCTCCTACTCCCACATTAAGCAGTAAAGTATAAGTATAAAATTTAAACTTGAACCTTCCAAAACTAAAATTTCAAATTTGGGTAGAATAAATATTAACACTTACACAATACTCCTGGGTAGCGACGTCGGGATATCGAAGCTCGCCCGTGGCGGGATCTGTCGAGGTGCCGTGGACGGCAAGATATGCGGACCGCACGCTCGGTGCACTACCTGACGCCACGGTCCGAGCTGTCTGCAATATTAGAAAATAACTCTTAATATTAGAAATATTAGAAAATAACTCTTAATATTGCAGAATATCACAAAGGTCGGTCTATTGTAATTTACCGATAACTCCATGACTCGAGTAATATTCCTCGAGCCACCTGTGTAAGTAGGGCGACCCCTCTTAGCCGACTTCCTGTTCTCTGTATTCTGAGCGGCCTGTTTCTGCACAACCCATTAACATTTAGTTTTCTAATTAAGGAGCACAAAAAATAAATTATATCCTAAACAATGAGTTACATTTAAAATACATACCTGTTTGCGCTGGGAGTCGAAATATTCGCACAATAGAGGCCATGTCTCTACGTCGACTCTCGCAAACGCCGGAGTAGATAGGAGGGCCGCTCTCTCTGCCTCGGGGGTCGCCATCCACAGGGAGTAGCAGTCGGCCTTCAGCTCATTCCTGTTGTATCGGACCTTGGCCTGCATGTTCTTCATCAGGCCATTGTATAGAGCATGAAGGTCGAGCACCCTCCCCGGATGATCAAGGCCGGCTACAGGCTGAAAATCGTAATCCAACTGAAAATACAAAAAAAAAACATTGTTATTAGATTGCAAGTGTTAATAATAAATATGATAAGCGGATAGATCAACTGAAAATTTATATTAATACGTACCCGAGCCTGATCAAAGAAGAGGGCGAATGAGCGCTGGTGCTGCTCGCCCCACTCAACGTGAAGTGGATAATTCTTCACGAGCCGGCTCTCGTCCCCCATATACCGGCTGAACCTCTCGGCATGAGGACCGATATAGCGATAGTCAAAGGTAAAAAAAAGGGGGAATGCTGCCTCCCCCTAGCTCTGTCAGGCCTCAGCCTATGGAACTGATTCGGGCCTCGAGTCCCCCTCTGGGGATGGGGAGGCCCTGTGTCTGCACGAAATATCAAGACAATCAATATTAAGAAAAAGTTGTATTATGAAATCAAGGTTAAACGAAAATTCAAGTGTGATATATACCTCCGGAGACTATCGCACGAGCCTGGGCCCGGGCAGCAGCATGAGCGGGACGATAGTTCCTCCGGTAAGGAACAACCGGGGTCCCGGATGCGGACGCATCCCCTCCAACTAGAAAATAAACATTGACGCTAAATTTCCATGAAGTTCATATTTATTCTATAGAGCATATGTAAAATGAATAAATATTTTAAATTTATTCATACTAACCTGCAGACGATGCGGAGGGTTTGGAAGCGGCAGGAGTGGCCCCTGCGGAAGATGTGGACGCACCACCTATAATTAGACAATTAAAAATAGATTATATAAGTAATTGCAAAAATAATGTTTAGATCAATAATATAACGTTCTAAATCAATATGCATGCACTATAGGATATATAAACATACCCGCAGGTGCGGTCGTGTCACCACCTACAGCTAGACAATAATAAAAATTGCTAAGTAAGAGCAAAAGGAATGTGTGTATTTATGATATAGCATTCTAAATCAATATACATGCACTGTATGATATATAAACATACCTGGAGGAGCGGGAGTGGCCTCTGTCCCAGATGTGGACGCATCACCAACAACTAGACAATCAAACATTGATAATATAAGTAATTTTGACATAAACATGCATGAATATCTGTAATATTACATTCAAAATGGATATGCGTGCAGTATACCTGGAGGTGTGGCAAAATCCACACGGAAGGGGGCATCCGAAGGGGTCTCCGATCTGGGTGCAAGACCGGCCCTCTGAAGCTCCCTACGGAGCTCTCCGGGCGGCAGAACCGCTCTACCTCTGCCTCTGCCTCTGCCGCGGCTGGAGCTCCTGCCGCCCCTCACTGCTCCCGACATCGTCATCAAATCTAGATAAACGGTTCGTGGACGCATTAGACAATCATTAAAAGTATTGAATATATATGTATAGAGCGTAAAATGTAAAGTAATAATATAACATTACTGATAACCTTTTTCGTTTCGTGGGCGCATTATACATATCTACTTGGATTTCATCGTCGATGTCATTTCTAACCCACGTAACTTCATGATCGGTCGAAGACAACCCGTCCTTCGAAACAGACGGTCGGAGCACTTTAAGCTTTCTTTCTTCTTCATCCTCATCGCTGTCCTCGAATTCTGGGACATCGTAGACAACTCTGAATTTCCATCGGCATACAACACTCTATCCTGGATGCTTCAAACATTGTGAGTAGTATACTTGGAACGCTTGGTTCGGAAAGATAAACGGATCTTCCTGACCGTAAAATCGAAGTGTGTTCACACTGGTCAATCCATATTCATCTTTCCAAGTCCCAATATTGCTTCTCCACCCGTCCGTATCGGTTCGCGGATCGTACCAAGTACACTGGAATATATAAAAGGGTTCTGATCGTCCGGGATAGTGGATGCCGAGTATACAATTTATGTATGTAGGGTTGCTAGGCACGCACACAAGGTTCTACGAGGCACCAACCATGCCTGATTAAAATTTTAGCCGTACCGAACAACCCAAAGCCGGATCTTTAAACTAAGGTTTAGGCGAAAATTAGCATGTTAAACTCTTTAACACTAAGTGAAAGGGACTACAACCTTTATAGATCCGGTCCTCCACTTCTTTAGCTCCGTGATGACGTCCCTCCGCTGCGATCATCGGGATCTTCACTAGGTCATGAAACTTGTGAAGATAACACCCTATACAACATGGCAAGTGGTAGAGCATGAAGAAATAGGAAGTGGGTTCACTTTGGATTTGGATTTCTCACTTGATTTCATCACTTTAAAATTTTCAAGAAGAGTTTTCTTCTCTTGAAGAACATGAAAAAGAAGAAGAAGGAAAATGAATTCTTCTTAAAAATAATAAATCAAGTGAATACTTATCATAATGCAACCATGGGTGAGTTAACACATGTAGAGAATAAACTAGGGTTTAGGTGTAATGGTTAGGTTAAAGGAAAAAACAAAATGGTCAAAGATGCTAAGAAGCTTCATGAAGCTTAAAGCAAAGAAAGAAAACCACCATTTTGTTTTTTACCAAAAATAAATAAAAAATAAAATAAATAAATAAGTTAAAATCCTAACCATTAACCTAAACATGGTTTAAAGCATACACACCCAAGTTTGCATGTATCATCAAACATGATACAAACTAGTGCACAAATATATATCATATATACAATGTGCACAATCTAGTGAGAAAAATAATCTTAAGTGAACCAATACTAGTTAATGTAAACTAATATATCAAATATATAATTATACATTAAATCATTAAATCAACACTTGATTTAATGATCCGGTCATACTGCATATAACCGACTAATATCAAGTGTATAAATATATCGAATCAACATTTGATTCGGTAACCCGGCTATATCTTATATAACCGTTCGATGATACAAATCGCAAGAATAGAATTCAGTATCACATACTGGTATTATTCTCGGTCCCGCACATATCTCATATGCGCTCCTATTTCGTTTCGCCTGAGCCAGGAAACCTCTGTGTAGGACTCTAAAGACTCGTCAATACGCTGGTAGGAGGTGATGATCATATCAAACACCCACAAGCCGCAAGCGGTCTGCTAAACGTAACGGCCACCGGGGTATTGAACGATCAGAAGATCAACGAGCCAGCCCGCTCACACTCCTGTGAATCCAACCAGTAACACTTACCGTACAGTCCGGTCTGTTCGTTTGATATTTCGCATATCTCGCCTAGGGGTGGTAAACGTCAGACCCCAGTAGCTTGATAAGTCATGCCGATGTAAGGTCCATAACAAGCATGAAACTACTGATAACACTTACCAGTAAATCAGTGCAACCCTGGCCAGGGATTTCCAGTTATGGCCAGTCGAGCATAGCGCAACATCAACCCCCAATACCGGAAGAGACGAATCCCCTCCTATCGCTCATTGCCTCCATGTGAATCGGGACTGTACCCAAAAACCACCTATTTGCACAACTCAGTAGAGCCGTGATAGGGTGGAAATCAAAGAACAGTGGGAGACACACAAGACTCTATGACGATCTCGGGTCAACAGACTAAGCTGTACCAGTGTCACCAGAGAACTGCCATCTGACGTGAGGTATAATACCATCTGGGAGTTCTCGGAGAGTCCGTTCAGTGTACCCAGTCACCACTGAGCACCCGCATACCATCTCTGATGTCAAACACCAATGGATATGGGATCATCCATCGCCCATCACATGGATCGTGAAGATATACGCTAGTCTACTCTGGAATATCGATGCCCCGTCTCGATATTCTCACTACTAGGAAAATTGAAGGATGTACTCATTGACTACACAGGCCCCACTAGTATGATCTGCATCATAGTCCTGGAAGTCGAGCATACATCCTAAGGGCTTTATCAACATGTAATAGAGTGACTGCAAGTATACATGTTAAGATAAAGAGCAACCAGATAGCGTACTGTCATATCGAGCAAGAAAGTCCTACCTATATATGTCCCAGCATCCACTACAATATACATCTTATGAACAGTAATGGCCTCTAGGGCATACATATAACTAACGATCTCCCACTTGCACTAGGGCCATCTGTATCAGTGGTTGCAGTATCACATACTCAACCATCCCATATAAGTCTCTCTATGGGAAAAGGCCTTTGTGAGTGGATCCGCCGTGTTTTCCTCTGAGTCTACTCTCCAAACCTCGATCACCCTGGAGATCAACTATCTCCATGATCAAGTGATGCTGCCTTAGAATATGTCTGGGTCACTGATGGGATCGGGGTTCCTGGGACAAAACCACACTTCCATTGTCACACAATGGTAGGAATCTAGTTCATCTTATGAACCAATATTCACCCAAACTGCCTCTTTGGTAGTATCTTTAATAGCGATGTCACCAGCCTTTATCGTCTAGTTTTCCACGGTATCACGCTTGGAACTCTTCCAACATACCGTCCCTCCACCGAGGGTAAAGACAATGCCTGCGACTGACATTCAGTCGTCCTTATCACCCTGGAACCTTTCCTGTGATTCTCCCCAGGATCAACTGATACCATCTCACTACAACCAGTGAGAATCCTAACATCCATTTAGATCTATCTCATAGATCCAAAACCCAGGATTTAGGATGTATCATTTTGATCCTATATGGAGAATCCATGTGATAAGAGGAGATTGACCGATCCTAGTATAGGAAACTCTTTTCCTATCAAGAGTATGTTGTCCACGTACTCTACGAGGATCACCACCTTACTCTCTACTACCTTTTTGTATATACAAGGTTCATCTACCATTTTGATGAAGTCAAACTTTTTGACTACCTCATCAAAACAGATGTTCCAACTCCGCGATGCCTGCTTTAATCTGTAAAGCAACTTGCACATGTTTCCGCTGCTCCCACTGTTTACGAAGCCCTCTGGCTGTGTACTTATAGACGTTCTCTTCTAAATCAGTATTTAGAAAAGGAGTCATGACACCCAACCGCCAGATATCGTAGTCATGGTATGTAGCCGTGGCAAGTAGGATCCGGATGGACTTAAGCTTAGCCACTAAAAAAGGTTTCATCATTATCCACGCCTGGTCGATGACGAAAAACCTTTAACATGTCTAGCTTTGAAAGTCTCAACTTTTCCATCTACACCAAGTAATCTTCTCAAGATATACTTGCTCCTGATGGGGATTTAACCCTTCAGATACAGCAACCAAAGTCCATACTTTTGTTGGTGTACATGGATTCCATCTCAGATCGCTAAGTATCCAGCCATTCTTACAGAGTCCCTACTCTCGATGGCCTGCTCGAAACTAGTTGGGTCATCATCTCATGATGCAATCCTCGCTCCCACTGTCATCGAGAAACCGAAGCATCTCTCAGGCGGATGAGGAACCCTGCTAGATCGGCGGAGAGGCTGAGGTTCGTCGGAGACTATTGAATCCTTTGGTTCTATCAAATCATCAGTTATAGTTTGTATAACTGGAACTCTTTCCAGTTCTACAGAACTGACCTTGCCTCGATCTTGTCCGGATTTTGCTTTTGACATTGGCCGGACAATCCCAAATCTTAATTTACTTAAGAGATGGGCTCTTCCCATACCATATCTCATATGGAGTGGTAGGCATTGATTTGATTCGAACCCAGTTCAATAGGCATGCAGCTTCTCAAGTGCATAACTCCCAAAAAAGGAAATAGGTAACTCAGCAGTACTCATCATAGAGCGCACCATATCATATAGGGTGCGATTGCTCCGCCCCGATACACCGTTGTGCTGTCGTGTATTCAGAGAAGTAACACCGAGAGAGAATCTCATTCTCCTTTAGAATAGTCAGAGAATTCCATGCATAAGTATTCTCCTCCCTGATCTCTGTAGGACTACGGTAGCGCCCCGGCCGTCTATCTGAGGCCAAATGCGGAAACGAAAATTTTTCTTAACTTTAAACCGACACTACCGCATCCTAAAAACCCGGATCGTAACCATTAACCTACAACTAGAAATCAAGAGAAAGGGTAGTGAGCTATACCAAGCGATCCGTGTCCTTCGATCTTCGCCTCCACTACAATCTCCTCGCGGAATCTCCGGTCGTCGCCTCCTCATCGAAACGGGCACCACATCGCCGGGTTCTTTTACGGGCTCCCACCTCTGGACCGAGGCAACTTGGGCACGAAGTTGGCGAGCCGACGTGCCCAAGAAATGTTGTAGGCTAGTGTAGAATCATTTTGTCTCAATGGGGTGAAGTTGCCTTTGATGGAGGAATGAAAACCATGAACTTTGGAGAGGGGTTAGGAATTTAGCAAGCAAGCAAAAGAATGAGGTGAATGAATTTCCTTCACCAAAATGAAACCTCTCTCTTCTCTACTCTCAAAGCGGCCGGCCCCCTTATGAACAAATGGTGGAGGGAATGATCAAAACCAAGAAGGGAGGTGAGTGTAGGAAAAGCAAAAGGGTGACTACAACCAAATGTGATGATAACAATAACATATCAATTTCAAATCCTTTCTAATCTCATTAATGCAAGACCATCATGAAAAAGCAAAGATGCTTAACTTATCATAATGCCACAAATTCAAATATCCCCTTCCACAAAGGCTAATTTGCACAATTGCAAATTAGGCCCTCCATCGGAAAAATCCGGCCGTGAAGGAACAAAGGAAAACTGGCCGGAACGGAACGCAAACTAGGAACTTCAGAAAACTGATCCCGTAATAAATTACAGGAAAACCCCATGACTGCATATACATGCCCGCATTTGTATTCCCGCTAAATACAAATGCAAAGAGACAAAATCTACACTGTACTATACTAGGATCCGGCTTAAACCAAAGCCCGCTAGTATTATCCGTCCGATCATGATCCGTGAAATACCGCACGTATCTGATCGAACCCTGCCATATCTCAATACAGCCTCTACAGCATTTTGCCCGAAACTTGAGAAACTGGTCTGTGGGGGACTCTAAAGACTCGTCAATACTTTGGTTGTGGATTTAACCACTAGCACGTCAGAGGTATTAGCCAATACGTAACGGGCTACCAGGTATTGACAAAAAGGGAAGTCGATGAGCGAACTCATCCTGACACCCTACTGAGCCTGTCAGTGACAATATCCGTACAGTCCGGTCCGTTCGTCTATGAGTATCGCATGGCGAGCCTAGGGGGTTGGTAAAAGTCAGACCCCCATAAGCGGTACAAGTCGTGTCGGAGTGCAGCCCAGAACACCCTGAGATACTACTGGAATACCTACCAGTAAATCTCCTGCCTCGGCCGAGGGCTTTGTGTAATGGCTCTCCTAGACACAGCGCGACCTCACCCCCAATACCGGGAGAGATGAACCCCTGCAGATCCGCTCACTGCCTCCATGTGGCTCGGGAGTGTACTCAACTAAAACCTGTTTGCACGACTCCTTTGAGCCGTGGTAGGGTAGTAATCAAAGAACAGTGGGAACTCACACGAGACAAATGACGATCTCAGGTCGATGAACTAACCTGTACACATGTCACCAGGGAACTGCTATCTGATGTCTGGTATAATCCCAACTAGCATGTTCCCGGCGAGTCCTGTCCGGTGTACTCATAACCCAATGAGCACCTGTATACATCTTAGGTGAACCAACTGACACCAGTAGCTTGTGAGACCGGCCACCGCCCCTCGTCGGGGTCTCGACTGTATACACTAGTCTACTCTGGAGTGTCGATGCCCTGTCTCGAAACTCCCACGACTAGGGACCTTTTAAGGATGTGCTTATAGACCCCAGCTCCCACGTATATGATCGCCCTCATACTGCTGGCAGTCAAGCAAGAATCCTAGGGGCTCTATCAACGTGCAATAGTGACCTGTATGGTCACCTAAAGCAGTACACGATGATAAAGATAAACCAGATAGCATACTATCATCTTGAGTAAGACTATCCTACCGGAATCGGTCATCCCTCAATCATTGCAATCACGTGCCTGTGATCCAATAATTGACTCTGAGGGCACTATCTCCAACAATCTCCCACTTGCACTTAAGGCTAATTATTGCGATGTCGCATACTCACAACCCGTGTGATACCGAACACCCAATTCCTCTAATAGTCAGTCTCATAAAGCTCGTTTGCGAAACTATTGCGTTCGAGGAATAGCCTCAGTGAGTGGATCCGCTCTAATGTTTCTTTCTATGTCTCTCTTTATCTCAAGTTCGCGGAGAAACCCATCTCCCGAAATGAGCAATACTTGTCTTAGAATATGTCTGGATATCTGATGGGACCTAGTTCATAACTGAACTCCAAATCTAAACTTCTTAGACTGTATCATCAACTGAAACCAATCAGTATCCTGCGCCATGCCTCCCTCAGTATCCGCTTGGACCTCCTGTTCAAACTACCGCCCCTCGTCAGAGGAAAAACTATAACTCTGACAGCCACTCTGCCATCCAGGTCACCTTGGAAGCCTGGAATGATAACTGTCTCCCGAATGAGGATGCCGTTATCATATCCCTAGAACATCCACTTATGTTCTAAAACTGCTTCCGAATGTTTCTCCAGAATTGGATAGATATCAACTTATTGTATCTACTGCAAAAACAACATCTGGAGTGGTACTTGACATCTCATGATTGACTCAATTGCCTAAGCAAGTGATCTGCCAATCATGCACATCCCTCTCCCCTTTAGTCTGTAAGACACCTTTAGAGAGGGTGACTCCATCACCTGCAGGTATACTACCGTGCCAGGAGTCGTTCATTCTAAAATACCATTAGAATGCTGTCTAAGTACCCAGATTAGGAAGCTACCCAAATCTAGACCTAAAACCATAGATTTAGTAACCAGAATATCAGTTATAATGTCCATATCCTCTGTGGAGAAACCACTGTGTGACAACCAAAGTATAACCGATTGTACTATAGGAACATCACTTCCTACTCTGTGTATGTCATCCAAATACCCAGGCATCACAACCTACTACCTTCTTAACAGATCCATCCCCTATTCTGTTGAAGTCAAACCTATGACTGTCACATCAGAAATAGATGATCCATCTCCGCTATATCTGCTTTAGTCTATAAATAGACTTAAGCCAATTGTCCACCATGCTTCCGCTGCTCCCACTGACTATAACAACCCTCTGGCAGAGTCATATACACGTACGCTTCTAAAGCTAGTTCAGAACGACGCTATACTCATCCTCCTGCCGGGTCTCATAGTCTGGAACAACAGCAATGACAAGTCTGGGTAAACAAGAACCTCCCTGCCACCGTCCTTGAGCATACCGAAGTACCTCTCGAGCGCCTGAGGTTACCCAACATATCTGCGGAGTGGCCAATGGAATGTCAAACCAAATTGAATCTTTAGGTTCTTATCAAATTTTCAGTAATCGTCTGCGGTTCTGGAATCACTTCAAGTTCTACCATACTCCCACTACTGTTTTATGAAAAAGTCCATTTTTGTTAAAACTGTGGCGAGTCAAGAACAATATCACTATTGATCTTCCAGATGGTAGAAAATCAATCCTCGTCATAGCCCGGGTCAACCCACAAACAGCCATTACAGAAACGTGCCTTGAGTTATCCGGAGTCTGGTTTTAAGCATAAGCCGGACAACTCCCCGTACCTTGACAATGTCAAGATATGAACTGTTCTATGTCCAATATAGAACCAGATGCACTGATTTAATTGAACCAGATTCAAATCATACAGCTGTCTCCAGTGCATTTCAACTAAATGGAAAGAGGCCGATCAGCATTACTCAACTTAGGAGTACTTCCAATTATGAGTAACCTGAAAGAGAAGCAAGTTCTCATAATCATTAATATCAACTGAATAACTGTCACAAGTCTCCACATCTTCGATCACCTTGAAAAATCCCGATACTTGCAATACCTGGTTCTCTACTTTAATCTTATACTTATAACTTCTCAAAACTCAGACCTTGTGTTTCCACGAAACATATGTCTAAGAACTAGAGAAGTCGCAAGTAAACAGAATATAGTGCGAGGACCAACCCCTCTGTCCTGATGGACACTGGACAACATACAATACTCTGTATAAGTCCTTTGAGTCTGATAACTCATTCCCTGTATGTCGTAGGTTGAAAACTGTACTTATGGTTAAGAAGAATTACACCGCTGTTTAATGCTCCTTACCTAACCATCCACTGATATAGGTAAATGTCATAGACATAATTTCAAAAAGGTATATCTCACTCTATAACAATAGACGTACAGATATATCAATTTGAAATTGGTGCATAATAACGGATATTCAAAACCAAATATTTGCCGTCCGGCAAACAACACAGGTGACTTCCTCAAATATCACCAATTACAACGAATCCTGATATAATGAGGATGATCACCTAATTCCCAATAACTTACTCCCACACATCATCTGTAAAACCATACAGATGTTAGAATCATACCTGGTAAATACATACCCTGGAGCAAGTGTTTAATTGGGAAATCATTTTTCTTTTAACAGTACACAGTGAAACTGAAACATTGAAATGTTTCGATGGGGTATCCCGGTATTCCTAGTAATGCCTCTTCTATTATCCAGATTCACAACTGTAACCGTATAATTCTTTGCCATTTCTCCAAATTCCTTTATATGTCTTTAGTCATTACCTTCTGTACACCCTCTTAGGCTAAATGGTTTTCTTCCTTCCCTACCGTTCGGCACCAGCCTATGGTTTGGAAGAAGACTATCAAATAAGCATAATGGGTGTACTATCCTAATCCCAGGAGCACTCGCCATGCGAGAGAAGGTGAAGATAAAAGACAACCGAATAAACCTTATTCCTATTTCTCCTGAACCAGAATCCATCCCCAAACTGGAACAAGTTCCTTTCGAGTTCGTATATAACCATACGATAGAGTATCCAATAAACTGTGGATCTTCGTAGTGATACGGAGTGTTCTGGAGAAATACAAAGGTGATGTGGGAGTGGTAATGAAATACTTGGTTTGGTCGTGAATAGAAGTCGCAATTTACTTTGCCCTCTTACTAATCCCTTGATATGTCTTTACTTAATACCTTCTGTACACCATCGTTATGCTAATTGGTTTTCTACTTTCCCCACCGTTCGGCACCAGCCTAAGGTTTGGAAGAAGACTATCCAATTTGCGTATTAGGTGTACTATCTCCTAAACCAAGGAGTACTCGCAACCTGAGAGAAGGTAAAAGAAAAGACAACTGAATAGTCCTATTCGTTTCCTCCAGAACCAGAAACCATCCTCGAATAAATTCCTTCGAGTTCGTATATAACCATACGATGGTTTTATCCAATGGAAGTGGACGTTCGTAGTAATACGGGGTGTCCTGGAGAAAAGGGTAAAAGTAGGAGTGGCAATGAGGTATGCAACTCAGATAATCCAAAAGCCAGTGTTTAAGAAGGTTCGGTCAACTTGGTCACTGAGTCATAGTCAAGGGTCGGGTCATGGTCGCTGCCAAAGAGAGAGAGAAAAGAAACACTCAGCGTGCACTCTAACCTAGATCAGAATGGTTATCAATTTATCTAATCAGGAAACTTCCCACTGTAACCTCAAATTCTCCTCCAAACCTGAAAGAAGAATTAGTCGGGATCACCCGAGGAGTAAACTAACTCATCAGTGGGAATCGGGATCCAACTATCATCGCATGATAACGTGACGGAATCCACTCACATTATCACACTCCAGAAGGTATGCGCATGCTTGGCAAGTTTCAGTTTCTTTAGAAACTCCCGATGTGTGTTTTTACCCCTAGGACCCAAGTGACCTTGACGGAGTCAACAAATCAAAGAGTCCTAGTCAAGTTCAACCCGTCATTATCTGGATTGCATTAAACCCACCCGTACGTGCCCTTGACGGAGTCAACAAGGCTGCACGACTGTCCTAACCAATCCCATTTATGCAACAAACAAGCACCACTTAGCTACCGTACACTACGCCTTGACGGAGTCAACAAACGCAGCACGAATACTAAACAATACCCGTAAGAAATGACGGAGGGCTACGGCTGGTTT
Organism: Agapanthus africanus; assembly: GCA_030015575.1. NCBI lineage: Eukaryota > Viridiplantae > Streptophyta > Magnoliopsida > Asparagales > Amaryllidaceae > Agapanthus > Agapanthus africanus. The sequence goes on from JASDDO010000012.1 coordinate 243,988,576, forward strand.
TTGGCCAAAAACCTTTAACGTAATGAACTTGATATTGTTGAAGGAACTGTATAGCCTTTTTATAAAAAATATAGTGACGAAAACTTTTGCTAAAGAGGTCACTCCCGGTGGAGGGATCTCGGCTCTTTCCCCATAGAATGAGGTGCAGGATATCCCAACTGAATACCACGATGCAAAGCAAAAAGTAATCGGCTATAGTGAAGTTATTGCCCTGACGCAAACTTCTGTCCAAGGGGTCACTCCCGGTGAAGGGATCTCGGCCCTTGCCTCGTCGACTGAGGTGCTGGATATTCATAACCGAATACCACTGTGCAAAACAAAAGAGAACGTCCTTGCAATAACATCTTTTTGAAAAATTGTTCCAACAACATCAGAATAGGTTTGTTTAGCTTGCATTGTTCCGAATCAACGTAGTCCCATCAATTGATCACACCGATAAAGAACAAAAATAATGATGTACGTATATGCCATCCGCATTCGCCACTGGGTCCCGTCATCACCCGTTAGGTTACTTAACTAACGACAGAGCGGGGACTGGACTAGCGCGGATGCAAAACATATACAACATCTACTAGTATATATACCAATATATAATATTCGCTCAAGGCATGATAAAATGAAACATCACAGAAATGTAATAAGCATCACAGAACAATACAGATAATCTGGAAGCCCCGGGTTTCACAGAGCCGCTGCTGAAACCCGACGTTCCCCCGGTCGTGCGGATAGCCTGTGCAATGAAATCCTAGACCCCTACGGGCGCGGCAAGTTACCCGCTAAAACCTGAAGCGAGGCAGCCCCCTTCAACGACGTGAATGGACCACCCAGCACTTCACGGAATCCGGTAACTTGGGCACCCCTCCTGGGTCAACCTGTACCCCCTACGAGTGCGGCGAATAGCCCGCCAATTCTAGAGTGAAGCCACCTCCATCTCAATGCCATGAGATGCGGGCCCGTTGCCCTCTAGAACCCGGCTATCCGTGCACCCCACCGCGGGGTAATTCTAGTACAGAAAGCAAAATATACATACAACGGGTACATCGACCTCAGCCCGGTCGTGCCCCAAAAGAATAATATACAAACTGGCAGTGACGGCAGTCCACATGTCGGACGCTCGCCCCGCAATATCAAATGTACATAAAAAATGAAACTGTACTACCATTGCATCCAGGCTATCCACCACGACAAATCCGCAACATCACAGCAAAACACAGAACATCAACATGAATGTCACGTTCGCAAATCCGTCTAAAAGGGCTATAGCAGTTAGACAGGATTTACCGATCAAGTGACATTCACGGTCGCAGATATAATGTAAATACTGTGAACTAACATGTTAAAATTTTCGATCGACTAAAATTCCAAAAGTGGGCCCCAAGCACAATACCCAGTATTCAAATAAATCTGAGCCGAAAAGGAATATACCAAAAACCCTATTTCCATGTCAGAGAGGCACTGTAGAAATTTGTTGCAGAGAGGAGTCCAAAGTGCGGCGGAACCGTGGCCAAAGCATGGGTTTGGCCACGGTTCCGCGGCGGAACAGTAATGTTAGTGCACCAAATTTTCACAAAATGCATAAAACACCCTGCACGATTTTTTGACATGTACCAAATAATTTTTTGAGCACTGCAAAAATTCGACAGAAACTGCACTTTAGAAATCGGGTTTTCGGAAAATCCGTTCGATCGAACTTGTAAACACGTTAGAGTAAGCTAGACTAGGTTAATGGCGTGGTTCTGATACCATGTAGGACTACGATAGCGCCCCGGCCGTCTATCTGAGGCCAAATGCGGAAACGAAAATTTTTCTTAACTTTAAACCGGCACTACCGCATCCTAAAATCCCGGATCGTAACCATTAACCTACAACTAGCAATCAAGAGAAAGGGAAGTGAGCTATACCAAGCGATCTGTGTCGTTCGGTCTTCGCCTCCACTCCGATCTCCTCGCGGAATCTCCGGTTGTCGCCACCTCATCGAAACGGGCACCACATCACCGGGTTCTTTTACGGGCTCCCACCTCTGGACCGAGGCAACTGGGGCACATAGTTGGCGAGCCGACGTGCCCAAGAAATGCTGTAGGCTAGTGTAGAATCACTTTGTCTCAATGGGGTGAAGTTGCCTTTGATGGAGGAATGAAAACCAAGAACTTTGGAGAGGGGTTAGGAATTTAGCAAGCAAGCAAAAGAATGAGGTGAATGAATTTCCTTCACCAAAATGAAACCTCTCTCTTCTCTCCTCTCAAAGTGGCCGGCCCCCTTATGAACAAATGGTGGAGGGAATGATCAAAACCAAGAAGGGAGGTGAGTGTAGGAAAAGCAAAAGGGTGACCACAACCAAATGTGATGATAACAATAACATATCAATTTCAAATCCTTTCTAATCTCATTAATGCAAGACTATCATGAAAAACAAAGATGCTTAACTTATCATAATGCCACAAATTCAAATATCCCCTTCCACAATGGCTAATTTGCACAATTGCAAATTAGCCCCTCCATCGGAAAAATCCGGCCGTGAAGGAACAAAGGAAAACTGGCCGGAACGGAACGCAAACTGGCAACTTCAGAAAACTGATCCCGTAATAAATTACAGGAAAACCCCGTGACTGCATATACATGCCTGCATTTGTATTCCGACTGAATACAAATGCAAAGAGACAAAATCTACACTGTACTATACTAGGATCCGGCTTAAACCAAAGCCCGCTAGTATTATCAGTCCGATCATGATCCGTGCAATACCGCACGTATCTGACCGACCCTGCCATATCTCCATACGGCCTCTACAGCGTTTCTCCCGAAACTTGAGAAACTGGTCTGTGGGGGACTCTAAAGACTCGTCAATACTTTGGTTGTGGATTTAACCACTAGCACGTCAGAGGTATTAGTCAATACGTAACGGGCTACCAGGTATTGACGAAAAGGAACGTCGATGAGCGAACTCATCCTGACACCCTACTGAGCCTGTCGGTGACAATATCCGTACAGTCCGGTCCGTTCGTCTATAAGTATCGCATGGCGGGCCTAAGGGGTTGGTAAAAGTCAGACCCCCATAAGCGGTACAAGTCGTGTCGGAGTGTAGCCTAGAACACCCTGAGATACTACTGGAATACCTACCAGTAAATCTCCTGCCTCGGTCGAGGGCTTTGTGTAATGGCTCTCCTAGAAACAGCGCGACCTCATCCCCAATACCGGGAGAGACGAACCCCTGCAGATCCGCTCACTGCCTCCATATGGCTCGGGACTGTACTCAACTAAAACCTGTTTACACGACTCCTTTGAGCCATGGTAGGGTAGTAATCAAAGCACAGTGGTAACTCACACGAGACAAATTACGATCTCAGGTCGATGAACTAACCTGTACACATGTCACCAGGGAACTGCTATCTGACGTCTGGTATAATCCCAACTAGCATGTTCCCGGCGAGTCCTGTCCGGTGTACTCATAACCCAATGAGCACCTGTATACATCTTAGGTGAACCAACTGATACCAGTGGCTTGTGAGACCGGCCACCGCCCCTCGTCAGGGTCTCGACTGTATACACTAGTCTACTCTAGAGTATTGATGCCCTGTCTGGAAACTCCCACGACTAGGGACCTTTTAAGGATGTGCTTATAGACCCCAGCTCCCACGTATATGATCGCTCTCATACTGCTGGCAGTCAAGCAAGAATCCTAGAGGCTCTATCAACGTGCAATAGTGACCTGTAAGGTCACCTAAAGCAGTACACGATTATAAAGATAAACCAGATAGCATACTATCATCTTGAGTAAGACTGTCCTACCGGAATAGGTCCTCCCTCAATCATTGCAATCACATGCCTGTGATCCAATAATTGACTCTGAGGGCACTATCTCCAACAATCTCATCATAGGACATAATACTTATACCCGGTTTTGGTTCTCTACTTCTAACTTATATTCTTTGAATTTCTCAAAAGCTTCAGATATGTGTTTAAACAGGAACATGTGTCCGAATCTTGGAGATCATCAGTGAATGTAAGGAAGTACAAAGAACCAGTCTTGGCATGTGCAGACAGGGGACCATCATACATCAGCATGTATCAATCCTAAGAGTTCACTAACTCGTTCTCTATTTCCAATAATCAGAGCTATGGTCATCTTATCTTTGTGACATGACCGGCAAGTTTCACAAGATGTAAATTCAAACAAATTTAAATATGCATCTAAATGTAACTTTAGCTAGTCGGGTCGCATTGATATGACCTAGTCTACAATGCCTCAAGAAGGATTTGTTCATTTCTGAACTCTTCCTCTTGTGTGTGTTATATACGTTTAAGAACTGTGGTTTGATTTAGAACGTCTATGATTTTAGATAACGTTCCTGAACCGATCAACTCTTGATATAGGAAATGTTCAAAACATTATCCAACAATACAAAATTATATCCTTTCTTTACTAATAAAGAGATTGATATGATGTTGTATATCAGGTTCGGTATCTAATAACATTTGTTCAGAATCAATGTATTCTTGTAATACAGGGTGATAGTGACCAACAGACTTGGCTGCAACACTTGCACCATTTCTATCTCATGAAACTTATCGCCCATTCTCAGTTCTCTACCTATCTGTAGCCCATGTAACAGATTACATATGCGGAATCCTGATCCGGTATCACATACCCAGAACGTAAAGGATACTGAGAAATAGTTCTCTGTAATGAACACACCCGAAGAAGATGCATCAGCATGCACATTCTTCGTTTGGACGGCACGGGAAATCTGGTATTCCCCAATTTCCTGCTCGGTCTTATAACAATTATAAGTTGGAGAGGGACCAACGTTCCCCAGCTGAGTATAACAAGCGGGTTCGGTCAATACATCCATATTATTTTCGTGATTAAGGCGTGACATGGTTGCTACCTGGAGAGAGAGAGAGAAGAAAACACTCTGCATGCGCTCTTGCAAGATTAGATTGGTTATTTATTTTATCTAATCAGGATGTCTCCCACTATTTTTATCAAGTCCTCCTTCAAACCCTAAAAGGAAAGACTAGCCGGGATTAATTACACTCTACAAGTTCGCCAATTTTTTAGCCAGGCCAGTGCCGGTAATTTAAGGGAGGTTCCCCGAGCTTTCGCACGGACTTAATTAAAGTAAACCTCGTTTTCCCAAGGGCGTAACCCCGTTGACACCTTTCTAGACACCTACTTGATCGGCTAATTGTAAAGTGCAAAGCTCTTCCAGGAGTAACAATTACTCGCAGTGGGTATCAGGATCCAACTATCATATAGAAGGTATGCAATCTCATTGAAAATTTCAACACTTGAAACTCCCGATAAAGGTTTTTACCCCCTAGCACTTATGGCCTTAACTATGGTCAACAAATCATAAGCACTAGTCAAGTTCTACCCGTCATTTCGTGATTAATTAGACCCACCCACATGACCCTTAACTAAGGTCAACAAAGTCACGCGACTGTCCTAACTAATCACATCATATGCAGTATAGGAAGACATCACTTAGCTACCGTACACTGTGCCTTGACTATGGTCAACAAACACAGCACGAATACTAAGTACTCTACTTCCTAAAATGACGGAGGGTTGCGGATGGTTTTTAATAAAACCTTTAACGCTTTGAACTTGATCTCGCTGCAGAATCAAATGGTTTTTAAATATAGTGTTTTTTAGGCTTTTCTAGTTTTGCTAAAGGGGTCACTCCCGGTGAAGGGATCGTCGGCCCTTTCCTCATCGAATAAGGTGCAGGATATATCATATATACCGCTGTGCAAAGCAAAAACTATAGAAGCAATCAAAAGACAAACCGAGGGTTGTAGCATCTGCCAGTTATTGTTAAAGGAGTCACTCCCAGTGAAGGGATCTCGGCCCTTTCCTTATCGAATAAGGTGCAGGATGTTCTACAAGGAACACCGCGATGCAAAGCAAGAACTGTAGCTACCTGATTTTTGAAATTCGATTCCACAACATCTTTTAGGTTTATTTTCTTTCATTAATCTCATTAATGAATGTCCCATCATTTAATTCCACCTAAACATCACAGATAAATACAACGTACACTTATGCCATCAGCATTCGCCTCGATGTCCCATCTGCACCGTTAGGTTAGGTAACTAACGACAGAGCGGGGCAGGGCTAGCGCGGGTGTAAAACATAAGCAACGTCTATATAATATATCATATATACTATATACAGTATCAATCTGAACAAATCACATGATCACATCACAGATAACGCAGCAGAAAATATCATATGAAATATTGGATATACTAGGATGTCCGTGTTTTATTTTGAGCCTTTATAAAACACGGATTCCACGGTCGTGATGAATAGCCAATCCCACACCCCTAGACCCCTACGAGAGCGGCAAGCAACCCTACCAATTCTAGAGTTAGGAGACCCGGACTCGACTCCTCGAGATGGTCTCCCACTGAACCCTAGAACCCGGTTACTTGTGCTCCCCTCCTTGGGTCTATCCTAATGCGGAAAAGTAAATAATATACAATGGTGACATCATCCTCAACCCGGAAGTGCCCCAATAAAAGAATATTACATACAAGTTTTTTACATGAATGAAAATGGAAAAAACACTCATCTCACATTAAAAAAATCCGGCTATTCAAACACGACGATCCAATATAACATATCCAGCAACACATAACATCACATGTCATCAACGTAAGTAAATATGCCCATCCCAATTGTCGTTGACATATAGCAACGAAATCGGCGATATCACATATTACACTTACGGTCGCAGAAAAGAAAGTGTAAAACTACAACAGTTGGAATCCGCAACCTCCTTAGACATCGCATGCCTAACAATTATAAACCCCGCATTTTAGTCTCATTATCGAAAACACTTTTCAATATCAAGTCGGGCAATTCAACAAGATTCCCGGCATCCTGAGCGAATGCTCGTCGCAAACTTTAGTAGACGGCCGCACCCCTGATACCGTCGACGAAGTGCACTAAGGCGGAACACCGCTGCCGCGAGCACCCGAATGGATGCTTTCGGCGACGGGGTTCTCCTACAGTCACTTGGTCAGGGCTATGGGGCGTGGCTATCTATTATGTTTACCGGCGAGTATCCGCGTATTCAACGCGATTGCGACGGACTTTTGATCACATCAAAATCCCATGGCAACCGATCAAGTGAGACTAAACTGCTAGATTTATAATAATCAAATCAGTTATCTCATAACTACTTGTGGATTCCAAATATTGTATCACATTCCAGATAAACAGAAAATGTTAAACTTTCCGATCGAAAAATCAAACACCCAAGTTTTCCCGAAACAGCTCAACACATGAAATAAATTTAAAAACATTCACTTCATGCCACAGTACCAACGGTCCAGCCGTAGAAGGGTCAAGCCAACGCCTCACATGTGGCACACCGTACTGCCCCAAACCCTAAGGTTCAAAGGGCAGTTCAAGACGGTCACATAATCGAGTTAAGGTTTGTTGTCTTTTAGAGGTCCATCGCGTTACTTGCACTACTTAGAACGTTCTTAAACTGCGGAAAAATCCAACACTTGGAAATTTCCCGGCAGGGGAAAAAGTGGGTATTTATATCCGGTCGAACTTTTTAACAATTTCGAAAAATTATCCGGACAAAACTAAACAAAGTTAAATTATCTGATCGAATCAAAGATTCCCCAATACAACCCTAGAAAACTCAACACTTGAGTGGAATTAAAAAATTCCCAGAAAAAAATAACAAGAAAAGACCTAAGAATAATTACATGAAATTCCAGGGACTAAGTCACAATTTGGGCTGCGGAACCGCCGCCAAACCCTTTGTTTGGCCGCGGTTCCGCGGTCATATTTGCGAATTAGAGGGCCGTACTTCAAAGTAATTCTTAGTTTTTCCTGCTTATTTTTCTGAGGATTTTTAATTCATAAAAAACCACATTTTTGAAAAATGTACAGAGAAGGGTAAACATTGGGGTTTTCGGGTTCGATCGGACTTTAAACTTCATCTAGACTTCGGCTAAAGCTCTAGCGTGGCTCTGATACCACTTTAGGGTTGCTAAGCACGCTCATAAGGTTCTACGAGGCACCAACCATGCCCGATTAAAATTTTAGCCGTGCCGAACAACCCAAAGCCGGATCTTTAAACTAGGGTTTAGGCGAAAACTTGCATGTTAAACTCTTTAACACTAAGTGAAAGGGACTACAACCTTTGTAGATCTGGTCCTCCACTTCTTTAGCTCCGTGATGACGTCCTTCCGCTGCGATCATCGGGATCCCGGACTCTAGCGTTGGTTTCATCGGAGAAATGATCGGGCTAGGTCGTTGACTTCGATGCCGAAGATGATCTACGTCGAGGCGACTCAAACTCAAGCTCCATCTTCACTAGGTCATGAAACTTGTGAAGATAACACCCTATACAACATGGCAAGTGGTAGAGGATGAAGAAATAGGAAGTAGGTTCACTTTGGATTTTGATTTCTCACTTGATTTCATCACTTGAAAATTTTCAAGAAGAGTTTTCTTCTCTTGAAGAAGATGAAGAAGAAGAAGAAGGAAAATGAATTCTTCTTGAAAATAATAAATCAAGTGAATACTTATCATAATGCAACCATGGGTGAGTTAACACATGTAGAGAATAAACTAGGGTTTAGGTGTAATGGTTAGGTTAAAGGAAAAAACAAAATGGTCAAAGATGCTAAGAAGCTTCATGAAGCTTAAAGCAAAGAAAGAAAACCACCATTTTGTTTTTTTGCCAAAAATAAATAAAAAATAAAATAAATAAATAAGTTAAAACCCTAACCATTAACCTAAACATGGTTTAAAGCATACACACCCAAGTTTGCTTGTATCATCAAACATGATACAAACTAGTGCACAAATATATATCATATATACAATGTGCACAATCTAGTGAGAAAAATAATCTTATGTGAACCAATACTAGTTAATGTAAAGTAATATATCAAATATATAATTATACATTAAATAATTAAATCAACACTTGATTTAATGATCAGGTCATACTGCTTATAACCGACTAATATCAAGTGTATCAATATATCGAATCAACATTTGATTCGGTAACCCGACTATATCTTATTTAACCGTTCGATGATACAAATCGCGAGAATAGAATTCAGTATCACATACTGGTATTATTCTCGGTCCCGCACATATCTCATATGCGCTCCTATTTCGTTTCGCTTGAGCCAGGAAACCTCTGTGTAAGACTCTAAAGACTCGTCAATACGCCGGTAGTGGGTGATGATCTTATCAAACACCCACAAGCCGCAAGCGGTCTGCTAAACGTAACGGCCACCCGGGTATTGAGCGATCAAAAGATCAACGAGCAAGCCCGCTCACACTCCTGTGAATCTAACCAGTAACACTTACCGTACAGTCCGGTCTGTTCATCTGATATGTCGCACATCTCGCCTAGGGGTGGTAAACGTCAGACCCCAGTAGCTTGATAAGTCATGCCGATGTAAGGTCCATAACAAGCATGAAACTACTGATAACACTTACCAGTAAATCAGTACAACCCTGGCCAGGGATTTCCAGTTATGGCCAGTCGAGCATAGCGCAACATCAACCCCCAATACCGGGAGAGACGAATCCCCTCCTATCGCTCATTGCCTCCATGTGAATCGGGACTGTACCCAAAAACCACCTGTTTGCACGACTCAGTAGAGCCGTGGTAGGGTAGAAATCAAAGCACAGTGGGCGACACACAAGACTCTATGACGATCTCGGGTCAACAGACTAAGCTGTACCAGTGTCACCAGAGAACTGCCATCTGACGTGAGGTATAATACCATCTGGGAGTTCTCGGCGAGTCCGTTCAGTGTACCCAGTCACCACTGAGCACCCGCATACCATCTCTGATGTCAAACACCAATGGATATGGGATCATCCATCGCCCATCACATGGATCGAGAAGATATACGCTAGTCTACTCTGGAATTTCGATGCCCCGTCTCAATATTCCCATGACTAGGAACATTGAAGGATGTACTCATTGACTACCCAGGCCCTACTAGAATGATCTGCATCATAGTCCTGGAAGTCGAGCATACATCCTAAGGGCTTTATCAACATGTAATAGAGAGACTGAAAGTATATATGTTAAGATAAAGAGAAACCAGATAGCGTACTATCATGTCGAGCAAGAATGTCCTACCTATATATGTCCCAGCATCCACTACAATATACATCCCATGTACAGTAATGGCCTCTAGGGCATACATATAACTAACAAAGTACCCATAATAAATCACACCGTCCGATCATACCGTCGCAATCCCACTATTCTGAGTGGTTCTAGATGTTTCTATGTCCTTAACTTCGAATTTGTATCCAAGGACACCAAATCCTTTGTAATATGCAACCTCCATACTAGGAAATTGAGATAAACATCTTGAATCACTCTCAAATGATGCAGACAAGTTCGGATCGTGGATATAACAAAACAAATTTTACGACAAATACATAATGATACAAGTTTAGATTAAAACTGATAGCAATAAAATGTTATTCGAATAACTTACATGATCTGTGACCCAATCACAAAAATTATCCTGATGGTATTTTTCCAAACGTTCTTCGTTCCAATCAGGCTTCCCCTCACGTACCTCGCTAAAATGAATTCTGTTTTCGACAAATAATTGTGACATTAATATTATATCATTTCATACACACACAAACACAGATATAACAATTAATCCAAAAAAACTTACTCTCTAATTTGTTCAAGACATGCGCAATTAAGCAAGATAAACCGGTATATCTTGTTGATAAACATAGTGTCTACCCTCTTATACTCGGCTTTACCATATGGCCCGTCTTGAATTCTTCGTGGTCGGTTAAGCCTTGTCTCAATGTTCTCGTCCAGATAGCAGGAACAAAATGTGGTTGCTTCATCAAGAAGATAACCTTGCATGATAGAACCCTCTGGTCGATTTTTATTGCGTATATACTTCTTAAGAGTGTAGAGGTACCTAATGAAAATATGTTGAATAAATAAATACGGGCATACAGGACAACAATAAATTTATAAATTGCGCGAAATGAAAAATTACACGTACCTCTCGACGGGATACATCCATCGATATTGTACCGGTCCGGCTAACTTCGCCTCAGTTGCAAGATGAACCGTCAAGTGTATTATGATATCGAAGAATGACGGTGGGAAAATACGCTCAAACTTGCAAAGTATCAGCGCAATAGAATTTTCTAGTTTATCCACCGTCGCAACCTCAAGTGTTTTAGCACACAACTCCCTGAAAAAACAACATAGGTCGTTGATTACTAGACCAACCGAATCGGGGAGAGAATTCCTGAGGGCTAATGGAAGAAGGCGCTCCCCGATAACATGGTGATCATGACTTTTCAGCCTATCGATCATGCCCTTCAAAATTTTTATTTTCTTGCTGAATGATCCAGAGAAACCTGTGGGGACATTCAAATCATGCAACACCTGCAGGAATCTTTTCTTCTCCGGATGTGACATATGATAAGCGGCATTGGGAAGTACAAACTTGCCCGGTTTACCCGCTACCGGTCTAGGGTGCAATTCACTTCTTATTCCCCACTCTTGTAGATCCATCCGAGCATTCATGTTGTCTTTCGATTTCCCGTCTTTACAAAGAAGCAAGTTAAGTATGTGCTCTGATACTCCCTTCTCTATATGCATGACGTCCAGACAATGACGCACTGAATTTGTAGACCAGTACGGAAGCTCGAAGAAAATGCTTAACTTGTTCCAATATGGTGGTTTGACCTGTTTCGTCGGATCCATCCTGAAGGTCACGTTATTGTGACCATCCTATTTAGCAGTCACGTCCTCTCCGGACAATGGGGATGGAGGTCCAAGAAGCTCCTGATGACCATCAAAATGAACCGTGTCTAACCTATAGGGGTGGTCTGGAGGCAGGAAACGTCGATGACCGCAATAACAAACCTTCCTGCTAAAATTCAAGAATTTTGATGTTGTGTGTTCATGGCAATGAGGACATGATTTGTGACCATGTACGGACCAACCTGATAGCATTCCATACGCAGGAAAGTCATTAATTGTCCATATTAAAGCCGCACGCAGTATGAAGGTTGTATTTATGTTTGCATCATATGTCTCTACACCATCAATGAACAAAGATTTCAACTCCTCGATCAGAGGTCGGAGATAGACGTCGATATTGTTCCCCGGTGAGTTTGGTCCGTCGATAAGAAGAGGCATCATAAAATATGATTGGTCCATAGCCAACCAAGGCGATAGATTATAAATTATCATTACAACGGGCCATGTGCTGTGACTTCCAGCCATATAGTTGAATGGGCAGAAGCCATCAGTAGCCAGTCCGAGCCGGACATTGTGAGGATCGCTACTGAATATTGCATGCCTCCTATCGAAATCCTTCCATGCCGGTGAATCTCTTGGATGGCTCATTTTTCCATCTTCGCTTGGAGGAGCACGGTGATGCCAAATCATTGCCTCAGCTGTTTTCTTGCACCTGAATAGCCTCTGTAGCCTCTGTGTTATGGGAAAGTATCGTGCTATCTTCACAGGTATATCAGGCTTCTTATCAGAATCTTTCGGCTTATACCTGGCCTCTCCGCATGTTGGACACACTTTCAGATCTGAATTCTCTTTCCGGTACAACACGCAATTTTTAGGACATGCTTGAATCTTCTCGCACTTTAGACCCAAATCAGACATCATCTTCTGGGCTTCGTACCAGCTATCGGGCACATTATTTTCCGAAGGCATAGAATCTTTCAAGAACGAAAGAAGCACTGTGAATGGCTTGTTGCTCCATCCATTTAGGCACTTAATCTGGAAAAGTTGGACGAACCATGAGAGGGTGGAAAACTTCGCATTCTCATAAATTGGTTTCCTAGCATCATTCATGAAATTTTCATATTTATCCGCACGCGGTCCTTGACCGGAAGGAATGTCATCTTCGGTACGAATAGATTCACCTAGGGCAACCTCTACCATATCCTCCATTTCTTCTGATGGAAATAAATTACCGTCTCCTGCCGCATTACCGAATTCTTCTTCTTCTCCTGCCGCATTATCGTGTTCTCCTTCTTCTTCTGCCGCAGTACTGCATTCTTCTCCTTCCCCGTGATATTTCCAAGTTGTATAAAGTCTAGTAAACCCATGTTTTACAATATGAAGCTCTGCCAATTCTACCTTCTGCCAGTACTTATTGCCACATCTATCTCACGGGCAGAGAATCTTCTCTATTACGATCTTATTATGTGCGCGTGCAAATTCAAGGAAAGCAGCAACTCCTGCGACAAACTTAGGTTGCATACGTTGTTTCCAATCAACATACATCCTGTCCTTAACTCTGACGTACTCATGGGCCATGTTAGACTGTATAACATATAAATTGTAGGTTATGCTGACTATATTGAGAAATATAAGAACGGGATAGTTACTGACAAAGGAGAAAATCCGTGTATTTGCTTTGTGTGTGTGTTTGTCGTTGAAAAGAATAAATTACCGCACGTATGTTAACCGATAGATGGGGGCTAAGTGGCGCTTTTATTTTCATATATGAGTATCGATGAGAATATGAAGGTTTCATATTATCATATATTGGTTTTAACTTGAACATCTCGAATCGCTCTCTAATTATGCGTTTGTTGTGTATTCTTGTTGTATGTGTGTGTTCCGGCTGTCGGGGGTAGGCTTCTATCCCATTAAGAATGTATAGAGCGAACACCCATCACTTGTGCTTTCAACCGTTTCGAGTAAATTTCGGCAGCACCTCCCCGCTGTTCTCCGAGTACACTGTAATAGAATAGATAATCATTTCAAAGCTGTGAAACAACGTTGAAATGAACATCTAATCAATCTTTGTACACGGAGAACCAGCGGAAAGGTACCGACGAAATATCTCGAAACGGATGAAAACACAAGTGAATGAAGGCGTTTGCTTTATACATTCTTAACTTGTCCACACGGGACAAGTCTATGGGTTACCATACGATTGAATTTTCTCGTCGCGTAGACTATACGACGGTTATTAGTATCGAGCTATACTGTCCGATATTTAACAACCTTCGTATAGTTCTATGTCATGACGAGCATCGCACGTATGTTAAACGATAGATGGGGACTAAGTGGCGCTTTTAGTTTCATATATGAGTATCGATGAGAATATGAAGGTTTCATATTATCATATATTGATTTTTACTTGAACATCTCGAATCGCTCTCTAATTATGCGTTTGTTGTGTATTCTTGTTGTATGTGTGTGTTCCGGCTGTCGGGGGTAGGCTTCTATCCCATTAAGAATGTATAGAGCGAACACCCATCACTTGTGCTTTCAACCGTTTCGAGTAAATTTTGGCAGCACCTCCCCGCTGTTCTCCGAGTACACTGTAATAGAATAGATAATCATTTCAAAGCTGTGAAACAACGATGAAATGAACATCTAATCTATCTTTGTACACGGAGAACCAGCGGAAAGGTACAGACGAAATATCTCGAAACGGATGAAAACACAAGTGAATGAAGGCGTTTGCTTTATACATTCTTAACTTGTCCACACGAGACAAATCTATGGGTTACCATACGATTGAATTTTCTCGTCGCGTAGACTATACGACGATTGTTAGTATCGAGATATACTGTGTGATATTTAACAACCTTCGTATAGTTCTAGGTCACGACGAGCATCGCACGTATGTTAACCGATAGACGGGGACTAAGTGGCGCTTTTAGTTTCATATATGAGTATCGATGAGAATATGAAGGTTTCATATTATCATCGAGTATCATATATTGGTTTTAATTTGAACATCTTGAATCACTCTCTAATTATGCGTTTGTTGTGCATTCGTGTTGTATGTGTAACATGATTTTAAACCATTGAGATCAAGATTGATAGAACTGATCATCCTACATTGCAATGTCATTCATCAACCAAAAACTATTATTGCAATGACATTCATCTATAACAATCAACAATTAAAACTACAAATGTAGGATACTGATATCATAAAGCGTTATACGCAACATATGAATTCACATGACTGAAACATGCATCAAAAAAACATGTTCATCCAAAAGAAATGCCACCATCAACAAATATAGACAAATACGTCATAAAAACAGTAACTAATTAACAAGTTGATAAGCATTTGGATCAAGAAAATGATAGGAAAAACAATTGACTATGATCTATAATGACAAGTCTATTATCATGACTCTCGACTAACAAAGGTGGCTTTTCGTCCTCGGTAGCTTGATAATTGGGATTTCATGGCGAATAAAAATATGCATATGCCGTTTGACCGGGAACTTCAATAGGAAACTCAATGAGGTCGGGTGTACTGAAGTACGCTTTGTATTTCGTTATATCAGGTGATGAAGCCCAAGCCCTAGCTAGCCCCAGCCCCACCCTAACCGAACCCTATCGAAGGTAAAGAACGTCCTTACACTTTCATATTTCTATTAATGATGCAAGTCTCCACCAAGTCAAATTCTTGCAATATCATTCTTTTTAGAGTATGTCTAATTTAATAGATAGAATTTTCAAAGTTGGGCAACCAAGAAAAAGTAACAAGGAATTTTACATACATGCCAAAGCTTTGATTATTTATTTATTTATTTTCCAATTCATATTAGTACTTTTATATGTTTGATGATGGCAAGAAATACAAATTATATTAGAACATTGTACATACCTAATTTCCACTTGAAATCGGTTTTTTCTTTTATCAGTACTCGTTGACATATAGTAACAAACAATGTTTGATTAGAAGGACCCATGATTTTCTCGATCAACAAAAATTTTAGTAATCAAACTAGGCTAAAATTGCTGGAAATTCCTCTCAGTTTTGCCAAATTCAGCAAACCCCCACCCCAACCTAACCCTAACCCCAGACCCAGCCCCAGCCCAGCCCTACCCCAACCCCAACCCAACCCCAACCTAACCCCAGCCCCAGCCCCAGCCCACCCCAGCCCCAACCTAACCCTAACCCCAGCCCCAGCCCAGCCCAGCCCCAACCTAACCCTAACCCCAGCCCCAGCCCCAGCTAAACCCCAACCTCAACCCTAACCCTAACCCTAACCCTAGCCCCAGCCCCAGCCCCAGCCCTAGCCGAACCCCAACCCTAACCCTAACCCTAACCCCAATCCCAACCCCAACCGCAACCCCTGCCGAACCACAACTCCAACAGCAACCCTAACCCTAAATAATCAAAAATTTGTTTAGTTGAAGAATTACTAACCTGTGCGATGGAGAGACGATCGATCGGTGGCGACGAAGAAACGGAGGCGATGACGAAAACGGCACGACGAGGAAGAACGGTGGCGCGCGAGAACGGCGGTGGCGACAACGAGAACGGCGATGGCGATGACGAGAACGGCGGTAGCGACGACGAGGACGGGTGGGAATGATTTGGGGATTTTGGTTCGCGCGCGATCGAGAGAGAGAGAAAGAGATAAGGGGCGTAGTCGATCTGTGCCTTTTTAATTAAATCGCTATTTAGTTGCCCCTACGGATTTGTCCGTAGGTCCTTGGTTTGCGGCTCCGTTGGGGCAAACATGAAATTAAGATTTAATATTTTTACTCTTGAACGTCTTGGACCATAGGGGCAACCTTCTAGCCCTACGCCTTAATCCGTAGGGCCAAAATAAATAGGCCCCTACGGATTTCAATATCCGTAGGGGCAACCCCCTTTTGTAGTAGTGTTTATTCGATATTGAACATTCAGGATTTGTGAGACTTATATGATATGAGAGCCAATTTGGGGGCTGATTTGAGGAATTGGGATTTGGATTTGTCCTGATGGATTGTGATCCTACCGCGATGTCAGGATTCCGTGGAAATAACATTTTTCATTCCATAATCAACATTTATTGTTTAAGCACTGCTTCATGTATTAGTAGTACCTGTTAGAGTACCTTTCATGACTGTTGCATTTACATACCTTTATTTATATGCATTGCTTCATGTATTAGTTGTACCTTCTAGTGTACCTTTCATGATTATTGCATTCATATGAATTTTTTTATTGCTATTAATTGCACATGTTAGATTCACGCTGTACGTGCATACTCGCGATTACCTGCATATGTTATTTACTATTCACAAGTTGGCAACTCACCCCCGTTGTGCCACAGTGTTTGCAGGTGTTCCTCAGGATAGTCAGAGGCAGGCTATTATCACACATCTTATCATCTTTTGCTACGGATACCGCATCAGCTCACAGTGTGCAGTTTGCTTAGGTAGGTTTTGTGGTTATTCGTTGTATTGTATATTCGTTGTATCCATGTACTTTCCATCTACTATTTTCATATTGACTTAGAGACTTAGTGAGGACGATGTTGTTTATTATGTTGTGACTTGTTGTCTTTTATACAGTTTTCTTTCTATCGTCTTCTATTTCTTCGCTACGACATCGTATATTTGTTGTGGTGGTTGTTTTCCGCCTTTGGGTGTGTATTTGCTCCCGTTTGGGGATGCTTTACTTTATATTTATGTTGTACCCATTTTTAGGGCTAGCTTTTACAAAGGAGGTGCTGCCAAAATTTTAAAGGAAATAAAGTTGGACTTTTAAAGAATTTGGGTTGTGATTTCAAAGACTTTTAAACAATGTTTCTTATCTTTTCTTGTCTTTTAACTGGTTTAGATTTCTGGTTTTTGGCTTTCTTTTACTGCGTTACGCCTATAGACGTTGTGTAGTATTAGGGCCGTCACGTGCCAATTTTGGGTCATGACAAAGTTGGTATCAGAGCGCTAGGTTTTTGTAAGTCCACGTTACCTCTCCCGGTACTTACGGGCTTGCGGAAAAGATGAAAATCGATTTTTCAAGAGCTGATAACATGGACTCAAAATACAGATCTTTGTTAAACAACTAACTAACAAACCTAACAAGAGTTTTACCTACTCGGTTTGGGGGTTATACCTTTCTTGAACTCCTTCGTCTTCAACTCTTTCCGGTGTACGGATCGGCCTCACCTCATCGTCTCCTTGCGCCGAAGATGGATCCACCAGAAAGCTTCTACCTTTGTCTTCTTCTTCGAGCTTGAAGAAACTAGAACACTTGGTTTGCTAAACCTTGTGAACTAGGATGAGTAGAGAAGTGTCACGACCCGCAGGGTACGGAACGTGACTGGCACTTAAGTTTACGAAACGTCTCAAGACGTCCGTAAAATAAGTAAGCCAAAGCCCAGAAAACAAAACCAAATAAGCAAAAGAGTGAAGAGAACCCAATCAATTGAAAACAGGTTTATCAAATAAGTCATATAAGAACCTTTTTAAAAACAATACAAATTTTTCCGAAAATTTCGGCATAGTCTCCTTTGTAAATACTGGCCCCCAAAATGTGTACAACAAGAATATATATGAATCCAACAAATAAGGCATCCCCAAGCGGGAGCTAGCTCTTCGCCACAAGGCGGTCACAAATCCCACGCAATATAAAACAACATCATGGAAAATAATCATAAAGAAGCATGAGAAAAACAACATGTCGACTCAAGTGAGCTCGACCCCAAATTACAGCAAAAAAGTCCACAAATCTCACAGTCTCATCTCTAGGTCAATATACAATAATACTGGTAGATACAGTAGATAGAGTACTCTAGATACAAAGAATATACAAGGCGGTGCAAAAATAATAATAGAACCCACCTAAGTGCAAAACCTCGAGTCCAGGCAAAAGAAGCAAGTGCGCCCGCCGCTACTTTACTGACGGAGCGGACCTGAAAAAGGCTATGGCACAACGGGGGTGAGTTGCCAACTCGTGAGTAATAAATAACACCTACACAGGCTATCGTATGCATGCACACAAGCATCCTAGCATCTAAATACAGGTAAGGCAGGACATAATGGCAAGTATGTATGCAATATGAATATACTAGCAGGTATGAATGCAATGCAAATCAACTCGTGATCTGAATGTGTAAGTATAAGAAATCATGTTTTTCCCTTTAAGAATCTCTTTTGAAATACCAGCACAATACCAATAGAATCAACAAGAATCTGTGTCCAGCAACGACACCTCAAAACTATCACAAATCTCATATATCCATGTCATAGTATCTCTGACCTCAGCCATCCGGCTGACCCAGCTCAATATCAAAATCTCATCATCTCGCGGCCATGGTCGGTATCCTCTGGATATCCGCCGTGCCAAACAGTCACCGGTAGGTAATCCGTCCCCTGCCACGCTCAACGTCAATACCACATTCATCTTGCCCCGGGGTACCATACCGGGCCCACCATGTACCCGTGACGGTTCCTCCACTCCTCGACACGGATCTCGAAAACCATAACAAACTCATGGTGGACGACACTTTACATCACTAGAAAACCGCAATTACATATTTTAAAAACATAATAAGTTTAGAAATTTTGCGGCTTTCCCCCGAAATCCAGAAATATTATAAAATCTCAAGAAATCCTCATAAGTGCATATATCAATGGTGATGAATGCATATGGTATCAATAATTAAGCTACGATGTATGATTAATAGACTAGGCATGAACAAATAATATGATGAGGTACATGCACATGAATAGCAATCCTACGATTTCATTTTAAGGAATTAAAGGCAATAGCACAGGTTTAAGCATCAATTAGTAAAAGGTTTCAAATTATAGGTTATCTAGTGTGGTGGCATGGCAATTACCAGGGCGTGTGTGTAAGCATGAATAGTGCTCGTGCTGCATATAAAAGCCCTGGCAATGGTGCGGGTGTCCTATAAAAAGGGTTCGCATATGTATGTCAATATAAGGCATGGATGCAGCAAATAATCATATAAGTATTACACCCCTAATTACTAACATCACTAAGAATCTTTTAAGTTACTAAAACTATCAGGCGGCTTGCGCCATCCAACGATAGTCCCCCATAGATGTTACATCTACTTACCGAAATCCCTAGCTAGTCACGTCCGATCACCGCTTTTCTCTTTCGAGCCGCGTTTGACGTCTCCGCGACCGAACCTGGATTTTGCACCAATACAAAACATAAGGTTACATATCATGAAATGACTCAAATCCCAAATGAAAATATCAACGCTCACAAGCTAGGTACAACGTGCACAAGGTGCACGGAACACACGCGAAAATCGCAAAAACTAACTAAAATCGTCGATTGGTCGCCCGGCCAAACTAAAACCTGACCACTCAAAGAAACCGCACTCACACATCCTAAATTTCAAAGGATAAGCCAACACAATCATCAAGATATCAAAAAAAATTCATCACATAATTTTATAACAAAACTAGTAAGCACAAACATTCCAAAAATCGGCGCAACATCGCCGTTTTGGAACAAAAAGGATTACAACCTAGTATAACATGTAACCGCATAACTAGTTAACCACAATCACATTAATTATAACACATTACAATGCTTCAAATCATATTTTTCCATAAACAACCCTTTCTTGATTTTTATAACCATCAATTAAATCCAATTTCACACTTGAACAACATAATTTAACACATATCGATGTCCACTAAAGCAAAGTAATCTCTTAAATTAAGTTTGCATAAAACTAGATAACAAAATAACTTAATTAACTAATTAATGGTTTTCTAAACCCTAATTAAAAGTCAAGCCATGAACTAAAAAAAAACTAGATTAGGATTTAGCTATAATTTTAATATTAACATAACATGCAAGTCCTAATTAGCATACTTTAACTACAATTTAACCATTTGATTAGAGGTTATACCTCCAAAGTTCAAACCTAAGTTTGCTCAAGCCTCCCAAGACACCTCCTTTCTCCAAGATTTAAACCAATTTGGGCTTGAAAAGAGATAGAATAAGGTTTTGTGTTGAATTTGTGAAGAAAATTAGGGATTTCGGTGGATTTTTGGATGAAATTGAAGCAAAAAGAAGATGAAGAATTTGGGGAAAAAGAAAAAGGGGTTGCTGCTGGTTGTCTCGGCCAAGTGGGAAGGGAGTGGGGGAGAATGGTGTGGGATTGAGGAATTTTCTCCAAGTCAAAGCCCATTCCATTCACAAGTACACCATACTCTAAATTACAATATTTTAATCCTTTCTTCACTCCATTCACAATAGTTAAAGTCAAATAGAGGGGGATGGGGCTGCTCCAGTAGTGGTGGGGCCGGCCTTGGGGAGTGGGGGTGAGTGGGAGTGAATACAAAAAGGTTCTATGCAAAAAAGACCCTCCACAAGTTCATATTAGCAAGTTTTAGCTCAAAAAAAATATATTTTTGTTTTCCATCATAAAAATTTGTTAAAACTTAAAATAAAATACTAAAAATTTATGTTACAACTATATTTTAATTAACATGATTTTAAAGCTTAAATTTATCCCATTTAAATTTGTATTTATCGCTAATTTAATGTATTTTCTTACCGGCTTAAAATAATTTTAAAAATTGAAAAAAGGGAAAAATTTTTAAATGACCAAAATTTCATAAGTAACTCATTATATACTAAAAACAATCAATTACCTATCCATTTTAGGTATAATTAGTCCTAAACTGCAAAATAACACGAAAGACAGTTTTCGGAAAAATACTAAATTTTCACCGATTTTCAGGAAAACACCAAAACGACTTTTCAAGGCGTTACAATCTTCCCCCCTTAAAGAAATTCGGTCCCCGAATTTAAAAATATAGCTACGCGTACCTTCAAAGAGATGGGAATATTTCTTCCTCATCTCGCCCTCGGTCTCCCAGGTAACCTCCTCGCTGCTCGGGCTACGCCAAAGGACCTTGACGGTTGGAATAACTTTCGATCTCAACTTCTTCACCTGCCGATCCAGGATGGCCACCGGCTGCTCTACAAAGGAAAGGTCGCGCTCTAGCTGGACTGTCGGGTGCTGAATCGCATGCGAAGGGTCGTGAAGGTACTTGCGGAGCATCGAAACATGGAAGACGGGGTGAACATCGGGAAAGCTGGGTGGAAAGGCCAAACGATATGCAACAACGCCAACACGCTCGAGGATCTCGAAGGGACCTACGAATCTAGGGCTAAGCTTCCCCTTTCGCCCAAAACGCATCACGCCCTTCATCGGAGAGACCCTCAGAAAAACATGATCGCCAACTTCGAACTCTAACCTGCGACGGCGCCTGTCTGCATAAGATTTCTGCCTGCTCTGAGCCGCTCTCATCCAGTCTCGGATCAACTGTATCTTCGCTTTCGTCTCCTCAACAAGCTGCGGCCCCAGTATACTGCTCTCGCTGAGCTCTGTCCAACAGACGGGAGATCTGCATCTCCTCCCATACAATGCCTCGAAAGGTGCCATATGAATAGTATCCTGGAAGCTGTTGTTGTAGGAGAACTCCACTAGAGGTAAATGACGATCCCAGCTACCGCCGAAGTCTAAAACGCACGCTCTGAGCATGTCCTCGAGAGTATGAATGGTCCGCTCTGACTGTCCGTCGGTCTGCGGATGAAACGCTGTGCTGAAGCTCAAACGAGTGCCCAAAGCCTCCTGAAGTCTCTGCCAAAGTCGGCTGGTGAACTGGGTGCCTCGATCTGACACGATACAAGTCGGTACGCCATGTAGTCGCACGATCTCGTCAATGTAGAGCTGAGCATACTGTGCGAAGCTGAAAGTGGTCTTCACTGGCAGGAAGTGAGCCGCCTTCGTCAATCGATCTACGATCACCCAGATGGAGTCGTACCCTCGACTGGTCCTGGGTAGACCCACAACGAAGTCCATCGAAATATGCTCCCATTTCAACTCTAGAATGGGTAATGGCTGTAGCTCTCCTGCGGGCCTCTGGTGCTCGGCCTTGACTTGCTGGCAAGTTAGGCATCTCGATACGAACTCCGCAATGTCCCTTTTCATCCCGTCCCACAGTAGGTGTCTCTCATATCATGATACATCTTGGTGGAACCGGGGTGGACACTATACACTGATCGGTGTGCCTCCTCAAGAATGTCGCGTCGTAATCCATCAGCATCTGGTACGCACAGTCTAGATCCATAGCGTAAAATCCTCTGATCGTCAATCACGAACTCGGAAAATCTGCCATGTCCCATCTGTGCCATGATCTCTGAGCAACGGTCGTCTCTGCGCTGTGCCTCATATATACGGTCAAGCAACTGTGGGCGTGCACGAACATACGCGAGCTGTCCCCCTGTCTGAGTGAACTCGAACTCAACTCGGCTGTCGCATAACATCTGCCAATCTGCTGACGACTGCCTCTGCACTGCGCGTAAAAAGGATAGACTACCCCCGGGCCTCCTACTCAACGCATCTGCCACTACATTCGCCTTGCCTGGGTGATATAAGATCTCGCAGTCGTAGTCTTTCACCAACTCCATCCAACGACGCTGTCTGAGATTCAGGTCTCGCTGCTGAAATATGTACTTTAAGCTTTTGTGATCGGTGAATATCTGACATGACTCGCCGTATAGGTAATGTCGCCAAATCTTCAATGCAAAGACCACTGCAGCCATCTCCAAATCATGAGTGGGGTAGTTCTGTTCATGCTTTTTCAATTGCCGAGAAGCATATGCGATCACCCGGCCATGCTGCATCAATACGCACCCTAGCCCCACTCGTGAAGCATCACCGTTGTTACGACCCGAAAGAGCACGTGACTGGCCCTTGAACCATATGAAGCCTATAGGACTCCATCTGATCCAAGTAAGCCAAAAGCCCAGAAATCTAAAACCATTTTAAGAATAAGTAAAGGAACTGGTTTAAAGAGTGAAGAAAGCATGTTTGAAATCAAGGTTTTTAAATAACTAAGCCGAATGTGCATTTAAAAACAGTACAATCTTTTCCAGAAATTTCGGCAGAGTTTCTTTTGTAAAAAAATGGCCCCGAATGGGGTAAAACAAGAGTAACGATATATATGCAATGATAAAGGCATCCCCAAGCGGGAGCTAGCTCTTCGTCAATCGACGGTCACAACCACGCAATGATATGATAATATACAACGCCAAGTGGCGAGGATCAAATCCAAAGAAAGCTCAAAAGCAACAAGAAAACCGCAATACTACTAAGCGCGACTCTAGGTCGAATAATACAACACTGTCTCTAAGTCTGAAAGAATATACAAGTTTTGGTTGATGGACAATTTCTAGATACAATGAAATAAATAAATACAATGGTGATTCTTGATGCGAAAGAATCCACCTACCGAAAGCAAGTCACCCGCAAGAAAGAAGTGTGCCAGAAATGCCGCAATAGAACCTGTACGGCAGAACCTGCAAGAACTGTGGCACAACGGGGGTGAGTTGCCAACTCGTGAATAGAAATATCTACAAGCAGAAACCGAATGCAAGACATAAACCTAAGTCAACGATCAGTAATATAATCCACAAAAGTATATCTGAGTGTAATAAGGTGGCAAGGTAACATCTAATCATGTATGTAGTGCCAGATACTCAGGTGATAACATGTCAACAGTATAAGGTATGTCTGCATGAAGTAAATATGATGAAGTATCAATGATATCAATACACATATATTAGCGTCCCATACCACTAATATTGGTGTAAGGGTATATATAACAGCGCCCTCATACCCTATTATATATACAATGAAGTATGATCAGTGTAAATCCATGTCTGTCTATATATGAGGAACCCGTCCACCCGTCACCCACTGACAATAAGCATCATGTATGCAATGCATATACAATAAATAGGGGGTAGGGGAATATAATATACCATCTACCATAAAGGTCCCGAGCACATAGGCTCCTCTCCAATCGAGCTCATAGGCTCCGAGCACATAGGCTCCCATCACATCGAGCTCATAGGCTCCGAGCACATAGGCTCCTCTCACATCGAGCTCATAGGCTCCGAGCACATAGGCTCCCATCACATCGAGCTCATAGGCTCCGAGCACATAGGCTCCCATCACATCGAGCTCATAGGCTCCGAGCACATAGGCTCCTCTCACATCGAGCTCATAGGCTCCGAGCACATAGGCTCCCATCACATCGAGCTCATAGGCTCCGAGCACATAGGCTCCCATCACATCGAGCTCATAGGCTCCGAGCACATAGGCTCCTCTCCAGAGATCATCATGATAAAATATTAAGTATGCGTATATATATATATATATATATCAGCGTCCCATACCACTAATATATATATAATCCAGGAGTAAAATAATCCAGAATCATCATATGCAATCATATCACAGTGCGAAATCCATAAATTATAATACATGCTATATGAACACTAATATGAGCATGGAATTTGTAAAGGCATACACACCAGGAATATGAAGCAATAACATATAAGCATGCAATACAATGCGAGCTGTAGAATGAATAGTAAATGAACAGTAACGCGGCTTGCCATAGAAATAAGTACGACTCGGGTCTAGTTTAACATCTACTAAGCAAACTACAGATCTAAGTATCAAGTCAATCAGGAGGGG
The DNA here is from genome assembly GCA_030015575.1 of Agapanthus africanus. Lineage (NCBI taxonomy): Eukaryota > Viridiplantae > Streptophyta > Magnoliopsida > Asparagales > Amaryllidaceae > Agapanthus > Agapanthus africanus. The sequence goes on from JASDDO010000012.1 coordinate 244,013,897, forward strand.
TAGGTGTGGAAACCACCTAAATCTGAGTCAATGTATATATATATAGATATATAGTCGGTGATCTCGCCTCAATGTCATATCGTAAGATATCCTCAAGTATGAGTGCGGATCTATCATCAATATCGGCTCGTACGGTAAATCATCGTACGGCATCCCCAAAAGCTGGGTACAGGTCAATATCTCACTATCTCGTCACAAAACAGGTATCACTATCATCAGATCAAATAGCCTGGAGTACTACTCTATGTCTAGTACAAATCGATACCATCAATGAAGTATGCATGCGGGGGTAAACACATATCCCAAGCCCGCAAGAAATCACAAGTCATATCCCACATATGAATCGTATCAAATCACCGATCCCAGGGCACCAAGCCCACATCATCGACTCATCTCCAAAGTCATCACATATCATCAAACACCGTGCAAGTACGAGTAATAAGCAAGGGTGTGAGTGTGTAGGTGTAATTCTATCCTAGGGTTCGCGACTACGAGCTATACTAGTCACTTCTAACCCTACGCTATCCAAAATACACCTAACTATTAAAATAAACTACAAGTAATCTATCTACGGACTGCGGGGGTGCTATACGCCATCCACCCGACTTCCCCCTGTAGATATAATCTACTCACCTTGCATCATCATTTGCGGACGTCATCACGCAATTGCTTGTCGTCCCGAAGTCTTCATGGGTACCTACACATCAAATATCGTATATGCGCATTAAAACCAAATCCAACTAAAACGGCGCATGAAATCCAAAACGATACGATAAGGGGGCCTATAGGTGAGAACCTATGGCACGCCTTCAAAACCATCAATAAATCCTCTATATCGTCGTATAAACGACAAATAGTCGAGGCAAAACACATTCCACCATTTCAGAATCAAAAATACGGAATACGGAAATACGAATCCAAAACAGCAACTTAGGATATATGCCCCAGATTTCACCCTAGATAGAATCTGTCAAAACTAGAAGTACCCTGGGTCAACACTAGAGGAAATGGGGCTGTGCACAGAAAACGAGGAAATTCCTCACTGGTCTGGCCGCAATTTGCGGCCAGAATGGAGATTTTGGCGGCCTCAAGGTGGAGTGGGGAGCTAGGGTTTTGGGTGTTGCCTCTATGGTGCCTGCACATCTCAATTTCCACTCAATATTATTTTAGGGTTCTCGGGGTGTTAGCAGATTCTAAATAACAGTGGCAGATTCCAGTTTTTCCCCGATATTGGTTTCTAAAATCCGTATTCTGGTTTTTTGCTTCAGGTTTTGGGTTCCAATTCATACACTAAGGTGTTGGTAAAACCCTAACTGAGCTTAATTTCCCAATACATCCTAAGTTCCCTCAAACCCTAACTTGATTATTCTCAATTCCATAATATCACACAATATCGATTAAATCTTAACATGGGTTTATAGGAAAGGCTATAATTAAGCTAATGGTTCAGTAATTACCTCCATTAGCAACTCAAGAAAATTCTTGAGTTGCCCCTAGTGGCCAAAATCCTTGCTTCTTTAGCTCCATGTGTAGATCTAGGGATTTTGCACATTTTTAATGAAATGAGTGTGAGGTTTTGGGGTTGTTTTAGAGATGAAGAAAGGGGTTGAAGGTGGAGGAAGAATGAGGCTAGGTCAGCAGCAGCAACAAGGAGGAAGAGGGGGAGAATGATGAGGAATGAAGGGGTATGGCCAAGGGTATGTAGTCAAAGTCCACATCTCTCTCTCACCTACCCTCAATTTCTTTTCTTTTCTTTTTCCCTTTTTCTTTTAAACCCTAAACCTTCTCACAAGAATAGTGATCCCAAATGATAAATCATGGCAAGAAAAATACACAAGTGTAGGAAAAAGTGATATGTGCAAGTTTTTCACAAAATTGCCGAAAAACCCGATTAGCGATTTTAATTGCGATTAGCACTAAATTAGTGTCAAACTAATCACAAAAACTTAAAAATGTCATAATTCACTAATTTACCCTATTTTAGAATTTTCCATAATTTTTCAAAATTTTTTTCTAACATTTTTCCTATTTATTTGCATTTAATTATAGATTTAATATTAAAATAATCAATAAAATAATATTAAATCATAAAAATTCCCAAAATTAATATTTTATATTTTTGAAAATGTTACAATCTACCCCCCTTAAAGAAATTCGGTCCCCGAATTTAAATTTAAACCCCCACTACTAAAACAATTTCAGTAATAATCCATTTGTCGGGGCTCCGAAAAATCAACACATAGAGAATATCATAGAAATGTACTGCCCTACTAGAAATCAATCCCCAAAAAGCATATATAAGAATATCCTATGCGTCTGGTGCGCAAGGAATCAAAATCCATAAATGTGTCAAACAGAGGTACAAAACAACATCTAGGTGCAACTGGTGTGCACGAAACATCTGTCGTAGGCAACGTGTTTGCCTGACAGAAAAATAAATCAGGTGCATGTGACATGCACGAAGAATCCCGATTTAGTGCATCTGGCGTGCACCAAAATCGTATATCAAAACACTAAGGGTGCATGAAAACTACGCTGGAAGTGCAAATCAAATCACTGCATACGGTAGGCATAAAATCTCAATCAATATCTCAAATGTAATAACTCAGCGCAAAATATATAAATATCCAGTGGGTGCATGAAACCAATATCATGAAACTCAGTCATCAGAACTAAATCACGCAAATAGTACGCCCAAAATACCGAAATCCAAAATGACGGATACGTGATAATCGAATCACAAAATCAAAAATCATAAATACCGTCCTCGGTAGTTCCTCCTTCACGGTCGAGAAGGAGTCGGTACAATCCACTGCTAGCAGCGCAGGATATCCACGTGCCTCCTCCTCACGGTCTGGCGTCCTCTGACTCTCTGGGTCCTTATTTTCTCTGTGGGTTACCAATCTCACAGTCAATCGGCTCATCGGCCCTGTCAGATGCGCTAACGGGGACGATTCCGTTCTGGCACTTCTCTGGTCGCCTCTCGGTCAAACCTCACGACCACTCGTAAGGCAGCATATCACTGACGTCGGCCTCTGGCTCTCTGAAAGCACGTCACACATCTGATCCTGGGTCCAAACATCATTGCAGCAATGTCCTGGAAGGAATCCTGCTCAAGGTCTCTTCCGATCATGCCTATGCCGATCTGTACGGAGGCTGGCTCTCCTGCACAACCTCTTCTCGCTCAAAAGACACCTGTGTCCTCAGCACAATATTTCTCAGAAACTGGCCACATCCCAACGTCTCTGTAAGCATATCAGGTCTCTAGTCTCGACGAAAAGCAATGACAGCTCGTCAGTGTCTCACACGAACCTCCTGTTCCAACTGTCTCTATCATCTTCCACTACGACGTCACGCCAAGCTACGATGCACTGCACTGTCCTCGGCCATGGCCAATCTGAAGTCTCTCACACGGACCCGAAACCGCGTACTCTGTAGCTTCATCATTCTGTAGCAGATGTTAGGCCGAACTGGTCCTCGGGAGCACGTCCCAACCATCGGAGGAATACTCATCTCTCGTCCGTCCTTGATCAATTCGCAACGCATCTGGGTAAGTTCCTCTATCCGAACTTGGTCGACTACCTCGTCGACAATGCCAAACTCTGGCCTGCTGGTTGCGCGCAATACGACCACTCCTGGTCTAGGTCTTCTCGTATCGTACTCCAGAAAGGTCCTGTCAGGTTCCTTTCTCAAATCTCAATCCTGCCGAAATGCCCGGAAGTCATCATCCAATGCTGAAGCTAAAGCTTATTCCGGAACGGCTGCATACTTATCGCGCTTCTTTCTGGAAGATATATCCATATACCACACCTCGGGGTGCATAACACATCTCTAATGTCAGCGGAGTGGGACGTCATTTCGTCAAAATCTCGTACGAACTCTTTTCTTCACTCTGCGTCAATGTCAACTGATTCGGACTCGTCTCATCGTGGCTACACGAACTGCGCTCCGACGGCTACGCTCGCATCTGGAGTCTCCCAAGCAGTGTCCCATCACGATATCCGAAAGATGTCGAACCATCCGATCGACTCGTCAGATCCTCATAATCCCCCAAGAGCTCATATCTCGGGCACAGTTTAATAGTATCGAGTACATGCCACAGCGTCGGTGGTCCAGCCGTAGAAGGGCAAACCCAAGCCTCACTAATGGCGCCGTGGAACCGCCGTAAACCCTAAGGTTCAAAGGCTGTCACACGGTCATTAAGTCGAGTTAGGGTTTCATTCTTCTAGAGGGTCCATAGAATCACATGCATGTCTTTCCGTATACTTTAAACTTGGAAAATAGGCTCCTGACATTCGATCGTCTCTATCGACTCTCACGAACCTGCGTGAAGTCGTCTCTATCTGGAATTAATCCACCTGATGACTCGCATCGGATAAGCGAACTCACCACACGTCCTAGTCATTCATCCTCGGTGACTAGCGAATCGCTATCATCTCTCTAAGAACATGCTCATGCTGCAGTAGCTCCAACCATCTGGGCGATATCTCATCATTTGCAGCAACAACTGGCTCATACGCCTGCACGCCGAACAGCGCCTAGATCCACCAGGAAAGGCAATACATAAGCGGTCATCTCTGAATCGGTCTGCTCTAGATCCGAGTAAGACTCTCCACACTGGAAATCTTCAACTCAACTGGGCCCGCTCTGGCGCAAAATCGGACGAATCACCTTCGTCTCTCAAATCGGGTAGACTAGCTATCATCTGCCTCATATCTGCCTGAAAGTTCCGGCAATCTCAGCTCGTAAGCTCCGAAAGCAACATCCTGTCAATCTCAGCAACAGCTGGTCCATCTGTCTGCACGATAGGCGACATCACAATCTCTGAGGTATGTTGTACATCAACAGTCTTCTCTCAACTGGCAGCTCTAACAATGTCCCGATCATCCGGTGCAAGACCAAGCACTCGCCTCCACTAGAGGTCACAATCACCAATACTAACTCGAGACGTTCCCATGTCACCAGAAAACACAATGGTCGGCCCTCGTACCAAACGAGCTCACACCGGCCGTAACCCTAGCAGCAGCCCAACTGCGCTCAACCATGGTGACAGTAATCTCAATCGAGTATCAAGAAGAGTACACCAGTGGCAAGAAGGGAAACAACAGATCCAAAGTGGATACATGATCATAGGAAGGAACAGTATCAATGAAGGTATGATCATGAAACTAATAGAATCGGGAATCTCAAATGGACGAATAATCCTGGATATGAAGAGAATCACTGATCTCACAAATATGTACATCCTAAGGTTCCTTAAGCGGAGTGGCGTGTCGTAAGTATGCCGCGGAACATACCAACGGTACGTCACTCTACTTTAGTCACCTAATCCATCAACCAAGGGTCATCCTAAAACGACGAAAGTTCGGGTTTACACCCCCTCGACCAAGTCTAAGTTCCGTAAGGTCAAGCCTAAGTTCCGTATATAAACAACTCCCTAGGCTCCACATAGTCAAACTTAGACTCGAACCAAGGTCAACATAGCGCTTTGATACCAACTTTTGTCACGACCCGAAAGAGCACGTGACTGGCCCTTGAACCATATGAAGCCTATAGGACTCCATCTGATCCAAGTAAGCCAAAAGCCCAGAAATCAAAAACCATTTTAAGAATAAGTAAAGGAACTGGTTTAAAGAGTGAAGAAAGCATGTTTGAAATCAAGGTTTTTAAATAACTAAGCCGAATGTGCATTTTAAAAACAGTACAATCTTTTCCAGAAATTTCGGCAGAGTTTCTTTTGTAAAAAAATGGCCCCGAATGGGGTAAAACAAGAGTAACGATATATATGCAATGATAAAGGCATCCCCAAGCGGGAGCTAGCTCTTCGTCAATCGACGGTCACAACCACGCAATGATATGATAATATACAACGCCAAGTGGCGAGGATCAAATCCAAAGAAAGCTCAAAAGCAACAAGAAAACCGCAATACTACTAAGCGCGACTCTAGGTCGAATAATACAACACTGTCTCTAAGTCTGAAAGAATATACAAGTTTTGGTTGATTGAAAATTTCTAGATACAATGAAATAAATAAATACAATGGTGATTCTTGATGCGAAAGAATCCACCTACCGAAAGCAAGTCACCCACAAGAAAGAAGTGTGCCAGAAATGCCGCAATAGAACCTGTACGGCAGAACCTGCAAGAACTGTGGCACAACGGGGGTGAGTTGCCAACTCGTGAATAGAAATATCTACAAGCAGAAACCGAATGCAAGACATAAACCTAAGTCAACGATCAGTAATATAATCCACAAAAGTATATCTGAGTGTAATAAGGTGGCAAGGTAACATCTAATCATGTATGTAGTGCCAGATACTCAGGTGATAACATGTCAACAGTATAAGGTATGTCTGCATGAAGTAAATATGATGAAGTATCAATGATATCAATACACATATATTAGCGTCCCATACCACTAATATTGGTGTAAGGGTATATATAACAGCGCCCTCATGCCCTGTTATATATACAATGAAGTATGATCAGTGTAAATCCATGTCTGTATATATATGAGGAACCCGTCCACCCGTCACCCACTGACAATAAGCATCATGTATGCAATGCATATACAATAAATAGGGGGTAGGGGAATATAATATACCATCTACCATAAAGGTCCCGAGCACATAGGCTCCTCTCCAATCGAGCTCATAGGCTCCGAGCACATAGGCTCCCATCACATCGAGCTCATAGGCTCCGAGCACATAGGCTCCCATCACATCGAGCTCATAGGCTTCGAGCACATAGGCTCCTCTCACATCGAGCTCATAGGCTCCGAGCACATAGGCTCCCATCACATCGAGCTCATAGGCTCCGAGCACATAGGCTCCGAGCACATAGGCTCCCATCACATCGAGCTCATAGGCTCCGAGCACATAGGCTCCTCTCACATCGAGCTCATAGGCTCCGAGCACATAGGCTCCCATCACATCGAGCTCATAGGCTCCGAGCACATAGGCTCCCATCACATCGAGCTCATAGGCTCCGAGCACATAGGCTCCTCTCCAGAGATCATCATGATAAAATATTAAGTATGCGTATATATATATATATATATATATATATCAGCGTCCCATACCACTAATATATATATAATCCAGGAGTAAAATAATCCAGAATCATCATATGCAATCATATCACAGTGCGAAATACATAAATTATAATACATGCTATATGAACACTAATATGAGCATGGAATTTGTAAAGGCATACACACCAGGAATATGAAGCAATAACATATAAGCATGCAATACAATGCGAGCTGTAGAATGAATAGTAAATGAACAGTAACGCGGCTTGCCATAGAAATAAGTACGACTCGGGTCTAGTTTAACATCTACTAAGCAAACTACAGATCTAAGTATCAAGTCAATCAGGAGGGGTAGGTGTGGAAACCACCTAAATCTGAGTCAATGTATATATATATAGATATATAGTCGGTGATCTCGCCTCAATGTCATATCGTAAGATATCCTCAAGTATGAGTGCGGATCTATCATCAATATCGGCTCGTACGGTAAATCATCGTACGGCATCCCCAAAAGCTGGGTACAGGTCAATATCTCACTATCTCGTCACAAAACAGGTATCACTATCATCAGATCAAATAGCCTGGAGTACTACTCTATGTCTAGTACAAATCGATACCATCAATGAAGTATGCATGCGGGGGTAAACACATATCCCAAGCCCGCAAGAAATCACAAGTCATATCCCACATATGAATCGTATCAAATCACCGATCCCAGGGCACCAAGCCCACATCATCGACTCATCTCCAAAGTCATCACATATCATCAAACACCGTGCAAGTACGAGAAATAAGCAAGGGTGTGAGTGTGTAGGTGTAATTCTATCCTAGGGTTCGCGACTACGAGCTATACTAGTCACTTCTAACCCTACGCTATCCAAAATACACCTAACTATTAAAATAAACTACAAGTAATCTATCTACGGACTGCGGGGGTGCTATACGCCATCCACCCGACTTCCCCCTGTAGATATAATCTACTCACCTTGCATCATCATTTGCGGACGTCATCACGCAATTGCTTGTCGTCCCGAAGTCTTCATGGGTACCTACACATCAAATATCGTATATGCGCATTAAAACCAAATCCAACTAAAACGGCGCATGAAATCCAAAACGATACGATAAGGGGGCCTATAGGTGAGAACCTATGGCACGCCTTCAAAACCATCAATAAATCCTCTATATCGTCGTATAAACGACAAATAGTCGAGGCAAAACACATTCCACCATTTCAGAATCAAAAATACGGAATACGGAAATACGAATCCAAAACAGCAACTTAGGATATATGCCCCAGATTTCACCCTAGATAGAATCTGTCAAAACTAGAAGTACCCTGGGTCAACACTAGAGGAACTGGGGCTGTGCACAGAAAACGAGGAAATTCCTCACTGGTCTGGCCGCAATTTGCGGCCAGAATGGAGATTTTGGCGGCCTCAAGGTGGAGTGGGGAGCTAGGGTTTTGGGTGTTGCCTCTATGGTGCCTGCACATCTCAATTTCCACTCAATATTATTTTAGGGTTCTCGGGGTGTTAGCAGATTCTAAATAACAGTGGCAGATTCCAGTTTTTCCCCGATATTGGTTTCTAAAATCCGTATTCTGGTTTTTGCTTCAGGTTTTGGGTTCCAATTCAAACACTAAGGTGTTGGTAAAACCCTAACTGAGCTTAATTTCCCAACACATCCTAAGTTCCCTCAAACCCTAACTTGATTATTCTCAATTCCATAATATCACACAATATCGATTAAATCTTAACATGGGTTTATAGGAAAGGCTATAATTAAGCTAATGGTTCAGTAATTACCTCCATTAGCAACTCAAGAAAATTCTTGAGTTGCCCCTAGTGGCCAAAATCCTTGCTTCTTTAGCTCCATGTGTAGATCTAGGGATTTTGCACATTTTTAATGAAATGAGTGTGAGGTTTTGGGGTTGTTTTAGAGATGAAGAAAGGGGTTGAAGGTGGAGGAAGAATGAGGCTAGGGCAGCAGCAGCAACAAGGAGGAAGAGGGGGAGAATGATGAGGAATGAAGGGGTATGGCCAAGGGTATGTAGTCAAAGTCCACCTCTCTCTCTCACCTACCCTCAATTTCTTTTCTTTTCTTTTTCCCTTTTTCTTTTAAACCCTAAACCTTCTCACAAGAATAGTGATCCCAAATGATAAATCATGGCAAGAAAAATACACAAGTGTAGGAAAAAGTGATATGTGCAAGTTTTGCACAAAATTGCCGAAAAACCCGATTAGCGATTTTAATTGCGATTAGCACTAAATTAGTGTCAAACTAATCACAAAAACTTAAAAATGTCATAATTCACTAATTTACCCTATTTTAGAATTTTCCATAATTTTTCAAAATTTTTTTCTAACATTTTTCCTATTTATTTTCATTTAATTATAGATTTAATATTAAAATAATCAATAAAATAATATTAAATCATAAAAATTCCCAAAATTAATATTTTATATTTTTGAAAATGTTACAACCGTAGACCACAAATCCACCTGATCCCGAAGGCAAAGATAATACCGGCGCCGTAGTCAAACAAGTCCGTAGCTGCTGAAAACTGCGCTCGCACTCCTCTGTCCAAACGAAAGGAACTGCCTTCCGGGTTAACCGGTCAAAGGTGCAGCTACACGGGAGAAGTCCTGAACAAAACGCCTGTAGTAGCCCGCCAGGCCTAGAAAACTACGGATCTCAGTAACCGATGTAGGTCGGGGCCACTACTGAACAGCCTCAATCTTCTTCGGGTCTACACATATACCGTCTCTCGTAACCACGTGACCCAAGAATCCGACGCTGTCCAGCCAGAATACACACTTGGAGAACTTCGCGAACAGCTGGTGCTCCCTCAGAGTCTGTAATGTAATCTGCAAGTGTTGCTCGTGCTCCTCTCTGCTCCGGGAGTACACCAAGATATCGTCGATAAACACGATGATGAACAAGTCAAGATACGACCTGAATGTACGGTTCATCAAATCCATGAATGCTGCTGGGGCGTTGGTGAGTCCGAACGACATCACCAAAAACTCATAGTGGCCATAGCGCGTGCCAAAAGCTGTCCTCGGTATATCCTCCTATCGAACCCGCAGCTGATGGTATCCTGATCGCAAGTCGATCCTCGAAAAATATCCCGCACCCTGAAGCTGGTCGAACAAATCATCAATGCGTGGCAACGGATATCTGTTCCGAACGGTAACTTTGTTCAGCTGGCGGTAGTCGATACATAAGCGCAAACTTCCATCCTTCTTCTTGACAAACTGGACCGGAGCACCCCATGGAGAAACACTAGGTCGAATAAGCCCCTTCTCTAACAAATCCTGCAACTGATCCTTCAGCTCTCGAAGCTCTGCCGGGGCCATCCGATAAGGCGGTATAGAAATAGGCCCCGAGCCGGGAATCAAATCGATGCAGAACTCAACATCGCGCTCAGGCGGTAGCCCAGGTAGCTCATCAGGGAAAACATCAGGGAACTCACAAACAACCGGGACCCGGTCCAACGGAACCTCTGCAGCTCGAGTATCACAAATATACGCTAAGAATCCCTGACATACCTTCCGCAAGAGCTGACCAGCGCGAAGAGACGAAATCAAGCTGGGAAGGGTGACGCTGCGGTCTTCCTGAATAACAAGGACTGGCTCTCCCGGAAAGATAAATCTGACTGCCTTCTCACGGCAGTCCACCGAAGCATAACAAGTGGCCAGCCAATCCATACCCAGAAGCACATTAAAGTCCAACATATCGAGGAGAATCAAATCAACCGATGAATCCCTCTCCCCGATACGAACGGAACAGAAACGAAATACAAAACGAGCGACAAACGACTCGCCAACCGGAGTAACAACAACAAGCGGATGATCTAACGACGATGACTCACGGCCCAACATCGGTGCAAAGTGTGTAGAGACGTACGAATGTGTGGAACCTGGGTTAAATAATACCCGTGCGTCTAAAGAGTAAACTGGCAAGGTACCTGTCACAACGGTATTGGATGCCTGCGCATCCTGCGGTGTCAAGGAAAATACTCGGGCCTGTCCTCCACCGATAGCGGGCTGACCTCGACCTCGGCCGCTGCCTCCTCGTCCTCTCAGAACAGGACCGCCGCGTCCACGGCCTCTGGGTGCACCTAACTGGCGTGGAGCATCGCCTGTGGTAGGAAGTAGGGCTCTCTGAGGAGGGGGTGGTGATGGTGGTAGGGTCACATGCGGAACGGTCGCCGCTCCCTGTCGTCTCGCCGGACAGTCTCTGACAAGATGGTGCGAACTCCCACACCCAAAACACCCTGGCGACGGCTGCTGTCCCTGGGGATATGAATCATATAACTGTCCCCGTCCGAATCCTCTGCCAGGCCTATCTCTCGGAAAGAATCTGGCGCGCTGCCTCTGAGACGGTACATCGGTGCGAATCCTCTTCGGCCCAGAAACGGCCGAAGTCTGTGATATGCGTGCCTCCATCCGCAATGACGTATCCATAGCAGCTGAATAAGTGTCGTAGTGCTGGACGCCAATGGCAAGATATAGCTGGGCATCAAGTCCCTGTACGAACCTCTTCACCATCTTCTCTTCGGTATCCACCAAATACTGAGCATATCGGGATAACTGTGTAAACTGGATGTCATACTCAGACACCGTCATCCCAGGTGTCTTGACTAAGGCCTCAAAGCTACGAGCTCTGGCGTCACGAACGCTCTCTGGGAGGAAACGAGCTAGAAAGACCGCTGTAAACTCGGTCCACGTCATAGGCGGTAGACCTGCAGCTCGACCTCTCAAGACTGACTCCAACCATGTCTGCGCGAGACCCTCTAGTCGGAAACTCGCAAGCTCTACCCATCGATCATCCGAACATCTCATCGAACGGCAGATCCTGGCTAAACTGTCAAGGAACGTCTGTGGGTCCTCCGCTGCCTCGGTGCCGGTGAATACTGGAGGTCTCAGCCTCATGAAATCCTGTAGTGAAACCGGGATGGTCACAGCGGTAGTAGTAGGAGCAGATATCATAGTAGTCTGGGATGTAGTAGGTGCGTCATCCGGCCTCGGTGTACGACTGGCTGCAACTAGGGATCCTACCATCTGACGTAGCTCCTGCATACCCCCCATTATCTGTCGCAACTCCTCCATACCAGTCTCGAGCCTATCCATACGGCCTGGGGAAGGTGGATCGGTCTGTCCCTGCGGCGTAGACATACCACCCTGCTCAGTCCTAGTCTTGGACGAGCCAGCTCGAATCTCGTCTCGGGCGGCAGCCCTCTATGCCCTCGTAGCCTTCGGCGGCATAGTTGCTGTTACAGGAAAACGGATAATAAGAACAGTGCAATAGGATCATAGGATACACGGAATCGAAGAAGGAATTTTCAAGCAAGTATATCCTAAAGTCACTTAGGCAGAGTAGCGTATCGTAAGTATGCCGCGGACATACGCACGCTACGTTACCCTGCTTAAGTCACTTACTCCATCTACCAAGGGTCATCCTACACTCAAAAAGGTAAAACCTATCGCTCTGATACCAACTTAGTCACGACCCACAGGGTACGGAACGTGACTGGCACTTAAGTTTACGAAACGTCTCAAGACGCCCGTAAAATAAGTAAGCCAAAGCCCAGAAAACAAAACCAAATAAGCAAAAGAGTGAAGAGAACCCAATCAATTGAAAACGAGTTTATCAAATAAGTCATATAAGAACCTTTTTAAAAACAATACAAATTTTTCCGAAAATTTCGGCAGAGTCTCCTTTGTAAATACTGGCCCCCAAAATGGGTACAACAAGAATATATATGAATCCAACAAATAAGGCATCCCCAAGTGGGAGCTAGCTCTTCGCCACAAGGCGGTCACAAATCCCACGCAATATAAAACAATATCTTGCAAAATAATCATAAAGAAGCATGAGAAAAACAGCATGTCGACTCAAGTGAGCTCAACCCCAAATTACAGCAAAAAAGTCCACAAATCTCACAGTCTCATCTCTAGGTCAATATACAACATTACTGGTAGATACAGTAGATGGAGTACTCTAGATACAAAGAATATACAAGGTGGTGCAAAAATAATAATATAACCCACCTAAGAGCAAAACCTCGAGTCCAGGCAAAAGAAGCAAGTGCGCCCGCCGCTACTGTACTGACGGAGCGGACCTGAAAAAGGCTATGGCACAATGGGGGTGAGTTGCCAACTCGTGAGTAATAAATAACACCTACACAGGCTATCGTATGCATGCACACAAGCATCCTAGCATCTAAATACAGGTAAGGCAGGACATAATGGCAAGTATGTATGCAATATGAATATACTAGCAGGTATGATTGCAATGCAAATCAACTGGTGATCTGAATGTGTAAGTATAAGAAATCATGTTTTTCCCTTTAAGAATCTCTTTTGAAATACCAACACAATACCAATAGAATCAACAAGAATCTGTGTCCAGCAACGACACCTCAAAACTATCACAAATCTCATATATCCATGTCATAGTATCTCTGACCTCAGCCATCCGGCTGACCCAGCTCAATATCAAAATCTCATCATCTCGCGGCCACGGTCGGTATCCTCTGGATATCCGCCGTGCCAAACAGTCCCCGGTAGGTAATCCGTCCCCTGCCAGGCTCAACGTCAACACCACATTCATCTTGCCCCGGGGTACCATACCGGACCAACCATGTACCCGTGACGGTTCCTCCACTCCTCGACACGGATCTCGAAAACCACAACAAACTCATGGTGGACGACACTTTACATCACTAGAAAACCGCAATTACATATTTTAAAAACATAATAAGTTTAGAAATTTTGCGGCTTTCCCCCGAAATCCAGAAATATCATAAAATCCCAAGAAATCCTCATAAGTGCATATATCAATGGTGATGAATGCATATGGTATCAATAATTAAGCTACGATGTATGATTAATAGACTAGGCATGAACAAATAATATGATGAGGTACATGCACATGAATAGCAATCCTACGATTTCATTTTAAGGAATTAAAGGCAATAGCACAGGTTTAAGCATCAATTAGTAAATGGTTTCAAATTAAAGGTTATCTAGTGTGGTGGCATGGCAATTACCAGGGCGTGTGTGTAAGCATGAATAGTGCTCGTGCTGCATATAAAAACCCTGGCAATGGTGCGGGTGTCCTATAAAAAGGGTTCGCATATGTATGTCAATATAAGGCATGGATGCAGCAAATAATCATATAAGTATTACACCCCTAATTACTAACATCTCTAAGAATCTTTTAAGTTACTAAAACTATCGGGCGGCTTGCGCCATCCAACGATAGTCCCCCGTAGATGTTACATCTACTCACCGGAATCCCTAGCTAGTCATGTCCGATCACCGCTTTCCTCTTTCGAGCCGCGTCTGACGTCTCCGCGACCGAACCTGGATTTTGCACCAATACAAAACATAAGGTTACATATCATGAAATGACTCAAATCCCAAATGAAAATATCAACGCTCACAGGCTAGGTACAACGTGCACAAGGTGCACGGAACACACGCGAAAATCGCAAAAACTAATTAAAATCGTCGATTGGTCGCCCGGCCAAACTAAAACCTGACCACTCAAAGAAACCGCACTCACACATCCTAAATGTCATAGGATAAGCCAACACAATCATCAAGATATCAAAAATAATTCATCACATAATTTTATAACAAAACTAGTAAGCACAAACATTCCAAAAATCGGCGCAACATCGCCGTTTTGCGACAAAAAGGATTACAACCTAGTATAACATGTTGTAGGGTTCCTAGGCACTCTTGTGAAGGTTCTTAAGGCATCAAACATGCCCGGATTAAATTTTAGACGTGCCGAACAACCCAAAGCCGGGATCTTTGCTAGATTATTAGGTTTAAACATGCAATAAGATAACTTTTATCTAAGTGTGAGGGATTACAACCTTTGTAGTCCGCTCCTTCACTTCACAAGCTCCGAGTAGAAGTCCCTTTGCCGCGATCCACGATCTCCCGGACTCATGAGAGGCTCCACGACTCGAACGATCCATTCTAGCTTGTCGTATTCCAAATCTCCGATGATCTACGTCGAGGTTTCGAAGAACTCAAGCTATCTCACTCTAAAGAGAAGAACACCCTAATCCCAAGGGCTAGATGAGATGAGGATGAGAGAGTAGTGATTTTGCTTTCTTTCTATATCATTTTCTCATATTTTATCATCACTTAAGAAAATCAAGAGAGCTTCTTCAAGAAGAAGAAGAAGAAGATAATGGATAAATAAAAAGATAATGAATAATCTTTTCCTTTTGTGATGAATAGAAATATAAACATATGATTTAATTATTAACCATGGTCAAGGATGAATGGATAAGAATGTGTAGAGAAACAACTAGGGTTAGGGTTTGGTTAAGTTAAAAAATGTGTCATCCAAAATATCTTTACAAATGACAAAAGAAAATTGCTTCTAGAAAGAAGTTGAAGCAACTAAACCCAATCAAACCCTAACCTCAATTAATCACCCTTAAACATGTTTAACAATTAATCATATCATGTCACAATAATATATATCACATATATATTATATATTTGCAACAAAAGAAAATAATACAATTAACATATATCGCATATATATCAATGTATCATCCACTGAGAAAATGAAATAATAAAGTAAGCCAATATTAGTTAATATAATAATATATCATATATATTATTATATATTAAATCATCGAATCAACACTTGATCCGACGATCCGGCTATATCGAATATAACCGACTAATATATCATGTACCGATTCATCGAATCAACACTTGATCCGATGACCCGATTCATATCCACAAATCGCGAGAATCTAATACGGTATCCCATATCGCATTATTCTCGCTCCTGCGCATATCACATATGTGCCACTACTCTGTTTCTCCTGAGCCAAGAAACCTCTGTGTAGGACTCTAAAGAATCGTCAATACGCCGGTAGCAGGTGATGATCATATCAAACACCCACAAGCTGCAAGCGGTCAGCTAAACGTAACAGCCACCCAGGTATTGAGCGATCAGAAAATCAACAAGCTAGCCTGTGCGTTCTCCTGTGAATCCGATCAGTGACACTCCCGTACAGTCCGGTCTGTTCGTCTGATTTGTCGCATATCAAGTCTAGGGGTGGTATACGTCAGACCCCAGTAACCGATAAGTCGTGTCGATGTATGGCTCATAACGGGTCGAGAAACCACTAGTAACACTTACCAGTAAATCTCTATATCAGCCCTGGCCAGGGACTTCCAGTTATACCCAATCGAACACAGCACAACATCAACTCCCTATACCGGGAGAGACGAATCCCCTCCTATCGCTCATTGCCTCCATGTGATTCGGGACTGTACCCAAAAGCCACCGTTTTGCACGCCCTCTTGGACGTGGTAAGGTGGAAATCAAAACACAGTGGGAATCACACAAGACTCTATGACGATCTCGGGTCTTCAGACTACCCTGTACCTATGTCACCGGAGAACTGCCATCTGACGTGTGGTATATCACCATCTGGGAGTTCTCGGCGAGTCCGTCCAGTGTACCCAGTCTCCACTGAGCACCCGTACACCATCTCTGATGTCAAACACCGATGGATATGGGATCATCCATCGCCCATCATATGGGTCAAGATGCGTATACGCTAGTCTACTCTGGTGTATCGATGCCCTGTCTCGATATACCCTCGACTAGGAACAGTTATAGGATGTACTCATTGACTACCGCGGCCCCACTAGTATGATCTCATCATAGTCCCAGTAGTCGAGTACAAGTCCTAAGGGCTTTATCAACATGTGAGAGTAAAACAGTAAACCAGTACAAGTCAACATGTTAAGATAAAGTGAAACCAAATAGCATACTATCATGACGAGCAAGAAAGTCTTCTCTATATATAACCAAGCATCCATTATAATATACATCAAATGTACAACAATGGCCTCTAGGGCATATACATAACTAACAATCTCCCACTTGCACTAAGGCCAGCTGCTGTAGTATCTCATACCTAGCATCCCGAATAATCTCTCAAACTGTATCTGGGGAATAGCCTTCGTGAATGGATCCGCAGTGTTGTCCTTCGTATCTACTCTCCTGACCTCGATCTCCCGGCGATCAACTATCTCCCTGATCAGGTGATACCGCCTCAGAATATGTCTGGACTTCTGATGGGACCTGGGTTCCTTGGCCAAAGCCACAGCTCCATTGTTATCGCAATACAGAGGTATTGGATGCTCAATGGATGGAACCACACCAAGTTCACTAATGAACTTCTTGATCCAGACAGCCTCTTTGGCAGCATCGTTGGCAGCGATGTATTCAGCCTCCATCGTTGAGTCTGCAACGGTATCCTGTTTGGAACTCTTCCAACATACCGCCCCTCCATTGAGGGTAAAGACAAAACCCGAATGCGACTTAGAGTCGTCCTTATCACTTTGGAAGCTGGAATCGGTAAAGGACTCCACCTGGAGTTCTCCGTTACCATACACCAAGAACATCTCCTTAGTCCTTCGTAAGTACTTGAGAATGTTCTTCACTGCTGTCCAATGACTCTCTCCAGGATCTGCTTGATACCGACTAACTATACTTAGTGAGTATGCTACATCGGGTCTGGTACATAGCATCGCATACATGATAGAGCCTACTGCCGAAGCATAGGGTATCCCTTGCTTGCGAGCTCTCTCCAAATCAGTCTTGGGAGACATCTCTTTGGAGAGAGTGAGTCCAGAGATCGTGGGCTGATTCCCACGTTTGGATTCTTCCATACTAAACCTCTTTAGTATGGTGTCAATGTACCTGGATTGGGACAATCCCAGTATCCGTTTAGATCTATCTCTATAGATCATGATTCCCAATATGCAGGAGGCATCACCTAGATCATTCATTGAGAATCTTTGTGATAAGAAGAGCTTGACTGATTGCAGCATAGGAATATCATTTCCTATCAAGAGTATGTCATCCACGTACAATACGAGGAAGACAACCTTACCCTCTGCTACCTTCTTATAGATACAAGGTTCATCTATATTTTTGATGAAGTCAAACTCTTTGACTACAACATCAAAACAGATGTTCCAACTCCGCGATGCTTGCTTTAACCCATAAATGGATTTAAGCAGCTTGCACACCTTTCCGCTGCTCCCACTATCTACGAAGCCCTCTGGCTGAGTCATGTACACGCACTCTTCTAAATCACCGTTTAGAAAGGCGGTCTTAACATCCATTTGCCAGATTTCGTAATCATGGTATGCAGCAATGGCAAGTAAGATCCGGATGGACTTAAGCATAGCCACTGGAGAAAAGGTTTCGTCATAGTCCACACCTGGTCTTTGACGAAAACCTTTTGCTACAAGTCTAGCTTTGAAAGTCTCAACTTTTCCATCTACACCAAATTTCTTTTTAAAAATCCACTGGCTCCCAATGGGTTTTACCCCTTCAGGAGCATTTTCTAAAATCCATACTTTATTGGTGTACATGGATTCCATCTCAGATCGCATTGCATCCAGCCATTTCACAGAGTCAACACTCGTGATGGCCTGCTCGAAACTAGTCGGTTCATCATCATCCATGATGCAATCCTCGCTTCCACCATCAATGAGAAAACCGTAGTATCTCTCAGGTGGACGAGAAACCCTACTAGATCGGCGGAGAGGCTGGGGTTCGTCGGGTACTACTGAATCCTCTGGTTCCACTAAATCTTCAGTTGCAGTTTGTGTTACTGGAACTTCTTCCAGTTCTACCTCTTCGCCACTAATTTCTTTTGCAAGAAATTCCTTTTCTAAAAAGGTGGCATGTCGAGAAACAAACACCTTTTGTTCCTCGTGATGGTAGAAAAGATATCCATGTGAATGTTTAGTATATCCCACAAACTTGCATAGAACTGACCGTGCCTCGAGTTTGTCTGGATTTTGCCTTTTGACATAGGCCAGACAACCCCATATCTTAACTCGTTTAAGACATGGTCTCTTCCCACTCCATATCTCATATGGTGTGGTAGGTACAGATTTAGTTGGAACTTGATTCAATAGGTATACTGCTGTCTCTAGTGCATACCCCCAGAAGGAAATAGGTAACTCAGCCTCGCTCATCATAGAGCGCACCATATCTAATAGGGTGCGATTCCTCCGCTCGGATACACCGTTGTGCTGTGGTGTATAAGGAGGAGTAAGCTGAGAGAGAATCCCATTCTCTTTTAGATAATCTAGGAACTCACCGCTTAAGTATTCACCTCCTCGATCAGATCGAAGAATCTTAATACTTTTGCCCGTTTGGTTCTCTACTTCGTGCTTATATTCTCTGAATTTCTCAAAAACTTCAGACCTGTGTTTCATCAGGAACACATATCCGAATCTTGAGAGATCATCAGTGAATGTAATAAAGTAGGAAGAACCGTTCCTGACATGCGTAGACATGGGACCGCATACATCACTATGTACCAGTCCTAAGAGTTCAGCAACTCTTTCTCCGTGTCCACTAAACGGAGCTTTGGTCATTTTTCCTTTGAGACATGAATGGCAAGTATCATAAGATGATAATTCGAACGGATTCAAATAGCCATCTTTATGTAACTTAGCCAGTCGTGTCGCATTGATATGACCAAGTCTACAATGCCACAAGAAGGATTCGTTCATATCTGAACTTTTCCTCTTGTGTGTGTTTTGTATATTCAAGACTGTATTCTGATTTAGAATGAATATGCCATTATGTAACGAGCCTGATGCAATCAACTTTTGATCTAGGAATATGTTCATAACATTATCCTTTACTACAAAATTATATCCCTCTTTGCTCAATAAAGAAACTGATATAATGTTGCACATCATGTTCGGTATATAATAGCACTCATTTAGAATCAGTGTATTACGACTTGGTAATACAAGGTGATATTCGCCAACTGCTTTGGCTACAATACTTGCACCGTTCCCAACTTGAACGGAATGATCACCTTTTCCCAGTTCTCTACCTTTACGTAGCCCATGTAACTGTTTACATATGTGGGATCCTGATCCGGTATCTAATACCCAGGACGTAGGGTGAACTGAGAAACAGTTCTCAATCACTAACACACCCGAAGAAGATGCATCAACATGGATGTTCTTTTGGGCGGCGTGAGAATCTAGATATTCTCCTGTTTCCTGTTCAGTCTTATAACTCTTATAAGAAAGAACGGGTCTGACGTTCCCTTGCTCAGTACAATAATCAGGTTCAGTCAATACATCCATGTTATTATCTTGATTATGGCCTGAAATGGTCGCTACCTGGAGAGAGAGAAGAAAACACTTTAGCGTATGCTCTTGCAAGATTAGATTGGTTATTATCTTATCTAATCAGGATGTCTCCCACTGTTTTTATCAAATCTACCTTAAAACCCTAAAAGGTAAGATTAGCCGGGATTAATTACACCCTACAATTTCGTCAATCTTTCAGCCAGATCAGTGTCGGTACTTTGAGGGAGGTTCCCCGTGCTTTCGCACGGACCTAATTAGTAAACCTCGTTTTCCCAGAGGCGTAACCTCGTTAACACTTTTCTAGACACCTACTTGAATGACTAATTGTCCTGTGTAAAACTCTCCCAGGAGTAACTCTTACTCGCAGTGGGTATCAGGATCCAACTATCTCATAGGAGGTATGCAATCTCATTGCAAATTTCAACACTTGAAATTCCCGATAATGCTTTTGCCCCTAACCCCTATGACCTTGACAAAGGCCAACAAACCATAGGAAGCTAGTCAAGTTCAACCCGTCATTTCTTGATTGAAATCAAACCCACCCGCACGACCCTTGACAAAGGCCAACAAGGTCGTACGAATACCCTAATCCAATCACATCATATGTTTAAACAGATAAGTACCAGTTAGCTACCGCACACTACGCCTTGACAAAGGCCAACAAACGCAGCACGAATACTAAACAGTCTTTATCTGAAATGACGGAGGGCTACGCAGGTTTTTCAGAAAAACCCTGAGCGTAATGAACATGATATCGTCGTAGAATCGTGTAGTATTTGAAAAGGAGTGTTTTGAGGCTTTTCTTAGTTTCGCTAAAGGGGTCACTCCCGGTGAAGGGATCGTCGTCCCATTCCTCATCGAATAAGGTGCAGGATATATCATATATACCGCTGTGCAAAGCAAAACACTAAAAGCAATCAAAAGACAAACCGCGTTTTGTAGCATCTGCCAGTTTCGCTAAAGGAGTCACTCCCGGTGAAGGGATCTCGGTCCTTTCCTCATCGAATAAGGTGCAGGATATATCGTATATATCGCTGTGCAAAGCAAAACTGTAGCTACCCTTTTTATAAAGTTTTTGATTCTACAACATCTTTAGGTTTCTTTTCTTTTATTAATCTCATTAATAAAAATCCCATCAGCTTATGCTTCCTAAGCATCACAGAAGAAACGAAAGCAGTAATATTTATGTATCAGCATATATATATAGTATAAGCATTCGTCTCAGGCAGTAATATGATCTCATCACAGAACATTGCAGCAGAAGAACATATATGAAATATTGGATATACTAGGACGTCCGTGTTTTTAATACGAGCCTGTATAAAACACGGATTCCACGGTCGCGACGAATAGCCAAACCCATATCCCAAGACCCCTACGAGAGCGGCAAGTAACACTGCCAATTCTAGGGTTAGGAGACCCAGTCTCGACTCCTCGAGATGGCCTCCCACTGGACCCTAGAACCCGGTTACTTGTGCTCCCCTCCTTGGGTCTACCTAATGCGGAAAAGTAAATAATATACACTGGTGACAGCAACCGCAACCTGGAAGTGCCCCAAATAAAAGAATATTACATTACAAATGAATTTTACATGAATGAAAATAAAAACCCTCATCTCACATAAAAAACCCCGGCTATTCTGATCGCGACGATCCAATATAACATATCACAGCAACACATAATAACTCATATCATCAACGTAAGCAATTATGCGTATCCCGATTGTCGTTGATGTATAGCAACGAAGCCGGCGATACACCACATACTACGCTTACGGTCACAGAAAAGAAAGTGTAAAACTACAATATTTGGAATCCACAATCACTTTAGACATCGTAAATCCGAAATATCACATACTTCGTATTTCATGCCTAACTCTATGAATTCCACATATTGTATCACATTCCAGATAAATATACGGTATTAAACTATTTGAACAGATCATCAAACACCCAAAATTTCCCGAAGTGCTCAACTCTTGAGCGGGGTTCAAATAATCCCAGAATATGTCACAGTACCGGTGATCCAGCCGTAGAAGGGTCAAGCCAACGCCTCACATGTGGCACGCCGTACTGCCCCAAACCCGAAGGTTCAAAAGGCAGTTCAAGACGGTCACATAATCGAGTTAAGCTTTGTTGTCTTCTAGAGGGTCCACCGCTTAACTTGTACAATTTTCCGAAAGATTTAAACCCAATAAAAATTCAACGCTTGAAAGTTTGCCGTGCCGGAATAAAGTGGGTTAGTGATATCCGTTCAACCAGTTTAACAGTTTCTAAATATCCGGAAAGAAATACGAATTTAAATATTCCGATCGAATCTACGATTCCAAAATAAACCCCAGATTTTATAAACACCTGAGACAGATTAAAAATATCCAGAATACTCAGCAAGTAACTACGAGCAATACCATGAAGCCACGTGTCCCAATTCAACAGTGCCGCCGCGCAAGCGCCGCGCGAACCCTCTTTCTGCCGTGGAACCGCGCTCCTTTGGTCGAATTGTGGGCACGTGTTTCATGGTAATTCTTAGAATTACCTGCTGATTTTTTTACTCATTTTTAATTCTGAAAAATCCCAAAATTTAAAAAATTTCCAGAGAGGGGTCAAGTTTCGTCGTTTCGGGTTCGATCGGAGTTTTAACTTCGTAAACACATCGCCTAATGCTCCAGCTAGGCTCTGATACCACTGTAGGGTTCCTAGGCACTCTTGTGAAGGTTCTTAAGGCATCAAACATGCCCGGATTAAATTTTAGACGTGCCGAACAACCCAAAGCTGGGATCTTTGCTAGATTATTAGGTTTAAACATGCAATAAGATAACTTTTATCTAAGTGTGAGGGATTACAACCTTTGTAGTCCGCTCCTTCACTTCACAAGCTCCGAGTAGAAGTCCCTTTGCCGCGATCCACGATCTCCCGGACTCATGAGAGGCTCCACGACTCGAACGATCCATTCTAGCTTGTCGTATTCCAAATCTCCGATGATCTACGTCGAGGTTTCGAAGAACTCAAGCTATCTCACTCTAAAGAGAAGAACACCCTAATCCCAAGGGCTAGATGAGATGAGGATGAGAGAGTAGTGATTTTGCTTTCTTTCTATATCATTTTCTCATATTTTATCATCACTTAAGAAAATCAAGAGAGCTTCTTCAAGAAGAAGAAGAAGAAGATAATGGATAAATAAAAAGATAATGAATAATCTTTTCCTTTTGTGATGAATAGAAATATAAACATATGATTTAATTATTAACCATGGTCAAGGATGAATGGATAAGAATGTGTAGAGAAACAACTAGGGTTAGGGTTTGGTTAAGTTAAAAAATGTGTCATCCAAAATATCTTTACAAATGACAAAAGAAAATTGCTTCTAGAAAGAAGTTGAAGCAACTAAACCCAATCAAACCCTAACCTCAATTAATCACCCTTAAACATGTTTAACAATTAATCATATCATGTCACAATAATATATATCACATATATATTATATATTTGCAACAAAAGAAAATAATACAATTAACATATATCGCATATATATCAATGTATCATCCACTGAGAAAATGAAATAATAAAGTAAGCCAATATTAGTTAATATAATAATATATCATATATATTATTATATATTAAATCATCGAATCAACACTTGATCCGAGGATCCGGCTATATCCAATATAACCGACTAATATATCATGTACCGATTCATCGAATCAACACTTGATCCGATGACCCGATTCATATCCACAAATCGCGAGAATCTAATACGGTATCCCATATCGCATTATTCTCGCTCCTGCGCATATCACATATGTGCCACTACTCTGTTTCGCCTGAGCCAAGAAACCTCTGTGTAGGACTCTAAAGAATCGTCAATACGCCGGTAGCAGGTGATGATCATATCAAACACCCACAAGCTGCAAGCGGTCAGCTAAACGTAACAGCCACCGAGGTATTGAGCGATCAGAAGATCAACAAGCTAGCCTGTGCGTTCTCCTGTGAATCCGATCAGTGACACTCCCGTACAGTCCGGTCTGTTCGTCTGATATGTCGCATATCAAGTCTAGGGGTGGTATACGTCAGACCCCAGTAACCGATAAGTCGTGTCGATGTATGGCTCATAACGGGTCGAGAAACTACTAGTAACACTTACCAGTAAATCTCTATATCACCCTGGCCAGGGACTTCCAGTTATAGCCAATCGAACACAGCACAACATCAACTCCCTATACCGGGAGAGACGAATCCCCTCCTATCGCTCCTTGCCTCCATGTGATTCGGGACTGTACCCAAAAGCCACCGTTTTGCACGCCCTCTTGGACGTGGTAAGGTGGAAATCAAAACACAGTGGGAATCACACAAGACTCTATGACGATCTCGGGTCTTCAGACTACCCTGTACCTGTGTCACCGGAGAACTGCCATCTGACGTGTGGTATATCACCATCTGGGAGTTCTCGGCGAGTCCGTCCAGTGTACCCAGTCTCCACTGAGCACCCGTACACCATCTCTGATGTCAAACACCGATGGATATGGGATCATCCATCGCCCATCATATGGGTCAAGATGCGTATACGCTAGTCTACTCTGGTGTATCGATGCCCTGTCTCGATATACCCTCGACTAGGAACAGTTATAGGATGTACTCATTCACTACCGCGGCCCCACTAGTATGATCTCATCATAGTCCCAGTAGTCGAGTACAAGTCCTAAGGGCTTTATCAATATGTGAGAGTAAAACAGTAAACCAGTACAAGTCAACATGTTAAGATAAAGTGAAACCAAATAGCATACTATCATGACGAGCAAGAAAGTCTTCTCTATATATAACCAAGCATCCATTATAATATACATCAAATGTACAACAATGGCCTCTAGGGCATATACATAACTAACACATGTAACCGCATAACTAGTTAACCACAATCACATTAATTATAACACATTACAATGCTTCAAATCATATTTTTCCATAAACAACCCTCTCTTGATTTTTATAACCATCAATTAAATCCAATTTCACACTTGAACAACATAATTTAACACATATCGATGTCCACTTAAGCAAAGTAATCTCTTAAATTAAGTTTGCATAAAACTAGATAACAAAATAACTTAATTAACTAATTAATGGTTTTCTAAACCCTAATTAAAAGTCAAGCCATGAACTAAAAAAAACTAGATTAGGATTTAGCTATAATTTTAATATTAACATAACATGCAAGTCCTAATTAGCATACTTTAACTACAATTTAACCATTTGATTAGAGGTTATACCTCCAAAGTTCAATCCTAAGTTTGCTCAAGCCTCCCAAGACACCTCCTTTCTCCAAGATTTAAACCAATTTGGGCTTGAAAAGAGATAGAATAAGGTTTTGTGTTGAATTTGTGAAGAAAATTAGGGATTTCGGTGGATTTTTGGATGAAATTGAAGCAAAAAGGAGATGAAGAATTTGGGGAAAAAGAAAAAGGGGCTGCTGCTGGTTGTCTCGGCCAAGTGGGAAGGGAGTGGGGGAAAATGGTGTGGAATTGAGGAATTTTCTCCAAGTCAAAGCCCATTCCATTCACAAGTACACCATACTCTAAATTACAATATTTTAATCCTTTCTTCACTCAATTCACAATAGTTAAAGTCAAATAGAGGGGGATGGGGCTGCTCCAGCAGTGGTGGGGCCGGCCTTGGGGAGTGGGGGTGAGTGCGAGTGAATACAAAAAGGTTCTATGCAAAAAAGACCCTCCACAAGTTCATATTTGCAAGTTTTAGCTCAAAAAAAATATATTTTTGTTTTCCATCATAAAAATTTGTTAAAACATAAAATAAAATACTAAAAATTTATGTTACAACTATATTTTAATTAACATGATTTTAGAGCTTAAATTTAGCCCATTTAAATTTGTATTTATCGCTAATTTAATGTATTTTCTTACCGGCTTAAAATAATATTAAAAATTGAAAAAAAGGTAAATTTTTTTAAATGACCAAAATTTCATAAGTAACTCATTAGATACTAAAAACAAGCAATTACCTATCCATTTTAGGTATAATTAGTTCTAAACTGCAAAATAACACGAAAGACAGTTTTCGGAAAAATACCGAATTTTCACCGATTTTCAGGAAAACACCAAAACGACTTTTCAAGGCGTTACAAGAAGTGATATGGGTTTTCTTTTATCTCTAAGGCAATGTTTCTCAACTCATAAGAGGGTGTTGCCTTGAGCTAGAGAGAGAGCAAGAGGGAGAGTAAGAGCAAGAGAGAGAAATGAAATGAGAGAAGGAGAAAGTCTTTTGCCATCCAAGCTCTCATAATCCAAAACCATGATTACTCATAATAGTAATTGAGTATTATGTGATGGTTCAAGTCAAAATGGCCATATCATTTCATACACTCATTTTGCAAAAACAAACAGTAAGCAAAAGTCTTTGCCAAGAAATGATAGCCATTGTAATGATGATGGTCAACTAGTCCAACCTAATCAACCGGTCAACAAAGTCAACAAGTCAAGAAAGTCAACCCCTCATCTCAACCATGACACAATAATACTTAATTAATATTATCATTAATCATATTTCTTATTCTCATTAGGGTTTAGCAAAAGTCAATGGTCAACAGTGAACAGTCAAAAGTCTATAACCCCAATGAGAATTCTCTGCCTCTGTCTCTCTGTCAACTGTGCATACACACCCGCATCCACGTTCCGAGGAACCCGAATACAAACGAGATAAAACCAATCCCAAAATGTACACTAGGATCTAGCTTAAACCAAAGCCCGCTAGTGTTAACTGTCCGGACACCAAACATGCACAAGTGCACAGATGTGACCGAACGCTGTCGCAAAACCATGCGACCTGTCGCAAAACCATGCGATCTCTACTCTTTTGCCTAAAGGCGAATAGCTTTCTGTGTGGGACTCTAAAGACTCGACACTATGCTGGCAGTGGGTTTAACCACAGACCGCAAGCAGCACTAGCTGTGCGTAACGGTCCCCAGGTAGATGCCGACAAGAAGACGGACGAGGTGAAACCCATCTGAACTCCTACTGAGCCTGAATGTGACAATCTCTGTACAGTCTGGTCTGTTCGTCTTATACATCGCATGGCGGGCCTAGGGGTGGTAAACGTCAGTCCCCTAATAGCGGTACAAGTCGTGTCGGAGTGTAGCCCAGAACACCCTGAGATAGCACTGGAAACCTACCAGTATATCTCGCTTGCCCAGGCCAGGGACTACTCGTGTAATGGCTCTCCTATACACAACGCGATGTCAACCCCCAATACCGGGAGAGACGAATCCTGTCTAACCATCACTGCCTCCAAGTGCTTCGGGACTGCACCCAACTACTACCTGTTTGGACGACTCCTTTGAGCCATGGTAGGGTAGTAATCAAAGTACAGTGGGAACACACTCGAGGCAAAGTGACAGTGTCAAGTCAGCGGACTACGCTGTACTCATGTCACCTGGAAACTGATAACTGACGATAGGTATAGTACCAACCAACAGTTCCCGACGAGTCCTGTCCAGTGTACTCGTAACCTAATGAGCACCCGCATACTATCTCAAGTACGACGTACTGACGGCTGTGGGACAGACCATCTCCCACACTGGGATGAGAAGTGCATATGCTAGTCTACTCCGGAGTATCGATGCCCTGTCTCGATAGTCCTGCGACTAGGGACCTGCATAAGGATGTGTTTATAGATTACCCAGCCCCCACGAGCGTGACTGCCATCACAACGCTGGTAATCAAGCAAAGATCCTAAGGGCTCCACTAATGTGTATAGGTGATATACTAAAATAAACACATGTACACATTAAAGTAGAAACAAACCAAGTAGCATATTACTATATTGAGCAAGATTGTCTATACAAGTTGAATATCCCAAGCTTCCATTAAGTAATATACAAACTCGTATGATACAGTAATGGCCTTTAGGGCATATACAGTAACAGTTTTTACCTTACGGAGTGTAGGATGACCTTGATATGATGGAGTAGGTAGCTTAAGCAGAGTAACGTAGTGTGTGTATGTCTGCAGCATACTCACGATGCGGTACTCCGTCTAAAGTGACCTAAGTACAATTGTTTGAAATTCCTTCCTTGATGATTCATATCCTTGTGATTCGATTTCCGTGTTCATATCGAATCCTATCCCTATTTATAGCCTTTACCGCCGACGACTATGGGGACTAAGTGAGGTGCAGCGAGGGCCGAGGTCAGAGTTGACTCGGGTGGGTCAATGACTGACCAGGATGGCACGCTCATTGCACAGGTGCAGACGGATCCGCCTTCGACAGATAGTATCGCTAGGCTTATGGAAGAGATGCAGGACTTGCGCCAGACGATGAGTTCTTTGGTTGATACCATTCGAGCGCAGCGACAGGAGATTGTCACCCCTGTTACCCAGTTATTCCTTGCGATCGGTACACAGCATTCCGTCACCTACATAGCACAAGTGGATGCAGCCCTAGTTGACGAGACACGTATTCCTGAGACTTTGGGAGTTTCGGAACAGTGGAGGACTCGTACCGGTGTACCATCCTAGAGACAGAGGCTTAGTCATCGAGACAGCTTTCGTGACCGTTGCGGGAGTAGCAGAGGTTTGGGAAGAGCAGATTCGTGTTAGCTAGATCATCCGTTTGTTGTGTTAACTTCTGTCAGCGATTCTTTTGTTGCGCGACACGTATTTCAGTCGTATGCCAATCGGTTAGGTGATTCATCCGTCACTTGATCCTTCTAGAGATGTTGGATTTTACGTTCTCCTGGGCATGGACTGGTTAGTTACGTGCTTGGCGTCTGTGGACTACAGCGAGGAAACAGTCAGATTTTTTTCCCGGCAAGTTGGTTCTTGTTGTGCAGGGGGGCAGTGGTGCCGCCTCTCACAGCTCGAATTCAGCCTTTTTCGCTAGTCGGCTTTTGAGGAGAGGATGTCGAGAATTCTTGGCATTCATTCGTGATACCGGAGCCACAGTGGGTTTGTTGGACCGGGCTCTTATCGTGCGAGAGTTTTCCGACGTTGTTCCAGATGAGCCAGCGGAGCTTAGGGAGCTTAAGGATCAGCTGCAGAGTTGTTTGTTGGGGGGATTGTGCGTCTGAGCGTTTCGCATTGGGGAGCTCCTATTTCTGTTCATCAAGGAGGAAGACGACAGTTTAGGTTGTGTATTGATGGATCGCCAATTGAACCGGCTTACGGTGCGGATAGGTATCCTTTACCTCGCATTGACGATTTCTTCGATCGGCTCCAGAGTGCGAGACATTTTCTAAGTTTGTTCGGGATCAGGTCATCATTGCTGCGGGTTCGGAGTGATGACATTCCGAAGACTGCCTTGTGCGTGCTACGGGCTTTGTGTGTTTTGGTGGTGTCGTCGGACTCACCAATGTCGTAGCAGCATTCGTAGATATGATGAACTGGATTTCTTCAGGCCGTTCCTCGACCAGTTATTGTTGTGTTATTGATGACATTCTGGTCTATTCTTTGTGTCTTGCGGGACAGGAGCAGCACTTGAGGATTTGTTTTGCAGACATTGGGAGAGCCCCAGCTGTTTGCTAGATTCTCGTAGTGTTCCTTCAGGCTTGTTTGTGTTGACTCCTAGGTCTTGTAGTTATGGGAGACGGTTTTTCGTATGGTCCCCAGGAAGATCGTGGTCGTACAGCTTAGTCCCAGGCTTGTGTTCGGACGGAAGTCCGCAGATTTTTGGGCTTATCAGGTTTTTACCGCCGTTTCGTGCAGGATTGCTAGTGTAGTGCTACACCGTTGACTGGAATGACCTGAAAGGAGGTTTCTTTTCTTTGGACTGAGGAATGCGTGCGGAGTTTTTCGGAAGTTGGAGATTCGATTAACAACTGCACCAGTTCTTTCTTGCTTTTTGGTTCGGGCGACTTTGTTGTTTTCACTGTGATGTTTCGCGAGTGGGGCTCGATTGTGTATTGAAGTGACACTATAGAGTTATCGCTTTTGCTTCCCTACATTTGGAGGAAGTACGAGCAGGATATCCCACTCATGATCTGGAGATGGCCGCGGTGGTAGTGCTTTGGGGATTGGACACACTACTTGTTCGAGAGTCGTGTCAGATTTTCACGGACCACCAGAGCTTAATGTACATCTTCCTGCAGCGGGTTTTGATTGTTGAGACAGCGCCGTTGGATGGAACGTGTGGAGGATTGTGTTTGAGAGATCCTTTATTACCCTTGGCAAGGAGATTGTGGTAGCTGATGCTGGAGTCGTAGGCCCGGGGTTAGTTTGTTCCAGTTGTGCGCAGTTAGAGACAGTCTTCTGCAGATTTACAATTCTTGTGCGATCGTGGAGTACAGCTTAGGTTTGCCTCTACTGAGGGGACAGCTTTCTCATGTCCGCGCCCGACCACTTTTCCTTAATCGCTTTCGCGAGACACTGCCCACCGATGCTCGTTCGTCAGAAATACTTGAGCATACTCGGCTGGGTAATGATTCCAAGTCCTTGATTTGTGACAAGGGTGTGATGAGTTTAGGGATGCGTTTATGTACCTGATAATATTGGGTAGAGACGTGAAATCCTAGAGCAGGCACATCTGTCAACTCTCTGTACTCATTCAAGTTCCACCAGCATTTGACGTGACTTGTGAGATAGTTGCGGCTGGGCAAGGATGTAAAGAGAAGTTTCGGTTTTCGTTTCAAGATGTTGTCTTGTTGTGTGTTTTGGTTGAGCATCTGAGACCGGCTGGAGAGTTGCAATCTTTAACTGTTCTGAAGTGGGAATGGGAGCAGATCTCCATGAAATTCGTTATGGTGTCTACCCAGGTTTAGTCAGGGTGTGACTCCATTCGGATGCTTGTTGTCCGGTTTTTCTCAGTCTGCTCAGTTGTTCTTTGTTATGTTTGTGCGTTGCATGGAGTTCCTTCGAGGGTCGTATCCAATGAAGGCACCCTGTTCGCTTGTCGTCTTTGGCAGGAGCTTCAGGAAGCCTTGGGTACTGGTTGAGCTTTAGCTCCGTCTTTCCATCCGCAGGATGATGGTTTTGTGAGAGCGGGCTATACCGACTCTAGAGGTTATACTCGTGCATACGTACTAATTGTTGTCGGCAGTTGGGATCGTCACTTGCCATTGTTAGGACTCTCCTTCGACAGCAGTTATTAGGAGATATTCCAATTGGTAACCTTTAAGTTTTGTTTGTTAGGTGGTGTCGATCTCCAGCCTGTTTTTCTGACTCTGCGTAGTAGGATTTTTGGACCCCAGCTAGTCTAAAGACTTCGAAAATGATCCAGCTGTTTCAGGTGAGGATGATGGCAGTCCTGTGCGGACAGAGGTCTTATGCCGACCATGGTGATCGCAGGCTCGAGTTCACAGTGGAAGATCATGTATTCCTACGGATTTTTCCGATGAAGGACGTGTTGAGTTTTGGGAAACTTACCCAGAATTGTAGGTCCTTTCGAGATCCTTAAAGTGAGTTAGTTCCATTGTCTTTAATTTGGCACTTCCGCCCAGATTATTGAGTATTCACCCCGTATTCCTTGTGTCGATACTTTGCAATTACCTTCATGACCTTTCTCACATGATTCAGCACCAGACCATTTAGCTTGAATGCGATCTTTCGTTCACCAGCAGCCAATTGTGTTGATGGCTAGGCGGGTGGAGAAACTTCGGTCAAGGGTCTTGCCATCTGTGAAGGGTTTTTCTTGGACGTAGCCGTATAGTGAGGTAATCACTTGGGAGGCTGCTAACGAGATATGAGAGTTTAGTAATCCTCTCTTTGAAGGTACGCTTAGTAAAAAAAATTTAATTCGGGGACGAATTTTTATAAGGGGGGGGAGATTGTAACGTTTCAGAAATCGTTTTGCGAATTTTCCCGTTTTAGGGCAAAATTGTCGGTATTTTCCGTTTTAACCCGATTTCGATCAAACGTCCGTATAAGCTTGCCGGCACCTGTTTTAGCTAAAATAAACCTTGTGCACGAACTTTACGGGTATTTGGGAGGTTTTGGTTCAGATAAAAATTTTCCCATATAAAATATTATTTTAAGCGGTATTTGGTGCACGTAAATCGGGAAATTTTTTCTCTTGAGAATAAATTATTTTTTTGTCACTAGAATATTTTGGAAACTTCTTTTTAAATATCTAGATATTTTTTGGAGTGCAAAAGCTTTTATTTTAAAAAGAAAAGAAAATGTGTAAAGGTGGCAAAGTGCATTTATTAAGCATTTATTACTCTTTTTCTTAGCAATTTATTCACAAAAATACCCCCCTCACCCCCTTTGCCTGCCCTTCCCTTCCCCTTGCTGCCCTCCATCATTCCCACTCTTTTTCAACTCATTTTTGCATCAAATAAATCATGAAAAATTCAAATAAAATCCAAAACCTTCATTCTTCTTCACAAAAGTTGCATGGATCTTCATTCAAAACATTATTTTGGAGGAAATGATAATGAGTTTGGTTTCTTGGTTTTGATGTTTTGTGGAGTTATAAAACCCTAACCCTAATCCTTTTTGTTGTTTCTAAATTTCTACTTAGTATATTAATTGTTTATTTAAGCTTTTAATTTCATGTTTGAAATTCAAGACTTGATTTTTTTGATAATATAGTTAGGGTAAAACTTGATTTATGTGTTTAATGTTTATTTGAAGTGTTAATTTTTGTTTTGGAGAAGATTAACCTAGTAGGAAATGTTAATTTTTGCTAATGAACACTTTGTTTAATTATGCAATTTTGCTTACTAGGGTTTTGCTAAAATTTATTTAGCAAGTGTTAAAAAAATAAAAATGGTTTAGATAGCTTAGTTAAGCTATTTTAAGGTGTTTGTAATCGCTAGATATGCGTTAGCTTGAAACTAGTGCGAAATATTGCGATAAGTTGCTTACTAGGTTTCGGGGTTTTCCGACGTGGGTTCAATTGGTCGTTGCGAGGTTATATCTATTTTATTCCTCGTAATTATTTGTATTGTGTTGCGCGATCGGGACGATCGGGGTCTAGACTTAGCGTTTTGTAGTTTAGCGACCCCAATTAGGGTTTTTGGCCGATGTCGTGCGCGATAGATACGCTAAGTGCGCAGTACAATTTTCAGGGCGTTATTCTTGCGTTTCGATGTCTTTTCGTCGATGTAGGATATTTGCTTATGTGATGTGTTTGTGAAATTTTAGGTTCGCAAGCGGGGACTTCGGACGCTACGACAAGGGAAAACAGGTGGTAGGCTTCACTTAGCCAGGAGCGTTGGTGAGTAGATTTAACATCTACAGGGGAATCTCCCGCATGGCGTTATGCGTCTGGGCTAGAGATGTTATTTCTGTCGCATATTCTATGTCATATTTAGAATTGCGCATTTACCCTATTACTTAGATATTGTTGTGCTTGGACTAGTATCCTTAGGACATTGCACATATTATTGACGATTCATGTTGCACGAGCACTGATTGTATGCTACATACACAGTCAATAATTTCCATGTCACGCATAACCCACTTATAGATATAATATTGCTTGGTTAGGGACATTGAGACTTTTATTCATATTTCTTTACGCATTGACTTATAGCATACCTGTATACCTACATGCTTACACATATGTTTTGACATACTTACATGCTAGTTACCTGTATACCTATAGAGTATTGTACCATTAGTGATAGGTACATGCACACTTTACGACATAGCTACAGGTATACCTTGCACACCTATTTCGCTTATACCCAGGGGGTATACTACATCATTTACTTATAGGTAGATACATATATCTTGCTATACCTTTATGTTGCACATATATCTGGTTATAGCTACATATTTACCTTTACTTGATGTTATTTTAGAATTGGAGAGATTAAGAACCGCATGATATTATATTAACTTGTTACAGTTAATTGCTGCTTTTCCTTTATATGCTCGCATTTCAGATTTATGATGCGTATATTATATTCATGGATTTTCGCAATGAGATATGGATTTTTCATGATGGTTTCTGGATTTGGGGACCGTGGGAGTTCATGAAATTATGCATTATTTGAAAAACCCGGTTTCCCTTGATATGATATTTCAGCAGCCACCATGAGATTTATCGGTTCAGATATATATACCCTACGCGAGGAACGGAAGGGTCCGTGTGCGGGTACATGGTGGGGCCCGAAGGTACCCCGGGGCAAGAGTCGTGGAGTAGACGATGAGTTAGTGGGGGAACCATACCATCCGATGACATTACCAATGACTCAGCGGTTATCATGGGGATACCGACGGGAGTCATGTACGTATAGATACGTCGAGAGGCGAGGGTCAGAGCTAGGCACTCGAGCTTTCGGGATAGCGTATGATACGTACCTATCAGGGTACCAGTCGTGGTGACAGCACCTGATAGACCTGCATTTCTGTGTCGATGCTTGACACATTGGTTTCATGATATTTCTTTTTACTCCTTTGTATATATAACAGGGGTTTAGGCCGCTGTTATATATGCCCTTACACCAATATTAATGGAATGGGACGCTAATATATGTGTATTGACATTTAATTATATACATCATCATATTTATTCATGCAAATATATTTAGGATGTTAGATTTTTACTTGATAATTTGATTTGGGATATAGGTGATTCATTTGATATTGGATACAGGATATTTATTAGATTGTTGATTTGTACATTCAGGATATATGAGATTTATTCGATATTATACATTCAGGATTTGTGAGACTTATATGATATGAGAGCCAATTTGGGGGCTGATTTGAGGAATTGGGATTTGGATTTGTCCTGATGGATTATGATCCTACCACGATGTCAGGATTCCGTGGAAATGACATATTTCATTCCATACTCCACATTTATTGTTTATGCACTATTTCATGTATTAGTAGTACCTGTTAGAGTACCTTTCATGACTGTTGCATTTACATACCTTTATTTATATGCATTGCTTCATGTATTAGTTGTACCTGCTAGTGTACCTTTCATGATTATTGCATTCATATGACTTTTTTTTATTGCTATTAATTGCACATGTTAGATTCACGCTGTACGTGCATACTCGCGATTACCTGCATATGTTATTTACTATTCACGAGTTGGCAACTCACCCCCGTTGTGCCACAGTGTTTGCAGGTGTTCCTCAGGATAGTCAGAGGCAGGCTATTATCACACATCTTATCATCTTTTGCTACGGATACCGCATCAGCTCACAGTGTGTAGTTTGCTTAGGTGGGTTATATGGTTATTCGTTGTATTGTATATTCGTTGTATCCATGTACTCTCCATCTACTATTTTCATATTGACTTAGAGACTTGGTGAGGACGATGTTGTTTATTATGTTGTGACTTGATCTATTTTATACAGTTTCCTTTCTATCGTCTTCTATTTCTTCGCCACGGCGTCGTATATTTGTTGTGGTGGTTGTTTTCCTCCTTTGGCGAGTATTTGCTCCCGTTTGGGGATGCTTTACTTTATATTTATGTTGTACCCATTTTTGGGGCTAGCTTTTACGAAGGAGGTGCTGCCAAAATTTTAAAGGAAATAAAGTTGGACTTTTAAAGAATTTGGGTTGTGATTTCAAAGACTTTTAAACAATGTTTCTTATCTTTTCTTGTCTTTTAACTGGTTTAGATTTCTAGGTTTTGGCTTTCTTTTACTGCGTTACGCCTGTAGACGTTGCGTAGTATTAGGGCCGTCACGTGCTAATTTCGGGTCGTGACAGATAATGACAAACCAAATAGCATACTGTCATATTAAGCAAGACTATCATATACATACATATCCACAGTTTCCTATACAATGAAGGCCTCTAGGGCATATATATCCAACAGACGCTTGGATATTGTTAGTTATATGTATGCCATAGAGGACATTACTGTACATAGGATGTATATTGTAGTGGATGCTGGGACATATATAGGTAGGAATTTCTTGCTCGACATGATAGTACGCTATCTGGTTGCTCTTTATCTTAACATGTATACTTTCTGTCTCTCTGATTACATGTTGATAAAGCCCTTAGGATGTGTACTCGACTTCCAGGACTATGATGAAGATCATACTAGTGGGGCCTGGGTAGTCAATGAGTACATCCTTCATTGTTCCTAGTCGTGGGAATATCGAGACGGGGCATCGATATTCCAGAGTAGACTAGCGTATATCTTCTCGACCCATGAGATGGGCGATGGATGATCCCATATCCATTGGTGTTTGACATCAAAGATGGTATGCGGGTGCTCAGTGGAGACTGGGTACACTGAACGGACTCGCCGAGAACTCCCAGATGGTATTATACCTCACGTCAGATGGCAGTTCTCTGGTGACACTGGTACAGCTTATTCTGTTGACCCGAGATCGTCATAGAGTCTTGTGTGTCTCCCACCGTGCTTTGATTTCCACCCTACCACGGCTCTACTGAGTTGTGCAAACAGGTGGTTTTTGGGTACAGTCCCGATTCACATGGAGGCAATGAGCGATAGGAGGGGATTCGTCTCTCCCGGTATTGGGGGTGGATGTTGCGCTATGCTCGACTGGCCATAACAGGAAATCCCTGGCCAAGGTTGCAGTGATATACTGGTAAGAGTTATCATTAGTTTCACGAATGTTATGGACCTTACGTCAGCATGACTTATCAAGCTACTGGGGTCTGACGTTTACCACCCCTAGGCGAGATATGCGACATATCAGACGAACAGACCGGACTGTACGGTAAGTGTTACTGGTTGGATTCACAGGAGTGTGAGCGGGCTTGCTCGTCGATCTTCTGATCGCTCAATACCTGGGTGGCCGTTACGTTTAGCAGACCGCTTGCGGCTTGTGGGTGTTTGATATGATCATCATTTGCTGCCGGCGTATTGACGAGTCTTTAGAGTCCTACACAGAGGTTTCCTGGCTCAAGCGAAACGAAATAGGAGCGCATATGAGATATGTGCGGGACCGAGAATAATGCGTTTATGTGATACCGTATTCCATTCTCGCGATGAATGTATCGATTGGTTGTATGCGATATAACTTAGTTATCGAATCAAGGATTGATTCGATAAGCCGATACATTGGATATTAGTCGGTTATATGCGATATGACCGAATCGTTAAATCAAGTATTGATTTAATGATTTAATGCATAATTATATATTTGATATATTACTTTGCATTAACTAGTATTTGTTCACTTTAAAAAGGATTTTCTCACTTGATATGCACATTGTATATGTGATATATTTTTGTGCACTTGTTTGTATCATGTTTGATGATACATACTCACTTAGGTTTGTGTAAGGAATTAAACCATGGTTAAGTTAGTGGTTAGGGTTTACTCTTATCTTATTCATTTATTTATTTTTTTCGTTTTGGAAAGATAAATAAATCATGGTGGCTTTCTTTGTTTGTTTGTTGAAGCTTCATGAAGCTTTGAACAAGTCCACCATTCTTGTCTCATGCTTAACCCTAACCATTCAACCTAACCTTAGTCAATTCTCTACACCTAACTAAGGTTAATATTATGATAAGTATCATATTTTTTTCTATTTTAAATAACACTTATCATATTCTTTCTTCTTCTTCTTCATCTTCAACAATGAAGAAAGCTTGCCTCCATCAATGGCAACTTGTGAAAATGAGTGAGAAATCCAATTCCAAAGTGAACCCACTTCCTATTTCTTCATCCTATACCTCTTGCCAAGTAGTATAGGGTGTTTTCTTCACAAGTTTCATGACTTGGTGAAGTTGGAGATTGATCTTGAGTTGCCTCGACATAGATCATCTTCGGCATCGAAGTCGACGACCTAGCCCGCCCATTTCTCCGATGAAGCCGATGCTAGAGTCTTGGATTCGATTTGGACAGTGGAGGGACGTCATCACGGAGCCTAGGAAGTGGAGGACCGGATCTACAAAGGTTGTAGCCTCTTTCCTTTTAAGTTAAAGTTGTTTACTTGCATCGCATCACTTATACATCTAGTTAACGATCCGTATTAGGGTTTCTCGGCACTTGTAAAATTTTAATTGGCCATGTTTGATCACTTGTGAGACTACATTAGTGTGCCTAGGAACCCCACAGATATATATAGAGAGGACTTTCTTGCTCGACATGATACTATGCTATCTGGTTGCTCTTTGTCTTAACATGTTGATTTGTATAAGTGATGCTGTCTTGCTCTCACATGTTGATAAAGCCCTTAGGATGTGTACTTGACTACCAGGACTATGATGGAGATCATACTAGCGGGGACAATAGTAGTCTACAAGTACACCCAATAATTGTTCCTAGTCGATGGTGTATCGAGACAAGGCATCGATATTCCAGAGTAGACTAGCGTATACTGTAACACCTTAGAATGTGATCAGTGTTAATTAAGCGATAATACAGATTTTAGGTAAAACGTTTACCAAAATAGTTTTCAAATATTTTATAAAAATTAATTAATATTTTATTAATATTTATTTTGGGCTTGCACACACATGTGCATGTTAACCTAGGGTTAATTTGTGGTAACCATGCTTAAGTAGCCATGGCACCTTAACCTCATTTCATTATGTTATATGTAATTTATTAATTATTTAGTTTTAAATTAAAAGGATTTTTTGAAATTAGTTGACTTGAGAGAGAGAGAGAGGGTGGCATGCTTCATGAGGCATGGGAAAGCATGCCATGCATTAAATGAAGAGAGAGAAGGGCATGGCTCTCTCTAATCTCACTCCCTCTTTCCCTCATCCCTCACTCACACACATACACCCTCATTTCACTCACACTATCTCATTCACAACTCTCATTCACTTATCATTTTTCCTCTTTATTTCTCATCTCCCTCACTCCCTCAACTGAAACCCTAACCCAATCCTCACAAATCCACACCAAATCTCTACTAAACCCCATTAAAACCCTTCACAAGTCAAGATCAAGCCACTAGGATCACTTGGAGCATGGAAAGCTAGGGTTTTGAGCAAGTGTGGATAGGTAATGACTCTAAACTGTTGATTAGGAGTTTATTATTGTTTTGTATCTTAGTATTCGCTGTTTAGAACGATAAAGATATAGTTTTGTGCACGTATCGTATTTTTAGTGTCATTATAGGGTGTCTGTAATCTGCTATCAACCTGAGTGTTTACTATGAAATCTAGCAGTGTAATAGTGTAGTGTTAGTTGCTCTGAGTGTACAACTGAAGCACGAACCCCACCTGACCGGTTTTGGCCGGCGACATGAAGGGATTTTCCGGCGAGCTCGGCCGTAGAGGGGACTGGGGTGCTGTGTTTTTTAGGGTAGCTGTCTGCTGTTGTTTTAGGATGTTTGGTACTGCTAGATTTTTAGGTTGTGACAGTATGTAAAATCTGGGATCGATTAGCTAGTTTTTAGTGTTTCGACGACACGCGATACGATTGATCCGACGTAGTTTTAGTGTTTCGGGTAACTTGCTGTCGTGGGTCTGTTTTAGTGATATCGCCACACACGTTAGCCACCAAGAGAACACTTGAGAGGTTGTTGGAGTCGGTGCGTCGATTTAAACGTAATTGTACGTATTATGGGTCGATTTCTAAGTGCACTTGATATGTTTGTGTGATTTTAGGGGAAAGTGCGAGGACTTTGGACGCTACGAAGAAAGGGAAGTAGGTGGTCGGATTTACTTAGCTTGAGATCACCGGTGAGTAGATTTAACATCTACGGGAAAATCGCCCGTATGGCGTTATGCGTCAGGGCTTGAGATGATATTATAGCCGCATGTTTATATTCATATATGTTGATTGTGCATGAGCATCATTACATACCATTACTTGTTGTTCCTTGACTTAGTACCTAGTTGACACTGCACCCTTACTGACGGTTCATGTTGCACGAGCACTAAATTGTATGTTACACCCACACCGTCGGTAATTGCCATGGCACGCACAACCTATACACATATGCAGTATTGTATTGTTATTGATATTGATACATTGATTCTTATTCTATTGCGCATATGACATACATTGTGCATACATACTTATATGTATACACCCATACTTGCTATAGCTACATGTATACCTTTATATGATGTTGGATTTGATTTTGGAGGAATTGGGAACCACATGATATATTTAAAAACTGGATTCATTTAAAAGAGCGTTTTTCGCTTGATATGCTCATATTACGGTTTTATGTTGCATATATCATATTTCATGGATTTACGCATTGAGATACGGATTTCATGTGATTTATGGATTTAAGAACTGTGGTATTATTTCAAGAAAGTATGCATCGCTTCAAAAACCCGGTTTTTCTTGATATGTGTAACATTTTGGAAAAATCAAGAATATTTAATTATAAATTTTATTATAAATAATAAAAAGGATATTTTTTTTTGTTAATGATGTCGCTTATGAAATTGGGTATCGGAATCATATCCGAAAAATTTAATTATTTTGATAATTATGAATAAGTGGGAGATATCAAGAAAATGATATTTTAATTATTTTAACATGGCATTTTAATTGTCATTTAGATAAAAATAATTAAGTGATAGATTTATCATTTCATATCTTCTATGTTATATGAAATTGATTTATGATATGTAGGTTTTACTTATTGTTATATTTTATCATGAATGACACATATCATTATATGTTAACCCTTACACAAAACACCTCATTCTTCCCTAAATTATAAGCTAACACCTCCTATAAAACCCTTGTTTAAAACTGAATATCTCCTCCTTCATAACATCACACCTCATCCTTGCATGAATATAATACCCCTTCTAGTGTGACACCTCCTTCTCTTTCCCTTACACCACCACCTTGCACTTTCCACCTCTTCCTTCCTCTACAGCACTTTCTCACACATATTCTTAGCTTCTAAATAAAACACTATATCTTAAACTGAGCCAAACATCTCCTTCTCCAATTTAAATCCTTCATCAAAACCAAGAGAAGAAAAGGGAAAGAGAGACTAAGTACTAAGGTCACTACCACCATCTTCAAGTTACAATAGATTGAGCTTGTGCATCTTGGAGGAATCTTTCTGATGGTCTTTCAGTATGTATAACTTCAAACCCGGTAACTTAAGTTCTGTATCGTTTTATTTTAGAAATCGGATATCGTATTTTGCTAAGATTAGCCTCTGTTTGAATCTGCTATAGTTTAGTTGATAAGTAAACTAATCAAACAACTACAAAATCTTATATACTAGACCTAGAATAAACCATATGAATACGAGCCCATGACCTCGGATTTTAGTCGGCGACCATCACAAAAATTCCGAGCTCGCCGGACCCTTGAGTGAGTTGGGTTTTGTAATTTTTAGTGTATCTCTCTGTAGGTGTTTATGTATATTTGGTATTGTTTAATTAAGTTAATTCTTCAGTAGGTCAAATCTGTAAACAAATATTAGTTTTGAGATTAAGATTTTTAGATACGACACGGAGATATCGTACCATGAGTTCTTTTTTTATTTATCTTGACCAGAAAAGGGTTAGCTCAGATTAACTTAAGTTTTGTAACTCACGATACGTAGCATGATTAGTTTGTGCCGTATTATAAGCTAGGTTTTTGTGTTATCTAGTTCACTGTAATTGAATCTGGAATTAATGCGTATAATCACTTGAAATAATAGCAAGACCAAAAGTATAATGAGCCAACTAGAAGACTACACTTAAAAGATGAACCCCAAACACCCCACAAAATCCGGCGACCCACCCCAAAAATCCGGCGACACCGGCCCCCTTGTACCCTTTTGTATTGGTTTTTCTTCTGTAGCCTATTTTGGGTATTTGATAAATCTCTGTATTGTTTGGGTTGTTTAAATGTTTACATAATAAAATCTGGGAACGTTTTAGAAATGGGTTATCAAATTTCAGATATTTACGATACGGAGTTTTCGTATTTTGATATTGCCGTTGAACCGTTAACGTTTATACGTTAACAACAGAATTATATTAACGTCTTTGGGTTAAGTGTGCTGTAGGTTCTAACCTACGGGCGTTTAGCTTGTTGTTTTGGTTTTCAATATGATATATACTTCTATGCGATTTAAATACGAATATAGGTACGATTCGAGGATTCAGAGACGGAGTTGGCGATATAGCAGCATGGATTCAGTGAGCTTCAAAGTTGGTGAGTAGATTTACATCTACTGGGAAAGTCGGGTGGATGGCGTATAGCACCCCCACAACCTTATAAATAGTATTATGATTCTAGTTAGTATAATAGTTATTCAAGATAGTGATATAGTATCGCATCTTATATGTCCTTCATTTGCATATAGTTCATATATAGTTTTAAGTAAGACAGGTACATAATGTTGGATCCGGACGACATGGGTATGATTTGATGAGTTTGTACGAGGGATCATGCCGTACTTAAGATAATATGGATATAGCGATATGATGAGCTATAATACAAGGATTTATACGTGTTGGAAAGGATGAACTTTGTATGCCGCATAACGGCAAATTTATCCTTTGACTCGTAAAGTTAGATTATATTCTGTTTTAGTATGTAATACTTGTATGAGCTATATTCTTTTAAAAACCACAGTTCGTTGTCTTTTAAATAAACTACTAGGATGCGTGCCAGTTTCTAAAACAAATATCTATTTTAAATCTAGGGCAGCTTCCTTATTTCAAACTTAAACGTTCCGATCATTTCTAAAGATAATGGTATAGCTCATAACAAGTAATTACAATAAGTACGTTTAAATTACTTTACAGGTTTGCATTATATTATCTATATTATATGTTTCTGCGTTACGCACACTCTGATAGAACATTGCACAACTACCAATGAGTACTATGCTGCACAAGCACGTGAATGTATGTTACACTACACCTCATTGGTGTAAGTCTACGCTAGCGCCCCGGCAGTCTACAGACGCCAAATGCGGAACAAAAACTTTTTAACTGGCGCTATCGTATACTTTAACCCGGATCTGCCATTATTGCTAAACTAACAAACTGTAAAGAGTGTAGAAAGGTTATACCGAACGATCCGAGTCCTTCGTTCTTTAACCATCATCCCACGCTCCGTTGCGGCTGCTCCGATCTCGTCGATCTCC
Organism: Agapanthus africanus; assembly: GCA_030015575.1. Lineage (NCBI taxonomy): Eukaryota > Viridiplantae > Streptophyta > Magnoliopsida > Asparagales > Amaryllidaceae > Agapanthus > Agapanthus africanus. The sequence continues at coordinate 244,057,051 of JASDDO010000012.1, forward strand.
GATTCCTTCGTCGAGGTGGCACCACATCGATGATTCTTTAAACGGGCTCCCGCCTCTGACTTGAGGCAACTCGATCATCAAGTTTGCTAAAAGAGACGACCAAGAATGATGTAGAGAATGAGTAGATGACTTTGTCTCACTTCGTCCAAGTCCGTGGACGATCGGTTAATGAAGTTGCCGATGGAAATGAAATGGAACAAGAAATTAACTATGAAATTTCCATGCATCCAAAACTTTAGTCTTTTCCTTTTGCAACCATAATTTTCTCAAAGTGAGAGAGTGAGGGAGGAGAGAGAGGGTCGGCCACTAATAAGGAGGGGGGTAAGTGTAAGAGAGGTCAAGGGGGTGACCATAAAAGAAAGCTTCTCACTCAAAATATCCTTAAGAAAACAAGAAGCTTTAATGCTAAAGCATGAATCACTAATACACCTCATCAAGCCTTTAATGCAACCAATGAAAACACAACACCAATTAATCCTAGTCACCTCATCTAGAACCTTCTAGAAGCATGACTCACTCTCATCCAAGAAAAGATAAATCCGTATTTAACCGAATGATAAAAGACGGCTGATAGAAAACTGGAAACTGGCAACTTCCAAAAGTGATCCTGAAACGAATTTCAGGACAACCCCGAAACTGTATAAATACACCCGCATTTGTATTACGGCCGAATACAAATTCAACTGAGACAAAGATATTATACCTACTCAATATAAAACTCGGATCCGGCTTAAACCAAAGCCGACCAGTATCATCTGCCCGAAAAATAACACGTGCGTAAACGCACGTGCATTTTCCGAACCCTGCCATAAAACCATACGGCCTCTGCAACGTTTCGCCCGAACTTGGGAAACTGTCTGTGGGGGACTCTAATGACTCGTCAGTACCCTGGCAGTGGGTTTAACCACAAACCGTCAGCGGCACTAGCAATGCGTAACGGCTGCCCATGGACAGACCTCAAGGGATGCTGATGAGCGAACTCATCCAGAACACCCTACTGAGCCTAACAGTGACAATGTATATACAGTCCGGTCCGTTCGTCTATGAGTATCGCATATCTGCCTAGGGGGCTCGAAACGTCAGACTCCCAATAGCAGTATAAGTCGTGTCGGAGTGAAGCCCAATAACACCCTGAGATACTACTGGAGTACCTACCAGTAAATCTCCTGCCACGGCCGTGGGCTATGTGTAATGGCTCTCCTAGACACAGCACGATCTCGCCCCCAATACCGGGAGAGACGAATCCCCTGCCGATCCGCTCACGTGCCTCCATCTGGCTCGGGACTGTACCCAAAAGCTACCTGTTTGCACGACTCCTTTGAGCCGTGGTAGGGTAGAAATCAAAGCACAGTGGGAACTCACACGAGACAAATGACGACCTCAGGTCGATGAACTAACCTGTACACATGTCACCAGGGAACTGCTATCTGACGATAGATATAGTACTAACTAGCAGATTCCCGGCGAGTCCTGTCCGGTGTACTCATAACCCAATGAGCACCTGTATACATCTTAGGTGATCCAACTGACACCAGTGGCTTGTGAGACCGGCCACCGCCCCTCGTCGTGGTCTCGACTGTACACACTAGTCTACTCCGGAGTATCGATGCCCTGTCTCGAAACTCCCACGACTAGGGACCACAATTAAGGATATGCATATAAACCACCCAACTCTCACGTATATGATCGCCATCATACAGTTGGTAGTAAAGCAAGATCCTAAGGGCTCTATCAAAGCGTAACATGTAATCAGTCACCTGAACATGTACACGACTGATAAAGGCAAACCAGATAGCATACTATCATCTCGAGTAAGACTGTCCTACCGGTATAGGTCCTCCGCAATCATTGCAATCACGTACCTGTGATCCAATAATTGACTATGAGGGCACTATCTCCAACAATCTCCCACTTGCACTCAAGGCTAATTATTGCGATGTCGACTACTCACAGCCCGTGTGAAACCGAACATCCAACTCCTCTACTAATCAGTATCACAAAGCCCGTTTGTAAAACTATTGTGTTCGAGAAATAGCCTTAGTGAGTGAATCCGCCTAGAAGTTTCTTTCTATATCTCTCTTAATCTCAAGTTCGCGGAGAAAGCCATCTCCCGAAACGAGTAATACCTGTCTTAGAATATGTCTGGATATCTGATGGGACCTAGTTCATAAATGAACTCCAAATCCAAACTTCTTAGACTGTATCGATCACTGAACCTAATCAGTATCCGGCACCATGCCACCCAAAGTATCCTCTTGGACCACCTGTCCATAATACTATCCCTCTTCGTCAGAGGGAAAAACTATAACTCTGACAATCACTCTGTCAACCATGTCACCTTTGAAGCTTGGAATGATAACCGTCTCCCGAAGGAGGCTGCCATCATCAAATCCGTAGAACATGTACTTATGTTCTAAAACTGCTTCCTTATATTTCTCCAGGATTGGATTAATACGAACTTATTGCATCTAGTGCAAAACCAACATTTGGTGTGGTACTTGACATCTCATGATTGACTCAATTGCCTAAGCAAGTGATCTGCCAATCATGCACATCCCTCTCCCCTTTAGTCTGTAAGACACCTTTAGAAAGGGTGACTCCATCACCTGCAGGTACACCACCATGCTAGGAGTCAACTATTCCAAAAACCATTAGAATATCTGTCAAAGTACCCACATTGGGAAACTACCCAAATCCAGATCTAAAACCATAGATCTAGATACCAGAATGTCAAATATTATATCCATATCTTGTCTGGAGAAACAACTGTGTGACGACCATAGTAATACCGATCGTAGTATAGAAATTTTACTTCCTACTCTGTGTATGTCATCCAGATACCATGACATCACACCGTACTACCTTCTAAACAGATCCATCCACTATTCTGATTGAAGTCAAACCCATGACTGTCACATCAAAATTAGATGATCTATCTCCGCTATAACTGCTCAAGTCTATAAATAGATATAAGCATCTTGCCCACTATGCTTCCGCTGCTCCCACTGACTACGACAACCCTCCTACCGGGTCTCATAGCCTGGAACAACAGTAGTGCCAAGTCTTGGTAGATAAGAACCTTCCTGTCACCGTCCTTGAGGCTACAGAAGTACCTCTCGGGTGTCTGAGGTTACCCACCATATCTGCGGAGTGGCTATTGGATAGTCAAACCTGATTGAATATATAGGTCCTATTAAATTTTCCGTAATCGTTTGCGGTTCTGGAATCACTTCCAGTTCTACCATACTCCCACTACTGTTTTCTGAAAAAGATCCATTTTTACTAAAACTGTGGCAAGTCAAGAACAATATCACTATTGATTTTCCAAATGGTAGAATATCAACCCTCGTCATAGCCAGGGTCAACCCACAAACAGCCATTACAGAAACGTGCCCTGAGTTATCCAGAGTCTGGTTTTAAGCATAAGCTGGACAACTCCCCGTACCTTAACATCTTTTAAGGTACGAACTATTCTATATCCAATACAGAAACTTTGGCACTAATTTAATTGGAACCATATTCAAATCCTGCAACTGTCTCCAGTGCATATCAACTTAATGGAAAGAGGCTAATCAGCATTACTCAACTTTAGGAATCCATCCAATTATGAGTAACCTGAAAGAGAAACACGTTTTTCAAAACCATCACTATCATCTGAATACCAATCACAAGAATCTACATCTTCGATCACTTTGAAGAATCCCGATACTTGTGATACCTGGTTCTCTACTTTATTCTTATACCCACAACTTCTCAAAACTTAGACCTTGTATTTCTATGAAACACTTGTCTAAATACTAGAGAAGTTATAAGTAAACAGAACATAGTACGAGGACCTACCCCTTTGTCCTGAAGGACACTGGACAACATACAATACTCTGTATAAGTCCGCTGAGTTTAACAACTCAAAACTTGTGCGTTGTCGGTGGAAAACTGTACCCTGGCGATTTCCTCAAATATCACCAATTACAACGAATTCCGATATAATGAGGATAATCACCTAATTCCCAATATCTTACTCCCTCTCACCATCTGTAAAACCATACAGATATGAGAATGAAACCTGGTAAATACATACCCTTGGAGTAAGTGTCTAATCGGGAAAACAGGTTTTCTTTAACAATGCACTGAAACATGAAAATGTTTCGTAGGGGTATCCTGGTATTCATAGCAATGCCTCTTCCATAATCCAATTCATGACTTCAACCGTATATTTTATTTCCATCTCTCCAAATCCCTTTATTTGTCTTTAGTCGTTACCTTCTGTACACCATCGTTAGGCTAAATGGTTTTCTTCCTCCCCTACCGTTCGGCACCAGCCTATGGTTTGGAAGAAGACTATCCAGTAAGCATAATAGGTGTACCCTCCTAAACCAAGGAGTACTCATATCTTGAGAGAAGGTGATGATAAAAGACAACTGAATAATACCTTATTCTTTTAAAAGTGAAATAGTAGTGGCGATGAAGTACGCGGTTTTGGTCGTGAATGATATCGGTCGCAATTTACTTTGACCTCTTTCTAATCCCTTTAATTTGTCTTTACATATTACCTTCTGCACACCCTACTTAGGCTAATTGGTTTTCTTCATTCCCTACCTTTCGGCACCAGCCTATGGTTTGGAATAAGACTATCCAATAAGCATAATAGGTGTACTCTCCTAAACCAAGGAGCCCTCGCAACCTGAGAGAAGGTGATAATAAAAGACAACTGAATAAACCAATTCTATTTCTCCTGAACCTGGATCCATCCTCGAAGAAGTCCCTTCGAGTTCGTATATAACCATACGATGGATCTATCCAATGGAAGTGGATATCCGTAGTAATACGGGTGTTCTGAGAAATTCAAAGGGTGAAAGAAGGAGTGGCAATGACTTATGCAACTCAGACAATCTAAAAGCCAGTATTTTAAGAAGGTTCGGTCAACCTGGTCACTGAGTCATAGTCTAGGGTCGGTCAAAGGTTGCTGCCAAAGAGAGAGAGAAAAGAAACACTCTGCGTGCACTCTAACCTAGATCAGAATGGTCATCACTTTATCTAATCCGGAAACCTCCCACTGTCCTGTCAAATTCTCCTCCAAACCTAAAGAAGAATCAATCGGGATCACCCGAAGAGTAAACCAACTCATCAGTGGGAATCGGGATCCAACTCTCATCGCATGATAACGTGATGGAATGCATCCACGCTACTCATACTCCAGAAGGTATGCGCATACCTGGCAAGTTTCAGTTTCTTTAGAAACTCCCGATATGATTTTTGCCCCATGCTCTTATAACCTTGGCTTTGGTCAAAGTGTCATAAGTCACATGCCAAGTTCTACCCGTCACTATCTTGTCAATTTGAACCCACCCGCACATGCCCCTGACTTTGGCCAATCGGCAGAACGACTGTCCCAAACTAACTCATCTATCTATGCAACAATTGAATACCCAGCAGCTACCAAACACTATGCCTTAACTTTGGCTAAAATGCATAGCTTGAATACTACTAAATACCCAAAAGAAGTGACGGAGGGCTACGGCTGGTTCTTGGCGAAAAACCTTTAACGTAGTGAACTTGATATCGCTGAAGGAACCTGATAGCTTTTTAAAATATAGTGGCGAAAACCTTTTGCTAAAGAGGTCACACCCGGTAAAGGGATCTCGGCTCTTTCCTCATGGAATGAGGTGCAGGATATTCCACTGAATACCGCTATGCAAAGCAACTTGTAATCGACTATAGTGAAGTTATTACTCTGACGCAAACTTCTGCCCAAGGGGTCAGTCCCGGTGAAGGGATATCGGCCCTTGCCCCGTCGAATGAGGTGCAGGATATTCCACTGAATACCGCTATGCATAACAAAAGAAAACGTCTTTGCAATAACACCTTTTAAATTTGTTCCAACAACTATAAATTGGTTTGTTTAACTTTGCATTGATCAGAATCAACGCAGTCCCATCATTTAATCACACTAGAAAAGAACGAAAATAAAATGTACGTATATGCCATCCGCATTCATCACTGGGTCCCGTCATCACTCGTTAGGTTACTTAACTAACGACAGAGCGGGGACTGGACTAGCGCGGGTGTAAAACATATACAACATCTAATAGTATATAAACCAATATACAATAATCGCTCCAGGCGTGATAATATGCAACATTACAGAAAAGTAATAAGCATCATAGAACAATACAGATATCTGGGATCCCCGAGTTTCACAGAGCCGCTGCTGAAACTCGACGTTCCCCTGTCGTGTGGATAGCCTGTGCAATGAAACCTAGACCCCTACGGGTGCGGCAAGTTACCCGCCAAAACCTGAAGCGAGGCAGCCCCCTATAGCATAGTGAATGGACCACCCAGCACTCCACGGAATCCGGTAATCTTGGGCACCCCTCCTTGGGTCAACCTGTACCCCCTACGAGTGCGGCGAATAGTCTGCCAATTCTTGAGTGGGACCCCTCTGCCTCTCAAAACCATGAGATGCGGACCCGTTGCCCCCCAGAACCCGGCTATCCGTGCACTCCGTCGCGGGGCAAAACCTAGTACAGTAATGAAAAATAGTACAATAGGTACATCGACCGCAACCTGGTCGTTCCCCAAAAGAATATTATACAACAGGCAGTGACGGCTGTCCACAAGTTGGACGCTCGCCCCGCAATATCAAATGTACAAATGAACACAAACTGTACTATCATTGCACACTGCTATCCACCACGACAAATCCGCAACATCACAGCACAACACAGAACATCAACGCGAATGTCACGTTCGCAAACCCGTCTAAAAGAACTATAGCAATCAGACGCGGTTTACCGATCAAATGACATTCCCGGTCGGAGATATAATGTAAGCACTGTAAACTAACATGTTTAAATTTCGATTGACCAAATATCAAAAAGTGGGCCCCACGACTTACTGGTGAACAGTAACAAAATCTGGGTCAAAACGATATTTACCAAAACCCACAAATTCCAGAGAAGAACCCACTGACAAAATTTGGGAGCATGAGCTCACCAAGGGGCCGCGGATGCGCGGCCAAACCATGGGTTTGGCCGCGTTTCCGCGGCAGTTTGGTGGAGTCACGTGCCCAAATTTTGTCGTGGTTCTTAGAAAAGCCTGCGCAGATTTTTAAGACATGCAGAAAAATTTTTGGACACCATTTAAAATCAACAGAAACTGTCAAGCTTGGATTTTGCAATTTTCGATTTCCGGTCGGATCGATGTTTTAAACGCGTTAGCACAAGTTAGTATAGCAAAATGGTGAGGCTCTGATACCACTGTAAGTCTACGCTAGCGCCCCGGCAGTCTACAGACGCCAAATGCGGAACAAAAACTTTTTAACTGGCGCTATCGTATACTTTAACCCGGATCTGCCATTATTGCTAAACTAACAAACTGTAAAGAGTGTAGAAAGGTTATACCGAACGATCCGAGTCCTTCGTTCTTTAACCATCATCCCACGCTCCGTTGCGGCTGCTCCGATCTCGTCGATCTCCGATTCCTTCGTCGAGGTGGCACCACATCGATGATTCTTTAAACGGGCTCCCGCCTCTGACTTGAGGCAACTCGATCATCAAGTTTGCTAAAAGAGACGACCAAGAATGATGTAGAGAATGAGTAGATGACTTTGTCTCACTTCGTCCAAGTCCGTGGACGATCGGTTAATGAAGTTGCCGATGGAAATGAAATGGAACAAGAAATGAACTATGAAATTTCCATGCATCCAAAACTTTAGTCTTTTCCTTTTGCAACCATAATTTTCTCAAAGTGAGAGAGTGAGGGAGGAGAGAGAGGGTCGGCCACTAATAAAGAGGGGGGGTGAGTGTAGGAGAGGTCAAGAGGGTGACCATAAAAGAAAGCTTCTCACTCAAAATATCCTTAAGAAAACAAGAAGCTTTAATGCTAAAGCATGAATCACTAATACACCTCATCAAGCCTTTAATGCAACCAATGAAAACACAACACCAATTAATCCTAGTCACCTCATCTAGAACCTTCTAGAACCTTCTAGAAGCATGACTCACTCTCATCCAAGAAAAGATAAATCCGTATTTAACCGAATGTTAAAAGACGGCTGATAGAAAACTGGAAACTGGCAACTTCCAAAAGTGATCCTGAAACGAATTTCAGGACAACCCCGAAACTGTATATATACACCCGTATTTGTATTACGACCGAATACAAATGCAACTGAGACAAAGATATTATACCTACCCAATATAATACTCGGATCCGGCTTAAACCATAGCCGACCAGTATCATCTGCCCGAAAAATAACACGTGCGTAAACGCACGTGCATTTTCCGAACCCTGCCATAAAACCATACGGCCTCTACAACGTTTCGCCCGAACTTGGGAAACTGTCTGTGGGGGACTCTAATGACTCGTCAGTACCCTGGCAGTGGGTTTAACCACAAACCGTCAGCGGCACTAGCAATGCGTAACGGCTGCCCATGGACTGACCTCAAGGGATGCTGATGAGCGAACTCATCCAGAAAACCCTACTGAGCCTAACAGTGACAATGTATATACAGTCCGGTCCGTTCGTCTATGAGTATCGCATATCTGCCTATGGGGCTAGAAACGTCAGACCCCCAATAGCAGTATAAGTCGTGTCGGAGTGAAGCCCAATAACACCCTGAGATACTACTGGAGTACCTACCAGTAAATCTCCTGCCACGGCCGTGGGCTATGTGTAATGGCTCTCCTAGACACAGCACGATCTCGCCCCCAATACCGGGAGAGACGAATCCCCTGCCGATCCGCTCACGTGCCTCCATATGGCTCGGGACTGTACCCAAAAGCTACCTGTTTGCACGACTCCTTTGAGCCGTGGTAGGGTAGAAATCAAAGCACAGTGGGAACTCACACGAGACAAATGACGACCTCAGGTCGATGAACTAACCTGTACACATGTCACCAGGGAACTGCTATCTGACCCAATGAGCACCTGTATACATCTTAGGTGATCCAACTGACACCAGTGGCTTGTGAGACCGGCCACCGCCCCTCGTCGGGGTCTCGACTGTACACACTAGTCTACTCCGGAGTATCGATGCCCTGTCTCGAAACTCCCACGACTAGGGACCACAATTAAGGATATGCATATAAACCACCCAACTCTCACGTATATGATCGCCATCATACAGTTGGTAGTAAAGCAAGTTCCTAAGGGCTCTATCAAAGCGTAACATGTAATCAGTCACCTGAACATGTACACGACTGATAAAGGCAAACCAGATAGCATACTATCATCTCGAGTAAGACTGTCCTACCGGTATAGGTCCTCCGCAATCATTGCAATCACGTACCTGTGATCCAATAATTGACTATGAGGGCACTATCTTCAACAATTGGTACTGCCATGTCACTATAGAACCGTGCTGTTATTGTTGGAGATAGTGCCCTCAGAGTCAATTATTGGATCACAGGCACGTAATTGCAATGATTGAGGGATGACCTATGCCTTTAGAACAGTCTTAGTCAAGATGATAGTATGCTATCTGGTTTATCTTTATCATCGTGTACTGCTTTAGGTGACCTTACACGTCACTATTGCGCGTTGATAGAGCCCTTAAGATTCTTGCTTGATGACCAGCAGTATGATAGCGATCATATACGTGGGTGCTGGGGTCTATAAGCACATCCTTAAAAAGGTCCCTAGTCGTGGGAGTTTTCGAGACAGGTCATCGATACTCCAGAGTAGACTAGTGTATACAGTCGAGACCCCGACGAGGGGTGGTGGCCGGTCTCACAAGCCACTGGTGTCAGTTGGTTCACCTAAGATGTATACAGGTGCTCATTGGGTTATGAGTACACCGGACAGGACTCGCCGGGAACCTGCTAGTTGGGATTATACAAGACGTCAGATAGCAGTAAGTGCACGGCGGCGCCCCGGCCGTCAATCCGACCGCCAAATGCGGAAGCGGTGATAAACTTTAATTTTGCGAACTTAGCAAACCGGCACCACCGCGCACTAAACACGCGGATCGAACCATTAACTAGTCCTAGCTAATTACAAGACGGGTTAGAGATATACCGAGTGATCCGAGTCCTCCGGTCTTCTCGTTGTCATCCCGATCTCCTGCGGAAACTCCGGTTGTCGCCTCCTAGCCGGAAGGGCACCACATCGCCTGCATCTTTTACGGGCTCCCGCCTCTATACTGAGGCAACTCGGGCATGAAGCTGGCAAGTCGACGTGCCCAAGATTTTGTGTAGAATGTAGTGTAGAGGCTATGTCTCATTTGGGGTTTTGTTGCCATTGAAGATGATGGAGGAATCAAGATGAAGAAAAATGGTGCTTGCATTTTTCCTAGCATGAAAATGAGATCAAGAAAAATGCCACAAGCTCAAAATGAAACTCTCTCCTTTTTTTCTGTCAAGTGTAGCCTCTCTCATCTTAGTGAGAATGGTGGATGAATGAATATCAAACCATAACAAGAAGGGAGGTGAGTGTAGTAAAAGCAAGGGGGTGACCACAACCATAAAGAAATGATAACCATCTCAAATCCACTCTAATCACCATAAAGCAAGTGATAAGAAGGAAAAAGAATCTCATCATGAAAAACTATCATGATGCCACCAATATGCAAGATACCCCCTCCACAAATGTTATTTGCAAACTTGCAAATAACCCCCTCCATCGGAAAAGTCCGGCCGGGAAAGAACAAAGGAAAACCGGCCGGAACGGAATGCAAACTGGAAACTCCAGAAAACTGGTCCCGTAATAAATTACAGGAAAACCCCGATACTGTGCATACACACCCGCATCTGTATACCGACCGGATACAAATGCAATGAGACAAAATCTACAATGTACTATACTAGGATCCGGCTTAAACCAAAGCCGGCTAGTAATATCCGTTCGATCCTGATCCGTGCAATATCGCACGTATCTGATCGAACCCTGCCATATCACCATACGACCACTAGTAAAAACCGTCCGATCCTGATCCGTGCAATACCGCACGTATCTGATCGGACCCTGCCATATCTCCATACGGCCTCTACAGCGTTTCGCCCGAAAGCTTGAGTAACTGTAAGTGTGGTGGACTCTAAAGACTCGTCAATACTATGGCTGTGGATTTAACCACTAGCACGTCAGAGGTATAAGCCAATACGTGACGGGCCACCAGCTATTGACTAAAAGGGACGTCGATGAGCGAACTCATCCTGACACCCTACTGAGCCTGTCAGTGACAATATCCGTACAGTCTTGTCCGTTCGTCTATGAGCATCGCATGGAGGGCCTAGGGGGTTGGTAAAAGTCAGACCCCCAAAAGTGGTACAAGTCGTGTCGGAGTTTAGCCCAGAACACCCTGAGATACTACCGGAATACCTACCAGTAAATCTCCTGCCTTGGCCAAGGACTTCGTGTAATGGCTCTCCTAGACACAGCGCGACCTCACCCCCAATACCGGGAGAGACGAACCCCTGAAGATCCGCTCACTGCCTCCATGTGGCTCGGGACTGTACCGAACTAAAACCTGTTTGCACGACTCCTTTGAGCCGTGGTAGGGTAGTAATCAAAGCACAGTGGGAACTCACATGAGACAAATGACGATCCTCAGGTCGATGAACTAACCTGTACACATGTCACCAGGGAACTGCTATCTGACATCTGGTATAAGACCAACTAGAATGATCCCGGCGAGTCCTGTCCGGTGTACTCATAACCCAATGATCACCTGTATACATCTTAGGTGAACCAACTGACACCAGTGGCTTGTGAGACCGGCCACCACCCCTCGTCGGGGTCTCGACTGTATACACTAGTCTACTCTGGAGAATCGATGCCCTGTCTCGAAACTCCTACGACTAGGGACCATTTAAGGATGTGCTTATAGACTACCAGCTCCCACGTATATGATCGCCCTCATGCTGCTGGCAGTCAAGAAAGAATCCTAGGGGCTCTATCAACGTGCAATAGCGACCTGTCAGGTCACCTAAAGCAGTACACGATGATAAAGGTAAACCAGATAGCATACTATCATCTCGAGTAAGACTGTCCTACCGGGATAGGTCCTTCCTCAATCATTGCAATCACGTGCCTGTGATCCAATAATTGACTCTGAGGGCACTATCTCCAACAATCTCCCACTTGCACTTAAGGCTAATTATTGCGATGTCGCATACTCACAGCCCGTGTGATACCGAACACCCAACTCCTCTACTAGTCAGTCTCACAAAATCCGTTTGCGAAACTATTGCGTTCGAGGAATAGCCTCAGTGAGTGGAACCGCCTTGATGTTTCTTTCTATATCTCTCTATATCTCAAGTTCGCGGAGAAAGCCATCTCCCGAAATGAGCAATACCTGTCTTAGAATGTGTCTGGATGTCTGATGGGACCTAGCTCATAAATGAACTCCAAATCCAAACTTCTTAGACTGTATCGTCAACTGAACTTAATCAGTATCTTGCGCCATGCCACCCTCAGTATTGCCTTGGACCACCTGTCCAAAATACTGCCCCCCGTCAGAAGGAAAACTATAACTCTGACAACCACCTTGTCGTCCATGTCACCTTGGAAGCCTGGAATGATAACTGTCTCCCAAATGAGGCTGTCGTTATCATATCCCTAGAACATCCACTTATGTTCTAAAACTGCTTCCGACTGTTTCTCCAGGATTGGATCAATGTCAACTTATTGCATCTAGTGCAAGAACAACATCTGGTGTGGTACTTGACATCTCATGATTGACTCAATTGCCTGAGCAAGTGATCTTCCAATCATGCACATCCCTCTCCACTTTAGTCTGTAAGACACCTTTAGAGAGGGTGACTCCATCACCTGCAGGTACACTACCGTGCCAGGAGTCGTCCATTCTAAATACTCTTAGAATGCTGTCTAAGTACCCTGATTGGGAAACCACCCAAATCTAGATCTAAAGCCATAGATCTAGTAACCAGTATGTCTGATATAATGTCCAAGTCCCATGTGGAGAAACCACTGTGTGAAGACCAAAGTATAACCGATCGAAGTATAGGAATATCACTTCCTACTCTGTGTATGTCATCCAAATACCATGACATCATACCCTACTACCTTCTCAATAGATCCATCCCCTATTCTGATGAAGTCAAACCTATGACTGTCATATCAGAAATAGATGATCTATCTCCGCTATATCTGCTTTAGTCTATAAATAGACATAAGCCTGATGTCCACCAATGCTTCCGCTGCTCCCACTGACTACGACAACCCTCTGGCAGAGTCATATAGACGTACACTTCTAAAGCAAGTTTAGAACGACGCTATACTCATCCTCCTGCCGGGTCTCACAGTCTGGAACAACAGCAATGGCAAGTGTGGATAAACAAGAACCTCCCTGCCACCGTCCTTGAGCATACCGGAGTACCTCTCGGGTGCCTGAGGTTACCCACCATATCTGCGGAGTGGCCAATGGAATGTCAATCCAGATTGAATCTTTCCTTATCAAATCTTCAGTAATCGTTTGCGGTTATGGAATCACTTCCAGTTCTACCATACTCCCACTACTGTTTTATGAAAAAATCCATTTATAATAAAACTGTGGCGAGTCTAGAACAATATCACTATTGATCTTCCAGATGGTAGAAAGTCAACCCTCGTCATAGCCTGGGTCAACCCACAAACAGCCATTACAGAAACGTGCCTCGAGTTATCCAGAGTCTGGTTTTAAGCATAAACCGGACAACTCCCCGTACCTTAACATCGTTAAGATATGAACTGTTCTATATCCAATATAGAACCAGAGGCACTGATTTAATTGAACCAGAGTCAAATCATGCAGCTGTCTCCAGTGCATGTCGACTAAATGGAATGAGGCCGATCAGCGTTACTCAACTTAGGAATGCTTCCAATTATGAGTAACCTGAAAGAGAAGCAAGTTCTCTTAATCATCACTATCAACTGAATACCATACACAAGTATCTATATCTTCGATCACTTTGAAGAATTCCGATACTTGCAATACCTGGTTCTCTACTTTATTCAAATACCTATAACTTCTCAAAATTCAGACCCTGTGTTTCCACGAAACACTTGTCTAAAAACTAGAGAAGTCATAAGTAAACAGAATATAGTACGAGGACCAACCCCACTGTCCTAAAGGACACTGGACAAATATACAATACTCTGTATAAGTCCCTTGAGTCTGATAACTCATTCACTGTGTGTCGTAGGTTGAAAATTGTACTTATGGTTAAGAAAAATTACACCGCTGTTTAATGCTCCTTACCTAACCATCCACTGATATAGGTAAATGTCATAGACATAATATCAAAAAGGTATATCTCACTCTATAAAAATAGACGTACAGATATATCAATTTGAAATTGGTGCATAACAGCGGATATTCAAAACCAAGTATTTGCCATCTGGCAAACAACCCAGGTGATTTCCTCAAATATCACCGATTGCAACGAATCCCGATATAATGAGGATAGTCACCCAATTCCCAACAACTAACTCCTACTCATCATCTGTAAAACCATACAGATGTGAGAATCGTACCTGGTAAATACATACCCTGGAGTAAGTATCTAATCGGGAAATCAGTTTTCTTTTAACATTACACAGTGAAACTGAAACATTGAAATGTTTCGATGGGGTATCCGGGTATTCTTAGTAATGCCTCTTCCATTATCCAGATTCACAACTATAACCGTATAATTCTTTGTCATCTTTCCAAATCCCTTTATATGTCTTTAGTCATTACCTTCTGCACACCGCTTTAGGCCAATTGGTTTTCTTCCTTCCCTACCGTTCGGCACCAGCCTATGGTTTGAAAGAAGACTATCCAATAAGCATAATGGGTGTACTGTCCTAATCCTAGGAGCACTCGCAATGCGAGAGAAGGTGAAGATAAAAGACAACCGAATAAACCTTATTCCTATTTCTCCTGGACCAGAATCCACCCCCGAACTGGAACAAGTTCCTTTCGAGTTCGTATATAACCATACGATGGATTATCCAATAAACTGGGATCTTCGTAGTGATACGGAGTGTCCTGGAGAAATACAAAGGTGATTTAGGATTGGCGAAGAAATACTTGGTTTGTTCGTGAATAGTAGTCGCATTTTACTTTTCCCTCTTACTAATCCCTTGCTTTGTCTGAACTTAATACCTTCTGCACACCATCTTTATGCTAATTGGTTTTCTTCATTCCCCACCGTTCGGCACCAGCCGAAGGTTTGGAAGAAGACTATCCACTTTGCGTAATAGGTGTACTATCTCCTAAACCAAGGAGTACTCACAACTTGAGAGAAGGTAAAAGGAAAAGACAACTGAATAATCCTATCCGTTTTCTCCAGAACCAGAAACCATCCTCGAAGTTCTTCGAGTTCGTATATAACCATACGATGGTTTTGTCCAATGGAAGTGGACGTTCGTAGTAATACGGGGTGTCCTTGAGAAGAGGGTAAAAGTAGGAGTGGCAATGAGGTTAGCGACTCTGAAAATCCAAAAGCCAGTGTTAAGAAGGTTCGGTCAACTTGGTCACTGAGTCATAGTCTTAGGGTCGGGTCAATGGTCGCTGCCGAAGAGAGAGAGAAAAGAAACACTCAGCGTGCACTCTATCCTAGATCAGAATGGTTATCACTTTTTCTAATCAGGAAACCTCCCACTGTACCTCAAATTCTCCTCCAAACCTAAAAGAAGAATTAGTCGGAATCACCCGAGGAGTAAACCAACTCATCAGTGGGAATCGGGATCCAACTATCATCGCATGATAACGTGACGGAATCCGCTCACGGTATCACACTCCAGAAGGTATGCGCATATCTGGCAAGTTTCAGTTCTTTTGAAACTCCCAAGGTAGATTTTTACCCCATGCTCTTATGACCTTGACGAAGGTCAACAAATCATAAGTCACATGTCAAGTTCTACCCGTCATTGTCCAGGTTAATTTGAACCCGTCATGACGGGGCCCTTCGTCAAGGGATTGTACGGGTGGGTTCAAATTAACCTGGACAATGACGGGTAGAACTTGACATGTGACTTAAGATTTGTTGACCTTCGTCCAGGTCATAAGAGCATGGGGTAAAAATCACATCGGGAGTTTCTAAAGAAACTGAAACTTGCCAGATATGCGCATACCTTCTTGAGTGTGATAACGTGAGTGGATTCCATCAAATTATCATGCGATGATAGTTGGATCCTGATTCCCACTGATGAGTTGGTTTACTCCTCGGGTGATCCCGACTAATTCTTCTTTCAGGTTTGGAGGAGAATTTGAGGTTACAGTGGTTGGTTTCCTGATTAGATAAAGTAATAACCATTATGATCTAGGTTTGAGTGCACGCTGAGTGTTTCTTTTCTCTCTCCCTTTGGCAGTGACCATGGCCCGACTCTTGACTATGACTCAGTGACCAAGTTGACCGAACCTTCTTAAAACACTGGCTTTTGGATTGTCAGAGTTGCATACCTCATTGCCACTCCTATTCTTACCTTTTTCTCCAGGACACCCCGTATTACTACGAACGTCCACTTCCATTGGATAAAACCATCGTATGGTTATATACGAACTCGAAGGAATTTATTCGATGATAGTTTCCGGTTCTGGAGAAAATGAATAGGACTATTCAATTGTCTTTTCCTTTTACCTTCTCTCAGGTTGCGAGTACTCCTAGGGTTAGGAGATAGTACACCTATTACGCTAATTAGATAGTCTTCTTCCAAACCATAGGCAGGTGCCGAACGGTAGGGAATGAAGAAAACCAATTAGCCTAAACGGTGTACAGAAGGTATTAAGTAAAGGCAAATAAAGGGATTAGTAAGAGGGCAAAGTAAACCGCGACTGCTATTCACGACCAAACCAAGTATTTCATCGCCAATCCTACATCACCTTGGTATTTCTCCAGGACACTCCGTATCACTACGAAGATCCACAGTTATTTGGATACTCCAACGTATGGTTATATACGAACTCGAAAGGAACTTGTTCCAGTTCGGGGATGGATTCTGGTTCAGGAGAAATAGGAATAAGGTTTATTCGGTTGTATTTTATCTTCACCGTCTCTCGGGTTATGAGTTCTACTAGGATTAGGACAGTGCACCCATTATGCCTATTGGATAGTCTTCTTCCAAACCATAGGCTGGTGCCGAACGGTAGGGAAGGAAGAAAACCATTTAGCCTAAGAGGGTGTACAGAAGGTAATGTCTAAAGACATATGAAGGGATATGGAGAGATGGCATAGAAATATACGGTTACAGTTGTGAATCTGGATAATGGAAGAGGCATTACTAGGAATACTCGGATACCCCTTCAGAATATATTCATGTTTCAGTTTCGCTGTGTACTGTTAAAGAAAAACTGATTTCCCAATCAGACACTTGCTCCAGGGTATGTATTTACCAGGTATGAATCTCACATCTGTATGATTTTACAGATGATGAGTGGGAGTAAGTTATTGGGAATTAGGTGATTGTCCTCATTATATCGGAATTCGTTGTAATTGGTATTATTTGAGGAAACCACCTGGGTTGTTTGCCAGACGGCAAATATTTGGTTTTGAATATCCGCTGTTATGCACCAATTTCAAATTGATATATCTGTACGTCTATTTTTATAGAGTGAGATATAACTTTTTGAAATTATGTGGATGACATTTACCTATATCAGTTGATGATTAGGTAAGGAGCATTAAACAGCGGTGTAATTATTCTTAACCATAAGTACAGTTTTCAACCTACGACACACAGCGAATGAGTTATTAGACTCAAGGGACTTATACAGAGTATTGTATGTTGTCCAGTGTCCATTAGGACAGAGGGGTTGGTACTCATACTACATTCTGTTTACTTGTGACTTCTCTAGTTCTTAGACATGTGTTTCGTAGAAACACAAGGTCTGAGTTTTGAGAAGTTATAGGTATATAAATAAAGTAGAGAACCAAGTGTTGCAAGTATCGGGATTCTTCAAGGTGATCGAAGATGTAGATACTTATGTATGGTATTCAGTTGATAGTAATGATTAAGAGAACTTGCTTTTCTTTCAAGTTACTCATAATTGGAAGCACTCCTAAGTTGGGTAACGCTGATCGGCCTCTTTCTATTTACTTGACATGCACTGGAGACAACTGCATGATTTGAATCTGGTTCAATGAAATCAGTGCCTCTGTTTCTATATTGGATATAGAACGGTTCATATCTTAACGATGTTAAGGTACGGGGAGTTGTCCGGCTTATGCTTAAAACCAAACTCTGGATAACTCAAGGCACGTTTCTGTAATGGCTGTTTGTGGGTTGACCAAGGCTATGACGAGGGTTGACTTTCTACCATCTGGAAGATCAATAGTGATATTGTTCTAGACTCGCCACAGTTTTAAAAGAAATGGATTTTTTCAGAAAACAGTAGTGGGAGTATGGTAGAACTGGAAGTGATTCCAGAACCGCAAACGATTACTGAAAATTTGATAAGAACCTAAAATTCAATCTGGTTTGACATTCCATTCGCCACTCCGCAGAAATGGTAGGTAACCTCAGGCACTCGAGAGGTACTTCGGTATGCTCAAGGACGGTGATAGGGAGGTTCTTGTTTACCCAGACTTGATACTACTGTTGTTCCAGGCTATGAGACCCGGCAGAAGGATGAGTATAGCATCGTTCTAAACAAGCTTTATAAGTGTACGTGTATATGATTCTGCCAGAGGGTTGTCGTAGTCAGTGGGAGCAGCGGAAGCATAGTGGACAAGTGGCTTATGTCTATTTATAGACTAAAGCAGATATAGTGGAGATAAATCATCTATTTCTGATGTGA
Organism: Agapanthus africanus; assembly: GCA_030015575.1. NCBI lineage: Eukaryota > Viridiplantae > Streptophyta > Magnoliopsida > Asparagales > Amaryllidaceae > Agapanthus > Agapanthus africanus. The sequence continues at coordinate 244,075,770 of JASDDO010000012.1, forward strand.
TACTCAAAGGTTTGACTTCATCAGAATAGGGGATGGATCTGTTAAGAAGGTAAAAGGGTGTGATGTCCTGGTATTTGGATGACATACACAGAGTAGGAAGTGAAGTTCCTATACTACGATCGGTTATACTTTGGTTGTCGCACAGTGTTTTCTCCGCATAGGATATGGATATAATATCAGACATTCTGGTTACTAGATCTATGGTTTTAGATCTAAATTTGGGAAGTGTCCCAATCAGGGTACTTAGACAGCATTCTAAAGATGTTTTAGAATGGGCGACTCCTGGCACGGTAGTATACCTGCAGCTGATGGAGTCACACTCTCTAAAGGTGTCTTACAGACTAAAGGGGAGAGGGATGCGCATGGTTGGCAGATCACTTGCTTAGGCAATTGAGTCAATCATGAGATGTCAAGTACCACACCAGATGTTATTTTTACTGTAGATGCAATAGGATATTGATCCAATCCTGGAGAAACATTCGGAAGCAGTTTTAGAACATAAGTGGATGTTCTAGGGATTTGATAACGACAGCCTTCTTCGGGAGACGGTTATCATTCTAGGCTTCTAAGGTGACCTGGATGACAGAGTGGCTGTCAGAGTTATAGTTTTCCCTCTGATTAGGGACAGTGTTTTGGACAGGTGGTCTAGGCGGATAATGAAGGAGGCATGGCGCAGGATACTGATTAAGTTCAGTTGACGATACAGTCTAAGAAGTTTGGATTTGGAGTTCATTTATGAGCTTAGTCCCATCAGATATCCATACATATTCTAAGACAGGTATTGCTCATTTCGGGAGATGGCTTTCTCCGCGAACTTGAGATAAAGAGAGACATAGAAAGAAACATCAGAGCGGATCCACCCACTGAGGCTATTCCTCGAACGCATTAGTTTCGCAAACGGGTTTTTGTGAGACTGACTAGTAGAGGAGTTGGGTGTTCGGTATCACACGGGCTGTGAGTATGCGACATCGTAATAATTAGCCTTGAGTGCAAGTGGGAGATTGTTGGAGATAGTGCCCTCAGAGTCAATTATCGGATCACAGGCACGTGATTGCAATGATTGAGGGATGACCTATGCCGGTAGAACAGTCTTACTCAAGATGATAGTATGCTATCTGGTTTATCTTTATCATCGTGTACTGCATTAGGTGACCTTACAGGTCACTATTGCGCGTTGATAGAGCCCTTAGGATTCTTGCTTGACGGCCAGCAGTATGATGGCGATCATATACGTGGGAGTTGGGGTCTATAAGCACATCCTTAAAAAGGTCCCTAGTCGTGGGAGTTTTCGAGACAGGGCATCGATACTCCAGAGTAGACTAGTGTATACAGTCGAGACCCCAATGAGGGGCGGTGGCCGGTCTCACAATCCACTGGTGTCAGTTGGTTCACCTAAGATGTATACATATGCTCATTGGGTTATGAGTACACCGGACAGGACTCGCCGGGAATCTGCTAGTTGGGATTATACCAGACGTCAGATAGCAGTTCCCTGGTGACATGTGTACAGGTTAGTTCATCGACCTGAGATCGTCATTTGTCTCGTGTGAGTTCCCACTGTGCTTTGATTACTACCCTACCACGGCTCAAAGGAGTCGTGCAAACAGGTTTTAGTTGGGTACAGTCCCGAGCCACATGGAGGCAGTGAGCGGATCTGCAGGGGTTCGTCTCTCTCGGTATTGGGGGTGAGGTCACGCTGTGTCTAGGAGATCCATTACACGAAGTCCTTGGCCAAGGAAGGAGATTTACTGGTAGGTATTCCAGTAGTATCTCAGGGTGTTCTGGGCTACACTCCGACACGACTTGTACCACTTTTGGGGGTCTGACTTTTACTAACCCCCTAGGCCCGCCATGCGATGCTCATAGACGAACGGACCGGATTGTACGGATATTATCACTGTCAGGCTCTGTAGGGTGTCAGGATGAGTTCACTCATCGACGTCCCTTTTGGTCAATATCTGGTAGCCCGTTACGTATGGCTAATACCTCTGACGTGCTAGTGGTTAAATCCACAGCCAAAGTATTGACGAGTCTTTAGAGTCCCCCACAGACAGTTTCTCAAGTTTCGGGCGAAACGCTGTAAAGGCCGTATGGAGATATGGTCGGGTTTGATCATATACGTTCGGTATTGCACGGATCTTGATCGGACGGATAATACTAGCGGGCTTTGGTTTAAGCTGGATCCTAGTATTGTACAGTGTAGATTTTGTCTCATTACATTTGTATTCGGTCGGAATACAAATGCGGGTATGTATATACAGGAGCGGGGTTTTCCTGTAATTTATTACGGGATCGGTTTTTTGAAGTTGCCAGTTTGCTTTCCGTTTCGGCCATTTTTCCTTTGTTCTTTCTTTGGCTGAAAATTGGTGTGGAGGGGCTTATTTGCAAATGTGCAAATTAGCATTGTGGAGGGTGTTTCTTGTAATTGGTAGTTTCATGATGGTTCCACCATACATTGACTTCTTGGTTCATGATTGTTCATGATTGCTTGACTTTTGACTTGATGATGATGAAGGTTTATGATGATGGAGTGAGGATTGCTTTTGGTTGATGATCACCCATTTCCCTTTACTACATTCATCTCCCTTCATTGTTTTTTTTCCACTCTCCCATTTTTTAGCAAAGCCGGCCAAGCTTGAAGAGGGGCTGTCCAAAATTTTTGTGTGGGATTTTTGGTCTCTTTTGGCTTGCAAAAATCCTATAGCTCCATCTCCAAAACTCTATTCCTCCACCTTCACAAAATAGCAACTTCCAATAACCCCATGAGACCCAGTGTTCTACACTTAGCCTACAGCATCCTTAGACACGTCGACTCGCCAACTTCGTGCCCGAGTTGCCTCGGTCCAGAGGTGGGATCCCGTAAAAGAACCCGGCGATGTGGTGCCCTTTCCGACGAGGAGATGAAGACCGGAGATTCCGCCAGGAGATCGGGATGGAGGCCGATGACCGAAGGACACGGATCGCTCGGTATAGCTCTCTACCCCATTCTCTAGTTAGCTAGGAGTAGGTTAATGGCCCGATCCGGGTTTTAAGTACGCGGTAGCGCCAGTTTTAAAAGTTAAAGAAAAGTATCGTTTCCGCATTTTGGCCTCGGGATGACGGCCGGGGCGCTGCCGTGCACTTACACTGGTATCAGAGCTACGCCATTAACCCGGTCTAGCTTGCTCTAACGTGTTTACAAGTTCGATCAAACGGATTTTCCAAAAACCGCGTTTCCATGTCAAGTTTCTGTCGAATTTTTCCTCTGCTCCAAAAATTATTTGGTACATTGTAAAATTACGTGCAGGGTTTTTTATGCATTCTGTGAAAATTTGGTGGTGTGAACAGTTTAAATGGCCAAGTGACACGGCATTGTAGGATGGCCTTTCGGAGTAGGTAGCATAAGAAGAGTGACGTAGCGTGTGTATGTTCTGCGGCATACTTACGACACGGTACTCCGCCTAAGTGACCTTAGAACTTGTTTGTCGAAATTCCTTCCGTGATTATATACATCCTTATGATTCGATTTCCGTGTTCTTATCGAATCATGTTTTCATTTCCAGCCATTATGTCGCCGAAGACTACGAGTGCGCAGAGAGCGGCCTTGAGAGCCGAGGTCAGAGTTGGCTCGTCGGAGATGAGGACTGACCAGGACGGTATGCCCATTGTTCAGGAGCAGATTGATCCACCCTCGCTTGATCGTATTACTAGGCTAGAGGCCGGTATGCAGGATTTGTGCCAGAGGATTGGATCATTAGTTAAGGCCATTCGAGCGCAGCGACAGGAGGTTGTCCTACCTATTATGGGGACCGCGATGGTGCCTACTATTCAGGCAGTCGTACCTACAGCTACGGAGGTTATCACCGTATTGTTATCTGAGTTCATAAGGCTGAAGCCTCTAGTTTTCACCAGCACTGATGCAGCTGAGGATCGGCAGTCGTTTATCGATAGGATGGCCAGGATATGTCATTCGCTGAGATGCTCCGATGCGAGATAGGTAGAGTTCACGAGTTTTCGTCTGGAGGGTCTTGCCCAGAAGTGGTGCGAGTCTTTAGAGAAGGGCATAGCCACAGGTCTTTCTCTTATGACCTGGGCTGAGTTCGTGACGGTGTTTCTTTCCCGTTTTCTTCCACAGAGCGTCAGGGATGCTCGAGCACGCAGTTTTGAGTCGTTACACCAGACTCCGGGTATGACGGTGGCAGAGTACGATGTGCAGTTTACCCAGCTATCTGTGTATGCTCCGTATTTGGTGGACACTGAGGAGATGCAGATCAAGAGATTTGTTGGAGGCCCGCTTACCCAGTTGTTCCTCGCTATCAGTGCACAGCATTGTGACACATATGCAGCCGCAGTGGACGCAGCCCTACTAGTTGAGGAGCGTCTTTCCGAGACTTCGGTAGTTCCGGAACCGAAGAGGGTTCATACTGGTATATCAGCATGGAGACAGATGTTTAGACGCCGCGGCAGATTTTGTTCAGGTAGCAGAGGCTTGGGACAAGGCCGGTTGTTTAGTTCTTATCCCTAGGAGGGTCAGCAGTCATCGTCTGGATGTTTCCGGTGCGGGAGTTTCTATCATCGTGTTCGATATTGTACTGAGCCACGTGAGGACGAAGTAGTCATATCGTATGTTACCTTACCATCTTCTCCACCTCAAAGAGCGTTGCCTCTTGCGCCTGTTGTTGCTCCGCGTCAGACTTATGCTCAGAGAGGTCGTGGTCGCAGAGGGTTTGTTCAGAGAGGACGAGGTCACAGAGGCGGAAGAAAGCCAATTGCAGGTAGAGGGCAGGCACGAGTATTTTCTTTGACTCATCAGGACGCGCAAGCGTCCAATGCAGTGGTTTCAGATACTCTTTCAGTATGTTCCTTTGATGCACACATTTTGTTTGATCCGGGATCTATGCACTCGTATGTTTCTACACACTTCGTGCCGATGTTGGGCCGAGAGTCATGTTTGCTAGATCAGCCGCTTGTCGTGGCTACTCCTGTTGGCGAGTCGTTTATTGCACGACACGTGTTTCGGTCGTGTGCCGTTCGAATAGGAGATAGAGAGTCGTCCGTCGACTTGATCCTTCTTGAGATGTTGGACTTCAACATTCTCCTGGGCATGGACTGGTTAGCTACATGCTATGCGTCCGTAGACTGCCGTGAGACGAAAGTTAGGTTTTGTTTTCCCGGCGAGTCAGTTCTTGTTGTGTAGGGGAACCGTGGTGCCGCCCCTCACAGTTTGATTTCAACGCTTTGCGCTAGTCGGCTTTTGAGGAGAAGATGTCGGGGATTCTTGGCTTTCATTCGTGATACCGGAACCACGGTAGATTCGTTGAACCGGGTTCCTATCGTGCGAGAGTTTCCCGACGTTTTTCCCGATGAGTAACCTGGATTGCCGCCAGAGCGTGAGATTGAGTTTTGCATTGATCCGATCCCCAGCACGGGGCCTATTTCTATGCCGCCTTACCGGATGGCCCCGGCGGAGCTTAAGGATCAGCTGCAAGAGTTTCTTGATAGAGGACTAGTACGTCCGAGTGTTTCGCCTTGGGGAGCTCCTGTTCTGTTCGTCAAGAAGAAGGATGATAGTTTGAGGTTGTGCATAGATTATCGTCAATTGAACCGAGTTACGGTGCGGAATAGGTATCATATATCACGCATTGACGATTTATTTGATAATATCCAGGGTGAGGGATTTTTTTCTAAAATTGATTTGAGATCAGGTATCATCAGTTGCGGGTTCGTAATGATGACACGACTGCTTTTCGTACGCACTATGGGCATTACGAGTTTTTGGTGATGTCGTTCGGACTCACCAATGCCCTATCAGCGTTCATGGATTTGATGAACCGTATTTTCAGGTTGTTCCTCGACCAGTTTATTATTGTGTTTATTGATGACATTCTGGTTTATTCCAAGAGTCGAGAGGAGCATGAGCATCACTTCAGGATTGCTTTGCAGACATTGAGAGAGCACCATCTGTTTGCTAAATTCTCGAAGTATGCCTTCTGGCTTGATATTGTTGACTTCCTAGGTCATGTGGTTACGGGAGACGGTATTCGTATGGACCCGAGGAAGATCGAGGCCGTACAGCTTTGGCTCAGACCTGTATCAATGACAGAGGTCCGCAGATTTTTGGGCTTAGCCGGTTATTACCGCCATTTCATGCAGGACTTCTCGAGTATCGCTGCACCGCTGACCGGACTGACCAGGAAGGGAGTTCCTTTTCTTTGGACTGAGGCATGCGAGCAGAGTTTTCAGCAGTTGATGACTCAGTTGACAACTGCACCATTTTTATCTTTGCCTTCTGGATCGGGCGGCTTTGTCGTTTACTGTGATGCTTCTCAAGTGGGGCTCGGTTGTGTATTAATGCAACATGATAAAGTTATCGCTTATGCTTCCCGGCAGTTGAAGAAGCACGGGCAGAATTATCCCACTCATGATTTTGAGATGGCCGCGGTGGTATTTGAGCTTAAGATTTGGAGACACTATTTGTACGGGGAATTGTGTCAGATTTTTACAGACCACCAGAGCTTAAAGTACATCTTCCAGCAGCGGGATCTGAGTTTGAGACAACGTCAATGGATGGAACTTTTGAAGGATTATGATTGTGAGATCCTTTATCACCCGGGCAAGGCGAATGTGTTAGTCGATGCTTTGAGTCGTAGGCCCGGGGGTAGCTTGTTACAGTTGAGCGCAGTTCAGAGACAGTCTTCTGCAGATTGGCAGATCTTGTGCGACGGTAGAGTACAGTTTGAGTTCACTTCCACTGGGGGACAGCTTGCTCATGTCCTCTCCCGTCCGCTTCTACTTGATCATATTCGTGAGGCACAGCCCGTCGATGCCCGTTTTTCTGCGATTCTTGAGCATGTTCGGCAGGGTAGTGATTCAGAGTTCTTGATTGATGACCAGGGTGTGCTACGTTTTGAGACTCGTTTGTGTGTACCTGATACCGATGGGTTGAGACGCGAGATTCTAGAGCAGGCACATCAGTCAGCTTTTAGTGTTCACCCAGGTTCCACCAAGATGTATCGTAACTTGAGAGATATCTAGTGGTGGGCAGGGATGAAGAGCGATGTTTCGGATTTCGTTTCGAGGTGCCTGACTTGTCAGCACAAGGCTGAGCATCAGAGACCGGCAGGAGAGTTGCAGCCTTTACCCGTTCCGGAGTGGAAATGGGAACAGATCTCCATGGATTTTGTTGTAGGTCTACCCAAGTAAAGTAGAGGGTATGACTCCATTTGGATGATTGTTGACCGGTTGACAAAAGCGGCTCACTTCTTCCAGTGAAGACCACTTTCGGTTATGCTCAGTTGTACATTGATGAGATTGTGCGTTTGCACGGCGTTCCCACATGAATCGTATCCGACAGGGTACCCAGTTCACTAGCCGTCTTTGGCAGATGCTTCAGGAAGCCTTGGGTACCCGTTTGAGCTTTAGCACCGCTTTCCATCCGCAGACCGATGGTCAGTCAGAGCGGACTATACAGACTCTGGAGGATATGCTTCGTGCGTGCATGCTTGATTTTGGTGGCAGTTGGGATCGTCACTTGCCGTTGATAGATTTCTCCTACAATGACAGTTATCAGGAGACGATTGAGATGGCACCTTTTGAGGCTTTGTATGGTAGAAAGTGTCGATCACCAGTCTGTTGGACCGAACTTAGCGAGAGTAGGATTTTGGGACCCTAGCTAGTTCAAGAGACTACGGAGAAAATTCAGTTGATTCAGGATAGGATTAGAGCAGCCCAGTGCAGACAGAAGTCTTATGCCGACCGCCGTCATCGCAAGGTCGAGTTCGCAGTGGGGGATTATGTATTCCTACGGATTTCTCCGATGAAAGGCTTGATGAGATTTGGGAAGAAAGGGAAGCTTAGTCCCAGATTTGTAGGTCCTTTTGAGATCCTTGAATGAGTTGGTACTGTTGCCTGTCGTTTGGCACTTCCACCCAGTTTTCCGGATGTTCACCCCGTATTCCATGTTGTTAGTTATGTATATGCCCTAGAAGCCATTATTGTGCATATGATGTATATTGTAGTGGATGCTTGGATATATAGAGAGAGGACTTTCTTGCTCGACATGATAGTATGCTATCTGGTTTCACTTTGTCTTAACATGTTGACTTGTATTGTGTTATTGTCTTGCTCTCACATGTTGATAAAGCCCTTAAGGATATGTACTTGACTACTGGGACTATGATGCAGATCATACTAGTGGGGCCAGAGTAGTGCACAAGTACATCCTATAATTGTTCATAGTCGAGGGTGTATCGAGACATGGCATCGATACACCAGAGTAGACTAGCGTATACAACTCTTGACTCATATGATGGACGATGGATGATCCCGGATCCATTGGTGTTTGACATCAAAGATGGTATACGGGTGCTCAGTGGAGACTGGGTACACAGAACGGACTCGCCGAGAAATCCTAGATGGTATTATACCTATCGTCGGATAGTATTTCTCTGGTGACACTGGTACAGATTAGTCTGTAGACCCGATATCGTCAAAGAGTCTTGTGTGATTCCCACTGTGCTTTCATTTTCACCTTACCACGTTCATGAGAACGTGCAAAACGGTGGCTTTTGGGTGCAGTCCAGAATCACATGTTGGCAATGAGCGATAGGAGGGGTTTCGTCTCTCCCGATATTGGGGATTGATGTTGCGCTCTGCTCGATTGGCTATAACTGGAAGTCCCTGGCTAGGGCTGATATGGAGATCTACCGGTAAGTGTTATCTGTAAGTCCACGTTTCCACCCCCGGTTCTTGCGGGGAGGCGGAAACGGTATAAAAATCAAATTTTTAGCGCATGAGGCAACATGGACTAACAAAGTCGGGATCTTTTCTAAACTAAACAAGCAAGAGAGCTAAAGAGAGTTAGCTACTCGGATAAAAGGTTATACCTAACTTGAACTCCTTCTTCTTGAAACCTTTGTAGGGTTGATGGTGCTTTCCTCGTCGCCTTCTTCTGTCAAAGATGGATCCACCTGAGGGTTCAACCTTCGGGCTCTTTCTCGAACTTTGAGAGAACTAGGATCTTCGGCTTGCTAAACCTCTAACCCTAGAGTGAGTAGAGAGTGGCTTTGGGGTGCTTTTATCTCAAGGAGAGGGATTCTAAACACATGAGAAGGATTCTCTATTTACTAGAGGAGGAGGAAGAAGAAGAGAGGAGAGAGAAGAGATATGATAGAATGAATATTATTCTTCTCATTTTGCAACCATAACCAAAATGAAAAGAATTATCAAATTAACAATAATAATAAAAATGAAATAGTTGATGGATGGTTTGGAATGACTATTATCATTACATTCATTAAATGGTTTTACTAGAATCAAAGAGCATCTTTGATATGTAATGATAATGGTCAAACTTTCAACCATGGTCAACAAGTCAACCTTGGTCAACAATTCAACAAACCCAACCATAACATAATTTCATTTAATTAATATTATTAATTAATATAACACAAATTCATTAGGGTTTGGAAAAAGACGACTGTCAACAGTGCATACACACCCGTTCCGAAACCCTAATGAAAATCCTCTTCCTCCGCCTCAAACAACTGTGCATACACACCCGCATTCTTGTTCCGAGGAACATGAACACAATGAGATAAAACTAACCCCAAAACATATACTAGTATCTGGCTCAAACCAGAGCCGGCTAGTAATATCCGTCCGGACTCCAAACGTGCACAAGTGCGCGGATGAGAACGAACTCTGTCGCAAAACCATGCGACCTCTACTCTATTTTGCCCAAAAGCGAATAGCCCTCTGTGTGGGACTCTAAAGACTCGACACTACGCTGGCAGTGGGTTTAACCACAGACCGCAAGCGGCACTAGCTGTGCGTAACGGTCCCCAGGTAGATGCCGACAAGAAGACTGACGAGGTGAACCCCATCTGAACTCCTACTGAGTCTGAATGTGACAATCTCCGTACAGTCCGGTCTGTTCGTCTGATACATCGCATGGCGGGCCTTAGGGGCGGTAAACGTCAGTCCCCTAATAGCGGTACAAGTCGTGTCGGAGTGAAGCCCAAAACACCCTGAGATAACACTGGAAACCTACCAGTATATCTCGATTGCCCTGGCCAGGGACTACTCGTGTAATGGCTCTCCTAAACACAGCGCGATGTCAACCCCCAATACCGGGAGAGACGAATCCTGTCTAACCGTCACTGCCTCCAAGTGCTTTGGGACTGTACCCAACTACTACCTGTTTGCACGACTCCTTTGAGCCGTGGTAGGGTAGTAATCAAAGTACAGTGGGAACACACTCAAGGCGAAGTGACAGTGTCAAGTCAGCGGACTAAGCTGTACTCATGTCACCTGGGAACTGATAACTGACGATAGGTATAATACCAACCTGTCAGTTCCCGATGAGTCCTGTCCAGTGTACTCGTAACCCAACGAGCACCCGTATACTATCTCCAGTACGACGTACTGATGGCTGAGGGACAGACCATCTCCCACACTGGGATGAGAAGCGCATACGCTAGTCTACTCCGGAGTATCGATGCCCTGTCTCGATAGTCCTGCGACTAGGGACCTGTATAAGGATGTGCTTATAGATTACCCAGCCCCCACTAGTGTGACTGCCATCACAACGCTGGTAATCAAGCAAAGATCCTAAGGGCTCCACTAATGTGTATAGGTGATATACTAAAATAAACACAAGTACACATTGAAGTAGAAACAAACCAAGTAGCATACTACTATATTGAGCAAGATTGTTTATACAAGGTGAATATCCCAAGCATCCATCAAGTAATATACAAACTAGTATGATACAGTAATGGCCTCTAGGGCATATACACTAACAATCTCCCACTTGCACTAAGGCCATGTACTGGAGTATCGAAGACCTATCATCTCGATCAGCCGCTCGAACTGAGTCTGGGGCAAGGCCTTGGTGAATGGATCTGCAGTGTTTTCTTCTGAAGCAACCCTCCGAACCTCGATCTCCTGGTGATCCACGATCTCCCTGATCAGGTGATACCGCCTCAAGATGTGTCTGGATTTCTGATGGGACCTGGGTTCCTTCGCTAAAGCTATAGCCCCGTTGTTGTCGCAATACAGAGGTATTGGATGAACAATGGACGAAACCACCTGAAGTTCTTTCAAGAACTTCCTTATCCAGACAGCTTCTTTTGCGGCATCAGATGCAGCGATGTATTCCGCTTCCATCGTCGAGTCTGCAACGGTTTCCTGTTTGGAACTCTTCCACCACACCGCCCCTCCATTGAGGGTAAAAACAAAACCTGACATGGACTTGGAATCATCCTTGTCACTCTGGAAGCTGGAGTCAGCAAAGGCCTCGATCTGGAGGTCTTTTCCGCCATACACTAAGAACATCTCCTTAGTCCTTCTCAGGTACTTGAGAATGTTCTTCACCGCTATCCAGTGTTTCTCCCCAGGGTTTGACTGATACCGGCTTACCACACTCAGTGCATAAGCTACATCCGGTCTGGTACACAACATCGCATACATTATAGAGCCTACCGCAGAAGCGTAGGGTATAATAGACATGCGATCCCTCTCCAAATAAGTCTTGGGAGACATCTTTTTAGAGAGGGTGATCCCGTGACAAGCCGGTAGGTTACCGCGCTTGGAATCTTCCATACTGAATCTTTTCACTATGGTGTCGATGTACCTGGACTGAGAAAGTCCTAATATCCTCTTGGATCTATCACGATGGATCCGGATCCGCAGGATGTATGAGGCATCACCCAGGTCTTTCATGGAGAACCTGTGCGACAAGAACCCCTTGACAGATTGTAGCATAGGAATGTCATTTCCTATTAAGAGAATGTCATCCACGTATAAAACGAGGAATACTACAGTTCTCACTACAAATCTACTATAGATGCATGGTTCATCTGGATTTTTGATAAAGCCAAATTCCTTGACCGTCTCATCAAAACAGATGTTCCAACTCCGCGATGCCTGCTTTAGTCTATAGATGGACTTAAGCAACTTGCACACCTTTCCGCTGCTCCCACTCTGAATGAAACCCTCTGGCTGATCCATATAGACACACTCCTCTAAATTTCCATTTATAAAAGCGGTCTTTACGCCCATCTGCCAAATCTCATAATCGTGGAAGGCAGCAATAGCAAGAAGGATCTGAATGGATTTCAGCATAGCCACTGGAGAAAAGGTTTCGTCATAGTCCAAACCAGGTCTTTGACGAAAACCCTTTGCAACAAGCCTAGCTTTATAGGTCTCAACCTGTCCATCTACACCAATCTTCCTTTTGAAGATCCACTTGCATCCTACGGGTTTTACCCCGTCCGGAGCAATGTCCAACGTCCATACTTTGTTGGTGTACATGGACTCTATTTCGGTCCGCATTGCATCCGGCCATTTTACCGAGTCAACGCTCTGAACGGCCTGCTGGAAGCTAGTAGGCTCATCATAATCTATGATGCAATCCTCTCTATCCCCGTCTATGAGAAAACCGTAGTATCTCTCGGGGGGATGAGACTGCCTACTACTCCTGCGGAGCGGCGTAGGAATGTCCTGTTCTTTTGAACCCTCTGGTTCCACTAAGCTTTCAGTAATAGCTCGTGGTTCTGGAATTTCTTCCAGTTCTACTGCGCTCCCATTTATTTCCTTTTCTAAGAACTGGTGTTCTAGAAAATGGGCATGACGAGAAACAAGAACTTTTTGTTCCTCTTCGCAGTAGAAGAAATATCCCTTGGAATTCTTTGGATATCCCACAAACTTACACAGTACTGAGCGTGCCTCGAGCTTGTCCACATGCTGCTTTTTAACAAAAGCTGGACTTCCCCAAGTCTTAATGTGACTGAGATGGGGCCTCTTCCCACACCACATTTCATATGGTGTGGTAGGCACAGTCTTAGTAGGAACTCGGTTCAAAAGATATGCAGCTGATTCTAGTGCATATCCCCAGAATGATCGCGGTAACTCAGCGTTACTCATCAAGGACCGTACCATATCCAATAGGGTCCGGTTCCGTCTCTCCGATACACCGTTATGTTGCGGAGTGTATGGAGGAGTAAGCTGAGAGAGAATTCCATTCTCTTTTAAGTAATTCAGGAACTCGGCACTTAAGTATTCTCCACCTCGATCCGATCTTAGAATCTTGATACTTTTGCCGGTTTGTTTTTCTACTTCATTCTTATATTCCTGGAACCTTTCAAAGGCTTCGGACTTATGTTTCATTAAGAAGACATAACCGTACCTTGAAAAATCATCCGTAAAAGTAATGAAGTAAGAATAACCGCTTCGCGCATGTGTAGACATTGGACCGCACACGTCGCTGTGTACGAGTCCCAAGAGCTCGCTCGCTCTTACTCCGTGTCCAGTGAACGGAGTCTTTGTCATCTTTCCTTTGAGACAGGATTGACAATTGGCATACGATTGATATTCGAACGGATCCAAATACCCTTCTGTATGTAACTTAGTCAACCTTCTCTCATTGATGTGACCCAGTCTACAATGCCATAAGAAAGTCTGATTGATTTCCGGAGACTTTCTTTTGTGTGTATTCTGGACATTGAAAATCTGTGGTTGGTTTAATACGTATATACCATTGCTCAATGTACCTGACCCAATCAGAACTTGATTAAGGTGAATGTTTACAACATTACTTACAAACGCAAATTCATAACCTTCTTTAGAAACCAAAGATACATAAATGATATTAAAAGTTGCGTTGGGTACAAAAAACCAATTACGCAAAACCAAAACATGCCCATCTGACATTCCCAGGTGATAGTCCCCCACGGCTTTAGCATCCATGCTAGCTCCGTTTGCAACTCTGAGGGTCATGTCACCTGCCATCAAAACCCTACGGTTTCTCAACGCCTGCAAAGAATTACAGATATGAGATCCTGATCCGGTATCCAATACCCAGGAAGTAGAGTTTATTGAAAGTCAGTTTTCAATAACATACACACCTGAAGCTGAAGCCGCAACATGCTTCAGTTCCTATGTCCTGGCCTTCCAAGCCCTGCAATCTTTCTTCCAGTGTCCACTCTTATGACAATAGAAGCATTCTTCTTTACCTATAAGCTTCCCCGCTATCATTGTTGCCTTTGCCTTTCCCTTCGTATCCACTTTACTAACACCGCCCTTTGGTTTGGCGGGGGCTTTCCTCTTCTTTCCCTTGGCTTTCGCCTTGGACCTAGAAGAAGAAGATCCTCCTACAAACAAAGTGGATGTTTCCCTACTTTTCTGTAGGGTGCCCTCTGCGCTCCTCAGCATGTTGAGGAGTTCTGAAAGTTCAACCTCTTTTTCTTGTAAGTTGAAGTTCAGTATAAACTGGGCGTAAGTGGAAGGAAAGGACTGGAGAATCAAGTCCGTATAGAGCTCATTCTCCAACGTGGTTCCAAGTTCCACGAGCTCCTCAATGAAGCCAATCATCTTAAGCACGTGTTCCGCTACCGATGATCCGATGGCCAACTTTGCCGAAAATAACTTCTTCGACACTTCGTATCTTGCGATACGAGATTGCTCTCCATACAGTTCTTTTGTATGGAGAAATATGGATTCAAGGTCCTTATTCTCGTGCCTCCTCTGATGTTCGTTGTCCATCGAGGCAAGTACGAGGCACTTGGACTTCGCGCTATCAATCTCCCAGGTCTTACGGATTTCCTTATCCGCGACGCTGGAGGTGGGACTTGGGAAAAGGGGAGCTTTGGTGGTAAGAAGATACCCCAGCTTGTCGTAAGTGATTGCCATCTTGACATTCCTGAGCCAATCTTTGTAGTTTGGCCCTGTCAGTATATTTTTATCTAGAAGTAACTTAAGTCCAGTCATGTCGATTGGTCTCTGCAATTAGGAGAGAGAGAAGAAACACTTAGCACGATGCTCTTGCAAGTTTAGAATGGTTTTTAGTTTTTCTAAACAGGATGGCTTCCACTGTCTCTCGAATCCCTCCTCAAACCATAAAGGAAGAATTAGTCGGGATCAATCCCACCGCACAATACTTGCTTAGCCGTTCAGCCAGGCCAGTGTCGGTACTTCGAGGGAGGTTTTCCAACGCTTTCACAAAGTTCCTTAATTAAATAACCTCTTTTCCCTCGGGGCGTAGCTCCGCTAACACCTTTCTAGGCACCTACTAGGTTTATAGCATTGATCGTTTAGTGAGAAATTTCCCGAGGAGTAGCATATACTCACAGTAGGATCGGGATCCAAATATCATTGCGTGACGAAACTGAAGGAATCCTACCAGAATCACCACACTCCAAATGGTATGCAAATCTAGCAAGTTTCAGTACTTATGAAACTCCCGATGTGGATTTTTGCCCCATGCTCTTATGACCTTGACTTTGGCCAAAATATCATAAGTCACATGTCAAGTTCTACCCGTCACTATCCAGGTTAATTTGGATCCATCCGTACCTACCCTTGACTTTGGCCAAAATGGCAGTACGACTGTCCCAAACCAACGCATCTATCTATGCTACACATGAACACCCAATAGCTACCAATCGCTATGCCTTGACTTTGGCCAACATACATAGCTTGAATACTATTGCCTATTCATGCGAAACGACGGAGGGCTACGAATGGTTTTGGTAAAACCGTGAACGTAGTGAACTTGATATAATCGATGGAACGAGATAGCTTTTAGAAGGAGTGGCTCAACCTCCGCATTTAAAAGTTATTTTTGAAAAGAACCGATTGGTTTTTCGAAAGTGTTCCAACGACTTTTGCTTGGTTTATTATCTTGCATTAGTTCTTTTAATGCGTGATATTCTTGCATTAGTTCTTTTAATGCGTCCCATCAATTAATCCTACCATTGCAGAAAACAACCAAAATATGACGTACGCTTATGCCATTCGCATTCGCCACGGGGCCCCGTCATCACCCGTTAGGTTACTTAACTAACGACAGAGCGGGGGCTGGGCTAGCGCGGCTGTAAAACATAAGCAACGCCTAAATAGTTATAAATGTAAAGCAATGATAGACATTACAGATCACAGATGAATACATTGGATATACTAGGAATCCGCAATCCGTTCGAGCCTGAAACGAAAAGCGGATTACAAGGTCGCGGTCAATAGCCAAAACCACACCCAAGACCCCTACGGGTGCGGCAAACTACCCGCCAAGTACCCGAAGCGAAGCAACCTCCCTCACCACCATGAGTAGGCCACTCGGCACTTCGAGATACCCGGTAGTTTATGCACCCCCTCCATGGGTCTATCCTAGTTGCAAAAACAGTAAAAAGAATTATACAATGACGGCTACAACCCCGACCCGGTTGTGCGGCCAAACAAATAATATTACATCAATTTACATATTACATGAATGAAAGAAAAAGAAAATCTCATCTCACATCCACCCCGGCTATTCACCCGCGACAGTCCAACGCATTCATATACACATACCATCATCAATCACAGATCACAGATATGTATAACCCTGACTAATCGACATATAGTGATTAGCCGACGTTCAATACATGCAAACATCACAGATATAACCAATATAGTCAAAGTGTAGTGAAGTTCGATAAAAATACGGATTTATAGGCCCCCAAAATCAAATTTCTTTTCCGGAAAACCTGGGCACAAATAAACCATCTGAAAAATCCCAAAACCCTACCAGAAGAACACTGCACAAAACCCGATCACGAGAGGAGCCTAAACGGCGGCGGTTCCGCGGCAAATGCATACCTATTGCCGCGGAACCGCGGCGGTTTGAGGGAATCAGGGGATCGTTTTTGGTGGGTGTTCTCACAAAACCCTGAACCGATTTTAGGAGTAAAACTTTTTCACTTTAGAGAACAAAAAATTTCAACAGAAAGTTAGGGTTTTGTTTCTCCGGTTTTTTGCGATTTTTCCGATCGAACATCCGTACACTTTACCACTAAGCTAGTTTAAGTTTAGTTAGGCTCTGATACCACTGTAAGTCCACGTTGCCACCCCCCGGTTCTTGCGGGGAGGCTGAAACGGTATAAAAGTCAAATCTTTAGCGCATGACGCAACATGGACTAACAAAGTCGGGATCTTTTCTAAACTAAACTAGCAAGAAAGCTAAAGAGAGTTAGCTACTCGGATAAAAGGTTATACCTAACTTGAACTCCTTCTTCTTGAAACCTTTGTAGGGTTTGATGGTGCTTTCCTCGTCGCCTTCTTCTGTCAAAGATGGATCCTCCTGAGGGTTCAACCTTCGGGCTCTTTCTCGAACTTTGAGAGAACTAGGATCTTCGACTTGCTAAACCTCTAACCCTAGAGTGAGTAGAGAGTGGCTTTGGGGTGCTTTTATCTCAAGGGGAGGGATTCTCAACACATGAAAAGGATTCTCCTTTTACTAGAGGAGGAGGAAGAAGAATAGAGGAGAGAGAAGAGATATGATAGAATGAATATTATTCTTCTCATTTTGCAACCATAACCAAAATGAAAAGAATTATCAAATTAACAATAATAATAAAAATGAAATAGTTGATGGATGGTTTGGAATGACTATTATCATTACATTCATTAAATGGTTTCGCTAGAAATCAAAGAGCATCTTTGATATGTAATGATAATGGTCAAACTTTCAACCATGGTCAACAAGTTAACCTTGGTCAACAAACCCAACAAACCCAACCATAAAATAATTTCATTTAATTAATATTATTAATTGATATAACACAAATTCATTAGGGTTTGGAAAAAGACGACTGTCAACAGTGCATACACACCCGTTCCGAAACCCTAATGAAAATCCTCTTCCTCCACCTCAAACAACTGTGCATACACACCCGCATTCTTGTTCCGAGGAACATGAACACAATGAGATAAAACTAACCCCAAAACATATACTAGTATCTGGCTCAAACCAGAGCCGGCTAGTAATATCCGTCCGGACTCCAAACGTGCACAAGTGCGCGGATGAGAACGAACCCTGTCGCAAAACCATGCGATCTCTACTCTGTTTTGCCCAAAAGCGAATAGCCCTCCGTGTGGGACTCTAAAGACTCGACACTACGCTGGCAGTGGGTTTAACCACAGACCGCAAGCGGCACAAGCTGTGCGTAACGTTCCCCAGGTAGATGCCGACAAGAAGACTGACGAGGTGAACCCCATCTGAACTCCTACTGAGTCTGAATGTGACAATCTCCGTACAGTCCGGTCTGTTCGTCTGATACATCGCATGGCGGGCCTAGGGGGCGGTAAACGTCAGTCCCTTAATAGCGGTACAAGTCGTGTCGGAGTGAAGCCCAAAACACCCTGAGATAACCGTGGAAATCTACCAGTATATCTTGATTGCCCTGGTCAGGGACTACTCGTGTAATGGCTCTCCTAGACACAGCGCGATGTCAACCCCCAATACCGGGAGAGACGAATCATGTCTAACCGTCACTGCCTCCAAGTGCTTCGGGACTGTACCCAACTACTACCTGTTTGCACGACTCCTTTGAGCCGTGGTAGGGTAGTAATCAAAGTACAGTGGGAACACACTCGAGGCGAAGTGACAGTGTCAAGTCAGCGGACTAAGCTGTACTCATGTCACCTGGGAACTGATAACTGACGATAGGTATAATACCAACCTGTCAGTTCCCGACGAGTCATGTCCAGTGTACTCGTAACCCAACGAGCACCCGTATACTATCTCCAGTACAACGTACTGATGGCTATGGGACAGACCATCTCCCACACTGGGATGAGAAGCGCATACGCTAGTCTACTCCGGAGTATCGATGCCCTGTCTCGATAGTCCTGCGACTAGGGACCTGTATAAGGATGTGCTTATAGATTACCCAGCCCCAACTAGTGTGACTGCCATTACAACGCTGGTAATCAAGCAAAGATCCTAAGGGCTCCACTAATGTGTATAGGTGATATACTAAAATAAACACAAGTACACATTGAAGTAGAAACAAACCAAGTAGCATACTACTATATTGAGCAAGATTGTTTATACAAGGTGAATATCCCAAGCTTCCATCAAGTAATATACAAACTAGTATGATACAGTAATGGCCTCTAGGGCATATACACTAACATTATCAGTATTTTCTCGACCCGTTATGAGCCTCATATCGACATGACTTATCGGTTACTGGGGTCTGACGTTTACCACCCTAGACTGGATATGCGATATATCAGACGAAGAGACCGGACTGTACGGTAGTGTTACTGATTTGATTCGCAAGAGTATGTACAGGCTTGCTTATTGATCTTCTGATCGCTCATTACCCAGGTGGCCGTTACGTTTAGCTGACCGCTTGCGGCTTGTGGGCGTTTGATATGATCATCAACTACTGCCGGCGTATTGACGAGTCTTAAGAGTCCTACACAGAGGTTTCCTGGCTCAGGTGAAACGGAGTAGGAGCACATATGTGATATGTGCGGGACCGAGATTAATACGATATGTGACACCATATTCTATTCTCGCGATATGTGATATCGCCCGGTTATATGTGATATAGCCGGTTCATCGGATCAAGTGTTGATTCGATGAGATGATACATATTATATTAGTCGGTTATATGTAATATAGCCGGATGATTAAATCAAGTATTGATTTAATAATTTAATGTATGATTATATATTTGATATATTAAATTACATTAACTAATATATGCTCACTTAAGTATTTATTTTTCTCACTTATACATTTAACATATATGCGATATATGTTTATTGTATAGTTTTCTTTTGTTCACAAAATTATATATGTGATATATAATATTGACATGCTAGGTTACACATGCAAACTTGGGTGTATGAGAATCATACCATACTTGTAATTAGGGTTAGGTATTTATTTTTTTTAGTTAATTCAAATATCTTGGAATTAGTCATGGTTGATCTTGGATGAAGCTTGTAGAACCATTAACTAAGTCCAAGTGTTTTGTTTTAACCTAAGATATTTATTGACCTAACCCTAATCACTTAGCCATGGTTTATTCTCTACATGGGTTAAGGATGTCATAACTAACCATGGTTGCATTTCTAACCTCACCTCAATTATTCATTCATCACTTTGATCATCTTCTTCTTCATCTCATTCTAGCTCTCTTGCTTGTGATGAATTGATAAAATATTGTGAGAAAATAAAATCCAAAGTGAGCAAAATTCCTACTTCATCATCCTCTTCTATACTAGCCATATATTTTAGTGTGTTGGCTTCACTAATTTCATATTAG
This sequence comes from Agapanthus africanus, assembly GCA_030015575.1. Lineage (NCBI taxonomy): Eukaryota > Viridiplantae > Streptophyta > Magnoliopsida > Asparagales > Amaryllidaceae > Agapanthus > Agapanthus africanus. Next base: position 244,095,848 of record JASDDO010000012.1, read on the forward strand.
TGAAGAGATAGCTTGGGTTCGTGTTTCCTCGAAGTAGATCATCTTGGATTTCGAAGACTACAAGCAAGCATGCATCATTCACCTTGTGAAGCTTCTCAAGAGTACGGGAGTTCTTTGATCGCAGCGAAGGGACCACTACTTGGAGCTAATGCAGTGAAGGAACGGACTACAAAGGTTGTAATCTCTAATCACTTAGTTGTAAAGTTGTTTACATGTTTTTTCGTCGGATTTTCTAGTTACGATTCTAGTGTTAGGGTTAGTTAGCAAGGCAATTTTTTAAATTGTCATGGGCGATGCCTCCAGAAACCTTGCTGTCGTACTAGGAAACCCCTACAGTGGTATCAAAGCCATGCTAAAAAATTAGACGATATTTGTTAGATTACGAAACCAAAATGACTCCGAAACTTGAAACACGAAAACTTAGTTTCTGTCGAATTTAAAAAGTTTTCAAATTTTTTTTAAACAACTGCAAAATGTTGTATGAGATATAACATGAACACCATGGAAATTTCAAGGGTGTTTCTTGGATTTTGGCCGAGCACAATGCACAAAAAACCGAGGTGGCCGGCCCAAAGGTGATGTTTTAACTTGAAATTTTCAGGGTGTTCCATTCTCTGGGGTTTGGTATTTCAGGTGTTGTTTGTTTTTGCTAAATTTTCATGTGATGTTGTCTTTATGCATTGGCTATTCAGAGTGTTTCGTATTCGTAATTCTAGTTTCTTTTTGGGTTATTTATACGGTGTTAAAATGTTCGATCGGATATCAAATACCCACTTTAACCCTCGCTGGAAATTTTTCAAGAGTTTGATCTTTTTCATAGTTAAAGACCATTCAAATATCATGCAAGTAATGCGGTGGACCCTCTAGAAGAACGAAACCCTAACTCAATTCTTTGACTGTAATAACCGCCGCCTAACCCTAGGGTTTGCGGTAGTTCCGCGGCGCCACAGGTGAGGCATTGGTTGACCCTTCTATGGCTGGTTCATTGGTACTGTGGCATGTACTGAGTATTTTTAAACTGCGCTCAAGTGTTGAGCTTTTGGATAATTTTGGGGTGTTTGTTGATTCGATCGGAATGTTTAATGTCGTCTAGCTTTTTCTGGAATGTGATACAATATATGGAATTCATATAGTTAAGCATGAAATCCGAGGTACGTGATATTTCAGGTTTATGATGTCTAAAGTGATTGTGAATTCCAAATGTTGTAGTTTGACATTTTCTTTTCTGCGACCGTAAGTGTAATATGTGGTGTATCGCCGTTTTCATTGCTGTATGTCAACGACAATTGGGATACGCATATTTATTTACGTTGATGACATGTGATGTTATGCGTTGCTATGATATGTAATATTGGATCGTCGTGAGTTTTATAGCCGGGGTTTTATGTGATATGAGGGTTTTTATTTTCATTCATGTAAAATTCATTGTATGTAATATTCTTTTATTGGGGCACTTCCGGGTTGAGGATGATGTCACCATTGTATATTATTTAATTTTCCGCATTAGGATATACCCAAGGAGGAGAGCACAAGCAACCGGGTTCTAGGGTCCAGTGGGAGGCCATCTCGAGGAGTCGAGACCGGGTCTCCTAACCCTAGAATTGGGAGGGTTGCTTGCCGCTCTCGTAGGGGTCTAGGGATGTGGGTTTGGCTATTCATCGCGACCGTGGAATCTGTGTTTTATACAGGCTCAAAATAAAAGACGGACCTCCTAGTATATCCAATATTTCATATGTTATCTTCTGCCGCTGATATTCTGTGATGTGATCACTTTATATGCGTGAGACGAATGCCTTATTATTATATATATGATATATAATAAACGTTGCTTATGTTTTGCACCCGCGCTAGTCCCGCCCCGGTATGCCGTTAGTTAAATAACCTAACGGTGCATAACGGGACACTGTGGCGAATGCGGATGGCATAAGCGTACGTTATATTTTCGTTTCTTCTATGATGCTTAGGACGCATAAAGGATGGGATTTCATTAATAAGATTAATGAGATAAAAGAAACCTAAAAGATGTTGTAGAATCAAATTTTCAAAAAGGGTAGCTCTAGTTTTTGCTTTGCATAGCGGTATTCCTTGTAGAATATCCTGTACCTTATTCGATAAGGAAAGAGCCGAGATCCCTTCACCGGGAGTGACCTCATTAGCGAAACTATAAGATGCTACAACTCACTCGGTTTTTTTTTATTGCTTCTATAGTTCTTTCTTTGAATAGTGGTATTTGTGAAATATCCTACACCTTATTCGATAAGGAAAGAGCCGAGATCCCTTCACTAGGAGTAACCTTTTTAGCGAAACTAGTAAAAGCCTCAAAAACACTCCTTTTAAAAAATCACTTGTTTCTACAACGATATCAAGTTCATTGCGCAAAAGGTTTTCTGAAAAACATGTCATAGCCTTCCTTCATTTCAGATAAGAATTATTTAGTATTCGTGTTGCGTTTGTTGACCTCTGTCAAGGCGTAGTGAGCGGTAGCTGATTAGTGCTTATCTGTAAAGCATGTGATTGGATTGGATTAGGGTAGTCGTTCAACTTTGTTGACCTCTGTCAATGGTCGTGTGGGTGGGTTTGATTCAATCATGAAATGGCGGGTTGAACTTGACTAGTGCACTATGGTTTGTTGACCTCTATCAAGGTCATAGCACGCTAGGGGAAAAGTTTTATCGGGAATGTCAAGTGTTGAAATTTGCAATGAGATTGCATACCTTCTATGAGATAGTTGGATCCCGATACCCACTACGAGTAAGAGTTACTCCTGGGAGAGTTTTACACATCACAATTAGCCGATCAAGTAGGTGTCTAGAAAGGTGTTAACGGGGTTATGCCTCTGGGAAAACGAGGTTTATTTTAATAAGGTCCGTGCGAAAGCACGGGGAACCTCTCTCAAAGTACCAACACTGGCCTGGCTGAAAGATTGGCGAACTTATAAGGTGTAATTAATCCCGACTAGTCTTAACTTTTAGGGTTTGAAGGAAGATTTGATAAAAATAGTGGGAGCCATCCTGATTAAATAAGATAATAACCAATCTAAATCTTGGAAGAGCATACGCTAAAGTGTTTTCTTCTCTCTCTCTTCAGGTAGCGACCATGTCACGCCTTAATTAAGATAATAATATGGATGTATTGACCGAACCCGTTTGTTATACTGAGCATGTGAACGTTGGTTCCGTTCTTTCTTATAATTGTTATAAGGCTGAGCAGGATATAGGGACATATCCGGATTCCCATGCCGCCCAAACGAAGAATAAGCATGTTGATGCATCTTCTTCGGGTGTGTTAGTTATCGAGAACTGTTTCTCAGTTCACTCCACGTCCGGGGTATTAGATACCGGATCATGATCCCACATATGTAATATGTTGCATGGGCTAAGGAATGGTAGGGAACTGTGAATGGGTGATCATTCCATAAGAGTAGGTAATGGTTCAGATGTTGCAGCCAAACCAGTTGGCGAATATCACCTAGTATTACCAAATGGTAATACATTGATTTTGAACGAATGCTTTTACATTCCAACCCTGATATGCAATCTTATATCGTTTCTTTATTAAGTAAAGAGGGATATAATTTTGTAGTACAGGATAATGTTATGAACATCTTCCTGAATCAAAAGTTGATTGGATCAGGCTCGTTAAATAATGGCATATACGTTCTAGATCAAACCACAGTTCTTAACGTACAAAACACACACAAGAGGATGAGTTCAAAAATGAATGAATTCTTCTTATGGCATTGTAGACTAGGTCATATCAATGCGACACGACTAGCTAAGTTACATAAGGATGGATATTTGAATCCATTCGAATTTTCATCATATGATACTTGCCAGTCATGACTCAAAGGCAAGATGACCAAAACTCCGTTTAGTGGACACGGAGAAAGAGTTACGAAACTCTTGGGACTGATACATAGTGATGTATGTGGTCCTATGTCTACACATGCCAGGGATGGTTCCTCGTACCTCATTACATTCACTGACGATCTCTCAAGATACGGACATGTGTTCCTGTTGAAACACAAGTCTGAAGCTTTTGAGAAATTCAAAGAATATAAGCACGAAGTCGAGAACCAAAAGGGTAGAAGTATTAAAATCCTTCGATCTAATCGAGGAGGAGAATACTTGAGCAATGAGTTCCGGGACTATCTAAAAGATAATGGTATTCTCTCTCAGCTTACTCCTCCGTATACACCACAACACAACGGTGTATCGGAACGGAGGAATCGCACCCTATTGGATATGGTGCGCTTTATGATGAGCACCGCTGAGTTACCTATTTCTTCTTGGGGTTATGCGCTTGAAGCAGCAGCATACCTGTTGAATCAGGTTCCATTAAAATTTGTACCTACCAGACCATATGAGATATGGAGTGGGAAGAGACCATGTCTTAAACGAGTTAAGATATGAGGTTGTCCGGCCTATGTCAAAAGGCAAAATCCGGACAAACTCGAGGCACGATCAGTTCTTTGTAAGTTTGTTGGATATCCTAAACATTCAAATGGATATCAGTTCTACCACAGTGAACAACAAAAGGTGTTTGTTGCTCAACTTGCCACCTTTTTATAAAAGAGATTTCTTGCAAAAGAAATTAGTGGCGAAGAGGTAGAGCTGGAAGAAGTTCCAGCAGAACAAACTACAACTGAAGATTTAGTGGAACCAGAGGATTCGACAGTTCCCAACGAACCTCAGCCTCTCCACCAATCTAGTAGGGTTCCTCATCCACCTGAGAGATACTAAGATTTTCTCATTGATGGTGTGAGCGAGGATTGCTTCATGGAAGATAATAACCCGACTAGCTTCGAGCAGGCCATCACGAGTGGGGACTCTGTGAAATGGCTGGATGCAATGCGATCTGAGATGGAATCCATGTACACCAACAAAGTATGGACTTTTGAAATTGCTCCTGAAGGGGTAAAACCCATTGGGAGCAAATGGATCTTTAAGAAGAAACTTGGTGTAGATGGAAAAGTTGAGTCTTTCAATGCTAGACTTGATGCAAAAGGTTTTCGTCAATGACCAGGTGTGGATTATGATGAAACCTTTTCTCCAGTGGCTATGCTTAAGTCCATCCGGATCTTACTTGCCATTGCTGCATACCATGACTACGAAATCTGGCAAATGGATGTTAAGACCGCCTTTCTAAATGGTGATTTAGATGAATGCGTATACATGACTCAGCCAGAGGGCATCATAGACAGTGGGAGCAGTGGAAAGGTGTGCAAGCTGCTTAAATCAATCTACGGGTTAAAGTAGGCATCGCGGAGTTGGAACATCTATTTTGATGTGGTAGTCAAAGAGTTTGACTTCATCAAAAACGTACATGAACCTTGTATATACAAGAAGGTGGAAGAGAGTTAGGTTGTATTCCTCGTATTGTACGTGGATGACATACTCTTGATAGGAAATGATGATCCTATGCTGCACTCGGTCAAGCTCTTTATCACAAAGATTCTCAATGAAAGATCTAGGTGATGCCTCATGCATCTTGGAGATTAAGATCTATAGAGATAGATCTAAACGGATACTGGGATTGTCCCAATCCAGGTACATTGACATCATACATAAGAGGTTTAGTATGGAAGAATCCAATCATGGGAATTTACCTACGATCTCTGGACTCACTCTCTCCAAAGAGATGTCTCCTAAGTCTGATTTGGAAAGAGCTCGCATGCAAGGGATATCGTATGCTTCGGCAGTAGGCTCTATCATGTACGCGATGCTATGTACCAGACCTGATGTAGCATACTCACTAAGTGTAGTGAGTAGGTATCAAGAAGATCCAGGAGAGAGTCACAGGACAGCTGTGAAAAACATTCTCAAGTACTTGAGAAGGACTAAAGAGATGTTCTTGGTGTATGGTAACGGTGAACTCTAAGTGGAGTCTTTTACCGATTCGAGCTTCAAAAGTGATAAAGACGACTCTAAGTCGCACTCGGGATTTGTCATTACCCTCAATGGAGGGGCGGTTTGTTGGAAGTGTTCCAAACAGGAAACCGTAGCAGACTCGATGATGGAGGTTGAATACATCGCTTCCAAAGAGGCTGTCTGGATGAAGAAGTTCATAAACGAACTTAGAGTGGTTCCGTCCATTGAGCATCCAATACCTTTGTATTGTGATAACAATGGAGCTGTGGCTTTGGCCAAGGAACCCAGGTCCTATCAGAGATCCAGGCATATTCTGAGGCGGTATCACCTGATCCGGGAGATAGTGAATCGCCGGGCGATCGAGGTCAGGAGAGTAGACACGAAGGACAACACTGCGGATCCACTCACGAAGTCCATACCCCAGATACAATTTGAGAGACTCCTCAGGATGTTGGGCATGAGATACTACAACAGCTGGCCTTAGTGCAAGTAGGAGATTGTTAGTTATGTATATGCCCTAGAGGCCATTATTGTACATATGATGTATATTGTAGTGGATGCTTGGAAATATAGAGAGAGGACTTTCTTGCTCGACATGATAGTATGCTATCTGGTTTCACTTTGTCTTAACATGTTGACTTGTATTGTGTTACTGTCTTGCTCTCACATGTTGATAAAGCCCTTAAGGATATGTACTTGACTACTTGGACTATAATGCAGATCATACTAGTAGGGCCAGGGTAGTCTACAAGTACATCCTATAATTGTTCCTAGTCGTGGGTGTATCGAGACAGAGCATCTATACTCAAGAGTAGACTAGCATATACGCCTCTTGACCCATATGATGGGTGATGGATGATCCAACATCCATTGGTGTTTGACTTCAAAGACGGTATATGGGTGCTCAGTGGAGACTGGGTACACTGAACGGACTCTCCGAGAACTCCTAGATGGTATTATACCTATCGTCAGATAGCAGTTCTCTGATGACACTGGTACAGATTTGTCTGTAGACCCGAGATCGTCATAGAGTCTTGTGTGATTCCCACTGTGCTTTGATTTCCACCTTACCACGTTCATGAGAACGTGCAAAACGGTGGCATTTGGGTGCAGTCCCGAATCATATGGAGGCAATGAGCGATAGGAAGGGTTTCGTCTCTCCCGTTATTAGGGGTTGATGTTGCGCTGTGCTCGATTGGCTATAACTGGAAGTCCCTGGCCATGGCTGATATGGAGATCTACTGGTAAGTGTTATCAGTATTTTCTCGACCCGTTATGAGCCTCAAATCGACATGACTTATCGGTTACTGGGGTCTAACGTTTACCACAACTAAACTGGATATGCGACATATCAGACGAAGAGACCGAACTGTACGGTAGTGTTTCTGATTGGATTCGCAGGAGTATGTATAAGCCTGCTTGTTGATCTTCTGATCGCTCAATACCCAGGTGGACGTTACGTTTAGCTGACCGCTTGCGGCTTGTGGGTGTTTGATATGATCAACACCTATTGCCGGCGTATTGACGAGTCTTTAGAGTCCTACATAAAGGTTTCCTGGCTCAGGCGAAAAGGAGTAGGAGCACATATATGATATGTGCGGGACCGAGATTAATACGATATCTGATACCGTATTATATTCTCGCGATATGTGATATCGGCCGGTTATATGTGATATAGACGGGTCATCGGATCAAGTGTTGATTCGATGAGATGATACATATTATATTATTCGGTTATATGTAATATAGCCGGATTATTAAATCAAGTATTGATTTAATAATTTAATGTATAATTATATATTTGATATATTAAATTACATTAACTAATAAATGATCACTTAAGTATTTATTTTTCTCACTTATACATTTAACATATATGTGATATATGTTTATTGTATAGTTTTCTTTTGTTCACAAAATTATATATGTGATATATAATATTGACATGCTAGGTTACACATGCAAACTTGGGTGTATGAGAATCATACCATACTTGTAATTAGGGTTAGGTTTTTATTTATTTTAGTTAATTCAAATATCTTGGAATTAGTCATGGTTGAGCTTGGATGAAGCTTGTAGAACCATTGACTAAGTCCAAGTGTTTTGTTTTAACCTAAGATATTTATTGACCTAACCCTAATCACTTAGCCATGGTTTTTTCTCTACATGGGTTAAGGATGTCAAAACTAACCATGGTTGCATTTCTAACCTCACCTCAATTATTCATTCATCACTTTGATCATCTTCTTCTTCATCTCATTCTAGCTCTCTTGCTTGAGATGAATTGATAAAATATTGTGAGAAAATAAAATCCGAAGTGAGCAAAATTCCTACTTCATCATCTTCTTTTATACTAGCCATATAGTTTAGTGTGTTGGCTTCACTAATTTCATATTAGTGAAGAGATAGCTTGAGTTCATGTTTCCTCACAGTAGATCATCTTGGATTTCGAAGGGACCACTACTTGGAGCTAATGAAGTGAAGGAACGGACTACAAAGGTTGTAATCCCTAATCACTTAGTTGTAAATTTGATTACAAGTTTTTTCGTCGGATTTTCTAGTTACGATTCTTGGGTTAGGGTTAGCTAGCAAGGCAATTTTTTAAATTGGGGTGGACGATACCTCCCGAAACTTTGCTTTCGTGATTGGCAACCCCTACACATGTGTCGATGATTCGCAAATACCTTCATGACTCTTCTCACATGATTCAGCACCAGACCGTTCAGCTAGAGCGCGATCTTTTGTTCACCGAGCAGCCGGTAGTTATATTGGATCGGCAGGTGAAGAAACTTCAGTCAAAGGTACGCATAGTAAGTTTTTTAAATTCAGGGATGAATTTCTTTAAGGGGGGAAGATTGTAATACCTTCGAATGCGATTAGTGTTAATTAAGCGATAATACGGATTTTAGGTAAAAAGTTTAGCAAAATAGTTTTCAAATATTTTATAAAAATTAATTAATATTTTATTAATATTTATTTTGGGCTTGCACACACATGTGCATGTTAACCTAAGGTTAATTTGTGGTAACCATGCTTAAGTAGCCATGTCACCTTAACCTCATTTCATTATGTTATATGTAATTAGTTAAGTTTTTTAGTTTTAAATTAAAAGGGTTTTTTGAAATTAGTTGACTTGAGAGAGAGAGAGGGCGGCATGCTTCATGAGGCATGGACAAGCATGCCTTGCATTAAATGAAGAGAGAGAAGGGCATGACTCTCTCTAATCTCACCCCCTCTTTCCCTCATCCCTCACTCACACACATACACCCTCATTTCCCTCACACTCTCTCATTCACAAATCTCATTCACTTATCATTTTCTCCTCCTCATTTCTCATCTCCCTCACTCCCTCAACTGAAACCCTAACCCAATCCTCACAAATCCACACCAAATCTCCACTAAACCCCACTAAAACCCTTCACAAGTCAAGATCGAGCCACTAGGATCACTTAGAGCATGGAAAGCTAGGGTTGTAAGTCCATGCTACCCTTCCCCGGTGCTTACGGGTTTGCGGAAGTGTTGAAAAACGATTTTCAAGAGGGTGGTAACATGGACTCCATATATGGATCTTTGCTAAACAACTAACTAACAACCTAACTTGAGTTTACCTACTCGGTTAGGGGACCTACTCGGTTAGGGGGCTATACCTTTCTTGAACTCCTTCGTCTTCAACTCCTCCCGGTGTACGGATCGGCCTCACCTCGTCGTCTCCTTGCGCCGAAGATGGATCCACCCGAAAGCTTCTACCTTTGGCTTCTTCTTCGATCTTTGAAGAAACTAGAACACTTGGTTTGCTAGGCCTTGTGAACTAGAATGAGTAGAGGATTGTTTTGGTGTCTTTTTATCTCTAAGGCAATGAGTCTCAACACATGAGAATGGTTTGCCTTGAGCTAAAGAGAGCAAGAGGAAGAGGGAGAGCTTGAGAATGAGAGAGCTCAAGAGAGAGAAAGCAAATGAAAGAATGAGCCACTCTTTTCTCATCCAACCTCTCATAATCCAAAAGCCATCATAACAAAAATAGTAATCAAGTATTGTATGATGGTTTAAGTCAAAATGGCTATATCATTTCATGCACTCATTTTGCATAAATAAACAAACAAGCAAAAGTCTTTGCCATGGAATGATAGCCATTGTCATGATGATGGTCAACTAGTCCAACCTAGTCAACCGGTCAACAAAGTCAACAAGTCAACAAAGTCAACCCCTCAACAACCATGTCACTATAATACTTAATTAATATTATTGTTAATCATATATCTTATTCTCATTCGGGTTTAGCCAAAAGTCAATAGTCAACAGTCAACTGTCAACTGTCAACAGTCAATAATGAGAATCCTCTGCCTCTGTCTCTCTGTCAACTGTGCATACACACCCGCATCCGCGTTCCGAGGAACACGAATACAAATGAGATAAAACCAATCCCAAAACGTACACTAGGATCTGGTTTCAACCAAAGCCCGCTAGTGTTAACTGTCCGGACACTGTACGTGCGCAAGTGCACGGATGTGACCGAACCCTGTCGCAAAACCATGCGACCTGTCGCAAAACCATGCGATCTCTACTCTTTTGCCTAAAGGCGAATAGCTTTCTATGTGGGACTCTAAAGACTCGACACTACGCTGGCAGTGGGTTTAACCACAGACCGCAAGCGGCACTAGCTGTGCGTAACGGTCCCCAGGTAGATGCCGACAAGAAGACTGACGAGGTGAAACCCATCTGAACTCCTACTGAGTCTGAATGTGACAATCTCTGTAAAGTCCGGTCTGTTCGTCCGATACATCGCAGGGCGGGCCTAGGGGCGGTAAACGTCAGTCCCTTAATAGCGGTACAAGTCGTGTCGGAGTGAAGCCCAGAACACCCTGAGATAACACTGGAAACCTACCAGTATATCTCGCTTGCCCTGTCCAGGGACTACTCATGTAATGGCTCTCCTAGACACAGCGCGATGTCAACCCCTAATACCGGGAGAGACGAATCATGTCTAACCGTCACTGCCTCCAAGTGCTTCGGGACTGCACCCAACTACTACCTGTTTGCACGACTCCTTTGAGCCATGGTAGGGTAGTAATCTAAGTATAGTGGGAGCACACTCGAGGCGAAGTGACAGTGTCAAGTCAGCGGACTAAGCTGTACTCATGTCACCTGGGAACTGATAACTGACGATAGGTATAGTACCAACCAACAGTTCCCGATGAGTCATGTCCAGTGTACTCGTAACCCAACGAGCACCCGCATACTATCTCCAGTACGACGTACTGATGGCTGTGGGACAGACCATCTCCCACACTGGGATGAGAAGCGCATACGCTAGTCTACTCCGGAGTATCGATGCCCTGTCTCGATAGTCCTGCGACTAGGGACCTGCATAAGGATGTTCTTATAGATTACCCAGCCCCCACTAGTGTGACTGTCATCACAACGCTGGTAATCAAGCAAAGATCCTAAGGGCTCCACTAATGTGTATAGGTGATTTACTAAAATAAACACATGTACACATTGAAGTAGAAAAAAACCAAGTAGCATACTACTATATTGAGCAAGATTGTCTATACAAGGTGAATATCCCAAGCTTCCATTAAGTAATATACAAACTAGTATGATACAGTAATGGCCTCTAGGGCATATACACTAACAAGGGTTTTGAGCAAGTGTGGATAGGTAATGACTCTAAACTGTTAATTAGGAGTTTATTATTGTTGTGTAGCTTAGTATTCGCTGTTTAGAACGATAATGATATAGTTTTGTGCACGTATCGTATTTTTAGTGTCATTATAGGGTGTATGTAATCTGCTATCAACCCGAGTGTTTATTGTGAAATCTAGCAGTGTAATAGTGTAGCGTTAGTTGCCCTGAGTGTACAACTGAAGCACGAACCCCACCTGACCGGTTTTGGCCGGCGACATGAAGGTATTTTCCGGCGAGCTCGGCCGTAGAGGGGACTGGGGTGCTGTGTTTTTTATGGTAGCTGTCTGCTGTTGTTTTAGGATGTTTGGTACTTCTAGATTTTTAGGTTGTGACAGCATGTAAAATCTGGGATCGATTAGCTAGTTTTTAGTGTTTCGATGACGCTATTACAATTGATCCGACGTAGTTTTAGTGTTTCTGTAGCTTGCTGTCGTGGGTCTGTTTTAGTGATGTCGCCACACAAGTTAGTCACTAAGCGAACACTTGAGAGGTTGTTGGAGTCGGTGCGTCGATCGGTGCGTCGATTTAAACGTAATTGTACGTATTATGGGTCGATTTCTAAGTGCACTTGCTAAGTTTGTGTGATTTTACGGGCAAGTGTGGGGACTTCGGACGCTGCGAAGAAAGGGAAGTAGGTGGTCGGATTTACTTAGCTCGAGATCACCGGTGAGTAGATTTAACATCTACGGGAAAATCGCCAGTATGGCATTATGCTTCAGGGCTTGAGATGATATTATAGCCGCATGTTTATATTCATATATGTTGATTGTGAATGAGCATCATTACATACCATTACTTTTTGTGCCTTGACTCAGTACCTAGTGGACACTGCACCCTTACTGACGGTTCATGTTGCACGAGCACTAAATTGTATGCTACACCCACACCGTCGGTAATTTCCATGACACGCACAACCTATACATATATGAAGTATTGTATTATTATTGATATTGATACATTGATTCTTGTTCTATTGTGCATATGACATACATCGTGCATACTTACTTACATGTATACACCCATACTTGCTATAGCTACATGTATACCTTTATATGATGTTGGATTTGATTTTGGAGGAATTGGGAACCACATGATATATTTAAAAACTGGATTCATTTAAAAGAGCGGTTTTCCCATGATATGCTCATATTACGGTTTTATGTTGCATATATCATATTTCATGGATTTACGCATTGAGATACAGATTTCATGTGATTTATGGATTTGAGAACCGTGGTATTATTTCAAGAAAGTATGCATTGTTTTGAAAACCCGGTTTATCTTGATATGATATTTCAGTGTGTCCACCATGAGTTTTCTCGGTTCTGAGATGTGTGATAGAAACCCGATTCGAGGAGATGGATGATCCGTTTACGGGTTCATGGTGGACCTGGTATGGTACCCCGGGGCAAGAAAGGGATGTTATGCAGTAGACAATGAGCCAGGCAGAGGGACTACTACCTACCGGTGATTGGTTGGACCTGGCTGTTATCCGGGGGATACCGACCGGAGTCGAGAGATGGATATGGGTCGATCCGGACTGACGGAGCCCGTGGGCCGATCCGGACTGACGGAGCCCGATATATGTGGATTTGCATGTCGATATTGGACACCAGTATTTCATGATGTTTTCGAGTGCCGATGTTGGGCACTCCGGTTCCATGAGATTTACAGGATATGAGGGCCGATCATTGTGACGACGCCTGAGGTATTGGGATTTGGGGTGTCGTTGATAGACACCGGTTTTTCCACGACGATGATTCATTGAAGATGACATGTTTTATCCCATACTCAGCATTCATTTAATATGCATTGCTTCATGTATTTGTAGTACCTGATAGAGTACCTTTCATGATTGTTGCATATCCATATTAGCATATTGATACTATCAGATTGCATGTGATAGAGTATCGCAGTACGTGCATACCTGCGATTATCTGTACGATATTACTTACTACTCACGAGTTGGCAACTCACCCCGTTGTGCCAAAGTATTTGCAGGTTGACCCTCATAGTAGTCGCGGAAGGGCTTCTTATTGTATCTTTTTGCAGCGGATACTGCTACGGTTGGCTGTGAGCCGTTTTGCTATAGGTGGGTTTTGCGGTTATCCGTTTATATTCATTGTACATCTTATTGTATCTAGTACTCTCCATCTACCATTTCATGTATTGATTTAGAGATTGAGAGGACGATATGGTATATTTTGTAACTCTGGGTGTCGAGCTCGTGTGACCCGACTTTTATTATGCAGTTTTATCTCTTTATGTTGTTTTTTACTTATACTGTCTATTTCTTCGCTACGGCGTCGTATATATGCTTGTGGTGGTTGTTTCCACCTTTGGGCGTGATTTGCTCCCATTTGGGGATGCTTTATTTATATCATATGTTGCTTTACTTATATCTTATGTTTGTAACCGTTTCGGGGCTAGGTTTTACAAAGGAGGTGCTGCCGAAATTTTTAAGAAAATGAACTTATGTTTAAAGATTTTTACTTGAGATTTCCAAATGTTTTTAACAATATTTTTATCACTTACTAATTTTTATGGTTTAGATTTCTGGGTTTTCGGCATACTTAAATTGCGTTACTCCATTTGACGTCACGTGGTTCAAGTGCTGGTCACGTGCCAAATTTTGGGTGGTGACATATACGCATCTTGACCCATATGATGGGAGATGGGTGATCTTAAATCCATTGGTGTTTGACATCAAAGATGGTATACGGGTGCTTAGTGGAGACTGGGTACACTGAACGGACTCGCCGAGAACTCCTAACTAGTATTATACCTATCGTCAGATAGCAATTCTCTGGTGACACTGGTACAGGTTAGTCTGTAGACCCGAGATTTTCATAGAGTCTTGTGTGATTCCCACTGTGCTTTGATTTACACCTTACCACATTCAACAGAACATGCAAAACGATGGCTTTTGGATACATTCCCGAATCACATGGAGGCAATGAGCGATAAGAGGGGATTCGTCTCTCCCGGTATTGGGGGTTGATGTTGCGCTGTGCTCGATTGGCCATAACGATACGTCGCTGGCCAGGGCTGCTACGGAGATTTACTGATAAGTGTTATCAGTAGTTTCTCTACCCGTTATGAGTCTCATATCGGCATGACTTATCGGTTACTAGGGTCTGACGTTTACCACCCCTAGACTAGATATGCGACATATCAGACGAAAAGACCGGACTGTACGGTAGTGTTACTGACAGGATTTTCAGGAGTAATAAGAAGGCTTGCTTGTTGATCTTCTGATCGCTCAATACCCGGGTAGCCGTTACGTCCAGCTAGTACCGCTGACGGCTTGTGGGTGCTTGATGTGATTATCACCTACTGCCGGCGTATTGACGAGTCTTTTGAGTCCTACACAGACGTTTCACTGGCTCAGGCAAAACGTAATAGGAGCACATATGTGATATGTGCAGGACTGAGATTAATACGAGTATGTGATACCGTATTCTATTCTCGTGATTTATGTATCGGTCAGTTATATGAGATATATAATCGGGTTATCGAATCAAGTGTCGATTCGATAAATTGATACAAATAATATTAGTCGGTCATATGAGATATAAACGGATTATTAAATCAAGTGTTGATTTAATGATTTAATGTATAATTATATATTTGATATATTAATTTACATTAACTAATATTAGCTCACTTAAGCATATCTTTTTCTCACATGTGCATACTTAATATATATGTGATATATGTTAATTGTGTTTTCTTTTTGTGTCATGCTTGATGCCACATGCAACATGGGTGTAAGAGACTTACACCATGCTTATGATAATTGTGAGGATTATTTATTTTAAGTAAATCCAAATTAAATGGAAATTAGTCACATGCATGAAGCTTATGGAAGCTTGTAGATGCTTTGATTTGGTCCACTAATTTTGTTTTACTTAAGATATTTATTAACCTAACCATTATCACTTAGCCATGGTTATGTCTCTACATGAGTTAGTATATGATACATACTCACCCATGGTTGCCATTCTCTCTCTCATACATTATTTGCTTCATCTTCCTCAAGCTCAAGAGAGAGCTCTCTAGGTTTTTGAGAGGAGCTTAAAATTAGTGAGAAAAGTAATTCTAAAGTGAGCAAAAATCCTACTTCATCATCCTCTACTAGATTAGCAATTTAGTTTAGGGTGTTAGCTTCACTGATCCCACATTAGTGAAGAGGTAACTTGGGTTAGTGTCTCCTCGACGTGGATCATCTTTGGCCTCGAAGATTTCGTGCAAGCTCGTTGCTTTCTTCTTATGGAGTCACTCTAAAGTCTGCAAGATCACTACTTGGAGAGAATGGACTACTACACGGAGCTATTGAAGTGAAGGACCGGTCTACAAAGGTTGTATTTCCAATTCACTTAGTTGTAAAGTAGTTTACACCATGTTTTGTCTAAATCTCTAGTTAAGATTCTAGGTTTTGGATAGTTTAGCATGGAAATTTTTTGAAAATGGCATGGACGATGCCTCCCGAAACCTTGCTGCCGTGCCAAGCAATCCTACAGTGGTATCGGAGCCAAGCTAGAGAATTAGGCAATGTCTAGACGAAGATAGAAGTCCGATCGAACCCCGAAAACCCAATTTTGGACCCCTCTCTGTAAATTTTTCCAAAAGTTGGATTTTTCCATGTTAAAAATACTCTAAAAATCATGCAGGTAATTCCATGGACCCACCTGAAGAACGAGTCCCTAACTCGTCTAAGTGACTGCGGAACCGCAGCTAAAACATGGTTTTGGCGGCGGTTCTGCGGCGCCACTTGAGTGGTTTGGGACGGACCATCAACTGCTGGTCCATGGGATTTGTGGTATGGTTCTTTGTTCTTTTAACAGTGTTCAAGTGTTGATCTTTCTGGGAAATTTGGGAATTCGTTGATTCGATCGAATTTTTTAAACTTTGCCTAGCTTTGTGTGAATGTGATACAATATGTGGAATTCATATAGTTAGGCATGAAATCCGAAGTATGTGATATTTCGGGTTTATGATGTCTATGGTGATTGTGGATTCTAAATGTTGTAGTTTGACATTTTCTTTTCTGCGATCGTAAGTGTAATATATGGTGTACGCCGTTTTCGTTGCTATATATCAATGACAATTGCGATACGCATATTTACTTACGTTGATGACATGTGATGTTATGTGTTGCTGTGATATGTTATATTGGATCATCATGTTTTGAATAGTCGGGGGTTTTATGTGAGATGAGAGTTTTTATTTTCATTCATGTAAAATTTTATGGATGTAATATTTTTTTATTGGGGCACTTTCGGGTTGAGAATGATGTCACCATTGATGTATATTATTTACTTTTCCGCATTAGGATAGACCCAAGTAGGGGAGCATAAGTAACCGGGTTCTAGAGTCCAATGGGAGACCATCTCAAGGAGTCGAGACCGGGTCTCCTAATTCTAGAATTGGTGGGGTTGCTTGTCGCTCTCGTAGGGGTCTAGGGATGTGGGTTTAGCTATTCATCGCGACCGTGGAATCCGTGTTTTATACTGGCTTAATTTAAAACACGGAATTCCTAGTATATCCAATATTTCATGTGTTATCTTCTGCTGCTGATATTCTGTGATGTGATCACTTTATATGCCTGATAGGAATGCTTTATTATTGTATATATGATATACAATAAATGTTGTTTATGTTTTTCACCTGCGCTAGTCCCACCCCGCTATGCCGTTAGTTAAGTAACCTAACGGTGCATAACAGGACACTGTGGCGAATGCGGATGGCATAAGCGTACGTTGTATTTTCGTTTCTTCTGTGATGCTTAGGAAGCATAAATGATGGGAATTCATTAATGAGATTAATGAAAAGAAAAGAAACCTAAAAGATGTTGTAGAATCATATTCTAAAAAAGGGTAGCTCTAGTTTTTGCTTTGCATAGCGGTATTCCTTATAGAATATCCAGCACCTTATTCGATAAGGAAAGAGCTGAGATCCCTTCACCGGGAGTGACCTGTTTAGCGAAACTAGTAGATGCTACAACCCACTCGGTTTTGTCTTTTGATTGCTTCTATAGTTCTTACTTTGCATAGTGATATTTGTGAAATATCCTGCACCTTATTCGATAAGGAAAGTGCCGAGATCCCTTCACCGGGAGTGACCACTTTACCGAAACTAGTAAAGTCCTAAAAAACACTGCTTTTCAAAATCACTTGTTTCTACAACGATATCAAGTTCATTACGCAAAAGGTTTTCTTAAAAACCTGTCGTAGCCTTCCGTCATTTCAGATAAAGACTATTTAGTATTCCTGTTGCGTTTGTTGGCCTTTGTCAAGGCGTAGTGTGCGGTAGCTGACTAGTACTTATCTGCTTATGCATATGATGCCATTGGATTAGGGTAGTCGTACGACCTTGTTGGCCTTTGTCAAGGGTCGTGTGTGGGTTTAATTCAATCAAAAAATGACGGGTTGAACTTGACAAGTATCCTATGGTTTGTTGGCCTTTGTCAAGGTCATAGGGGGTTAGGGCAAAAGTATTATCAGGAATTTCAAGTGTTGAAATTTGCAATGAGACTGCATACCTTCTATGAGATAAATGGATCCCGATACCCACTGCGAGTAAGAGTTACTCCTGGGAGAGTTTTACACATCACAATTAGCCAATCAAGTAGGTGTCTAGAAATGTGTTAACGGGGTTACGCACCTGGGAAAACGAGGTTTATTTTAATTAGGTCCGTGCGAAAGCACGGGGAACCTCCCTCAAAGTACCAACATTGGCCTAGCCGAAAGATTGGCGAACTTGTAAGGTGTAATTAAATCCCGATCAGTCTTACCTTTTAGGGTTTGAAGGAAGATTTGATAAAAACATATTAGGATTCCTTAGCACCATGCCTAGGGTTTGGAAGCATCACACATGCCACAATAAAATTTTGGGGAGATGCTAAACAATCTAACCATGAATCGAACTAGAATATTTAGGGTAACAACAAACTAGTATCTCATACAACAAGAAAACTATCACTAAGTGAAGAGAATACAACCTTTGTAGACCTCTTCTCTTGACTCCTTGGATCCTTGAGAGTTTGAACCGGCTCGCTAGAGACCTTCCAAGTCCATGATGATCCACCCGAAGCCCCTTTGCTCAAAGCTCCTTGCTACACTTGATCAATGAGGAAGTGGAGCTAACACTCTAAACTAATAGGCTAAACTAGTATAGAATGATGATATGGTTTGTTTTCTCACTTCAAAACCCTTTATTTTTGTAAACCTCACTCACTAGAAATCTCAAGAGAGCTTGGAGGAAGAAGAAGGAGATGGCAAATGCTTGAGCTCAAAAGATAATAATCTCATAATAAAAATGAGAATGAATAATATAAATAAAAGTCACTCTCACAATTAACCATGGCTTAATAAATATTTAGATATTTATTTTTGAGTCAAAGCAACTAAGGAAAATAAACTCAAGGTCAAAGCAAGTGTTAAGCGAAGGAAGTGTGTGGAATTATCAACCATGAGAGAATTTTCCTTTTCTTTAATCCATAAATAAATATATATACATAATTACTCCCATGTGAGTCTTGAATTGCCACCATTAGTGTATCAACAACCATGATACCATGTATACATGTATGTGTCCATACACATCAACATGTGCATACATGCATGCATACATCAAAGTAGAAAAGGGTTTAACAAAAGTGAGCTATAAAGTCAATGTTAAATCAACACTTGATTTAACAAACCGGTCCTATCACATACGACTCGACCAATAGAAGAACGCCCGATTAATATACGGTATAACATGCACGCTTTTAATCGGGTCCCCACGCATATCTCATATGCACACCACATCGTTTCGCCTGAGCTAAGGAAACTCCTGTGTGGGACTCTAAGACTCATCAATACGACGACAGTAGATGATGATCACATCAAACACACACAAGCCGCAAGCGGTCAGCTAAACATAATGGCCACCCGGGTATTGAGCGATTAGAAGAAAAACAAGCGAAGCTGTCAAAACTCCCGTCGAGCCAACTGTCAACACTTACCGTACAGTCCGGTCACTTCGTCAGATATGCTGCATATCGAGTCTAGGGATGGTATCGTCGACCCCAATAACTCAATAAGTCATGCCGGTGTATGGCTCATAACAGATCGAGAAACTACTGATAACACTTATCAGTAAATCTCAGCAGCCCTGGCCACGGACTTACTGTTATAGCCAATCGAGCATAGCACAACATCAACCCCCAATACCGGGAGAGACGAAACACCTCCTATCGCTCATTGCCTCCATGTGCCTCCGGACTGTACCCAAAAGCCACATGTTTGCACGACTCAGTAGAGCCGTGGTAGGGTGGAGATCAAAGTATAGTCGGAGGACACACAAGAATCTATGACGATCTCGGGTCTACAGACTAACCTGTACCAGTGTCACCTGAGAACTGCTATCCGATGATAGATATAATACCACATAGGAGTTCTCGGTGAGTTCTCAGGTCTACAGACTAACAAATACCCCCAAACTTATCATTTGTTCGTCCCGAGCAAAGCCAATTTATTCACAAAAATTCCTAACCACACTTTCGCAGGGAACGCGATTGCACTGAGCATGTGCAACAAGCCGTTAAACCTCTAGGTGTCCCTAGTAGGAGGAGTGTTGTCTCCTGAGGGTTTTCAGCGGATACTACCCACAAAATCCGGTCAAGCTAGTTTTGTAAAATAACTATGATTCAAACCCTAAGGTTTTGTTTCAGAAAATAACAATTCTATGATCCTAAGTCTAGACTATTGAACCTTTATTTTTCACATCTCGCTTTTTATTTAACTTAAGATTTTATATGTCTTTACGTACAGTGCAAATAGTGTCGTTAAGTTCCAGAAGGGTCGAATAAAGTCATCATGTCATTCAATAAAGCCCAGATAAAAAATTTAAAAGGATCACATAAGTTTTATAAAGAGTTAAGCATTTTTCAGGTTTCGTTTTCCAGTAAGGTTTCAACTTCAGAATTTCTATCTTCCTTAACAGGAAACTAGGTCTTATTTTTCACTCTACCTTTTTCTTGTTTTCATTTCATACACACCTCTGTGAACGTGCAATAGTCTTTATCATAGAATAAAACCTTCATATCTCCGCTAGAAATATTTTTTTTATGAAAACCTGTCTTTTGTCAAGATTATTCTCACACAAAGAACCGTTAGGAATTTTAACTCGGAGAGAACACTTGCTTGACTTTGTTTTAATCTGGACTTTCTAGGCTTCTTAACGAGCTTTGGGCCAATGCACCCAAACCGGTTGGCTTTAGGGCATTAGGTGTAGAGACACCCCAGCGGACTTAATTACTCAAGTTACCTAGGCCCAAAAACAAAAGATAATTTAGCGTGAAAATCATGATGATTCAATGCGAACGGAGATATAACCGGCAGTTCAGTTATTTTTTTGGATAAAAGACGTGTTTAGTGGGTTAGGTGTGTAATCATTCCAATCAAGTTTCAGATGAGTTATTTTTCAGACTTAGTTCCAATTAAGGCATCAATAACATTCCTTCATATTCACTTCACTTCATAAACTATTCTTGATATTACTTATTTCAGAACAAACCTATTTGATCCTCAGAAAATCATTTATCCATTTTAAAGTTCTTAGACATAAAAGACTTGTCATCTAATTTCCAAAACTCACGACACGTGTAGTGTGATGTAAAGACGTATATCAGCTATAGTTAACTTCAAAGGAGAGTTATCTTTCAGGTTTTCAAAATCTAAAAATAAGATTTAGTTATTCTTATCTTATCAAACAAAACCGTCGAAATGTTGAATCAGAGTTCTCCCACTAGTTAACTTGACAGAAAAGTTTTTATATTTTTAGAAAATTTTCTGATTTTTATGGATTTTAGTATGCAGATGCAAAATATACATATAAATGCGAAGGTTAGAAATGCGTACCGAGCGTACCCCCAAACTTAAACAGGACAGTGTCCTCACTGTCGTTGCATGAAGAGATCATTTGAAGGGTCAAAATTGTCGGTTAGATATACACAATTTTTTTTTAATGTTTTTAAAGAGTAAAAATGGAAAAGAATATCCACAAATAAATACAAAATGGTATATACATACCCCCAAACTTATTTGGAACAGTGTCCACTGTTCTTGGTTGGATAACCGAAGTTTGGTGGTAGGCAGAGGAAGATTATGCAGGGTAAACCGGCTCCTGTAAGACCAGGAGGTCCTCTGTTGGTTCGGCACTAAGGTACGGTTTAAGTCGATGTCCATTTACTTTGAAAAATGAACCGTCCTTTGGATTCTCCAAATCCACAGCGCCATGCGGATAAACATTCCGCACAAAATACGGCCCTTTTCCAGCGAGATCTGAGCTTTTCTGGATGGAAGTGTAGCCGGGTGACGTAAAGCAGTACCTGTTGACCAGGTATGAAAGTTTTGCGCAAAAGGTGTTTATCGTGAAACAACTTCGTTCGGTTCTTAACGACAACCGCGTTATCGTAAAGCTCATCCCTAAGCTCGCTTAATTCGTTCAACTGCAGCTTCCGATGGCTGCCCGCATCTTCGAGAGACAGATTCAGTTCTTTTATCGCCCAAAATGTGCGATGCTCTATTTCGACGGGGAGGTGGCAAGCCTTTCCGTACACAAGCCGATAGGGAGACATGCCAAGATCGGTCTTATAGGCCGTTCGAAATGCCCAAAGGGCATCAGTGAGTTTCAACGACTAATCCTTTCGGTTCTTAGAAACCGTCTTCTCTAGTATCTGCTTGATTTATCGATTTGAAACTTCGGCTTTCCCACAGGTTTGGGGATGGTAGGGTGTATATAGCTTATGATTATTGGAATATTTCCGCATCAAGGCCTCAAAAGTCTTATTGCGGAAATGAGTTCCATTGTCGCTAATGATCGCTCGGGGGTGCCCAAACCGAGAGAAAATGTTTTCTTTAAGAAACCTAATGACAACCTTGTTGTCGTTAGTCCGGCTGGGCATAGCCTCGACCCACTTAGAGACGTAATCAACAGCGAGAAGGATGTACAAGTTCCCGAAAGAGCTGGGAAATGGCCCCATGAAATCTATCCCCCAAACGTCGAAAATCTCCACAACCAAGATTGGTTGGAGCGGCATCTCGTTCCTCCGGGATATCCGACCAAAGTGTTGGCACCGGGAGCAAGTCTTGCAATAGTCATGAGCGTCTTTGAAGAGTTTTAGCCAGTAGAAACCACATTGCAAGATCTTCTCAGCTGTCTTTCTGGGGCCAAAATGCCCGCCACATACTTGATCGTGGCAAAATGACAGCACACTCTTGAATTCATCGTCAGGGACACACCGACGAATAATCTGGTCGGGACAGTACTTGAATAGATAGGGTTCGTCCCAGTAAAAGTGTTTTACTTGGGATAAGAATCGAAGTCTGTCCTGACTTGACCATTCAGTTGGAAGTAACCCTATGGCCAAATAGTTCACAATATCTGCGAACCAGGGTTCGCGAGATACTGTCAAGTGTTGTTTATCCGGAAAAACGTCGTTGATCGGAAGTTGAGGCGACGGCGAAGAAGGAAGTCGTGAGAGATGGTCGGCGACCACGTTTTTACATCCTCTTTTGTCCTTAATGACAAGGTCAAACTCTTGAAGCAAGAGGATCCAACGTATTAGCCGAGATTTTGCATCTTTCTTCGCAAAAAGATGGCGCAGAGCAGAATGGTCTGTGTAGACAATGACTGGAGAGCCGATGAGGTAGGGCCTGAACTTTTCTAAAGCAAATACAACAGCTAAGAATTCCTTCTCAGTTGTTGTATAATTAAGTTGGGCGTCGTGCAGGGTTCGGCTAGCATAATAGATTACGTGCGGCATCTTGTTGATATGTTGTCCAAGGACAGCACCAATGGAAAAGTCAGATGCATTGCACATAATCTCAAATGGGTGCGTCCAGTCAAGTGAAGAAAGAACGGGAGCAGAAGTGAGTGAGCTTTTTAATGACTCGAACGCAGTCACACGGCTCGAGTTGAAGTCGAATGGCGTGTCCTTGGCCAGTAGAAGAGTCAAGGGCCTAACAATCTTGCTAAAGTCCTTGATGAACCGTCTATAGAAACCGGCATGGCCAAGGAAGGCTCGGATGTCTCGGACGCATCTGGGAGGAGGGAGATTGGAAATGACCTCAATCTTCTCTTTGTCAACCTCTATGCCATTTTGCGAAATGATATGTCCTAAGACAATACCTTCGCGCACCATGAATTGGCACTTCTCCCAATTCAAAGTGAGGTTCTTGTCCTTACATCGGGTAAGGACAGCGTCGAGATGCAGCAAACACTCGTTAAAGGAATCGCCGAAGATGGAGAAATCGTCCATGAAGATCTCCAGGAATTTCTCCACCATCTCTGAGAAGATTCCCATCATACACCGCTGGAAGGTAAGGGGCGCATTGCATAACCCAAAGGGCATGCGACGATATGCGAACGTGCCGAAAGGAAAATTGGATGTGGTCTTTTCCTTGTCTTTTTCGGCGATGGGAATCTGATTATAGCCGGAGTAGCCATCAAGAAAGCAGTAGTACTCGTGTCCAGCCAATCGTTCAAGCATTTGGTCAATGAAAGGTAGCGGAAAGTGGTCTTTCCGCGTTGCGGCGTTGAGTTTTCTGTAATCGATGCATACTCGCCACCCAGTTTGGGTGCGAGTAGGGATTAACTCATTCGCCTCGTTAGTAATGACCGTTATGCCTGATTTCTTAGAGACAACGTGAATGGGGCTAACCCACTGACTATCAGAGATAGGGTAAATGATACCACTATCTAGACACTTCACGATTTCCTTTTTCACATCCTCCTTCATGACTGGGTTGAGTCGCCTTTGTGGATCCCTGGCTGGTTTGGTATCATCCATCAGATGAATGTGATGTTCAACGATCAGGGGACTAATCCCCTTGATGTCCGCCATGGACCAGCCAAAAGCTTGCCTATTGCTGTGCAAGACCGCAAGAAGGGCTTCCACTTTCTCTGGAGCTGGAGAAGCCGAGATGATAACAGGGAGGGTCTCGTTCTCACCCAAGTAAGCGTACTTAAGGTGAGACGGAAAAGGCTTGAGTTCGAGCATTGGAGGTGAAACGATTGAAGGCAAGATTGGTGATAAGGTCTCGAACTCAAAGGATTCCAGCGAAGGTTCAAAACGAGTGTAAGCGACCGAGTTGGATGGTTCAGGTAACTCATCCGGAAATTCGAAGGATTCGAACTCGGGTGGTGAGCGGCTAAGATTGTTAGAGAACGTGAAACACTCGTTGTCATTGTCGGACGCAGAAACAGCAGCAGGTTCGAAGAGGAACACACTAGTGGCCTTAAGGTTATCATGATCGAACAAAAACTCCTCGAATTCACACTCTTCAGGGGTGATCTCCTGGATTGAGCAAACGTCTAGTATATAAGCATTAGGTTCGGTGGGCTGATTCCCCAACCTAAAAATGTTGAGTTCAATTGTCATATTTCCAAAAGATAGGTTCATCGAACCATTTCGACAATTGATCACAGCATTTGAGGTTGCAAGGAATGGGCGACCGAGTATCACCGGAATTTGATTCCGGGGGTTAGCTACAGGCTGTGTGTCTAATACAATGAAGTCAACGGGGAATATGAAGTCCCCAACCTTGATTAACACATCCTCTAGCTCACCCCTAGGATGGGTGATTGATCGGTCGGCCATTTGGAGAGTATAGTGTGTGGGTTTCAGCTCTCCTACACCTAGTTGCTCATATACTGAGTACGGAAGCAGGTTAACACTGGCACCAAGATCTAATAGTGCGCGGTTGATGTTCTTATACCCAATGGTAATAGAAATTGTAGGACAGCCAGGGTCCTTCCGTTTTTACGGTAAAGATTGGGTAAGAGCATCACTCACAGCACTAGACAAGAAAACTTTCTTGGGTACCTGAGACTTCCTCTTTTTCGTGCACAAGTCCTTTAAGATTTTCGCGTAGGATGGGACTTGTTGGACAGCATCTAAAAGGGGAATGTTGATGTTAACCTGCTTAAACAACTCCAGAATCTTCTCCATTTGTGGATTTTGTTTATTGGACCTCAACCGGTTTGGAAATGGAATGTTTTTAAAATTGGTTGAGTCCAATGCTTGTGGAGGAGATTGTGGAGCTGGAACGGATCCCAGAGCCGGTGCTTTCGTGGAGTGAGAAGTGGGTCCGTTCAGAGCAGAAGAAGAAGAAGAAGAAGAAGAGCCTTTTGAAGAATGGAGAATAGGCTCAGAAGACGAAGAAGAAGAAGATGAAGAGGCCGGGGTGTCAT
Organism: Agapanthus africanus; assembly: GCA_030015575.1. Taxonomy (NCBI): domain Eukaryota; kingdom Viridiplantae; phylum Streptophyta; class Magnoliopsida; order Asparagales; family Amaryllidaceae; genus Agapanthus; species Agapanthus africanus. The sequence continues at coordinate 244,121,647 of JASDDO010000012.1, forward strand.
TATCCTTAATTGCTGTGCCGATATTGTTGTGCAGCATCCTTCCCGATCTCAATGTAGTCACGGCACTCACATTATGGTTCTGTTGTTCAAGAGCAACATGTACATTATGTGGATGACCGGGATTTGGGAGTGGTTGAGATGGAAGCTTCCCCTTTTCTCGCTCGCTTAACGCCGCATTCAGCTGTGCAATCTGGGCTTCGATGGTCTTGATGCTTTGCCCGTGTGCAGCAGTGTGTTGCACCAAAGACTGAATAGACGACTGGATGTTGGCGGTGGATTGTGTCGATTGTTTAACGAACGCCTCCAGACTTCGTTCTAGCGAGGAAACCTTATCGTTGTTTGACGGAACAAAGTTGTTTTGTGGAAAAGAATTGTTGGGTGCAAAGTTGTTCGTCTGATTTTGAAAAGGTTGGGGTAGGAAGGGCTGCTGAAACTGATGTTGAGTTTTTTGTTGCGCTTGTTGTTGCGGAGGAGGGGGCCTCTGGAAATTGTTGCCTTGGAATTGTTGCTGATTCTGATTCCAGGCGAAATTGGGTTGGTCCTCCAACCGGGATTGTAGGTGGAAGAGTATGGATCATTCCTCGGTCTTTGCTGAAATGCAGCATTAATCTGATCCTGTCCTTGAGATGGTGGATTGTAAGGACACTCTTCGGTTAAGTGAGAAGGATCGGAACAACAAGCACAAATGGTACGAAGGGGAAGAACAGGGGCAGGAGCAGGAGATGAAAATTTGCTCTCTATAGCTTCAAGTTATCTCGTTATTGCAGCCATTTCAGCTTTCATCGCAATAGAGACATCAAGTTGGTGAATTCCTACCCTAGACTGACCAGTAGAAGTGGAGGAAGAAGAAGAAGTAGTTGGTCTAGTGCTCTCCTATTGAACCGTTTGTTCCGCAAGGTCGTCGAAGAATTGCCATGCTTCTTCGTCAGATTTCGATAGGAAGTGGCCCTGACAGATGGTTTCCAACAACTGCTTGGTTGCTGGGTTCAGGCCCTCGTATAAGGTTTAGCAAAGTTGCCATTTCTCAATACCGTGGTGAGGGCACTGAACAAGAAAGTCTTTATACCGGTCAAAGCACTTCCATAAGGGTTCAGAAGGAAACTGAGAGAATTGGTTGATTTCGTTACGGATCCTTGCGGTTTTATGATTCGGATAGAATTTCTTGAGAAACGCTTTCACAAACTCGTCCTAATTGGTTATGGAGTGGGAAGCGGTGCTATACAACCATTTTTCAGCAAGATCGCATAAAGTGAACAGAGTGACCCGTAGCCGTATAGCATCGTCCGACAGCTGGGTAGTTTTCATCATGGCACAAACATTTTGGAACTTGTTGATGAAGATATAGGCATCTTCAGATTCAAGCCCATGAAATTTCGGAAGCATGTTAATGAAGTGGGGCTTAATTTCAAAATTATCCCTATTGGCCGGTGGAAGGGAAAGACAGGTGGGAAGTGCAGAACGGGTGGGATAGAAACGATCCTGGAGCGCAATTCGCTGGAGCGCTACAACAGGCGGTGGTGGTGGGTTATTTGCCTCCATAGGAGGTGGAGTCAATCCCGGGGGAGTCAAAGAGATGTTTGGATTAAATCCTGACATCGCGGAAGAAGAGGTTGGTGATGGTGAAGGTGAGGATGTATGAACAGAATTCCGGTCAACGTCGGAGTTGGCCGGCAAAGGTAAGGGTGAAAGAGGCGTGGACGGAGTTTCGACGTCTGAGTCGATCGCGAAGTCGGTAGCGACTAACGTAACGCGGACTAGGCGGGCGCTAGTGTCCCGAGTCTAAGCGGACATACACTAAACGAGTTTAGTATAGTCAAAGCGGAGAAGGTGAGGGTAAGAAAACGTCAATGGAGAAATGCGATCGGTGGTGGGTGAAAAAAATGGATTCTGGCGACAAAGGGCAAGTTTTTATAAAAGTTTTTGGTTTTGTGTTGTTTTTTCTTTTTTTTTAGAAAGAGCTTTACAGAAATATGCACGGGCTTACGGCTTCAAGCAATCACAAACAAGATATGCACAATCACACCTAGATCTAGGGTCACCTAGGTCAGCTAGACAGCTCCTAACTGTTCCAAAGGGCTAGAAATAGGACCTCAAACCGCCTCTTCTCCAACAATTGCGGCCAGGTAAGTGCCAGGTAAGTGGGAGGCTCCCCACTACATAAGTAGTGGTCCTAATTAAGTAACCACTTGCCTTGGACACACTTGCCTAGTGTCACGACCCGAAAGAGCACGTGACTGGCCCTTGAACCATATGAAGCCTATAGGACTCCATCTGATCCAAGTAAGCCAAAAGCCCAGAAATCTAAAACCATTTTTGAGAATAAGTAAAGAAAACTGGTTTAAAGAAGTGAAGAAATACAGGTTTGAAATCAAGGTTTTTAAATAACTAAGCCGAAGGTACGTTTTGAAAACAATAAAGTCTTTTCTAAAAATTTCGGCAGAGTTTCTTTTGAAAAACTGGCCCCGAATGGGGTACAACAAGTATAACAATATGTATTCAATGATAATGGCATCCCCAAGCGGGAGCTAGCTCTTCGTCAATCGACGGTCACAACCACATATGCAGCAATAATATACAACGCCTAGTGGCGAGGATCAAATCCAAAGAAAACTCAAAAGCAATAAGAAAAAAATGCAATACTACTAAGCGCGACTCTAAGGTCGAAATAATACATCACTAGTCTAGGTCTGAAACAATACAAGTTTTGGTTGATGGAAATTCTAGATACAATGAAATAAATAAATACAATGGTGGTTCTTGATGCGAAAGAATCCACCTACCAAAGCAAGTCACCCGCAAGAAGAAAGTGTGCCAGAAATGCCGCAATAGAACCTGTACGGCAGAACCTGCAAGAACTGTGGCACAACGGGGGTGAGTTGCCAACTCGTGAATAGAAACATCTACAAGCAGAAACCGAATGCAAGACATAAACCTAAGTCAACGATCAATAATATAATCCACAAGAGTACATCTGAGTGTAATAGGGTGGCAAGGTAATATCTAATCATGTATGTAGTGCCAGGTACTCAGGTAATCACATGTCAACAGTGTAAGGTATGTCTGCATGAAGTAACCATGAAGAAATATCAATGATATCAATACACATATATTAGCGTCCCATACCACTAATATTGGTGTAAGGGTATATATAACAGCGCTCTCATACCCTGTTATATATACAAATAAAGTATGATCAATGTAAAACCAGTCTGTATATGATCCAAGTCTGTATATAATCCATGTCTGTATGTATGTGGAACCCGTCCACTCGTCACCCACTGACGATAAGCATCAAGTATGCAAGTATGAGGATATAAACAATATCATGGAAAAACATCATGAAAACCCGTGCCTAGCATCGACACGTAAATCCTCATCCATATGGGGCTCCGTCGGCGGTATCGGCCCTCGGCCCCTGGCAGTACGAGTCAACCCATGTCCATCTCTGGGCTCCGTCTGCGGTATCGGCCCTCGGCCCCCGGCAGTACGGGTCAGCCCATCTCTCGACTGCGGCCGGTATCCTCCAGATATCCGCCGAGCTCAAATACAATCACCGGTAGGTACTCGCCCGCCTCCAGGCTCAATCGGCAAACCCATCGATAATCTCGCCGAGGGGAACCATACCGGGCCCACCACGAACCCGCAAACGGATCATCACCTCCTCGAATCGGGTTTCAAGCACACGTCTCAGCACCGAGAAAACGCGTGGTGGACGCACTGAAATATCATATCACGAGGTACCGGGTTTTCATAAAAGTGCCTCTTTTCTTAAATAACCCCACGGTCCTCAAAAACCAGAAATCACATGAAAATCCAACATCAGGAAGTAAATCCAATGCGATGTGCTATGCAGTCAATCCATGACGTATGCGACATGTAAAGAACAGTAATCATATCGGAAATCATGCAACATGGAATAGTAATGTGCATATGTCGAAGGAAGAATCATCTCATGAATGCAATAGTACTACAGTGTAGTGGCATGGCAATTATCGATGATGAAGTGTGTGAGCCGGCAAATAGTGTACGTGGAACATACGCATCATCGATAATGGTGCTGGTGTCCTAACATCATGATAATAATATAGCAATGAACATATGCCAGCAATGCGAATAGCATGAAGATGCAGAAATCTAGTAGTCAACACCACAGTGAAGTATCTACTATGCCACTACACCTAAGTATCAGGTCAAACAGGAGGGGTAGGTGTGGAAACCACCTAAATCTGAGTCGGTATATATATAAAGATATATAGTCGGTGATCTCGCCTCAATGTCATATCATAAGATATCCTCGAGTTATGAGTGCGGATCTATCATCAATATCGGCACGTACGGTAAATCATCGTACGGCATCCCCAAAAGCTGGGTAGGGGTCAACATCTCACTGTCTCATCACATAACAGATATCACCATCATCAGAACATATAGTCTGGAGTACTACTCTATGTCTAGTACAAAACGGTAACATCAGTAAAGTATGCATGCGGGGGTAAACACATATCCCAAGCCCGCAAGAATCATAAGTCATATCCCACATATGAATCGTATCAAATCACCGATCCCAGGGCACCAAGCCCACATCATCGACTCATCTCCAAAGTCATCACATATCATCAATCATAGTGCAAGTACAAGTGATAAGCAAGGGTGTGTATAGGTGTAATTCTATCCTAGGGTTCGCGACTATGAACTGCACTAGTCACTTCTAACCCTGTACTATCCATAATACACCTAATATCACGATAACTACATAATAATCTATCTACGGACTGCGGGGGTGCTATACGCCATCCACCCGACTTCCCCCTGTAGATATAATCTACTCACCTTGCTTCTCGTGTGCCAAAGCCGATGTCGCTATCTTCACCTCCTTTGCCTCAACATCACGCGGGGTACCTACAAGTATATCACAATGCTAAAGCACATGAAAATCACATCGGAAACCAAAATAGCACACGCTACCCGCATAGGTAAAAACCTATCGACTCGCATGTAAACACAATCAAAATCCATTTGTCGTTGACGTCCAAACGCCACCCGACAGGAATGAATCACCAAATACCAAAATCCATGCTAAAACAAATCCCAAATTATACACTAACATAGGAAAATCAACCCAGATTTCACCCTAGATGGAATCAGTCAAAACTAGACATACTCAGGGTCAAAACTAGAGGAAATGGGGGCATGCACAGAAAACGAGGCAATTCCTTAAAATACCTTATTTTAGAATTTTCCATAATTTTTCCCCATTTATCTGTATTTAATTATACCAGAATATTAAAATATTCATTAAAATAATATTAAATTATAAAATTTCCCAAAAATCATATTTTATTATTTTGAAGACGTTACAATCTACCCCCCTTAAAGAAATTCGGTCCCCGAATTTAAATTTAAACCCCCAAATACTAAAATATTTCAATACAAATTCCAAGTCATCGGGGCTCCGAAATCATCTATACATAAAACATCATAGCGCAATGCATGCGCATGAGTACTGAGCAGATAACTCAAAAGCAACACTCCATCAAGCATCCGCAATCATCGGAGTTATGGTAACGACACAATGTCAAATCCAATACAAAATCAATATGATATGGACCAAGACTATACATGTAGACACCCAATCTATACATGTAATTAGCTGATGCAACTGTATGCCAAATCTTTTTAAGTCGCTGTGCGATGCGCGTAACACTGCACAGTGGCGGACGTTTCTCATAAGAAAATAACTATATATGTGTATATATATCCATTGTTTAATAAGCACGTTCCACCATTTTGAAAATAATCAGAAGGGTTTCCTTGTTTTTAAAACGTTTTGTGTCATATCGGACACGTAGGTATATACTGAGACTATAGCTCGCTTTTCGGAAATCCCTTCGATAACTATCGATGCATGCAAAATATATCCAGGCACTGTCCACTGACTAGTCCTGCTCAGTATGAAAGCAAATATCCCACATCATAAAAATGTACTGCTCCAAAAGGAATAAATTCCAAAAATGCACATAACACCACCCTGTGCGTCTGACGCGCACGGAAATCAAAATCCATATATGCGCTAAACATGTGCACAAAACAACATCTAGGTGCAACGGGTGTGCACGAAGCATCTGTCATAGACAACATGTGTGCCTGACAGCCAAAACAGGTGCATCTGAAATGCACGAAGAATCTCGATTTAGTGCATCTGGTGTGCCCCAAAATCGTATCTCAAAACATGCGCCCAACATGCGCGAAAATCCAAATCGGTGCATCCATCATGCACGAATGAAAATCTAGACCCTGCGCACTCAATATGCACGGAATCACAAAATCCAATAGCAACGTCGAATATGCGTAAGTCAAACCCCAAAGCACGGAGTGCAAGAATCCACATCAATATCACAATCAAAATCGACATACCGAAAGGCATCAAATCGAAGTCTGGTGCAATCGTAATGCACAAAATATAAATCCGGTGCAACAAAGGCACGAAATATAAATCTGATGCGATAAACGCAAGAAACATAAAACTGGTGCGACAAATGCACGAAGTATAGAACTGGTGCATCCCATGAACAAATAACAAGCAATAACTCAAATACGTAAGCAGCAACACCAAGTGTATCCAGATATGAAGAAAATCATAAACGTGTGCAGCTGCGGGCACAAAACACATATCGATGCACTACAAGTACATATAAGCTATACCGAGTGCAAAATCAAAACACTAAAATTACATGAAACTCTGCTGGAAACGTAAATCAAATCACCAGCATAAAATAGGCATGAAATCGCAATCAACAGCTCAAGAGTAATAACTATGTACAAGGTATAAATACCCAGTAGGTGCAACCATGGTGCACAAAATCAAATATCATGAAACTCAGTCATCAAAACTAAATCATGCAAACAGAACGCCCAAAATACCGAAATCCAAAATGACGGATACGTGATAATCGAATCACAAAATCACAAATCATAAATACCGTCGTCGGTAGTTCCTCCTTCAAGGTCGAGAAGGAGTCGGTGCAATCCACTGCTAGCAGCGCAGGATATCTACCTGCCTCTTGCTCACGATCTGGCGTCCTCTGGCTCTCTGGGTCCTTATCTTCTCCGTGGATTTCCAATCTCACAGTCAACCGGCTCATCGTGTTAGTGTTTATGCCCTAGAAGGCCATTACTGTATCATACTAGCTTGTATATTACTTAATGGAAGCTTGGGATATTCACATGTATATAACAGTCTTGCTAAACATGGTAGTATGCTACTTGGTTTTTCTATCTTAATATGTGAGTATACGTATTGATAGAGCTCTTAGGATCTTGCTTGGCTACCAGCGTTGTGATGGCAGTCACACTAGTGGGGGCTGGGTAGTCTACAAGCACATCCTTATTCAGGTCCCTGGTCGTTGGATTATCGAGACAGAGCATCGATACTCCGGAGTAGACTAGTGTGTACGCTTCTCATCCCAGTTGGGGAGATGGTCTGTCCCACAGCCGTCAGTACGTCGTACTGGAGATAGTATACAGGTGCTCGTTAGGTTACGGGTACACCGGACAGGACTCACAGGGAACTGTTGGTTGGTTTGATACCAGTCGTCAGTGAACAGTTCCCAGGTGACATGAGTACAGCGTAGTCCGCAGACTTGACACTGCTACTTCGCCTCGAGTGTGTCCCACTGTTCTTAGATTGCTACCCTACCACGGCTCAAAGGAGTCGTGCAAACAGGTAGCAGTTGGGTGCAGTCCCGAGCACTTGGAGGCAGTGGCGGTTAGACAGGATTCGTCCCTCCCGGTATTGGGAGTAGATATCGTGCTGTGTCAGAGAGCCATTACGCAAAGTCCCTGGCCAGGGCAAGCGAGATTTGCTGGTAGGTTCCAGCAGTTTCTCAGGCTGTAATGGGCTTCACTCCGACACGACTTATACCGCTATTAGGGGACTGACGCTTGCCGCCCCCCTAGGCCCGATATGCGATAGTCATGGACGAACGGACCGGACTGTATGGAGATTGTCACATCAGACTCAGTAGGAGTTCGGATGGGTTTACTCATCGGCCTTCTTATCGACAACTACCTGGGGACCGTTACGTACAGCTAGTGCCGCTTGCGGTCTGTGGTTAAACCCACTGCCAGCGTAGTAGTCGAGTCTCTAGAGTCCCACACAGAGAGTTTCCCTACTCCAGGCGAAACGATATAGAGGTTGCATGGTTTTGCGACAAAGGGTTCGGACGCATACGTGCGTTTACGCGCGTACGACTTTCGGACAGTTTTTACCAGTCGGCTTTGGTTTAAGCCAGTTACTGGTATCCGGTTATTGGATTTTTACAGTCTAAAGTTTTTCCGTATTTTTACGGATCGGAGGGGCGTTCTCGTAATTACTCGAGAAGCTTCTAGAAGATGTGACTAAGGAGGTTTGTTTTGGAAAGAGAGTGAGTCATAGTGGTGATTCATTCACTTCATTAATGCTCATTTATTGCTTAATGACTCATGTTAATGAATCATCACAAGATATTTTGTGAAGCATGCTTATTCATTTCCTTTATTCATTATTTGATAAAAAGAATGCTTCATAATATTATGATACACTCTCTCTCTTCTCTCATTATCATATTACACATTCTCTCTCCTCAAGCTCTCATCTTGAAACCCTAATCCTTAATCCTCATGTGTTGAGATCAAAGGATTAGTTAGACTAAACAATCCATAACCTTCACTCTTTATCATTCTATCATCTTTGATTAGCAATCAAAGTTGGTTAGTTACCTCAAGTTAGAGGTTTAGCTTGGAGTTTCGCTCTCGGGTGGATCGTCTACTACCTAGAGAAGGCCGAGGAGAACCAAGGAGGACATAAAGAAGAAGGACCGGTTCATTAGGTATAATCCCTAATCACTTATGTAAAGAAACTCATAAGAATACGGTTTTTTAGGGTTTAGCTTCGATTCATGCGGTTAGTCGATGTTCGTTGTTTAAACTTGATAAGTTTTTGTAAATTCCGCCTCCCCATAAGTACTGGGGTGTACTACATCGACTTACAGTGGTATCAGAGCCTCGCTAAACACTAAATAACTTAATCGCAAATTTGTACGAATTTCGAACGAAAAAACGAACCCGGAAAACCCTAGTTCTGTTAAGTTTCTGTCGAAGTGAAAATGAAGTCCTAAAATTTTTCTGGAGTGTTCAGAGAGCTAGAAAGGGGTCCAGGAGAACACCCAAGAAATTCGAGCCCATGACTCGGCAACTCGGCCGCGGAAGCGCGGCGGATCGGTGGGATCTGCCGCGCATCCGCGGCGCTTTGGTCGAGTCATGGACTCGTCTTTCTTGTGTGGGTCCCCTGTGACATTTAGGGTTTTCTGGAATATTTAATTATTGCTCAGGTTACTGTTTAACAGAGCAGATTTTGGAGCAATTTTGAAGTTGTTTATTCGATCGAAAAATACAGTATTTGCGTATTGGATTATATCTGTGATTGTTTGATGTGTTCGTAAACCTCCCCCAACTGCTAGTATGTCGGTTGGCAGGGGGTTGCACATTTCTGAAATGGTTATATCTGTTTGTGCATATAAACTGTATTGGACTGTTGTGGTGTATAGCCGGGGTTAGCAAAGGGTTATGGTTTAATTCATTTGTTGTAAATGTAATTTGTTGTAATATTATTTTTGCGGGGCACTTCCAGGTTGCGGTCGTTGCCACCGTTGTATTATTTCATTTTACTGTTTTTGCTCCTAGGACTGACCCAAGGTGGGGTACACAGACTGCCGGGTGGGTAGTTTGCCGTACCCGTAGGGGTCGAGGGTGGGGTAAACGGCTATTCATCACAACTGTGTAATCTGTCTTTTCTTGCAGGCTCAAAAGAAATACAGATTGCTTGCAAATCCAATATTGTTTATCTGTGTTCTGGAATGAATATCATTGCGTCAGACGAATGTAAAATATCTATATTTATTATAGCTATTTAGACGTCACTTATGTTTTACACCCGCGCTAGCCCAGCCCCCGCTCTGTCGTTAGTTAAGTAACCTAACGAGTGATGACGGGACCCCGTGGCGAATGCGGATGGCATAAGAGGACGTTATATTTTCGTTGTTTTCTGCAATGATAGGTTAATGATGGGACGCATTATCTGTAATGCAAAGTAAAACAAACCAAAGTTTACATCGTTGGAACAATTTAAAAGAAACCACTCGGTTATTTTTAAAACAGATATTTTTAAATGCGGAGATTTAACCACTCCTTTTAAAAGCTATCAGGTTCCTTCGGTTATATCAAGTTCACTACGTTCACGGTTTCGCCAAAACCAGTCGTAGCCCTCCGTCATTTCTTATGAATAGTCAGTAGTATTCAAGCTATGTTTGTTTGGCCCTTAGTCAAGACATAGTGATTGGTAGCTGCTGGGGTATTCATTTGTTGCATAGATAGATGAGTTGGTTTGGGACAGTCGTATTACTTTGTTGGCCCTTAGTCAAGAGTATACGGATGGGTTCAAATCAACAGGATAATGATGGGCAGAACTTGACATGTGACTTATGATTTGTTGGCCCTTAGTCAAGGTCATAAGAGCATGGGGCAAAAACTTATATCGGGAATTTCTAAAGAAACTGAAATTTGCAAAGAGATGCATACCATTTTGAGTTTGATGAATGTTGGTAGCATTCCTACAACATTATCAGACGATGATATTTGGATCCCGATCCTACTGTGAGTATATGCTACTTATCAGGATATTCGTCGCTTAACGATCAATGCTATAAACCTAGTAGGTGTCCAGAAAAGTGTCAGCGGGGTTACGCCCCCAGAGAAAAGAGGTTATTTAATTAAGGAACTTCGCGAAAGCGTTGGAAAACCTCCCTCGAAGTATCGACACCGGCCTGGCTGAACGGTTAAGCAAGTATTGTACGGTGGGAATAGTCTTGGCTAATTCTTCTTTTATGGTTTGAGGAAGGATTTGAGAAACAGTGGGAGCCATCCAGTTTAGATAAACTAAAAACCACTCTAAACTTGCAAGAGCATCATGCTAAAGAGTTTTCTTCTCTCTCTCCTAATTGCAGCGACCCTGAAAATGACTGGACTTAAGTTACTTTTAGAGAAAAATATACTGACGGGGCCAAACTATAAAGATTGGCTGCGGAATGTCAAGATGGCTTTGACCTATGACAAACTGGGGTACGTCCTCACCGCTACAGCACCTGCTGCCCTTGGTCCCAAATCCAGCAATGCGGATAAGGAAATCCGTAAAACCTGGGATTTAGATTGCGCGAGAGCCAAGTGCATCGTGCTTGCCTCGATGAATAATGAACATCAGAGGAGGCACGAGGATATGTCCTTAGATGGCATATTTCTCCATACAAAGGAACTTTATGGAGAGCAATCTCGTATAGCAAGATACGAGACCTCTAAGAAATTATTTCGAGCGAGGTTGGCTGTCGGGTCATCGGTAGGTGAACATGTCCTACAGATGATCGGCTATATTGAAGAGCTCGCGGACCTTGGAACGACTTTGGATAATGAGCTCTATACAGACCTTGTTCTCCAGTCCCTTCCTCCCACCTACGCCCAGTTTATCCTCAACTTCAATCTTCAAGGAAAAGAAGTTGAACTTGCGGAACTCCTAAACATGTTAAGGAGTGCAGAGGGCACCTTGCTGAAGGCAAGGGAAACACCCGCTATGTTTGTTGGCGGTTCATCTTCTTCAGGGTCCAAGGCTAGGGCCAAAGGAAGGAAGAAGAAGGCCGCACCCAGACCTAGAGGAGGTGTTAGTAAGGTGGGAAAGAAGGGAAAGAAAAAGATTGCAGCACCGGTAGTTGGTCTGGATGAGTGCTTCCATTGTCACAGGAAAGGGCACTGGAAGAAGGATTGCAAGGCGTGGAACGCCAAGAACCAGGAACCGAAGCAAGCTGTGGCTTCGACTTCAGGTGTGTTTGTAATTGAGAATTGTCTGTCGATCAACTCTACTTCCTGGGTATTGGATACCGGGTCAGGATCTCATATTTGCAATTCATTGCAGGCACTGAGAAACCGTAGAGTGCTGAAGGAAGGTGATATGATCCTCAGGGTTGCTAACGGAGCTAGCGTGGGAGCTGCGTCCGTCGGGGATTATCACCTGGGATTGACGAGTGGACACATTTTGGTTTTACATAACTGTTATTTTGTACCCAGCTTAACGTGTAATATCATATCAGTTTCCTTGTTATCAAATAAAGGTTATGATTTCACGTTTGTAAGAGATGTTGTCAACATCCACCTTAATCATGGTTTGATTGGGTCCGGTACTCTAAATAACGGCATATATGTGTTAAACCAACTCCAAATTTTCAATGTCCAGAACACACTAAAAAGAAAGTCTCCAGATTTAAATAAAGCTTTCTTATGGCATTGTAGACTGGGTCACATCAATGAGAGAAGGTTGACTAAGTTGCATAGAGAAGGATATTTGGACACGTTCGAATATCAAACTTATGACACTTGTCAATCTTGTCTCAAAGGAAAGATGACAAAGACTCCATTCACTGGACAAGGAGTAAGAGCGAGCGAGCTCTTAGGACTCATACACAGTGATGTATGTGGTCCAATGTCTACACATGCGAGAGGTGGTTATTCCTACTTCATTACTTTTACAGATGATTTCTCTAGGTATGGATATGTTTTCTTAATGAAGCATAAATCAGAAGCCTTTGAGAAATTCCTGGAATTCAAGAGTGAAGCGGAAAACCAAACAGGCAAAAGTATTAAGACACTGAGATCTGATCGAGGTGGAGAATACTTAAGTGCCGAGTTCCTAGGTTACCTAAAAGAGAAAGGAATTCTCTCTCAGCTTACTCCTCCATACACTCCACAGCACAACGGTGTATCGGAGAGACGGAATCGAACCCTATTGGATATGGTACGATCCATGATGAGTAATGCTGAGTTACCGCGATCTTTCTGGGGTTATGCGCTAGAATCAGCAGCATATCTTTTGAACCAGGTTCCAACCAAGACTGTGCCTACCACACCATATCAGATGTGGAGTGGGAAGAAACCCTGTCTAAAACATTTTAGGACATGGGGGTGTCCAGCTTTTGTAAAAAAGCAGCATGTGGACAAGCTCGAGGCACGATCAGTACTGTGTAAGCTTGTGGGATATCCAAAGAACTCCAAGGGATATTATTTCTATTACGCAGAGGAACAAAAGGTCTTTGTTTCTCGTCATGCCACCTTCTTAGAAACTGAATTTTTAGAAAATCAGAAGAGTGGGAGCGAAATAGAACTGGAAGAAATTCCAGAACCACAAACTGCTACTGAAAGTTTGGTAGAACCAGAGGTTCAAGAAGAACAGAACATTCCCGCACCCCTCCGCAGGAGTAGTAGGCCGTCTCGTCCGCCTGAGAGATACTACGGTTTTCTCATAGATGGGGATAGAGAGGATTGCATCATAGATGATGATGAACCTACTGACTTCAGGCAGGCCATCCAGAGCGGCGACTCGGTACGATGGCTAGATGCAATGCGGACCGAGATGGAGTCCATGTACACCAACAAAGTATGGACTTTGGACTTTGCTCCAGATGGGGTAAAACCCATAGGATGCAAATGGATCTTCAAGAAAAAGATTGGTGTAGATGGACAGGTGGAAACCTATAAGGCTAGACTTGTTGCAAAGGGTTTTCGTCAAAGACCTGGTTTGGACTATGACGAAACTTTTTCTCCAGTGGCTATGCTCAAATCCATTCGGGTCCTTCTTGCTATTGCTGCCTTCCATGATTATGAAATCTGGCAGATGGACGTAAAGACGGCTTTTCTGAATGGAAATTTAGAAGAGAGCGTCTATATGGATCAGCCAGAGGGTTTCAATCAGAGTGGGAGCAGCGGGAAAGTATGCAAGCTGCTTAAGTCCATTTATGGACTAAAGCAGGCATCGCGGAGTTGGAACATCTGTTTTGATGAGACAGTCAAAGAATATGACTTTATCAAAAATCCAGATGAACCGTGCATATATAGTAAAGTTGTGGCCAGAAGTGTCGTATTCCTCGTCTTGTACGTGGATGACATTCTATTGATAGGAAATGACATTCCTATGCTACAATCTGTCAAAGGATTCTTGTCACACAGGTTCTCCATGAAAGACCTGGGTGATGCCTCTTACATTCTGGGGATCCGGATCTATCGTGATAGATCCAAGAGGATGTTGGGACTTTCGCAGTCCAGGTATATCGACACTGTACTGAAAAGATTCAGTATGGAAGATTCAAAGCGCGGTAATCTACCGGCTTGTCACGGAATCACCCTCTCCAAAGAGATGTCTCCCAAGACTGATTTGGAAAGGGAACGCATGTCTATTATACCCTACGCTTCTGCGGTAGGCTCTATAATGTATGCAATGTTGTGTACCAGACCAGATGTAGCTTACGCACTAAGCGTGGTAAGCCGGTATCAGTCAGACCCAGGGGAGAAGCACTGGATAGCAGTAAAGAACATTCTCAAGTACCTGAGGAGGACTAAGGAGATGTTCTTGGTTTACGGCGGAAAAGACCTCAGGTTGGAGGCCTTTGCTGATTCCGGCTTCCAGAGTGATAAGGACGATTCCAAGTCCATGTCGGGATATGTCTTTACCCTCAATGGAGGGGCGGTGTGCTGGAAGAGCTCCAAGCAGGACACCGTTGCTGACTCGACGATGGAAGCGGAGTATATAGCTGCTTGCGATGCCGCAAAAGAAGCAGTCTGGATGAAGAAGTTCCTAACAGAACTTCAGGTGGTTCCTACCATAGTTGATCCAATACCTCTGTATTGCGACAACAACGGAGCTATAGCTTTAGCGAAGGAACCAAGGTCCCATCAGAAGTCCAGACACATCTTGAGGCGGTATCACCTGATCAGGGAGATCATTGATCGTCAGGAGATCGAGGTTCGGAGAGTTGCTTCAGAAGAGAACATTGCTGATCCATTCACGAAGGCCCTTCCTCAGATTCAGTTCGAGAGGCTACTCGAGATCATTGGTCTGCGATATGCCAGTACATGGCCCTAGTGCAAGTGGGAGATTGTTAGTGTTTATGCCCTAGAAGGCCATTACTGTATCATACTAGCTTGTATATTACTTAATGGAAGCTTGGGATATTCACATGTATATAACAGTCTTGCTAAACATGGTAGTATGCTACTTGGTTTTTCTATCTTAATATGTGAGTATACGTATTGATAGAGCTCTTAGGATCTTGCTTGGCTACCAGCGTTGTGATGGCAGTCACACTAGTGGGGGCTGGGTAGTCTACAAGCACATCCTTATTCAGGTCCCTGGTCGTTGGATTATCGAGACAGAGCATCGATACTCCGGAGTAGACTAGTGTGTACGCTTCTCATCCCAGTTGGGGAGATGGTCTGTCCCACAGCCGTCAGTACGTCGTACTGGAGATAGTATACAGGTGCTCGTTAGGTTACGGGTACACCGGACAGGACTCACAGGGAACTGTTGGTTGGTTTGATACCAGTCGTCAGTGAACAGTTCCCAGGTGACATGAGTACAGCGTAGTCCGCAGACTTGACACTGCTACTTCGCCTCGAGTGTGTCCCACTGTTCTTAGATTGCTACCCTACCACGGCTCAAAGGAGTCGTGCAAACAGGTAGCAGTTGGGTGCAGTCCCGAGCACTTGGAGGCAGTGGCGGTTAGACAGGATTCGTCCCTCCCGGTATTGGGAGTAGATATCGTGCTGTGTCAGAGAGCCATTACGCAAAGTCCCTGGCCAGGGCAAGCGAGATTTGCTGGTAGGTTCCAGCAGTTTCTCAGGCTGTAATGGGCTTCACTCCGACACGACTTATACCGCTATTAGGGGACTGACGCTTGCCGCCCCCCTAGGCCCGATATGCGATAGTCATGGACGAACGGACCGGACTGTATGGAGATTGTCACATCAGACTCAGTAGGAGTTCGGATGGGTTTACTCATCGGCCTTCTTATCGACAACTACCTGGGGACCGTTACGTACAGCTAGTGCCGCTTGCGGTCTGTGGTTAAACCCACTGCCAGCGTAGTAGTCGAGTCTCTAGAGTCCCACACAGAGAGTTTCCTACTCCAGGCGAAACGATATAGAGGTTGCATGGTTTTGCGACAAAGGGTTCGGACGCATACGTGCGTTTACGCGCGTACGACTTTCGGACAGTTTTTACCAGTCGGCTTTGGTTTAAGCCAGTTACTGGTATCCGGTTATTGGATTTTTACAGTCTAAAGTTTTTCCGTATTTTTACGGATCGGAGGGGCGTTCTCGTAATTACTCGAGAAGCTTCTAGAAGATGTGACTAAGGAGGTTTGTTTTGGAAAGAGAGTGAGTCATAGTGGTGATTCATTCACTTCATTAATGCTCATTTATTGCTTAATGACTCATGTTAATGAATCATCACAAGATATTTTGTGAAGCATGCTTATTCATTTCCTTTATTCATTATTTGATAAAAAGAATGCTTCATAATATTATGATACACTCTCTCTCTTCTCTCATTATCATATTACACATTCTCTCTCCTCAAGCTCTCATCTTGAAACCCTAATCCTTAATCCTCATGTGTTGAGATCAAAGGATTAGTTAGACTAAACAATCCATAACCTTCACTCTTTATCATTCTATCATCTTTGATTAGCAATCAAAGTTGGTTAGTTACCTCAAGTTAGAGGTTTAGCTTGGAGTTTCGCTCTCGGGTGGATCGTCTACTACCTAGAGAAGGCCGAGGAGAACCAAGGAGGACATAAAGAAGAAGGACCGGTTCATTAGGTATAATCCCTAATCACTTATGTAAAGAAACTCATAAGAATACGGTTTTTTAGGGTTTAGCTTCGATTCATGCGGTTAGTCGATGTTCGTTGTTTAAACTTGATAAGTTTTTGTAAATTCCGCCTCCCCATAAGTACTGGGGTGTACTACATCGACTTACACATCGGCCCTGTCAGATGTGCTAACGGGGACGATTCCGTTCTGGCACTTCTCTGGTCACCTCTCGGTCAAACCTCACGACCACTCGTAAGGCAGCATATCACTGGCGTCGGCCTCTGGCTCTCTGAAAGCACGTCACACATCTGATCCTGGGTGCAATCATCATGGCAGCAATGTCCTGGAAGGGATCCTGCTCAAGGTCTCTTCCAAGCATGCCTATGCCGATCTGTACAGAGGCTGGCCTTCCTGCACAACCTCTTCTCGCTCAAAAGACACCTGTGTCCTCAGCACAATATTTTCTCAGAAACTGGTCACATCCCAACGTCTCTGTAAGCATATCAGGTCTCTAGTCTCGACGGGAAGCAATGACAGCTCGTCAGTGTCTCACACGAACCTGTTGTTCCACCTGTATCTATCGCCGTCCATTATGGCATCATGCTAAGCTACGATGCACCGCACTGTTCTCGGCCGCAGTCAATCTGAAGTCTCTCGTACGGACTCGAAATCGCGTACTCTGTAGCTTCATCATTCCGTAGAAGATGTCAGGCCGAACTGGTCCTCGGGAACACGTCCCAACCATCGGAGGAATACTTATCACTCGTCCGTCCTTGGTCAATCCGCAACGCATCTGGGTAAGTTCCTTTATCCGAACTTAGTCGACTACCCCGTCGACAATGCCGAACTCTGTCCTGCTGGGTGTGCGCAATACGACCACTCCTGGTCTAGGTCTTCTCGTATCGTACTCCAGAAAGGTCCTATCGAGGTTCCTTCTCAAATCTCAAACCTGTCGAAATGCCCGGAAGTCGTCATCCGATGCTGAAGCTAAAGCTCATTCCGGAACGGCTGCATACATATTGCGCTTCTTTCTGGAAGATCTATCCACATACCACGTCTCGGGGTGCGTATCACATCTCTGATGTTAGCGGAGTGGGACGTCATCTCGTCGAAATATCTTGCGAACTCTTTTCTTCACTCTGCGTCAATGTCGACTGATTCGGACTCGTCTCATCATGGCTGCATGTACTGTGCTCCAACGGCTATGCTCGCATCTGGAGTCTCCCAAGCAGTGTCCCATCACGATATCCGAAGATGTCGAACCATCCGATCGACTCGCCAGATCCTCATAATCCCCCAAGAGCTCACATCTCGGCTACAGTTTAATAGTATCGAGTACATGCTACAGCGTCGGTGGTCCAGCCGTAGAAGGGCAAACCCAAGCCTCACTAATGGCGCCGAGGAACCGCCGCAAACCCGAAGGTTCAAAGGCTTTCACACGGTCATTAAGTCGAGTTAGGGTTTCATTCTTCTAGAGGGTCCATAGAATCACCTGCATGTCTTTCCGTATACTTTAAACTTGGAAAATAGGTTCCTGACATTCGATCGTCTCTATCGACTCTCAACGAACCTGCGTGAAGTCGTCTCTATCTGGAATCGATCCACCTGATGACTCGCCTCGGGTAAGCAAACTCACCACACGTCCTAGTCATTCATCCTCGGTGACTAGCGACTCGCTATCATAACTCCAAGAACATGCTCATGCTGCAGTAGCTCCAACCATCTGGGCGATATCTCGTCATTTGCAGTAGCAACTGGCTCATACGCCTGTACGCCGAACAACGCCTCAATCCTCCAGGAAAGGCAATACATAAGAGGTCATCTCTGAGTCGGACTGCTCTAGATCTGAGTAAGACTCTCCATACTGGAAATCTTCAACTCATCTGGGCCCGCTCTGGCGCAAAATCGGACGAATCACCTTCGTCTCTCAAATCGGGTAGACTAGCTATCATCAGTCGCATGACTGCCCGAAAGCTCCGGCAATCTCAGCTCGTAAGCTCCGAAAGCAACATCCTGTCAATCTCAGCCACAGCTGGTCCATCTGTCTGCACGGTAGGCGACATCACAATCTCTGAGGTGTGCTGTACATCAACAGTCTTCTCTCAACTGGCAGCTCTAACAATGGCCCGATCATCCGGTGCAAGACCAAGCACTCGCCTCCACTAGAGGTCACAATCACCAACACTAACTCGAGACGTTCCCATGTCACCAGAAAACACAATGGTCGGCCCTCGTACCAAACGAGCTCACACCGGCCGTAACCCTAGCAGCAGCCCAAACTGCGCTCAAACATGGCGACAGGAACCTCAGTCGAGTATCAAAGAGAGCACATCAATGGAAAGAAAGGAAACAACAGATCCAAAGTGGATACATGATCATAGGAAGGAACAACATCAATGGAGGTATGATCATGAAACTAATAGAATCGAGGATCTCAAATGGATGTATAATCCAGGATATGAAGAGAATCACTGATCTCGAAAGTATGTACATCCTATGGTTCCTTAAGCGGAGTGGCGTGTCGTAAGTATGCCGCGGAACATACCAACGGTACGTCACTCTACTTTAGTCACCTAATCCATCAACCAAGGGTCATCCTAATACGACGAATGTTCGGGTCGAATACCCCCTCGACCAAGTCTAAGTTCCGTAAGGTCAAGCCTAAGTTTCGTATATAAACAACGCCCTAGACTCCACATAGTCAAACTCAGACTCGAACCAAGGTCAACCTAGCGCTCTGATACCAACTTTGTCACGACCCGAAAGAGCACGTGACTGGCCCTTGAACCATATGAAGCCTATAGGACTCCATCTGATCCAAGTAAGCCAAAAGCCCAGAAATCTAAAACCATTTTTGAGAATAAGTAAAGAAAACTGGTTTAAAGAAGTGAAGAAATACAGGTTTGAAATCAAGGTTTTTAAATAACTAAGCCGAAGGTACGTTTTGAAAACAATAAAGTCTTTTCTAAAAATTTCGGCAGAGTTTCTTTTGAAAAACTGGCCCCGAATGGGGTAGAACAAGTATAACAATATGTATGCAATGATAATGGCATCCCCAAGCGGGAGCTAGCTCTTCGTCAATCGACGGTCACAACCACATATGCAGCAATAATATACAACGCCTAGTGGCGAGGATCAAATCCAAAGAAAACTCAAAAGCAATAAGAAAAAAACGCAATACTACTAAGCGCGACTCTAAGGTCGAAATAATACATCACTAGTCTAGGTCTGAAACAATACAAGTTTTGGTTGATGGAAATTCTAGATACAATGAAATAAATAAATACAATGGTGGTTCTTGATGCGAAAGAATCCACCTACCAAAGCAAGTCACCCGCAAGAAGAAAGTGTGCCAGAAATGCCGCAATAGAACCTGTACGGCAGAACCTGCAAGAACTGTGGCACAACGGGGGTGAGTTGCCAACTCGTGAATAGAAACATCTACAAGCAGAAACCGAATGCAAGACATAAACCTAAGTCAACGATCAATAATATAATCCACAAGAGTACATCTGAGTGTAATAGGGTGGCAAGGTAATATCTAATCATGTATGTAGTGCCAGGTACTCAGGTAATCACATGTCAACAGTGTAAGGTATGTCTGCATGAAGTAACCATGAAGAAATATCAATGATATCAATACACATATATTAGCGTCCCATACCACTAATATTGGTGTAAGGGTATATATAACAGCGCTCTCATACCCTGTTATATATACAAATAAAGTATGATCAATGTAAAACCAGTCTGTATATGATCCAAGTCTGTATATAATCCATGTCTGTATGTATGTGGAACCCGTCCACTCGTCACCCACTGACGATAAGCATCAAGTATGCAAGTATGAGGATATAAACAATATCATGGAAAAACATCATGAAAACCCGTGCCTAGCATCGACACGTAAATCCTCATCCATATGGGGCTCCGTCGGCGGTATCGGCCCTCGGCCCCTGGCAGTACGAGTCAACCCATGTCCATCTCTGGGCTCCGTCTGCGGTATCGGCCCTCGGCCCCCGGCAGTACGGGTCAGCCCATCTCTCAACTGCGGCCGGTATCCTCCAGATATCCGCCGAGCTCAAATACAATCACCGGTAGGTACTCGCCCGCCTCCAGGCTCAATCGGCAAACCCATCGATAATCTCGCCGAGGGGAACCATACCGGGCCCACCACGAACCCGCAAACGGATCATCACCTCCTCGAATCGGGTTTCAAGCACACGTCTCAGCACCGAGAAAACGCGTAGTGGACGCACTGAAATATCATATCACGAGGTACCGGGTTTTCATAAAAGTGCCTCTTTTCTTAAATAACCCCACGGTCCTCAAAAACCAGAAATCACATGAAAATCCAACATCAGGAAGTAAATCCAATACGATGTGCTATGCAGTCAATCCATGACGTATGCGACATGTAAAGAACAGTAATCATATCGGAAATCATGCAACATGGAATAGTAATGTGCATATGTCGAAGGAAGAATCATCTCATGAATGCAATAGTACTACAGTGTAGTGGCATGGCAATTATCGATGATGAAGTGTGTGAGCCGGCAAATAGTGTACGTGGAACATACGCATCATCAATAATGGTGCTGGTGTCCTAACAGCATGATAATAATATAGCAATGAACATATGCCAGCAATGCGAATAGCATGAAGATGCAGAAATCTAGTAGTCAACACCACAGTGAAGTATCTACTATGCAACTACACCTAAGTATCAGGTCAAACAGGAGGGGTAGGTGTGGAAACCACCTAAATCTGAGTCGGTATATATATAAAGATATATAGTCGGTGATCTCGCCTCAATGTCATATCATAAGATATCCTCGAGTTATGAGTGCGGATCTATCATCAATATCGGCACGTACGGTAAATCATCGTACGGCATCCCTAAAAGCTGGGTAGGGGTCAACATCTCACTGTCTCATCACATAACAGATATCACCATCATCAGAACATATAGTCTGGAGTACTACTCTATGTCTAGTACAAAACGGTAACATCAGTAAAGTATGCATGCGGGGGTAAACACATATCCCAAGCCCGCAAGAATCACAAGTCATATCCCACATATGAATCGTATCAAATCACCGATCCCAGGGCACCAAGCCCACATCATCGACTCATCTCCAAAGTCATCACATATCATCAATCATAGTGCAAGTACAAGTGATAAGCAAGGGTGTGTATAGGTGTAATTCTATCCTAGGGTTCGCGACTATGAACTGCACTAGTCACTTCTAACCCTGTACTATCCATAATACACCTAATATCACGATAACTACATAATAATCTATCTACGGACTGCGGGGGTGCTATACGCCATCCACCCGACTTCCCCCTGTAGATATAATCTACTCACCTTGCTTCTCGTGTGCCAAAGCCGATGTCGCTATCTTCACCTCCTTTGCCTCAACATCACACGGGGTACCTACAAGTATATCACAATGCTAAAGCACATGAAAATCACATCGGAAACCAAAATAGCACACGCTACCCGCATAGGTAAAAACCTATCGACTCGCATGTAAACACAATCAAAATCCATTTGTCGTTGACGTCCAAACGCCACCCGACAGGAATGAATCACCAAATACCAAAATCCATGCTAAAACAAATCCCAAATTATACACCAACATAGGAAAATCAACCCAGATTTCACCCTAGATGGAATCAGTCAAAACTAGACATACTCAGGGTCAAAACTAGAGGAAATGGGGGCATGCACAGAAAACGAGGCAATTCCTTAAAATACCTTATTTTAGAATTTTCCATAATTTTTCCCCATTTATCTGTATTTAATTATACCAGAATATTAAAATATTCATTAAAATAATATTAAATTATAAAATTTCCCAAAAATCATATTTTATTATTTTGAAGACGTTACACCGAGACACCGCAAAAGTCAGGATAGGATAAATGGCCGATGCCTATAACTAGTCCTCTGTCCTATTGAGCGCGATGTCCTTAGGGCTGAGTCTAGTACTTTTTAATTTAAACAATGGTCAATGCATATGCTTTTTGTGATTTCTGGGGTCCTGGGAAGGGTGATGAAATCCCCACCCAATCTGGATTGGTTTCAAGCCCCTTAAAGTCCGTATTAATAAATGCAAAGCAGTAACAATCAACTGCAATCAATTTTTATTTTTAGCGCGGCGCAAAGAATCCTGCACAAAAACAATTTATTGGAAGGGGGAAGAGAGTTTGCGCAAAGAATGCTGCAGAAAACACAGTTCAGTGGAGTTCAGAGGAGTGGGGAAGGAGGAAGAAATACTCACAAAAAAACTGAAACCCTGAAGCCAACAAATGGCCGTGGTTCCGCGGCCAGACACGTGCTCTTGCCGCGGTTCCGCGGCAAGAAGGAAGAATTGGTCTTCTGGATTTCTTGTGTGTG
Source organism: Agapanthus africanus (assembly GCA_030015575.1). Taxonomy (NCBI): domain Eukaryota; kingdom Viridiplantae; phylum Streptophyta; class Magnoliopsida; order Asparagales; family Amaryllidaceae; genus Agapanthus; species Agapanthus africanus. The sequence continues at coordinate 244,144,775 of JASDDO010000012.1, forward strand.
CTTCCTGGTGGGTACTCTTCTTGTTTGGAGCTCCTAAATCTTGATATGCTCACTGGGTCTTCTCCAGAATTTTATAGTAGACCGTTGGTTCCGTCTTGATCCGTCGCGGTGTAGCCGCGAGATATAGGTCTAACTTCCCACGTCTTTGGCACTGAACTCGACCTTTCTTTTTCTCCTGCACACTTGCACAAAAACTAATCAAAAATAACAAGATGGTTTTTACAATATTTTTTTTTGTTTTGTTTTTCGGTTATATTTATATTCATACATTAACCCGAAATTACACAAAGAAATAAACTACCGTCTCCCCGGCAACGGCGCCATTTGATTGGTAGAGTTTTTGCGTGCTAAGTTAGTTACCGCAATAAAGACAGTTTCGCTTGTAGCTAGCCGGTTGAGTACGGGTCGTCCGCAGGGAGATGAGAATCTTTTTCTATGTGCTTTAACGAGTTAAGTCCAAATGTCCAGGGTTGTTTTTAGATTACTTATGTGCTAAAATGATATATAAAGAGAGCTTGATAGGGTTAGGATTAGGTTAGTTTGTGTTAGGAGTCGCTCACTTCTTTCGTTGCCACTCTTAATATCGGTGTTACGGTAATCGGTAACAACGGGGATTAGCACGACTAGAAAGGAACTTGCGAGTATAAGCTAGGCTTTCCAATGCATAAGTTCTTCCTTTTGGTGTTTGTCCGTCCGTTCTTGGCTCTTAGCCTTAACCACCGGTTAATTCAACCACAACCGGTCTCACTAAGGAATCACCGCTATCATGTAGGATAGGGTGCCATAGGGAGCGGATTGTGGTTAAATTAACGTGAGTCCGAATTAAGATGTTGGGCAAGAAAAGAGTGAGAGAGATTTCCTTCTCTCAAACTTTCCTTATCCTACCCTAACAAGTATGAAAACTACTCACCCATTATGAGGAAAAGAAAATAAAACAAAGGAGGAAGATAGAAAGAAAGAGGTTAGAAGATTACAACTAGCTATTTGAGACCTCACCTTGGCAAGGATCAAGCTTAAGCATCATAGTTGTTTTAAGGATAAAGAAAAAGAGAATAAGAAAGAAACAAACAACAAATAACAACAACTAGATTAGCAAATGAAAATTACAAGCAAATATAATTAACAATTACAACACGATAAGCATGGTAATAACTAGAACTCATTTATTCATTCTTCACTCACAAAAGCTCACTACAAGTTTTTAATGGAGAAGAGATGAGAGGAGGAAGAAGAACAACACATGTATTCTAAAATCTAAATACAAGAATAATGGACACTTGGCTTTGGCAAGTTCTGGACTATTTATAGGCAGGGAAATGGAAACCTAGGGCAACAAACTGCCTCCATATAAAATGACAAAAATAACCCTGAAACATCATCATTTGAGGAGCCAGTACGGCCGCGGATCCGCGGCCTAGACGCCTTATTGGCCGCGGATCCGCGGCCATCTAGGTGATTTGTCTTGTCGTATTTTGTGGGTTTCCCTGGTCTTCTATGTCCTTCAGTCTGGTATATGATGTTTCTCAGAAGCTCTTCACAATTTTTCCAGAATTTCAGCAACTCAAAAGGTGATTTGATGTGGATCTTTTGCCATGATTTCTTCGAGCTCCGCGTAGATTTCTTGGATTTTGTGTTGACATTGAGCTTTTTGCATGAAAATGACATTGATTTTCCATTTTGTCCCTTAAACTGGTGTGTGGGAACACACGGATAGAGAGCGAAGACCCGTGTTTTATCTGTTGTTGGAAGTAATCCGGAATTTGTCGTACTTTTCCATGAATCTCACAGTTTAGAGCTGAGAACCTGTATCCTGCAATTGACTAGCAAACACGGCTCAAGAGTACCTACCGATAAGCAATGTGATAAAAATTGGGCGGTATAAAAATGCAAAAATCTGATATGAACAAGAAACTGCTGATAACTCTTACCAACAGCACTCCATATCAGCCCTGGCCAGGGACTTCCAGTTATAGCCAATCGAACACAGCACAACATCAACTCCCAATACCAGGAGAGACGAAACCCCTCCTATCGCTCATTGCCTCCATGTCATTCGGGACTGCACCCAAAAGCCACTATTTTTCACGCCCTCTTGGACGTGGTAAGGTGGAAATCAAAGCACAGTGGGAATGACACAAGACTCTATGACGATCTTGGGTCTACAGACTAACCTGTACAAGTGTCACCGGAGAACTGCTATCTGACGATAGGTATAATACCATCTAGGTGTTCTCGGAGAGTCCGTTCAGTGTACCCAGTCTCCACTGAGCACCCGTACACCATCTTTGATGTCAAACACCAATGGATATGGGATCATCCATTGCCCATCATATGGGTCAAGATGCGTATACGCTAGTCTACTATGGTGTATCGATGCCCTGTCTCGACACAACCTCGACTAGGAACAGTTATAGGATGTACTCTTTGACTACCCTGGCCCTACTAGCGTGATCTCATCACAGTCCTAGTAGTCGAGTACATATCCTAAGGACTTTATCAACATGTGAGAGCAAGACAGTAAACTAACACAAGTCAACATGTTAAGACAAAGTGAAACCAAATAGCATACTATCATGTCGAGCAAGAAATTCCTCTCTATATATATCCAAGCATCCACTATAATATACATCATATGTACAACAATGGCCTCTAGGGCATATATATAACTAACAGCAAGGTCAGTTCTGTGGAAGTTTGTTGGATATCCCAAGCATTTGCAAGGGAATATCTTTTACCACACCGAGGAACAAAAGGTGTTTTATTTCTTGGCATGCTACCTTTTTAGAAAAGGAATTTATTTTGGAAGAAATTTGTTGTCATGAGGTAGAACTGGAAGGAGTTCCAGCTATACAAACTGCAGCTGACGATTTGGTAAAACCAGAGGATTCAGTAGCTCCCAATGAACCTCAGTCTCTCCGTCGATCTGGAAAGGTTCCTTATCCACCTGAGAGATACTTCAGTTTCTCTATGAAAGTGGGAGAGAGGATTGCATCATGAGATGATGACCCAACTAGTTTCGAGCAGGCCATAAAGTGTGGGGACTCTGTAAGAATGGCTGGATGCTAAGCGATCTGAGATGGAATCCATATACACCAACAAAGTATGGACTTTGGTTGCTTTATCTGATGGGTTAAATCCCCATCAGAAGCAAGTATATCTTGAGAAGATTACTTGGTGTGGATGGAAAAGTTGAGACTTTCAAAGCTAGACTTGTTGTAAAAGGTTCTCGTCCTCGACCAGGTATGGTTTAAGATGAAACCTTTTCTCTGGTAGCTATGCTTTAGTCCATCCGGATCCTACTTGCCATTGCTACATACCATGACAATGATATCTGGCGGTTGGGTGTCATGACTGAATTTCTAAATAGTGATTTAGAAGAGAGCGTCTATAAGTACACAGCCAGAGGGCTTCGTAGACAGTGGGAGCGGTAGAAACATGTGCAAGTTGCTTTATGGGATAAAGCAGACATCGCGGAGTTGGAACATCTGTTTTGATGTAGTAGTCAAAGCATTTGACTTCATCAAAATGATAGATGAACCTTGTATATACAAAAAGGTAGTAGAGAGTAAGGTGGTCTTCCTCGTACTGTACGTAGATGACATACTCTTAATAGGAAAGGAGTTTCCGATGCTACACTCGGTCAATCTCCTCTTATCAAAAGGATTCTCCATATAGGATCAACGTGATACCTCCTAGATCCAGGATTTTGGATCTATGTGATAGATCTAAGTGGATTTTAGTATTCTCACTAGAAGTAGTGAGATGGTAGCAATTGATCCTGGGAGAATCACTGGATAGCTTCCAGGATGATAAGGTCGACTGAATGTCAGTCACAGGAATTGTCTTTACCCTCAGTAGAGGGACGGTATGTTGGAAGAGTTCCAAGCTAGATGCTATGGCATACTAGACGATAAAGGCTGGATACTGTAAGTCCACGTTGCGACCCCCGGTTCTTACGGGGAGGCAGAAACGGTATAAAAATCAAATTTTTAGCGCATGGGGCAACATGGACTAACAAAGTCGGGATCTTTTCTAAACTAAACTAGCAAACAAGCTAAAGGGAGTTAGCTACTCGGAAAGATGGTTATACCTAACTTGAACTCCTTCTTCTTCAAACTTTTGTAGAGGTTGATGGTTCTTCCTTGTTTCCTTCTCCCGTCAAAGATGGATCCACCTAAGGGTTCAACCTTCGGGCTCTTTCTCGAACTTTGAGAGAACTAGAATCTTCGGCTTGCTAAACCTTTGATCCTAGAGTGAGTAGAGAGTGTCTAAGGGGTGCTTTTCCTTTAAGGAGAGGGATTCTCAACACATGAGAAGGATTCTCCTTTTGCTAGAGGAAGAAGAAGATGAAGTGAGGAGAGAGAAGCTAAATGATAGAATGAGCTCACTTTTTCTTTCTTTCAACCATATGACAAAAGAAAAAGAATTATCAAATTAATAATAATAATGAAAATGAAATAGTTGATGGAAGGTTTAGGAATGACCATTATCATTTCAAACATTAAATGGTTTTGCAAGAATCAAAAAGCATCTTTCTTTTGTAATTATGATGGTCAAAACTTCAACCATGGTCAACAAGTCAACCATGGTCAACTAGTCAACAAAAACCAACCATGACACAATTTCATTTTATTAATATTATTAATTGATATAACATAAATCTATTAGGGTTTGGAAAAAGACGACTGTCAACTGTGTATACGCACCCGTTCCGAAACCCTAATGAAAATCCTCTTCCTCCTCCTCAAACAACTGTGCATACACACCTGCATTCTTGTTCCGAGGAACATGAATACTGAGAGATAAAAGCAACCCCAAAACATATACCAGTATCTGACTCAAAACAGAGCCAGCCAGTAATATCCGTCCGGACTCCAAACGTGCACAAGTGCGCGGATGAGAACGAACCCTGTCGTAAAACCATGCGACCTCTACTCTGTTTTGCCCAGAGGCGAATACCCTCTGTGTGGGACTCTAAAGACTCGACACTACGCTGGCAGTGGGTTTAACCACAGACCGCAAGCGGCACTAGCTGTGCGTAACGGTCCCCAGGTAGATGCCGACAAGAAGGCTGACGAGGTGAACCCCATCTGAACTCCTACTGAGTCTGAATGTGACAGTCTCCGTACAGTCCGGTCTGTTCGTCTAATACATCGCATGTCGGGCCTAGGGGGCGGTAAAACGTCAGTCCCCTAATAGCGGTACAAGTCGTGTCGGAGTGAAGCCCAAAACACCCTGAGATAACACTGGAAGCCTACCAGTATATCTCGCTTGCCCTGGCCAGGGACTACTCGTGTAATGGCTCTCCTAAACACAGCGCGATGTCAACCCCCAATACCGGGAGAGACAAATCCTGTCTAACCGTCACTGCCTCCAAGTGCTTCGGGACTGCACCCAACCACCACCTGTTTGCACGACTCCTTTGAGCCGTGGTAGGGTAATGATCAAAGTGCAGTGGGAACACACTCGAGGCGAAGTGTCAGTGTCAAGTCAGCGGACTAAGCTGTACTCATGTCACCTGGGAACTGATAACTGACGATAGGTATAATACCAACCTGTCAGTTCCCGACGAGTCCTGTCCAGTGTGCTCGTAACCCAACTAGCACCCGTATACTATCTCCAGTACGACGTACTGATGGCTGTGGGACAGACCATCTCCCACACTGGGATGAGAAGCGCATATGCTAGTCTACTCTGGAGTATCGATGCCCTGTCTCGATAGTCCTGCGACTAGGGACCTGTATAAGGATGTGCTTATAGATTACCCAGCCCCCACTAGTGTGACTGCCATCACAACGCTGGTAATCAAGCAAAGATCCTCAGGGCTCCACTAATGCGTATAAGTGATATACTGAAATAAACACAAGTACACATTGAAGTAGAATCAAACCAAGTAGCATACTACTATATTGAGCAAGATTGTTTATACAAGGTGAATATCCCAAGTTTCCATTAAGTGATATACAAACTAGTATGATACAGTAATGGCCACTACGGCATATACACTAACAATCTCCCACTTGCACTAAGGCCATGTACTGGCGTATCGAAGACCTATCATCTCGATCAGCCGCTCGAACTGAGTCTGGGGTAAGGCCTTGGTGAATGGATCTGCAGTGTTTTCTTCTGAAGCAACCCTCCGAACCTCGATCTCCTTGCGATCCACGATCTCCCTGATCAGGTGATACCGCCTCAAGATGTTCCTGGATCTCTGATGGGACCTGGGTTCCTTCGCTAAAGCTATAGCCCCGTTGTTGTCGCAATACAGAGGTATTGGGTCAACAATGGACGAAACCACCTGAAGTTCTTTCAAGAACTTCCTCATCCAGACAGCTTCTTTTGCGGCATCAGATGCAGCAATGTATTCCGCTTCCATAGTCGAGTCTCCAACGGTTTCCTGTTTGGAGCTCTTCCAACACACCACCCCTCCATTGAGGGTAAAGACGAAACCCGACATGGATTTGGAATCATCCTTGTCACTCTGGAAGCTGGAGTCAGCAAAGGCCTCGATCTGGAGGTCTTTTCCGCCATACACCAAGAGCATCTCCTTAGTCCTTCTCAGGTACTTGAGAATGTTCTTTACCGCTATCCAGTGTTTCTCCCCAGGGTTTGACTGATACCGGCTTACTACACTCAGTGCATAAGCTACATCCGGTCTGGTACACAACACCGCATACATTATAGAGCCTACCGCAGAAGCGTAGGGTATAATAGACATGCGATCCCTCTCCAAATCAGTCTTGGGAGACATCTCTTTAGAGAGGGTGATCTCGTGACAAGCCGGTAGGTTACCGCGCTTGGAATCTTCCATACTAAATCTTTTCACTATGGTGTCGATGTACCTGGACTGAGAAAGTCCCAATATCCTTTTGGATCTATCACGATGGATCCGGATCCCCAGGATGTATGAGGCATCACCCAGGTCTTTCATGGAGAACCTGTGCGACAAGAACCCCTTGACAGATTGTAGCATAGGAATGTCATTTCCTATTAAGAGAATGTCATCCACGTATAAAACGAGGAATACTACAGTTCTCGCTACAAATCTACTATAGATGCATGGTTCATCTGGATTTTTGATAAAGCCAAATTCCTTGACCGTCTCATCAAAACAGATGTTCCAACTCTGCGATGCCTGCTTTAGTCCATAGATGGACTTAAGCAACTTGCACACCTTTCCGCTGCTCCCACTCTGAATGAAACCCTCTGGCTGATCCATATAGACACACTCCTCTAAATTTCCATTCAGAAAAGCGGTCTTTACGTCCATCTGCCAAATCTTATAATCGAGGAAGGCAGCAATGGCAAGAAGGATCCGAATGGATTTCAGCATAGCCACTGGAGAAAAGGTTTCGTCATAGTCCAAGCCAGGTCTTTGACGGAAACCCTTTGCTACAAGTCTAGCTTTATAGGTCTCAACCTGTCCATCTACACCAATCTTCCTTTTGAAGATCCACTTGCATCCTACGGGTTTTACCCCGTCTGGAGCAATGTCCAACGTCCATACTTTGTTGGTGTACATGGACTTCAATTCGGTCCGCATTGCATCCAGCCATTTTACCGAGTCAATGCTCTGAACGGCCTGCTGGAAGCTAGTAGGCTCATCATAATCTATGATGCAATCCTCTCTATCCCCGTCTATGAGAAAACCGTAGTATCTCTCGGGCGGATGAGACTGCCTACTACTCCTGCGGAGTGGCGTAGGAATGTCCTGTTCATTCGAACCCTCTGGTTCCACTATGCTTTCAGTAATAGTCTGTGGTTCTGGAATTTCTTCCAGTTCTACTGCGCTCCCACTAATTTCCTTTTCTAAGAACTGGTGTTCTAGAAAGTGGGCATTACGAGAAACAAGGACTTTTTGTTCCTCTGCGTAATAGAAAAGATACCCCCTGGTGTTCTTTAGGTATCCCACAAACTTGCACAGTACTGAGCGTGCCTCGAGTTTGTCCGCATGCTGCTTTTTGACAAAAGCCGGACATCCCCAGATCTTCAGATATTGAAGATAGGGTTTCTTCCCACTCCATAATTCATATGGTGTGGTAGGCATAGTCTTAGTGGGAACTCGGTTCAAAAGGTACGCAGCTGATTCTAGCTCATACCCCCAGAATGATCGCGGTAACTCAGCGTTACTCATCATGGACCGTACCATATCCAATAGGGTGCGGTTCCGTCTCTCCGATATACCGTTATGTTGCGGAGTGTATGGAGGAGTAAGCTGAGAGAGAATTCCATTCTCTTTTAAGTATTTCAGGAACTCGGCACTCAAGTATTCTCCACCTCGATCCGATCTTAGAATCTTGATACTTTTGCCGGTTTTTTTTTCTACCTCATTCTTATATTCCTGGAATTTTCCAAAGGCTTCGGATTTATGTTTCATTAAGAAGACATGTCCGAACCTTGAGAAATCATCTGTAAAAGTAATGAAGTAAGAAAAACCGCTTCGCGCATGTGTAGACATTGGACCGCACACGTCGCTGTGTACGAGTCCCAAGAGCTCACTCGCTCTTACTCCGTGTCCAGTGAACGGAGTCTTTGTCATGTTTCCTTTGAGACAGGATTGACAAGTAGCATACGATTGATATTCGAACGGATTCAAATACCCTTCTGTATGTAACTTAGTCAACCTTCTCTCATTTATGTGACCCAGTCTACAATGCCACAAGAAAGCCTGATTGATATCTGGAGACTTTCTTTTGTGTGTATTCTGGACATTGAAAATCTGTGGTTGGTTTAATACGTATATACCATTGCTCAGTGTACCTGACCCAATCAGAACTTGATTAAGGTGAATGTTTACAACATTACTTACAAACGCAAATTCATAACCTTCTTTAGAAACCAAAGATACAAAAATGATATTACAAGTTGCGTTGGGTACAAAAAAGCAATTACGCAAAACCAAAACATGCCCATCTGACATTCCCAGGTGATAGTCCCCCACGGCTTTAGCATCCATGCTAGCTCCGTTTGCAACTCTGAGGGTCATGTCACCTGCCTTCAAAAACCTACGGTTTCTCAACGCCTGCAAAGAATTACAGATATGAGATCCTGATCCGGTATCCAATACCCAGGAAGTAGAGTTTATAGAAAGACAGTTTTCAATAACATACACACCTGAAGCTGAAGCCGCAACCTGCTTCAGTTCCTGTGTCCTGGCCTTCCAAGCCCTGCAATCTTTCTTCCAGTGTCCACTCTTATGACAATAGAAGCATTCCTCCTTTCCCACAAGCTTCCCCGCAATCATTGTTGCCTTTTCCTTTCCCTTCGTACCCACTTTACTAACACCGCCTCTTGGTTTGGCGAGGGCTTTCTTCCTCTTTCCCTTGGCTTTTGCCTTGGACCTAGAGGAAGAAGAACCTCCTACAAACAAAGTGGGTGTTTCCCTACCTTTCTGTAGGGTGCCCTCTGCGCTCCTCAGCATGTTGAGGAGTTCTGAAAGTTCAACTTCCTTTTCTTGTAAGTTGAAGTTCAGTATAAACTGGGCGTAAGTGGATGGAAGGGACTGGAGAATTAAATCCGTATAGAGTTCACTTTCCAACGTGGTCCCAAGTTCCGCGAGCTCCTCAATGTAGCCAATCATCTTAAGCACGTGGTCCGCTACCGATGATCCGACGGCCAACTTTGCCGAAAACAACTTCTTCGACACTTCGTATCTTGCGATACGAGACTGCTCTCCATACAGTTCTTTTGTATGAAGAAATATGGATTCCAAATCCATATTCTCGTGCCTCCTCTGATGTTCGTTGTCCATAGAGGCAAGCATGAGGCACCTGGCCTTCGCGCAATCAATCTCCCAAGTCTTATGGATTTCCTTATCCGCGACGCTGGAGGTGGGACCTGGGACGGGGGGAGCTTTGGTGGTAAGAAGATACCCCAGCTTGTCGTAAGTGATTGCCATTTTGACATTCCTGAGCCAATCTTTGTAGTTTGGCCCTGTCAGTATGTTTTTATCTAGAAGTAACTTAAGTCCAGTCATGTCGATTGGTCGCTGCAATTAGGAGAGAGAGAAGAAACACTTTAGCACGATGCTCTTGCAAGTTTAGAATGGTTTTTAGTTTTTCTAAACAGGATGGCTCCCACTGTCTCTCGAATCCCTTCTCAAACTATAAAGGAAGAACTAGTCGGGATCAATCCCACCGCACAATACTTGCTTAACCGTTCAGCCAGGCCAGTGTCGGTACTTCGAGGGAGGTTTTCCAACGCTTTCGCGAAGTTCCTTAATTAAATAACCTCTTTTCCCTGGGGGCGTAGCCCCGCTAACACCTTTCTTGGCACCTACTAGGTTTATAGCATTGATCGTTTAGTGAGAAATTTCCCGAGGAGTAGCATATACTCACAGTAGGATCGGGATCCAAATATCATCGCGTGACGAAACTGAAGGAATTCTACCAGAATCACCACACTCCAAATGGTATGCAAATCTAGCAATTTTCAGTACTTATGAAACTCCCGATGTGGATTTTTGCCCCATGCTCTTATGACCTTGGCGTGAGGTCAAAATGTCATAAGTCACATGTCAAGTTCTTCCCATCATTATCCTGGTTGATTTGAACCCACCCATACCTACCCTTGACGTAGGCCAAAATGGTGATACGGTTGTCCCAAAAGAACGCATTCTATCTATGCCACAGATAAATATCCGGCAGCTACCAATCACTATGCCTTGGCGTGAGGTCAAAATACATAGCTTGAATACTACCGTACATTTAACTGAAATGATGGAGGGCTACGAATGGTTTTGGCGAAACCGTGAACGTAGTGAACTTGATATAATCGATTGGAACGAGATAGCTTTTAAAAGGAGTGGCTCAAGCTCTGCATTTAAAAGTTAGTTTTGAAAAGAACCGAGTGGTTTTTCGAAAGTGTTCCAACGACTTTAGCTTGGTTTATTATCTTGCATTAGTTCTTTTAATGCGTGATATTCTTGCATTAGTTCTTTTAATGCGTCCCATCATTTAATCCTACCATTGCAGAAAACAACCAAAATATGACGTACGCTTATGCCATTCGCATTCGCCACGAGGCCCCGTCATCACCCGTTAGGTTACTTAACTAACGACAGAGCGGGGGCTGGGCTAGCGCGGCTGTAAAACATAAGCAACGCCTAAATAGTTATAAATATAGCAATGATAGACATTACAGATCACAGATGAATACATTGGATATACTAGGAATCCGCAATCCGTTCGAGCCTGCAATGAAAAGCGGATTACACGGTCGCGGTGAATAGCCAATACCCCACCCAAGACCCCTACGGGTGCGGCAAACTACCCGCCAAGTAGTCGGCAGTTTGTGTACCCCTCCATGGGTCTATCCTAGGAGCAAAAACAGTAAAAAGAATTATACAATGACGGCTACAACCCCGACCCGGTTGTGCGGCCAAACAAATAAAAATATTACATCAATTTACTTGTTACAAATGAATGAAAGAAAACAAAAGCTCATCTCACATCCACCCCGGCTATTCACCCGCGACAGTCCAACACATTCATATACACATTCCAATATCAAACACAGATCACAGAGATGTATAACCCCGACTAATCGACTTATAGCGATTAGCCGACATTCAGTACATACAAGCATCACAGATATAACCAACATAGTCAAAGTGTAGTGAAGTTCGGAAAAAATACGGAATTATAGGCCCCCAAAAACAAATTTCTATTCTGGAAAATCTGGGCACATATAATATATCTTAAAAATCCTAAAACCAATAAAGAGATACACTGCACCAAAAACGAGGCAGAGAGGAGACAAGACGGCCGTGGATCCGCGGCGACATAGCTTGCTGTCGCCGCGGAAACGCGCTCGTTTTGTCAGATCTCTGGCTCGTTTTTGGTGGTTATCTTTAAAAAACCCTGAGATGATTTTAGGTATATAACAAATTTTGTTTTGACCAGAAAAAAAATTAACAGAAACTAGGGTTTTTGCAAAGTTTGGTTTTTGGATTTTTCGGTTGCGAACTTCGTTACACTTCACTACCTAGCTAGTTTAAGTTTAGTTAGGCTCTGATACCACTGTAAGTCCACGTTGCGACCCCCGGTTCTTACAGGGAGGCGGAAACGGTATAAAAATCAAATTTTTAGCGCATGGGGCAACATGGACTAACAAAGTCGGGATCTTTTCTAAACTAAACTAGCAAACAAGCTAAAGGGAGTTAGCTACTCGGAAAGATGGTTATACCTAACTTGAACTCCTTCTTCTTCAAACTTTTATAGAGGTTGATGGTTCTTCCTTGTTGCCTTCTCCCGTTAAAGATGGATCCACCTGAGGGTTCAACCTTCGGGCTCTTTCTCGAACTTTGAGAGAACTAGAATCTTCGGCTTGCTAAACCTTTGATCCTAGAGTGAGTAGAAAGTGTCTAAGGGGTGCTTTTCTAGAGGAAGAAGAAGATGAAGTGAGGAGAGAGAAGCTAAATGATAGAATGAGCTCACTTTTTCGTTCTTGCAACCATATGACAAAAGAAAAAGAATTATCAAATTAATAATAATAATGAAAATGAAATAGTTGATGGAAGGTTTAGGAATGACCATTATCATTTCAAACATTAAATGGTTTTGCAAGAATCAAAAAGCATCTTTCTTTTGTAATGATGATGGTCAAAACATCAACCATGGTCAACAAGTCAACCATGGTCAACTAGTCAACAAAAACCAACCATGACACAATTTCATTTTATTAATATTATTAATTGATATAACATAAATCCATTAGGGTTTGGAAAAAGACGACTGTCAACTGTGCATACGCACCCGTTCCGAAACCCTAATGAAAATCCTCTTCTCCTCCTCAAACAACTGTGCATACACACCTGCATTCTTGTTCCGAGGAACATGAATGCTGAGAGATAAAAGCAACCCCAAAACATATACCAGTATCTGACTCAAACCAGAGCCAGCCAGTAATATCCGTCCGGACTCCAAACGTCCACAAGTGCGCGGATGAGAACGAACCCTGTCGCAAAACCATACGACCTCTACTTTGTTTTGCCCAGAGGCGAATACCCTCTGTGTGGGACTCTAAAGACTCGACACTACGCTGGAAGTGGGTTTAACCACAGACCGCAAGCGGCACTAGCTGTGCATAACGGTCCCCTGGTAGATGCCGACAAGAAGGCTGACGAGGTGAACCCCATCTGAACTCCTACTGAGTCTGAATGTGACAGTCTCCTTACAGTCCGGTCTGTTCGTCTAATACATCTCATGTCGGGCCTAGGGGGCGGTAAAACGTCAGTCCCCTAATAGCGGTACAAGTCGTGTCGGAGTGAAGCACAAAACACCCTGAGATTACACTGGAAGCCTACCAGTATATCTCGCTTGCCCTGGCCAGGGACTACTCGTGTAATGGCTCTCCTAGACACAGCGCGATGTCAATCCCCAATACCGGGAGAGACGAATCCTGTCTAACCGTCACTGCCTCCAAGTGCTTCGGGACTGCACCCAACCACCACCTGTTTGCACGACTCCTTTGAGCCGTGGTAGGGTAGTGATCAAAGTGCAGTGGGAACACACTCGAGGCGAAGTGTCAGTGTCAAGTCAGCGGAGTAAGCTGTACTCATGTCACCTGGGAACTGATAACTGACGATAGGTATAATACCAACCTGTCAGTTCCCGACGAGTCCTGTCCAGTGTACTCGTAACCCAACGAGCACCCGTATACTATCTCAAGTACGACGTACTGATGGCTGTAGGACAGACCATCTCCCACACTGGGATGTGAAGCGCATACGCTAGTCTACTCCGGAGTATCGATGCCCTGTCTCGATAGTCCTGCGACTAGGGACCTGTATAAGGATGTGCTTATAGATTACCCAGCCCCCACTAGTGTGACTGCCATCACAACGCTGGTAATCAAGCAAAGATCCTAAGGGCTCCACTAATGCGTATAAGTGATATACTGAAATAAACACAAGTACACATTGAAGTAGAATCAAACCAAGTAGCATACTACTATATTGAGCAAGATTGTTTATACAAGGTGAATATCCCAAGCTTCCATTAAGTTATATACAAACTAGTTTGATACAGTAATGGCCTCTAGGGCATATACACTAACAGATACATCTCTACCAAAGATGCTACCTAAGAGGCAGTCTGGGTGTATATTAGTTCATGGGATGAACTTAGTTCCTACCATTGTATGACAATGGAGTTGTGGCTTATGCCGAGGAACGCCCATCCCATCAGTGATCCAGACATATTCTAAGGCAGTATCACCTGATCATGGAGATAGTTGATCTCCAGGGTATCGAGGTCAGGAGAGTAGACTCAGAGGACAACACGTCAGATCTACTCACGAAGGCCTTTTCCCAGAGAGAGACTTTTATGGGATGGTTGAGTATAGGATACTACAACCACTGCTATCAGATGGCCCTGGTGCAAGTGGGAGATTGTTAGTTATATGTATGCCCTAGAGGCCATTACTATACAAGAAATGTATATTGTAGTGGATGCTTGGACATATATAGGGAGGATTTTCTTGCTCGACATGATAGTATGCTATCTGGTTACTCTTTACCTTAACGTGTAAACTGATTGTCTCTCTGTTAAATGTTGGTAAAGCCCTTAGGATGTTTACTTGACTACTAGGACTATGATGCAGATCATACCAGTGGGGCCATGGTGTAGGGTTCCTAGGCACTCTTGTGAAGGTTCATAAAGCATCAAACATGCCCGAATAAAATTTTAGATGTGCCGAACAACCCAAATACGGGATCTTTGCTAGATTATTAGGGTTTAGCATGCAAGATAACATCTTTAAAGCTAAGTGTGAGGGATTACAACCTGTGTAGTCCGCTCCTTCGCTTCACAAGCTCCGAGTAGAAGTCCCTTCGCCGCGATCCATGATCTCCCGGACTCAAGAGAGGCTCCACGACTCGAACGATCCATGCTAGCTTGAAGTGTTCCGCTTCTCCGATGATCTACGTCGAAGTTGCTATAACCCAAGCTTTCTCACTCTAAAGAGATGAACACCCTAATCTAATGGGCTAGATTAGATGAGGATGATGGAGTAGTATTTATGCTATGTTTTTAATTCACTTTCTCACATGAAATCATCACAAAAAGAATTTCTAGTGAGCTCTCTCTCAAAAACTAAAGAGAGAAGAAGATGAAGAATGAAAAGAATAATCCTTTTGTGATGAATAGTAGATTAGAGTATATGATTGATTATGGAACCATGGTCAAGGTTGAGAGGCTAAAACTTTGTAGAGAATAAACTAGAGTTAGGGTTTGGTTAGGTTAAGGATAAGTATCAACCATAATATCTTAACCAAGACAAAATAGAATCCTTCTAGAATGAACAAGAAGGAGCTAACCCTAATCAAACCCTAATCCCTTTTTATCATCCTTAAACATGTTTCATAATAAATCATATCATGTCACAATAATATATATCACATATATATTATATATTTGCAACAAAAGAAAATAATACAATTAACATATATCGGATATATATCAATGTATTAATCCGGTGAGAAAATGAAATAATAAAGCGAGCCAATATTAGATAATGTAATACAATATATCATATATATCATTATACATTAAATCATCGAATCAACACTTGATCCGACGATCCGGCTATATCGAATATAACCGACTAATATATCATGTACTGATTCATCGAATGAACACTTGATCCGATGTCCCGATTCATATCTAAATATCGCGAGAATATAATACGGTATCTCATATCGCATTATCCTCGGTCCTGCACATATCACATACGTGCCTCTACTCCATTTTGCCTGAGCCAAGAAACCTCTGTGTAGGACTCTAAAGAATCGTCAATACGCCGGTAGCAGGTGATGATCATATCAAACACCCATAGGCTGCAAGCGGTCAGCTAAACGTAACAGCCACCCAGGTATTCAGCGATCAGAAGATCAACAAGCTAGCCTGTCCGTTCTCCTGTGAATCCAATCAATAACACTCCCGTACAGTCCGGTCTGATCGTCTGATATGTCGCATATCATGTCTAGGGGTGGTATACGTCAGACCCTAGTAACCGATAAGTCGTGTCGATGTGAGGCTCATAACAGGTCGAGAAACTACTGGTAACACTTACCAGTAAATCTCTATATCAGCCCTGGCCAGGGACTTCCAGTTATAGCCAATCGAACACAGCACAACATCAACTCCCTATACCGGGAGAGACGAATCCCCTTATATCGCTCATTGCCTCGATGTGATTCGGGATTGTACCCAAAAGCCACCGTTTTGCACGCCTTTTTGGACGTGGTAAGGTGGAAATCAAAGCACAGTGGGAATCACACAAGACTCTATGACGATCTCGGGTCTACAGACTACCCTGTACCAGTGTCACCGGAGAACTGCCATCTGACGTGTGGTATATCACCATCTGGGAGTTCTCGGCGAGTCCGTCCAGTGTACCCAGTCTCCACTGAGCACCCGTACACCATCTCTGATTTCAAACACCGATGGATATGTGATCATCCATCGCCCATCATATGGGTCAAGATGCGTATACGCTAGTCTACTCTGGTGTATCGATGCCCTGTCTCGATATACCCTCGACTAGGAACAGTTATAGGATGTACTCATCGACTACTATGGCCCCACTAGTATGATCTCATCATAGTCCCAGTAGTCGAGTACAGATCCTAAGGGCTTTATCAATATGTGAGAGTAAGACAGTAAACCAATACAAGTCAACATGTTTAGATAAAGTGAAACCAAATAGCATACTATCATGACGAGCAAGAATGTCCTCTCTGTATATATCCAAGCATCCATCATAATATACATTATATGTACAACAATGGCCTCTAGGGCATATACATAACTAACAATCTCCCACTTGCACTAAGGCCAGCTGCTGTAGTATCTCATACCTAGCATCCCGAATAATCTCTTAAACTGTATCTGGGGAATGGCCTTCGTGAGTGGATCCGCACTGTTATCCTTCGTATCGACTCTCCTAACCTCGATCTCCCGGCGATCAACTATCTCCCTGATCAGGTGATACCGCCTCAGAATATGTCTGGACTTCTGATGGGACCAGGGTTCCTTGGCCAAAGCCACAGCTCCATTGTTATCGCAATACAGAGGTATTGGATGTTCAATGGATGGATCTACACCAAGTTCTGTGATGAACTTCTTCATCCAAACAGCCTCTTTGGCAGCATCGTTGGCAGCGATGTATTCAGCCTCCATCGTCGAGTCTGCAACGGTGTCCTGTTTGGAACTCTTCCAACATACTGTCCCTCCATTGAGGGTAAAGACAAATCCCGAGTGCGACTTAGAGTCGTCCTTATCACTTTGGAAACTTGAATCGGTAAAGGACTCCACCCGGAGTTCTCTGTTACCATACACCAAGAACATGTCTCTAGTCCTTCGTAAGTACTTGAGAATGTTCTTCACAGCTGTCCAGTGACTCTCTCCAGGATCTGCTTGATACCGACTCACTATACTTAGTGAGTATGCTACATCGGGTCTGGTACATAGCATCGCATACATGATAGAGCCTACTGCCGAAGCATAGGGTATCCCTTGCATGCGAGCTCTCTCTAAATCAGTCTTGGGAGACATCTCTTTGGAGAGAGTGAGTCCAGAGATCGTGGGTTGGTTCCCACGCTTGGATTCTTCCATACTAAACCTCTTTAGTATGGTGTCAATGTACCTGGATTGGGACAATCCCAGTATCCTTTTGGATCTATCTCTATAGATCCTAATCCCCAATATGCAGGAGGCATCACCTAGATCTTTCATTGAGAATCTTTGTGATAAGAAGAGCTTGACTGATTGCAGCATAGTAATATCATTTCTTATCAAGAGTATGTCATCCACGTACAATACGAGGAAGACTACATTACTCTCCGCTACCTTCTTATAGATACAAGGTTCGTCTATGTTTTTGATGAAGTCAAACTCTTTGACTACCACATCAAAACAGATGTTCCAACTCCGCGATGCTTGCTTTAACCCATAAATGGATTTAAGCAGTTTGCACACCTTTCTGCTGCTCCCACTATCTATGAAGCCCTCTGGCTGAGTCATGTACACGCACTCTTCTAAATCACCATTTAGAAAGGCGGTTTTAACATCAATTTGCCAGATTTCGTAGTCATGGTATGCAGCAATGGCAAGTAAGATCCGGATGGACTTAAGCATAGCCACTGGAGAAAAGGTTTCGTCATAATCCACACCTGGTCGTTGACGAAAACCCTTTGCTACAAGTCTATCTTTGAAAGTCTCAACTTTTCCATCTACACCAAATTTCCTTTTAAAAATCCACTTGCTCCCAATGGGTTTTACCCCTTCAGGAGCATTTTCCGAAATCCATACTTTATTGGTGTACATGGATTCCATCTCAGATCGCATTGCATCCAGCCATTTCACAGAGTCACCACTCGTGATGGCCTGCTCGAAACTAGTTGGGTCATCATCTTCCATGATGCAATCCTCGCTTCCACCATCAATGAGAAAACCGTAGTATCTCTCAGGTGAATGAGAAACACTGCTAGATTGGCGGAGAGGCTGGGGTTCGTCGGGTACTACTGAATCCTCTGGTTCTACCAAATCATCTGTTGTAGTTTGTTCTGCTGGAACTTCTTCCATTTCTACCTCAATGCCACTAATCTGTTTCATAAGAAAACCTTTTTCTAAGAAAGTAGCATGTCGAGAAAAAACACCTTTTGTTCCTCGGAGTGGTAGAAGATATACCCTCGCGAATGTTTGGGATATCCAATAAACTTACATAGAACAGACCTTGCCTCGAGCTTGTCCGGATTTTGTGTTTTAACATAGGCCGGACAACCCCATATCTGAATAAAATTAAGACATGGTCTCTTTCCATTCCATATCTCATATGGAGTGGTAGGCACTGATTTGGTTGGAACTCTATTCAATAGGTATGCAGCTGTCTCCAGTGCATATCCCCAGAAGGATATAGGTAACTCAGCAGTGCTCATCATAGATCGCACCATATCTAATAGAGTGCGATTTCTTCGTTCCGATACACCGTTGTGCTGTGGTGTATAAGGAGGAGTAAGCTGAGAGAGAATCCCATTCTCTTTTAGATAATCTAGGAACTCATTGCTTAAGTATTCACCTCCTCGATAAGATCGAAGAATCTTAATACTTTTGCCCGCTTGATTCTCTACTTCGTGCTTATATTCTTTTAATTTCTCAAAAGTTTCAGACTTATGTTTCATCAGGAATACATATCCGAATCTTGAGAGATCGTCAGTGAATGCAATGAAGTAGGAAGAACCGTTCCTGGCATGCGTAGACATGGGACCACATACATCACTATGTACCAGTCCTAAGAGTTCCGTAACTCTTTCTCCATGTCCACTAAACGGAGCTTTGGTCATTTTTCCTTTGAGACATGAATGACAAGTATCATAAGATGATAATTCGAACGGATTCAAATATCCATCTTTATTTAACTTAGCCAGTCGTGTCGCATTGATATGACCAAGTCTACAATGCCACAAGAAGGATTCGTTCATTTCTGAACTCTTCCTCTTGTGTGTGTTTTGTATATTGAGGACTGTATTTTGATTTAGAATGAATGTGCCATTATGTAACGAGCCTGATGCAATCAACTTTTGATCTAGGAATATGTTCATAACATTATCCTGTAGTACAAAATTATATCCTTCTTTACTTAATAAAGAAACTGCTATAATGTTGCACATCATGTTCGGTATATAATAGCACTCATTCAGAATCAGTGTATCACCACTTGGTAATACTAGGTGATATTCGCCAACTGCTTTGGCTGCAACATTTGCACCGTTCCTTACTTGAACGGAATGATCACCTTTTCCCAGCTCTCTACATTTACGTAGCCCATGTAATAATTGTAAGTCCACGTTGCCCACCCCGGTGCTTGCGGGGAGGCGGAAAACGGAATAAAAATCGGATTTTTACTTCTCTAGGAAACATGGACTAGACAAAGGAGGATCTTTGCAAAACAAAAACTAGCTAAAGCTAACTAGAAATTAGCTACAAGTAAGAATGGTTATACCTAGGGCTTTATGTCCTTCTCTTCTTGCTCCTTGGAGTAGTAGAAAGGGATCACCTTTATCGTCTTCTCACGTCGAAGAAGGATCCATCCGAAAGCGTCAACCTTTGGCTTCCACTTAAAGCTAGAAGTAACTAGGGTGCTAGAAGTGCTAATCCTAGAACCCTAGAAGAGAGTAGAGATTATCAAGAAGAGGTTTTTCTCAAGCTCAAGTGTTTCTCAACACATGAGAGGGGAGAGCTTGAGGAAGAGGAAGAGAAAGAGAGAGAAAGTATATGATAGAATGAGAGAATTATGAAGCATTCTCACATTTATGTGTGAATTATTGTAAATTGATAATTAGTGAGATAATTGTCATGGCTTAATCAAGACATGACCATTATCATTTCATTTTTAATGCAAATTGCAAGGATCAAAGAGCATCTTCCAAATGAAATGATTATGGTCAAAGTGTCAACCTAGGTCAACAAGTCAAGAATGTCAAATGGTCAACAACCCTAACCATGAGCAATTATATTAAACTAATATCAATTAACCATAATACACACATAAGCATTACAGTTAATAAAATGACAATGGTTATTAACCCTAATCAAAGTCCTCTTCCTCTGACTCAATCAACTGTGCATACACACCCGCATTCGTGATCCGAGGAACACGAATACAAAGAGATAAAACCAATCCCAAATCATATACTAGGATCTGGCTTAAACCAAAGCCCGCTAGTATAAGCTGTACGGACAACAAACGTGCACAAGTGCGCGGATGTGAACGAACCCTGTCGCAAAACCATGCGACCTCTACTCATTTCGCCTAAAGGCGAATAGCTCTCTGTGTGGGACTCTAAAGACTCGACACTACGCTGGCAGTGGGTTTAACAACAGACCGCAAGCGGCACTAGCTGTACGTAACGGTCCCCAGGTAGATGCCGATAAGAAGACCGACGAGCTGACCCCATCTGAACTCCTACTGAGCCTGTATGTGACAGTCTCCGTACAGTCCGGTCTGTTCGTCTGATACATCGCATGGCGGGCCTATGGGGGCGGTGAACATCAGTCCCCTAATAGCGGTAAAAGTCGTGTCGGAGTGTAGCCAGAACACCCTGAGATAACACTAGAAACCTACCAGTATATCTCGCTTGCCCTAGCCAGGGACTACTTGTGTAATGGCTTTCCTGGACACAGCGCGATGTCAACCCCCAATACCGGGAGAGACGAATCCTGTCTAACCGTCACTGCCTCCAAGTGCTTCGGGACTGCACCCAAAAACTACCTGTTTGCACGACTCCTTTGAGCCGTGGTAGGGTAGTAATCAAAGTGCAGTGGGAACACACTCGAGACGAAGTGACAGTGTCAAGTCAGCGGACTAAGCTGTACTCATGTCACCTGGGAACTGATAACTGACGATAGGTATAATACCAACCAACAGTTCCCGACGAGTCCTGTCCAGTGTACTCGTAACCTAACGAGCACCCGCATACTATCTCAAGTATGACGTACTGACGGCTGTGGGACAGACCGTCTCCCACACTGGGATGAGAAGCGCATACGCTAGTCTACTTCGGAGTATCGATGCCCTGTCTCGATAGTCCAACAACCAGGGACCTGTATAAGGATGTGCTTTTGGATTACCCAGCCCCCACGAGTGTGAGCGCCATCACAACGCTGGTAATCAAGCAAAGATCCTAAGGGCTCTACTAATATGTATATCAGCGATATGCTAAAAGAAACACATGCACATATTAAAACAGAGACAAACCAAGTAGCATACTACCATTTCGAGCAAGATTGTATATACAACTGTGAATATCCCAAGCTTCCATCAAGTAATATACAAACTAGTATGATACAGTAATGGCCTCTAGGGCATATACACTGACAATCTCCCACTTGCACTAAGGCCATGTACTGGCGTATCGAAGACCTATCATCTCAATCAGCCGCTCGATCTGAGTCTGGGGCAAGGCCTTGGTAAATAGATCTGCAGTGTTATCTTCTGAAGCAACCCTCCGAACCTCGATCTCCTGACGATCCACGATCTCCCTGATCAGGTGATACCGCCTCAAGATGTGTCTGGATTTCTGATGGGATCTGGGTTCCTTCGCTAAAGCTATAGCCCCGTTGTTGTCACAATACAGAGGTATTGGGTCAACAATGGACGGAACCACCTGAAGTTCTTTCAAGAACTTCCTTATCCAGACAGCTTCTTTTGCGGCATCAGATGCAGCGATGTATTCCGCTTCCATAGTCGAGTCAGCAACGGTTTCTTGTTTGGAGCTCTTCCAATACACCGCCCCTCCATTGAGGGTAAAGACAAAACCCGACATGGACTTGGAATCATCCTTGTCACTCTGGAAGCTGGAGTCAGCAAAAGCCTCAATCTGGAGGTCTTTTCCGCCATACACCAAGAACATCTCCTTAGTCCTTCTCAGGTACTTGAGAATGTTCTTTACCGCTATCCAATGTTTCTCCCCAGGGTTTGACTGATACCTGCTTACCACACTCAGTGCATAAGCCACATCTGGTCTGGTACACAACATCGCATACATTATAGAGCCTACCGCAGAAGCGTAGGGTATAATAGACATGCGACCCCTCTCCAAATCATTCTTGGGAGACATCTCTTTGGAGAGGGTGATCCCGTGACAAGCCGGTAGATTACCGCGCTTGGAATCTTCCATACTGAATCTCTTCAGTATGGTGTCGATGTACCTGGACTGTGAAAGTCCTAATATCCTCTTGGATCTGTCACGGTAGATCCAGATACCCAGAATGTATGAGACATCACCCAGGTCTTTCATGGAGAACCTGTGTGACAAGAACCCCTTGACAGATTGTAGCATAGGAATGTCATTTCCTATTAAGAGAATGTCATCCACGTATAAAACGAGGAATACTACAGTTCTCGCTACAAATCTACAATAGATGCATGGTTCATCTGGATTTTTGATAAAGCCAAATTCCTTGACCGTCTCATCAAAACAGATGTTCCAACTCCGCGATGCCTGCTTTAGTCCATAAATGGACTTAAGCAACTTGCACACCTTTCCGCTGCTCCCACTCTGAATGAAACCCACTGGATGGTCCATAAAGACACACTCCTCTAAATGTCCATTTAGAAAAGGGGTCTTTACGTCCATCTGCCAAATCTTATAATCGTGGAAGGCAGCAATGGCAAGAAGGATCCGAATGGATTTCAGCATAGCTACTGGAAAAAAGGTTTCGTCATAGTCCAAACCAGGTCGCTGAGGAAAACCCTTTGCAACCAGTCTAGCTTTATAGGTCTCAACCTGTCCATCTACACCAATCTTCATTTTGAAGATCCACTTGCATCCTACGGGTTTCACCCCATCTGGAGCAATGTCCAACGTCCATACTTTGTTGGTGTACATGGACTCCATTTCGGTCCGCATTGCATCCAGCCATTTTACCGAGTCGACGCTCTGAATGGCTTGCTGGAAGCTAGTAGGCTCATCACAATCTATGATGCAATCCTCTCTATCCCCGTCAATGAGAAAACCGTAGTATCTCTTGGGCGGAAGAGACTGCCTACTACTCCTGCGGAGTGGCGTGGGAATGTCTTGATCTTTCGAACCCTCTGGTTCTACTAAGCTTTCAGTAATAGCTCGTGGTTACGGAATTTCATCCAGTTCTATTGCGCTCCCACTTATTTCTTTTTCTATGAACTGGTGTTCTAGAAAGTGGGCATGGCGAGAAACAAAGACCTTTTGTTCCTCTTCGCAATAGAAGAAATATCCCTTGGAGTTCTTTGGATATCCCACAAACTTGCACTGTACTGTGCGTGCCTCGAGCTTGCCCGCATGCTGCTTTTTTACAAAAGCTGGACATCCCCATGTCTTAATGTGATTAAGATAGGGTCTCTTCCTACACCACATCTGATATGGTGTAGTAGGCACAATCTTAGTTGGAACTCGGTTCAAAAGGTATGCAGCTGATTCTAGCGCATATCCGCAGAACGATCGCGGCAACTCAGCGTTACTCATCATGGACCGTACCATATCCAATAGGTTCGGTTCCGTCTCCCCGATACACCGTTATGTTGCGGAGTGTATGGAGGAGTAAGATGAGAGAGAATTCCATTCTCTTTTAAGTAACCCAGGAACTCGGTACTCAAGTATTCACCACCTCGATCAGATCTCAGTGCCTTGATACTTTTGCCTGTTTGTTTTTCTACTTCATTCTTATATTCCTGGAATTTTTCAAAAGCCTCGGATTTATGATTCATTAAGAAGACATAACCGTACCTTGAAAAGTCATCCGTAAAAGTAATGAAGTAAGAATAACCGCTTCGTGCATGTGTAGACATTGGACCGCACACGTCGCTATGTACGAGTCCCAAGAGCTCGCTCGCTCTTACTCCGTGTCCAGTGAACGGAGTTTTTGTCATCTTTCCTTTGAGACAGGATTGACAAGTTGCATACGATTGATATTCGAACGGATCCTGATATTCGAACGGATCCAAATATCCTTCTGTATGTAACTTAGTCAACTTTCTCTCATTGATGTGACACAGTCTACAATGCCATAAGAAAGGTTTATTGATTTCTGGAGACTTTCTTTTGTGTGTATTCTGGACATTGAAAATCTGTGGTTGGTTTAATACGTATATACCGTTGTTCAATGTACCTGACCCAATCAAAACTTGATTAAGGTGAATGTTCACTACATTACTTACAAATGCAAATTCATAACCTTCTTTAGATAATAAAGATACAGAAATGATATTACAGGTTGCATTTGGTACATAATAACAACTACGCAAAACCAAAAAGTGTCCATCCGACAATCCCAGGTGATAGTCCCCCACGGCTTCAGCATCCATGCTAGCACCGTTTGCAACTCTGAGGGTTATGTCACCTGCCTTCAAAACTCTACGCTTTCTTAACGCCTGCAAAGAGTTACAGATATGAGATCCTGATCCGGTATCCATGTTAGTGTATATGCCCTAGAGGCCATTACTGTATCATACTAGTATATATATTACTTGATGGAAGCTTGGGATATTCACAGCTGTACAGACAATCTTGCTCAATATAGTAGTATGCTACTTGGTTTGTCTCTGCTTTAATGTGTACATGTGTGTTTATTTATTATATCACCTATACGCATTAGTAGAGCCCTTAGGATCTTTGCTTGATTACCGGCGTTGTGATGGCGATCACACTCGTGGGGGCTGGGTAATCTACAAGCACATCCTTATACACGTCCCTAGTCGTGGGAGTATCGAGATAGGGCATCGATACTCCGGAGTAGACTAGCGTATGCGCTTCTCATCCCAGCACGGGAGACGGTCTGTCCCACAGCCGTCGGTACGTCGTACTTGAGATAGTATGCGGGTGCTCGTTGGGTTACGAGTACACTGGACAGGACTCGTCGGGAACTGATGGTTGGTATTATACCTATCGTCAGTTATTAGTTCCCAGGTGACATGAGTACAGCTTAGTCCGCTGACTTGACACTGTCACTTCGCCTCGAGTGTGTTCCCACTGTTCTTTGATTACTACCCTACCACGGCTCTACTGAGTCGTGCAAACAGGTAGCAGTTGGGAGCAGTCCCGAAGCACTTGGAGGCAGTGACGGTTAGACAGGATTCGTCTCTCCCGGTATTGGGGGTTGACATCGCGCTATATACTGGTAGGTTTCCAGTGTTATCTCAGGGTGTATTGGGCTTCACTCCGACACGACTTGTACCGCTATTAGGGGACTGACGTTTACCGCCCCCCTAGGCCCGCCATGCGATGTATCAGACGAACAGACCGGACTGTACGGAGATTGTCACATACAGGCTCAGTAGGAGTTCGGATGGGTTTATCTCATCGGCCTTCTTATCGACATCTACCTGGGGACCGTTACGTACAGCTAGTGCCGCTTGCGGTCTGTGGTTAAACCCACTGCCAGCGTAGTGTCGAGTCTTTAGAGTCCCACACAGAGAGTTTCCCTGCACTGAGCGAAACGTGTAGAGGCTGTATGGTTTTACGGCAGGGCTGCGATCACTTACGTACACTTGTGTGCATGCGGTGTTCGGGCAGGCAGTACTAGTGGGCTTTGGTTTAAGCCGGATCCTAGTATTGCACGGATGAATTTGTCTTGTCTTCTGTGCATCCGCATTCTACGGAATACGGATGCAGGTGTGTATGCACAGTTTTCCGGAGCGGTGAAGGAGGAGGTGCCTCATTAGGGTTTTGGCAGTTGGTTCGGCCAAAACCGTTATGTGGCAGGCTCATTAGGGTTTTGACAGTTGATTCGGTCAAAACCATTTTGAGGCGGACTCATTAGGGTTTTGACAGTTCATTTGGTCAAAACCATTATAAGCCGCGGATATCATTTACTAATCCTTTTAATGATAATTTTATGATGGCTGATTGCATTGACCATTTGACCCCGTTGACCTCTCTTGACTTTGTTGACCGGTTGACCGTGTTGACCATTGACTTTCAAGAGGGATCTACACTCTTCTTTTCATTTTCTTTTTCTTTTGGATTATAATAATGGTCATTTCAATGTAGCCATCAAACTTTATCTTGATGGGATTAGTAATGAAGTTGTTTTTACATTATTGCAACCATGGTTACTTTTCTTTGTATCATAATTTCTTTCTCATTCTCTCTCTTGGTTTTTCAAGTGAGAAGAAAAGAAATAAACCATGGTTGTTGCTCCTCCTTCTTCTTCCTCCTCTTGATTCATCTTTTGATCTCATGTGTTGAGAGATAAAGATCCCACAAAGACAAAACCATCCATTGATCATTTCTACACAACCTAGGGCTTCTAAATTAGCAATCTCTTTGCCCTAGTTATCTCGGCTCGAGGTGGAGCTTGGTGCACATCTCTCGGGTGGATCGTCTTCGACTCAAGGAGGCCGCGGAGGTGACCAAAGTCCGGATCAACCCTCGGAGCAAGCAAGGAGAAGAACAACAAGAAGAGAAGGAGTTCAAGTTGAGTGACCAAAGTCCGGATCAACCCTTGGGGCAAGCAAGGAGAAGAACAAAAAGAAGAGAAGGATTTCAAGTTGAGGTATAACCCCTAACCGAGTAGATAAATCTCTAGTTAGGATGCTAGTGTATTGTTTAGCAAAGATCCGGCTTTTACGGTCCATGTTACCAAGTCCAGAAAAAAATTTGTTTTACCGTTTCCGCAACCCCGAAAGTACCGGGAGAGGTAACGTGGACCTAACAGTGGTATCAGAGACTAACTAAACACACCCTAGCATGTTAGCAAAGTATTAAGAATATCGACCGGACAAAAACCCGCAAAATTACCCCGGAAAATTCAGTTTCTGCCGAATTTTAGAACTGTTCCAAAATTAAAAATTTATATACTAAAATCGGCTCAGGCTTTTATTTGAAAACTGGAAAAATTTCATTCCCCAACTCATCCAAAGCGTCGCGTTTCCGCGGCATAAGTTTGCTTATGCCGCGGAACCGCGGCACCCTTGGCTCTGTTGGGGAATCTTTTTCTTGCAGTTTTCATATTTGAGTATTTTGGGATTTTTGGTATATGACTTTTCTGCCCAGATTTTCCAGAAAGCAAAATTTGTTTTTGGGGCTTAAAAGTCCGTATTTTTTGGTCGATGTTCTGTAGACTTTGGCTAATGGTTATATCTGTAATGTTTTATGTGTATTGAACGTCTACTAATCGATATACGCCGATTAGTAGGGGTTATACACATTTGTGATCTGTGTTGTTGATGGTATGTGTATATGAACTCGTTGGATTGTCGCGGATGAATAGCCGGGGTGGATGTGAGATGAGAGTTTCTTTTTCTTTCATTCATGTAATAAATTTATAAATTGATGTAATATTATTTGTATGGCCGCACAACCGGGTCGGGGTTGTAGCCGTCATTGTATAATTCTTTTTACTGTTTTTGCTCCTAGGATAGACCCATGCAGGGGGTGCACAAACTACCGGGTATCTCGCAGTGCCGAGTGGCCTACTCATGGCCTTGAGGGAGGTTGCTTCGCTTCGGGTACTTGGCGGGTAGTTTGCCGCACCCGTAGGGGTCTTGGGTGGGGTATTGGCTATTCATCGCGACCGTGTAATCCGCTTTTCGTTGCAGGCTCGAACGAATCGTGGGTTCCTAGTATATCCAAAGTGTTCATCTGTGATCTGGATTGGCTATCATTGCTATATTGTTATATATAATAACTATTTAGGCGTTGCTTATGTTTTACAGCCGCGCTAGCCCAGCCCCCGCTCTGTCGTTAGTTAAGTGACCTAACGGGTGATGACGGGGCCCCGTGGCGAATGCGAATGGCATAAGCGTACGTCATATTTTGGTTGTTTTCTGCAATGGTAGGATTTAAATAATGGGACGCATTAAAAGAACTAATGCAAGAAAATAAACCTAAAAGACGTTGTTGGAACAAGTTTTTCAAAAAGCTGTTATTGCAAGGACGTTCAATTTTTGTTTTGCATCGAGGTATTCGGTTATGAATGCCCAGCACCTCAGTCGACGAGGCAAGGGCCGAGATCCCTTCATCGGGAGTGACCCCTTGGAAAAAAGTTTGCGTCAGGGTAATAACTTCACTATAGTAGATTATTCTTGCTTTGCATCGAGGTATTCAGTTTGGAATATCCTGCACCTCATTCGACGAGGAAAGAGCCGAGATCCCTTCACAGGGAGTGACCTCTTTTGCAAAAGTTTTCGCCACTATATTTTTAAAAAAAAAAACTGTATCATGTTCCTTCAACGATATCAAGTTCATTACGTTAACGGGTTTTTTCCCCAAAAACCCAGCTGTAGCCCTCCGTCGTTTCTTATAAGTTATACTTAGTATTCGTCCTGCGTTTGTTGACTGTGTCAAGGCGCAGTGAACGGTAGCTAAGTGTTGCTTATTTGCTGGATACAATGTGATTGGTTAGGACATTTGTGTAACCTTGTTGACTGTGTCAAGGGTTATGCAGGTGGGTTTAATGCAATCAAGATAACGACGGGATGAACTTGACTAGGACTCTTTGATTTGTTGACTGTGTCAAGATCACCTGGGTCCTAGGGGAAAAAACCACGTCGGGAGTTTCAAAAGTACTGAAACTTGCAGATTTAGCATACCTTCTGGAGTGTGGTGACTAGAGTGGATTCCATCTAGGTTATCACACAATGACAGTTGGATCCCGATCCCACTGATGAGTTGGATTACTCTCGGGAGATTATTTCACTTAACGATCAATGCTATAAACCTAGTAGGTTTCTAGAAAGGTGTTAGCGGGGCTACGCCCCCAGGGAAAAGAGGTTCTTGAATTAAGGAACTTCGCGAAAGCGTTGGAAAACCTCCCTCGAAGTACCGACACTAGCCTGGCTGAAAGGTTAAGCAAGTATTGTGACGTGAATTAAATCCTGACTAGTTCTTCTTTTAAAAAGGTTTGAAGAAGAATTTGAGGAAACAGTGGGAGACATCCTGGTTAGATAAATTAATAAACCAATCTAATCTTGCAAGAGCATACGCTGAGTGTTTCTTTTCTCTCTCTCCAGGCAGCAACCTTTTCACGCCCTAATCAAGATAATAAAATGTATCGCTTGACCGATCCGAATTCTTATTCGGGACTGAGGAACGTTGGTTCAGCTCTAACTTGTGACAACAGTCATGAGTATGAGAATGGGAAAGGGGATTGTATGGATTTCCAGGATACCCAGTTGAAGAAGAAGCATGGTTTTGCATCTACTTCAGGTGTTCTTATAATTGAGAACTGTTTTACGGTCAGCCCTACCTCTTGGGTACTTGATACCGGATCAGGATCTCATATCTGTAATTTATTAAAGGGACTGAGAAAAAGTAGGAAAGTTGCACCGGGTGATATGTCGCTCAGAGTAGCGAACGGAGCACAAGTTAATGCGGCAGCCGTCGGTGAATATCACCTAGTATTGCCAAATGGCAAGACTATGATTTTGAACGATTGCTACTATGTACCCTCCATGGTTTGCAACATCATATCAGTTTCTTTACTCGATAAAGATGGATATAACTTTTTTCTTGACAAGAATATCATGAACATTTACCTTCATAAGGTACTAGTTGCAGAGGGTACACTGTGTAATGGTATCTACGTTCTAAATCAGAATACAGTTCTCAATATACAAAACACACGCAAGAGGAAGAATTCAGATACGAATGAATCCTACTTGTGGCATTGTAGACTTGGTCATATCGGAGAGAAAAGACTGAGTAAGTTGCATAAAGATGGACTCTTGAATGCGTTCGAGTTTTCATCTTATGAAACTTGTCAGTCCTGTCTCAAAGGGAAGATGACCAAATCTCCGTTCACCGGACATGGAGAAAGAGCAGCAGAGCTCTTGGGACTCGTACATAGTGATGTATGCGGTCCAATGTCTATACATGCAAGGGGTGGGTTCTCGTACTTCATCACATTCACTGACGATCTCTCTAGGTTCGGATATGTGTATCTGATGAAACACAAATCTGAAGCTTTTGAGAAATTCAGGGAATTTAGAAACGAAGTAGAGAACCAGACAGGCAAAAGTATCAAGATCCTCCGGTCTGACAGGGGAGGGGAGTACTTAAGCACGGAATTCCTAGGTTACTTAAAAGAGAATGGTATTCTCTCTCAGCTTACTCCTCCTTATACACCACAGCACAACGGTGTTTCGGAGCGGAGGAATCGTACCCTATTGGATATGGTTCGCTCCATGATGAGTAGTGCTGAGTTACCTCTTTCATTCTTGGGATATGCACTTCAAACTGCAGCACATCTATTGAATCAAGTTCCATCCAAATCCGTGCCTAAGACTCCGTATGAAATATGGAGTGGTAAGCATTTGTATCTTAAACGTATTAAGATTTGGGGTTGCCCAGCTTATGGCAAAAAGCAGAACCCAGACAAACTTGAGGCACGGGCCGTTTTGTGTAAGTTTGTGGGATACCCAAAAGATTCAAGTGGGTATCTGTTCTACCATGCAGAGGAACAGAAGATAATTGTTTCAAGAAATGCCACATTTTTAGAAAAAGAATATCTTGTTAAAAACATTAGTGGCAGCACGGTAGAACTGGATGAAATTCCAGAAACACAAGCTTTAACAAAAGATTTGGTGGAACCGCTAGATTCAGTTACAACCAACGAACCTCAACCACTCCGCAGATCTGGTAGGATTTCTCATCCGCCCGAGAGATACTACGGTTTTCTCATTGACGGGGATCGAGAGGATTGCATCTTGGAAGAAGATGACCCTACCAGTTTCAGGCAGGCCATTATCAGTAGGGACTGATAAATGGCAGGAAGCAATGCAATCCGAAATGGAGTCCATGTACGCCAATAAAGTGTGGACCTTGGATATTGCTCCACCTGGGGTAAAACCCGTTGGATGCAAATGGATTTACAAAAGGAAACTTGGTGTAGATGGGCAGGTGGAAACCTATAAGGCTAGACTCGTTGCAAAAGGTTTTCGTCAAAGACCTGGTTTGGACTATGACGAAACTTTTTCTCCGGTGGCTATGCTCAAATCCATTCGGATCCTACTTGCCATTGCTGCTTTCCATGACTATGAAATCTGGCAGATGGATGTTAAAACGGCTTTCCTAAACGGTTGTTTGGAAGAGTGCGTTTACATGGATCAACCAGAAGGTTTCGTAGACAGTGGGAGCAGCGGAAATGTGTGCAAGTTGCTTAAATCCATTTATGGATTAAAACAGGCATCGCGGAGCTGGAACATCTGTTTTGATGAGGTAATCAAGGAATTTGATTTCATCAAGAACGAAGATGAACCCTGTGTCTATAAGAAGATTGTAGGACGAACTGTCGCATTCCTAGTCTTGTACGTGGACGACATTCTTTTGATAGGAAATGATATTCCTATGCTACAATCGGTCAAGCTATTTTTGTCACAAAGGTTCTCCATGAAAGACCTGGGTGATGCCTCGTACATTCTGGGGATCAAGATCTATAGAGATAGATCCAAGAGACTACTGGGACTTTCTCAGTCCAGGTACATAGAGACCGTACTAAAGTGATTTAGTATGGAGGATTCCAAGCGCGGTAACATACCCGCATTGCACGGAATTACCCTATCCAAGAAAATGTCTCCTAGGACTGACGAGGAGAGGGTTCGCATGAGCACTATACCCTAAGCTTTGGCGGTAGGATCTAGAATGTATGCGATGCTATGTACAAGACCAGATGTAGCTTACGCGCTGAGCGCGGTAAGCCGGTATCAGTCAAATCCAGGGGAGGACCACTGGACAGTAGTGAAGAACATTCTCAAGTACCTGAGAAGTAATAAGGAGATGTTCCTGGTTTACGGTAATGGAGACCTCAGGGTCGAGTCCTTTACCGATTCAAGCTTCCAGAGTGACAAAGATGACAGGAAGTCCGTCTCGGGTTTTGTGTTTACCCTCAACGGAGGGGCGGTATGTTGGAGGAGTTCCAAGCAGGATACCGTCGCAGACTCGACGATTGAGGCTGAATACATTGCTGCAAGCGATGCCGCAAAAGAGGCGGTCTGGATAAAGAAGTTCATTAGTGATCTTCAGGTGGTTCCGTCCATTGTTGACCAAATACCTTTGTATTGCGATAACAATGGGGCTATAGCTTTAGCGAAGGAACCAAGGACCCATCAGAAATCCAGGCACATCTTAAGGCGGTATCACCTGATCAGGGAGATCATTGATCGCCATGAGATCGAGGTGCGGAGAGTGGACACAAAGGACAACACAGCGGACCCATTCACGAAGGCCTTACCCCAGACTCAGTTCGAGCGGCTGATCGAGATGATAGGTCTTCGATACGCCAGTACATGGCCTTAGTGCAAGTGGGAGATTGTTAGTGTATATGCCCTAGAGGCCATTACTGTATCATACTAGTATGTATATTACTTAATGGAAGCTTGGGATATTCACAGTTGTACAGACAATCTTGCTCAATATAGTAGTATGCTACTTGGTTTGTCTCTGCTTTAATGTGTACATGTGTGTTTATTTATTATATCACCTATACGCATTAGTAGAGCCCTTCGGATCATTGCTTGATTACCGGCGTTGTGATGGCGATCACACTCGTGGGGGCTGGGTAATCTACAAGCACATCCTTATACACGTCCCTAGTCGTGGGAGTATCGAGATAGGGCATCAATACTCCGGAGTAGACTAGCATATGCGCTTCTCATCCCAGCACGGGAGACGGTCTATCCCACAGCCGTCGGTACGTCGTATTTGAGATAGTATGCGGGTGCTCGTTGGGTTACGAGTACACTGGACAGGACTCGTCGGGAACTGATGGTTGGTATTATACCGATCGTCAGTTATCAGTTCCCAGGTGACATGAGTACAGCTTAGTCCGCTGACTTGACACTGTCACTTCGCCTCGAGTGTGTTCCCACTGTTCTTTGATTACTACCCTACCACGGCTCTACTGAGTCATGCAAACAGGTAGCAGTTGGGAGCAGTCCCGAAGCACTTGGAGGCAGTGACGGTTAGACGGGATTCGTCTCTCCCGGTATTGGGGGTTGACATCGCGCTGTGTCTAGGAGAGCCATTACACGAGTAGTCCCTGGCCAGGGCAAGCGAGATATACTGGTAGGTTTCCAGTGTTATCTCAGGGTGTATTGGGCTTCACTCCGACATGACTTGTACCGCTATTAGGGGACTGGCGTTTACCGCCCCCTAGGCCCGCCATGCGATGTATCAGACGAACAGACCGGACTGTACGGAGATTGTCACATACAGGCTCAGTAGGTGTTCGGATGGTTTTACCTCATCGGCCTTCTTATCGACATCTACCTGGGGACCGTTACGTACAGCTAGTGCCGCTTGCGGTCTGTGGTTAAACCCACTGCCAGCGTAGTGTCGAGTCTTTAGAGTCCCACACAGAGAGTTTCCCTGCACTGAGCGAAACGTGTAGAGGCTGTATGGTTTTACGGCAGGGCTGCGATCACTTACGTACCCTTGTGTGCATGCGGTGTTCGGGCAGGCAGTACTAGTGGGCTTTGGTTTAAGCCGGATCCTATTATTGCACGGATGGATTTGTTTTGTCTTCTGTGCATCCGCATTCTACGGAATACAGATGCAGGTGTGTATGCACAGTTTTCCGGAGCGGTGAAGGTGGAGGTGCCTCATTAGGGTTTTGGCAGTTAGTTCGGCCAAAACCGTTATGTGGCAGGCTCATTAGGGTTTTGACAGTTGATTCGGTCAAAACCATTTTGAGGCGGACTCATTAGGGTTTTGACAGTTCGTTTGGTCAAAACCATTATGAGCCGCGGATATCATTTACTAATCCTTTTAGAGATAATTTTATGATGGCTAATTGCATTGACCATTTGACCCCGTTGACCTCTCTTGACTTTGTTGACCGGTTGACCGTGTTGACCATTGACTTTCAAGAGGGATCTACACTCTTCTTTTCATTTTCTTTTTCTTTTGGATTATGATAATGGTCATTTCAATGTAGCCATCAAACTTTATCTTGATGGGATTAGTAATGATGTTGTTTTTACAATATTGCAACCATGGTTACTTTTCTTTGTATCATAATTTCTTTCTCATTCTCTCTCTTGGTTTTTCAAGTGAGAAGAAAAGAAATAAACCTTGGTTGTTGCTCCTCCTTCTTCTTCCTCCTCTTGATTCATCTTTTGATCTCATGTGTTGAGAGTTAAAGATCCCACAAAGGCAAAACCATCCATTGGTCATTTCTACACAACCTAGGGCTTCTAGATTAGCAATCTCTTTGCCCTAGTTATCTCGGCTCGAGGTGGAGCTTGGTGCACATCTCTCGGGTGGATCGTCTTCGACTCAAGGAGGCCGCGGAGGTGACCAAAGTCCGGATCAACCCTCGGAGCAAGCAAGGAGAAGAACAACAAGAAGAGAAGGAGTTCAAGTTGAGTGACCAAAGTCCGGATCAACCCTTGGAGCAAGCAAGGAGAAGAACAAGAAGAAGAGAAGGATTTCAAGTTGAGGTATAACCCCTAACCGAGTAGATAAATCTCTAGTTAGGATGCTAGTGTATTGTTTAGCAAATATCCGGCTTTTACGGTCTATGTTGCCAAGTCCAAAAAATTTTTTGTTTTACCGTTTCCGCAACCCCGAAAGTACCGGGAGAGGTAACGTGGACCTAACAATCCAATACCCAGGATGTAGAGTTTATTGATAGACAGTTTTCAATAACATACACACCTGAAGCTGAAGCCGCAACTCGCTTCAAATCCTGTGTTCTGGCCTTCCAAGCCATGCAATCCTGTTTCCAGTGACCACTTTTGTGACAGTAGAAGCATTCTTCCTTCCCCACTAGCTTTCCCGCTACCTTTGTTGCCTTTCCTTTTCCCTTCGTATCCACTTTACTGACACCGCCTCTTGGTTTGGCGGGGGCTTTCTTCTTCTTACCCTTGGCTTTCTCCCTGGATCTAGAAGAGGAAGATCCTCCTACAAACAAAGTGGATGTCTCCCTACCCTTCTGTAGGGTGCCCTCAGCACTCCTCAACATGTTCAGAAGTTCGAAAAGTTCAACCTCCTTTCCTTGCATGTTGAAGTTTAGGATAAACTGGGAGTAAGTAGAAGGAAGGGACTGGAGAATCAAATCAGTATAGAGTTCATTCTCCAACATGGTCCCAAGGTCCGTGAGCTCCTCTATGTAGCCAATCATCTTAAGCACGTGTTCCGCTACCGATGATCCGACGGCCAATCTTTCCGAAAATAGCTTCTTCGACACTTCGTATCTTGCGATACGAGACTGCTCTCCATACAGTTCTTTTGTATGGAGAAATATGGACTCTCGGTTCATATTCTCATGCCTCCTGTGATGTTCGTTGTCCATCGAGGCAAGCACGAGGCATTTGGCCTTCGCGCAATTGATCTCCCATGTCTTACGGATTTCTTTATCCGCGACGTTGGAGGTGGGACCTGGGACAGGGGGAGCTTTGGTGTTAAGGACATACCCCAACTTGTCATAAGTGATTGCCATCTTGACATTCCTGAACCAATCTTTGTAGTTTTGGCCTGTCAGTATGTTTTTATCTAGTAATAACTTAAGTCCGGTCATATTGAATGGTCGCTGCAATTAGGAGAGAGAAAAGAAACACTTTAGCATGATGCTCTTGCATGTTTAGAGTGGTTTTTAGTTTGTCTAAACTGGATGGCTCCCACTGTCTCTCGAATCCCTTCTCAAACCGTAAAGAAAGAATTAGTCGGAATCAATCTCACCGTACAAAACTTGCTTAACCGTTCAGCCAGGCCAGTGTCGGTACTTCGAGGGAGGTTTTCCAACGCTTTCGCGAAGTTCCTTAATTAAGTAACCTCTTTTCCCTGTGGGTGTATGATTGTTAGAGTTCGTGCGTGTTCAAGTTCTAGTTTAAATACCGCAATCAAGACGGTTTCGCTTGTAGCTAGCCGGTTGAGTACGGGTCGTCCGCAGGGAGATGGGAGTCTTTTTCAAAGTATTTTAACGAGTTAAGTCCTGTTTCAGATTTTGTTGGATTATCTAAGTGTTGAGTTGATATTTAAGAGAGCTTGTTAGGGTTAGGATTAAGTTAGTTTGAGTTAGGAGTCTCCACATCTTTCGTTGCCCCTCTTAATATCGGTGTTACGGTAATCGGCAACAACGGGGATTAGCACGACTAGGAAGGAACTTGCGAGTATAAGCTAGGCTTTCCAATGCATAGTCCTTCCTTTTGGTGCTTGTCCGTCCGTTCTTGGCTCTTATCCATAACCTCCGGTTAATTCAACCATAACCAGTCTCACTACGGAATCACCACTATCATGTAGGATAGGGTGCCGTAAGGAGCGGATTATGGTTCAATTAACGGGAGTCGATTTAAGTTGTTGGGCAAGGAAAGAGTGAGAGAGATTTCCTTCTCTCAAACTTCCCTTATCCTACCCTAACAAGTATAAAACTACTCACACTTCATGATAAGGAAAAACAAAACAAAACAAAAGAGGAAGATAGAAAGAAGGAGATTAGAAGAATACGACTAACTATTTGCGACCTCACCTTGGCGAGGATCGAGCGTAAGTATCATTGTCGTATGAATGATAAAGAAAAAGAGAGAAGAAAGAAACAACAAGAAAATAACAACAACTACTTAACAATTAAAATTACAACAAGTAAAGAAAGAGCAAGGAGACAAGCATGATAATAAAATGGTCTTCTTTATTCATCACTCTTCACTCATGAGCTCACTACAAGTTTAATGGAGAAGAGGTGAGAAGAGGAAGAAGAAAAACACTAAAACTAGGCAAAATGAAAATACAAGAAATGGCCCCTTTCCTTCACAAAGTTCTGGGCTATTTATAGGCCAAAAAAAGAAAACCTAGGGCAACCACCAGAACCATGATGAAAAGACCAAACTGCCCCCCAAAATTCTCTGCCTGCGGCGCCTGTACGGCCGCGGATCCGCGGCCTAGACCCCCCTTTGGCCGTGGATCCGCGGCCCTATGATGGATTTGGGGCATGATTTTTTCAGTACTTCTCTGGTCTTCTGTGTACTTCAGTATGGCTTATGTGTATTCTGAAAATACCTCCATATTTCTTCCAGAATTTCTGTTGAGGGAAAGGTGGACTTTTTGTCAAGATTTGGCATGATTGCCTCGAGCTCCGCGTAGATTTCTTGGAACTTGTTGTTGCCATTGAGCCTTGTGCATGAAGGTGACATTGATTTGACATTTTGTCTTCCTAAACTGGTATCTGGCAACATACGGATGACGAGCGGAGACCGTGTTTTATCTGTGGTTGGCAGGAACTCGGATTTTGTCGTGTTTTCCATGAATTTCACCGTTTTAGAACCGAGAACCTGTATTCTGCAATTGGCTAGCAAACACGGCTCAAGAGTATCTACCGATATGCAATGTGATAAAAATTGGGCGGTATGAAAATGCAAAAATCTGATATGAACAAATACCCCCAAACTTATCATTTGCTCGTCCCGAGCAAAGGCCATTTATTCACAAAAAATTTCCTAACCTCACTTTCGCAGGGAACGCGATTGCACTGAGCATGTGCAACAAGCCGTTAAACCTCTAGGTGTCCCTAGTAGGAGGAGTGTTGTCTCCTGAGGGTTTTCAGCGGATACTACCCACAAAATCCGGTCAAGTTTGGTTTTGTAAAATAACTAAGCTTCAAACCCTAAAGTTTTGTTTTAGAAAATAACAATTCTATAATCCTAAGTCTAGACCATCGAACCTTTATTTTTCACACCTCGCTTCTTATTTAACTATAGATTTTATATGTCTTTACGTGCAGTGCAAATAGTGTCGTTAAGTTCCAGAAGGATCGATTAAAGTCATCATGTCGCACAATAAAGCCCAGATGACAATTTTAAAAGGATCACATAAGTTTTATAACGAGTTAAGCATTTTTCAAGTTTCGTTTTCCAGTAAGGTTTCAACTTCAGAATTTCTATCTTCCTTAATAGGAAAATAAGTCGTATATTTCACTCCACCTTTTTCTTGTTTTCATTTCATACACACCTCTGTGAACGTGCAATAGTCTTTATCATAGAATAAAACCTTCATATCTCCGTTAAAATTTTTTATAAAAGCCTGTCTTTTATCAAGATTATTCTCACACAAAGAACCGTTAGGAATTTTAACTCGGAGAGAACACTTGCTTGACTTTGTTTTAAACTGGACTTTCTATGCTTCTTAGCGAGCTTTGGGCCAATGCACCCAAACCAGTTGGTTTTAGGGCATTAGGTGTAGAAACACCCCAGCGGACTTAATTACTCAAGTTACCTAGGTCCAAAAACAAAAGACAGTTTGGCGTGAAAATCAGATGATTTAATACGAACGGAGATATAACCGGCAGTTCAATTATTTTTTTGGATAAAAGACGTGTTTAGTGAGTTTGGTGTGTAATCATTCCAATCAAGTTTCCGATGGGTTATTTTTCAGACTTAGCTCCAATTACGGCATCAATAACATTCCTTCATATTCGCTTTACTTCATAAACTATTCTTGACATTACTTATTTCAGAACAAACCTATTTGATCCTCAGAAAATCATTTATCTTTTTAAAAGTTTAAACATGGAAAACTTGTCATCTAATTCCCAAAATCTTACGACACGTGTAGTGTGATGTAAAGACGTATATCAGCTATAGTTAACTTCAAAAGAGAGTTATCTTTCAGGTTTTCAAAATCCAAACATAAGATTTAGTTATTCCTATTTTTTCAAACAAAAACTGTCGAATGTTGAATCAGAGTTCTTCCACAAGCTAACTCGACAAAAAAGTTTTTATATTTTTTTTCCTTTTTTTTTTTGAAAATTTTCAAATTTTTATGGATTTTATGGATATTAATATGCAGATGCAAAATATACATATGAATGTGAAGGTAAGAAATGCGTACCGAGCGTACCCCCAAACTTAAACTGGACAGTGTCCTCACTGTCGTTGCATGAAGAGAGCAGTTGGAAGGTTCAAAATTGTCGGTTAGTGATACACAAATTTTTATTTGTTTTTGTTTTTAAAGAAAAGAAAAAGAATATACACAAATATAGACAAAATGGTTTGTACATACCCCCAAACTTATTTGGAACAGTGTCCGCTGTTCTTGGCTGGATAACCGAAGTTTGGAGGTAGGCAGAGGAAGATCATTCAGGGTAAACCGGCTCCTGTAAGAACAGGAGCTCCTCTGTTGGTTCGGCGCTAAGGTACGGTTTGCATCGGTATCCATTTACTTTGAAAAGTGAACCGTCCTTTGGATTTTCCAAATCCACAGAGTCCTGCGGATACACATTCCGCACAAAATACGGCCATTTCCAGCGAGATCTGAGCTTTCCAGGATGGAAGTGAAGTCGGGTGTCGTAAAGCAGTACCTGTTGACCAGGTATGAAGGTTTTGCGCAAAAGGTGTTTATCGTGAAACACCTTCGTTCGATTCTTCACGACAACCGCGTTGTCGTAAGCCTCATCCCTAAGCTCGCTTAGTTCGTTCAACTGCAGCTTCCGATGGCTGCCCGCGTCCTCGATAGACAGATTCAGCTCCTTTATCGCCCAAAATGCGCGATTCTCTATTTCGACAGGAAGGTGGCAGGCTTTTCCGTACACAAGCTGATAGGGAGACATGCCAAGGTCGGTCTTATAAGCGGTTCTAAATGCCCAAAGGGCATCAGTGAGTTTCAGAGACCAATCCTTACGGTTCTTGGAAACCGTCTTCTCCAGTATCTGCTTGATCTGCCGATTTGAAACTTCGGCCTGTCCGCAGGTTTGGGGGTGGTTGGGCGTAGAAAGCTTATGATTAATGGAGTATTTCCGCATCAAGGCCTCGAAGGTTTTGTTGCAGAAATGACTTCCATTGTCACTAATGATCGCTCGGGGGTGCCCAAACCGGGAGAAAATGTTTTCTTTAAAGAACCTTGTTGTCGTTAGTCCGGCTGGGCACAGCCTCGACCCATTTAGAGACGTAATCAACAGCTAGAAGGATGTACAAGTTCCCAAAAGAGCTGGGAAACGGCCCCATGAAGTCTATCCCCCAAACATCGAAAATCTCCACAACCAAGATCGGTTGGAGCGGCATCTCGTTCCTCTGGGATATCCGGCCCATGTGTTGGCACTGGGAGCAAGTCTTGCAATAGTCATGAGCGTCTTTGAAGAGTTGTGGCCAGTAGAAACCACATTGCAAGATCTTCTCAGCTGTCTTTCTGGGCCCAAAATGCCCGCCACATGCTTGGTCGTGGCAAAACGACAGCACACTCTTGAATTCCTCATCAGGGACACACCGACGAATAATCTGGTCGGGACAGTACTTGAACAAGTAGGGTTCGTCCCAGTAAAAGTGTTTTACTTGGGATAAGAAGCGAAGTCTGTCCTGACTCGACCATTCAGTCGGTAGTAATCCCGTGGCCAAATAGTTCACAATATCTGCGAACCAGGGTTCGCACGATACTGTCAAGAGTTGTTCATCCGGGAAAACGTCGTTGATCGGAATTGGAAGCGAAGGCGAAGAAGGAAGTCGTGAGAGATGGTCGGCAACTACGTTTTCACATCCTCGTTTGTCCTTAATGACAAGGTCAAACTCTTGAAGCAAGAGGATCCAACGTATTAACCGAGATTTTGCATCTTTCTTCGCAAAAAGATGGCGCAGAGCTGAATGGTCTGTGTAGACAATGACTGGAGAGCCGATGAGGTAGGGCCTGAACTTTTCTAGAGCAAATACAACAGCTAAGAATTCCTTCTCGGTTGTTGTATAGTTGAGTTGGGCGTCGTTCAGGGTTCGGCTCGCGTAATAGATTACGTGCGGCATCTTGTTGATGTGCTGTCCAAGGACAGCACCGATGGCAAAGTCGGATGCATCGCACATAATCTTGAATGGGTGCGTCCAGTCAGGTGAAGAAAGAACGGGAGCAGAAGTGAGTGAGTGTTTCAGTGACTCGAATGCAGTCACACAGCTCGAGTTGAAGTTGAATGGTGTGTCCTTGGCCAGCAAAAGAGTCAAGGGCCTAGCAATTTTGCTAAAGTCCTTGATGAACCGTCTATAGAAACCGGCATGGCCAAGGAAGGCTCGGATATCTCTGACGCATCGGGGAGGAGGCAGATTGGAAATGACCTCAATCTTTGCTTTGTCAACCTCTATGCCATTTTGCGAGATGATATGTCCTAAGACAATACCTTCGCGCACCATGAAGTGGCATTTCTCCCAGTTCAAAGTGAGATTCTTGTCCTTACATCGGGTAAGGACAGCGTCAAGGTGCAGCAAACACTCGTTGAAGGAATCGCCGAAGATGGAGAAGTCATCCATGAAAATCTCCAGAAATTTTTCCACCATGTCCGAGAAAATTCCCATCATACACCGCTGGAAGGTAGCGGGCGCATTGCATAACCCAAAGGGCATGCGTCGATATGCAAACGTGCCGAAAGGACAAGTGAAAGTGGTCTTGTCCTGGTCTTTTTCGGCGATGGGAATTTGATTATAGCCAGAGTAGCCATCAAGAAAGCAGTAGTACTCGTGTCCGGCCAATCGTTCAAGCATCTGGTCAATGAAAGGTAGCGGAAAGTGGTCTTTCCGCGTTGCGGCGTTGAGTTTTCTGTAATCAATGCAAACTCGCCACCCAGTTTGGGTGCGAGTAGGGATTAACTCAATCGCCTCGTTAGTGATGACCGTGATGCCCGACTTCTTGGGGACAACGTGAATGGGGCTAACCCACTGGCTATCAGAGATAGGGTAAATGATACCACTATCTAGACATTTGACGATCTCCTTCTTCACAGCCTCCTTCATGACTGGATTAAGACGTCTTTTTGGATTCCGGGATGGTTTGGCATCATCCATCTGATGAATGTGATGCTCAACGATGAGGGGACTAATCCCCTTGATGTCTGCCATGGACCAGCCAAAAGCTTGCCTGTTGCTGTGCAAGACCGCGAGAAGGGCTTTCTCTTGCTCGGGAGCTAGAGAAGCCGAGATGATGACAGGGAGGGTCTCGTTCTCACCTAAGTAAGCGTACTTAAGGTGAGGCGGCAAAGGCTTGAGTTCGAGCGTTGGAGGTGAAACGATGGAAGGCAAGACTGGTGCAAAGGTGTCGAGCTCAAAGGACTCCAGCAAAGGTTCAAAGCGAGTGTAAGCAACCGAGTTGGATGGTTCAGGTAACTCATCCGGAAAGTCGAAGGATTCAAACTCGGGTTGTGCGCGGCTAAGATCGTTCGAAAACGTGAAACACTCGTAGTCGTTGTCGGGCGCAGAAACAGCAGTAGGTTCGAAGAGAAATGCACTAGTGGCGTCAAGATTATCGTGATCAAACAGAAACTCCTCGAATTCACACTCTTCTGGGGTGATCTCCTGGATCGAGCAGACGTCCAGTATATGAGCATTAGGTTCGGCGGGCTGATTCCCCAACCTAAAAATGTTGAGTTCAATCATCATATTTCCAAAAGAGAGGTTCATCGAACCATTGCGACAATTTATCACAGCATTTGAGGTTGCGAGAAATGGGCGACCGAGTATCACCGGAATTTGATTCCGGGGGTTAGCTACAGGCTGTGTATCTAATACAATGAAGTCAACGGGGAATATGAAGTCCCCGACTTTGATTAACACATCCTCTAGCTCACCCCTAGGATGGGTGATCGATCGGTCGGCCATTTGGAGAGTGCAGTGTGTGGGTTTCAGCTCTCCGACGCCTAATTGCTCGTATACTGAATACGGAAGCAGGTTAACACTGGCACCATGATCTAATAGTGCGCGGTTGATGTTCTTATCCCCAATGGTAATTGAAAATGTAGGACAGCCAGGGTCCTTCCGTTTTTGTAGTAAAGATTGGGTAAGGGCATCACTCACAGCACGAGCCAAGAAAACTTTCTTGGGTACCTGAGACTTCCTCTTTTTCGTGCACAAGTCCTTTAAGATTTTCGCGTAGGACGGGACTTGTTGGACATCATCTAAAAGAGGAATATTAATGTTAACCTGCTTGAATAACTCCAGAATCTTCTCCATTTGAGGATTTTGTTTGTTAGACCTCAACCGGTTTGGAAATGGAACATTTTGAAAATTGGTTGAGTCTAATGCTGGAGGAGGAGATTTTGGAGTTGGAACGGATCCCAGAATAGGTGTTTTCGTGGAGTAAGAAGTGGGTCCGTTCAGAGCAGAAGAAGAGGAAGGAGAGCCTGTTGAAGAACGGAGAATAGGCTCAGAAGACGAAGAAGAAGAAGAAGAAGAAGAAGAAGAAAAAGCGGCGGCCGGGGTGTCATCGTTGATCCGTTTGCCAATGTTGTTTTGCAGCATCCTCCCCGATCTCAGTGTAGTCACGGCACTCACATTATGGTATTGTTGTTCAAGAGCAACATGTGCATTATGTGGGTGACCGGGATTTGGAAGTGGCTGGGACGGGAGCTTCCCCTTCTCTCGC
This sequence comes from Agapanthus africanus, assembly GCA_030015575.1. Lineage (NCBI taxonomy): Eukaryota > Viridiplantae > Streptophyta > Magnoliopsida > Asparagales > Amaryllidaceae > Agapanthus > Agapanthus africanus. The sequence goes on from JASDDO010000012.1 coordinate 244,188,567, forward strand.
TCGCTTAAGGCTGCGTTCAGCTGTGCAATCTGGGCCTCGATGGTCTTGATGCTTTGCCCGTGTGCGGCGGTGTGTTGCACTAAAGATTGAATCGAAGACTGGATGTTGGCGGTGGATTGAGTCGATTGTTTAACAAACGCCTCCAGACTTCGCTCGAGCGAGGAAACCTTATCGTTGTTCGACGGAACAAAGTTGTTTGGTGGAAAAGAGTTGTTGGGTGCAAAGTTGTTCGTCTGGTTTTGGAAAGGTTGGGGTTGGAAGGGCTGCTGATACTGAGTTTGTTGTTGCGCTTGTTGTTGCGGTGGAGGGGCCCTTCGGAAATTGTTGCCCTGGAATTGATTCTGATTCTGATTCCAGGCGAAATTGGGGTGGTTCCTCCAACCGGGATTGTAGGTGGAAGAGTATGGATCATTCCTCGGTCTTTGCTGGAAGGCAGCATTAACCTGATCCTGTCCTTGCGAGGGTGGATTGTAAGGACACTCTTCGGTCAAGTGGGAAGGATCGGAACAACAAGCGCAGATGGTACGAAGGGGGAGAACAGGGGCAGGAGCAGGAGCAGAAAATTTGCTCTCTATCGCTTCAAGCTTTCGTGTTATTGCAGCCATTTCAGCTTTCATCGCAATAGAGACATCGAGTTGGTGGATTCCTACCCTAGACTGACCGGCAGAAGTGGAGGTAGAAGAAGAAGAAGTCGGTCTGGTGCTCTCCCACTGTAGCGTTTGCTCCGTAAGATCGTCAAAGAACTGCCACGCTTCCTCGTCAGATTTCGATAGGAAGTGGCCCTGACAGATGGTTTCCAGCAACTGCTTCGTTACCGGATTCAGTCCCTCGTATAAGGTTTGGCAGAGTTGCCATTTCTCTATACCGTGGTGAGGACACTGAACAAGAAGGTCTTTGTATCGGTCAAAGCACTTCCAGAAGGGTTCAGAAGGAAGCTGGGAGAATTGGTTGATTTCATTTCGAATTCTTGCGGTCTTATGATTTGGATAGAATTTTTTCAGAAACGCTTTAACAAACTCGTCCCAGCTGGTGATTGAGTGGGAAGCGGTGCTATACAGCCATTTTTCAGCGAGATCGCTTAAAGTGAACGGAATGACCCGTAGACGTATAGCATCATCCGACAGCTGGGTGGTTATCATCATGGCAAAGACATTTTGAAATTTGTTGATGAAGATATAGGCATCTTCAGATTCAAGCCCATGAAAACGTGGAAGCATGTTGATGAAATGGGGCTTAATTTCAAAGTTGTCCCCATTGGCCGGAGGAAGAGAAAGGCAGGTGGGAAGTGCAGAACGGGTGGGGTAGAAACGATCCTGGAGCGCGATTCGCTGCGGCGCTACAACAGGCGGGGGTGGTGGGAGATTGGTCTCCATAGGAGGTGGAGCCAATCCAGCGGTGGTCAAAGAGATGTTCGGATTAAATCCCGACATCGCGGAAGAAGAGGTTGGTGAAGGTGAAGGTGAAGGTGAAGATGTATGAACAGAATTCCGGTCAACGTCGGAGTTGGCCGGCAAAAGAAGGGGTGAGAGAGGAGTGGACGGAGTATCGACTTCGGAGTCGATCGCGTAGTTGGTCGCGACTAACGTAATGCGGACTAGACGGGCGCTAGTGTCCCGAGTCCAAGCGGACATACACTAAACGAGTTTACTATAGTCAAAGCGGAGAAGGTGAGGGTAAGAAAACGTCAATGGAGAAAGACGATGGGTGGTGGGTGAAAATGGATTTGGCGACAAAAGGGCAAGTTTTTATAAAAGTTTTTTTTTGATTTTTTTTTTGTTTTTAGAAAGAGATTTACAGAAATATGTACGGAAATACGGCTTAAGCAATCACAAACAAGATATGCACAATCACACCTAGATCTAGGGTAACCTAGGTCTACTAGACCTGCTCCTGAACTTGATTGTCGAAGTTAAACAGTGTCGAGAAATAGGCTTAAAAATACACTGATCATGAGGCCATGTAAGTGCAGAGATAAGGGGAGGTTGTCCAACGCTTTCGTGAAGTTCCTTAATTAAATAACCCTTTCTCTTTCGGCGGTTGCGCCTTTAACACTTTCCTAGACACCCCGTAAACAATATACGGTTAAGCGAGGTTCTAAACACGGTTTATCTTCTCCTAATGAGCGCGAAGTCCTTAGGGCTGAAGTCTAGTATTTTTTTAATTTACAATGGACAATGCATATGCTTTAGTGATTTTTGGGGTCCTGGGAAGGGTAATGAAATCCCCACCCAATCTGGATTGGTTTCAAGCCCCTTAAGTCCGTATTAAAGAAATGCAAAGCAGTAACAAATCAACTGCAAACAATTTTTATTTTGCGGCGCAAAGAATCCTGCACAAGAACAGTTTATTGGAAGGGGGATAAGAGTTTGCGCAAAGAAATCTGCAGAAAACACAGTTCAGTGGAGTTCAGAGGAGTGGAAAAAAGAGAGAGACTCACCAGAAAAAAAAAATTGCACCCTGAAGACTCCAAATGGCCGCGGATCCGCGGCCAAACACCACCTTAGGCTGCGGTTCCGCGGCTATGTAGGGGAATTGGGGCTCTGAAAAATTTGGGTGTTCTCTGTTGGGTGTCCTCTGCTTGTCTGGATTTGCTGAATCTTTAGTTGCTTACTGGACCTGCTCCAGATCTCCACAGTAGATCGTTTGTTCCGTTTTGGTCCGTCGCGGTGTAGCCGCGAAATGTGGGTCTATCTTCCCACGTCTTTGGCACTGTACTTGAACTCCGTATTTTCAACGTCCTTGGCGTCGATCTTGAACTTCGTATTTTCCTGCACACTTGCACAAAAACTAATCAAGAATAACAAGATGGTTTCTTTTACAAAGTGTATATTTTTTTTATATACTTACAAATTAACCCGAAATTACACAAAGAAATAAACTACCGTCTCCCCGGCAACGGCGCCATTTGATTGTTAGAGTTCGGCGTGTTCAAGTTCTAGTTTAAATACCGCAATCAAGACGGTTTCGCTTGTAGCTAGTCGGTTGAGTACGGGTCGTCCGCAGGGAGATGGGAGTCTTTTTCAAAGTGTTTTAACGAGTTAAGTCCTGTTTTCAGATTTTGTTGGATTATCTAAGTGTTGAGTTGATATTTAAAGAGAGCTTGTTAGGGTTAGGATTAGGTTAGTTTGAGTTAGGAGTCTCCACATCTTTCGTTGCCCCTCTTAATATCGGTGTTACGATAATCGGCAACAACGGGGATTAGCACGACTAGGAAGGAACTTGCGAGTATAAGCTAGGCTTTCCAACGCATAGTCCTTCCTTTTGGTGCTTGTCCGTCCGTTCTTGGCTCCTATCCATAACCTCCGGTTAATTCAACCACAACCGGTCTCACTACGGAATCACCGCTATCATGTAGGATAGGGTGCCGTAAGGAGCGGATTGTGGTTCAATTAACGGGAGTCGATTTAAGTTGTTGGGCAAGGAAAGAGTGAGAGAGATTTCCTTCTCTCAAACTTCCCTTATCCTACCCTAACAAGTATAAAACTACTCACACTTCATGATAAGGAAAAACAAAACAAAACAAAAGAGGAAGATAGAAAGAAGGAGATTAGAAGAATACGACTAACTATTTGCGACCTCACCTTGGCGAGGATCGAGCGTAAGTATCATTGTCGTATGAATGATAAACAAAAAGAGAGAAGAAAGAAACAACAAGAAAATAACAACAACTACTTAACAATTAAAATTACAACAAGTAAAGAAAGAGCAAAGAGACAAGCATGATAATAAAAGGGTCTTCTTTATTCATCACTCTTCACTCATGAGCTCACTACAAGTTTAATGGAGAAGAGGTGAGAAGAGGAAGAAGAAAAACACTAAAACTAGGCAAAATGAAAATACAAGAAATGGCCCCTTTCCTTCACAAAGTTCTGGGCTATTTATAGGCCAAAAAATGAAAACCTAAGGCAACCACCAGAACCATGATGAAAAGACCAAACTGCCCCCCAAAATTCTCTGCCTGCGGCGCCTGTACGGCCGCGGATCCGCGGCCTAGACCCCCCTTTGGCCGCGGATCCGCGGCCCTATGATGGATTTAGGGCATGATTTTTTCAGTACTTCCCTGGTCTTCTGTGTACTTCAATATGGCATATGTGTATTCTGAAAATACCTCCATATTTCTTCCAGAATTTCTGTTGAGGGAAAGGTGGACTTTTTGTCAAGATTTGGCATGATTGCCTCGAGCTCCGCGTAGATTTCTTGGAACTTGTTGTTGCCATTGAGCCTTGTGCATGAAGGTGACATTGATTTGACATTTTGTCTTCCTAAACTGGTATCTGGCAACATACGGATGACGAGCGGAGACCGTGTTTTATCTGTGGTTGGCAGGAACCCGGATTTTGTCGTGTTTTTCATGAATTTCACCGTTTTAGAACCGAGAACCTGTATTCTGCAATTGACTAGCAAACACGGCTCAAGAGTATCTACCGATATGCAATGTGATAAAAATTGGGCGGTATGAAAATGCAAAAATCTGATATGAACAGCGTAGCCCCGCTAACACCTATCTAGACACCTACTAGGTTTATAGCATTGATCGTTAAGTGAGAGTTTTCCCGAGGAGTAGCATATACTCACAGTAGGATCGGTATCCAAATATCATCGCGTGATAAAACCGAAGGAATCCTACCAGAATTATCTCACTCGAAATGGTATGCAGCGCTAGCAAGTTTCAGTTCTTATGAAACTCCCGATGTGGATTTTTGCCCCATGCTCTTATGACCTTGACTTTGGCCAAAATATCATAAGTCACATGTCAAGTTCTACTCATCATTCTCCTGGTTAATTTAGACCCACCCGTACCTACCCTTGACTTTGGCCAAAATGGCAGCACGACTGTCCCAAACCAACGCATCTATCTATGCTGCACATGAATACCCAATAGCTACCAATCACTATGCCTTGACTTTGGCCAAATTACATAGCTTGAATACTTTTTGACCATTCATGTGGAATGACGGAGGGCTACGAATGGTTTTGGCGAAACCGTGAACGTAGTGAACTTGATATAATCGATGGAACGAGATAGCTTTTAAAAGGAGTGGTTCAGGCTCCGCGTTTAAAAGTTTAGTTTTGAAAAGAACCGAGTGGTTTTCAAAGTGTTCCAATCGATTTTTACTTGGTTTATTTTCTTGCATTAGTTCTTTTAATGCGTCCTACCATTGCAGAAAACAACCAAAATATGACGTACGCTTATACCATTCGCATTCGCCACGGGGCCCCGTCATCACCCGTTAGGTTACTTAACTAACGACAGAGTGGGGGCTGGGCTAGCGCGGCTGTAAAACATAAGCAACGCCTAAATAGTTATAGTATATAGATATAAAGCAATGATAGACATTACAGATCACAGATGAATACATTGGATATACTAGGAATCCGCAATCCGTTCGAGCCTGCAACGAAAAGCGGATTACACGGTCGCGGTGAATAGCCAATACCCCACCCAAGACCCCTACGGGTGCGGCAACCTCCCCGTCAAGTACCCGAAGCGAAGCAACCTCCCTCAACACCATGAGTAGGCCACTCGGCACTTCGAGATACCTGGTAGTTTGTGCACCCCCTCCATGGGTCTATCCAAGGAGCAAAAACAGTAAAAATAATTATACAATGACGGCTACAACCCCGACCCGGTTGTGTGGCCAAACAAATAATATTACATCAATTTACATATTACATGAATGAAAGAAAAAGAAACACTCATCTCACATCCACCCCGGCTATTCACCCGCGACAATCCAAAGCATTCATATACACATACCAGCATCAAACACAGATCACAGATATGTATAACCCCCACTAATCGACATATAGCGAATAGCCGACGTTGAATACATATAAACATCACAGATATAACCGATTAGTCAAAGTATAGTGAAGTTCGATCAAAAATACGGATTTATAGGCCCCCAAATACAAATTTCTTTTCTGGAAAATCTGGGCTGAAATAAACCATTTTAAAAATCCCAAAACCACAACCTAAGAACACTGCACCAAACTCGGTCATGAACCGAGTCAAAACGGCCGCGGTTCCGCGGCAATGGGTATACTTTTGCTGCGGAACCGCCGCGCTTTGAAGGGATCACTCGAACGTTTTTGGTGGGCTTCTTCACAAAACCCTGAGATGATTTTTGGTGTATGACGTTTTATTTTTAGAGCAGAAAAAATTTTAACAGAAACTTAGGGTTTTGCATGTCGTAGTTTTGCGATTTTTCCGATCGAACTTCCATACACTTTACTACCAAGCTAGTTTAAGTTTAGTTAGGCTCTGATACCACTGTAAGTCCACGTTGCCCACCCCGATGCTTGCGGGGAGGTGGAAAACGGAATAAAAATCGGATTTTTAATTCTCTAGGCAACATGGACTAGACAAAGGAGGATCTTTGCTAAACAAAAACTAGCTAAAGCTAACTAGAAATTAGCTACAAGTAAGAATGGTTATACCTAGGGCTTTATGCCCTTCTCTCCTTGCTCCTTGGAGTATTAGAAAGGGATCACCTTTGTGGCCTTCTCACGTCGAAGAAGGATCCACCCGAAAGCCTCAACCTTTGGCTTCAACTTCAAGCTAGAAGTAACTAGGGTGCTAGAAGTGCTAATCCTAGAACCCTAGAAGAGAGTAGAGATTATCAAGAAGAGGTTTTTCTCAAGCTCAAGTGTTTCTCAACACATGAGAGGGGAGAGCTTGAGGAAGAGGAAGATCAAGAGAGAGAAAGTATATGATAGAATGAGAGAATTATGAAGCATTCTCACCTATATGTGTGAATTATTGTAAATTGATAATTAGTGAGATAATTGTCATGGCTTAATCAAGACATGACCATTATCATTTCATTTTTAATGCAAATTGCAAGGATCAAAGAGCATCTTCCAAATGAAATGATGATGGTCAAATTGTCAACCTAGGTCAACAAGTCAAGAATGTCTAATGGTCAACAACTCTAACCATGCACAATTATATTAAACTAATATCAATTAACCATAATACACACATAAGCATTAGGGTTAATAAAATGACAATGGTTATTAACCCTAATCAAAGTCCTCTTCCTCTGACTCAATCAACTGTGCATACGCACCCGCATTCGTGATCCGATGAACACGAATACAAAGAGATAAAACCAATCCCAAATCATATACTAGGATCTGGCTTAAACCAAAGCCTGCTAGTATAAGCTGTACGGACAGCAAACGTGCACAAGTGCGCGGATGTGAACGAACTTTGTCGTAAAACCATGCGTCCTCTACTCATTTCGCCTAAAGGCGAATAGCTCTCTGTGTGGGACTCTAAAGACTCGACACTACGCTGGCAGTGGGTTTAACGACAGACCGCAAGCGGCACTAGCTGTACGTAATGGTTCCCAGGTAGATGCCGATAAGTAGACTGACGAGGAGACCCCATCTGAACTCCAACTGAGCCTGTATGTTACAGTCTCCGTACAGTCCGGTCTGTTCGTCTGATACATCGCATGGCGGGCCTAGGGGGGCGGTGAACGTCAGTCCCCTAATAGCGGTACAAGTCGTGTCGGAGTGTAGCCCAGAACACCCTGAGTTAACACTGGAAACCTACCAGTATATCTCGCTTGCCCTGGCTAGGGACTACTCGTGTAATGGCTCTCCTAGACACAGCGCGATGTCAACCCCCAATACCGGAAGAGACGAATCCTGTCTAACCGTCACTGCCTCCAAGTGCTTCGGGACTGCACCCAAAAACTACCTGTTTGCATGACTCCTTTGAGCCGTGGTAGGGTAGTAATCAAAGTGCAGTGGGAACACACTCGAGGCGAAGTGACAGTGTCAAGTCAGCGGACTAAGCTGTACTCATGTCACCTGGGAACTGATAACTGACGATAGGTATAATACCAACCAACAGTTCCCGACGAGTCCTGTCCAGTGTACTCGTAACCTAACGAGCACCCGCATACTATCTCAAGTACGACGTACTGACGGCTGTGGGACAGACCGTCTCCCACACTGGGATGAGAAGCACATACGCTAGTCTACTCCGGAGTATCGATGCCCTGTCTCGATAGTCCAACGACCAGGGACCTGTATAAGGATGTGCTTATGGATTACCCAGCCCCCACGAGTGTGAGCGCCATCACAACGCTGGTAATCAAGCAAATATCCTAAGGGCTCTACTAATATGTATATCAGCGATATGCTAAAAGAAACACATGCACATATTAAAGCAGAGACAAACCAAGTAGCATACTACAATTTCGAGCAAGATTGTATATACAACTGTGAATATCCCAAGCTTCCATCAAGTAATATACAAACTAGTATGATACAGTAATGGCCTCTCGGGCATATACACTAACAACAATTTACATATGTGGGATCCTGATCCGGTATCTAATACCCAGGACGTAGGGTGAATTGAGAAACAGTTCTCAATAACTAACACACCTGAAGAAGATGCATCAACATGCATGTTCTTTTGGGCGGCTTGAGAATCCAGATATTCTTCTATTCCCTGTTCAGTCTTATAACTCTTATAAGAAAGAACGGGTCCAACGTTCCCCTGCTTAGTATAATAAGCGGGTTCAGTCAATACATCCATATTATTATCTTGATTATGGCCTGACATGGTCGCTACCTGGAGAGAGAGAGAGAAGAAAACACTTTAGCATATGCTCTTGCAAGATTAGATTGGTTATTATCTTATCTAATCAGGATGTCTCCTACTGTTTTTATCAAATCTACCTTCAAACCCTAAAAGGTAAGATTAGCCGGGATTAATTACACCTTACAATTTCGTCAATCTTTCATCCAGATCTGTGTCGGTACTTGAGGGAGGTTCCCCGTGCTTTCGCACGGACCTAATTAAAGCAAAACCTCGTTTTCCCATAGGCGTAACCTCGTTAACACTTTTCTAGACACCTACTTGATCGACTAATTGTCCTGTGTAAAATTCTCCCAGAAGTAACTCTTACTCGCAGTGGGTATCGGGATCCAACTATCTTATAGGAGGTATGCAATCTCATTGCAAATTTCAACACTTGAAATTCCCGATAATGCTTGTACCCCTAGCGTCCCATGACCTTGACGGAGGCCAAACTGCCCATAGGGCGCTAGTCAAGTTCAACCCGTCATTTCTTGATTGAATTAAACCCACCCGTACGACCCTTGATGGAGGCCAAACTACGCTGTACGAATACCCTAATCCAATCTGCATCATATGCATAAGCAGATAAATACTAGTTAGCTACCGTACACTACGCCTTGACGGAGGCCAAACTACCGCAGCACGAATACTAAGTAGTACTTATCTGAAATGACGGAGGGCTATGCAGGTTTTTCAGAAAACCATGAGCGTAATGAACTTGATATCGTCGTAGAATCATGTGAAATTTTGAAATGGAGTGTTTTTGAGGCTTTCATTAGTTTTGCTAAAGAGGTCACTCCCGGTGAAGGGATCTCGGCTCTTTCCTCATCGAATAAGGTGCAGGACATATCATATATATCACTGTACAAAGCAAAAACTCTAAAAGTAATCAAAAGACAAACCGAGTTTTGTAGTATCTGCCAGTTTCGCTAAAGAGGTCACTCCCGGTGAAGGGATCTCGGCTCTTTCCTCATCGAATAAGGTGCAGGGTATATCATATATATCACTATGCAAAGCAAAACTGTAGCTACCCTTTTTATAAAGTTTTGATTCTACAGCATCTTTTAGGTTTCTTTTCTTTTTATTAATCTCATTAATAAAAAATCCCATCAGCTTATGCTTCCTAAGCATCACAGATAAATACGACGTACACTTATGCCATCCGCATTCGCCTCGATGTCCCCTCGTGCACCGTTAGGTTAGGTAACTAACGACAGAGCAGGGCAGGGCTAGTGCGGGTGTAAAACATAAGTAACGTCTATATAATATATCATATATACTATATACTGTATCCATCACAACATATCAAATGATCACATCACAGATATCGCAGCAGAAACATAGATATAATGTGGGATATACTAGGACGTCTGTATTTAGTATTTAGCCAACAATAGAAAATACGGATTCCACAGTCACGATGAATAGCCAAGCCCACACCCTGGACCCCTACGAGAGCGGCAAGCGACCCTACCAATTCTGGAGTTTAGGAGACCCGGTCTCGACTCCTCGAGATGGCCTCCCTCTGAACCCCAGAACCCGGTCACTTGTGCTCCCTTCCTTGGGTCCATCCTAATGCGGAAAAGGAAATAATATACAACACTGGTGGCATCAACCTTAACCCGGAAGTGACCCAAATAAAATAATATTACATTACATTTGAATTTACATGAATGAAAATATAAAACTCCCATCTCACATAAAACCCCCGGTTATTCGATTGCGACAATCCTGCACATCATATCTCAACAACACATAATATCTCATATCATCAACGTAAGTAAGTATGCATACACCGATCGTCGTCGATGTATAGCAACGACAATCGGCAATACAACTACATACTACACTTACGGTCACAGAAAAGAAAGTGTAAAACTACAATATTTGGAATCCACAATCACTTTATAAATCGTAAATCCGAAATATCGCATACTTCGCATTTCATGCCTAACTCTATGAATTCCACATATTGTATCACATTCCAGATAAATAGACAGTATTAAACTTTTCGAACAGATAATCAAATACCCAAAATTTCCCAAATTGCTCAACACTTGAGCTGAGTTCAAATAATCCGGAATGTGTCACAGTAGTAGCGGTCCAGCCGTAGAAGGGTCAAGCCAACGCCTCACATGTGGCACACCGTACTGCCCCAAACCCGAAGGTTCAAAAGGCAGTTCAAGACGGTCACATAATCGAGTTAAGGTTTGTTGTCTTCTAGAGGGTCCACCACAAAACTTGCACGCATTTGCGAAAGATTTAAACTCGAGAAAAGATTCAACACTTGAAAAATTTTCGTGTCGGGAAAAATTGAGTTAATGATATCCGTTCGAACATTTTAACAGTTTCTAAATATCCGGAAAAAATAACGAATTTAAATATTCCGATCGAATCTACGATTACAAAATAAACCCCAGAATACTCAACACTTGAGTCAGAATAAAAATACCCATAAAATATAAATCACAGAAATATGAATTACTGTGTAAAAACAAGTACCAATCTCCCCTATACGGCCGCGGATCTGCGGCCCAAGCATGGTACGGCCGTTGTTCCGCGGCGGTTTGGAAGCATTGAGTGCTCGTTTATCACCAAAATTCTTATATTTCCCAGCTGAATTTTTTAGGTATTTTTAATTCAGAAAAAATCGCATTTTTGAAAAATATCCAAAGAGGGGTTCATTTTCGTCGGTTCGGGTTCGATCGGAGTTTTAACTTTGTAAACACATCACCTAATGCTCTAGCTTGGCTCTGATACCACTGTAGGGTTCCTAAGCACTCTTGTGAAGGTTCATAAAGAATCAAACATGCCCGAATAAAATTTTAGATGTGCCGAACAACCCAAAGACGGGATCTTTGCTAGATTATTAGGGTTTAGCATGCAAGATAACATCTTTAAAGCTAAGTGTGAGGGATTACAACCTTTGTAGTCCCCTCCTTCGCTTCACAAGCTCGGAGTAGAAGTCCCTTCGCCGCGATCCACGATCTCCCGGACTCAAGAGAGGCTCCACGACTCGAACGATCCATGCTAGCTTGAAGTGTTCCGCTTCTCCGATGATCTACGTCGAAATTGCTATAACCCAAGCTTTCTCACTCTAAAGAGATAAACATCCTAATCTAATGGGCTAGATTAGATGAGGATGATGGAGTAGTATTTATGCTATCTTTTTAATTCACTTTCTCACAAGAAATCATCACAAAATTTCTAGTGAGCTCTCTCTCAAAAACTAAAGGGAGAAGAAGATGAAGAATGAAAAGAATAATCCTTTTGTGATGAATAGTAGATTAGAGTATATGATTGATTATGGAACCATGGTCAAGGATGAGAGGCTAAAACTTTGTAGAGAATAAACTAGAGTTAGGGTTTGGTTAGGTTAAGGATAAGTATCAACCATAATATCTTAACCAAGACAAAATAGAATCCTTCTAGAATGAACAAGAAGGAGCTAACCCTAATCAAACCTTGATCCCTTTTTATCATCCTTAAACATGTTTCATAATAAATCATATCATGTCACAATAATATATATCACATATATATTATATATTTGCAACAAAAGAAAATAATACAATTAACATATATCGCATATATATCAATGTATTAATTCGGTGAGAAAATGAAATAATAAAGCGAGCCAATATTAGATAATGTAATAAAATATATCATATATATCATTATACATTAAATCATCGAATCAACACTTGATCCGACGATCCGGCTATATCGAATATAACCGACTAATATATCATGTACCGATTCATCGAATCAATACATGATCCGATGTCCAGATTCATATCTAAATATCGCGAGAATATAATACGGTATCTCATATCGCATTATCCTCGGTCCTGCACATATTACATATGTGCCTCTACTCCATTTTTCCTGAGCCAAGAAACCTCTGTGTAGGACTCTAAAGAATCGTCAATACGCCGGTATCAGGTGATGATCATATCAAACACCCACAAGCTGCAAGCGGTCAACTAAACGTAACAGCCATCCAGGTATTGAGCGATCAGAAGATCAACAAGCTAGCCTGTCCGTTCTCCTGTGAATCCAATCAGTAACACTCCCGTACAGTCCGGTCTGATCGTCTGATATGTCGCATATCAAGTCTAGGGGTGGTATACGTCAGACCCCAGTAACCGATAAGTCGTGTCGATGTGAGACTCATAACAGGTCGAGAAACTACTGGTAACACTTACCAGTAAATCTCTATATCAGCCCTGGCCAGGGACTTCCAGTTATAGCCAATCGAACACAGCACAACATCAACTCCCTATACCGGGAGAGACGAATCTCCTCCTATCGCTCATTGCCTCCATGTGATTCGGGACTGTACCGAAAAGCCACCGTTTTGCACGCACTTTTGGACGTGGTAAGGTGGAAATCAAAGCACAGTGGGAATCACACAAGACTCTATGACGATCTCGGGTCTACAGACTACCCTGTACCAGTGTCACCGGAGAACTGCCATCTGACGTGTGGTATATCACCATCTGGGAGTTCTCGGCGAGTCCTTCCAGTGTACCCAGTCTCCACTGAGCACCCGTACACCATCTCTGATGTCAAACACCGATGGATATGGGATAATCCATCGCCCATCATATGGGTCAAGATGCGTATACGCTAGTCTACTCTGGTGTATCGATGCCCTGTCTCGATATACCCTCGACTAGGAACAGTTATAGGATGTACTCATTGACTACTATGGCCCCACTAGTATGATCTCATCATAGTCCCAGTAGTCGAGTACAGATCCTAAGGACTTTATCAACATGTGAGAGTAAGACAGTAAACTAATACAAGTCAACATGTTAAGATAAAGTGAAACCAAATAGCATACTATCATGACGAGCAAGAAAGTCCTCTCTGTATATATCCAAGCATCCATCATAATATACATCATATGTACAACAATGGCCTCTAGGGCATATACATAACTAACACATGGTAGTTCATAAGTACATCCTTTAATGTCCCTAGTCATGGGTGTATCGAGACGGGGCATCGATATACCAGAGTAGACTAGCGTATAGCTTCTCGACCCATATAGATGGGCGATGGATGATCCCATATCCATTGGTGTTTGACATCAGAGATGGTATGCGGGTGCTCAGTGGAGACTGGGTACACTGGACGGACTCATCGAGAACTCCCAGATGGTATTATACCTCACGTCAGATGGCAGTTCTCTGATGACACTGGTACAGGTTAGTCTGTAGACCCGAGATCGTCATGGAGTCTTGTGTGATTCACACTGTGCTTTGAGTTCCACCTTACCACGTCTAAGAGGGCGTGCAAAATGGTGGTTTTTGGGTACAGTCCCGAGTCACATGGAGGCAATGAGCGATAGGAGGGGATTCGTCTCTCCCGGTATTGGGGGTTGATGTTGCGCTATGCTCGATTGGCTATAACAGGAAGTCCCTGGCCAGGGCTGCTTCAGAGATTTACTGGTAAGTGTTACCAGTAGTTTCTCGACCCTTTATAAGCCTTATATCGGCACGACTTATCGAGTTACTGGGGTCTGACGTTTACCGCCCCTAGACGAGATATGCGACATATCAGACGAGGAGACCGAACTGTACGGTAGTGTCCCTATCTGGCTTTTGCAGGAGTTGGAGCGGGCTTGCTTGCTGATCTTCTGATCGCTCAATACCCGAGTAGCCGTTACGTCCAGCTAGTACCGCTGACGACTTGTGGGTGCTTGATATGATCATCACCTACTGTCGGCGTATTGACGAGTCTTTAGAGTTATACATAGAGGTTTTACTGGCTCAGGCAAAACGAAATAGGAGCGCATATGTGATTTATGCGGGACCGAGAATTATGCGTGTATGTGATACCGTATTCTATTCTCGCGACTTTTGTATCGGTCGGTTATATGTGATATAGCCGGGTTATCGAATCAAGTGTTGATTCGATAAGTTGGTACATTTAGTGTTAGTCGGTTATATGTGATATAGCCGGATTATTAAATCAAGTGTTAATTTAATAATTTAGTGTATAATTGTATATTTGATATACTAATTTACATTAACTAATATTGGCTCACTTAAGCATTCTTTTCTCTCTTGTATGTACATGTAATATATATGTGATATATATTGATGTGCATTGTATATTTTTGTGTGTCATGGTTGTTGATACACTATGCATGGGTGTATGAGACATACACCAATCTAATTATAGTGTTGGATGTTTAATATTTAAAGTAATCCAAAATTAGTGGATTTTTGTTCAAAGTGCATGAAGCTTTGAGAAGCTTGTGAGTGCATTGACCAAGTCCACTAGTTTTGTTTTACTTAGGATATTTATTAACCTAACCACTATAATTAGCCATGGTTGTGTCTCTTCATGAGTTAGTATATAATACCAACTCACCCATGGTTACAAGATCTCATTTTGGATTAATTTCATTCTCTTCTTCTTTCTTCATCTTCTTCCTCCAAAAGAAAAAGCTTTCTAGGGTTTGATCCAAGTGAGGAAAAATTATAAGAAAAGAAATTCTAAAGTGAGCCCACTTCCTATTTCACCATCCTCTACTAGATTAGCACTTTAGTATAGGGTGTTTGTGTCACGACCCGAAAGAGCACGTGACTGGCCCTTGAACCATATGAAGTCTATAGGACTCCATCTGATCCAAGTAAGCCAAAAGCCCATAAATCTAAAACCATTTTAAGAGTAAGTAAAGAAGAATGGTTTAAAGAAGTGAAGGAAAACATGTTTGAACTCAAGGTTTTTAAATAACTAAGCCGAATATGCATTTTAAAATGTCAAGTCTTTTCTAAAAATTTCGGCAGAGTTTCTTTTGTAAATACTGGCCCCGAACGGGGTACAACAAGAACAATATATATGTAATGATAAAAGGCATCCCCAAGCGGGAGCTAACTCTTCGTCAATCGACGGTCACAACCACGCAAGCAATATAATATACAACGCCGAATGGCGAGGATCAAAACTCAAAAGAAACCCAATAAGCAGGGAAACCGTAATACTGCTAAGCGCGACTCTAAGGTTGAAACAATACATCACTAATGTCTAAGTCTGAAACAATATACAAGTTTTGGTTGATGGAATTTCTAGATACAATGAATAATACAAGTACAATGGTGGTTCTTGATACAAAAGAACACACCTACCAAAAGCAATTCACCCGCAAGGAAGCAGTGTGCCAGAAATGCCGCTATGGAACCTTACGGCAAAACCTGCAAGAACTGTGGCACAACGCGGGTGAGTTGCCAACTCGTTAATAGAAAATATATACAAGCAGAAATCGAATGCACGACATAATCCTAAGTCAAAACGTTCAGTATATGATATAAACCTTAAGAGTAAGTCTGAAGCATGAAGTATCAAAATGGATAACAATACACATATATTAGCGTCCCATTCCACTAATATTGGTGTAAGGGTATATATAACAGCGCCTTCATACCCTGCTATATATACAAATGAAGTATGATCAATGTAGTCAAAGTCTGTATGTAATCAATGTCTGTATAAATGTGGATCCTGTCCACCTGTCACCCAATGACAATAAGCATCATACATGCAAATATGAGGATATAATCAAAATCATGGAAATCATCATGAAACCTGTGCCTACAATCGACACGTAAATCCACATCCATATGGGGCTCCGTCTGCAGTATCGGCCCTCGGCCCCGGCAGTACGGGTCAGCCCATGTCCATCTCTCAACTCCGGTCGGTATCCTCCAGATATCCGCCGAGCTCAAATACAATCACCGGTAGGTAGTAGTCCCTCTGCCAGGCTCACCGTCTACTACACAGCGAAACCGTTCTCGCCCCAGGATACCATACCGGGTCCACCATGTACCCGCAATCGGCCTCATCCGCCTCCTCGAATCGGGTTTCACATGTCGCTATCAGCACCGAGAAAACACATGGTGGACGTACTGAAATATCATATCAAGGGTAACCGGGTTTTTAAAAAAATTATATATTCTCTTTTGAAATACCCACGGTTCCCAAATCCAGAAATATCATGGAAACAACATTTCTCAATGCGTATAATCAAAACATGATGTATGCGACATGTAAAGAAAGGTAAGCATATCAGAAGTCATGCAACATGGAATAGTAATGTGCACATGTCGAGGGAACCCGCTCTTTTAAAACGAATCAGTTTTGAAGAATATCTTGCAGTTCCTAAATCTCTAATCAAGTCAGAATCATCTATGTTTGTGTATAGGTATAAGTGTACAATATGCCATGCAAGAGTCATATCATGAATGCAACAGTACTAAAGTGTAGTGGCATGGCAATTATCGATGAGGAAGTGTGTGAGCCGGCAAATAGTGTACGTGGAACATACGCATCATCGATAATGGTGCTGGTGTCCTAACAGCATGATAATAATATAGCAATAAACATATGCAAAGCAACGTGAATAGCATGAATATGTGGAAATCAAATAATCAACACCACAGTGAAGAATCTACTACGCAAACTACAGATCTAAGTATCAAGTCAATCGGGAGAGGTATGGAAACCACCTAAATCTTAGTCGATATATATATAGATATAATAGTCGGTGATCCCGCCTCAATAATATCGCGTACGATACAATATATCGTAAGACATCCTCGAGTCCTGAGTGCGGATCTATCATCAATATAGGCTCGTACGGTAAATCGTCGTACGGCATCCCAATAGCTGGGTACGGGTCAATATCACATTCCTCTTATCAGATATCAGGTATCATTATCATCATAACACATAATCTGGGGTACTGATCTAAGTCTAGTACAAATCGATACCATCTATATACTGCGTGTGCAAGCACACGTCCCAAGGCCCGATAGAGATCACGTATCGTATCCCAAATACGAATCACATCAAATCACCGATCTCGCGGCACAATGCCCAACATCATCGACTCATCTCTAATGTCATCAAATATCATCAAACACATTGCAAGTATAATGAATATGCAAGGGTGTGCGTGTAGGTGTAAATCTATTCTAGGGTTCGCGACTATGAACTACACTAGTTACTTCTAACCCTACACTAACCATAATACACCTAACTATCATATATATAATATAACAACTACGGACCGCGGGGGTGCTATACGCCATCCACCCGACTTCCTCCTGTAGATATAATCTACTCACCTTGCTTCTTCATTTGTGGACGTCACCACGCGCTTGCTTGTCGTCCCGAAGTCTTCATGGGATACCTACACATCAAAGTATCGTATATGCGTATTAAAACCAAATCAAAGCTAACACGGCACACGAAACCCAAAACGATACGATAAGGGACCTATAGGTTAGAACCTACGGGCACGCCTTCAAAACCATCTATCAATCCTCGATATCGTTGTATAAACGCCAAATAGTCGAGGTAAAACAAGGATACACAATTCCAGAATTCAAAATACGAAATACAGAAACAGAATCAAAACAGCAACTGGAGAAAAGGGTCCCAGATTTCACCCTAGGTCAAAATAGACAAATCTATATATACCAGGGGTCTAATCTATACATGTAAGAGCAGCAGAACCAAAACGAGGAAAAATGGGGCAGGTATGGCCGCAAATTGCGACCAATTGGAATAAATCTGCTGCCGGGTTGATGAGTTAGGGGTTGGGGTCTTGGTGGTAGCTTCCTAGGTGCATGCACATGTCACTGTCCAATCAATTTTAATTTAGAATGTCTCGGGTGATAGCAGATTCAATATACCCTTCACAGATTCCACAAATTCTCCGATATCGGTTTCTAAATCCGTATTTCGGGTTTCAACTCTCAGGTTAGGGTCTCAATTCATACACTAGGATGATAGTATAACCTCTACTGAGCTCAGTTTTACAATACAACACAAAATTCTTCACAGCCCTAACTAGGTTTTTCCTCAAGTCACCAAAATCACACAATATCGGTTCAATCATAACATGGGGGTAAAGGAAATGCTAAAACTAAGTTAATGATCCAGAAAATACCTCATTTGGCAACTCAAGAATTTTCTTGAGTTGCCCCTAGTGGCCAAAATCCTCGCTTTCTTGGTCCAATGTGTAGATCTTGAGCATATACACACTTTTTTGTGAAATGAGAGTGGGGTTTTGGTATTGTTTTTGAGATGATTTGGGGCTTTGATGAGGGGAGGGAGATGAAGGAGCAGCAGCAGCAGGAGAAGGGGAAGAGGGAGAGTAAAAAATGAAAGAAGAATGAAGAGATGGCTAAGTCAAAGTGAAACCATACCTCTCTCTCTCTCACCTACTACTAAATTCTTTATTCTAAACCCCTTTTTGCATTTTATTTTTCTTTTCTTAATCTCTCAAAATCCTTCTCCCAAGAATAGTAAACCCAAAGTGAACCATGGCAAGAAAAATGCACAAGTGTGATAAAAATGATATGTGCATGTTATGCACAAAAATGCCAAAAAACCGATTAGCGATTTTTAATCGCGATTAGCACTAAAATTAGCATATAACTAATCATAAAAACTTTAAAATGGCATAATTCTATAAAATACCCTATTTTATAATTTTCCATAATTTTTCTAAAATTGTTTTCCATTTATTTGTATTTAATAATACCGAAATATTAAAATATTCAATAAAATAATATTAAATTATAAAAAATCCCAAAAATAATATTTTATTATTTGGAAATGTTACAGTTTGCTTCACTTTGGTGAAGTAGAAGCTTGAGCTATTTTTCCCTCGACGTAGATCATCTTCGGCCTCGAAGACTTCAAGCAAGATCGTTTCCTTCTTCTCATGGAGCCGTCCAAGAGTCCGGGTGTTCGACGATCGCAGCGAAGGGACTATTACAAGGAGCTTTTGAAGTGAAGGACCGATCTACAAATGTTGTATTTCATTTTCACTTAGATGTAAAATGGTTTACATTCGTTTCCGTATTTTTTTCTAGTTACCGATTCTAGTTTAGAGTTCCTTAAAACACCAAAATTTTGAAAAAATGCCTCCCGAAACCTTGCTGCCGTCGATAGGAACCCTACATTTTCTTCTCTCTCTCTCCAGGTAGCGACCATGTCAGGCTTTAATCAAGATAATAATATAGATGTATTGACCGAACCCGCTTGTTATGCTGAGTTGGGGATCGTTGGTTCCACTCCAACTTATAATTGTTATAAGTCCGAGCAGGAAATAGGAAAATATCCGGATTTCCACGCCACCCAAACGAAGAATGAGCTTGTTGATGCATCTTCTTCGGGTGTGTTAGTTACCCAGAACTGTTTCTCAGTACACCATACGTCCTGGTTATTAGATACTGGATCGGGATCTCACATATGTAATATGTTACATGGGCTAAGGAAAGGTATAGAACTGGGAATAGGTGATCATTCCGTACTAGTAGGGAATAGTGCAAATGTTGCGGCCAAAGCAGTTGGCGAATATCACCTTGTATTACCAAATGGTAATACATTGATTCTGAACGAATGCTATTACATACCGACCCTGATATGCAATCTTATATCAGTTTCTTTATTAAGTAAAGAAGGATATAATTTTGTTGTACAGGATAATGTTATGAACATCTTTCTGAATCAAAAGTTGATTGGATCAGGCTCGTTAAATAATGGCATATACATTCTAAATCAAACCACAGTTCTTAACGTACAAAACACACACAAGAGGAAGAGTTCAGAACTGAACGAATCCTTCTTGTGGCATTGTATACTAGGTCATATCAATGCGACACGACTAGCTAAGTTACATAAAGATGGATATTTGAAACCATTCGAATTATCATCCTATGAAACTTGCCATTCATGTCTCAAAGGAAAGATGACCAAAACTCCGTTTACTAGACACGGAGAAAGAGTTACGGAACTCTTGGGACTAATACATAGTGATGTATGTTGTCCCATGTCTACACATGCTAAGAATGGTTCCTCGTACTTCATTACATTCACTGACGATCTCTCGAGATACGGACATGTGTTCCTGTTGAAACACAAGTCTGAAGCTTTTAAGAAATTCAAAGAATATAAGCACGAAGTCAAGAACCAAACGGGTAAGAGTATTAAAATCCTTCGATCTGATCGAGGAGGAGAATACTTGAGCAATGTGTTCCTGGACTATCTAAAAGAGAATGGGATTCTCTCTCAGCTTACTCCTCCATATACACCACAGCACAATAGTGTATCAGAATGGAGGAATCGCACCCTATTAGATATGGTGCGCTCAATGATGAGCACCGCTGAGTTACCTATTTCCTTTTGGAGTTATGCGCTTGAGACAGCTGCATACTTATTGAATCAAGTTCTATCTAAATCTGTACCTACCACACTATATAAGATATGGAGTGGGAAGAGACCATGTCTTAAACGAGTTAAGATATGGGGTTGTCCGGCCTATGTCAAAAGGAAAAATCCAGAAAAAATCGAGGCACGGTCAGATATTTGTAAGTTTGTGGGATATCCTAAACATTCACATGGATATCTTTTCTATCACAGCGAGGAACAAAAGGTGTTTATTTCTCGAAATGCCACCTTTTTAGAAAAGGAATTTCATGCAAAAGAAATTAGTGGCGATGAGGTAGAGCTGGAAGAAGTTCCAGCAGCACAAACTACAACTGAAGATTTAGTGGAACAAGAGGATTTGATAGTTCCAAACGAACCTTAGCCTCTCCGCTGATCTAGTAGGGTTATGTTGGAGATAGTGCCCTCAGAGTCAATTATTGCATCACAGGCACATGATTTCAATGATTGAGGGAGGACCTATGCCAGTAGGACAGTCTTACTCAAGATGATAGTATGCAATCTGGTATATCTTTATCATCGTGTACTGCTTTAGGTGACATTACAGATCACTATTACACGTTGGCAGAGCCCTTAGGATTCTTGCTTGACGGCCAGCAGTATGATGGCGATCATATACGTGGGAGCTGGGGTCTATAAGCACATTCTTTAAAAGGTCCATAGTCGTGGGAGTTTCGAGACAGGGCATCGATGCTCCAGAGTAGACTAGTGTATACAGTCGAGACCCCGACGAGGGGCGGTGGCCGGTCTCACAAGCCACTGGTGTCAGTTGGTTCACCTAAGATGTATACAGGTGCTCATTGGGTTATGAGTACACCGGACAGGACACGCCGGGAACATGCTAGTTGGACTTATACCTGACGTCAGATAGCAGTTCCCTGGTGACATGTGTACAGGTTAGTTCATCGACCTGAGGATCGTCATTTGTCTCGTGTGAGTTCCCACTGTACTTTGATTACTATCCTACCACGCTCAAAGGAGACGTGCAAACAGGTTTTAGTTGGGTACAGTTCCGAGCCACATGGAGGCAGTGAGCGGATCTGCAGGGGTTCGTCTCTCCCGGTATTGGGGGTGAGGTCGCGCTGTGTCTAGGAGAGCCCTTACACGAAGTCCTTGGCCAAGGCAGGAGATTTACTGGTAGGTATTCCAGTAGTATCTCAGGGTGTTCTGGGCTACACTCCGACACGACTTGTACCGCTTTTGGGGGTCTGACTTTTACCAACCCCCTAGGCCTGCCATGCGATGCTCATAGACGAACGGACCGGAATGTACGGATATTGTCACTGACAGGCTCAGTAGGGTGTCAGGATGAGTTCGCTCATCGACGTCCCTTTTGGTCAATAGCTGGTAGCCCGTCACGTATGGCTAATACCTCGGACGTGCTAGTGGTTAAGTCCACAGCCATGGTGTTGACGAGTCTTTAGAGTCCCCCACAGACAGTTGCTCAAGTTTCGGGCGAAACGCTGTAGAGGCCGTATGGAGATATGGCAGGGTTCGATCAGATACGTGCGGCATTGCACGGATCAGGATCGGACGGATAATACTAGCGGGCTTTGGTTTAAGCCGGATCCTAGTATTGTACAGTGTAGATTTTGTCTCATTGCATTTGTATTTCGGTCGGAATACAAATGTGGGTATGTATATACAGTAGCGGGGTTTTCCTGTAATTTATTACGGGATCAGTTTTTTGGAGTTGCCAGTTTGTTTTCCGTTTCAGCCATATTTCTTTATATCTTTCATTGGCTGAAGATTGGTGGAGGAGGGCTTATTTGCATTTGTGCAAATAAGCATTTTGGAGGGTTGTCTTTGCATATTGTTGTGTTGTGATGGTTGCACCATCCCTTGACTTCTTGACTTCTTCATGATTGCTTGACTTTGGAGTAATGATAATGGTTGGGGGAGTGTGGGTTTGTTTTTGTGATCATTTCTTTTCATGATAACATTTGATCTCTCTCTTGCATTATGGTTGCTCACTCACTCACACATACACACCCTCTCTTATTCTCACTCCCTTGACCATTGCATGGCCGGCCAAGCCAAGGAGGGGCTGCCCATATTTTTGTGGTGGGATTTTTGGTCTTTTGGCTTCACAAAAATCCCAAAGTTTCATCTCCAAAAAGTCTTAGTTCATTTCCTCCACCAAAGGCAACTTCCTCAAACCCCAAATGAGACATAGAGCACTACACGTTTTCTACAGCAAATCTTGGGCACGTCGGCTCGCCAACTTCATGCCCGAGTTGCCTCGGTCCAGAGGTGGGAGCCCGTAAAAGAAGCCGACGATGTGGTGCCCTTCCGGCGAGGAGGTGGAGACCGGAGATTCCGCGGGGAGATCGGGACGACGACGAGAAGACCGAAGGACACGGATCGCTCGGTATATCGCTCTACCCCTTCTCTAGATAGCTAGGACTAGTTTAATGGCAAGATCCGGGTTTATAGTGCGCGGTGGTGCCGGTTTTAAAGTTTAAAGTAAATCATCGCTTCCGCATTTCCGGCGTCGGATTGACGGCCGGGGCGCCGCCGTGCACTTACAGTGGTATCAAAGCCTCGCCATTAACCTATTCTAGCTTTGTCTAATGTGTTTACATTTCCGATCGAACAAAATTCCAAAATCCGCGTTTTCATGTGCATCAGTTTCTGTCGAATTTTTTTTGGCTCCAAATTTTTTCAGGTAGTTGCAGAATGATGTGCAGGGAATTCTAAGTCTATTGTGAAATTTTGATCACGTGAACACACTATACGATCGGGGAACCGCGGCCAAACCCATGCTTGGGCCGCGGTTCCGCCGCAAGATTTACTGTTCAGTGCATCAAAATTCTACAGAGAGTCTCTGTGTTGAAAATAGGGGTTTTGGAACATTCTTTTTGGGCCCAGATTTTCTGTGAGTGCTACAGTAGTTCTTGGGGCCCACTTGGGTAAATTTGATCGATCGAATATTTTAAACACATTAGTTCACAGTATTTACATTATATCTGCGACCGTGAATGTCACTTGATCGGTAAATCCTGTCTAACTGCTATAGCCCGGTTAGACGGATTTGCGAACGTGACATTCACGTTGATGTTCTGTGTTGTGCTGTGATGTTGCGGATTGGTCGTGGGGGATAGCCTGGATGCAATGCTAGTACAGTTTTTGTTGTATTATGTACATTTGATATTGCGGGGCGAGCGTCCGACATGTGGACTGTCGTCACTGCCTGTTTGTATTATTCTTTTGGGGCACGACCGGATCGAGGTCGATGTACCTGTTGTATATTTTACTTTCTGTACTAGGATTAACCCGCGGAGGGGTGCACGGAGAGCCGGGTTCTAGAGGGCAACAAGCCCGCATCTCATGGCTTTGATACGGAGGGGGCTTTACTCTAGAATTGGCGGGCTATTCGCCCCACTCGTAAGGGGTACAGTTTGACCCAGGAGGGGTGCCCAAGTTACCGGATTCCGTGAAGTGCTGGGTGGTCCATTCACGTTGTTAAAAGGGGCTGCCTCGCTTCAGGTTTTGGTGGTTAACTTGCCGCGCCCGTAGGGGTCTAGGATTTCATTGCACAGGCTATCCACACGACCAGGGGAACGTCGGGTTTCAGTAGCGGCTCTGTGAAACCCGGGGATCCCAGATATCTGTATTGTTCTGTGATGCTGTACATTTCTGTGATGTTGCATTTTATCACGCCTTGAGCGAAATATTATATATTGATATATATACTGGTAGATGTTGTATATGTTTTGCATCCGCTCTAGTCCAGTCCCCGCTCTGTCGTTAGTTAAGTAACCTAACGGGTAATGACGGGACCCAGTGGCAAATGCGGATGGCATATACGTACATCATTATTTTCGTTCTTTATTGGTGTGATCAATTGATGGGACTGCGTTGATTCGGATCAATGCAAGTTAAACAAACCTATTCTGATGTTGTTGGAACACTTTTCAGAAAGCTGTTATTGCAAGGACGTTCTCTTTTGTTTTGCATCGTGGTATTCAGTTGGAATATCCTGCACCTCAGTCGACGAGGCAAGGGACAAGATCCCTTCACCGGGAGTGACCCCTTGGACAAAATTTTGCGTCAGGGCAATAACTTCACTATAGCCGATTACTTTTGCTTTGTATCGTGGTATTCAGTTGGAATATCCTGCACCTCATTCTACGGGGAAAGAGCCGAGATCCCTTCACCGGGAGTGACCTCTTTAGCGAAGGTTTTCGTCACTATATTTTTATAAAAGCTATCCAGTTCCTTCAACGATATCAAGTTCATTACGTTAAAGGTTTTCGCCAGAAACCATTCGTAGCCCTCCGTCGTTTCAGACGGGTAGCTCGTAGTATTCATGCTATATTTGTTGACCTTCGTCAAGGCATAGTGAATGGTAGCTGCTTCTTACCTTTCTGCTGCATAGATAGATGCATTGGTTTGGGACAGTCGTATAACCTTGTTGACCTTCTTCAAGGGCATGTACGGGTGGGTTCAAATTAACCTGGACAATGACGGGTAGAACTTGACATGTGACTTATGATTTGTTGACCTTCGTCAAGGTCATAAGAGCATGGGGTAAAAATCACATCGAGAGTTTCTAAAGAAACTGAAACTTGCCAGATATGCGCATACCTTCTGGAGTGTGATGACGTGAGCGGATTCCGTCACGTTATCATGCGATGATAGTTGGATCCCGATTCCTACTGATGAGTTGGTTTACTCCTCGGGTGATCCCTACTAATTCTTCTTTCAGGTTTGGAGGAGAATTTGACGGTACAGTGGGAGGTTTCCAGATTAGATAAATTGGTAACCATTCTGATCTAGGTTAGAGTGCACGCTGAGTGTTTCTTTTATCTCTCTCTTTGGCAGCGACCATTGACCCGACCCTAAGACTATGACTCAGTGACCAAGTTGACCGAACCTTCTTAAACACAGGCTTTTGGATTGTCAGAGTTGCAAACATCATTGCCACTCCTACTTTTACCCTTTTCTCCAGGACACCCCGTATTACTACGAACGTCCACTTCCACTGGACAAAACCATCGTATGGTTATATACGAACTCGAAGGAATTTATTCGAGGATGGTTTCCGGTTCTGGAAAAAACGAATAGGACTATTCAGTTGTCTTTTCCTTTTACCTTCTCTCAGGTTGCGAGTACTCCTTGGTTTAGGAGATAGTACACCTATTACGCAAATTGGATAGTCTTCTTCCAAACCTTAGGCTGGTGCCGAACGGTAGGGAATGAAGAAAACCAATTAGCATAACGATGGTGTACAGAAGGTATTAAGTAAAGACATATCAAGGGATTAGTAAGAGAGCAAAGTAAATTGCAACTGCTATTCACGACCAAACCAAGTATTTATTCGCCAATCCTAAATCACCCTTGTTTTTCTCCAGAACACTCCGTATCACTACGAAGATCCACAGTTTATTGGATACTCCATCGTATGGTTATATACGAACTCGAAAGGAACTTGTTCCAGTTCGGGGATGGATTCTGGTTCAGGAGAAATAGGAATAAGGTCTATTCGGTTGTCTTTTATCTTCACCTTCTCTCATTGCGAGTGCTACTAGGATTAGGACAGTACACCCATTATGCTTATTGGATAGTCTTCTTCCAAAGCATAGGCTGGTGCCGAACGGTAGGGAAGGAAGAAAACCATTTGGCCTAAAGGGGTGTACAGAAGGTAACGACTAAAGACATATAAAAGGATTTGGAAAGATGGCAAAGAATTACACGGTTACAGTTGTGAATCTGGATAATGGAAGAGGCATTACTAGGAATACCGGGATACCCCATCGAAACATTTCATTGTTTCAGTTTCATTGTGTACTGTTAAAGGAAAACAGATTTCCAAGTTAGCCACTTGCTCCAGAGTATGTATTTACCAGGTATGATTCTCACATCTGTATGGTTTTACAGATGATGAGTGTGAGTAAGTTATTGGGAATTAGGTGATTGTCCTCAAGATATCGGAATTCGTTGTAATTGGTGATATTTGAGGAAATCACCTGGGTTGTTTGCCGGTCGGCAAATATTTGGTTTTGAATATCCGCTGTCATGCACCAATTTCAAATCGATATATCTATACGTCTATTTTCATAGAGTGAGATATACCTTTTTGAAATTATGTCTATGACATTTACCTATATCAGTGGATGGTTAGGTAAGGAGCATTAAACAGCGGTGTAATTCTTCATAACCATAGTACAGTTTTCAACTTATGACACACATGGATTGAGTTATCTAACTCAAGGGATTTATACAGAGTATTGTATGTTGTCCAGCGTCCATGAGGAAAGAGGGGTTTGTCCTCGTACTATATTCGGTTTACTTATGACTTGTCTAGTTTTTAGACAGGTGTTTCGTGGAAACACAAGGTCCGAATTTTGAGAAGTTATAGGTATATGAATAAATTAGAGAACCAAGTATTGCAAGTATCGGGATTCTTAAAGGTGATCGAAGATGTAGATACTTGTGTAGGGTATTCAGTTGATAGTAATGATTATGAGAACTTGCTTCTCTTTCAGGTTACTCATAATTGGAAGCATTCCTAAGTTGAGTAACGCTGATCGGCCTCTCTCTATTTAGTTGACATGCACTGGAAACAGCTGCATGATTTGAATCTGGTTCAATTAAATCAGTGCCTCTGGTTCTATATTGGATATAGAATAGTTCATATCTTAACGATGTTAAGGTACAGGGAGTTGTCTGGCTTATGCTTAAAACCAGACTCTGGATAACTCAAGGCACGTTTCTGTAATGGCTGTTTGTGGGTTGACCCAGGCTATGACGAGGGTTGATTTTCTACCATATGGAAGATCAATAATGATATTGTTCTAGACTCGCCACAGTTTTAATAAAAATGGATTTTTTCAGAAAACAGTAGTAGGAGTATGGTAGAACTGGAAGTGATTCCAGAACCACAAACGATTACTGAAGATTTAATAAGAACCTAAAGATTCAATCTTGTTTGACATTCCATTGGCCACTCCGCAGATTTGGTGGGTAACCTCAGGCACCCAAGAGGTACTCCGGTAGCCTCAAGGACGGTGGCAGGGAGGTTCTTGTTTACCCAGACTTGCCATTACTGTTGTTCCAGACTGTGAGACCCGGCAGGAGGATGAGTATAGCGTCGTTCTAAACTGGCTTTAGAAGTGTACGTCTATATGACTCTGCCAGAGGGTTGTCGTGGTCAGTGGGAGCAGCGGAAGCATGGTGGACAAGTGGCTTATGTCTATTTATAGACTAAAGCAGATATAGCGGAGATAGATCATCAATTTCTGATGTGACAGTCATAGGTTTGACTTCATCAGAATAGGGGATGGATCTGTTCAGAAGATATTAGGGTGTGATGTCCTGGTATTTGGATGACATACACAGAGTAGGAAGTGATATTCCTATACTACAATCGGTTATACTTTGGTCGTCACACAGTGGTTTCTCCACATGGGACTTGGACATTATATCAAATATACTGGTTACTAGATCTATGGTGTTAGATCTAGATTTGGGTGGTTTCCCAATCAGGGTACTTTTACAGCATTCTAAGAGTATTTAGAATGGACGACTCCTGGCATGGTAGTGTACCTGCAGGTGATGGAGTCACCCTCTCTAAAAGTGTCTTACAGACTAAAGGAGAGAGGGATGTGCATGATTGGCAGATCACTTGCTTAGGAAATTGAGTCAATCATGAGATGTCAAGTACCACACCAGATGTTGTTTTTGCACTGGATGCAATAAGTTGATATTGATCCAATCCTGGAGAAACAGTCGGAGGCAGTTTTAGAACATAAGTGGATGTTCTAAGGATATGATAACGACAGACTTATGCGGGAGACAGTTATCATTCCAGGCCTCCAAGGTGACCTGGACGACAAGGAGGTTGTCAGAGTTATAGTTTTCCTTCTGACGAGGGGCAGTATTTTGGACAGGTGGTCCAAGGCAATACTGAGGGAGGCATGGCGCAGCAAGAAGCTTAAGCCCCAGCCTGTTCTTCCCCCCTAATGAGTGAGGCATGGTTCAAAGGGTACATACCTCCACCCCTTCGATATATGGCATTGTAATCTCTCAGTGTCGTCGGAGAGGTGATGGGTCCCAACGACCAATGATCTTTCTTTCTAAAATAAAAAAAAGAGAAGAAGAATCAACATTTTGTGAGAAATAAAAATTTTCAAACAGAGAGAACTCTGAAGAAATTTCAAGAAGAAAGGTAAAAGACCTTTTAGATAGAAGAATTTCTTCTAATAGATCATTGATCTAAGAACAAGATCAATGATCTTCAATAAAAAAAACAAAAAAAAATTAAATAAGTGCTTTGCACTTATGAACCTTTGGTTCTCTGAGATCAAGAAAAAAATAAGAAAATACTTGTTTTCTTGAATCTAAATTAGATCAAGAAATCAAACAGTGCTTTGCACTTTTTTATGAACCATTGGTTCTGGAATCTAAAAGATTCTCAAGTTAATAGTGCCTTGCACTTGCAAAACTGCACTGTTGCGCTCTTGGGTTGGCGCAAGCCACCAGAGAGCGCCACGTGTCAGCATCTGAACCATTTGCGCTATGCGCTTTTGAAATAGAGCCTTGCTCTCTGAAACTGGCTCAACTCACCACAGTGCGCCACGTGTCAGCAGCGCAAGGGCAGCGCACTGGCGCAGCGCACTGCGCTTGCATGACACGTGTCATCACCACAAGCACTTGCTCTCTTTGATTGTCGCAAAGCGCCTGACAAATGCAATGCATTTCTTTTGCTAAAGGGCCAGGCCCAAGTCAAAAAGACCTAGCAGGCCAAAATAAATTGCAAAGCAATAAAAGGGCAGAGCCCAAACAAAAATAAAAAGTAATGCAATGCATTATTTAAATTTAGGCAAAACCCTAGCATAGGTCTAATAGACCAAAAATAAATAAAAATGTTGAACATTTTCAACTGGACTTAACCCAATCATGGCCATAAGTCCTCAAATTAAATTGACCGAGCACGACTGCTCCCTTAAATCAATTTATATCCGGTTCAAGGGTACATCTCCGAACTCCTTTGACTCATATCGTTGTAATTCTTCAACGACGTCAGAGAGGTGACGGGTCCCGACAACCATACATCAACATAGACTGTGGGGTCCTTAAACTCTTGGACTTAAGCTTCCTTAAACCAAAAGACGGATTGTGGGATCCTTAAACCCGCCGACTTATGCGTCCTTAAACTACCTATGGACCACCACGTCCCTAAACTGGAATATGGACCACCACGTCCCTAAACTGGAATATGGACCGCAATGTCCCTAAACTACCAATGGACCACTATGTCCCTAAACTGGAACAATAGAGTCCCCAAACGCTCTTTTGTCGGATTTAGATGATCCCGTTAAGTTGATCTTAGTCTCAAATCAGACTAACGTATCCTTAACGAATGTTTAAGTTGATCTTAGCCTAAATATGGCTAATGTATCCTTAAACCAAAACACCAAACCCAAATCTAAGTAAATAAGGATTTGGACTAATCCATGTCCTACGGGCGACGGCATAACTTAGTCTCCGTATACAATCCACAGGCAACCACAAACAAAACAAACACACACGACACGAAGTGAAATGCTGGAGAAGGAGAAAGTTGTTACCGCGATGCGGTAGCGTAATTAACTGCAGGGGCTTGCGGATGTAGGGAGAGCGTCCCCACAATCAAAAACCCCTCAAGCGAGGGGGAATCTGACGACTGCTAAATCGGCCGCATCAGTCTAAACCTCCGATAAACGGTGTCATAAATCAAATTGGCATCTTCGGAGAGGTGGACGGATAAAACCAAATAGCATCTGCCCCGAATCTCAGCGTCAGGACCTCGCGGTCTTGTGCGCCGCCATTCGGAGGGGAACAGATTCTGGCACGCCCGGTGGGACCTTTTCCTCTTTCCACTCCACACTTCGTGTGTCGTCTTCACGAACGAATCGCGGTTTGTTAATGGTTTCCTTCGGATTTTAAGTTACTAATATTTGGTCTTTTGCCTGGCGCAAAAATCAAGCATCGATGGCCTCTACCTATTCGAAGTGCTCTAGCTGCAGCTGCAGCTCGCGTCTGGCCTCAACTGGGGGCATAACCTACGGGCCCCAAGCGGCCTCTTTGTTCACCATGCCCGTGGAGCAGATTACTCAAGCCAGCACGGGGTTATTTTTCGGAACTATGCTTCCGTCAAGAAGCTTCAGCACCCCCATGCCCATACAAGAAGCTCCTAAGAAGTCAGTCTTCGATCGACTTTCAGCTACTGCGGCCCCTCTCAACGGGTCACCCAACACCAATGCCTCGGTCTTCTTCAGGCTGGCCAAAACTCTTGCGGGCCCATGCTGAAGCTTGCAGTCCCGGAAAAGGTTATTCCAAAAAGAATAGCCAAACCTGCTCCTGAAGTCGTCAAGGCGGCTTCTCCTGCTAAGAGATCAGTCTTTACAAGATTGACCGTCCCAATTCCCACTCCTGCTTTTGCTGCTCAAAAGATATCAGTCTTCAATAGGGTGACGCCGGCAACAGCCCTACACCTGAACAGGGGGCAAGAAGAAGCTGTTTCTTTCTCTGAGCCAATACCGACGACTCGTCGTGCCCGCCGATGCCACTGGCGCCGGATAAGGAAGACCGGGGGCAACTCCCCTTCTGGGATGACTCCGCCAGCTCCAACGGTGGAAGTTAACGCTGCTGTTACCACCGAGAATAGCTTCGAGCTACTGAATAGAGTACGCAGAAACTCATCGTCTGCGGTGCTCAAAAGATCTCCTCCACCAGTAGAGACTACCGTGGAAGCAGAAAAAACGGAGCAGGCCCCTCAATCGCTGTCCTCCAGGATCTATAAGACATGGCGACGAGTCCGAGAATCTGTCATTGATCCTAACCTTTCTCGCCAACAGAAGAAGTCGAAAGGTCGGCAAGAAGAAAATCCCCCGGTCAAGCAACGAAAGGTGACGACCGCTTGGGTGCCCAAAGCAACGGCCCCCTCAACTTCTACGGCCCATAAAAGAAGAAGGCCGGAGAAAGTGCCAACGCCGATGACGAATATCAAAGGTGGTGAACCCAAACGCCTTAAGTCAGGGGGCATTGTAGTTCATACCGTCTACGTGGCGTCTGGTAAAGAGGACAGTCACATATCTACGGGTCATCGACCGCTTACGCGATCAGTGACCAAAGAGCAGCAGCAGCAGCAGAAGCTCCAAGAGATGATGAACGCTATGGCCGCACTTACTGAGCCAAAAGAAAACCCTGAAACGTCCTCGGATGAACGCCAGGAGGAAGAAACCGACGCCGAATTCCTTCGTCGAATATTAGAGAAGAAGGATAAAGAGGCTGCTGAACAAGCAGCCAACATAAAGCGTATGGGCCTCCTGTTCCAAGACATGGTAGGGATGATGATCCAACAAGATCCTCCGGCGGAAGATCCCCCGATCATCCTTGAAGACGATAGGGGAGAGACATCGAATCCTCCGCCAGCTCTGTCAACAGCTAAGGAAGAAACAATCTCTAAGGCTGACCTAGATGAGTACATAGCCCAACAAATACGAGTTCATCATGCGACTGAAGTAGCCGGCCAGGTCGTAAAAACGAGGCGGCCATATCCAAGTTGGTACAACCAAATCAAGTACCCGTCCGGTTACACAATTCCCAAGTTCCATGTCTATAAGGGGACGGGCAATCCTCACCAGCATGTTGCCCAGTTCAGGGCACTCTGCGGCAACACCGGCGATGATGACAAGCTGTTGCTTCGCCAGTTTGTTGGAAGCTTATCAGATACAACGTTCGAATGGTACTCTGAGCTCCCGAACGACTCTATCAAAACCTTCGCGGAGATGGAGCTGTTGTTTACCCAGCGTTTTGCAAGCGCCAGTGAACGCACCCCGATGACGGCACTGATTAACGCCAGGGTAAAGCCAGGCGAGACATGGGTTCAGTATGCTATACGGTGGCGGAACATATGGTCGAAGTGCGAGCAGCGCATTGAAGAAGCTCCCGCGGTGGGTATGTTTGTGGGAACCCTTGATCCGCAAGCAAACATCTCGCAATTTATAATGTTTTTCAAGCAGACTACCTTCCAGGCCATGATTGACAAGCTAGCGCAAATGGATCAGATGGGCCATAGACCCCCTCTTCCAAAGCCGGACTCCCGAAATGACAAGGGGAAGGGAAAAGCGATCGTTGTCGCTAATGCTCAACAACAACCGAGCAACTCGAAGCCGGTTGTTCGTCAAAATAATATGCACCCGTACATAGCCCTTGAGGAGAGGCTAGGACGTTCTTACTCTTTTCCCCGTGATAAAACGAGAAGGTTATTCGAGCTGGCGTTGCGCAACCGACTCATAAATCTGCCGGATCCAAAACGTCCGTCGCAACCAAATGATGTCAATGAGCCCAACTACTGTCCTTATCAACGAGTACTGGGTCATCCGATCGAAGATTGCTACGTCTTCAAAAATTGGCTTGAAGACCAGTACCGACAGGGCAAATTCGCGTTATCTGACAAATGGAAGGTGAATCCCCCTCAGCCCCATACCTCTAAGGGGATGAGTACGCCGGGGGAAACATGCTCTGTCATTGAAGAAGCTCCTTGGGAGGTTGTATTATCAGCCAAGACAAAGAGGATGCTAAATGATCTTCAAGTGTGCCCAGCGATCAAGTGGAAGAACCCGTTGGAACCGCAGGTCATTGAAGGGATGTTGAAGCCACGACCAACTCTAAAGACCGATGGTGGTGGCTCAAGCACTCGCAACCATCCGTCAAAATCTTCGAAGAAGAAGAAAAAGAAATCAAAGAAGCCCGTGAAGCCTGGCGACAAGCGCACGGACTTGCAAAAACAAATTGACGCGCTGGAGGAATACAACCAGAAGGCATGGACTCCCATTACATTCCAAGAGTTCCTCAATCATTTCTTTCAAGAGGAAGATGAGGGAGAAAGTTTATCTGATGAATCTGAAGAATATGTGGCGAGCTGTCATGTGATTTCCCATTCGTTCATGGACGATGAGGAGACTCCTTGCACTGAAAAGATGGGGGCAGATCCTGAACCAAAAATTCTGGGGCCATCAGATGAAGTAATTGACGCATTCCTTAATGAAGCTCGGTTGAAAAGTAAAGCTGATCGAGAACGCGAGGCGGTTATATTTGAAAGGGCCAAGCGCCAGCGGTTGGATGAAAGAGCTGAAACGCTCCCGCTGGAGCAGAATACCCCCACTACCGACAAAAGAAAATTCAAGATGAGGAAAAGGTTTGCTAAGGCCATGTCAATGGGCATGAAGCTACCATCCTCCGAAGGAAAAATTACTGGTGAAGCGGAAATGCACCCCTCCTATTGCTTATATCATTGGAAGATTTCTTACCCCACTGAAGAGTGCAAAGCTTTCGATAGATGGTGGCAAGGATATGTTTCTCATCGACAATGCTTTAAGCGGGAGAAGTGCAAAACTCGTCGGAAGCAAGGAAATACGACCGAAGGGCTTAAAAGAACTACCGGCGATTGTCGCATGGTTAGTGCCGGGGGATCACTGGTGCTTACATTCGGGAGCGATTCCGATGAGGAGCTGGAGATTGGCCCTCTGTTTAAAGAGTCCACTTCGGGAAAAGAAGAAGAGCCGAAGGCTTGCGAAAATATCCGGCTGTGTAATCGGACGTTGCCTGAAAAGAATTTCGGACCCCCGAACAGAAAGGATAAAGGGAAAGAAAAGGTCTCTGAAGATATCGTTTTAGATGACCATGTGTTGGAGGAGCTAAGTGCCAAGGACCCACCGAAGAGAAATAATGTAGATTACAACGTCTTAGCGCATCTGAGGAAGCTACCCTCACAGCTCAGCATTCTTGACGCCCTTTTGCTATCAAAGGAGGCGAGAGATTCGTTAATCAAGGCACTACAGGATCCGGAGCAATTCCAAGCTTTCCTGGCAGAAGAAAGGATGAAGAATGAATTGGAGGAAGTGCACACGGCCGATGTCGCTTTTGGTGATGAAGACCTTCTCCTTGGGATGTGCGAACACAATCGCCCCCTCTATGTCTCAGGATACTACCACGATATAAAGATAGGAAAAATCCTGATCGACAATGGATCCTCCGTTAACCTCCTCAATGTGCGGGTGTTAAAAGAAATCGGCATGAGCGTCCAGCACCTTGCTCGGGACAAGATCACCATCTCCGGGTTCGACTCCCAATCATCAAGAACTCTTGGGTCTGTGATACTGACGCTACGCTTCGGGCTACTCGTCACAGACATTAAATTCCACATCATAGACGCCAAGACATGCTACAATGCTCTGCTCGGCCGACCATGGTTACACGAGTACAACGTCATCCCTTCTACACAACATCAGTGTATGAAATACGCCAAGGATGGTCTCGAGTATACCGTAGCAGGAGAACTGAATCAGTTTTCCGTGAACGAAGTCCGCAAATATGAAGTTGCCAAATACTTCTTACCGAATTTCGAAGACACGGAAATGTGTCACAAGCCGGAAAAAAAAGCTAGCGCCACCATCCCTGTCTTCGGCAATGATACCGAGGGGGAAGAGGAGCTAGTGTATTCGGTTCCGCCCCAATACAACAAGCCAAGGCCACCTGCTCCTACGTTGATCTTTGGTAGTGACTCGGAAGATGAGGTCCATGCTGTATTCCCTGCTCGACCTTCAATACAAACGTCCGCTGACGAAGAACAAAGTCTACAAGTCGCCATGGTGCCGCTTAAACGCCGTAAAGAACTGGATGCACTTAATATTTACAATGTAGAAGAGCTGCAAACGTTCTATATCCCTCCCAGGCGAGAAAGCGAAAAAGCAATTCTATTCTACCGCTCTGAAGAAACCAAAGTGGAGAAAGAAATCTTGCATGGCGCGGATCCTACGCTTGATAGGCTTCAGCCCATCCGTCTCCCCAGATATTATACAGAAGGCTTGAAAAGGTTGCTGAAACGCCAAGGGATATCCTTCAAGTAGACCATTCGAAAAGCCAAGTTCTATGACAAAGTCTGGAACGTTCCCGGGACTCAACACAAACTGCCTAATGGGAGAATGGAGACAAAAGGGCTTGGATACATCTGGTCAAAGAAACGAGAGCTACTAAACGGTCGCTACGTCGTGTATAACTTCGATAAAGAAGCGGATGCTCAATGGGAGGACGCTAATCCTGAACCTGTAAAAGTTCCAGATGCAAAAGTGCCAAGTCCGTCGTTCGAAGAACAAATGGACAAATTTATAAGGGAAGCGGGTCAAAAAGTCTGGGACGATCATAACCGCGAAATGGTCATCTACGAGAAAGCCAAAACGCAGCGCCTTCTCCAACAGGCCGTGAAAAATGAAAATGCCGCTCCTTGTCAACCTGTTATAAAGAAGGCTCGACGCAGAGGCAGAAACAAGTCGAAACGCGAAAATGGCGCTCAACGGCAACGAAGCGGGGCTAAAAGGCCACGCAAGTGGGAACCAAGCGGTTCCGATCTATCCCTCATGAGAAAAATGGGTCGAGTATACTCTTTTCCTCGGGACAAGACGAAGAAAATACCTGACCTCGCTTTAAAAAATCAGATGTTTACACTGCCGGAGTCTAAACACCCCGAACAAGCAGGCGAAGTCTCTCACCCGGACTATTGCCCTTATCACCGAGTGATAGGGCACCCTCTCGAGGATTGCTTCACTTTCAAGAATTGGGTTGAAGATCAGTATCAGCTTGGCAAGTTCGTTCTGTCCGACAACTGGAGGGTAGCGCCGCCACAGAAGCACGAACCCAAGGCCACGGAAGAAGAACCAGTTCCACATTGGGATTGGAAGCGAATTTTTACTTGTCACGTGATAACGATATCAAAAGAATAGCCCGAGAACATGGATGACCTTCCCTGGTGCTTCGAAAACAGCAACGAAGAGGTAATCTCAGAATTCCCACCAGCGCCAAAAGAGCTGGAAGATGGAATCCATACCACCGCAGATAACCTTAAGAAAATTGAGTTGGGAACGGAGAATGACCCGCGACCGACATTCATCAGCGAGCTGCTATCTGAAGAAAGGGTGGCGGCGTTAAAAGACCTGCTTATGCAGCACAAAGATTGCTTCGTGTGGAACTATTTCAAAATGCCGGGACTAGATCCAGAAATTGCTGTGCACAGATTGGCATATCTCCGGACGTCAACCCAGTCAAACAGGCGCCG
The DNA here is from genome assembly GCA_030015575.1 of Agapanthus africanus. Classification (NCBI taxonomy): domain Eukaryota; kingdom Viridiplantae; phylum Streptophyta; class Magnoliopsida; order Asparagales; family Amaryllidaceae; genus Agapanthus; species Agapanthus africanus. The sequence goes on from JASDDO010000012.1 coordinate 244,225,529, forward strand.
AGAAGAATGCGGCTCGAGCTTGAGATGAATATCAATGCCGAGGTCAAGAAGCTGATCGACTCTGGCTTCATCTAGGAAGTTCAATACCCTGAATGGATCGCCAACATCGTCCCAGTGATGAAGAAAAATGGGACAGTGCGCATATGCGTAGACTTCCGGGATCTTAATAAATCTTTCCCGAAGGACGATTTCCCAGTGCCAGTCACCGAACTGATGATAGACAATACATCCACTCACAAGGTTTTCTCCTTCATGGACGGCTCGTCAGGATATAATCAGATAAAAATGCATCCCGAAGACCAGAAGCACACCGCCTTCAGGACTCCTTTGGGTATATTCTGCTACAAGGTGATGCCCTTCGGTTTAAAGAATGCCGGTGCCACCTACCAAAGGGCCATGACGAAGATCTTCGATGACCTTATACACAAAATCGTCGAATGCTATATCGACGATCTCGTGGTTAAAAGCAAATCATTCGAGGAACATCTCGAGCATTTGATGACCGTATTTTAACGCCTTCGGCAATACAACTTGAAGATGAACCCTCTCAAGTGCGCATTCGGAATTTCCTCGGGCAAATTCCTGGGATTCATCGTCCGACACCGAGGTATTGAGATAGATCCATCAAAGATCAAGGCAATCGTGGAAATGCTTCCGCCAAGGACACTCAAACAGCTGCGGTCTCTCCAAGGGAAGCTCGCGTATATACGGCGATTTATAGCCAACCTTTCGAGAAAGTGTCGTCCTTACAGCCATTTGATGAAGAAGGGAACCCCGTTCGTCTGGGACCAAAAATGCCAAAGTGCGCTAGACGAGATCAAACAATACCTGCAGAACCCGCCGGTGTTGGCTGCTCTGGTCAAGGGAAAGCCCCCTCATTCTTTATACAACCGCTCTCGAAGGCTCCTTAGGCGCATTATTGGCACAAGAGAACGATCAAGGGAAGGAAAGAGCACTCTACTACTTAAGTCGAGTTCTGCTGGGGGCAGAAAGCAACTACTCCCCCATTGAAAAACACTGCCTGGCGTTGATCTTCGCGATAACAAAGCTCAGGCACTATGCGTTGGCGCATGAGGTCCGTCTCATTTCAAAGGTGGACCCCCCTTAAATATTTGATATCGAAGGCCATATTGACGGGACGACTCGCTAAATGGGCCCTGCTCTTGATGGAGTTCTCGATAACGTATCAACCTCTCAAGGCAGTGAAAGGCCAGGCCATCGCCGACTTCCTCGCTGAGCATCCGATACCCGCCGATTCTCCTTTATATAGTGATCTTCCAGATGAACATGCGTTTGATGCGATCGACGGTGGTGATACCCGATGGGAGCTTTATTTCGATGGAGCATCTTCCATGAAGAAACGCAAACAAAGTACCCCTATAATCAAATCGGGGGTAGGACTCATCTTTGTAACTCCACAAGGAGGGATAATGCGTTTTGCTTTCTCCCTAACAGAGCCAAGGACAAACAATAAAGCCGAATACGAAGCTCTGATAGCAGGCCTCGAGATCGCCATCGACATGGGAATTGAAAACCTCCTCATATATGGAGATTCCCAACTGGTCGTTAGTCAAGTAAATGGCGACTACCAAACATGCAAACCAGAATTGGTGAAGTACGGTGAAAAAGTGCAACAATTGTTGACCCAAATTCCTTCCTACACTTTGGAAAACATACCGCGTGCGGAAAACAGCAAAGCGGACGCGTTGGCCATGCTCGGCAAGGAACTGGCCGATGAGAACCTCGATAACGTAAGAATCGTGGTACAAAGCCGTCGGGTGCTTGCCCCAGCAGAAATATCTCCGGAATCACCCGAAGAGAAAAGAGCGACCGAGCAGACGACCCTGCAAATAAAAGATCGGGAAAATACCGAGGATTGGAAAGAAGTCTTTATAGACTACTTCAAATACCGCCAAACGCCCGAAGATGCGTCCTCAAGACATCAGCTTATGAAACGAGCTCTGTCTTTCTCCTTCGTCAATGATACCATTTACAAGAGGTCGTTTGATTCTTTGTAGTTGAGATGCCTGGGACCTGACGAAGCGAAAAGAGTCGTCCAGGAAGTTCATGACGGACTTTGTGGTTCTCACCAAGCGGGCCCAAAGATGAAGTTGAAGATCAAACGGATGGGCTACTACTGGCCCACGATGATCCAAGACTGCTTCGAATATGCGAAGTAATGCCACTCGTGCCAAATTCATGGGGACTTCATCCACCGGCTTCTAAATCCACTACATCCATCGGTGGCTAGCTGGCCGTTCGAAATGTGGGGAACTGATATAGACGGCCCTATCGAACCAGCATCCTCCAGAGGACATCGTTTCATCCTGGCGACGACTGACTACTTCTCCAAGTGGGCAGAAGCAGTACCGTTGAGGGAAGTGAAGACGGAGAATATCGTTCATTTCTTCAAGACGCACATCATTTATCGGTTTGGAACTCCGCGACGGATCATCTCCGATAACGGTCCAGCTTACAGAAGCCGCAAGATCAGTCGCTTCGCACAACAACACAACATAGACTGGAGATACTCCTCAGTTTATAATCCGCGAGCTAACGGTCTAGCAGAGGCCTTCAACAAGACCCTGACGAAGATCGTGAAGAAGACGGTGTCCCGAAATAAGAGAGACTGGCACGAGAGACTGCAAGAAGCTCTTTGGGCGTCTCGAACTACGTTCAAGACAGCCACAAACACAACGCCATATTCGCTGGTATTCGGTACAGAAGCAGTACTCCCCCTCCAGATAGAGTTACCCTCTCTGCGAGTGGCAGTCCAGTACGAGCTAACAGATGAAGAAAATGCTAACCTTCGGCTTGAGGAGCTAGATGCCCTCGATGAGACCCGGCTCATAGCGCAACAAAATCTGGAAGCTTATAAAGCAAAAATGACGCGCTCATATGAAAGATTGATCCGACCGAGGACATTCCGCCAAGGCGAACTTGTGCTAGTGGTCAAAAGGCCTATGATTCCCAATCGCGCCAAGCGGGGAAAATTCGAGCCAAACTATGAAGGCCCGTACATCATAGATAATGTTTACCAGGGTAGGGCCTATCTACTCATGGACATGCACAGTGAAAGGCCTTTTAGGCCAATAAACGGTTGCTTCCTAAAGAAATACTACGCTTAATGAGCTACAGCCTAGGTCAATGATAAATGACGACGACTATGTCCGCTCGCTATCTTCCTCAGCTCAAGCTTTATAAGCAGTAGTCAGCTTTCTCAATGCCGGACCGAAACGTCCTTAAACTAATAGCGGACCGAAACGTCCATAAACTAATACCGCAGCATCCGTAGGCTGACAAAAAAAATAATAATAAAAAATATAAATAAATAAAGACGGTATGTCCATAAGCAAAAAAGGGCACGGATGAAAACCCGAAAGGGCTCCGTGAGTAAAAACAGCAGGGCTACCGGCGAGTGTTAATGAAAACCCGAAAGGGCGCGACCTCGTAAAAAAAAGAGAAGAAGAAAATAAATAAAAAATAAAATAAAAATGGTATGTCCATAAGCAAAATAGGCACGGATGAAAACCCGAAAGGGCTCCGTGAGCAAAAATAGCAGGACTACCGGTGAGTGTTTGTGAAAACCCGAAAGGGTGCAACCTCGTTAAAAGACACTTATATGGTCCTCTCGACCTTGTAAGGAGAAACCACCCGCGTGAGATCCTTACGACTCGCAAGGGAGCAACACACTTAGGGATCCCTACGATTCCTAAGGAGAAAATACACTTGCGAGATCCTCACGACTCGTAAGGAGAAATCTCTTATGGGACCCTCACGGCTCATAAGAGTTGAAAGTCTTAAGTTACAGAGACCTAAACTTGTGCTTAAGCAACCCCTACAACTTCCGATATTGCCCTACAAGTGGCTCAATACTGACTCTTATATACAATCCACGGGCGCGAATAAACATTTCCCTAACCAAGATCCATCCGTGACTGGGGATATGTTTGCATGACCCTTGTAAGTCCTATCGATTTACAAAGAGAAAACCCTCCTGTAGGATCCTTACGACTTACAGAGAAACAAACACTTAGGAATCCTCACGATTCCTAAGGAGAAAATACACCTACAAGATCCCCACGACTTGTAGGGAGAAATACCTTTGTGAAACCCTTACGGCTCACGAAGTCGAAAGCCTTAGTCGACCGGACCTTAACCCTGATCGCTAAGCCACCTTTGTTTGACATCGACAAAGGCAGATGATGATTCGCTCCTAGCAATATCCCAGTTGTAGCGGTGCTGATGCCGAAATCGGTGTCTAATTTCAGGTTTACGGCGGAAAGCCAGTAGGCCGCACATGCATACGAAATAGCCGAAATGATGGGGCAACTTGCAATAAAAAGCAGCAAGTAAAATGTATGCATGCAAAATAGCCGAAATGATTGGGCAACTCGTAATAAAAAGCAGCGAGTGAAAACAAAATAAACAGCCCAAATGATAGGGCACCGCGAGAAATAGCCGAAATGATTGGGCAATCGCGACCTTCGCGATATAAAAGCTGAAATGATAGAGCATCGCGGAAATTAAAAAAAAATGATGATAAAACTTTCGCCCTACAGCTGAGATCACATCGATCCCTGTATACAATCCTAGGGCACAAACAAAGAGAGAGCCATACTTTCCCAACAGGCTCCGCCAGAAAACGAATCCAAATCTCGACGGTTCATCCCAACTCCGAAGAAACCAATGTCTTCGGCAAATACCTCAACTCAAGAAAACAAACAATCCTTGACGAGAGCCTCCTGATCCGCGTCGACTCGTAGAGCAACCAGTGCCACCGTGGGAAATTCTCGACCCGTTTCAACACCAGGGAAACAAATAATCCTTGGCGCTAGGAAAACAAATAATCCTTAGCAAATACCTCAACTCAGGGAAACAAACAATCCTTGACGAGAACCTCCTGATTCGCGTCGCTTCGCAGAGTAACCAGTGCCTCCGTGGGAAATTCTCGACTCGTTTCAACACCAGGGAAATAACTAATCCCTGGCAAATACCTCAACTCAAGGAAACAAACAATCCTTGACGAGAGCCTCCTGATCCGCGTCGACTCGCAGAGCAACCAGTGCCTCCGTGGGAAATCCTCGACTCGTTTCAACACCAGGGAAACAAATAATCCTTGGCGCTAGGAAAACAAATAATCCTTGGCAAATACCTCAACTCAGGAAAACAAACAATCCTTGACGAGAGCCTCCTGATCCGCGTCGACTCGCAGAGCAACCAGTGCCTCCGTGGGAAATTCTCGACTCGTTTCAACACCAGGGAAACAAATAATCCTTGGCGCTAGGGAAACAAATAATCCTTAGCAAATACCTCAACTCAAGAAAACAAACAATCCTTGATGAGAGCCTCCTGATCTGCGTCGACTCGTAGAGCAACCAGTGCCTCCGTGGGAAATTCTCGACTCGTTTCAACACAAGGGAAACAAATAATCCTTGGCGCTAGGGAAACAAATAATCCGTAGCGAATACCTCAACTCAGGGAAACAAACAATCCTTGACGAGAGCCTCCTCATTCGCGTCGACTCGCAGAGCAACCAGTGCCTCCATGGGAAATTCTCGACTCGTTTCAACACCAAGGAAACAAATAATCCTTGGCTCTAGGGAAACAAATAATCCTTAGCAGATACCTCAACTCAAGGAAACAAACAATCCTTGACGAGAGCCTCCTGATTCGCGTCGGCTCGCAGAGAAACCAGTGTCTCCACGGAAAAATTCCCGATTCGTCTCAACTTACAAGATGAAGCCTCAGGCAGCAGGGACTACAAAACTTGCTTCCTGAACAATGGGACCCTGCAAGTCGATCTAAAACGGTCTCTTGCATACTATCCACGAGTCTCACTCTCCGAAGTCTAGTTCCGACAAGGAGAGAAACAACCGCTTACGGGTCCTCTCGACTCGTAAGAGGGAAAAATTCTCTTATAGGATCCTTACGACTTACAAGAGAAAACACACTTAGGAATCCTCACGATTCCTAAGGAGAAAACCCACCTACGAGATCCTCTCGATCCGTCGGGAGAAAAGTCTCTATGAGACCCTCACGGCTCATAGAGTTGAAAAGTCTTGGGCGGCAGATCTGAACCTGCGGCCTAAGCCATCGCTATCTCGTGAAGAAATCAAGGTGCCTACTCTATTATCTGCTAATTATGACAACATGCTGATAATAAGAGAAAGAAGAAAGCGAAAGAAAGAGCATCCGATTTACATTCGATCAGGCGTTCGAGACACACTCATTCATGCATAAGCAAAATATTCAGAACGAAAAATAGAGACAAGCTGGGATAAAACTTTTCCATTAATATTGCCAAAAGTTCTTACAATCATAAAAGCAATAAATGAAAAATATTATTACAATGGAATAACCTCAGATCCAGGGCACGGATTGAGGAATTCAAAAGTAAGCCATCCAGAGTTCTTCTGGCCTTTCTGATTATTCTTGTGCGCAGCCTCTCGCGCTCCTGTGTGTCAAGATCCTCGGCAAGCCCTCCCAGCCTTCGATAAGTAGCGACTATCGTCGTCTGCTGGAAAATTTGATGTAGGATGTCGATGAGGCTGTCCCGCCGTTTCTTCGAGATCAGCCACGTCAGGTACATTGAGTGCACCTTGTCTTCGGCATCATCCAGCGCATTCAGCGGCAGGGTCTCGTGAAACCCCGGAAGTGCTCTCCATATTGCTCCCAGCACAACCTTCAAGAGAGCTGAACGACGAGGAAGCATCCAACTACAGCTTGCGTTGAGGCGACTCATGACCTCCGCACACTGGGCGTCCGTAAACTCCTGGTTTTGATGACGGCCCTGTGCGTGGATATCATCGTAGGTGATGAACTCGTGCAAACTGTATAGACGCACCGCCATTATGCCTGGAGGAAATACCACAGGAAGCTTAGCGATAAAAACAAAAATAATATACACAGAGAGTTAAACTCCACAAGAGCAGTGCTCTGCAAACAAGACTGACTACCAAAATCCTAATAGGGGGAATTTAAATAAATCCCCCGAGAACTCTAAGATTGTTACTATTAAAAGATGATATAATCCATTAAATACAAAACTCCATTTTTAATTCTCATTATCCATATTCGAACTCTTAAGAGTTCATTTTTTTTAGATCAAAGAGATCTATGTTTTGCCAAAGACGCAAAATTCAGTTCATGAGTTAAGAAACCCTAAAACAGATTCCTGAGAGCAAGGCTCTATTTGGTGAAACCCCAAAAGGATTTTCTTTAGATCAAAGATCTATGAGAGCAAAGCTCTATTAATTAAAATTTATTTAATTTAAGACTAATTCTTACTTAAATAGTTTCTCCTAATGAAAATCTAACTCTGAGAGTTCTTGAAGGCAAGAGCAAAGCTCTGATGTTTCTGAAAATGAGAATTTTAAAGATGATAATCATCTGTGCAGGAACAAGGGTCCTGTTTATAGGCATCAAGTGCCCTTTCAACTTCCAAAGCTGCCGTAATGGTTGGAATTCCGCCACCGTTGCGCTAACGTTTGGGGCCACGTAAGCGCAATGGTGGGGGGGGAGGGCATTTGTTTACCCCAATCAGAGCAAAGCTATGTTCAAATTCAAAGGCGGGAGATGAAGCAACGCTTCAACTTCCCCCAATCAGAGCAAAGCTCTGCTTTGAAAATTTAAAATGAAGCGACGCTTCAGATTCTTTGCGCTGTGCGCAACGCGCCACGTTTCAGGCGCAGATACATCAGCGCAGCGCCCAAGGCAGCGTACCCAATCAGAGCAAAGCTCTATTTAAAGCAAAATCAAATGAAGCAATGCTTCAGATTCTTTGCGCTGTGCGCAACGCGCCACGTGTTAGGCACAGATACATCAGCGCAGCGCCCAAGGCAGCGCACCCAATCAGAGCAAAGCTCTATTTAAAGCAAAATCAAATGAAGCAACGCTTCAGATTCTTTACGCTGCGCGCAACGCGCCACGTGTCAGGCGCAGATACATCAGCGCAGCGCCCAAGGCAGCGCACCCAATCAGAGCAAAGCTCTGTTTAAAGCAAAATCAAATGAAGCAACGCTTCAGATTCTTTGCGCTGCACGCAACGCGCCACGTGTCAGGCGCAGATACATCAGCGCAGCGCCCAAAGCAGCGCACCCAATTAGAGCAAAGCTCTATTTAGAGTAAAAAGTTAAAGGAAGCAACACTTCAGTTGCGCAAGCGCTGCTCTGCGTGACACGTGTCAGCGCAGATGCGCTAGCGCAGTTGCGCTGCGCTTTGCGCTGCGCGACACATGTCAGCGGAGATGCGCTAGCGCAGTTGCATTGCGCTGTGCGCTGATTGACACGTGTCACGCGCTGGGGCGTTTGCGCCAAATAGAATTAAGATTTCAAAGAAATCTTTCTGTTCTTAATAAAACAAGAAGTTTTTCTTCTGTAAAACAGAAGCCCTTGGATCAAAAATGCAACGGTGGGGAAAATTCCCCAAATCACTCAGAGAAAGATCTCTTTAACAAATTTATGGGCACTATATAAAAGCCCCTAGACCTCAATTCAAAGGCATCAACATTCTTGAAAAAATCAAGAGCTTCAAACAGAGAGAACTCTGGAAAAGTTTTCAAGAAAAAGGTAAAAACCTTCACAAAATAGAAGAGATTTCTTCTAATAGATCATTGATCTAAAAACAAGATCAATGATCATCACATAATAAACAATGCTTTGCACTTCTTATGAACCACTGGTTCTTTAAAACAAGAAAAACAAAATGAAGAATAGTGCTTTGTACTTTTATGAACAGTTGGTTCCTGAACTAAAAAGAAAAACTTGTTTTTCCTTGATCTAAATTAGATCAAGAAAACGAATAGTGCTTAGCACTTTTTTATGAACCATTGGTTCTCAAATCTAAAAAAGATTCTCAAATCGTAGTGCCTTGCACTTACAAACAGCGCTATTGCGCTCCTGGATTGGCGCAAGCCACCGGAGCGCGCCACGTGTCAGCGGCGCAGGCGCAGCGCATTAGCGCAGCGCACTGCGGTTGCGCGACACGTGTTAACACTACAAGCGCTTGCGCTCTCTGATTGGCGCAAAGCGCCTGACAAATGCAAGGCATTTCCTAAAGGGCCAAGCCCAAATCAAAAAGACCAAGCAGGCCTAATTAAATTGATGCTCTGCATCATTTATAAATGGGCAGAGCCCAAACGAAATAATAAAAATGCTACGCATTTTAAAAGGGGCAGAGCCCAAACAAAGTAGATGCCTTGCATCATTCATGAGCAGAGCCCAGAATAAATTGATGCTCTGCATCTTTTATGGGCAGAGCCCAAACAAAAAAAATAGAAAATAATGCAATGCATTATTTAAAAATGGGCCAAGCCCTAGCACAGGTCTAACAGACCAAAAACAAATAAAAAGCGTTGAATATTTTTCAACTGGACTTAGCCCAATCATGGCCGTAAGTCCTCAAACTAAATTGACTGAGCAAGATTGCTCTTCTAAATCAATTTACGTCCGGTTCGAGGGTACATCTCCGAACTCCTCTGACACATGTCGTTGTAATCATTCAACGTCGTCAGAGAGGTGACGGGTCCCAACGACCACACACATACGTATATGGACTGCGGGGTCCTTAAACTCGTGGACCGAAACGTCCTTAAACTAATGTTGGACCGAAACGTCCTTAAACTAATGATGGACCATCACGTCCCTAAACTGGAACATGGACCACCACGTCCTTAAACTGGAACATGGACCACCACGTCCCTAAACTGGCGATGGACCACCATGTCCCTAAACTGGAATATGGACCACCACGTCCCTAAACTGGAATATGGACCGAAACGTCCTTAAACTATTAATGGACCACCACGTCTCTAAACTGGAATATGGACCACCACGTCCCTAAACTGGAATATGGACCACCACGTCCCTAAACTGGAATATGGACCGCAATGTCCCTAAACTACCTATGGACCACTACGTCCCTAAACTGGAACAGTAGAGCCCTCAAATGCTCTTTTGTCGGATCTAAACGGTCCCGTTTAAGTTGATCTTAGCCTCAAATATGGCTAACGTATCCTTAAACATTCAAACAGACTTTAGTCCCAAATTGGACTATAGATCCCCCCAATCAACTTTGGTTCAAGGGTACATCTCCAAACTCCTCTAACACATGTCGTTGTAATCCTTCAACGTCGTCAGAGAGGTGACAGGTCCCGACGACCATATATTAAATGGACCACCATGTCCCTAAACTGGAAATGGATCTAGACGATCTCGTTAAGTAGATCTTAGTCTGGAAATTAGACTAACATATCCTTAACAAACGTTTAAGTCGATCTTAGCCTAAATACGGCTAACGTATCCTTAAACCAAAACACCAAACCCAAATCTAAGTAAATACGGATTTGGACTAATCCACGTCCTACGGGCGACGGCATCACTTAGTCTCCGTATACAATCCACGGGCATCCACAAAAAAAACAACCACACACGACACGAAGTGAAATTCTGGAGAAGGAGAAAGTAGCTACCGCGATGCGGTAGCGTAATTAACTGCATGGGGCTTGCGCCTGCAGGGAAGAGCGTCCCCACAATCAAAAAACCCCTCAAACGAGGGGGAATCTGACGAAGTCTGCTACATCGGCCGCATCCGTCTAAACCTCCGATGCACGGTGCCATAAATCAACTTGGCATCTTCGGAGAGGTGGACGGATAAAACCAAATAGCATCTGCCCCGAACCCCAACATCAGGAATTCGCAGTCTTGTGCGCCGTCTTTCGGAGGGGAATAGATTCTGGCACGCCCGGTGGGACGTGAAGACGTCTTGCTTGAGATTCGGGGCAGATGCTATATGGTTTTATCCATCTACCTCTCCAAAGATGCCAAGTTGATTTATGGCACCGTGCATCGGAGGTTTAGACGGATGCGGCCGATGTAGCAGACTTCATCAGATTCCCCCTCGTTTGAGGGGTTTTTTGATTGTGGGGACGCTCTTCCCTGCAGGCGCAAGCCCCATGTAGTTAATTACGCTACCGCATCGCGGTAGCCACTTTCTCCTTCTCCAGAATTTCACTTCGTGTCGTGTGTGTTTGTTTTGTTTGTGGATGCTCGTGGATTGTATACGGAGACTAAGTGATGCTGTCGCCCGTAGGACGTGGATTAGTCCAAATCCGTATTTACTTAGATTTGGGTTTGGTGTTTTGGTTTAAGGATACGTTAGCCGTATTTAGGCTAAGATCGACTTAAACATTTTTTAAGGATACGTTAGTCTAATTTCCAGACTAAGATCTACTTAACGGGATCGTCTAGATCCATTTCCAGTTTAGGGACATGGTGGTCCATTTAATATATGGTCGTCGGGACCCGTCACCTCTCTGACGACGTTGAAGGATTACAACGACATGTGTTAGAAGAGTTCGGAGATGTACCCTTGAACCAAAGTTGATTGGGGGGATCTATAGTCCAATTTGGGACTAAAGCCTGTTTGAATGTTTAAGGATACGTTAGCCATATTTGAGGCTAAGATCAACTTAAACGGGAGCGTTTAGATCCGACAAAAGAGCATTTGAGGGCTCTACTGTTCCAGTTTAGGGACGTAGTGGTCCATAGGTAGTTTAGGGACATTGCGGTCCATATTCCAGTTTAGGGACGTGGTGGTCCATATTCCAGTTTAATGACGTGGTGGGCCATGTTCCAGTTTAGGGTCGTGGTGGTCCATATTCCAGTTTAGAGACGTGGTGGTCCATTATTAGTTTAAGGTCGTTTCGGTCCATATTCCTGTTTAGGGACGTGGTGGTCCATATTCCAGTTTAGGGACATGGTGGTCCATCGCCAGTTTAGGGACGTGGTGGTCCATGTTCCAATTTAAGGACGTGGTGGTCCATGTTCCAGATTAGGGACGTGATGGTCCATCATTAGTTTAAGGACGTTTCGGTCCAACATTAGTGTAAGGACGTTTCGGTCCAACATTAGTTTAAGGACGTTTCGGTCCAACATTAGTTTAAGGACGTTTCGGTCCATGAGTTTAAGGACCCCGCAGTCCATATACGTATGTGTGTGGTCGTTGGGACCCGTCACCTCTCTGACGACGTTGAATGATTACAACGACATGTGTCAGAGGAGTTCGGAGATGTACCCTCAAACCGGACGTAAATTGATTTAGGAGAGCAATCTTGCTCAGTCAATTTAGTTTGAGGACTTACAACCATGATTGGGCTAAGTCCAGTAGAAAAATATTCAACGATTTTTATTTGTTTTTGGTCTGTTAGATCTGTGCTAGGGCTTCGCCCATTTTTAAATAATGCATTGCATTATTTTCAATTTTTTTTTGTTTGGGCTCTGCCCATAAAAGATGCAGAGCATCAATTTATTCTGGGCTCTGCTCATGAATGATGCAAGGCATCTACTTTGTTTGGGCTCTGCCCCTTTTAAAATGCGTAGCATTTTTATTATTTCGTTTGGGCTCTGCCCATTTATAAATGATGCAGAGCATCAATTTAATTAGGCCTGCTTGGTCTTTTTGATTTGGGCTTGGCCCTTTAGGAAATGCCTTGCATTTGTCAGGCGCTTTGCGCCAATCAGAGAGCGCAAGCGCTTGTAGTGTTGACACGTGTCGCGCAAGCGCAGTGCGCTGCGCTAATGCGCTGCGCCTGCGCCGCTGACACGTGGCGCACTCCGGTGGCTTGCGCCAATCCAGGAGCGTAATAGCGCAGTTTGTAAGTGCAAGGCACTACGATTTGAGAATCTTTTTTAGATTCGAGAACCAATGGTTCATAAAAAAGTGCTAAGCACTATTCGTTTTCTTGATCTAATTTAGATCAAGGAAAAACAAGTTTTTCTTTTTATTTCAGGAACCAAATGTTCATAAAAGTGCAAAGCACTATTATTCATTTTTTTTCTTGTTTTAAAGAACCAGTGGTTCATAAGAAGTGCAAAGCACTGTTTATTATGTGAAGATCATTGATCTTGTTTTTAGATCAATGATCTATTAGAAGAAATCTCTTCTATTTTGTGAAGGTTTTTACCTTTTTCTTGAAAACTTTTTCAGAGTTCTCTCTGTTTGAAGCTCTTGATTTTTTCAAGAATGTTGATGCCTTTGAATTGAGATCTAGGGGCCTTTATATAGTGCCCATAAATTTGTTAAAGAGATATTTCTCTGAGTGATTTGGGAAATTTTCCACACCGTTGGATCTTTGATCCAAGGGCTTCTGTTTTACAGAAGAAAATCTTCTTGTTTTAACAAGAACAGAAAGATTTCTTTGAAATCTTAATTCTGTTTGGCGCAAACTACCCAGCGCGTGACACGTGTCAAGCAGCGCACAGCGTAGCGCAACTGCGCTAGCGCATCTGCGATGACACGTGTCGCGCAGCGCAAAGCGCAGCGCGACTGCGCTAGCGCACCGCATCTGCGCTGACACGTGTCACGCAGTGCAGCGCTTGCGCAACTGAAGCGTTGCTTCCTTTAACTTTTTACTCTAAATAAAGCTTTGCTCTGATTGGGTGCGCAGCTTTGGGCGCTGCGCTGATGTATCTGCGCCTGACACGTGGCGCGTTGCGCGCAGCGCAAAGAATCTGAAGCTTTGCTTCATTTGATTTTGCTTTAAACAGAGCTTTGCTCTGATTGGGTGCGCTGCCTTGGGTGCTGCGCTGATGTATCTGCGCCTGACACGTGGCGCGTTGCGCGCTGCGCAAAGAATCTGAAGCGTTGCTTCATTTGATTTTGCTTTAAACAGAGTTTTGCTCTGATTGGGTGCGCTGCCTTGGGCGCTGCGCTGATGTATCTGCGCCTGACACGTGGCGCGTTGCGCACAGCGCAAAGAATCTGAAGCATTGCTTCATTTGATTTTGCTTTAAACAGAGCTTTGCTCTGATTGGGTGCGCTGCCTTGGGCGCTGCGCTGATGTATCTGCGCCTGACACGTGGCGCGTTGCGCACAGCGCAAAGAATCTGAAGCGTCGCTTCATTTTAAATGTTCAAAGTAGAGCTTTGCTCTGATTGGGGGAAGATGAAGCGTTGCTTCATCTCCCGCTTTGGAATTTGAACAGATCTTTGCTCTGATTGGGGTAAACACTAACTAGCACACTTTCGTAGGCAACACGATTGCACTGAGCACGTGCAACAAGACTTTAAACCTCTATGTGTCCCTAGTAGGAAGGGTGTTGTCTCGTGAGGGTTTTCAGCGGATTGCTCCCACAAAATCCAATAATAAAAGGAAGATCATGAATATTACATTTAAAGACAAGAATTGTAAAAGAAAAGCTTTGAAAATTAGGGTTTCCAACTAAGCTAGCTTTTCGGTTGTCATGAGCCCTATCTTAATAGTCATGAAAAGATGTCAGAAATCACGTCCCCCCTCAATAAAACATCGTCTTATTCTTCATTCCAATCTTTCTTCCAAACATAGATCGTATAACCCTGCGTGTGTGTAAAGACATCCCTACACCCGGAGAATTCAATTCAAGCTATCATACTCTTGCCCATCAGCCTCAGTACTTTTTAATTAATGAATATTTAGATGAGATTGCTCACACACTTTCATGCGACCGTTAATACTTCTTGAGGTACTAACCGACCGATTACTCATGTGCTTGCTTATTTGGTGTATTTTCCTCGTCTTGCACCACCTAAGGCTTAGCAGTGACTCCCAGACCAGTTGGCCTCAGGGCACTAGGTGAAGAGGCACCCTCGCTATATTTTTTTATTGCTGCCTTGGCGATAACAAAAACAGTGTCCATTTTTCTCACCACTTTATATTTTATTCATTTTTTAATTTTCTTCATACTTTAGCTTTTAGACAAGAGCATTTCAAGGTATCCTCTACTATCCCGATTTTCAAGACGTGTGTAAGTGCGAATAGCAGGGTATCAACGTTCAAAATGTTTGGCTTCCAGAATATAAACTATTTTTCAGACTTATTTTTATCCTCTGATTAGTGACGTCTTTCATCTTACTAATCCTTAGGACAACGGCTCATAACTACTTATTACTAGTTCGTTTAAGAAAACTTCTAATTTTCTTGGTTTTCTTAAATTTTTCTAATCTTATGGATGTAATTTTTCACTATCTAATCTTTTATTATCTTATTTATGTACAAAAATGTTTTTATTTTTGAATTTTTTTAAATTTTTATAGGTTTTGAAAATGTTTTGTGCTTATGCAAAGTATGATGCAAATGATGCGAAGATAAGCACAAACCTCCCCCAAACTTGTTTTCAACAGTGTTCTCACTGTTGCCATCAGCTAAATCTCGAAAAACCTGTAAGCTTGGGAGGAAATTTATTAATGGGGGCAAAATATTTAAGTGAAGAACCTCCCTCAAACTTATTCTTGGCTCATCATTTTGTAAAAATTTTCTTTTCAAGAGCCAGATTATAACCCCCCCCCCAAACTTGAGTTATGCAATGTTAATATTTGAAAATCACATGCGGGGGTCAAAAATCAGTGGTCGTTGCCAAGCTTTGCAAAGCCCGAATGTCAACACCAACCATTCAAAAATTTTATCAATGCAGTGCTCTGGTTGGTGGAAGAAGTGGGGAAAGGGTAAGTGGTGGAATAGAATGTTGGTGCGTCTCATTTTGGAGAGACGATGCAGTGAATGTGATGGATTGCTCGCATTCTTTTTACAGTTCAGAAAAAGGGGTGGAGGTTCAATTTCATTGATTGGGACATGATTCATCTCAACACCCGTGTCATTCAAAAATGCGAGTTCATCAGCGAAGATCTCCTCAAAAGTTCCATCAATACCCCGATGAATAATGTCATCACAAAGTGCGGGGTGATCTTCAGACTCTAAATGAAATTCATAATCAGTGTTAGTTGTTGACCCGGACATCTCGGTAGAAGAGTCCGTATGTGTATGATACATAGTAGGGTCAAACAATAACGTATGAAAAGAGTCTAGATCGGTATCAGGAGGATCATCAAATTCGCTGTTGTCGACATCCATTAAGTCGACAGAACAAACCTGAGCAGTAGGTTCGGAGGGTACACTTCCCAACTTGTAAATGTTCAGCTCTATTGACCTATTCCTGAAGGATAGGGTCATAGAACCATTAGGACAGTTGATTATAGCGTTGGAAGTGGCCAAAAAGGGGCGACCTAAAATCACCGGAATTTGTTTCCGTGGGTTCGCTACAGGCTGTGTATCAATTATAATAAAGTCCACAGGGAATATGAATTCCCCGATTTTTATTAACACATCCTCCAGTTCACCCCTAGGTTTGGTGATTGATCGGTCAGCCATCTGGAGAGTTATGCTCGAGGGCTTTAAAACTCCGATACCTAGTTGCTCGTAAACAGAGTATGGAAGCAAGTTAACACTAGCGCCAAGGTCTAGTAGAGCACGGTTGATGTGATTTTCCCCAATAGAAATGGAAATAGTAGGCCAGCCAGGGTCCTTACGTTTCCTCGGTACTTGTTGGGGGAAAGTCGTGTCTACAGTATTTGCCATGAATATCTTCTTAGGCACTTGAGCCTTCCTCTTCCTAGTGCACAAGTTCTTAAGAGTTTTCGCATAGGACGGAACTTGTTGTATAACATCTAGGAGAGGGATGTTGATGTTAACTTGCTTAAACATGTCCATAATCTTCTCCATATGTGGACTCGATTTGTTAGCCCTTTACCGATTAGAATAAGGTGCTTTAGTAATAAGCGCTGGGTCCATCATAGGAGAAGGAAGTGTGTGTGGACCCGATCCCAAAATAAAAGTGGGGATCGTCGGTGGTAGACTAGAAGAGATGGGCTGAGGTGGCGAGCCTTGTGGGAAACGAAGAATAGGCTCGTAAGAAGGTGGTGGGGTAGAAGAACTGGGGTCAGAATTAGAAGTAGAAGTGGATGGAAAGGTCTCAGCCGGGGTATCATTGATATATTTTTCAGTATCATCAAACTCTTCCCCAACATGATTGTCAAGCACTCTTCCAGATCTCAACGTGATTGCATTCACAAGATGTGAATAGCCAGGATTTGGTAACGGTTGAGCTGGAAGTTTCCCTTTCTCTCTTGCACTCATTTCGGTTTTTAGTTGTGCAATTTCTTCTTCCATCGATTTAATACTCTCGCTTTGGGACGCAGAGTTTTTCTCAATTTTATCGACAGAAGACTTCATTTCAGCCGAAACTTGCATGATATTTGTTAAGACCAAATTCATGTATTGTGCAAATGAAGAGGATTCATCAGTCCCGGTCAACTGTAAAGGACTAGACAGTGCAGGTGTGTTGACCGGATTTTGAAAGTTATGTGCTTGGAAGGGGTGCTGACTCAATTGAAGTTGTGGTTGCTGTTATGGTGGAGGGACCCTTTGGAAATTGTTTTGGGTTGGAACCGTGTTTTGAGATTGTGATTGGTTCCAAGCAAAATTTGGGTGATTCCTCCAACCCTGATTATATGTGGAAGAAAATGGATCGTTCCTAGGTCGTTGTTGGAAAGCAGAATTGATATGCTCATGACCTTGAAACAGAGAATTTCATGGACATTCTTCCGTCAAATGAGAAGGATCAGAACAGCAGCCACATACAGTTTTGGAAAGTGATATTTGACTTAGGGCGGCTAAAAATTTGTTTTCCATAGTCTCGAGTTTCTTTTGCATAGCTGAAATGTCAGCTCTAACTCCTATGGAAATATTATTGCCATCCCTAAACGATTGACTCACACCCTCCCACTATAAAGATTTTTCAGCGAAATCTTCTAGAAATTTCCAGGCTTCCCCATCAACTTTGGTCATGAAGTTGCCTTGACACATGGATTCAAGAGTCTGTCTTGTGTTAGGATTAATGCCCTCATAAATGATTCGGCACAGTTCCCATCTGGGTATGCCGTGATGTGGACATTGGACTAACAGATCCTTGAAGCGTTCAAGACATTTTGAAAATGGTTCATTTGGAAGCTGGGTGAATTGATTGATTTCGCTACGGACTCGAGTTGTCTTATGATGTGTGTAGAATTTCTTAAGAAATGCTTTGACGAATTCTTCCCAATTTGAAATGGAATATGCGGTAGTGTTATAAAGCCATTTCTCAGCTATATCGCACAAGGTGAATGGGAGAAGACGTAGACGCATAGCATCCATAGAAAGCTGTGAGGTACCCATCATTGCGCATACATTTTCAAATTTGGTGATAAATGCATATGCGTCTCCAGACTCTAGACCGTGAAATTTTGGTAGAAGGTTGATGTATTGTGGTTTAATTTCAAAATTTTCCCCGTTGGCTGGTGGAATGGAAAGACAGGTGAAAAGGGGACCTCGTGTAGGATAGCACCTCTCTTGGAGAGAGATGCGAGGTGGATTCTGCGCACCAACGGACGGTGGAAGATTAGTGGAAAAGAAGTTCGATGGAGACGGATCCATCGAAGTGGGTGTGGTGGTGGGTAAAGAAGAGGTAAATGTAGAAATACCTACTTTAGGGTCGATCAAGGGAACGCGAACTAAACGGGTACTAGAATCCCGTGTCCAGCCTATCTTGCACTAAAAAGGGTTAGTAGAAGTGGCAGCGTGAATTATAATTAGGGGAATGAATGAATGCGGTGTTTGTTTTGAAAAGTGGACGGATTTTTGAAAAAATGATGCACACAACAAATGCAACACACAAAACCCTAATTCTAGGGGTCGCCTAGGTTAAATCTCTAGACCGCTCCTAACTTCCAAAAGACAAGACGCAGAATAAATCCTCCACTGCCTCTGTCATGACCCGAAAGTACGGAACATGACCGGCACTTAAACTACGACGTCTCGAGGCGTACGTAATCTAAGTAAACCGAAAACCCAGAAATCCAAACCAAGAAAAATAGTAGAGTGAAGGAAAACCAATTTAAATAAGTAGTTTTAATAGCATAAGCCGAATTATGCAGGTTTCTAAAAACATCAAAAATTTCCTGAAAATTTCGGCCGAATCTCCTTTGTAAATACTGGCCCCCGAACGGGATACAACATGAATAGTATACGAAATCAATAAAAAGGCATCCCCAAGCGGGAGCTAGCTCTTCGTCAATCGACGGTCACAACCACACAAGCAATATAATATACAACGCCAACGGCGAGGATCAAAATTCAAAAGGAAACTCAAAACCATAAGAAAACCACAGAAATACAACGCGCGACTCTAAGGTCGAAGGAATAACATCACTGGTCTCTATCTCAAAATAATTACATGTTTGGTTGATGGAACTTCTAGATACAACAGAGTAATAATATACAAGTTATATAATGGGGGGTACGATACAAGTAAACCCACCTACTAGCAAATCACCCGAAGGAAACTATGCCCGCAAGCCGTAATGAAACCTGTACGGCAAACCTGCAAGAAACTGGGGCACAACGGGGGTGAGTTGCCAACTCGTGAATAGAAAAACATCTACGCGCAGAAATCGCATAAATAACGCAACGTAGGTCAATGATCATAATATATCCTCGATTATATAACATGCAACCTATAACAAGGCTAGGGTAAATATCTAACCAGAGTGTAATCTCATGTGCCCGTGTCAGTGCCTCAGGTAGCAATATATCATATGAATGAGGTATGAATGCATGAAAACAGAATACATGTAAATGAAGAACTGTTTTCATAGTTTAGTGAGATTTCCTTTGTATTTTTAAAACGAGGTATCATAATGAAATCAGCATAAAACAGTGCCTAGCATCGGCACAAAACGTAATTTCAATATCTCGATATCTCTGTATCACAGTCTCTGTACCTCAAAATCTCGAATCTCAATGTCTAAATCACAATATCTAGGGCGCCGTCAGTCCAGACCGGCCCCTACCATCCATCTCAAGACCACGACGGTATCCTCCGGATATCCGACGCGTCGGGTAAAATCACCGGTAGGTAGTGCTCCCCTGCCAGGCTCACATCGTCATCATCACGCACTTCTTGCTCTGGGGTACCTTACCGGGTCCACCATGTACCCGAAACGGTTCATCCGTCTTCTCGAATCGGGTCTCGAAATCCATCAGCAAACTCATGGTGGACGACTCATACATCATGGGAAAAACCGCACTTTTTTATTTAAAAAGAGAGAAATCAGTTTATATAAGTTTTGCGGTTTCCCCCTCCCCCTCCCCCAAATCCAGAAAATTTCATGGAAATCCGAATCCAAATCATCAATAGCATGTAAAACCATGAATATAGGCATAACAATGAATAACAGTATGGATGAAGTGACAAGTAATAACTACAATGTTAAGCTGGCATATAAGGCAGGTACACTAATATCATGTCAAATTACTAACTAACAAGCTAAGTGTCACGACCCGAAAGTACGGAACATGACCGGCAATTAAACTACGAATGTCTCGAGGCGTACGTAATCTAAGTAAACCGAAAACCAGAAATCCAAACCAAGAAAAGTAGTAGAGTGCAGGAAAAAAACCAACTTAAAGCAAGAAATTTCAAAAGCATAAGCCAAATTATGCGGTTTTTAAAACATCAAAAATTTACTGAAAATTTCGGCAGAGTCTCCTTTGTAAATACTGGCCCCCAAACGGGATACAACATGAATAGTATACGAAATCAAGAAAAAGGCATCCCCAAGCGGGAGCTAGCTCTTCGTCAATCGACGGTCACAACCACACAAGCAATGATATATACAACGCCAACGGCGAGGATCAAAACTCAAAAGGAAACTCAAAACCACCAGAAATATAACGAGCGACTCTAAGGTCGAAAGAATAAACAACACTGGTCTCAATCTCAATAAATACATGTTTGGTTGATGGAATTTACTAGATACTACGGAATAATATTATACAAGGTAATATGATGGGTACGATACAAGAAAAACCCACCTACTAGCAAGTCACCCGAATGAAACTGAGCCCGCAAAGCCGTAATGAAACCTGTACGGCAAACCTGCAAGAAACTGGGGCACAACGGGGTGAGTTGCCAACTCGTGAATAGAAAAATATCTACGCACAGAAATCACATAAATAACGCAACCTAGGTCAATGATCATAATATATCCTCAAATATAACCAACAGCCTATAACAAGGCTAGGGTAAATATCTAACCCGAGTGTAATCTCATGTGCCCGTGTCAGTGCCTCAGATAGCAATATATCATATGAATGAGGTATGCATGCATGAAACAGAATACATGTAAATGAAGAAACTGTTTTCATAAATTAGTGAGATTTCCTTCGTATATTTAAACTGAGGTATCATAAATGAAATCAGTATCAACAGTGTCTAGCATCGACACAAAACATAAATCTCACTGTCTCGAAATATCAATGTCTCAATCTCAATATCTAGGGCGCCGTCAGTCCAGACCGGCCCCTACCATCCATCTCAAGACCACGACGGTATCCTCCGGATATCCGACGCGTCGGGTAATATCACCGGTCGGTAGTGCTCCCCTGCCGGGCTCAACGACAACACCACATTCCTCTTGCCCCGGGGTACCGCACCGGGCCCACCATGTACCCGAAACGGTTTCTCCACTCCTCGAATCGAGTCTCAAAATCCATCAGCAAACTCATGGTGGACGACTCATACATCTTGGGAAAACCGCTCTTTTTATTCTTTAAGGGAGAAAAGGTTTATTTATGTTTTTTGCGGTTTTCCTCCAAATCCAAGAAATCTCATGAAATCCGAATCCAAGTCATCAATAGCATGTAAGCAGTGAATATAGGCATGAGAATCCATGAATGCGACACAACAGTGAATAATAACATGCATGAAGTAGTAGGCAATAACTACAATGTCTAACCAGCATATAAGGCAAGTACACTAATATCATGTCTAAACTATTAGCTAACAACCTATGTCAAATGAAATAGTATTTTCTAAAGTGTTCGTGACATGTCAATTACCGATGAAGATGTGTGTGAGCCGGCAAGTAAGTGTACGTGGTACTTACGCGTCATCGGTAATGGTGCTGGTGTCCTAACAGCATGATATTAATAATGCAATAAGAAATTATAATATAAGTATGCGATGCGGAGCGAACAGTAAAAATGAGCGGGAGCTGAATACTAGACGCAACTATAACTAATCTGCAATAATCTAATATAAGTCCTACAAATGGTGCCTTTTGAAATAACACGAATCATGGGGTTTTGAAAATAGTGGCTACGGTGTTTTTATGAAAAGATACGTCTTTTGAAATATCCGTAGGATCCCTTGGGCTGTCTTCTAAAATACCCACGATTCGTTAGTTTTTGAAATAGGTAAGAAGTCTAATCTAATCTACCAACTACACTAAACTATACGGCTGAACTAACATGCTGAACTACAGGTAAGGAAACCGCCTATCATCTGAGTCGATACATATACATACCTGTATATGTATAGTCGGTGATCCCGCCTCAATAATATCATATCCGATACCATATCTATAATCAGGCATCCCAAGTCAAGAGTGCGGATCAATCATCAATATAGCTCGTACGTAAATCTGTCGTACGGCATCCCAAATCTGGGTACGGGTCAATATCACATTCATCATACTATTCACCTGGTATCCTCTTTATCAAATATCATGATCGGGGTACTGATCTACGTCTAGTACAATATTGATACCATCTATGTACGCATGCATGTATAAGAATCACTACGTCAAAGACCCGCTAAAACATCATGTCGTATCTCAATACGAACCAAAACACATCACAGATCTTCTGGCCTCAAGCCTAATATCATCGACTCATCTCAAATCCCAATTACTATCCTCAAATCCAGTATATAAACACATAGTCCCATACCCATGTGTAAATATACACATCAATATATAATCCCATGTACGCACATAAGAAAGAAGAATGTATGCAAATATGGGTGTGTGTGTATGTGTGGTGCAACCACTACTCTAGGGTTTCGCAACACTAAACCAATCCAATCACACCAAGGATCCATCTCTATCATCAATAATCTCAAACAATATATAAACAATATTTATATATGCGTGCATACGTATTCGTATGCATCACCACGAACTGCGGGGGTGCTATACGTCATCCACCCGACTTCTCCCCGTAGATATAAATCTACTCACCTGATCTTCGCTCGCCGGTGCCGACGTCTCCACGTTCTTTCTTGTCGTCTCGAAGTCCACATAGGGTACCTACATATCATAACGCACCGTATCGCATTAAAATCCGACTCATGACAAAAACGACACACGAATCCCACATAGGTCAAAACCTATGGTTGCTTTTCACAAATCAACCCAAAAACCCTCGATGTCGGCGTACAAATGCCAAACCATCGAGAAAAACCCAAATACACTCATTTGCATATTCACAAACTCTAATTTTAATATAAAATAGCTTAAAACTCACAAAAACCCCAATTTCACTTAAAAGTCATTTTTCCGAAAAAAACTAGCAAGCACAATTCGCCGTTATTGTACAAAACATGATGTTTAAACGAATCTAGAGGCCATAATATTCACTAAATATCTTAACTAAGTCAAAAAAAATGATTCCCATAATTTAATCTCATTAAATTCCATAAACCCCAGAAACCTAGTTTACAAATTAACCAATTTTAACAATTTTCAAGCAAAATGCACAAACTACAATTTATGTTGGATTTCCATGAACTAAAGTGTTAAACCACACTTAATAAAGTTAATAATATGATAAAAACCCTAACCATATTTTTCATCTCACATATAAATGCATTTCATAAAACCCTAGTTTGCACAAAAAGGCTTAATTTGGACATTTTTCAAGTAAAAACTTGTAATATGAAACTAGATAAATTTTAACAAGTTTTCAAGATGTTAGCTCACATCACAAACCATGCACAAGTGATCACAACCCAATTTCAAAACAAAACCCTAACTAGAATTCCTTAATCATACAATTGAACCCACATAAAACCAAAGTAACACTTAATTAAGCTAACTACGAGCAATTAACAACAATTTAAGCAAAAGGGTTAGAATTTACCCAAACAAATTGAAGATCCCACTAGCACACATAGCCCTCCAAAATGCTCCCTTGACACCAAAAATCCATGCTATACGGCTAAGCTAAAATGGGTAGGAGTCGGATCTTGATTTGGATTTTTGCTTGATTTTTAGTGGATTTTTCTTTGGATTTTTCTTTGATGGAACAAAGAGAGGAGAAGAGGAAAAAGGGGGCTGTTGGGGTTGCTGGTTTCGGCCAGGTTGTGGAGGGGTTGGGTGAGGGAGGAGAGAGAGTGAGGTGGAGAAAGATAGTTAAAGTCAAAGTCAACTCAAATTATATCATTTTCTACTCTTTTCTTTTCTTTTCTTTCATTTCTTTTCCTTTGAAAATCCAAGTGGGGACAAAAGAGGGGGCTGCTGAATTCTTCAAGGGGATAAGTGAATGGGGGTGTGTGGGTGTGGGTACGGGTGTGGGGTGATGAAAAATGATAAATACAATACCCCAAACATCCATTTACGCTAAAAAAAAAGCATTTTTTCTTCAATAATTTCTAAACCGTTTTGGCAAATGATTTCGTTCCAAAAACCACATGATAAAATTTTATTTAATGTTTTATGATGCACAAAATTTGTTTCAACTCATTCCAATTTGTAATTTTCCCTAATTAAATGTATTAGTGACGGCTTAAAATAATAATTTTTTCAGAAAATTTGAAATTTCACCCGCGGCTCAATAAACACCAAATAATAGCAATTTCATAGCTAGAATATGTATATTTAATTTTTATAATAAGATATTTGCATTTTGACTTTTTACAGAAAACCCCTTTATTTTACCGATTTTCCGAAATTTCACCGAAACGATTTTAAAAACGTTACAATCTTCCCTCCTTAAAGAAATTCGGTCCCCGAATTTAAATTCAGTCCCCGAATTTAAATTCAAACTCCCCCAAATACTAGAACTTCTAAGAAAACCATCAAGTCGTCGGGGCTCCGAAAGTGTAAATACATAAAACAAATCATAGCGCAGCGCATGCGCTAGAAATATGAGTATATAACTCAAATCAAAACTCCGTCAAGCATCCCGCAATCATCGGAGTCATGGAGAAGACATCAATGCCAAATCCAAATCAAACCAATATGATATAACTCGAAACTATACATGTAAACATCGAATCTATATCTGTAAGTATCTAAAGGAAATGCATGCCAATCTCTTTAAGTCGCTGTGCAACGCGTATAACACTGCACAGTGGCGGACATCTATCATAAGAAAATAACTATATACATATATACCTTTGTTTGAAATGTACGTTCCGCCGTTTTGGAAACAATTTAGAAGGGTCTCCATGTTTTAAACATTTCGTGTCATATCAGACACGTAGGTAAATACTGAGGCTATAGCTCGCTTTTTTGGAAATCCCTTCAATAACTATCAATGCATGCAAAATATATTCAGGTACTGTCCTCTGACTAGTCCTGCTCAGTACGAAAACACATAGAAATATCATAAAAACGTACTGCTCTATATGAAATCAATCCCAAAAATATGCACATGAATGCTACGTGCGTCTGGTGCGCACGGAAATCAAAATCCATGAGTGTGCCATACATGCGCACAGAAACAACATCTAAGTGCATCGGGTGTGCACGAAACATCTGTCGTAGGCAACATGTGCGCCTGACAGCAAAATCAGGTGCATCTGACATGCACGAAAAATTCTCAATTTAGTGCCTCTGGTGTGCACCAAAATCACCCTTCAAAACATGCGCCCTCCATGCGCGAAAATCCAAATCAGGTGCATCCATCGTGCACGAAATCATGAAATCCAATATCAAGTGCCGAACGTGTGCAAAATCAATCAGGTGCACAAGGTGCACAAAATAAATATCGAGAATCACAATCGAAATCGAAGTCCAGTGCATCTAAGTGCGCAAAAGGCGTATCACTGCACTGCAAGCATATATAAACTATACCGAGTGCAGGAACGAAATCGCGTGCGTGCATACGCACAAAATCAACTCAACTGTTTAAAACCGTAAAATCACAAACATGTGAAACTAAAGCACGAAAACGATATCAAGTGCAACTCTGTGCAAAGATCGTAAATCCTCAATCATCAAAATCAAATCATACGAATAAATCACCCCAAAACATCGAAATCAATAATGGCGGAACAGTACCGCTCAAGCGCATCCTCTAAGAATCTCGGCCAACTGTCACGGTCCCTAGTGGGACGTCTCGTCGATGATCATGAACTCTGTCCTGCTGATGTGCGTAACCATGACCACTCCTGGGTCAAGGTCTTCACTATGAATTACCAATCTTGCGGTCCATCGGCTCATCGGCCCTGTCAGGTGTGCTAACGGGGACGATTCCATTCTGGCACTTCTCTGGTCATCTCTTGGTCAATCATCGCGACCACTCGTAAGACAGCATATTACTGGCGTCGGCCTCTGGCTCTCTGAATGTATGTGACACCTCTGATCCTGGGTGCAAGTATCATTGCAGCAGTGTCCTGGAAGGAATCCTGCTCACGGTCTCTTCCATGTCTCGTCTCTGCCAACTGTCCGGAAGTCATTGTCCTTTCCTATATCTGCATCTTGCTCTGGAACGACTGCATACTCATCGCAACTCCTTCTGGAAGGTAAGTCCAAGTACCATGCCTCGGCATGCGCATCACGTCTCTGATGTCGGCGGAGTGGAACGCCATCTCATCTAGATCTGGTGCGAACCTCTTACTCCACTTTTCTCTAATGTCGTCTGCTTTGGACTCGTCACGTCGCGGCTGCATGGACTGAGCTCCAATGACTATCCTCGTATCTGGAGTCTCCCAAGAAATGAATCTCACCACCTAGCATATGAATTAAGTCGAGCCATCCGATCGAGTCGTCAAAACCTCATAATCCCCCAAGGGCTCAACATCTTGGGTATAGTTTAATAGTATCGAGTACCTACCACAGCATCGGTGGTCCAGCCGTAGAAGGGCAAACCCAAGCCTCATTAATGGCGCCGTAGAACTGCCGCAAACCCGAAGGTTCAAAGGCTTTCACACGGTCATTAAGTCGAGTTAGGGTTTCATTCTTCTAGAGGGACCATAGAATTGCCTGCATGTCTTTCCGACTACTTTAAACTCGGAATAATAGGTTTCCGACATTCGATAGTCTCTGTCGACCCTCACGTCTCTGCGTGAAGTCGTCTCTAGCTGGAATCAATCAATCTGATGACCTCGCATCGGGGTAAGCGAACGATCCACATGTCCTAGTCATTCATCCTCGATGACTAGCGACCTTCTATCATCTTTTAGTACAACTCATTCTGCACTAACTCCAGCATCTGGGGCAATATCTCGTCATTCGCAGCTATAACTGGCTCGCTCGTCTGCACGCTGAACAGTGCCTCGACCATCATGAATAAGCAACACAGCAACGGTCATCAAAATCTGGTTGGCCTGTATCATTGGCTCAATTCTCTAGTGTCGATCAGCACCTCCGAGTAACCTCATAAAGGCGATCCGCCAAACGCTCGTCGCACGGAAACATAGTAAAAAGACACATCCCCGCAATCGAGTGTCGCCGGAATTTCCCCTGGTCAGCCCTCGTTCGTTATGAGCTTATGCTGACCGCAACTCTAGCCGTAGCTCTCCCTGCCCGTAACCGTAGCAGCAAAACCAAACTGGTACCGATGAGGCTAGATCAGGAAGGAATATAATACTGAACAAGGAAAAGTACATCCTAAGGCTTCTTAAGGGGAGTGGCGTGTCGTAAATATGCCGCGGAACATACCAACGGTACGTCACTCTACTTTAGTCACCTATTCCATCAACCAAGGGTCATCCTACGCTCCGAAGGTAAAACCTAACGCTCTAATACCAACTTTGTCACGACCCGAAAGTACGGAACATGACCGGCACTTAAACTACGAACGTCTCGAGGCGTACGTAATCTAAGTAAACCGAAAACCCAGAAATCCAAACCAAGAAAAGTAGTAGAGTGCAGGAAAAAACCAACTTAAAGCAAGAAATTTCAAAAGCATAAGCCGAATTATGCGGTTTTTAAAACATAAAAAATTTACTGAAAATTTCGGCAGAGTCTCCTTTGTAAATACTGGCCCCCAAACGGGATACAACATGAATAGTATACGAAATCAAGAAAAAGGCATCCCCAAGCGGGAGCTAGCTCTTCGTCAATCGACGGTCACAACCACACAAGCAATAATATATACAACGCCAACGGCGAGGATCAAAACTCAAAAGGAAACTCAAAACCACCATAAATATAACGAGCGACTCTAAGGTCGAAAGAATAAACAACACCGGTCTCAATCTCAATAAATACATGTTTGGTTGATGAAATTTACTAGATACAACGGAATAATATTATACAAGGTAATATGATGGGTACGATACAAGAAAAACCAACCTACTAGCAAGTCACCCGAATGAAACTGAGCCCGCAAAGCCGTAATGAAACCTGTACGGCAAACCTGCAAGAAACTGGGGCACAACGGGGTGAGTTGCCAACTCGTGAATAGAAAAATATCTACGCACAGAAATCGCATAAATAACGCAACCTAGGTCAATGATCATAATATATCCTCAAATATAACCAGCAGCCTATAACAAGGTTAGGGTAAATATCTAACCCGAGTGTAATCTCATGTGCCCGTGTCAGTGCCTCAGGTAGCAATATATCATATGAATGAGGTATGCATGCATGAAACAGAATACATGTAAATGAAGAAACTGTTTTCATAAATTAGTGAGATTTCCTTCGTATTTTTAAACTGAGGTATCATAAATGAAATCAGTATCAACAGTGTCTAGCATCGACACAAAACATAAATCTCACTGTCTCGAAATATCAATGTCTCAATCTCAATATCTAGGGCGCCGTCAGTCCAGACCGGCCCCTACCATCCATCTCAAGACCACGACGGTATCCTCCGGATATCCGACGCATCGGGTAATATCACCGGTCGGTAGTGCTCCCCTGCCGGGCTCAACGTCAACACCACATTCCTCTTGCCCCGGGGTACCGCACCGGGCCCACCATGTACCCGAAACGGTTCCTCCACTCCTCGAATCGGGTCTCGAAATCCATCAGCAAACTCATGGTGGACGACTCATACATCATGGGAAACCGCACTTTTTATTCTTTAAGGGAGAAAAGGTTTATTTATGTTTTTTGTGGTTTTCCTCCAAATCCAAGAAATCTCATGAAATCCGAATCCAAGTCATCAATAGCTTGTAAGCAGTGAATATAGGCATGTGAATCCATGAATGCGACACAACAGTGAATAATAACATGCATGAAGTAGTAGGCAATAACTACAATGTCTAACCAGCATATAAGGCAAGTACATTAATATCATGTCTAAACTATTAGCTAACAACCTATGTCAAATGAAATAATATTTTCTAAAGTGTTCGTGACATGTGAATTACCGATGAAGATGTGTGTGAGCCGGCAAGTAAGTGTACGTGGTACTTACGCGTCATCGGTAATGGTGCTGGTGTCCTAACAGCATGATATTAATAATGCAATAAGAAATTATAATATAAGTATGCGATGCGGAGCGAACAGTAAAAATGAGCGGGAGCTGAATACTAGACGCAACTATAACTAATCTGCAATAATCTAATATAAGTCCTACAAATGGTGCCTTTTGAAATAACACGAATCATGGGGTTTTGAAAATAGGGGCAACGTTGTTTTTATGAAAAGATACGTCTTTTGAAATATCCGTAGGATCCCTTGGGCTGTCTTCTAAAATACCCACGATTCGTTAGTTTTTGAAATAGGTAAAAAGTCTAATCTAATCTAACAACTACACTAAACTATACGGCTGAACTAACAAGCTGAACTACAGGTAAGGAAACCGCCTATCATCTGAGTCGATACATATACATACCTGTATATGTATAGTCGGTGATCCCGCCTCAATAATATCATATCCGATACCATATCTATAATCAGGCATCCCAAGTCAAGAGTGCGGATCAATCATCAATATAGCTCGTACGTAAATCCGTCGTACGGCATCCCAAATCTGGGTACGGGTCAATATCACATTCATCATACTATTCACCTGGTATCCTCTTTATCAAATATCATGATCGGGGTACTGATCTACGTCTAGTACAATATTGATACCATCTATGTACGCATGCATGTATAAGAATCACTACGTCAAAGACCCGCTAACACATCATGTCGTATCTCAATACGAACCAAAACACATCACGGATCTTCTGGCCTCAAGCCCAATATCATCGACTCATCTCAAATCCCAATTACTATCCTCAAATCCAGTATATAAACACATAGTCCCATACCCATGTGTAAATATACACATCAATATATAATCCCATGTACGCACATAAGAAAGAAGAATGTATGCAAATATGGGTGTGTGTGTATGTGTGGTGCAACCACTACTCTAGGGTTTCGCAACACTAAACCAATCCAATCATACCAAGGTTCCATCTCTATCATCAATAATCTCAAACAATATATAAACAATATTTATATATGTGTACATACGTATTCGTATGCATCACCACGAGCTGCGGGGGTGCTATACGCCATCCACCCGACTTCTCCCCGTAGATATAAATCTACTCACCTGATCTTCGCTCGCCGGTGCCGACGTCGCCACGTTCTTGCTTGTCGTCTCGAAGTCCACATAGGGTACCTACATATCATAACGCACCGTATCGCATTAAAATCCGACTCATGACCAAAACGACACACGAATCCCATATAGGTCAAAACCAATGGTTGCTTTTCACAAATCAACCCAAAAACCCTCGATGTCGGTGTACAAACGCCAAACCATCGAGAAAAACCCAAATACACTCATTTGCATATTCACAAACTCTAATTTTAATATAAAATAGCTTAAATCTCACAAGAACCCCAATTTCACTTAAAAGTCATTTTTCCGAAAAAACTAGCAAGCACAATTCGCCGTTATTGTACAAAACATGATGTTTAAATGAATCTAGAGACCACAATATTCACTAAATATATTAACTAAGTCAAAAAAAAATGATTCCCATAATTTAATCTCATTAAATTCCATAAACCCCAAAAACCTAGTTTACAAATTAACCAATTTTAACAATTTTCAAGCAAAATGCACAAACTACAATTTAGGTTGGATTTCCATGAACTAAAGTGTTAAACCACACTTAATAAAGTTAATAATATGATAAAAACCCTAACCATATTTTTCATCTCACATATAAATGCATTTCATAAAACCCTAGTTTGCACAAAAAGGCTTAATTTAGACATTTTTCAAGTAACAACTTGTAATATGAAACTAGATAAATTTTAACAAGTTTTAAGATGTTAGCTCACATCACAAACCATGCACAAGTGATCACAACCCAATTTCAAAACAAAACCCTAACTAGATGTAACGTCTTCAAAATAATAAAATATGATTTTTGGGAAATTTTATAATTTAATATTATTTTAATGAATATTTTAATATTCTGGTATAATTAAATACAGATAAATGGGGAAAAATTATGGAAAATTCTAAAATAAGGTATTTTAAGGAATTGCTTCGTTTTCTGTGCATGCCCCCATTTCCTCTAGTTTTGACCCTGAGTATGTATAGTTTTGACTGATTCCATCTAGGGTGAAATCTGGGTTGATTTTCCTATGTTGGTGTATAATTTGGGACTTGTTTTAGCATGGATTTTGGTATTTGGTGATTCATTCTTGTCGGGTGGCGTTTGGACGTCAACGACAAGTGGATTTTGATTGTGTTTACATGCGAGTCGATAGGTTTTTACCTATGCGGGTAGCGTGTGCTATTTTGGTTTCCGATGTGATTTTCATGTGCTTTAGCATTGTGATATACTTGTAGGTACCCCGCGTGATGTTGAGGCAAAGGAGGTGAAGATAGCGGCATCGGCTTTGGCACACGAGAAGCAATGTGAGTAGATTTATATCTGTGGGGAGAAGTCGGGTGGATGGCGTATAGCACCCCCGCAGTCCGTGGTGATGTATACGAATACGTATACACACGAATATTTATTATGTGTTGTTTAGGGTTATTGATGGTAATAATGATATTTTGATGATAAGAATATATTGGTTTAGTTTAGTGCGAACCCTAGAGTAGTGGTTGCACTCACACATACATTCACACACATACTTGCATTCATTCTTTCATTTATTAGAGTGCATATGATGGTGCGTATATCTACACATGGGTATGGGACTATGTGTTTATATACTGGATTTGAGGATAGTATTTGGGATTTGAGATGAGTCGATGAGATTGGGCTTGAGGCCAGGAGATCGATGATGTGATTTGGTTCGTATTGAGATACGACACGATGTTTTAGCGGGTCTTTTGATGTAGTGATTCTTACACCTGCATGCATACATAGAGGGTATCAATATTGTACTAGACGTAGATCAGTACCCCGATCATGACATTTGATAAAGAGGATACCAGATAAATAGTATGATGAATGTGATATTGACCCGTACCCAGATTTGGGATGCCGTACGACGAATTTACGTACAAGCTATATTTTGATGATTGATCCGCACTCTTGACTTGGGATGTCTGATTATTGATAGGGTATCGGATATGATATTATTGAGGCGGGATCACCGACTAATATATATACATGTATGTATATGTATCGACTCAGATGTTAGGCGGTTTCCTCACCCGTAGCTCTACTTGTTAGTTCAGCCGTATAGTTTAGGATGGTTGTTAGATTAGATTAGACTCCTACCTATTTCAAAAACTAACGAATCGTGGGTATTTTTAAAAGACAGCCCAAGGGATCCTACGGATATTTCAAAAGACGTATCTTTTCATAAAAACACCGTAGCCCCTATTTTCAAAACCCCATGATTCGTGTTATTTCAAAAGGCACCAATTGTAGAGGTTATTTTAGATTAATGCAGATTAGTTATAGTTGCGTCTAGTATTCAGCTTCCGCTCATTATTGTGGTTCGCATCGCATCGCATGCTTATATTATGTTTCATACTCCATTATTGATGTTATGCTGTTAGGACACCAGCACCATTACCGATGATGCGTATGTACCACGTACACTTACTTGCCGGCTCACACACATCTTCATCGGTAATTGCCATGTCACGTACACCTTAGAAAATATTATTGCATCGACATAGGTTGTTAGCTAATAATTTAGACATGATATTAGTGTACTTGCCTTATATGCTAGATTAGACATTGTAATTATTAGTTGTTACATCATGCATGTTATTATTCATGGATTTTTATGCCTGTATGCACTGTTTACATGCTATTGAGGATTGGATTCGGATTTCCATGAGATTTTCTGGATTTGGGGGAAAACCGCAAAACTTATATAAACTTCTTTTCTCTCTTTAAAATAAAAAGTGCGGTTTTCCCATGATGTATGAGTCGTCCACCATGAGTTTGCTGATGGATTTGGAAACCCGATTCGAGGAGACGGATGAACCGTTTCGGGTACATGGTGGACCCGGTAAGGTGCCCCGGGGCAAGAAGCGCGTGGTGATGACGATGTGAGCCTGGCAGGGGAGCACTACCTACCGGTGATTTTACCCGACGCGTCGGATATCCGGAGGATACCGTCGTGGTCTTGAGATGGATGGTAGGGGCCGGTCTGGACTGACGGCGCCCTAAATATTATGATTGAGACATTGGGATTTCGAGATTTCGAGGTACAGAGACTGTGATACAGAGATATCGAGATATTGGGATTACGTTTTGTGCCGATGCTAGGCACTGTTTTTTGCTGATTTCATTATGATACCTCAACTAAAAATACAAGGGAAATCTCACTAAATTATGAAAACAGTTTCTTCATTTACATGTATTCTGCTTTCATGCATTCATACCTCATATTCATGACATACTATTACCTGAGGCACTAGCACGAGCACTTGGCACTACATTCACGTATAGAGATTACATTGCCAGTTTAGCATGCTTCAGCTTTATTCATATTGAGGTTTCTTTATATCTGATCGTATTGACCTAGGTTGGGTCATGCATTCGATCTCTGCTTGTAGATATCTTTCTATTCACGAGTTGGCAACTCACCCCCGTTGTGCCCCAGTTCTTGCAGGTTTGCCGTACAGTTCTATAGCGGCATTTCTGGCACACTGCTTCCTTTTGGGTGATTTGTTTGGATAGGTGGGTTCTTTTGTATCAGAACCGCCGTTGTATTTATATTATTCATTGTATCTAGAATATCCATCAACCAAAACTCGTATATTGTTTCAGACCTAGACTAGTGATGTATTATTCGACCATAGAGTCGCGCTTAGTAGTGTTGCGGTTTTCTTGTTGCTTTTGAGCTTTCTTTTGGATTTGATCCTCGCCACTTGGCGTTGTATATTATTGTTGCATGTGTGGTGGTGACCGTCGATTGACGAAGAGCCAGCTCCCGCTTGGGGATGCCTTTATCATTGCATATATTGTTATCCTTGTTATACCCCATTCGGGGCCAGTTTTACAAAAGAAACTCTGCCGAAATTTTTAGAAAAGACTGTACTGTTTTTAAAAATGCATATTCGGCTTAGTTATTTAAAAACCTTGATTTCAAACATGTTTTTCTTCACTTCTTTAAACCAGTTTCTTTACTTATTCTTAAAAATGGTTTTAGATTTCTGGGCTTTTGGCTTACTTGGATCAGATGGAGTCCTATAGACTTCATATGGTTCAAGGGCCAGTCACGTGCTCTTTCGGGTCGTGACAAAGTTGGTATCAGAGCGCTAGGTTGACCTTGGTTCGAGTCTAAGTTTGACTATGTGGAGCCTAGGGCGTTTATATATATACGGAACTTAGGCTTGACCTTACGGAACTTAGACTTGGTCGAGGGGGTATTAGACCCGAACTTTCGTCGTGTAGGATGACCCTTGGTTGATGGAATAGGTAACTAAAGTAGAGTGACGTACCGTTGGTATGTTCCGCGGCATACTTACGACACGCCACTCCGCTTAAGGAACCTTAGGATGTACATATTTTCGAGATCAGTGATCCTCTTTATATCCAGGATTATACATCCATTTGAGATCCCCGATTCTATTAGTTTCATGATCATACCTTTAT
This sequence comes from Agapanthus africanus, assembly GCA_030015575.1. NCBI lineage: Eukaryota > Viridiplantae > Streptophyta > Magnoliopsida > Asparagales > Amaryllidaceae > Agapanthus > Agapanthus africanus. Next base: position 244,260,426 of record JASDDO010000012.1, read on the forward strand.
TGATGCTGTTCCTTCCCATGATCATGTATCCACTTTGGATCTGTTGTTTCCTTTCTTGCCATTGATGTGCTCTCCTTGATACTCGATTGAGGTTCCTGTCACCATGTTTGAGGGCAGTTTGGGCTGCTGCTAGGGTTACGGCCGGTGTGAGCTCGTTTGGTACGAGGGCCGACCATTGTGTTTTCTGGTGACATGGGAACGTCTCGAGTTAGTGTTGGTGATTGTGACCTCTAGTGGAGGCGAGTGCTTGGTCTTGCACCGGATGATCGGGCCATTGTTAGAGCTGCCAGTTGAGAGAGGACTGTTGATGTACAGCATACCTTAGAGATTGTGATGTCGCCTACCGTGCAGACAGATGGACCAGCTGTTGCTGAGATTGACAGGATGTCGCTTCCGAAGCTTACGAGCTGAGATTGCCGTAGCTTTCAGGCAGATATGAGACAGATGACAGCTAGTCTACCCGATTTGAGAGACGAAGGTGATTCGTCCGATTTTGCGCCGGAGCGGGCCCTGATGAGTTGAAGATTTCCAGTGTGGAGAGTCTTACTCAGATCTAGAGCAGACCGACTCAGAGATGACCGCCTATGTATTGCCTTTCCTGGAGGATTGAGGCGCTGTTCGGCGTACAGGCGAATAAGCCAGTTGCTGCTGCAAATGACGAGATGTCGCCCAGATGGTTGGAGCTACTGCAGCGTGAGCATATACTTAGAGAGATGATAGCGAGTCGCTAGTCACCTGAGGATGAATGACTAGGACAGGTGGTTCGTTTGTTTACCGATGCGAGGTCATCAGATAGATTGTTTCCAGCTAGAGACGACTTCACGCAGGTTCGTTGAGAGTCGATAGAGACGATCGAATGTCAGGAGCCCATTTTCCAAGTTTAAAGTATACGGAAAGACATGCAGGTGATTCTATGGACTCTCTAGAAGAATGAAACCCTAACTCGACTTAATGACCGTGTGAAAGCCTTTGAACCTTCGGGTTTGCGGCGGTTCCTCGGCGCCATTAGTGAGGCTTGGGTTTGCCCTTCTACGGCTGGACCACCGACGCTGTGGCATGTACTCGATACTATTAAACTGTACCCATGATGTGATCTCTTGGGGGATTATGAGGATCTGACGAGTCGATCGGATGGTTCGACATCTTTCGGATATCGTGATGGGACACTGCTTGGGAGACTCCAGATGCGAGCGTAGCCGTCGGAGCGCAGTTCGTGTAGCCACGATGAGTTAGTCCGAATCAGTCGACATTGAGCAAGGTGGAGTAAAGAGTTCGTACGAGATTTCGACGAGATGACGTCCCACTCCGCTGACATTAGAGATGTGATATGCACCCCGAGGCGTGGTATATGGATGTATCTTCCAGAGAGAAGCGCGATAGGTATGCAGCCGTTCCGGAATAAGCTTTAGCTTCAGCATTGGATGATGACTTCCGGGCATTTCGGCAGGATTGAGATTTGAGAAAGGAACCTCGACAGGACCTTTCTGGAGTACGTTACGAGAAGACCTAGACCAGGAGTGGTCGTATTGCGCACACCCAGCAGGACAGAGTTCGGCATTGTCGACGAGGTAGTTGACCATGTTCGGATAAAGGAACTTACCCAGATGCGTTGCAGATTGATCAGGGACGGACGAGTGATGAGTATTCCTCCGATGGTTGGGACGTGTTCCCGAGGACCTGTTCGGCCTGACATCCTCTACAGAATATGCGATTTCGAGTCCGTGCGAGAGACTTCAGATTGACCGTGGCCGAAAACAGTGCAGTGCGTAGTAGCTTGGCGTGGCGTCATAGTGGACGACGATAGAGACAGTTGGAACAAGAGGTTCGTGTGAGACACTGATGAGCTGTCATTGCTTCCCGTCGAGACTAGAGACCTGATATGCTTACAGAGACGTTGGAATGTGACCAGTTTCCGAGAAAATATTGTGCTGAGGACACAGGTGTTTTTGAGCGAGAAGAGGTTGTGCAGGAAGCCAGCCTCTGTACAGATCGGCATAGGCATGATCGGAAGAGACCTTGAGCAGGATTCCTTCCAGGACATTGCTGCAATGATGTTTGCACCCAGGATCAGATGTGTGACGTGCTTTCAGAGAGCCAGAGGCCGACGCCAGTGATACGCTGCCTTACGAGCGGTCGTGAGGATTGACCGAAAGGTGACCAGGAAAGTGCCAGAACGGAATCGTTCCTGTCAGTACTCCTGACCGGGCCGATGAGCCGATGGATTGCGAGATTGGTAATCTACAGGAAAGATCAGGAACCAGAGGCAGAGGACGCCAGCCGCGAGCAAGAGGCAAGTAGATATCTTGCGCAGCTAGCATCGGATGTTCCGGTACCTTCTCGACCCTGAAAAATGGTATACCGACGACGGTAATTATGATTTGTGATTTTGTGATTTGATTATCACGTATCCGTTGCTTTGGATTTCGGTATTTTGGGCGATCTATTCACATGATTTAGTCTTGATGACTGAGTTTCATGATATTTGATTTTGTGCACCATGGTTGCACCTACTGGGTATTTATACCTTGTACATAGTTATTACTCTTGAGCTGTTGATTGCGATTTCATGCCTATTTTATACTGGTGATTTGATTTACGCTTCCAGCAGAGTTTCATGTAATTTTAGTGTTTTGATTTTGCACTCGGTATAGCTTATATGTGCTTGTAGTGTATCGATATGTGTTTTGTGCCCGCAGCTGCACACGTTTATGATTTTCTTCATATCTGGATACACTTGGTGTTGCTGCTTACGTATTTGAGTTATTGCTTGGTATTTGTGCATGGGATGCACCAGTTCTATACTTCGTGCATTTGTCGCACCAGTTTTATGTTTCTTGCGTTTATCGTATCAGATTTATATTTCGTGCCTTTGTTGCACCGGATTTATATTTTGTGCATTACGATTGCACCTGACTTCGATTTGATGCCTTTCGGTATGTCGATTTTGATTGTGATATTGATGTGGATTCTTGCACTCCGTGCTTTTGACTGGACTTACGCATATTCGACGTTGCTATTGGATTTTGTGATTCCGTGCATATTGAGTGCGCAGGGTCTAGATTTTCATTCGTGCATGATGGATGCACCGATTTGGATTTTCGCGCATGTTGGGCGCATGTTTTGAGATACGATTTTGGGGCACACCAGATGCACTAAATCGAGATTCTTCGTGCATGTCAGATGCACCTGTTTTGGCTGCCAGGCACACGTTGCCTATGACAGATGCTTCGTGCACACCCGTTGCACCTAGATGTTGTTTTGTGCACATGTTTAGCACATATATGGATTTTGATTTCCGTGCGCACCAGACGCACATGGTGGTGTTATGTGATTTTTGGGATTTATTCCTTTTGGAACAGTACATTTTTATGATGTTGGATATTTGCTTTCATACTGAGCAGGACTAGTCAGTGGGCAGTACCTGGATATATTTTGCATGCATCGATAGTTATCGAAGGGATTTCCGAAAAGCGAGCTATAGTCTCAGTATATACCTACGTGTCCGATATGACACGAAACGTTTTAAAAACAAGGAAACCCTTCTAAACTGTTTTCAAAACGGCGGAACGTACCTATTAAACAAAGGATATATATACACATATATAGTTATTTTCTTATGAGAAACGTCCGCCACTGTGCAGTGTTACGCGCATCGCACAGCGACTTAAAAAGATTTGGCATACATTTGCATCAGCTATTTACATGTATAGATTGGATGTCTACATGTATAGTCTTGGTCCATATCATATTGATTTTGTATTGGATTTGACATTGTGTCGTTACCATGACTCCGATGATTGCGGATGCTTGATGGAGTGTTGCTTTTGAGTTATCTGCTCAGTACTCATGCGCATGCATTGCGCTATGATGTTTTATGTATAGATGATTTCGGAGCCCCGATGACTTGGAATTTGTATTGAAATATTTTAGTATTTGGGGGTTTAAATTTAAATTCGGGGAACGAATTTCTTTAAGGGGGGTAGATTGTAACGTCTTCAAAATAATAAAATATGATTTTTGGGAAATTTTATAATTTAATATTATTTTAATGAATATTTTAATATTCTGGTATACTTAAATACAGATAAATGGGGAAAAATTATGGAAAATTCTAAAATAAGGTATTTTAAGGAATTGCTTCGTTTTCTGTGCATGCCCCCATTTCCTCTAGTTTTGACCCTGAGTATGTATAGTTTTGACTGATTCCATCTAGGGTGAAATCTGGGTTGATTTTCCTATGTTGGTGTATAATTTGGGACTTGTTTTAGCATGGATTTTGGTATTTGGTGATTCATTCTTGTCGGGTGGCATTTGGACGTCAACGACAAGTGGATTTTGATTGTGTTTACATGCGAGTCGATAGGTTTTTACCTATGCGGGTAGCGTGTGCTATTTTGGTTTCCGATGTGATTTTCATGTGCTTTAGCATTGTGATATACTTGTAGGTACCCCGCGTGATGTTGAGGCAAAGGAGGTGAAGATAGCAGCATCGGCTTTGGCACACGAGAAGCAATGTGAGTAGATTTATATCTGTGGGGAGAAGTCGGGTGGATGGCGTATAGCACCCCCGCAGTCCGTGGTGATGTATACGAATACGTATACACACGAATATTTATTATGTGTTGTTTAGGGTTATTGATGGTAATAATGATATTTTGATGATAAGAATATATTGGTTTAGTTTAGTGCGAACCCTAGAGTAGTGGTTGCACTAACACATACATTTACACACATACTTGCATTCATTCTTTCATTTATTAGAGTGCATATGATGGTGCGTATATCTACACATGGGTATGGGACTATGTGTTTATATACTGGATTTGAGGATAGTATTTGGGATTTGAGATGAGTCGATGAGATTGGGCTTGAGGCCAGGAGATCGATGATGTGATTTGGTTCGTATTGAGATACGACACGATGTTTTAGCGGGTCTTTTGACGTAGTGATTCTTACACCTGCATGCATACATAGAGGGTATCAATATTGTACTAGACGTAGATCAGTACCCCGATCATGACATTTGATAAAGAGGATACCAGATAAATAGTATGATGAATGTGATATTGACCCGTACCCAGATTTGGGATGCCGTACGACGAATTTACGTACAAGCTATATTTTGATGATTGATCCGCACTCTTGACTTGGGATGTCTGATTATTGATAGGGTATCGGATATGATATTATTGAGGCGGGATCACCGACTAATATATATACATGTATGTATATGTATCGACTCAGATGTTAGGCGGTTTCCTCACCCGTAGCTCTACTTGTTAGTTCAGCCGTATAGTTTAGGATGGTTGTTAGATTAGATTAGAGTCCTACCTATTTCAAAAACTAACGAATCGTGGGTATTTTAAAAGACAGCCCAAGGGATCCTACGGATATTTCAAAAGACGTATCTTTTCATAAAAACACCGTAGCCCCTATTTTCAAAACCCCATGATTCGTGTTATTTCAAAAGGCACCAATTGTAGAGGTTATTTTAGATTAATGCAGATTAGTTATAGTTGCGTCTAGTATTCAGCTTCCGCTCATTATTGTGGTTCGCATCGCATCGCATGCTTATATTATGTTTCATACTCCATTATTGATGTTATGCTGTTAGGACACCAGCACCATTACCGATGATGCGTATGTACCACGTACACTTACTTGCCGGCTCACACACATCTTCATCGGTAATTGCCATGTCACGTACACCTTAGAAAATATTATTGCATCGACATAGGTTGTTAGCTAATAATTTAGACATGATATTAGTGTACTTGCCTTATATGCTAGATTAGACATTGTAATTATTAGTTGTTACATCATGCATGTTATTATTCATGGATTTTTATGCCTGTATGCACTGTTTACATGCTATTGAGGATTGGATTCGGATTTCCATGAGATTTTCTGGATTTGGGGGAAAACCGCAAAACTTATATAAACTTCTTTTCTCTCTTTAAAATAAAAAGTGCGGTTTTCCCATGATGTATGAGTCGTCCACCATGAGTTTGCTGATGGATTTGGAAACCCGATTCGAGGAGACGGATGAACCGTTTCGGGTACATGGTGGACCCGGTAAGGTGCCCCGGGGCAAGAAGCGCGTGGTGATGACGATGTGAGCCTGGCAGGGGAGCACTACCTACCGGTGATTTTACCCGACGCGTCGGATATCCGGAGGATACCGTCGTGGTCTTGAGATGGATGGTAGGGGCCGGTCTGGACTGACGGCGCCCTAGATATTATGATTGAGACATTGGGATTTCGAGATTTCGAGGTACAGAGACTGTGATACAGAGATATCGAGATATTGGGATTACGTTTTGTGCCGATGCTAGGCACTGTTTTATGCTGATTTCATTATGATACCTCAACTAAAAATACAAGGGAAATCTCACTAAATTATGAAAACAGTTTCTTCATTTACATGTATTCTGCTTTCATGCATTCATACCTCATATTCATGACATACTATTACCTGAGGCACTAGCACGAGCACTTGGCACTACATTCATGTATAGAGATTACATTGCCAGTTTAGCATGCTTCAGCTTTATTCATATTGAGGTTTCTTTATATCTGATCGTATTGACCTAGGTTGGGTCATGCATTCGATCTCTGCTTGTAGATATCTTTCTATTCACGAGTTGGCAACTCACCCCCGTTGTGCCCCAGTTCTTGCAGGTTTGCCGTACAGTTCTATAGCGGCATTTCTGGCACACTGCTTCCTTTTGGGTGATTTGCTTGGATAGGTGGGTTCTTTTGTATCAGAACCGCCGTTGTATTTATATTATTCATTGTATCTAGAATATCCATCAACCAAAACTCGTATATTGTTTCAGACCTAGACTAGTGATGTATTATTCGACCATAGAGTCGCGCTTAGTAGTGTTGCGGTTTTCTTGTTGCTTTTGAGCTTTCTTTTGGATTTGATCCTCGCCACTTGGCGTTGTATATTATTGTTGCATGTGTGGTGGTGACCGTCGATTGACGAAGAGCTAGCTCCCGCTTGGGGATGCCTTTATCATTGCATATATTGTTATCCTTGTTATACCCCATTCGGGGCCAGTTTTGCAAAAGAAACTCTGCCGAAATTTTTAGAAAAGACTGTACTGTTTTTAAAAATGCATATTCGGCTTAGTTATTTAAAAACCTTGATTTCAAACATGTTTTTCTTCACTTCTTTAAACCAGTTTCTTTACTTATTCTTAAAAATGGTTTTAGATTTCTGGGCTTTTGGCTTACTTGGATCAGATGGAGTCCTATAGACTTCATATGGTTCAAGGGCCAGTCACGTGCTCTTTCGGGTCGTGACACTAGAATTCCTTAATCATACAATTGAACCCACATAAAACCAAAGTAACACTTAATTAAGCTAACTACGAGCAATTAACAACAATTTAAGCAAAAGGGTTAGAATTTACCCAAACAAATTGAAGATCCCACAAGCACACATAGCCCTCCAAAATTCTCCCTTGACACCAAAAATCCATGCTATACGGCTAAGCTAAAATGGGTAGGAGTCGGATCTTGATTTGGATTTTTGCTTGATTTTTTGTGGATTTTTCTTTGATGGAACAAAGAGAGGAGAAGAGGAAAAAGGGGGTTGTTGGGGTTGCTGGTTTCGGCCAGGTTGTGGAGGGGTTGGGTGAGGGAGGAGAGAGAGTGAGGTGGAGAAAGATAGTTAAAGTCAAAGTCAACTCAAATTATATCATTTTCTACTCTTTTCTTTTCTTTTCTTTTCCTTTGAAAATCCAAGTGGGGACAAAAGAGGGGGCTGCTGAATTCTTCAAGGGGATAAGTGAATGGGGGTGTGTGGGTGTGGGTACGGGTGTGGGGTGATGAAAAATGATAAATACAATACCCCAAACATCCATTTACGCTAAAAAAAGCATTTTTTCTTCAATAATTTCTAAACCGTTTTGGCAAATGATTTCGTTCCAAAAACCACATGATAAAATTTTATTTAATGTTTTATGATGCACAAAATTTGTTTCAACTCATTCCAATTTGTAATTTTCCCTAATTAAATGTATTAGTGACGGCTTAAAATAATAATAAAATAATATTTTTTTCAGAAAATTTGAAATTTCAACCGCGGCTCAATAAACACCAAATAATAGCAATTTCATATCTAGAATATGTATATTTAATTTTTATAATAAGATATTTGCATTTTGACTTTTTACAGAAAACCCTTTTATTTTACCGATTTTCCGAAATTTCACCGAAACGATTTTCAAAACGTTACACTAAGTCAAGCAATAATATTTTCTAAGGTGTACGTGACATGGCAATTACCGATGAAGATGTGTGTGAGCCGGCAAGTAAGTGTACGTGGTACATACGTATCATCGGTAATGGTGCTGGTGTCCTAACAATATGATATCAACATTTCAATAAGAAATTATAACATAAGTATGCGATGCGAAGCGAACCACAATAATAAGCGGGAGCTGAATACTAGACGCACTATAACTAACCTGCATTAATCTAATATAAGTCCTACAAATGGTGCCTTTTGAAATAACACGAATCATGGGGTTTTGAAAATAGGGGCTACGGTGTTTTTATGAAAAGATACGTCTTTTGTAATATCCGTAGGATCCTTTGGGCTGTCTTTTAAAATACCCACGATTCATTAGTTTTTGAAATAGGTAAGAATCGAATCTAATCTAACAACTAAACTAAACCAAAGGGCTAAGATAACAAGCTGGACTACAGGTAAGGAAACCGCCTAACATCTGAGTCGATCCATATACATACCTGTATATATATTAGTCGGTGATCTCGCCTCAATAATATCATATCCGATACCATATCTACAATCAGACATCCCAAGTCAAGAGTGCGGATCAATCATCAAGATATAGCTCGTACGTAAATCCGTCGTACGGCATCCCCAAATCTGGGTACGGGTCAATATCATATCCTAGCATATCATGCCTCATATCACGATCACATGTCGACCATTTTATTTATAACACTATTCACCCGTATCGCCGCCCCAAGATCCGCTATAACACCAGGACGTACCTCAAGTACGAATCCTGCCATATCACCGATATCACAACCTCAACACAAATCTCATCGACTCATCTCAATCCCAAGTATCATCCTCAAATCCGTACGTGAACACATAGTCCCATACCCATGTGAACACATAACTATAAAGAGTTCCATGAGCACATGTAAAAAGGAATGTATGCAAGTATGTATGTGTGTATGTGTAGTGCAACACTACCCTAGGGTTCGCAACAATTAAATAATCCAACACACCAATATCCATCCTAAACATCGTTATTAATCCCAAATAATATATAATAACTGTTGGTGTGTATACGCATCCGTATACACCACCACGGACTGCAGGGGTGAAATACGCCATCCACCCGACTTCTCCCCGTAGATATAAATCTACTCACCTGGTCCTCGCTAGCCGGTGCCGACGTCGCCACGCGCTTGCTTGTCGTCTCGAAGTCCACATGGGTTACCTACATATCATAACGCACCGTATCGCATTAAAATCCGACTCATGACCCAAAAACGACACGTGAATCCCACATAGGTCAAAACCTATGGTTGCTTTCACAAATCGACCCAAAAACCCTCGACGTCGGCGTACAAACGCCAAACCTTCGAGAAAACTCCCAACACACTCATTTGTACAATTACAAGCACTTATTATAATATAAAATAGCTTAAATTTCACAAAAACCCCAATTTCACTTAAAAAGACATTTTTCCGAAAATCTAGCAAGCACAAATCACCGTTTAAGTACAAAACTCGATGTATAAACGAATCTAGCGGCCACAATATTCACTAAATATCTTAAATAAGTCATAAAAACAATTCCCATAATTTAATCTCGTTAAATTCCAAAAACCCTAAAATTCTAGTTAACAAAATACCTAAATTTTAACAATTTTATAGCAAAAATGCACAAACTACAATCTAGTTTGGATTTCCATGAACTAAAGTATTAAACTACACTTTAAAATGTTAATAATGCCATGAATACCCTAATTATATTTTTAGTCTAACATTTGCAATAAATTTCCAAAACCTCGTTTGCATAAAATTCCAATTTTAACAATTACAAACCTCAATTAGTAAACTAGCAACTAGGTTAGTTTTAGCATCACATTAACATGTTCATCCACTCATTTTAATCATGATTACAAGATAAGAACCCTAATTGCAATTCAAAACCCTTTCTTGAATTTTCTAAATAAGCAAATAAACCTAATAAACACCTAATTAGCTTCACTTGAAGTATGATAGCAACAATTAAGTAACTAATCAATAATCAAACCATGGAACAAAGATTTATACCTCACAAAACTTGTAGATCTACATGCAACTTAGCCTCCCAAATTAGCTTCTATACCCTAAGATCCATGCTAGATGAGCTAAAGAATAATGGGTAAGTGTTGGATTTGGATTTAGCTTTGAATTTACATGGATTTTGAGGCATTTTGATGAATTTTTTTTTGAAGAGAAAAGAGAGGTGAACATGGAGGGGCTGCTGCTGATTTGGGGAAGGGGGGCTCGTCTACTATGAGAGGGGAATGAGGAGAGAGAGAGGTGTTGAAAGTCAACAAGGTGGTCCAAGTCAACAAAGCCCATACACTTTTATCTATTCTCTTTCTAAATTCTATTTTCTTTTCATGGAAATAGAGTGGGGAAATGGGGTAGGGGCTACTGAAATTCAGCCAAGGGGATAAATAAATGGGGGTGTGTGAGTGCGGGCATGGGTGTGGGGTGATGGAAAATGATAAATACAATACCCCAAACATCCATTTACACTAAAAAAAAGCCTTTTTTCTTCAATAATTTCTAAACCGTTTTGGCAAACGATTTCGTTTCAAAAACCACATGATAAAATTTTATTTAATGTTTTATGATGCAAAAAATTTGTTTCAACTCATTCCAATTTGTAATTTTCCCTAATTAAATGTATTAGTGACGGCTTAAAATAATAATAAAATAATTTTTTTCCAGAAAATTTGAAATTTCACCAGTGGCTCAATAAACACCAAATACTAAAAATTACATAGCTAGAATATGTATATTTAATTTTTATAATAAGATATTTGTATTTTGACTTTTTTTAACAGAAAACCCCCTTATTTTACCGAATTTTTTTCGAAATTTCACCGAAACGATTTTCAAAACATTACAATCTTACCCCCTTAAAGAAATTCGGTCCCCGAATTTAAATTCAAACTCCCCCCAAATACAAAAACATCTAAGCAAAACCATCAAGTCGTCGGGGCTCCGAAATCATAAGTACATAAAACGCATTATAGCGCAATACATGCGCATGAGTAATGAGCAGATAACTCAAAATCAAAACTCCGTCAAGCATCCCGCAATCATCGGAGTCACGGTAAAGATGTAAGTCCATGTCACACACCCCACGAACTTGTGGGGAGGCGGAATATATGAAAAACAATCATCAAAGCTTCGTAACACGGACTTGAGCGCATGAATCGTTTCTAAACCATTGCTAACAAAGTACTAGAGATTTAACTACTCGGATACGAAGTTATACCTCACATTACTAGTCTTTCGGGTCTTCTTCGCGGTCCTCCACTCCTCGTAGGCTCCTTGGAACATCGGCATCTCAACGGCCTCCTCGAATCAAAGACGATCCACCTGAAAGCTCCTACGCCAAGCTTAATCTCAAACATGAGATAACTAGGTTGCTTAAAGTGCTAATCTAAGCTACCTAGGGGATATAGAGTGAGGTTATGGATGTTTTAGTCTAGCTAACCCTTGATCTCAACACATGAGAGGTTGGGGTTAGGGTTTCAAGAGAGAGTGAGCTTGAGGAGAGAGAAGGAGAAGATGAGAATGAAAAGAATAATGAACTCATTTTGAATATAACAACCATAACAATTTAATCAAATAAATAAATAAATGATATAATCATTATGGTTGATGCATTCACATTGTGTGATTCATCATATGACTCATTATCTCATTAATGAGTCATTAAGTGCAAAGGATGTATCATACAAATGAGTCATTAATCAATTAATGCTCATGCCACCTTAACCCCTTAGTCACCACTCTTCTAGAAGGTTCCCGACAAATTACGAGAACGCTCCTATAATCCGTGAAAACACGTAAAAACTTTAGACTGTATAAACCCAACAACCCGACACTAGAAACTGGCTTAAACCAAAGCCGGCTAGTATAAACTGTCCGAAAAGTCGTACGTGCGTAAACACACGTACGCATCCGAACCTTTGTCGTAAAACCATACGACCTCTATATCGTTTCGCCTGGAGCAGGGAAACTCTCTGTGTGGGACTCTAAAGACTCGACACTACGCTGGCAGTGGGTTTAACCACAGACCGCAAGCGGCACTAGCTGTACATAACGGTCCCCAGGTAGATGTCGATAAGAAGGCCGATGAGGAAAACCATCTCGAACCCCTACTGAGCCTGATGTGACAATCTCCGTACAGTCCGGTCTGTTCGTCTAAGACTATCGCATATCAAGCCTAGGCGGCGGCAAGCGTCAGTCCCCTAATAGCTGTATAAGTCGTTTCGGAGCGAAGCCCATTACGCCCTGAGAAGCTACTGGAACCTACCAGTATATCTCGCTTGCCCTGGCCTGGGACTTTGCGTAATGGCTCTCTGACACAGTGCGATATCAACTCCCAATACCGGGAGAGACGAATCCTATCTAACCGCCACTGCCTCCAAGTGCTCGGGACTGCACCCAACTGCTACCTGTTTGCACGACTCCGTTGAGCCGTGGTAGGGTAGCAATCTAAGAACAGTGGGACACACTAGAGGCGAAGTAGCAGTGTCAAGTCTGCGGACTATGCTGTACTCATGTCACCTAGGAACTGTTAACTGGCGATGGGTATAATACCAACCAATCAGTTCCCCGGTGAGTCCTGTCCGGTGTACCCGTAACCTAATGAGCACCTGTATACTATCTCTAGTACGACGTACTGATGGCTGTGGGACAGACCATCTCCCCAACTGGGATGAGAAGCGTATACACTTAGTCCACTACGGAATATCGATGCTTTATCTCGATAATCCAACGACCAGGGACCTATATAGGATGTTGCTTACAGACTACCCAGCCCCCACTAGTGTGACTGCCATCACGATGCTGGTAATCAAGCAAAGATCCTATGGGCTCTACTGATATGTATAAGTGATACGTTACAAGAAACATATGCACAAATTAAAGTCGACTCAAACCAAGTAGCATACTACTATGTTTAGCAAGACTGTTATTTACATAACTGTGAATATCCCAAGCTTCCATTAAGTAATATACAACTTAGTATGATACAATAATGGCCCCTAGGGCATATACACTAACAATCTCCCACTTGCACTAGGGCCATGAGATGGCATATCGTAGACCTATCATCTCGAATAGCCTCTCGAACTGCGTCTGAGGAAGGGCCTTTATGAATGGATCAGCAATGTTATTCTCTGTCTCTACTCTCTTCACCTCGATCTCCCGGCGATCTACGATCTCCCTGATCAGGTGATACCGCCTTAATATGTGTCTGGACTTCTGATGGGACCTGGGTTCCTTCGCTAAAGCTATAGCGCCGTTGTTGTCACAATACAGAGGTATTGGACCAACACTGGTAGGAACCACCTGAAGTTTTGTGAGGAACTTCTTCATCCAGACTGCTTCTTTTGCGGCATCGCAAGCAGCTATGTACTCCGCTTCCATCGTTGAGTCAGCAACGGTCTCCTGTTTGGAACTCTTCCAACAGACCGCCCCTCCATTGAGGGTAAAGACATAACCCGACATGGATTTGGAGTCATCTTTGTCACTCTGGAAGCCGGAGTCGGCAAAGGACTCCATCTGGAGGTATTTTCTGCCATAGACTAGGAACATCTCCTTAGTCCTTCTCAGGTACTTGAGAATGTTCTTTACGGCTATCCAGTGCTTCTCCCCTGGGTTTGCTTGATACCGGCTTACTACGCTTAATGCGTATGCTACATCTGGTCTGGTACATAACATCGCATACATTATAGAGCCTACCGCAGAAGCGTAGGGTATAATCGGCATGCGATCCCTTTCCTAATCAGTCTTGGGAGACATCTCTTTGGAAAGGGTGATTCCGTGACAAGCCGGTAGGTTACCGCGCTTAGAATCATCAATACTGAATCTTTTCACTATGGTGTCTATGTACCTGGACTGTGAAAGTCCCAACATCCTTTTTGATCTATCACGATAGATCCGGATTCCCAGAATGTAGGTGGCATCACCTAGGTCTTTCATGGAGAATTTATGTGACAAGAATCTTTTGACTGACTGTAACATAGGAATATCATTTCCTATTAGGAGAATGTCATCCACGTACAAGATGAGGAATACTACAGTTCTCCCTACAATCTTATTATATATGCAAGGTTCATCTGGATTTTTGATGGAGTCGAATTCTTTGACAGCATCATCAAAACAGATGTTCCAACTCCGCGATGCCTGCTTTAGTCCATAAATGGACTTAAGCAACTTGCATACTTTACTGTTGCTCCCACTCTGAATGAATCCTTCTGGCTGATCCATATAGACCCTCTCTTCCAAATTCCCATTTAGAAAGGCTGTCTTTACGTCCATCGCCAGATCTCATAATCGTGGAATGCAGCAATAGCAAGAAGGACCCGAATAGATTTAAGCATAGCCACTGGAGAAAAGGTTTTGTCATAGTCCAAACCAGATCTTTGACGGAAACCCTTTGCAACAATTCTAGCCTTATAGGTTTCAACCTGTCTATCTACACAAATCTTCTTTTTGAAGATCCATTTGCATCCTACGGGTTTTACCCCATCTGGAGCAACGTCCAAAGTCCATACTTTGTTAGTGTACATGGACTCCATTTCGGTCCGCATTGCATCTAGCCATTTTACTGAGTCACCGCTCTGAATGGCTTGCTGGAAGCTAGTAGGCTCATCATAGTCAATGTTGGAGATAGTGCCCTCAGAGTCAATTATTAGATCACAGGCACGTGATTGCAATGATTGAGGGAGGACCTATCCCGGTAGGACAGTCTTACTCGAGATGATAGTATGCTATCTGGTTTACCTTTATCATCGTGTACTGCTTTAGGTGACCTGACAGGTCGCTATTGCACGTTGATAGAGCCCCTAGGATTCTTGCTTGACTGCCAGCAGTATGAGGGCGATCATATACGTGGGAGCTGGTAGTCTATAAGCACATCCTTAAAAGGTCCCTAGTCGTGGGAGTTTCGAGACAGGGCACCGATTCTCCAGAGTAGACTAGTGTATACAGTCGAGATCCCGACGAGGGGCAATGGCCGGTCTCACAAGCCACTGGTGTCAGTTGGTTCGCCTAAGATGTATACAGGTGCTCATTGGGTTATGAGTACACCGGACAGGACTCGCCGGGAACATGCTAGTTGGTCTTATACCTGACGTCAGATAGCAGTTCCGTGGTGACATGTGTACAGGTTAGTTCATCGATCTGAGGATCGTCATTTGTCTCGTGTGAGTTACCACTGTGCTTTGATTACTACCCTACCACGGCTCAAAGGAGTCGTGCAAATAGGTTTTAGTTGGGTACAGTCCCGAGCCACATGGAGGCAGTGAGCGGATCTTCAGGGGTTTGTCTCTCCCGGTATTGGGGGTGAGTTCGCGCTGTGTCTAGGAGAGCCATTACACGAAGTCCTTGGCCAAGGCAGGAGATTTACTGGTAGGTATTCCAGTAGTATCTCAGGGCGTTCTGGGCTACACTCCGACACGACTTGTACCGCTTTTGGGGGTCTGACTTTCACCAACACCCTAGGCCCGCCATGCGATGCTCATAGACGAACGGACCGGACTGTACGGATATTGTCACTGACAGGCTCAGTAGGGTGTCAGGATGAGTTCGCTCATCGACGTCCCTTTTGGTCAATAGCTGGTGGCCCGTCACGTATTGGCTTATACCTCTGACGTGCTAGTGGTTAAATCCACAGCCATAGTATTGACGAGTCTTTAGAGTCCACCACACTTTCAGTTACTCAAGTTTCGGGCGAAACGCTGTAGAGGCCGTATGGAGATATGGGAGGGTCCGATCAGATACGTGCGGTATTGCACGGATCAGGATCGGACGGTTTGTACTAATGGCCGTATGGTGATATGGCAGGGTTCGATCAGATACGTGCGATATTGCACGGATCAGGATCGAACGGATATTACTAGCCGGCTTTGGTTTAAGCCGGATCCTAGTATAGTACAGTGTAGATTTTGTCTCATTGCATTTATATCCGGTCGGTATACAGATGCGGGTGTGTATGCACAGTATCGGGGTTTTCCTATAATTTATTACGGGACCAGTTTTCTGGAGTTGCCAGTTTGCATTCCGTTCCGGCCGGTTTTCCTTTGTTCTTTCCCGGCCGGACTTTTCCGATGGAGGGGGTTATTTGCAAGTTTGCAAATAACATTTGTGGAGGGGGTATCTTGCATATTGGTGGCATCATGATAGTTTTTCATGATGAGATTCTTTTTCCTTCTTATCACTTGCTTTATGGTGATTAGAGTGGATTTGATATTGATTTGAGATGGTTATCATTTCTTTAGGGTTGTGGTCACCCCCTTGCTTTTACTACACTCACCTCCCTTCTTGTTATGGTTTGATATTCATTCCTCCACCATTCTCACTAAGAGGAGAGAGGCTACACTTGAGAGAAGAAAAGGAGAGAGTTTCATTTTAAGCTTGTGGCATTTTTCTTGATCTCATTTTCATGCTAGGAAAAATGCAAGCAACATTTTTCCTTATCTTGATTCCTCCATCATCTTCAATGGCAACAAAAACCCCAAATGAGACATAGCCTCTACACTACATTCTACAGCAAATCTTGGGCACGTCGACTTGCCAGCTTCGTGCCCGAGTTGCCTCGGTATAGAGGCGGGAGCCCGTAAAAGATGCAGGCGATGTGGTGCCCTTCCGGCGAAGAGGCGACAACCGGAGTTTCCGCAGGAGATCGGGACGACGACGAGAAGACCGGAGGACTCGGATCACTCGGTATATCTCTAACCCGTCTTGTAATTAGCTAGGACTAGTTAATGGTTCGATCCGGGTGTTTAGTGCGCGGTGGTGCCAGTTTGCTAAGTTCGCAAAATTAAAGTTTATCACCGCTTCCGCATTTGGCCGTCGGATTGACGGCCAGGGCGCCGCCGTGCACTTACAGTGGTATCAGAGCCTCGCCATTAACTTAGTCTAGCTTTGTTTAATGTGTTTACATTTCCGATCGACCAAAATTCCAAAATCCGCGTTTTGTTCACATCAGTTTTCTGTTGAAATTTTTTGAAGTCCAAAAATTTTTCAGGTTGCAGAAAAGTGATGTGCTAGAAAAAATAAGAGTTCTGTGAAAATTCGATGCACTAACTCCACTGTAGGAGCGCGGAACCACGGCCAAACACCCCTTTGGGCCGCGGTTCCGCCGCACTATTTTGGGGTCGCTGCATCAAATTTCTGCAGTATCTTTTTGGGCTGAAAATAAGGGTTTTGGAATAATAACATTGGGCCCAGAATTTCTTGATGTGCTACAGTAGTACTTTGAGGCCCACTTGTTAAAATTTGATCGATCGGATATTTTAAACACATTATTTCACAGTATTTACATAATATCTGCGACCGTGAATGTCAATTGATCGGTAAATCCTGTCTAACTGCTATAGCCCGGTTAGACGGATTTGCGAACGTGACTTTCACGTTGATGTTCTGTGTTATGCTGTGATGTTGCGGATCGGTCGTGGGGATAGCCTGGATGCAATGCTAGTACAGTTGTGGTTGTATTATGTACATTTGATATTGCGGGGCGAGCGTCCGACATGTGGACTGCCGTCTCTGCCTGATTGTATTATTATTTTGGGGCACGACCAGGTTGCGGTCGATGTACCCGTTGTATGTATATTTTACTTTCTGTACTAGGATTACCCCGCGGAGGGGTGCACGGATAGCCGGGTTCTAGAGGGCAACGGGCCCGCATCTCATGGCATTGAGATGGAGGGGGCTTCACTTTAGGATTGGCGGGCTATTCGCCGCACTCGTAGGGGGTACAGGTTGACCCAGGAGGGGTGCCCAAGTTACCGGATTCCGTGAAGTGCTGGGTGGTCCATTCACGTTGCTGAAGGGGGCTGCCTCGCTTCAGGTTTTGGCGGGTAACTTGCCGCGCCCGTAGGGGTCTAGGATTTCATTGCACAGGCTATCCGCACGACCAGGGGAACGTCGGGTTTCTGTAGTGGCTCTATGAAACCCGGGGATCCCAGATATCTGTATTGTTCTGTGATGCAGTACATTTCTGTGATGTTGCTTTTTTTTATCACGCCTTGAGCGAAATATAATATATTGGTATATATATTAGTAGATGTTGTATATGTTTTACATCCGCGCTAGTCCAGTCCCCGCTCTGTCGTTAGTTAGCTAACCTAACGGGTAATGACGGGACCAAGTGGCGAATGTGGATGGCATATACGTACATCGGTATATTTTCGTTCTTTGTGGTGTGATCAATTGATGGGACTGCGTTGATTCGGATCAATGCAAGATAAACAAACCTATTCTGATGTTGTTGGAACACTTTTCAAAAAGCTGTTATTGCAAGGACGTTCTCTTTTGTTGTGCATCGTGGTATTCAGTTGGAATATCTTGCTCCTCAGTCGACGAGGCAAGGGCCGAGATCCCTTCACCGGGAGTGACCCCTTGGACAGAAGTTTGCGTCAGGGCATTAACTTCACTATAGCCGATTACTTTTTCTTTGCATCGTGGTATTCATTTGGAATATCCTGCACCCCATTCTACGGGGAAAGAGCCGAGATCCCTTCACCGGGAGTGACCTCTTTAGTAAAGGTTTTCGTCACTATATTTTCTAAAAAGCTATCCGTTCCTTCAACGATATCAAGTTCATTACGTTAAAGGTTTTCGCCAGAAACCATTCGTAGCCCTCCGTCATTTCAGACGGGTAACACGTAGTATTCATGCTTTGTTTGTTGACCTTCGTCAAGGCATAGTGTATGGTAGCTGCTTGTTGCCTTTCTGCTGCATAGATAGATGTGTTGGTTTGGGACAGTCGTATAGCCTTGTTGACCTTCGTCAAGGGCTTGTACGGGTGGGTTCAAATTAACCATGGATAATGACGGGTAGAACTTGTCATGTGACTTTTGATTTGTTGACCTTAGTCAAGGTCATAAGAGAATGGGGTAAAAATCTACATCGGGAGTTTCAAAAGAACTGAAACTTGCCAGATATGCGCATACCTTCTGGAGTGTGATACCGTGAGCGGATTCCGTCACGTTATCATGCGATGATAGTTGGATCCCGATTCCCACTGATGAGTTGGTTTACTCCTCGGGTATTCCCGACTAATTCTTCTTTTAGGTTTGGAGGAGAATTTGAGGTACAGTGGGAGGTTTCCAGATTAGATAAATTGGTAACCATTCTGATCTAGGATAGAGTGCACGCTGAGTGTTTCTTTTCTCTCTCTCTGGCAGCGACCATTGACCCGACCCTAAGACTATGACTCAGTGGCCAAGTTGACCGAACCTTCTTAACACTGGCTTTTGGATTGTCAGAGTCGCTAACCTCATTGCCACTCCTACTTTTACCCTCTTCTCCAGGACACCCCGTATTACTACGAACGTCCACTTCCATTGGACAAAACCATCGTATGGTTATATACGAACTCGAAGAACTTCGAGGATGGTTTCTGGTTCTGGAGAAAACGGATAGGACTATTCAGTTGTCTTTTCTTTTCACCTTCTCTCAGGTTGCGAGTACTCCTTGGTTTAGGAGATAGTACACCTATTACGCAAATTGGATAGTCTTCTTCCAAACCTTAGGCTGGTGCCGAACGGTGGGGAATGAAGAATACCAATTAGCCTAAACGGTGTACAGAAGGTATTAAGTTAAGACAAAGAAAGGGATTAGTAAGAGGGCAAAGTAAATTGCGACTGCTATTCACGACCAAACCAAGTATTTCTTCGCCAATCCTAAATCACCTTTGTATTTCTCCAGGACACTCCGTATCACTACGAAGATCCACAGTTTATTGGATATTCCATCGTATGGTTATATACGAACTCGAAAGGAACTTGTTCCAGTTCGGGGATGGATTCTGGTTCAGGAGAAATAGGAATAAGGTTTATTCGGTTGTCTTTTATCTACACCTTCTCTCGCATTGCGAGTGCTTCTAGGATTAGGACAGTACACCCATTATGCTTATTGGATAGTCTTCTTCCAAACCATAGGCTGGTGCCGAATGGTAGGGAAGGAAGAAAACAATTTGTCCTAAAGGGGTGTACAGAAGGTAATGACTAAAGACATATAAAGGGATTTGGAGAAGTGGCAAAGAATTATACGGTTATAGTTGTGAATCTGGATAATAGAAGAGGCATTACTAGGAATACCAGGATACCCCAACGAAACATTTCAATGTTTCAGTTTCACTGTGTACTGTTAAAGGAAAACTGATTTCCCAATTAGACACTTTCTCTAGGGTATGTATTTACCAGGTATGATTCTCACATCTGTATGGTTTTATAGATGATGAGTGGGAGTAAGTTATTGGGAATTAGGTGACCATCCTCATTATATCGGGATTCGTTGGAATTGGTGATATTTGAGGAAGCCGCCTGGGTTGTTTGCCGGTCGGCAAATATTTGGTTTTGAATATCCGTTGTTGTGCACCAATTTCAAATTGATATATCTGTACGTCTATTTTTATAGAGTGAGACATACCTTTTTGAAATTATGTCTATGACATTTACCTATACCAGTGGATGGTTAGGTAAGGAGCATTGAACAGCGGTGTAATTCTTCTTAACCATAAGTACAGTTTTCAACCAACGACACACAGTGAATGAGTTATCAGACTCAGCGGACTTATACAGAGTATTGTATGTTGTCCAGTGTGCATTAGGACAGAGGGGTTGGTCCTCATACTATATTCTGTTTACTTATGACTTCTCTAGTTTTAGACAGGTGTTTCGCGGAAACACAGGGTCCGAATTTTGAAGTTATAGGTTTTTGAATAGAGTAGAGAACCAGGTGTAGCAAGTATCGGGATTCTTCGAAGTGATCGAAGATGTAGATACTTGTGTAAGGTATTCAGTTGATAGTAATGATTAAGAGAACTTGCTTCTCTTTCGGGTTACTCATAATTGGAAGCATTCCTAAGTTGAGTGACGCTGATCGGCCTCCTTCCATTTAGTTGACATGCACTGGAGACAGCTGCATGATTTGAATCTGGTTCAATTAAATCAGTGCCTCTGGTTCTATATTTGATATAGAACAGTTCGTATCTTAACGATGTTAAGGTACGGGGAGTTGTCCGGTTTATGCTTAAAACCAGACTCTGGATAACTCAAGGCACGTTTCTGTAATGGCTGTTTGTGGGTTGACCCAAGCTATGACGAGGGTTGACTTTCTACCATCTGGAAGATCAATAGTGATATTGTTCTAGACTCGCCACAGTTTTATTAAAAATGTTTTTTTTTTCAGAAAACAGTAGTGGGAGTATGGTAGAACTGGAAGTGATTCCAGAACCGCAAACGATTACTGAAGATTTGATAAGGAACCTAAAGATTCAATCTGGTTTGACATTCCATTGGCCACTCCGCAGATAAGGTGGGTAACCTCAGGCACCCGAGAAGTACTCCGGTAGCCTCAAGGACGGTGACAGGGAGGTTCTTGTTTATCCACACTTGCCATTGCTGAGACCCGGCAGGAGGATGAGTATAGCGTCGTTCTAAACTTGCTTTAGAAGTGTACGTCTATATGACTCTGCCAGAGGGTTGTCGTGGTCAGTGGGAGCAGCGGAAGCATTGGTGGACAGGTAGCTTATGTCTATTTATAGACTAAAGCAGAGTAGCGGGGATAAATCATCTATTTCTGATCTGACAGTCATAGGTTTGACTTCGTCAGAATAGGAGATGGATCTGTTGAGAAGGTTGTAGGGTGTGATGTCATGGTATTTGGATGACATACACAGAGTAGGAAGTGATATTCCTATACTACGATCGGCTATACTTTGGTCGTCACACAGTGGTTTCTCCACATAGGACTTGGATATTATATCAGACATTCTGGTTACTAGATCTATAGATCTAGATTTGGGTGGTTTCCCAATCTGGGTACTTAGACAGCATTCTAAGAGTATTTAGAATGGACGACTCCTGGCACGGTAGTATACCTGCAGGTGATGGAGTCACCCTCTCTAAAGGTGTCTTATAGACTAAAGTAGAGAGGGATGTGCATGATTGACAGATCACTTGCTTAGGCAATTGAGTGAATCATGAGATGTCAAAGTACTACACCAGATGTTGTTCTTGCACTAGATGCAATAAGTTGATATTGATCCAATCCTGGAGAAACAGTCGGAAGCAGTTTTAGAACATAAGTGGATGTTCTAGGGATTTGATAACGACAGCCTCATTAAGAGAGACAGTTATCATTCCAGGCTTCCAAGGTGACATGGACGACAAGGAGGTTGTCAGAGTTATAGTTTTCCCTCTGACGAGGGGCAGTATTTTGGATAGGTGATCCAAGGCAATACTGAGGGAGGCATGGCGCAGGATACTGATTAAGTTCAGTTGATGATACAGTCTAAGAAGTTTGGATTTGGAGTTCATTTATGAGCTAGGTCCCATCAGACATCCAGACATATTCTAAGACAGGTATTGCTCATTTCGGGAGATGGCTTTCTCCGCGAACATGAGATATAGAGAGACATAGAAAGAAACATCAAGGCGGATCCACTCACTGAGGCTATTCCTCGAACGCAATAGTTTCGCAAACGAGTTTTGTGAGACTAACAAGTAGAAGAGTTGGGTGTTCGGTATCACACGGGTTTTGAGTATGTGACATCACAATAATTAGCCTTGAGTGCAAGTGGGAGATTGTTGGAGATACTGCCCTCAGAGTGAATTATTGGATCACAGGCACCTGATTGCAATGATTGAGGGAGGACCTATCCCGGTAAGACAGTCTTACTTGAGATGATAGTATGCTATCTGGTTTACCTTTATCATCGTGTACTGCTTTAGGTGACCTGACAGGTCGCTATTGCACGTTGATAGAGCCCCTAGGATTCTTGCTTGACTGCCAGCAGTATGAGGGCGATCATATACGTGGGAGCTGGTAGTCTATAAGCACATCTTTAAAAGGTCCATCGTCGTGGGAGTTTCGAGACAGGGCACCGATTCTCCAGAGTAGACTAGTGTATACAGTCGAGACCCCGACGAGGGGCGGTGGCCGGTCTCATAAGCCACTGGTGTCAGTTGGTTCACCTAAGATGTATACATGTGCTCATTGGGTTATGAGTACACCGGACAGGACTCGCCGGGAACATGCTAGTTGGCCTTATACCTGACGTCAGATAGCAGTTCCCTGGTGACATGTGTACAGGTTAGTTCATCGACCTGAGGATCGTCATTTGTCTCGTGTGAGTTCCCACTGTGCTTTGATTACTACCCTACCACGGCTCAAAGGAGTCGTGCAAACAGGTTTTAGTTGGGTACAGTCCCGAGCCACATGGAGGCAGTGAGCAGATCTTCAGGGGTTCGTCTCTCCCGGTATTGGGGGTGAGTTCGCGCTGTGTCTAGGAGAGCCATTACACGAAGTCCTTGGCCAAGGCAGGAGATTTACTGGTAGGTATTCCAGTAGTATCTCAGGGTGTTCTGGGCTACACTCCGACACGACTTGTACCTCTTTTGGGGGTCTGACTTTCACCAACCCCCTAGGCCCGCCATGCGATGCTCATAGACGAACGGACCGGACTGTACGGATATTGTCACTGACAGGCTCAGTAGGGTGTCAGGATGAGTTCGCTCATCGACGTCCCTTTTGGTCAATAGCTGGTGGCCCGTCACGTATTGGCTTATACCTCTGACGTGCTAGTGGTTAAATCCACAGCCATATTATTGACGAGTCTTTAGAGTCCACCACACTTTCAGTTACTCAAGTTTCGGGCGAAACGCTGTAGAGGCCGTATGGAGATATGGCAGGGTCCGATCAGATACGTGCGGTATTGCATGGATCAGGATCGGACGGTTTGTACTAGTGGCCGTATGGTGATATGGCAGGGTTCGATCAAATACGTGCGATATTGCACGGATCAGGATCGAACGGATATTACTAGCCGGCTTTGGTTTAAGTCGGATCCTAGTATAGTACAGTGTAGATTTTGTCTCATTGCATTTGTATCCGGTCGGTATACAGATGCGGGTGTGTATGCACAGTATCGGGGTTTTCCTGTAATTTATTACGGGACCAGTTTTCTGGAGTTGCCAGTTTGCATTCCGTTCCGGCCGGTTTTCCTTTGTTCTTTCCCGGCCGGACTTTTCCGATGGAAGGGGTTATTTGCAAGTTTGCAAATAACATTTGTGGAGGGGGTATCTTGCATATTGGTGGCATCATGATAGTTTTTCATGATGAGATTCTTTTTCCTTCTTATCACTTGCTTTATGGTGATTAGAGTGGATTTGATATTGATTTGAGATGGTTATCATTTCTTTAGGGTTGTGGTCACCCCCTTGCTTTTACTACACTCACCTCCCTTCTTGTTATGGTTTGATATTCATTCCTCCACCATTCTCACTAAGAGGAGAGAGGCTACACTTGAGAGAAGAAAAGGAGAGAGTTTCATTTTGAGCTTGTGGCATTTTTCTTGATCTCATTTTCATGCTAGGAAAAATGCAAGCACCATTTTTCCTTATCTTGATTCCTCCATCATCTTCAAAGGCAACAAAAACCCCAAATGAGCATAGCCTCTACACTACATTCTACAGCAAATCTTGGGCACGTCGACTTGCCAGCTTCGTGCCCGAGTTGCCTCGGTATAGTGGCGGGAGCCCGTAAAAGATGCAGGAGATGTGGTGCCCTTCCGGCGAGGAGGCGACAACCGGAGTTTCCGCAGGAGATCGGGACGACGACGAGAAGACCGGAGGACTCGGATCACTCGGTATATCTCTAACCCGTCTTGTTATTAGCTAGGACTAGTTAATGGTTCGATCCGGGTGTTTAGTGCGCTGTGGTGCCGGTTTGCTAAGTTCGCAAAATTAAAGTTTATCACCGCTTCCGCATTTGGCCGTCGGATTGACGGCCGGGGCGCCGCCGTGCACTTACAGTCAATAGTGCAGTCCTCTCTATCCCCGTCTATGAGAAAACCGTAGTATCTCTCGGGTGGATGAGATTGCTTACTGCTCCTACGGAGTGGCGTCGGGTTGTCCTGTTCTTCTGAACCTTCTGGTTCTTCCAAGTTTTCAGTAATAGCTTGTGGTTCTGGAACTTCTTCCAGTTCTACTTCGCTCCCACTTCTTCCTTTTTCTAAAAACTGATGTTCCAGAAAGTGGGCATGACGAGAAACAAAAACTTTTTGTTCCTCTGCGTAATAGAATAGATACCCCTTGGAATTCTTTGGATATCCCACAAACTTACAATGTACTGATCGTGCCTCGAGCTTGTCCGCATACTGCTTTTTAACAAAAGCCGGACATCCCCAAATCTTTAGATACTGAAGATAGGGTTTCTTTCCACTCCACATCTGATATGGTGTGGTAGGCACAGTCTTGGTAGGAACTAGGTTTAAAAGATATGCAGCAGATTCTAGTGCATATCCCCAGAATGATCGCGGTAACTCAGCGTTACTCATCATGGAACGAACCATTTCTAATAGGGTTCGATTCCTCCTTTCCGATACACCGTTGTGTTGTGGTGTGTATGGAGGAGTAAGCTGAGAGAGAATTCCGTTCTCTTTAAAGTAACCCAGGAACTCGGCACTTAAGTATTCACCACCTCGATCAGATCTCAGTGTTTTTATACTCTTGCCTGTTTGTTTTTCCACTTCATTTTTGTATTCTTGGAATTTCTCAAAGGCCTCGGATTCATGCTTCATCAAGAAGATATATCCATACCTAGAGAAATCATCTGTAAAAGTAATGAAGTAGGAATAACTACCTCGCGCATGTGTAGATATTGGACCGCACACGTCACTGTGTACGAGTCCCAAGAGCTCGCTTGCTCTTACCCCGTGTCCAGTAAACGGAGTCTTTGTCATCTTTCCTATGAGACAAGATTCACAAGTAGCATAATATTGATATTCGAATGGATTCAAATATCCTTCTCTATGTAACTTTGTCAACCTTCTCTCATTGATGTGACCAAGTCTACAATGCCATAAGAAAGCCTGATTTAATTCCGGAGACATTCTTTTAAGTGTATTCTGGATATTGAAAACCTGAGCTTGACTTAATACGTATATACCGTTATCTAATGTACCTGACCGAATCATAACTTGATTTAGGTGGATGTATACTACATCGCTTTCGAATGTAAAATTATATCCCTCTTTTGAAGGTGAGGATACTGATATGATATTACAAGTCATACTAGGTACATATAGACAGTTACGTAAAATCAATATCTGCCCACTTGTCAAACCTAGGCGATATTCTCCCACGGATTCAGCGTCCACGCTCAGTCCGTTTGCAATTCTGAGTGACCAATCACCTACCTTTATAACTCTACGGTTTCTCAAAGCATGTAATGAAT
Source organism: Agapanthus africanus (assembly GCA_030015575.1). Taxonomy (NCBI): domain Eukaryota; kingdom Viridiplantae; phylum Streptophyta; class Magnoliopsida; order Asparagales; family Amaryllidaceae; genus Agapanthus; species Agapanthus africanus. The sequence continues at coordinate 244,286,971 of JASDDO010000012.1, forward strand.
TACAAATATGAGATCCTGCTCCGGTATCTAGTACCCAGGATGTAGAGTTAATTGACAAACAGTTCTCTATTACTAATACACTTGAGGATGAAGCAGCAACACGCTTCGTATCCTGGCTACTGGCTTCTAAAGCCCTGCAACCTTTCTGCCTATGCCCAATACCATAACAATATGAACGTCCCTCTTTTACTATATCCAGTCACAAAACTTTTGCCCTTCTCTTTCCTTCTACTTCCCTGGTTTCCTTCAGGGTAGAAGGTAAAGACTGTAGAATCAAGTCAGTATCTGACTCGTTTCCCAACGCGGTCTCCAGGTCCTGGTGCTCATCAATACAGCTAGTCATTGTAAGGACGTTGTCCCCTACAGATGACCCGTCAGCCAACCTCGCTTGAATTAATTCGTTCGAGGTCTCATATCTTGCGATATGAGATTGCTCTCCATATAAATCTTTGTTATGGAGAAAGATGGAAACCAAGTCCATCTTCTCGTGCTGCTTCTGGTATATACCATCAACTGAAGCTAACACGAGGCACTTAGCTTTCGCTTTATCCTTTTCCTTTGTCTGACGGATATCCATATCCGCGACAGTGGAAACTGGACCTGGGACGGCGGGATCTTGAGTAGTAATAGGGTGGTCCAGCTTGTCATAGGTAATGGACATCTGGACAGACCTTTGCCAGTCATATAAGTCAGATTCAGTCAAATTATTATCTAGATGTAACCTATGTGTGGTCACAAGGTCGCTGCAATTTAAGAGAGAGAAGAAAATACTATTAGCATGATGCTTTTGCAAGTTTAGAGTGGTTTTAATTTATCTAAATAGGATGGCTCCCACTGTTTCTCGAATCCCTCCTCAAACCATAAAAGAAGAATTAGCCAGGACTATTCTCACCGTACAATTCTTGCTTAATCGTTCAGCCAGGTCAGTGTCGATACTTCGAGGGAGGTTTTCCAACGCTTTCGCGAAGTTCCTTAATTAAATAACCTCTTTTCTCTGGGGGCGTAACCCCGCTGACACCTTTCTTAGGCACCTACTTGGTTTATAGCATTGATCGTTAAGTGACGAATCTCCTGATAAGTAATATATACTCACAGTAGGATCGTGATCCTAAATATCATCGTATGATAATGTTGAAGGAATCCTACCAACATTCATCAAACTCCAAAATAGTATGCTCTTTCTGCAAATTTCAGTTTCTTTAGAAATTCCCGATATAGATTTTTGCCTAATGCTCTTATGACCTTGGCGTTGGTCAAAATATCATAAGTCACATGTCAAGTTCTGCCCATCATTATCCTGGTTAATTTGAACCCACCCGTACATATCCTTGACGTTGGCCAAAATGATAATACGACTGTCCCAAACTAACACATTTATCTATGTAAACAAATGAATATCCAGCAGCTACCAAACACTATGCCTAGGCGTTGGTCAAAATACGTAGCTTGAATACTACTGAATACCAAAATGAAATGACGGAGGGCTACGAATGGTTTTGGTAAAACCGTGAACGTAGTGAACTTGATTTAATCGAAGGAACCTGATACTTTCTAAAGGAGTGGTTAAAGCTCTGTAATTAAAAAATTCTTCTCTTTTAAAATAACCGAGTGGTTTCTTTTAAATTTGTTCCAACGATTTAAACTTTTGTTTATTTTCTTTGCATTATAATAATGCGTCCCATCAATTATCCTATCATTGCAGAAAACAATGAAAATACCACGTCCTCTTATGCCATCCGCATTCGCCACGGGGTCCCGTCATCACCCGTTAGGTTACTTAACTAACGACAGAGCGGGGGCTGGGCTAGCGCGGGTGTAAAACATAAGTGACGTCTAATTAGCTATCATATATAGATATTGTACATTCGTCAGACGCAATAATAGGCATTCCAGATCACAGATAAACAATATTGGATTTGCAAGCAATCCACATTTCTTTTGAGCCTGCAATGAAAGACGGATTACACAGTTGTGATGAATAGCCATTACCCTACCCCAGACCCCTACGGGTACGGCAAACTACCCGCCAAGTACCAGAAGTGAAGCGGTCTGCCTCAACACTTCAAAATACCCGGTAGTTTGTGCACCCCACCTTGGGTCTATCCTAGGAGCAAAAACAGTAAAAAGAAATAATACAACGGTGGCTACAACCGCAACCTGGATGTGCCCCGCAAAATAATATTACAACTTATTACATTTACATCAAATGAATTAAATAATAACTCATCACATAACCCCGGCTATACATCACAACAGTCCAACACAGTTCATATACACAAACAGTTATTTATAACATCACAGATATGTGCAACCCTTTGCCAACCGACATACTAGCTGTTAGGGGAGGTTTACGAACACATAAAACATTACAGATAAAGATCCAATTAGCAAATAGTTTAGAACATCGATCGATAACCTATATCCGTGTCTACCCCAAAAGCAAATCAACACCTGGGCAGAAACAGTATATACAGGAAAACAAAACACAAAAAAATAAGAATTACTGTGAAACTCCGAGTCAACTCGGCGTTGACTCGGCGGCGGAATCGCGGCCAAAAGCACCATTTGGCCGCGGTTCCACGGCCGTTTAGTCGAGTTGCCTCCTCGAATTTTCCCAGATTTCTTACAATTCCCTGCTGTGAATTTTAAGGTATGTCAAAAAAATTTTGCGAAACTTTTAAAATTTACAGAAACTGTTAAGGATTAGGGTTTTGTTTTCCATGTTTTCCGTCGATCGAACTTCTAATCAGTTGCTAACAAGCTAGTAATAGTTTAGTTGGCTCTGATACCACTGTAAGTCCATGTCACGCACCCCCACAAAATTGTGGGGAGGCGGAATATTTGAAAAACGATCATCAAAGCTTCGTAACACGGACTTTAGCGCATGAATCATTTCTAAACCATTGCTAACAAAGTACTAGAGGTTTAACTACTCGGATACGAAGTTATACCTCACGTTACTAGTCCTTCGGGTCTTTATCGCGGTCCTCCACTCCTCGTAGGCTCCTTGGAACATCGGCATCTCAACGGCCTCCTCGAATCAAAGACGATCCACCTGAATGCTCCTACGCCAAGCTTAATCTCAAACTTGAGATAACTAGGTTGCTTAAAATTCTAATCTAAGCTACCTAGGGGATATAGAGTGAGGTTATGGATGTTTTAGTCTAGCTAACCCTTGATCTCAACACATGAGAGGTTAGGGTTAGGGTTTCAAGAGAGAGTGAGCTTGAGGAGAGAGAAGGAGAAGATGAGAATGAAAAGAATAATGAACTCATTTTGAATATAACAACCATAACAATTTCATCAAATAAATAAATAAATGATTTAATCATTATGGTTGATGCATTCACATTGTGTGATTCATCATATGACTCATTATCTCATTAATGAGTCATTAAGTGCAAAGGATGAATCAAACAAATGAGTCATTAATCAATTAATGCTCATGCCACCTTAACCCCTTAGTCACCACTCTTCTAGAAGGTTCCCGACAAATTACGAGAACGCCCCTATAATCCGTGAAAACACGGAAAAACTTTAGACTGTATAAATCCAATAACCCGATACTAGAAACTGGCTTAAACCAAAGCCGGCTAGTATAAACTGTCCAAAAAGTCGTACGTGCGTAAACACATGTAGGCATCCGAACCTTTGTCGTAAAACCATACGACCTCTATATCGTTTCGCCTGGAGCAGGGAAACTCTCTGTGTGGGACTCTAAAGACTCGACACTACGCTGGCAGTGGGTTTAACCACAGACCGCAAGCGGCACTAGCTGTACATAACGGTTCCCAGGTAGATGTCGATAAGAAGGCCGATGAGGAAAACCATCTCGAACCCCTACTGAGCCTGATGTGACAATCTCCGTACAGTTCGGTCTGTTCGTCTAAGACTATCGCGTATCAAGCCTAGGGGGCGGCAAGCGTCAATCCCCTAATAGCTGTATAAGTCATGTCGGAGCGAAGCCCATTACGCCCTGAGAAGCTACTGGAACCTACAAGTATATCTCGCTTGCCCTGGCCAGGGACTTTGCGTAATGGCTCTCTGACACAGTGCGATATCAACTCCCAATACCGCGAGAGACGAATCCTATCTAACCGCCACTACCTCCAAGTGCTCGGGACTGCACCCAACTGCTACCTGTTTGCACGACTCCTTTGAGCCGTTGTAGGGTTGCAATCTAAGAACAGTGGGACACACTCGAGGCGAAGTAGCAGTGTCAAGTCTGCGGACTATGCTGTACTCATGTCACCTGGGAACTGTTAACTGACGATGGGTATAATACCAACCAATCAGTTCCCCGGCGAGTCTTGTCCGGTGTACCCGTAACCTAACGAGCACCTGTATACTATCTCTAGTATGACGTACTGATGGTTGTGGGACAGACCATCTCCCCAACTGGGATGAGAAGCGTATACACTTAGTCTACTCCGGAATATCGATGCCTTATCTCGATAATCCAACGACCAGGGACCTATATAGGATGTTGCTTACAGACTACCCAGCCCCCACTAGTGTGACTGCCATCACGATGCTGGTAATCAAGCAAAGATCCTATGGGCTCTACTAATATGTATAAGTGATACGTTACAAGAAATATATGCACAAATTAAAGTAGACTCAAACCAAGTAGCATACTACTATGTTTAGCAAGACTGTTATTTACACAACTGTGAATATCCCAAGCTTCCATTAAGTAATATACAACCTAGTATGATACAATAATGGCCCCTAGGGCATATACACTAACAAAAGACACAATGTCAAATCCAATACAAAACCAATATGATATAACTCGAAACTATACATGTAAATATCAAATCTATATATGTAAATATTTGAAGGAAATGAATGCCAAATATATTCAGGTACTGTCCTCTGACTAGTCCTGCCCAGTATGAAAACACATAGCAAATATCATAAAAACGTACTGCTCTATAGGAAAAATCAATCCCAAATACGCGTATGAATACTACGTGCGTCTGGTGCGCATGGAAATCAAAATCCATATACGTGCCATACAAGTGCACAGAAACAAGATCTAAGTGCATTGGGTGTGCACAAAGCATTTGTCGTGGGCAACGTGTGTTCCTGACAGCAAAATCAGGTGCATCTGACATGCACGAAAAATCTTGATTTAATGCATCTGGTGAGCACCAAAATCACACTTCAAAACATGCGCCCAACATGCGCGAAAATCCAAATCAGGTGCATCCATCGTGCACGAAATCATGAAATCCAATATCAAGTGTCGAACATGCGCAAAATCAAATCAGGTGCACAAGGTGCACAAAACAAATATCGAACATCACCATCGAAATCAAAGTCCAGGGCATCTAAATGCACAACATACGTAACACTGCACTGCAAGCATATATGAACTATACCGCGTGCAAAAACCAAATCGTGTGCGTATATACACACAAAACCAACTCAAATGTCTAAAACCGTAAGATCACAAACATGTGAAACCAAAGCACGAAAACGATATCAAGTGCAACACTGTGCAAAGATCGTAAATCCTCAATCATCAAAATCAAATCATGCGAATAAATCACCCAAAACATCGAAATCAATAATGGCGGAATAGTACCGTTCAAGGGCATCCTCTAAGAATCTCGGGCCAACTGTCGCGGTCACTAGTGGGACGTCTCGTCGATGATCATGAACTCTGGCCTGCTGGTGTGCGTAACAATGACCACTCCTGGATCAAAGTCTTCTCGTAATTCATTCCAGAAAGGTCCTGTCGAGGTCTCTCCCAAATCTCGCCTCTGCCGAACTGTCCGGAAGTCATCGTCCCTTACTAGATCTATTCTCGTTCCTGAACGGCTACATACTCATCGCGACACCTTCTGGAAGGTATATCCAAGTACAATGCCTCGGCATGCGTACCGCATCTCTGATGTCGGCTGAGTGGAACGTCGTCTCATCAAGATCTCTTACGAATCTTACTCCACTTTTCCCTAACGTCGACTGTTTCGGACTCGTCTCATCGTGGCTGCATGGACTGAGCTCCAACGGCTATCCTCGTATCGGGAGTCTCCGAAGAAATGCATCTCACCACCTAGCATCCGAATTAAGTCGAGCCATCCGATCGAGTCGTCAAAACCTCATAATCCCCCAAGAGCTCAACATCTTGGGCACAGTTTAATAGTATCGAGTACATACCACAGTATCGGTGGTCCAGCCGTAGAAGGGCAAACCCAAGCCTCACTAATGGCGCCGTAGAACTGCCGCAAACCTGAAGGTTCAAAGGCTTTCACACGGTCGTTAAGTCGAGTTAGGGTTTCATTCTTCTAGAGGGACCATAGAATTGCCTGCATGTCTTTCCGACTACTTTAAACTTGGAATAATAGGTTTCTGACAATCGATCGTCTCTGTCGACTCCCAACGTCTCCGCGTGAAGTCGTCTCTAGCTGGAATCAATCTATCTGATGACCTCGCATCGGGGTAGGCGAACGAACCACCTGTCCTAGTCATTCATCATCGGGTGACTAGCGACCTCCTGTCATCTTTTCGTACTACTCGTACTGCAATAGCTCCAACATCTAGGGTGATATCTCGTCGTCCGCAGCAATACTGGCTCGCTCGTCTGCATGCTGAACGGTGCCTCAATCATCAGGAGTAAGCAATACTTCAATGGTCATCAAAATCTGGCTGGCCTCTATCGGTGGCTCAATCCTCTAGTGTAAATCGGCACGTCCGAGTAATCTCATACAGCAATCCACCCAACGCTCGTGGCGCGAAGACACAATGAAAAGATACATTTCTGCAATCGTGTGTCGCCTGAATCATGCCCTGGTCAGTCCTCGTTCTTGACGAGCCCATGCTGACCGCAACTCTAGCCGTAGCTCTCCCTGCCCGTAATCGTGGCAGCAAATCCATAACTGGTGCCGATGAGGCTAGATCGGATTGAATATAATACTGAGCAAAGAAATGTACATCCTAAGGCTTCTTAAGTGGAGTAGCGTATCGTAAATATGCCGCGGAACATACCCACGGTACGTCACTCTACTTTAGTCACCTATTCCATCAACCAAGGGTCATCCTACGCTCCGAAGGTAAAACCTAACGCTCTGATACCAACTTTGTCACGACCCGAAAGTACGGAACATGACCGGCACTTAAACTACGACGTCTCGAGGCGTACGTAATCTAAGTAAACCGAAAACCCAGAAATCCAAACCAAGAAAAATAGTAGAGTGAAGGAAAACCAATTTAAATAAGTATTTTTAATAGCATAAGCCGAATTATGCAGGTTTCTAAAAACATCAAAAATTTCCTGAAAATTTCGGCAGAGTCTCCTTTGTAAATACTGGCCCCCAAACGGGATACAACATGAATAGTATACGAAATCAATAAAAAGGCATCCCCAAGCGGGAGCTAGCTCTTCGTCAATCGACGGTCACAACCACACAAGCAATATAATATACAACGCCAACGGCGATGATCAAAATTCAAAAGGAAACTCAAAACCATAAGAAAACAACAGAAATACAACGCGCGACTCTAAGGTCGAAGGAATAACATCACCAGTCTCTATCTCAAAATAATTACATGTTTAGTTGATGGAACTTCTAGATACAACAGAGTAATAATATACAAGTTATATAATGGGGGGTACGATACAAGTAAACCCACCTACTAGCAAATCACCCGAAGGAAACTATGCCCGCAAGCCGTAATGAAACCTGTACGGCAAACCTGCAAGAAACTGGGGCACAACGGGGGTGAGTTACCAACTCGTGAATAGAAAAACATCTACGTGCAGAAATCGCATAAATAACGCAACCTAGATCAATGATCATAATATATCCTCGATTATATAACATGCAACCTATAACAAGGCTAGGGTAAATATCTAACCAGAGTGTAATCTCATGTGCCCGTGTCAGTGCCTCAGGTAGCAATATATCATATGAATGAGGTATGAATGCATGAAAACAGAATACATGTAAATGAAGAACTGTTTTCATAGTTTAGTGAGATTTCCTTTGTATTTTTAAAATAAGGTATCATAATGAAATCAGCATAAAATAGTGCCTAGCATCGGCACAAAACGTAATTCCAATATCTCGATATCTCTGTATCACAGTCTCTGTACCTCAAAATCTCGAAATCTCAATGTCTCAATCACAATATCTAGGGCGCCGTCAGTCCAGACCGGCCCCTACCATCCATCTCAAGACCACGACGGTATCCTCCGGATATCCGACGCGTCGGGTAAAATCACCGGTAGGTAGTGCTCCCCTGCCAGGCTCACATCGTCATCATCACGCGCTTCTTGCCCCGGGGTACCTTACCGGGTCCACCATGTACCCGAAACGGTTCATCCGTCTCCTCGAATCGGGTCTCGAAATCCATCAGCAAACTCATGGTGGACGACTCATACATCATGGGAAAAACCGCACTTTTTTATTTAAAAAGAGAGAAATCAGTATATATAAGTTTTGCGGTTCCCCCCCCCCCCAAATCCAGAAAATTTCATGGAAATTCGAATCCAAATCATTAATAGCATGTAAAACCATGAATATAGGCAAAACAATGAATAACAGTATGCATGAAGTGACAAGTAATAACTACAATGTTAAGCTGGCATATAAGGCAGGTACACTAATATCATGTCAAATTACTGACTAACAAGCTAAGTCAAGCAATAATATTTTCTAAGGTGTACATGACATGGCAATTACCGATAAAGATGTGTGTGAGCCGGCAAGTAAGTGTACGTGGTACATACGCATCATCGGTAATGGTGCTGGTGTCCTAACAATATGATATCAACATTTCAATAAGAAATTATAACATAAGTATGCGATGCGATGCGAACCACAAAAATAAGCGGGAGCTGAATACTTGACGCACTGTAACTAACCTGCATTAATCTAATATAAGTCCTACAAATGGTGCCTTTTGAAATAACACGAATCATGGGGTTTTGAAAATAGGGGCTACGGTGTTTTTATGAAAAGATACGTCTTTTGAAATATCCGTAGGATCCCTTGGGCTGTCTTTTAAAATACCCACGATTCGTTAGTTTTTGAAATAGGTAAGAATCGAATCTAATCTAACAACTAAACTAAACTAAAGGGCTAAGCTAACAAGCTGGACTACAGGTAAGGAAACCGCCTAACATCTGAGTCGATCCATATACATACCTGTATATATATTAGTCGGTGATCCCGCCTCAATAATATCATATCCGATACTATATCTACAATCAGACATCCCAAGTCAAGAGTGCGGATCAATCATCAAGATATAGCTCGTACGTAAATCCGTCGTACGACATCCCCAAATCTGGGTACGGGTCAATATCATATCCTAGCATATCATGCCTCATATCACGATCACATGTCGACCATTTTATTTATAACACTATTCACCCGTATCGCCGCCCCAAGATCCGCTATAACACCAGGACGTACCTTAAGTACGAATCCTGCCATATCACCGATATCACAACCTCAACACAAATCTCATCGACTCATCTCAATCCCAAGTATCATCCTCAAATCCGTACGTGAACACATAGTCCCATACCTATGTGAACACGTAACTATAAAGAGTTCCATGAGCACATGTAAAAAGGAATGTATGCAAGTATGTATGTGTGTATGTGTAGTGCAACACTACCCTAGGGTTCACAACACTAAAATAATCCAACACACCAATATCCATCCTAAACATCGTTATTAATCCCAAATAAAATATAATTACTGTTGTTGTGTATACGCATCCGTATACACCACCACGGACTGCGGGGGTGCTATACGCCATCCACCCGACTTCTCCCCGTAGATATAAATCTACTCACCTGGTCCTCGCTAGCCGGTGCCTACGTCTCCACGCGCTTGCTTGTCGTCTCGAAGTCCACATGGGTTACCTACATATCATAACGCACCGTATCGCATTAAAATCCGACTCATGACCCAAAAACGACCCGTGAATCCCACATAGGTCAAAACCTATGGTTGCTTTCACAAATCGACCCAAAAACCCTCGACGTCGGCGTACAAACGCCAAACCATCGAGAAAACTCCCAACACACTCATTTGTATAATTACAGCACTAATTATAATATAAAATAGCTTAAATTTCACAAAAACCCCAATTTCACTTAAAAAGTCATTTTTCCGAAAATCTAGCAAGCACAAATCACCGTTTAAGTACAAAACTCGATGTATAAACGAATCTAGCGGCCACAATATTCACTAAATATCTTAAATAAGTCATAAAAACAATTCCCATAATTTAATCTCGTTAAATTCCAAAAACCCTAAAATTCTAGTTAACAAAATACCTAAATTTTAACAATTTTATAGCAAAAATGCACAAACTACAATCTAGTTTGGATTTCCATGAACTAAAGTATTAAACTACACTTTAAAATGTTAATAATTCCATGAATACCCTAGTTAGATTTTTAGTCTAACATTTGCAATAAATTTCCAAAACCTAGTTTGCATAAAATTCCAATTTTAACAATTACAAACCTCAATTAGTAAACTAGCAACTAGGTTAGTTTTAGCATCACATTAACATGTTAATCCACTCATTTTAATCATGATTACAAGATAAGAACCCTAATTGCAATTCAAAACCCTTTCTTGAATTTTCTAAATAAGCAAATAAACCTAATAAACACCTAATTAGCTTCACTTGAAGTATGATAGCAACAATTAAGTAACTAATCAATAATCAAACCATGGAACAAAGATTTATACCTTACAAAACTTGTAGATCTACATGCAACTTAGCCTCCCAAATTAGCTTCTATACCCTAAGATCCATGCTAGATGAGCTAAAGAATAATGGGTAAGTGTTGGATTTGAATTTAGCTTTGAATTTACATGGATTTTGAGGCATTTTGATGAATTTTTTTTTTGAAGAGAAAAGAGAGGTGAACATAGAGGGGCTGCTGCTGATTTGGGGAAGGGGGGCTCGTCCACTTTGAGGGGGGAATGTGGAGAGAGAGAGGTGTTGAAAGTCAACAAGGTGGTCCAAGTCAACAAAGCCCATACACTTTTATCTATTCTCTTTCTAAATTCTATTTTCTTTTCATGGAAATAGAGTGGGGAAATGGGGTAGGGGCTGCTGAAATTCAGCCAAGGGGATAAATAAATGGGGGTGTGTGGGTGTGGGTATGGGTGTGGGGTGATGGAAAATGATAATTACAATACCCCAAACATCCATTTACACTAAAAAAAGCATTTTTTCTTCAATAATTTCTAAACCGTTTTGGCAAACGATTTCGTTTCAAAAACCACATGATAAAATTTTATTTAATGTTTTATGATGCACAAAATTTGTTTCAACTCATTCCAATTTGTAATTTTCCTTAATTAAATGTATTAGTGACGGCTTAAAATAATAATAAAATAATTTTTTTTCAGAAAATTTGAAATTTCACCAGTGGCTCAATAAACACCAAATACTAACAATTACATAGCTAGAATATGTATATTTAATTTTTATAATAAGATATTTGTATTTTGACTTTTTTTACAGAAAACCCCCTTATTTTACCGATTTTTATTCGAAATTTCACCGAAACGATTTTCAAAACGTTACAGCCTCTTTGTCTCTCCTGTGGCCTGGTGAGTGCCAGGTAAGTGGGAGGTTCTCCACTACGTAAGTAGTGGGCCTAATTAAGTAACCACTAGCTTTCGACACACTTGCCTTAGACACCACAAGAGAAACGCGGATAAGCAATGAATTACCCATGTCCTTCTTCTGTCCTAAGTGAGCGCGACGGTCCTTAGAGTCATCTCTAGATTTCTTTTAGTTAATTGGGGTAAATGCGGATGCAATTTTGCGATTTTCGGGGCTTAGGAAGGGTAATGAACTCCCCACCTAATCTGGATTTGGTCTTTGCCCCTTAATGTCCGTATTAATTATGCAAACAACCACAAAAATCAAAACAAGCACAATTTAATTTTGCTTTTTGCGCGGCGCTGCGATTTTTGCAAAGAAACCGGGACAAAATGTTATTTGGAGCAGATTTTAGAGAGAAATAAGAAAGTTAGAAGCTCACTGTGAAAACCTTGTGCAGAGAAGACCCCACCAAGGCGCGGAACCGCCGCAATAGGGCGCTAATGCCGCGGAAGGGCGGCCGTAGGTGCTGTTCAGTGCACCAAAAATCTACAGTGAACTTCTGTTCACTCCTTGAGCTCTCTGGAAATTCCTGAAAAAAATTTCTCCAGCTCCAATGATGCCAGATTTCCTCGCACAAATCACAACAACTCGTATTAGTGTTTTGCGCGAATTTTGATCACAAAATTGTAATAGAATAAATCTTTCAATTCAAATTTCAAATAAAGAACGAATTAGCGCGCGATCCCCGGCAACGGCGCCATTTGATTGATAGTTTCTTTGTGTGTCGGTTTAGAAAAAATGAATAGAATCGCAACCAAAAATATTTGACCGTAATCAATAACGGTGTCGGATGTAGCGCGTTAGTAAGTGCGGATCGTCCATAGGGATTACACGATTCATTCGTATTTTGATTTGTTTGTATCGAAACTTTAATAGAAAGAAAACAAACAATTCATGATTTATAGTTGAAGTTCAAGAATTAGAAAATCTAGATCTAATAACAAGAAAACGATAAAATCAAGAATTGAGAGTTTGATTATTTTCCAAACCAAATATCAAGAATCGAAGTGAGGCTCGTAGGAATCGATCGGATCTATAGATGTGATGTAATCTCACGATGACGTATACTTATCCTTCAATGAATTGATACCAGATCGATGATGATCGACGAGAATTACGGATTTCTAGTGAAACTAGGGTTTCATCATTTATCCCTTGTTCCTTCGTCGATATTATTCACATTCTAGCCTCGAGTAAATTCAAGAATCGATCGTGGATCCCTAATTTCGAGCGATACCAATCAAGAAAGCATCGCAACGAAACTAGGTCATCGATTCTTCAATTTGCTAGGGTTTACAAAACTCGAAGGACTTAAGAATCGTTTTAAGATTTGTTACATCATCATTCTATTGATCGTCTCGACTCCTTTACGAGCGGAGTTTTACTCGAACATCACAACAAGAACCACAATTACAAATTGAGATCGAATCATGATGCAAGAATTTAAAGAAAGCGAGATTAACGAATTTCACCTTTTATTTATATCAACAATTCCGTTACAATCACTCAAGAACTACAAGTGGAAGAACTCGATCGTCGATTTGGCTTCGCTCGGCTCCTTGAGTCGCGGATCGGCTTGGATCACTTGCTCGATTGAAGATCGGCTCCGCTCCTAAAAGGTTGTAGGCTTTTCGCTTGATTTGGTACTCGGTATCTTGAATTTGTCTTTGGATTAGGGTTAGGGTTTTCGCACAATTTGTGTCACTCAACTTGTGGATGGAAGAAGATGGAGATTAATGAACCACCAAAAATTGAACAACCAAAGATTAAGGAAGAAGTTTAACCCTAGATCTAGGCTCCTTTTTATAGACCTCAAAACCCTAGATCTAGGATTTCAAATTTGAATTTTCCCTCCAAAAGTTTGTTAAAGAGATTTGAATTTCTCTCTAAAAGTTTGTTAAGGAAAGCCTTCTAGATGAGCCACGAGGCGTTTCTACAATGTTCTGGAAGCTTTAGCCGTTATTTTAGAGCATGTGAGGAAATTTGAGCAATTGAAGCCGTCAAGCCGCCGCGGTTCCACGACTTAAGCCAGCTCCCGCCGCGGAACCGCGGCGGTTTGGAAGCCTTTGGGCTTGAATCTTCTACTGTGGCCTTGGAATGATATGTGGGCCTTTTTCTGCTATGTTGATTCTCAAAATTCTTTCTAGATTACTTCCAGATCTGAAATCATTGAGTTGGAGTATTTTTGATCAGCTCTTTTGGCTTTATTCCAGCAATTTCCTGCACAATTTCTCGGGACAAGAGTTGCGAAATACAAGGATGATGTGATGCCATGATAAACACACAATTTCCCTAAAAGTGCCAGTTTTAAAGTTTAACACATGCAATCTGGTATTTCAGAGATGTTTTGCTAATATGTGCAATATGAATACCGAACACTTCTAGATGAGTGCAAATGATAGGGAAATTGCTATGTTAAAAATGCAGTATTTTCGACTGATCAAGACCCGAGTCATACCTATTTCAAAACTACGAATCGATAATATCTTAAAAACGCCGTAGCCCTTATTGTTAGTAAAAATCCTAATTCGTCTTATTTCAAATGGCATAACTGCATGACATATACATATGGGTGTAGATTCTTTACTGTTGCGTTGATTATTCTATTTCCGCATATTCATGCTATTCACATTGCTTTGCATATGTTTATTGCTATATTACTATCATGTTGCTAGGGCACAAGCACCATTATCGATGATGCGTATGTTCAACGTACACTTGTTTGCCGGCTCACACACTTCATCATCGATAATTGCCATGTCACGACACAGTAGCATTGTTGCATCAGGATATGACCTTGTATGTGTATACTATTATTTCCATGTTGCATGATATACTGTTATACTTGCATTTCATTTATATGTCACATACATCATGCTTTATGATTATGCGCTTTGAGATATGTTGTTTCCATGATAATTCTGGATTTGGGGAACCGTGGATATTTCAATAGAGAATAGTTAATTATTTAAAAACCCGGTTTCCCTTGATATGATATTTCGGTGCGTCCACCATGTGTTTTCTCGGTGCTAGAGTGATACATGTGAACCCGAATCGAGGAGTTGGATGAGGCCGATTACGGGTACATGGTGGACCCGGTATGGTACCCCGGGGCGAGAACGGTTTCGCTGTGTAGTAGACGGTGAGCCTGGCAGAGGGACTACTACCTACCGGTGATTGGTTGGACCTGGCGGTTATCCGGAGGATTCTGACCAGAGTCGATAGTTGGATATGGGCGTACTGCCGAGGCCGAGGGCCGATTCCGCAGACAGAGCCCGTGGGCTGATCCGGACTGACGGAGCCCGATAGATGAGGATTTACGTGTCGATGCTAGGCACGGGTTTCATGATGATCTCCATGATTTTGATTATATCCTCATATTTGCATGTATGATGCTTATTGACATTGGGTGACAGGTGGACGGGATTCACATATACATACAGACATTGATTACACACAGACTTTGACTACATTGATCACACTTCATTTGTATATATAACAGGGTATGAGGGCGCTGTTATATATACCCTTACACCAATATTAGTGGAATGGGACGCTAATATATGTGTATTGATATCCATTTGACACTTCATCATGTTTACTTCATGCAGACATACCTTACATTATGACATGTTATTATCTGAGGCACTGGCAAGAGTACTTGGCACTACCTACATGATTAGATGTTACACTGCCACATTTTCATGCTTCAGACTTACTCTTGAGGGTTATATTATATACTGATCGTATTGACCTAGGATTATGTCTTGCATTCGATTTCTGCTTGTAGATATTTTCTATTCACGAGTTGGCAACTCACCCCCGTTGTGCCACAGTTCTTGCAGGGTTTTGCCGTACAGGTTCCATAGCGGCATTTCTTGGCACACTGCTTCCATATGGGGGACTTGCTTGGGTAGGTGGGTTCTTTTGTATCCGGACCACCCTTGTTGATGTATTATTCTTTTGTATCTAGAAATTCCATCAACCAAAACTTGTATTTTGTTTTAGACTCAGACACTAGTGATGTATTATTTCGACCTTAGAGTCGCTCTTAGTAGTGTTACAGTTTTCATGCTTATCTGGGTTTCTTTTGGATTTTGATCCTCGCCATTCGACGTTGTATAGTATATTGCTTGTATGTTTATTTATCCTTAAAATGGATTTAGATTTCTGGGCTTTTGGCTTACTTGGATCAGATGGAGTCCTATAGACTTCATATGGTTCAAGGGCCAGTCACGTGCTCTTTCGAGTCGTGACAGTTTTGGCGGGTAACTTTCCGCGCCCGTAGGGGTCTAGGATTTCATTGCACAGGCTATCCACACGACCAGGGGAATGTCGGGTTTCAGTAGCGGCTCTATGAAACCTGGGAATCCCAGATATCTGTATTGTTCTGTAATGCTTATTACATTTCTGTGATGTTGCATTTTATCACGCCTTGAGCGATTATTATATATTGGTATATATACTAGTAGATGTTGTATATGTTTTACACCCGCGCTAGTCCAGTCCCCGCTCTGTCGTTAGTTAAGTAACCTAACGGGTGATGACGGGACCCAGTGGCGAATGCGGGTGGTATATACGTACATCGTATTTTCGTTCTTTATTGGTGTGATCAATTGATGGGACTACGTTGATTCGGATCAATGCAAGCTAAACAAACCTATTCTGATGTTGTTGGAACATTTTTCAAAAAGCTGTTATTGCAAGGACGTTCTCTTTTGTTTTGCACAGTGGTATTCGGTTATGAATATCCAGCGCCTCAGTCGACGAGGCAAGGGCCGAGATCCCTTCACCGAGAGTGACCCTTTGGACAGAAGTTTGCGTCAGGGCATTAACTTCACTATAGCCTTTTGCCTTTTGCTTTGCATTGTGGTATTCAGTTGGAATATCCTGCACCTCATTCTACGGGGAAAGAGCCGAGATCCCTTCACCAGGAGTGACCTCTTTAGCAAAGGTTTTCGTCACTATATTTTTATAAAAACTTATCTGTTTCCTTCAACGATATCAAGTTCATTACGCTAAAAGGTTTTTCGCCAAAAACCTGCCGTAGCCCTCCGTCATTTCAGATTAGTATTGCTCAGTATTCGTGCTACGTATGTCGTGCATTGCCGAGGCGTAGTGTTCGGTAGCTCTGTAATGCTTTTCTGTCGCATGGATAAGTGGATTGGTTAGGACAGTCATACGTTTATGTTGGCATTGTCAAGGACTCGTACGGGTGGGTTTAACGCAATCAAGATAATGACGGGTTGAACTTGACTAGGACTCTTTGATATGTTGGCATTGTCAAGGACACTTGGGTCCTAGGGGTAAAAATCACATCGGGAGTTTCTAAAGAAACTGAAACATTCCAGATATGCGCATACCTTCTGGAGTGTGATAATGTGAGCGGATTCCATCACGTTATCATGCGATGATAGTTGGATCCCGATTCCCACTGATGAGTTAGTTTACTCTTCGGGTGATCCCGACTAATTCTTCTTTCAGGTTTGGAGGAGAATTTGACGTTACAGTGGGAGGTTTCCCGATTAGATAAATTGGTAACCATTATGATCTAGGTTAGAGTGCACGCTGAGTGTTTTTTTCGCTCTCTCTTTTCCAGCGACCATGACCCGACCCTTGACTATGACTCAGTGACCAAGATTAACCGAACCTTCTTAAAACACTGGCTTTTGGATTGTTAGAGTTGCAAACCACATTGCCACTCCTACTTTTACCCTTTTCTCCAGGACACCCCGTATTACTACGAACGTCCACTTCCATTGGATAAAACCATCGTATGGTTATATACGAACTCGAAGGAACTTGTTCCAGATTCGAGGATGATTTCCGGTTCTGGAGAAAACAAATAGGACTATTCAGTTGTCTTTTCCTTTTACCTTCTCTCAGGTTGCGAGTGCTCCTTGGATTAGGGGATAGGTCACCCGTTACGCCTATTGGACAGTCTTCCTCCAAACCTTAGGCTGGTGCCGAACGGTAGGGAATGAAGAAAGCCGATTAGCCTAAGTGTGGTGTACAGAAGGTATTAAGTAAAGACAAATAAAGGGATTAGAAGGAGGGCATAGTAAATTACGACTGCTATTCACGACCAAACCGAGTATTTCTTTACCACTCCCACTTCACCTTTGTATTTCTCCAGGACACTTCGTATCACTACGAAGATCCACAGTTATTTGGATACTACATCGTATGGTTATATACGAACTCGAAAGGAACTTGTTCCAGTTCGTTGATGGATTCTGGTTCAGGAGAAATAGGAATAAGGTTTATTCGGTTGTCTTTTATCTTCACCTTCTCTCGCATTGCGAGTGCTCCAAGGATTAGGACAGTACACCTATTAGGCTTATTGGATAGTCTTCTTCCAAACCATAGGCTGGTGTCGAACGGTAGGGAAGGAAGAAAACCATTTAGCTTAAGAGGGTGTACAGAAGGTAACGACTAAAGACATATAAAGGGACTTGGAGAGATGTCAGAGAAATTTACGGTTACAGTTGTGAATCTGGATAATGGAAGAGGCATTACTAGGAATACCCGGATACCCCTACGAAACATTTCAATGTTTCAGTTTCACTGTGTACTGTTAAAAGAAAACTGATTTCCCAATTTGTCCTTGCTCCAGGGTGTGTATTTACCAGGTATGATTCTCACATCTGTATGGTTTTACAGATGATGAGTGGGAGTAAGTTATTGGGAATTGGATGATCATCTTCAATATATCGGGATTCGTTGTAATTGGTGATATTTGAGGAAATCACCTTGGTAGTTTGCCCGACAGCAAATATTTGGTTTTGAATATCCGCTGTTATGCACCATTTTCAAATTGATATATCTGTACGTCTATTTTTATAGAGTGAGATATAATTTTTTGAAATTATGTCTATGACATTTACCTATATCAGTGGATGGTTAGGTAAGGAGCATTGAACAGCGGTGTAATTCTTCTTAACCATAAGTACAGTTTTCAACCTACGACACACAGGGAATGAGTTATTAGACTCAGGGGACTTATACAGAGTATTGTATATTGTCCAGTGTCCATTAGGACAGAGGGGTTGGTCCTCGTACCATGTTCTGTTTACTAATGACTTCTCTTGTTCTCAGACAAGTGTTTCGTAGAAACACAAGGTCTATGTTTTTGAGAAGTTATAGGTATATGAATAAAGTAAAGAACCAGGTATTGCAAGTATCAGGATTCTTCAAGGTGATCGAAGATGTAGATACTTGTGTATGGTATTCAGTTGATAGTAAAGATTTTGAGAAATTTGTTTCTCTTTCAGGTTACTCATATCTGGATGCATTCCTAAGTTGAGTCACGCTGATAGGCCTCCTTCCATTTAGTTGACATGCACTAGAGACAGTTGCATGATTTGAATCTGGTTCAATTAAATCAGTGCCTCTGTTTGTATATTGGATATAGAATGTTTCATATCTTAACGATGTTAAGGTACGGGGAGTTATCCGGCATATGCTTAAAACCAGACTCTGGATAACTCAAGGCACGTTTCCGTAATGGCTGTTTGTGGGTTGAACCGGGCTATGACGAGGGTTGACTTTCTACCATCTGGAAGATCAATAGTGATATTGTTCTTGACTCGCCACAGTTTTTATAAAAAAAATGGATTTTTTCAGAAAACAGTAGTGGGAGTATGGTAGAACTGGAAATGATTCCATAACCGCAAAACGATTTCTAAAAATTTAATAAAAACCTAAAGATTCAATCTGGTTTGACATTCCATTGGCCACTCCGCAAATAAGGTGGGTAACCTCAGGCACTCGAGAGGTACTTCGGTATGCTCAAAGACGGTGACAAGGAGGTTCTTGTTTACCCAGACTTGCCATTGCTTTGATTCCAGACTGTGAGACCCGGCAGGAGGATGAGTATAGCATCGTTCTAGACTAGCTTTAGAAGTGTACGTGTATATGACTCTGCCAGAGGGTCGTCGTTCTCAGCGGGAGCAGTGGAAGCATAGTGGACAAGTGGCTTATGTCTATTTATGGACTAAAGCAGATATAGTGGAGATAGACCATCTATTTCTGATGTGACAGTCATAGGTTTGACTTCATCATAATAGGGGATGGATCTATTAAGAAGGTAGTAGGGTGTGATGTTCTGGTATTTGGATGACATACACAGAGTAGGAAGTGAAATTCCTATACTACGATCGGTTATGCTTTGGTTGTCACACAGTGGTTTCTCCACAAAGGACATTGATATTACATCACATATTCTGGTTACTAGATCTATGGTTTTTGATCTAGATTTGGGTAGTTTCCCAATCAGGGTACTTAGACAGCATTCTAAATGTTTTAAGAATGGACGACTCCAGGCATAGTAGTGTACCTGCAGGTGATGGAGTCACCCTCTCTAAAGGTGTCTTACAGACTAAAGAGGAGAGGGATGTGCATGATTGGCAGATCACTTGTTTAGGCAATTGAGTCAATCATGAGATGTCAAGTGTTAGTGTATATGCCCTAGAGGCCATTACTGTATCATACTAGTTTGTATATTACTTAATGGATGCTTGGGATATTCACCTTGTATATACAATCTTGCTCAAAATAGTAGTATGCTACTTGGTTTGTTTCTACTTCAATGTGTACATGTGTTTATTTTTGTATATCGCCTATACACATTAGTGGAGCCATTAGGATCTTTGCTTGATTACCAGCGATGTGATGGCCGTAACACTAGTGGGGCTGGGTAATCGATAAGCACATCCTTATGCAGGTCCCTGGTCGCAGGACTATCGAGACAGGGCATCGATACTCCGGAGTAGACCAGCGCATGAGCTTCTCATCCCAGTATGGGAGACGGTCTGTCCCACAGCCGTCAGTACGTCGTACTTGAGATAGTATGCGGATGCTCGTTAGGTTACGGGTACACTGGACAGGACTCGTCGGGAACTGACTAGTTGGTATTATGCCTAGCGTCAGTTATCAGTTCCCAGGTGACATGAGTACAGCTTAGTCCGCTGACTTGACACTGTCACTTCGCCTCGAGTGTGTTCCCACTGTACTTTGATCACTACCCCTACCATGGCTCAAAGGAGTCGTGCAAACAGGTAGTGGTTGGGTGCAGTCCCGAAGCACTTGGAGGCAGTGACGGTTAGACAGGATTCGTCTCTCCCGGTATTGGGGTTGACATCGCGCTGTGTCTAGGAGAGCCATTACACGAGTAGTCCCTGGCCAGGGCAAACGAGATATACTGGTATGCTTCCAGTGTTATCTCAGGGTGTTTTGGGCTTTGCTCCAGCACGACTTGTACCGCTATTGGGGGACTGAACGTTTACCGCCCCCTAAGCCCGCCTTGCGATGTATCAGACGAACAGACCGGACTGTATGGAGAATGTCACACTCAGGCTCAGTAGGAGTTCAGATGGGTTTCGCCTCGTCGGTCTTCTTGTCGGCATTACCTGGGGACCATTACGCACAGCTAGTGCCGCTTGCGGTCTGTGGTTAAACCCACTGCCAGCATAGTGTCGAGTCTTTAGAGTCCCACACAGAAAGCTTTTCGCCTTTAGGCAAAAGAGTAGAGGTCGCATGGTATTGCGACAGGTCGCATGGTTTTGCGACAGAGTTCGGTCACATCCGTGCACTTGTGCACGTACAGTGTCCGGACAGTTTACACTAGCGGGCTTTGGTTTAAGCCAGATCCTAGTGTACCTTTTGGGATTGGATTTTTCCAGTTTGCATTCGTGTTCCTCGGAACGCGGATGCGGGTGTGTATGCACAGTTGACAGGGAGGTAGAGGCAGCGGATTCTCATTAGGGTTGTTGACAGTTGACCGTTGACTATTTGACTTTTTGCTCAACCCTAATGAGAATATGATATGTGATTAACTATTATATTAATTAAGTATTATGGTGACATGGTTGTTGACTTTGTTGACTTGTTGACTTTTGTTGACTTGTTGACTTTGTTGACCAGTTGACTAGGCTTGACTAGTTGACCATCATGATAACCATAGCCATCATTTCATGGCAAAGACTTTTACTTGCTTGCTCATTTGTGGAAAATGAGTGCATGATATGATATGGTTATGGTTGCTTCAACCATCACATAAGACTTTTTGATATGATGAGTTATCATGACTTTGGATTATGTGAGGGTGAGAGACAAAATACTTGCTCATTCTTTCTTGCTCATTCTCTCTCTTGTTCTTGAGCTCTCTTGTTTTTGCTCTCACCCTCAACCTCTTGCTCCCTCTCTTGACTCTATGGTTCATATCTCTCATGAGTTGAGAATCAAGAACCATAGATAAAATCCCATTTTAATTCTTCTCTACTCATTCTAATTCACTAGGTTTGGCAAACCAAGTGAACTAGTTTCTTCAAAGAACGAAGAAGGAGCCAAAGGTTGGAGCTTTCAGGTGGATCTATCTTCGGCGTACGGAGACGACGAGAAGAAGCCAATCGGACCACCATCGGAGCTTGAAGACGAAGGAGTTCAAGACAAGCAAGGTATAACCCCCTAACGGAGTAGCTAGAAATTCATAGTTAGGTTGTTAGATAGATGTTTAACCAAGATCCGGGTTATAGGTCCATGTTACCACCTCCGTAAAAACCTTTTTTTACCAAATTCCGCATTCCCGAAAGTACCGGGAGAGGTAGCATGGACTTACAGTGGTATCAGAGCCTAGTTAAACTCTATCTAGCATGTTAGCAAGTAACTAGAAGATTGATCAAAGAAAATGTCCCAAAAACGAACCCCAAAAATTCGAGTTTCTGTCGATTTTTTTACTGTTCAAAAGTTGATTATTTTAACACCTAAAATCGGCTCAGGGTTTTTAGAAGCCACTGTAGAAAAATCACCAACCGATCCCTCTAAACGACCGCGGAAACGCGGCAATAGCTTGCTATTGTCGCGGTTCCGCGGCCTCCTTGGCGCCTCTCTGGTGTTTCTTTGCTACAGTGTGCATATGGGGTATTTTGGGAATTTTGGTACATGTATTTTCAACCCAGATTTTCCAGAACGAAAATTTTATTTTGGGGTCCCGAAAATCCGTATTTTTGGTCGAACTTCTAAAAGACTTAAGCTAACGGATTTTTCTGTAATGTGATATTTGTATTGAACGTCTACTAATCGCTATATGTCGATTAGTGGGGGTTATACAAATCTGTGATCTGTAATGTTGCTGGAATGTGTATATGAATATGTTGGATTGTCGCGGGTGAATAGCCGGGGGTT
Source organism: Agapanthus africanus (assembly GCA_030015575.1). Taxonomy (NCBI): domain Eukaryota; kingdom Viridiplantae; phylum Streptophyta; class Magnoliopsida; order Asparagales; family Amaryllidaceae; genus Agapanthus; species Agapanthus africanus. Next base: position 244,309,813 of record JASDDO010000012.1, read on the forward strand.
GTGAGACGAGAGTTTTCTTTCTTTCAATTCATGTAAATTTGTAAATTGATGTAATAATTATTTGTATGGCCGCACAACCGGGTCGGGGTTGTAGCCGTCATTGTATAATTTCTTTTTACTGTTTTTGCACCTAGGATAGACCCATGGAGGGGGTGCACAAACTACCGAGTATGCCGAAGTGTCGAGTGGCCTACTCATGGAGATGAGGGAGGTTGCTACGCTTCGGGTACTTGGCGGGTAGTTTGCCGCACCCGTAGGGGTCTTGGGTGGGGTATTCGCTATTCACCGCGACCGTGTAATCTGTCTTTCGTTACAGGCTCGTACAAATTACAGGTTCCTAGTATATCCAATGTATTCATCTGTGATCTGAAATGTTTATCATTGCAGTATATCTATATATGATATTATTTAGGCGTTGCTTATGTTTTACAGACGCGCTAGCCCAGCCCCCGCTCTGTCGTTAGTTAAGTAACTTAACGGGTAATGACGGGGCCCAGTGGCGAATGCGAATGGCATAAGCGTACGTCATATTTTGGTTGTTTTCTGCAATGGTAGGATTAAATGATGGGACGCATTAAAAGAACTAATGCAAGAATATCACGCATTAAAAGAACTAATGCAAGATAATAAACCAAGTTAAAGTCGTTGGAACACTTTCGAAAAACCACTCGGTTCTTTTCAAAACCAACTTTTAAATACGGAGCTTGAGCCACTCCTTTTAAAGCTATCTCGTTCCATCGACCAAATCAAGTTCACTACGTTCACGGTTTTGCCAAAACCATTCGAAGCCCTCCGTCGTTTCGTATGAATATTCAATTGTATTCAAGCTTTGTTTGTTGACCTTCGTCAAGGCATAGTGATTGGTAGCTGTTGGATATTCATATGTAGCATAGATAGATGCGTTGGTTTGGGACATTCGCATTACCTTGTTGACCTTCGTCAAGGGTATATACGGGTGGATTCAAATTAACCTGGATAATGACGGGCAGAACTTGACATGTGACTTATGATTTGTTGACCTTCGTCAAGGTCATAAGAGCATGGGGCAAAAATCCACATCGGGAGTTTCATAAGTACTGAAACTTGCTAGATTTGCATACCATTTGGAGTGTGATGATTCTGGTAGGATTCCTTCAGTTTCGTCACGCGATGATATTTGGATCCCGATCCTACTGTGAGTATATGCTACTCCTCGGGAAATTTCTCACTAAACGATCAATGCTATAAACCAAGTAGGTGCCTAGAATGGTGTTAGCGGGGCTATGCCCCCAGGGAAAAGTGGTTCTTTAATTAAGGAACTTCGCGAAAGCGTTGGAAAACCTCCCTCGAAGTACCGACACCGGCCTGGCTGAACGGTTAAGCAAGTATTGTACGGTGGGATTGATCCTGACTAATTCTTCCTTTATGGTTTGAGGAGGGATTCGAGAAACAGTGGGAGCCATCCTGTTTAGACAAACTAAAAACCACTCTAAACTTGCAAGAGCATCATGCTGAGTGTTTCTTCTTCTCTCTCCTAATTGCAGCGACCAATCAACATGACTGGACTTAAGTTACTCCTAGATAAAACCAAACTGACATGGCCAAACTACAAAGATTGGCTCAGGAATGTCAAGATAGCAATCACTTACGACAAGCTGGGGTATCTTCTTACCACCAAAGCTCCCCCTGCCCCTGGTCCCACTTCCAGCGTCGCGGATAAGGAAATCCGCAAGACTTGGGAGATTGATAGCGTGAAGGCCAAGTGCCTCGTACTTGCCTCGATGGACAACGAACATCAGAGGAGGCACGAGAATATGGACCTTGAATCCATATTTCTCCATACAAAAGAACTGTATGGAGAGCAATTACGTATCGCAAGATACGAAGCGTCGAAAAAGTTATTTTCGGCAAAGATGGCCGTCGGATCATCAGTAGCCGAGCACGTGCTAAAGATGATCGGCTACATTGAGGAGCTCACGGACCTAAGGACCACATTGGAAGGTGAACTCTATACGGATATAGTTCTCCAGTCCCTTCCTTCCACTTACGCCCAGTTCATACTGAACTTCAACTTACAAGAAAAGGAGGTTGAACTTTCAGAGCTCCTCAACATGCTGAGGAGCGCAGAGGGCACCCTATAGAAAGGTAGGGAAACATCCACTTTGTTTGTAGGAGGATCATCTTCTTCTAGGTCCAAGGCGAAAGCCAAGGGAAAGAAGAAGAAAGCCCCCGCCAAACCAAGGGGCGGTGTTAGTAAAGTGGATACGAAGGGAAAAGCCAAAGCAACAAAGATAGCGGGGAAGCTTGTGGATAAGGAAGAATGCTTCTTTTGTCATAAGAAAGGTCACTGGAAGAATGATTGCAGGGCCTGGAAGGCCAGAACACAGGAATTGAAGCAGGTTGCAGCTTCAGCTTCAGGTGTGTATGTTATTGAAAACTGTCTTTCAATAAACTCTACTTCCTGGGTATTGGATACCGGATCAGGATCTCATATCTGTAATTCTTTGCAGGCGTTGAGAAACCGTAGTATTTTGAAAGCAGGTGACATGACCCTCAGAGTTGCGAACGGAGCTAGCATGGATGCTAAAGCCGTGGGGGACTATCACCTGGGAATGTCAGATGGACATGTTTTGGTTTTGCGTAATTGCTTTTTTGTACATAACGCAACTTGTAATATCATTTCTGTATCTTTAGTTTCTAAAGAAGGTTATGAATTTGCGTTTGTAAGTAATGTTGTAAACATTCACCTTAATCAAATTTTGATTGGGTCAGGTACATTGAGTAATGGTATATACGTATTGAACGAACCACAGATTTTCAATGTCCAGAATACACACAAAAGAAAGTCTCCGGAAATAAATCAGACTTTCTTGTGGCATTGTAGACTGGGTCACATCAATGAGAGAAGGTTGACGAAGTTACATACAGAAGGGTATTTGAATGTGTTCGAATATCAGTCGTATGCCACTTGTCAATCCTGTCTCAAAGGAAAGATGACAAAGACTCCGTTTACTGGACATGGAGTAAGAGCGAGCGAGCTCTTGGGACTCGTACACAGTGACGTGTGCGGTCCAATGTCTACACATGCGCGAAGCGGTTATTCATACTTCATTACTTTTACGGATGACTTCTCAAGGTACGGTTATGTCTTCTTAATGAAACATAAGTCCGAAGCCTTTGGAAAATTCCAGGAGTATAAGAATGAAGTAGAGAAACAGACCGGCAAAAGTATTAAGATTCTAAGATCGGATCGAGGTGGAGAATACTTAAGTGCCGAATTCCTGAATTACTTAAAAGAGAATGGTATTCTCTCTCAGCTTACTCCTCCATACACTCCGCAACATAACGGTGTATCGGAGAGACGGAACCGAACCCTATTGGATATGGTTCGGTCCATGATGAGTAATGTTGAGTTACCGCGATCATTCTGGGGATATGCGCTAGAAGCAGCTGCGTATCTCTTGAACAAGGCTCCCACCAAGACTGTGCCTACCACCCCATATGAGATGTGGACTGGGAAGAAACCCTGTCTTAAGTATCTCAAGGTATGGGGATGTCCAGCTTTTGTAAAAAAGCAGCATGCGGACAAACTTGAGGCACGTTCAGTACAATGTAAGTTTGTGGGATACCCAAGGAACTCCAGGGGGTATCTTTTCTATTCCGCTGAGGAACAAAAGGTTTTTTGTTTCTCAGCATGCCCGCTTCTTGGAAACTGAGTTTTTGGAAACCCAGATAAGTGGGAGCACAATAGAACTGGAAGAAGTTCCAGAACCACAGACTGTTACTGAAAGCTTAGTGTACCAGAGGGTTCAACAGAACAGGACATTCCTACGCCGCTCCGCAGGAGTAGTAGGCAGACTCATCCGCCCGAGAGATACTACGGTTTTCTCATAGACGGGGATAGAGAGGATTGCATCATAGATTATGATGAGCCTACTAGCTTCCAGCAGGCCGTTCAGAGCGTTGACTCAGTGAAATGGCTGGATGCAATGCGGAACGAAATGGAGTCCATGTACACCAACAAGGTATGGACGTTGGACATTGCTCCAGACGGGGTAAAACCCGTAGGATGCAAGTGGATCTTCAAAAGGAAGATTGGTGTAGATGGACAGGTTGAGACCTATAAAGCTAGGCTGGTAGCAAAGGGTTTTCGTCAAAGACCTGGCTTGGACTATGACGAACCTTTTCTCCAGTAGCCATGCTGAAATCCATTCGGATCCTTCTTGCCATTGCTGCCTTCCACGATTATGAGATCTGGCAAATGGACGTAAAGACCGCTTTTCTAAATGGAAATTTAGAGGAGTGTGTCTATATGGACCAGCCAGAGGGTTTCATTCAGAGTGGGAGCAGCGGAAAGGTGTTCAAGTTGCTTAAGTCCATCTATGGACTAAAGCAGGCATCGCGGAGTTGGAACATCTGTTTTGATGAGACGGTCAAAGAATTTGGCTTTATCCAAAATCCAGATGAACCATGCATCTATAGTAGATTTGTAGCGAGAACTGTAGTATTCCTCGTTTTATACGTGGATGACATTCTCTTAATAGGAAATGACATTCCTATGCTACAATCTGTCAAGGGGTTCCTGTCACACAGGTTCTCCATGAAAGACCTGGGTGATGCCTCGTACATTCCGGGTATCCGGATCTACCGTGACAGATCCAAGAGGATATTAGGACTTTCACAGTCCAGGTACATCGACACCATACTGAAGAGATTCAGTATGGAAGATTCCAAGCGCGGTAACCTACCGGCTTGTCACGGGATCACCCTCTCTAAAGAGATGTCTCCCAAGACTGATTTGGAGAGGGATCGCATGTCTATTATACCCTACGCTTCTGCGGTAGGCTCTGTAATGTATGCGATGTTGTGTACCAGACCGGATGCGGCTTATGCACTGAGTGTGGTAAGCCGGTATCAGTCAAACCCTGGGGAGAAACACTGGATAGCGGTAAAGATCATTCTCAAGTACCTAAGAAGGACTAAGGAGATGTTCCTGGTGTATGGCGGAAAAGACCTCCAGATCGAGGCCTTTGCTGACTCCAGCTTCCAGAGTGACAAGGATGATTCCATGTCCATGTCGGGTTTTGTCTTTACCCTCAATGGAGGGGCGGTGTGTTGGAAGAGTTCCAAACAAGAAACCGTTGCAGACTCGACGATGGAAGCGGAATACATCGCTGCATCTGATGCCGCAAAAGAAGCTGTCTGGATGAGGAAGTTCTTGAAAGAACTTCAGGTGGTTCCGTCCATTGTTGATCCAATACCTCTGTTTTGCGACAACAACGGGGCTATAGCTTTAGCGAAGGAACCCAGGTCCCATCAGAGATCCAGGCACATCTTGAGGTGGTATCACCAGATCAGGGAGATCGTGGATCGCCAGGAGATCGAGGTTCGGAGAGTCGCTTCAGAAGATAACACTGCAGATCCATTCACCAAGGCCCTGCCCCAGACTCAGTTCGAGCGGCTGATCGAGATGATAGGTCTTCGATACGCCAGTACATGGCCTTAGTGCAAGTGGGAGATTGTTAGTGTATATGCCCTAGAGGCCATTATTGTATCATACTAGTTTGTATATTACTTAATGGATGCTTGGGATATTCACCTTGTATATACAATCTTGCTCAAAATAGTAGTATGCTACTTGGTTTGTTTCTACTTCAAAGTGTACATGTGTTTATTTTTGTATATCGCCTATACACATTAGTAGAGCCCTTAGGATCTTTGCTTGATTACCAGCGATGTGATGGCCGTCACACTAGTGGGGCTGGGTAATCTATAAGCACATCCTTATGCAGGTCCTTGGTGTTGGAGATAGTGCCCTCAGAGTCAATTATTGGATCACAGGCACGTGATTGCAATGATTGAGGGAGGACCTATCCCGGTAGGACAGTCTTACTCGAGATGATAGTATGCTATCTGGTTTACCTCTATCATCGTGTACTGCTTTAGGTGACCTGACAGATCACTATTGCACGTTGATAGAGCCCCTAGGATTCATGCTTGACTGCCAGCAGTATGAGGGCGATCATATAAGTGAGAGTTGGAGTCTACAAGCACATCCTTAATAGGTCCCTAGTCGTGGGAGTTTCGAGACAGGGCATCGATTCTCCAGAGTAGACTAGTGTATACAGTCAAGACCCCGACGAGGGGCGGTGGCCGGTCTCACAAGCCACTGGTGTCAGTTGGATCACCTAAGATGTATACAGGTGCTCATTGGGTTATGAGTACACCGGACAGGACTCGCCGGGAACATGCTAGTTGGTCTTATACCTGACGTCAGATAGCAGTTCCCAGGTGACATGTGTACAGGTTAGTTCATCGACCTGGGGATCGTCATTTGTCTCATGTGAGTTCCCACTGTACTTTGATTACTACCCTACCACGGCTCAAAGGAGTCGTGCAAACAGGTTTTAGTTGGGTACAGTCCCGAGCCACATGGAGGCAGTGAGCGGATCTTCAGGGGTTTCGTCTCTCCCGGTATTGGGGGTGAGGTCGCGCTGTGTCTAGGAGAGCCATTACACAAAGACCTTGGCCAAGGCAGGAGATTTACTGGTAGGTATTCCAGTAGTATCTCAGGGTGTTCTGGGCTACACTCCGACACGACTTGTACCGCTTTTGGGGGTCTGACTTTTACCAACCCCCTAGGCCCGCCATGCGATGCTCATAGACGAACGGACCGGACTGTACGGATATTGTCACTGACAGGCTCAGTAGGGTGTCGGGGTGAGCTTCCTCATCGACGTCCCTTTTGGTCAATAGCTGGTGGCCCGTCATGTATTGGCTTATACCTCTGACGTGCTAGTGGTTAAATCCACAGCCATAGTATTGACGAGTCTTTAGAGTCCACCACACTTTCAGTTACTCAAGCTTTCGGGCGAAACGCTGTAGAGGCCGTATGGAGATATGGCAGGGTCCGATCAGATACGTGCGGTATTGCACGGATCAGGATCGGACGGTTTGTACTAGTGGCCGTATAGTTATATGGCAGCGTTCGATCAGATACGTGCGGTATTGCACGGATCAGGATCGGACGGATTTTACTAGCCGGCTTTGGTTTAAGCCGATCCTAGTATAGTACAGTGTAGATTTTGTCTCACTGCATTTGTATCCGGACGGAATACAAATGCGGGTGTGTATGCACAGTGTGGGGTTTTCCTGTAATTTATTACGGGACCAGTTTTCTGGAGTTGCCAGTTTGCTTTCCGTTCCGGCCGGTTTTTCTTTGTTCTTTCCCGGCCGGACTTTTCCGATGGAGGGTGTTATTTGCAAGAATGCAAATAACACTTTGTGGAGGTTTTATTTGCATAAGGGTTGATATGATAAGCATCTTTGCTTTTCATGCACTTATGGTGATTAGAGAGGATTTGATATGGATTTGATTTGTGATCATGATTATGCTTTGGATATGGTTACCCTCCACCTTTTACTACCATCACCTCCCTTCATATTCATATTCCTCCACCATCATTCATTGTTCTCACTTGATGCAAGAAGGTTTTCATGGTTAAGAAAAAGAAAGAGAGAAGAAGAAAAAGAAAAGAGAGAAAGAAAATGAGAGGTTCATCTTGAGAGTTCATTCTTGATCTCATTTTCTTGCAAGAAAAATGCAAGCACCATTTTTCTATTCTTTGATTCCTCCATCATCCTCAAATGGCAACCAAACCCCAAAAGAGAGACTTTGATTCTACATTATATTCCTACAGCAAATCTTGAGCATGTCGAGTTGCCGGCTTCATGCTCGAGTTGCCTCAGTATCGAGGTGGGAGCCCGTATAAGTACCCGGCTTCGTGGTGCCCTTTCCGACGAGGAGGAGACGGACGGAGATCCCGCGAGGAGATCGGAGTGGAGATGAAGACCGGAGGACTTGGATCGTCGGTATATCTCTAACCTTATCTTGTTAGTTAGCTAGACTAGTTTAATGGTCACGATCCGGGGTTTAGTGCGCGGTGGTGCCGGTTTGCAAAGTCCGCAAAATTTATGTTTACCACCGTTTCCGCGTTTGGCCGTCGGGTTGACGGCCGGGGCGCCGCCGTGCACTTACAGTGGTATCAGAGCCTCGCCATTAACTTCGTCTAGCTTTGTGTAATGTGTTTTACGTTTCCGATCGAACAAAATCCCGAAAACACGTATTTCATGCACATCAGTTTCTGTCGAATTTTTTTTAAGTCCAAAAATTTTTCTGGTTGTCTTAGAGTGATGTGCAGGGAAATAGAAGCATACTGAAAAAATTTGGCAAAATGATCTCACTATTCCGCCGCGCAAGCGCCGCGAAACCCCACCTCGTGCGGCGCTTCCGCCGCGGAATTTACTGTTCACCCCCCCAAATTTTTCCAGTGTGTTCCTGAGTTAAAAATGTGGTTTCGGGAATATTAAAATTGGGCCAATTATTTCTGTGAGTGCTACAGTTTTTGTTTGGGGGCCCACTTGTTAATTGTTTGATCAATCGGAAAATTTTAAACACATTTTTCACAGTATTTACATTATATCTGCGACCGTGAATGTCACTCGATCGGTAAATCCGGTCTAACTGCTATAGCCCGGTTAGACGGATTTGCGAACGTGACTTTCACGGTGATGTTCTATGTTTATGCTGTGATGTTGCGGATCGGTCGTGGGGATAGCCTGGATGCAATGCTAGTGCTGTATTGTGGTATTATGTACATTTGATATTGCGGGGCGAGCGTCCGACATGTGGACTGCCGTCACTGCCTGATTGTATTATTCTTTTGGGGCACGACCTGGTTGCGGTCGATGTACCCGGTGTATGTATATTTTACTTTCTGTACTAGGATTACCCCGCGGTGGGGTGCACGGATAGCCGGGTTCTAGAGGGCAACAAGCCCGCATCTCATGGCATTGAGACGGAGGGGGCTTCACTCTAGGATTGGCGGGCCATTCGCCGCACTCGTAGGGGGTACAGGTTGACCCAGGAGGGGTGCCCAAGTTACCGGATTCCGTGAAGTGCTGGGTGGTCCATTCACGGCGATGAAGGGGGCTGCCTCGCTTCAGGTTTTGGCGGGTAACTTGCCGCGCCCGTAGGGGTCTAGGATTTCATTGCACAGGCTATCCACACGACCAGGGGAACGTCGGGTTTCAGTAGTGGCTCTGTGAAACCCGGGGATCCCAAATATCTGTATTGTTCTGTGATGCTGTACATTTCTGTGATGTTGCATTTCTTTTCACGCCTTGAGCGAAATATAATATATTGGTATATATATTAGTAGATGTTGTATATGTTTTGCATCCACGCTAGTCCAGTCCCCGCTCTGTCGTTAGTTAGCTAACCTAACGGGTAATGACGGGACCCAGTGGCGAATGCGGATGGCATATACGTACGTCAGTATATTTTCGTTCTTTGTGGTGTGATTAATTGATGGGACTGCGTTGATTCGGATCAATGCAAGTTAAACAAACCTAATCTGATGTTGTTGGAACACTTTTCAAAAAGCTGTTATTGCAAGGACGTTCACTTTTGTTTTGCATCGTGGTATTCATTTGGAATATCCTGCTCCTCAGTCGACGAGGCAAGGGCCGAGATCCCTTCACCGGGAATGACCCCTTGGACAGAAGTTTGCGTCAGGGCATTAACTTCACTATAGCCGATTACTTTTGCTTTGCACCGTGGTATTCAGTTAGAATATCCTGCACCCCATTCTACGGGGAAAGAGCCGAGATCCCTTCACCGGGAGTGACCTCTTTAGTAAAGGTTTTCGTCACTATATTTTCTAAAAAGCTATCCGTTCCTTCAACGATATCAAGTTCACTACGTTAAAGGTTTTCGCCAGAAACCATTCGTAGCCCTCCGTCGTTTCATATGGGTAGTCAATAGTATTCAAGCTGTGTTTGTTGGCCTTAGTCAAGGCACAGTGTTTGGTAGCTATTGGGTATTCATATGCTGCATAGATAGATGCGTTGGTTTGGGACAGTCGTATAGCCTTGTTGGCCTTAGTCAAGGGCTTGTACGGGTGGATTCAAATCAACCTGGACAATGACGGGTAGAACTTGACATGTGACTTATGATTTGTTGGCCTTAGTCAAGGTCATAAGAGCATGGGGCAGAAATCACATCGGGAGTTTCAAAAGTACTGAAACTTGCCAGATATGCGCATACCTTCTGGAGTGTGATACCGTGAGCGGATTCCGTCACGTTGTCATGCGATGAGAGTTGGATCCCGATTCCCACTGATGAGTTAGTATACTCCTCGGGTGACCCCGACTAATTCTTCTTTCAGGTTTGGAGGAGAATTTGAGGTACAGTGGGAGGATTGCAGATTAGATAAATTGGTAACCATTCTGATCTAGGTTAGAGTGCACGCTGAGTGTTTCTTTTCTCTCTCTCTTTGGCAGCGACCATTGACCCGACCCTAAGACTATGACTCAGTGACCAAGTTGACCGAACCTTCTTAACACTGGCTTTTGGATTGTCAGAGTTGCAGACCTCATTGCCACTCCTACTTTTACTCTTTTCTCCGGGACACCCCGTATTACTACGAACGTCCACTTCCATTGGACAAAACCATCGTATGGTTAGATACGAACTCGAAAGGATTTATTCGAGGATGGTTTCCGGTTCTGGAGAAAACGGATAGGACTATTCAGTTGTCTTTTCTTTTCACCCTCTCTCAGGTTGCGAGTACTCCTTAGTTTAGGAGTAGTACACCTATTATGCAAATTGGATAGTCTTCTTCCAAACCATAGGCTGGTGCCGACCGGTAGGGAATGAAGAAAACCAGTTAGCCTAAACGGTGTACAGAAGGTATTAAGTTCAGACAAATCAAGGGATTAGTAAGAGGGCAAAGTAAATTGCGACTGCTATTCACGACCAAACCAAGTATTTCTTCGCCAATCCTAAATCACTTTCGTATTTCTCCAGGACACTCCGTATCACTACGAAGATCCCATTTTATTGGATAATCCATCGTATGGTTATATACGAACTCGAAAGGAACTTGTTCCAGTTCGGGGATGGATCCTGGTTCAGGAGAAATAGGAATAAAGTACATTCAGTTGTCTTTTATCTTCACCTTCTCTCGCGTTGCGAGTGCTCCTAGGATTAGGACAGTACACCCTTTATGCTTTTTGGATAGTCTTCTTCCAAACCATAGGCTGGTGCCGAACGGTAGGGAAGGAAGAAAACCAATTGGCCTAAAGGGGTGTGCAGAAGGTAATGACTAAAGACATATAAAGGGATTTGGAGAGGTGGCAAAGAATTATACGGTTATAGTTGTGAATCTGGATAATGGATGAGGCATTACTAGGAATACCAGGATACCCTACGAAACATTTCAATGTTTCAGTCTCACTATGTACTGTTAAAGGAAAACTGATTTCCCGACTAGATACTTACTCCAGGGTATGTATTTACCAGGTATGATTCTCACATCTGTATGGTTTTACAGATGATTAGTGGGAGTAAGTTGTTGGGAATTTGGTGACTATCCTCATTATATCGGGATTCGTTGCAATCGGTGATATTTGAGGAAATCACCTGGGCTGTTTGCCAGTCGGCAAATATTTGGTTTTGAATATCCGCAGTTATGCACCAATTTCAAATTGATATATCTGTACGTCTATTTTCATAGAGTGAGATATACCTTTTGATATTATGTCGATGACATTTACCTATATCAGTGGATGGTTAGGTAAGGAGCATTAAACAGCGGTGTAATTCTTCTTAACCAAAAGTACAGTTTTCAACCTACGACACACAGTGATTGAGTCGCAAGACTCAGGGGACTTATACAGAGTATTGTATATTGTCCAGTGTCCACTAGGACAGAGGGGTTGGTCCTCGTACTGTATTCTGTTTACTTATGACTTCTCTAGTTCTTAGACAGGTGTTTCGTAGAAACACAGGGTCGAAGTTTTGAGAAGTTATAGGTATAAGAATAAAGTAGAGAACCAGGTGTTGCAAGTATCAGGATTCTTCAAAGTGATCGAAGATGTAGATACTTGTGTATGGTATTCAGTTGATAGTAATGATAAAGAGAAATTGCTTCTCTTTCAGGTTACTCATAATTGGAAGCATTCCTAAGTTGAGTAACGCTGATCGGCCTCTCTCCATTTAGTTGACATGCACTGGAGACAGCTGCATGATTTGAATCTGGTTCAATTAAATCAGTGCCTCTGGTTCTATATTGGATATAGAACAGTTCATATCTTAACGTTGTTAAGGTACGGGGAGTTGTCTGGCTTATGATTAAAACCAGACTCTGGATAACTCAAGGCACGTTTCTGTAATGGCTGTTTGTGGGTTGACCCAGGCTATGACGAGGGTTGACTTTCTACCATCTGGGAGATCAATAGAAATATTGTTCAAGACTCGCCACAGTTTTATTAAAAAATGGATTTTTTCAAAAACAGCAGTGGGAGTATGGTAGAACTGGAAGTGATTCCAGAACCGCAAACGATTACTGAAGATTTGATAAGGAACCTAAAGATTCAATCTGATTTGACATTCCATTGGCCACTCCGCAGATAAGGTGGGTAACTTCAGGCACCCGAGAGGTACTTCGGTAGCCTCAAGGACGGTGACAGGGAAGTTCTTGTTTACCCACAATTGCCATTGTTGTTGTTCCAGGCTGCGAGACCCGGCAGGAGGATGAGTATAGCGTCGTTCTAAACTTGCGTTAGAAGTGCACGTCTATATGACTCTGCCAGAGGGTTGTCGTAGTCAGTGGGAGCAGCGGAAGCATTGGTGGACATCAGGCTTATATCCATTTATAGACTAAAGCAGATGTAGCGGAGATAGATCATCTATTTCTGATGTGACAGTCATAGGTTTGACGTCATCAGAATAGGGGATGGATCTGTTGAGAAGGTAGTAAGAAGTGATATTCCTCTACTACGATCGGTTATACTTTGGTCGTCACACAGTGTTTTCTCCACAAAGGACTTGGACATTATATCAGACATACTGGTTACTAGATCTATGGTTTTAGATCTAGATTTGGGTGGTTTCCCAATCAGGGTACTTAGACAGCATTCTAAGGGTATTTAGAATGGACGACTCCTGGCACGGTAGTATACCTGCAAGTGATGGAGTCACCCTCTCTGAAGGTGTCTTACAGACTAAAGGGGAGAGGGATGTGCATGATTGGCAGATCACTTGCTCAGGCAATTGAGTCAATCATGAGATGTCAAGTACCACACCAGATGTTGTTCTTGCACTAGATGCAATAAGTTGACATTAATCCAATCCTGGAGAAACGGTAGGAAGCAGTTTTAGAACATAAGTGGATGTTCTAGGGATATGATAACGACAGCCTCATTCGAGAAACAGTTATCATTCCAGGCTTCCAAGGTGACATGGACGACAAGGAGGTTGTCAGAGCTATAGTTTTTCCTTCTGACGAGGGGCAGTATTTTGGACAGGTGGTCTAAGGCAATACTGAGGGAGGCTTGTCGCAGGATACTGATTAAGTTCAGTTAAAGATACAGTCTAAGAAGTTTGGATTTGGAGTTCATTTATGAGCTACGTCCCATCAGACATCCAGACATTCTAAGGCAGGTATTGCTCATTTCGGGAGATGGCTTTCTCCGCGAACTTGAGATATAGAGAGACATAGAAATAAACTTCTAGGCGGATCCACTCACTGAGGCTATTCCTCGACCGCAATAGTTTCATAAACGGGATTTGTGAGACTGACTAGTAGAGGAGTTGGGTGTTCGGTATCACACGGGCTGTGAGTATGCGACATCGCAATAATTAGCCTTGAGTGCAAGTGGGAGATTGTTGGAGATAGTGCCCTCAGAGTCAATTATTGGATCACAGGCACGTGATTGCAATGATTGAGGGAGGACCTATCCCGGTAGGACAGTCTTACTCGAGATGATAGTATGCTATCTGGTTTACCTCTATCATCGTGTACTGCTTTAGGTGACCTGACAGATCACTATTGCACGTTGATAGAGCCCCTAGGATTCATGCTTGACTGCCAGCAGTATGAGGGCGATCATATAAGTGAGAGCTGGAGTCTACAAGCACATCCTTAATAGGTCCCTAGTCGTGGGAGTTTCGAGACAGGGCATCGATTCTCCAGAGTAGACTAGTGTATACAGTCAAGACCCCGACGAGGGGCGGTGGCCGGTCTCACAAGCCACTGGTGTCAGTTGGATCACCTAAGATGTATACAGGTGCTCATTGGGTTATGAGTACACCGGACAGGACTCGCCGGGAACATGCTAGTTGGTCTTATACCTGACGTCAGATAGCAGTTCCCAGGTGACATGTGTACAGGTTAGTTCATCGACCTGGGGATCGTCATTTGTCTCATGTGAGTTCCCACTGTACTTTGATTACTACCCTACCACGGCTCAAAGGAGTCGTGCAAACAGGTTTTAGTTGGGTACAGTCCCGAGCCACATGGAGGCAGTGAGCGGATCTTCAGGGGTTTCGTCTCTCCCGGTATTGGGGGTGAGGTCGCGCTGTGTCTAGGAGAGCCATTACACAAAGACCTTGGCCAAGGAAGGAGATTTACTGGTAGGTATTCCAGTAGTATCTCAGGGTGTTCTGGGCTACACTCCGACACGACTTGTACCGCTTTTGGGGGTCTGACTTTTACCAACCCCCTAGGCCCGCCATGCGATGCTCATAGACGAACGGACCGGACTGTACGGATATTGTCACTGACAGGCTCAGTAGGGTGTCGGGGTGAGCTTCCTCATCGACGTCCCTTTTGGTCAATAGCTGGTGGCCCGTCATGTATTGGCTTATACCTCTGACGTGCTAGTGGTTAAATCCACAGCCATAGTATTGACGAGTCTTTAGAGTCCACCACACTTTCAGTTACTCAAGCTTTCGGGCGAAACGCTGTAGAGGCCGTATGGAGATATGGCAGGGTCCGATCAGATACGTGCGGTATTGCACGGATCAGGATCGGACGGTTTGTACTAGTGGCCGTATAGTTATATGGCAGCGTTCGATCAGATACGTGCGGTATTGCACGGATCAGGATCGGACGGATTTTACTAGCCGGCTTTGGTTTAAGCCGATCCTAGTATAGTACAGTGTAGATTTTGTCTCACTGCATTTGTATCCGGACGGAATACAAATGCGGGTGTGTATGCACAGTGTGGGGTTTTCCTGTAATTTATTACGGGACCAGTTTTCTGGAGTTGCCAGTTTGCTTTCCGTTCCGGCCGGTTTTTCTTTGTTCTTTCCCGGCCGGACTTTTCCGATGGAGGGTGTTATTTGCAAGAATGCAAATAACACTTTGTGGAGGTTTTATTTGCATAAGGGTTGATATGATAAGCATCTTTGCTTTTCATGCACTTATGGTGATTAGAGAGGATTTGATATGGATTTGATTTGTGATCATGATTATGCTTTGGATATGGTTACCCTCCACCTTTTACTACCATCACCTCCCTTCATATTCATATTCCTCCACCATCATTCATTGTTCTCACTTGATGCAAGAAGGTTTTCATGGTTAAGAAAAAGAAAGAGAGAAGAAGAAAAAGAAAAGAGAGAAAGAAAATGAGAGGTTCATCTTGAGAGTTCATTCTTGATCTCATTTTCTTGCAAGAAAAATGCAAGCACCATTTTTCTATTCTTTGATTCCTCCATCATCCTCAAATGGCAACCAAACCCCAAAAGAGAGACTTTGATTCTACATTATATTCCTACAGCAAATCTTGAGCATGTCGAGTTGCCGGCTTCATGCTCGAGTTGCCTCAGTATCGAGGTGGGAGCCCGTATAAGTACCCGGCTTCGTGGTGCCCTTTCCGACGAGGAGGAGACGGACGGAGATCCCGCGAGGAGATCGGAGTGGAGATGAAGACCGGAGGACTTGGATCGTCGGTATATCTCTAACCTTATCTTGTTAGTTAGCTAGACTAGTTTAATGGTCACGATCCGGGGTTTAGTGCGCGGTGGTGCCGGTTTGCAAAGTCCGCAAAATTTATGTTTACCACCGTTTCCGCGTTTGGCCGTCGGGTTGACGGCCGGGGCGCCGCCGTGCACTTACACTTGGTCGCAGGACTATCGAGACAGGGCATCGATACTCCGGAGTAGACCAGCGCATGCGCTTCTCTTCCCAGTGTGGGAGACGGTCTGTCCCACAGCCGTCAGTACGTCGTACTTGAGATAGTATGCGGGTGCTCGTTAAGTTACGGGTACACAGGACTGGACTCGTCGGGAACTGACTAGTTGGTATTATGCCTATCGTCAGTTATCAGTTCCCAGGTGACATGAGTACAGCTTAGTCCGCTGACTTGACACTGTCACTTCGCCTCGAGTGTGTTCCCACTGTACTTTGATCACTACCCTACCACGGCTCAAAGGAGTCGTGCAAACAGGTAGTGGTTGGGTGCAGTGCCGAAGCACTTGGAGGCAGTGACGGTTAGACAGGATTCGTCTCTCCCGGTATTGGGGGTTGACATCGCGCTGTGTCTAGGAGAGCCATTACACGAGTAGTCCCTGGCCAGAGCAAACGAGATATACTGGTAGGCTTCCAGTGTTATCTCAGGGTGTTTTGGGCTTCGCTCCGGCACGACTTGTACTGCTATTGGGGGACTGACGTTTACCGCCCCCTAGGCCCGCCATGCGATGTATCAGACGAACAGACCGGACTGTACGGAGAATGTCACACTCAGGCTCAGTAGGAGTTCAGATGGGTTTCGCCTCGTCGGTCTTCTTGTCGGCATTACCTGGGGACCGTTACGCACAGCTAGTGCCGCTTGCGGTCTGTGGTTAAACCCACTGCCAGCGTAGTGTCGAGTCTTTAGAGTCCCACACAGAAAGATTTTCGCCTTTAGGCAAAAGAGTAGAGGTCGCATGGTATTGCGACAGGTCGCATGGTTTTGCGACAGAGTTCGGTCACATCCGTGCACTTGTGCACGTACAGTGTCCGGACAGTTTACACTAGCGGGCTTTGGTTTAAGCCAGATCCTAGTGTACCTTTTGGGATTGGATTTATCCAGTTTGCATTCGTGTTCCTCGGAACGCGGATGTGGGTGTGTATGCACAGTTGACAGGGAGGTAGAGGCAGCGGATTCTCATTAGGGTTGTTGACAGTTGACCGTTGACTATTTGACTTTTTGCTCAACCCTAATGAGAATATGATATGTGATTAACTATTATATTAATTAAGTTTTATGGTGACATGGTTGTTGACTTTTGTTGACTTTGTTGACTTGTTGACTTTTGTTGACTTGTTGACTTTGTTGACCGGTTGACTAGGCTTGACTAGTTGACCATCATAATAACCATAGCCATCATTTCATGGCAAAGACTTTTACTTGCTTGCTCATTTGTGGAAAATGAGTGCATGATATGATATGGTTATGGTTGCTTCAACCATCACATAAGACTTTTTTGATATGATGAGTTATCATGACTTTGGATTATGAGAGGGTGAGAGACAAAATACTTGCTCATTCTTTCTTGCTCATTCTCTCTCTTGTTCTTGAGCTCTCTTGTTTTTGCTCTCACCCTCAACCTCTTGCTCCCTCTCTTGACTCTATGGTTCATATCTCTCATGAGTTGAGAATCAAGAACCATAGATAAAATCCCATTCTAATTCTTCTCTACTCATTCTAGTTCACTAGGTTTGGCAAACCAAGTGAACTAGTTTCTTCAAAGAACGAAGAAGGAGCCAAAGGTTGGAGCTTTCAGGTGGATCTATCTTCGGCGTACGGAGACGACGAGAAGAAGCCAATCGGACCACCATCGGAGCTTGAAGACGAAGGAGTTCAAGACAAGCAAGGTATAGCCCCCTAACCGAGTAGCTAGAAACTCATAGTTCGGTTGTTAGATAGATGTTTAACCAAGATCCGGGTTATAGGTCCATGTTACCACCTCCGTAAAAATCGTTTTTTACCAAATTCCGCATTCCCGAAAGTACCGGGAGAGGTAGCATGGACTTACCACACCAGATATTGTTTTTGCACGAAATGCAATAAGTTGATATTGATCCAATCCTGGAGAAAAGATCGGAAGCAGTTTTAGAACATAAGTGGATGTTCTAGGGATCTGATAACGGCAGCATCCTTCAGGAAACAGTTATCATTCCAGGCTTCCAAGGTGACCAGGATGACAGAGTGACTGTCAGAGTTATAGTTTTCCCTTCGACGAGGGGCAGTAGTTTGGACAGGTGGTCCAAGGGGATACTGAGGGAAGCATGGCGCAGGATACTGATTAAGTTCAGTTACGATACAGTCTAAGAAGTTTGGATTTGGAGTTCATTTATGAGCTAGGTCCCATCAGATATCCAGACATATTCTAAGACAGGTATTACTCATTTTGGGAGATGGCTTTCTCCGTGAACTTGAGATAAAGAGAGACATAGAAAGAAATATCAGAGCGTATCCACTCACTGAGGCTATTCCTCGAATGCAATAGTTTCGCAAACAGGCTTTGTGAGACTGATTAGTAGAGGAGTTGGGTGTTCGGTATCTCACGGGCTGTGAGTATGCGGCATCGCAATAATAAACCTTGAGTGCAAGTGGGAGATTGTTGGAGATAGTGCCCTCAGAGTCAATTATTGGATCACAGGCACGTGATTGCAATGATTGATGGAGGACCTATGCCGGTAGGACAGTCTTACTCAAGATGATAGTTTGCTATCTGGTTTATCTTTATCATCGTGTACTGCTTTAGGTGACATTACAGATCACTATTGCACGTTGGTAGAGCCCTTAGGATTCTTGCTTGACGGCCAGCAGCATGATGGCGATCATATACGTGGGAGCTGGGGTCTATAAGCACATCCTTTAAAAGGTCCCTAGTCGTGGGAGTTTCGAGACAGGGCATCGATGCTCCAGAGTAGACTAGTGTATACAGTCGAGACCCCGACGAGGGGCGGTGGCCGGTCTCATAAGCCACTGGTGTCAGTTGGTTCACCTAAGATGTATACAGGTGCTCATTGGGTTATGAGTACACCGGACAGGACTCGCCGGGAACATGCTAGTTGGGATTATACGAGACATCAGATAGCAGTTCCCTGGTGACATGTGTACAGGTTAGTTCATCGACCTGAGATCGTCATTTTTCTCGTGTGAGTTCCCACTGTACTTTGATTACTACCCTACCACGGCTCAAAGGAGTCGTGCAAACAGGTTTTAGTTGGGTAAAGTACCGAGCCACATGGAGGCAGTGAGCGGATCTGCAGTGATTCGTCTCTCCCGGTATTGGGGGTGAGGTCGCGCTGTGTCTAGGAGAGCCATTACACGAAGTCCTTGTCCAAGGCAGGAGATTTACTGGTAGGTAGGTATTCCAGTAGTATCTCAGGGTGTTCTGGGCTACACTCCGACACGAATTGTACCGCTTTTGGGGGTCTGACTTTTACCAACCCTCTTGGCCCGCCATGCGATGCTCATAGACGAACGGACCGGACTGTATGGATATTGTCACTGACAGGCTCAGTATGGTGTCAGGATGAGTTCGCTCATCGACGTCCCTTCTGGTCAATACTTGGTAGCCCGTTATGTATGGCTAATACCTCTGACGTGCTAGTGGTTAAATCCACAGCCAAAGTATTGACGAGTCTTTAGAGTCCCCTACAGTCAGTTTCTCAAGTTTCGGACGAAACACTGTAGAGGCCGTATGGATATATGGCAGGGTTCGATCATATACGTGCGGTATTGCACGCATCATGATCGGACGGATAATACAAGCGGGCTTTGGTTTAAGCCGGATCCTAGTATTGTACAGTGCAGATTTTGTCTCATTGCATTTGTATTCGGTCAGAATACAAATGCGGGTATGTATATACAGTCACAGGGTTTTCCTGTAATTTATTATGGGATCGATTTCTTGAAGTTGCCAGCTTGCATTCCGTTTCGGCCATTTTCCTTTGTTTCTTTCTTTGGCTGAAAATTGGTGTGGAGGAGTTTATTTGCAAATGTGCAATTAATAATGGAGAAGACTTTTTGTGGCACATGATGGTTCTCATGATGGTTCTAGTTTAAGATGATTAGTTTGTGCATCATCACTTGCTTTTGGTGATGGGTTTTGTTTTTGACTTGGGTATGATCGTTGGTTCTCATCATCACCATTTTTCTCTCTCTTGCATTATTTTTGCTCACTCTCTCCCCTCATTCTAGAGCATGGCCGGCCACTACTAGGGAAGGGGCTTTCCATTTATTTGGTGTGGGATTTTGATCTCTTTGGGCTTGCACAAAATCCCCTTTCTCATCCAAAAATGTTGCATCTCCTTCCTCACTTCCAAATGGCAACTTCTTATAACCCCATGAGACAAAGAGTTCTACACTTAGCATTCTTGGACACGTCGGCTCGCCAACTTCGTCCCCGAGTTGCCTCGGTCCAGACGTGGGAGCCCGTAAAAAGACCCGGCGATGTGGTGCCCTTTCCGACGAGGAGATTGTTTCCCCCAATCAGAGCAAAGCACTGTTTTGAATTTCAAAAATTCAAAATTTGAAGAAACGCTTCAAATTCCTTGCGCTGCGCGCAACGTGCCACGTGTCAAAAGCTGATACGTCAGCGCAGCGCCCTAGGCAGCGCGCCCAATCTGAGCAAGGCTCTATTTAAAACAAAATTAAAGGAAGCAACGCTTCAGTTGCGCAAGCGCTGCGCTGTGCGACACGTGTCAGCGCAAATGCAGTTGCGCTGCGCCGTGCGCTGCGCGACACGTGTCAGCGCAGATGCGCAAGCGCAGTTGCGCTGCGCGGCACGTGTCAGCGCAGTTCCGTAGCGCTGTGCGCTGCGTGACACGTGTCACGCGCTGGGGCGTTTACGCCAAACAGAATTAAATTCTAGTAAGATCCTTCCGTTCTTGTTAAAACAAGAAGATTTTCTTCTGTAAAACAGAAGCCCTTGGATCAAAGATCCAACGGTGGGGAAAATTCCCCAAATCACTCAGAGAATGATCTCTTTAACAGACTTAACCAACCTATAGGCACTATATAAAGACCCCTAGACCCCAATTCAAAAGATCATCAACATTGTGAGAGATCAAGAACTTGAAAAACAGAGAGAACTCTGAAGAAAATTCAAGAAAAAGGTAAAAACATTTATAAAATAGAAGAATTTTTTCTAATAGATCATTGATCTAAGAAGAAGATCAATGATCTTCAATAAAAAACAAATAATAATAATGCTTTGCACTTTTTCTGAACCCCTGGTTCTCTGAAAACAAGGAAAAACAAGAAAAAACTTGTTTTATTTGATCTAAATTGGATCAAGAAATTAAACAATGCCCTGCACTTGTAAAATTTGCACTGTTGTGCTCTTGGGTTGGTGCAAGCCACAAGAGAGCGCCACGTGTCAGAACCTGAACCACTTGCGCTATGTGCTTTTAAGATAGAGCCTTGCTCTCTGAAATTGGCGCAACTCAATAGAGCGCGCCACGTGTCAGTAGCGCAAGCGCAGCGCACCGGCGCAGCGCACTGCACTTGCGTGACACATGTCATCACCACAAGCGCTTGCGCTCAGCGATTGGCGCAAAGCGCCTGACAAATGCACTGCATTGTTTACTGAAGGGCCAGGCCCAAATCAAAAAGGCCTGGTAGGCCAAAATAAATTGCAATGCAATAAAAGGGGCAGAGCCCAAACAAAATTGATGCTCTACATCATTTATAAAAGGACAGAGCCCAAACAAAATAAATTGCAACGCAATAAGAGGGCCGAGCCCAAACAAAATTGATGCTCTGCATCATTTATAAAAGGGCAGAGCCCAAACAAAATAAGAAATGCAGTGCAAAGCTCTAGCACAGGCCTAATAGGCCAAAAACAAATAAAAGCGTTGAACATTTTTCAACTGGACTTAGCCCAATCATGGCAATAAGTCCTCAAATTAAATTGAATGAGCACAGCTGCTCTTTTAAATCAATTTATATACAGTTCGAGGGTACATCTCCGAACTCCTCTAAGAGATCGGTCTTTACAAGACTGACCGTCCCAACTCCCACTCCTGCTCCTGCTGCTCAAAAGACATCGGTCTTCAATAGGCTGACGCCGGCAACAGCCCCACACCCGAACAGGTGGCAAGACAAGGCCATCTCCGTCACTGAACCAATTCTGACAACTCATCAAGCCCGACGACGCCACTGGCGCCGGATAAGGAAGACTGGGGGCAACTCCCCCTCTGGGATAACTCCGCCAGCTTCAACGGTGGAGGTTAATGTTGCTGTTCCAACTGGGAACAGCTTTGAGCTGCTGAACAGGATACGCAGGAATTCGCCAACTGCGGTGCTCAAAAGGTCTCCTCCACCGGTAGAGACCGCCGTGGAAGCAGAAAAGCCGGAGCAGTCTCCTCAATCGCTGTCCTCCAGGATCTACAAGTTATGGCGATGAGTCCGAGAGTCTGTGATTGATCCTAATTTCTCTCGCCAACACAAGAAATCGAAAGATCGGCAGGAAGAAAATCCCCCTGTCAAACAACGAAAGACGACGACCACTTGGGTGCCCAAAGCAACGGCCCCTTCAACTTCGACGGCCTACAAGCGAAGAAGGCCGGAGAAAGTCCCCACGCCTGCGGCAAATATCAAAGGTGGTGAATCCAAACGCCCTAAGTCCGGGGGCATCGTAGTTCACACCGTCTACATAGCGTCTTGTAAAGACGACAGCCGCATATCAACAGGTCATAGACCGCTTACGCGATCGGTGACCAAAGCGCAGGAGCAGCAGCAGAAGCTCCAAGAAATGATGACCGCGATGGCTGCACTCACTGGGACAAAAGAAAGCCCTGTAACGTCCTCAGATGAACACCAGGAGCAAGAAACTGACATCGAATTCCTTCGTCGGATATTAGAGAAGAAGGATAAAGAGGTTGCTGAACAAGCAGCCGGCATAAAGCGTATGGGCCTCCTGTTCCAAGACATGGTGGGGATGATGATCCAATAAGATACTCCGGCCGAAGATCCCCCGATCGTCCTTGAAGACGATAGGGGAGAAACGTTGAATCCTCCACCAGCTCTGTCAACAGCTAAGGAGGAGACAATCTCCAAAGCTGATTTGAACGAGTACATAGCCCAACAAATACGGGTTCATCATGCGACTGAAGCAGCCGGCCACATCGTAAAAACAGGACGACCATATCCGAGATGGTACGACCGATCAAGTACCCGCCGGGTTACACAATTCCCAAGTTCCATGTCTATAAGGGGACGGGCAATCCCCACCAGCATGTTGCCCAGTTCAGGGCACTCTGCGGCAACACCGGCGGTGATGACAAACTATTGCTTCGCCAGTTCGTCGGCAGCTTTTCAGATACAGCGTTCGAGTGGTATTCTGAGCTCCCAAACGACTCTATCAAGACCTTCGCGGAGATGGAGCTACTGTTTACCCAGCGTTTTTCAAGCGCCAGCGAACGCACCCCGATGACGGCACTAATTAACGCTAGGGTGAAGCCAGGTGAGACATGGGTCCAATATGCTATACGGTGGCGGAACTTATGGTCGAAATGCGAGCAACGCATTGAAGAAGCTCCTGCAGTGGGTATGTTTGTGGGAACCCTTGATCCGCAAGCAACCATCTCGCAATTTATGATGTTCTTCAAGACGACTACCTTCCAGGCCCTGATCGACAAGCTAGCGCAAATGGATCAGATGGGCCATAGACCCCCTCTTCCAAAGCCGGACTCCCGAAATGAAAAGGGGAAGGGGAAAGCGAACGTTGTCGCTAATGCCCAACAACAGCCGAGCAACTCGAAACCGGTTGTTCGTCAAAATAATATGCGTCCGCACGTACCCCTTGAGGAGAGACTAGGACGTCCTTACTCGTTTCCCCGAGATAAAACGAGAAGATTATTCGAGCTGGCGTTGCGCAACCGACTCATAAATCTGCCGGAGCCAAAACGTCCGTCGCAACCAAATGATGTCAATGAGCCCAACTACTGTCCCTATCACCGAGTACTGGGTCATCCAATCAAAGATTGCTACGTCTTCAAAAATTGGCTTGAAGACCAGTACCAACAGTGTAAGTTCGCGTTATCTGACAGATGGAAGGTAAATCCGCCGCAACCTCACGCCTCTAAAAGCATGAATATGCCGGGGCAATGAGCTCTCTCGTCGAAGAAGCCCCGTGGGAGGTTGTGCTGTCAGCCAAGACAAAGATGATGCTGAACGATCTTCAAACATGCCCAGCGATCAAGTGGAAGAACCCGTTGGAACCTCAGATTATTGAGGGGATGTTGAAGCCGCGTCCAACTCCAAAGACCGATGGTGGTGGCCGAAGCACTCACAACCATCCGTCAAAATCATCGAAGAAGAAGAAGAAGAAATCCAAGAAGCCCGTGAATCCTGGCGACAAGCGCACGGACTTACAAAAACAAATCGACGCGCTGGAGGAATACAACCAGAAAGAACGGACTCCCATTACACTCCAAGAGTTTCTCAACCACGTCTTTCAAGAGGAAGATGATGGAGAAAGTTCGTCAGATGAATCTGAAGAATACGTAGCGAGCTGTCATGTGATTTCCCATTCGTTCACGAATGATGAGGAGACTCCTTGCACTGAAAAGCTGGGGGCAGATCCTGAACCAAAAATTCTGGGGCCATCAGATGAAGTAATTGACGCATTCCTTAACGAAGCTCTATTGAAAAGTAAAGCTGATCGGGAACGCGAGACGACTATATTTGAAAGGGCCAAGCGCCAGCGACTTGACGAAAGAGCTGAGACACTTCCGCTGGAGCAAAATACATCCACTACGGACAAAAGAAAATTCAAGACGAGGAAAAGGTTTGCTAAGGCCATATCAATGGGCATGAAGCTACCATCCTCCGAAGGAAACATTACTGGTGAAGTGGAAATGCACCCCTCCTGCTGCTTGTATCATCTAAAGATTTCGCACCCCACTGAAGAGTGCAAAGCTTTCGATAGATGATGGCAAGGATATATTGCTCATCGACAGCATTTTAAACGGGAGAAGCGCAAAACTCGCCGGGAGCGGGAAAATACGACTGAAGAGCTTAACATAACTACAGGAAATTGTCGCATGGTTAATGCCGGGGGATCGCAAGTGCTCACATTCGGGAGCGATTCTGACGAGGAGCTGGCTCTCAGCCCCCTCTTTAAAGAGTCCACCTCGGGAAAAGAGTAAGAGCCGAAGGTCTGCGAAAATATCCGGCTGCATATTCGCACGCTTCCCGAAAAGAATCTCGGACCCTCAAATAAAAAAGATAAAGGGAAAGAGAAGGTCCCTGAGGAGATCGCCTTGGATGACCAAGTTGTGGAGGAGCTAGCCGCCAAGGACCCGGCGAAGAGAAATAAGGTGGATTATAACGTCTTAGCGCATCTGAGGAAGCTACCCTCGCAGCTCAGCATTCTTGACGCCCTTTTGCTATCAAAGGAGGCGAGAGACTCATTATTTAAGGCACTACAGGAGCCGGAACAATTCCAAGCTTTCCTGGATGAAGAAAAGATGAAGGATGAATTGGAGGAAGTGCACACGGCCGATATCACTTTTGGTGATGAGGACCTTCTCCTTGGGACGTGCGAACACAATCGCCCCCTTTATGTCTCGGGATACTGCCACGATATAAAGATAGGCAAAATCCTGATCGACAATGGATCCTCCATTAATCTCCTCAATGTGCGGGTGTTAAAAGAAATCTGCGTGAGCGTTCAGCACCTTGCTCGGGACAAGATCACCATCTCCGGGTTCGACTCCCAGTCATCAAGAACTCTTGGGTCTGTGATACTAACGCTACGCTTCGGGCTACTCGTCACGGACGTTAATTTCCACGTCATAGATGCCAAGACATGCTACAATGCTCTGCTCGGCCGACCAAGGTTACACGAGTACAACATCATCCCTTCTACGCAACATCAGTGTATGAAGTACTTTAAGGATGGTCTCGAGTATACCGTGATGGGAGAACTGAACCCGTTCTCCGTGAACGAAGTCGGCAAATATGAAGATGCCAAATACTTCTTACCGGATTTCGAGGATACGGAGAGGTGTCACAAGCCGGAGAACAAAGCTAACACCACCATCCCTGTCTTCGGCAGTGATACCGAGGAGGAAGAAGAGATAGTTTATTCGGGTCTGCCCCAATACAACAAGCCGGGACCATCTGCTCCTACGTTGATCTTCGATAGCGACTCGGAAGATGAGGTCCATGCTGTATTCTCTGCTCGACCTTCAATACAAACGTCCGCTGACGAAGAGCAAAGTCTGCAAGTCGCCATGGTTCCACCTAAACACCATAAAGAACTGGATGCACTTGGTATCTACAGTGTAGAAGAGCTGAGGACGTTCTACGTCCCTCCCAGGCGAAGAGGTGAAAAGGAAATTCTATTCTACCGCTCTGAAGAAACCAAAGTGGAGAAAGAAATCTGGCATAGTACGGACCCTAGGCTTGACAGGCTTCAGCCCATCCGTCCGCCCAGATATTATACAGAAAGCTTGAAGAAGTTGCTGAAGCGCCAGGGATATCCTTTAAACAGACCGCTCGAAAAGCCAAATTCTATGACAGGGTCTAGAACGTTCCCGGGACTCAACACAAGTTGCCTAACGGGAGAATGGTAACAATCGGGCTTGGATACATTCGGTCCAAGAAACGTGAGCTACTCCAGGGTTGCTACGTCGTACATGACTTTGATGAAGAAGCGGATGCCCAATGGGAGGACGCTAATCCTGAACCAGTAAAAGTTCCAGACGCAAAAGTGCCCAGTCCATCGTTCGAAGAGCAAATGGACAAGCTTATAAGGGAAGCTGGTCAAAAAGTCTGAGATGACCATAATCGCGAAATGGCCATCTACGAGAAAGCCAAAACGCAACGCCTCCTCCAACAAGCTGTGAAAGATGAAAATGCCGCTCCCTGTCAACCTGTTATAAAGAAGGCTCGACGTAGAGGCAGAAACAAGTCGAAACGCGAAAAAGACGCTCAACAGCAACAAAGCGGGACTAAGAGGTCACGCAAGAGGGAATCGAGCGGTTCCGATATATCCCTCATGAGGAAAATGGGTCGAGCATACTCTTTTCCCGGGGACAAGATGAAGAAAATTCTTGATCTCTCTCTAAAACATCAGATGCTTACGCTGCCGGAGTCCAAACACCCCGAACAAGCAGGCGATGTTTCTCACCCAGACTATTGCTTTTATCACCGAGTGGTGGGGCATCCTCTCGAAGACTGCTTCACCTTCAAGAATTGGGTCGAAGATCAGTATCAGCTTGGAATGTTCGCTCTGTCTGACAACTGGAGGGTAACGCCGCCAAAGAAGCACGAACCCGAGGCCACGAAAGAAGAACCAGTTCCACATTGGGCTTGGAAACGAATTCGTACTTGTCACATGATAACGATATCAAAAGAAGAGCCCGAGAACATGGATGACCTTCCCTGGTGCTTCGAAAACATCAACGATGAGGTGATCTCCGAATTTCCACCAGCGCCAAAAGAGCTGGAAGATGGAATCCATACCACTGCGGATAACCTCAAGAAAATTGAGTTGGGGACGACAAGTGACCCGCGACCGACATTCGTCAGCGAGCTGCTATCCGAAGAAAGGGTGGCTGCGTTAAAAGACTTGCTTGTGCAGCATAGAGATTGCTTCGTATGGAACTATTCCGAAATGCCGGGACTGGATCCAGAGATTGCTGTGCACAAATTGGCAATATCCCCGGACGTTAAGCCAGTCAAACAGGCACCGAGAAGAATGCGGCTCGAGCTTGAGATGAGCATCAACGCTGAGGTCAAGAAGCTGATCGACTCTGGCTTCATCCAGGAGGTCCAGTATCCTGAATGGATCGCCAACATCGTCCCTGTGATGAAGAAAAATGGGACAGTGCGCATATGCGTGGACTTTCGGGATCTCAATAAAGCCTACCCGAAGGACGATTTCCCAGTGCCAGTCACCGAGCTGATGATAGACAATACGTCCACTCATGAGGTTTTCTCCTTCATGGACGGCTCGTCAGGGTATAATCAGATAAAGATGCATCGTGATGACCAGAAGCACACCGCCTTCAGGACCCCTTTGGGTATATTCTACTACAAGGTGATACCCTTCGGTCTAAAGAACGCCGGTGCCACATATCAGAGGGCCATAATGAAAATCTTTGATAACCTTATACATGAAATCGCCGAATGCTATATCAACGATCTCGTGGTTAAAAGCAAATCATACGAGGAACATCTCGAGCATCTGAAGACCGTATTTCAACGCCTTCGACAATACAACTTGAAGATGAACCCTCTCAAGTGTGCATTCGGAGTTTCCTCGGGCAAATTCCTGGGATTCATCGTCCGACACCGAGGTATTGAGATAGATCCGTCAAAGATCAAGGCGATCATGGAAATGCCTCCGCCAAGGACTCTCAAACAGCTGCGGTCTCTCTAAGGGAAGCTCGCGTATATACGGCGATTTATAGCCAACCTTTCAGGCAAGTGCCATCCTTACAGCCACCTGATGAAGAAGGGAACCCCGTTCGTCTGGGACCAAAAATGCCAAAGCGCACTAGACGAGATCAAGCAATACCTGCAGAACCCGCCAGTGTTGGTTGCCCCAGTCAGGGAAAAGCCCTTCATTCTTTATACAACCGCCCTTGAAGGTTCCTTAGGCGCATTATGGGCGCAAGAGAACGATCAAGGGAAAGAAAGAGCACTCTACTGTTTGAGCCGAGTTCTACTGGGGGCAGAAAGCAACTACTCCCCCATTGAAAAACATTGCCTGGCGTTGATCTTCGTGATAACAAAGCTCAGGCACTATGCGTTGGCATATGAAGTCCATCTCATTTCGAAGGTGGACCCCATTAAATATTTGATGTCGAAGGCCATATTGACAGGGCGAATCGCTAAATGGGCCCTGCTCTTGATGGAGTTCTCGATAACGTATCAGCCTCTCAAGGCAGTGAAAGGGCAGGCCATCGCCGACTTTCTCGCTGAGCAGTCGATACCCGCCGATTCTCCATTGAATTGTGATCTTCCAGACGAACATGCGTTTGATGCGATCGACGGTGGTGATAGCCGATGGGAGCTTTATTTCGATGGAGCATCTTCCGTGAAGAAGCGCAAACAAAGTACCCCTATAATCAAATCGGGGGTAGGACTCATCTTTGTAACTCCACAAGGAGGGATAATGCGCTTTGCTTTCTCCCTAACAGAGCCGAGGACAAACAATGAAGCCGAATACGAAGCTTTGATAGCAGGCCTCGAGATCGCCATCGACATGGGAATTGAAAACCTCCTCATATACGAAGACTCCCAACTAGTCGTTAGTCAAGTAAACGGCGACTACCAAACATGCAAGCCAGAGTTGGTGAAGTACGGCGAGAAGGTGCAGCAACTGTTGACCCAAATCCCTTTCTATACTTTGGAAAACATACCGCGCACGGAAAACAACAAAGCGGAGGCGTTGGCCAAGCTCGCTAAGGAACTGGCTGATGAGAACCTCGATGACGTATGAATCATGGTACAAAGCCGTTGGGTGCTTGCCCCGGCGAAAATATCTCTGGAATCACCCGAAGAAAAGGGAGCGACTGAGCAGACGACCCTGCAAATAAAAGATCGGGAAAATACCGAGGATTGGAGAGAAGTCTTTATAGACAACATCAAATACCGTCGAGCGCCCGAAGATGCGTCCTCAAGACATCAGCTTATGAAACGAGCTCTGTCTTTCGCCTTCATCAATGATACTCTGTACAAGAGGTCATTTGATTCTCTGTGGCTGAGATGTCTGGGACCTGACGAAGCGAAAAAAGTCGTTCAGGAAGTTCACGACGGACTCTGCGGTTCTCACCAAGCAGGCCCAAAGATGAAGTTGAAGATAAAACGGATGGGTTACTACTGGCCCACGATGATTCAGGACTGCCTCGAGTATGCGAAGCTATGCCACTCATGCCAAATCCATGGGGACTTCATCCATCAGCACCCAAATCCACTACATCCGACAGTGGCTAGCTGGCCGTTCGAGATGTGGGGAACTGACATAGTCGGCCCCATCAAACCAGCATCGTCCACGGGACATCGTTTCATCCTGGCGACGACTGACTACTTCTCCAAATAGGCAGAAGTAGTACCGTTGAGAGAAGTGAAGACGGACAATATCCTCTATTTATTCGAGACGCACATCATATATCGGTTTGGAACTCCACGACGGATCATCTCCAATAACGGGCCAGCTTACAGAAGCCACAAGATCAGTCGCTTCGCGCAACAACACAATATAGACTGGAGATATTCCTCAGTTTATAATCCGCGAGCTAACGGTCTAGCTGAGGCCTTCAACAAGACCTTGACAAAGATCATGAAGAAGACGGTGTCCCGAAATAAGAAGGACTGGCACGAGAGACTGCAAGAAGCTCTCTGAGCGTATCGAACTACGTTCAAGACAGCCACGAACACAATGCCGTACGCGTTGGTATTCGGTACAGAAGCAGTACTCCCCTTCGAGATAGAGTTACCCTCTCTACGAGTGGCAGTCCATTACGAACTGACGGACGAAGAAAATGCTCACCTTCGGCTTGAGGAGCTTGATGCCCTTGATGAGACCCGGCTCACAGCGCAACAAAATTTGGAGGCTTATAAAGCAAAGATGACGCGCTCATATGAAAGATTGACCCGGCCGAGGACGTTCCGCCAAGGAGAACTCGTACTAGTGGTCAAAAGACCTATGATCCCCAATCGCGCCAAACGGTGAAAATTTGAGCCAAACTATGAAGGCCCGTACATCATAGACAAGGTATACCAGGGTGGAGCCTATCTACTCATGGATATGCACGGTGAAAGGCCTTACAGGCCAATAAATGGTCGATTCCTAAAGAAATACTACGCTTACCGAGTTACTGCTTAAGTCAATGATAGATGACGACGACTATGTCCGCTCTCTATCTTCCTATGCTCAAACTTTATAAGCAGTGGCCAGCCTTCTCCTGGACGGACCGAAACGTCCTTAAACTAATGGCGGACCGAACGTCTTTAAACTAATGACGGACCGAAACGTCCTTAAACTACTACCGCAGCATCTTCAGGCTGACGAGATGAATAAAAGAAAAAGGAAAAGAAAAAAAAATTATATATATATATATATATATATGAAAACGGTATGTCCATAAGCAAAAAGGGCACGGATGAAAACCCGAAAGGGCTCCGTGAGTAAAAACAGCAATGCTACCGGCGAGTGTTCGCGAAAACCCGAAAGGGCGCGACCTCGTAGAAAAAATATATAAACAAAAAAATATATAAAAAGAATAAATAAAAAGGTATGTCCATAAGCAAAAGGGGCACGGATGAAAACCCGAAAGGGCTCCGTGAGTAAAAACACAGGACTACCGGCGAGTGTTTGTGAAAACCTGAAAGGGCGCAGCCTCGTTAAAGGACACTTACATGGTCCTCTCGACCTTGTAAAGAGAAACCCCCTGCGTGAGATCCTTACGACTCACATGGGAACAACACACTTAGGGATCCCCACAATTCCTAAGGAGAAAATACACTTGCGAGATCCTCACGACTCGTGAGGAGAACTCTCTTATGGGACCCTCACGGCTCATAAGATTTGAAAGTCTTAAGTTACAGAGACCTAAACCTGTACTTAAGCAACCCCCACAACCTTCGATATTGCCCTACAAGTGGTTCAATACTGACCCTTGTATACAATCCACGGACGCGAATAAACACTTCCATAACCAAGTCCCATCCGTGACTGGGGATATGTTCGCATGGTAAACAACCCTTGTAGGTCCTCTCGATTTACAAGGAGAAAACCCTCTTGTAGGATCCTTACGACTTACAGAGGAACTTACACTTAGGAATCCTCACGATTCCTAAGGAGAAAATACACCTACAAGATCCTCATGACTTCTAGGGAGAAATACCTTTGTGGGACCCTTACGGCTCATGAAGTCAAAAGCCTTAGTCGACAGGACCTTAACCCTGTTCGCTAAGCCACCTTTGTTCGACATCGACATAGGCAAATGATGATTCGCTCCTGGCAATATCCTAGTTGTAGCGGTGCTGATGCCGAAACCGGTGTCTAATTCCAGGCTTACGGCGAAAAGCCAGCAAGCCGCACATGCATACAAAATAGTCGAAATGATAGGGCAACATGCAATAAAAAGCAGCAAGTAAAAACGTATGAATATAAAACAGCCGAAATGATTGGGCAACTCGCAATAAAAAGCAGCGAGTAAAAATAAAAATAAACAGCCGAAATGATTAGGCACCGCGAAAAATAGCCGAAATGATTGGGCAATCGCGACCTTCGCGATATAAAAGCTGAAATGATAGAGCATCGCGGAAATAAAGCAATAAAAAAATGATGATGAAACTTTTACCCTACAGGTGAGAACACATCGATCCCTGTATACAATCCAAGGGCACAAACAAAGAGGGAACCGTACCTTACCAACAGGCTCCGCCAGAAAGCAAAGCCCAAATCTCGACGGTTCACCAACAGCTTAGAGACAACCTCGACATTTGTCTCAATACAGCAGACGCAGTGCCAGTAAACGAAGCGAAGATCAAATTCCTAGCTTCACGATTTTGACGGTAACTTATATAAAACCTGAAAGACCACTACAAATCCTTCGACTTAGGGAAACAAGTGTCCTTGACGAAGAAAATCCTGATTCGCGTCGGCTCGCAGAGAAACCAGTGACTCCGCGGGAAATTCCCGATTCGTTTCAACACCAGGGAAACAAGTGTCCTTGGCAAATTCCTCAACTCAGGGAAACTAGCGTCCTTGATGAGAGCTTCTTGATTTGCGTCAGCTCACAGAGAAACCAGTGTCTCCGCGGGAAATTTCCGATTCGTCTCAACCCCGAAGAAACCAGTGTCTTCGGTAAAATCCTTCGACTCAGGGAACTAAGTGTCCTTGACGAAGAAAATCCTGATTCGCGTCGGCTCGCAGAGAAACCAGTGTCTCCGCGGGAAATTCCCGATTCATTTCAACACCAGGGAAACAAGTGTCCTTGGAAAATTCCTCAACTTAGGGAAACTAGCATCTTTGATGAGAGCCTCCTGATTCGCGTCGGCTCGTAGAGAAACCAGTGTCTCCGGGGGAAATTCCTGATTCGTTTCAACCCCGAAGAAACCAGTGTCTTCGGCAAAATCCTTCCACTTAGGTAAACAAGTGTCCTTGACGAAGAAAATCCTGATTCGCGTCGGTTCGCAGAGAAACCAGTGTCTCCGCGGGAAATTCCCGATTCGTTTCAACACCAGGGAAATAAGTGTCCTTGGAAAATTCCTCAACTCAGGGAAACAAGCGTCCTTGACGAAGAAAATCCTGATTCGCGTCGGCTCGCAGAGAAACCTGTGTCTCCGCGGGAAATTCCTGATTCGTTTCAACACCAGGGAAACAAGTGTCCTTGGCAAATTCCTCAACTCAGGGAAACTAGCGTCCTTGATGAGAGCCTCCTGATTCGCGTCGGCTCGCAGAGAAACCAGTGTCTCCGCGGGAAATTCCCGATTCGTTTCAACCCCGAAGAAACCAGTGTCTTCGGCAAAATCCTTCGACTCAGGGAAACAAGTGTCCTTGACGAAGAAAATCCTGATTCACATCGGCTCACAGAGAAACCAGTGTCTCCGCGGGAAATTCCCGATTCGTTTCAACACCAGGGAAACAAGTGTCCTTGGCAAATTCCTCAACTCAGGGAAACTAGCGTCCTTGATGAGAGCCTCCTGATTCGCGTCGGCTCGCAGAGAAACAAGTGTTTCCGCGGGAAATTCTCGATTCGTCTCAACCCTGAAGAAACCGGTGTCTTCGGCAAAATCCTTCGACTCAGGGCAACAAATGTCCTTGACGAAGAAAATCCTGATTCGCATCGACTCGCAGAGAAACCAGCGTCTCCGCGAGAAATTCTCGATTCGTTTCAACCCCAGGGAAACATGTGTCCTTGGCAAATACCTCAGTTCAGGGAAACTAGCGTCCTTGATGAGAGCCTCCTGATTCGCGTCGGCTCGCAGAGAAATTAGTGTCTCCGCGGGAAATTTCCGATTCGTCTCAACTTGCAAGATGAAGCCTCAGGCAGCAGGGATTAAAAAACTTGTTTCCTGAGCAATGGGACCCTGCAAGTCGGTCCAAAACGGTCTCTTGCATACTATTCACGGGTCTCACTCTCCAAAGTCGAATTTCGACAAGGAGGGAAACAATCGCTTACGGGTCCTCTCGACTCGTAAGAGGGAAAATTCTCTTATAGGATCCTTACGACTTATAAGAGAAAACGCACTTAGGAATCCTCACGATTCCTATGGAGAAAATACACCTACGAGATCCTCTCGATCCGTAGGGAGAAAAGTCTCTATGAGACCCTTACGGCTCATAGAGTTGAAAAGTCTTAGGCGGCAGATCTGAACCTGCGGCCTAAGCCATCGTTATCTCTTATAAAAACTAAGTTGTCTGTCAATTATGTTTATCAAGACAGCATGCTGATAATAAGAGAAGAGAGAAAGTAAAAGAGCATACAAGACATTCAAAAAGAAAAATGTGTATCTTTATTGATTAACTTCAATCAAATACAAGGTGAATCGTACAAAAGAATAAAGAATGGATACATATTATTTGAAAAAGAAAAATTTTACAAATACATTGATACAAAGGCAGCTACTGGGAAGGAAGCGTCTTAAATAGCTTTATCAGTTGTTCGCACACTTCCTTCCATGCCTTTTCCTGAACGGCCACCACCGCCAGTTCTGCCTCCACCTAAGCCCTTTGCTGCGAGAAAGATGCAAGCTGCTCCCCAACGCCCTGCTGAGCTGCTTCACGGCCTTGGGCATTACGCTCGGCAGCGTCAAGTTTAGCCCATTTGAGATATGCTCCAGAAGGCCTTCGAAGACAGCCTTCACCTCGGCAGCGTTCGCCTCAACCTCAGCACGTAGGCGAGCAGTCTCGCTTGAAGACTCCTGACACTCTTTCAGCCTTAAAGCTGATTCTTGTTCCAAATGGCAGAAATGAGAAGTGCTTTGCTCGAGCCATGCTGCCCGTTGAGTACTCACGGCCAAAACCTCAGGGGCGGGACGCATCGACTCCAGCTGATGCAGGCAAGCCTCGATCTCCCTACAGTGATTAACCCAAGACGCAATGATGCCCTCGTCATGGAAATTTACGAGTATCAACAGCATCGGGTTAACCGCCGTAGCGAAATCTGTAGCAGACGTAGGAGTCTTGACGTCAAGTTCCTCAATATAGTCTCACAACATGCTTAGACTATTCACGGCGCCTTTCGAGGACGGACGTCTCAGGAAAGGGCCTGCCGGCATTGTGACACGAGGCTCGAAGGGCGCCGAGATCGGAACGACAGCTAAAAAAACAAGATACGATTAGGCGACACTTTAAGAAAGACAAAAAAGGGGGGGTCATCAATGCGATAGTTTGCTATACCAGCTGCAGCAGGTGGCAAGGCCGGAATGGCCGGTGGCACGGTCGTTCGCTCATCCCTTCCTTCGATTTGTAGCACTGCAGTCAGGACGAGAAGAAGTTAGAAATAATTCCATCACTGAAAAAGAAAGATATCGGTCGAAAACTATACTCACCAGCGCCACCAGAGGGAGAAGCGAGTTCAGATGGGAAGGAGAAGTGTGGGAGCAACACCTGATAAAGATGGTCAAAAAGCACTCCTGAAAAAGACACAACAGTACGACTTTAGTACATAAATTATACGTTTGAAAAATAAGACTAATAAGTTGCAAACCCATACCTTCCAACATCTTCGATGGTACGAGAGAGGGCTGAGAGGTGACCACCGCCAAGGCAGTAGTTGACGGCGCTCCCTCGAGCAATGGAGCATCGGCACTGGCCGCACCTGCGTTAAAAAAAACAAGGGTAAACCTATCTGGAAAGATTGCAAGATAAAAAAGGGGACGGTAATCCGAAATTTACCTGATGAGCCTCCAGCCGAGACGGAGGCGTCTCCCTCCTCCATCGACATAAGTCCACCACCCGTGGCTTCATCCTCAGACCCCACGGGGGCCGTCGTCGTGCTCGCGAGGCCAGGAGACGGCGGAGGGCCGTAGGCGGGGAGAGAAACGATCGGAGCATTGCCAGACTCTTGAGAAAGAGCGGTCGGCTCGTCCTCAGGAATCATGTCCACCTCACCCGCTACTCCCTTGGGCTCAGCAGCCGCGGCTGTCACGTCCACCATCGCCACGGGGTCATTGGTCTCAAGCGCTCCGTCCGTTGCTAGCTCGGGCTCGGCATCGGCCACCTGCTCAGGCATATTGTACATGACCATTTCGTCAGCCACTAGCTCGGGCCCGACAATCCCGGTTGTGTCGTCCG
Organism: Agapanthus africanus; assembly: GCA_030015575.1. Classification (NCBI taxonomy): domain Eukaryota; kingdom Viridiplantae; phylum Streptophyta; class Magnoliopsida; order Asparagales; family Amaryllidaceae; genus Agapanthus; species Agapanthus africanus. The sequence goes on from JASDDO010000012.1 coordinate 244,345,907, forward strand.
CCATCGGCTCGGGTTCGACCAATGCCTCTTCCTTTGGGCCCTCAGGTTCGACGGTCTCCGCCTCTCCCTCGGTTGGACTTAGCCCTGCACGATAGAATATATAAGAACCGACGGCTTTATAATTCTTACAACAAAATTCTGAAAGAAATATTACCTGAGGTGGACTTATCGTTAGCCTCCCTATTGGCGCGCACCGCCTGTCTGTGAGCTGTAGACAAGGCGACCGGGGGCTCTTCTGAGGGAGTATCAGCACGAGGGACGGTGCTTGGGCCCGCTCCAATGGCCAAAGCAGCCCTGCGTGCCTTCGCTTCACGCCTCAACTGCTTCCTCTCCTCCCGGGCCGTCGCGATGGACCTCTTCGACGCTTCCTTCATCAAGATGTCATCGTCCTCGTTTAGAGTTGCCTCCAGAGCCTTCAAAGCATCTCTCATCGGCTCTTCAAGACGGGTCTCTCGCGGTAGCCCCGAGGAAGCAGAAACATCGGCGGTTGGCCCGGGAAGAGACTCCGCGTCACCTGGCGGGATCGGCATTGTGGTTCCTGCGATAAGAAAAGGGGAGATTAGATCGACCATAACACAAGGAGAATAAAGACTTGATGAATCGAAATGTACCAAGGCTTAAGGACGCTCTAAGTCGTTCCTCCTCTTGGAAAGTCTTGAGGGAAACGGCAATGGCCTCCTCAGTGGTGATGCCTGTTTGAAGAAAAGAGGGGAAAAACGTTAGTCAAAGGCAATAATAAAGATATGATGCAATAAAAAAAAATGTGAATAGTGATTACCCGACTGCGCAAGCTTAGCTAGCCACGCGTCGCGTCTCGCCAATCTCTTTGAAGCTACGATGGCGGCCGCCAAGTCCGTGTCATCCGGCGGCATGACTAATCCCCTGTTGGTCTCGTACTCGTCCAGGCCCTTACTATAGGGAGCGGGGGGTTCCTGAACGAACGCAACGTCAGCCGCGAAGATCGACTTCTTTTTCTTCTTCTGCCCACCAGCCCTAGGTGCACCCGGGATCGACTTGCGCTGTGCAGGCACCTTGGGGCGGCGGGTCCCGACGTCCGCACCCACACCAGACTCCGGCGAGGCCACAACTACTGTCTCCACTGGAGCACAGGGCGCTGGTGGTGCATCCGCGATATCGGGAAGCGGCAATCCGCGTGGAGGACTCTGCGCACGCGGTGGTCCGGCTCTAGCATCTTTCAGAGGCGGAACTACCGGGGTCCTTGGCACTAGAGGAGCTTTGTAGTCGCTACCTGGAGGCACACCCTTACGGTCGACCAGCAATCGCTTTTCTTCCTTTATGATGGATCCTGTCGAATGATTGTACCATTCTGTATATACCTTGAGGAGTCGTGGGGCGCAAGCCGGCTCACTGATAAAAAAGTGGGAACACGTATTCAGACGCATGAAGTGATGCAGCGCGCTCTCCATCCCTTCTTCAGTAGCAGCAGGTTCCGATGGGAAAGCCTCCAGTGGCACCCCTTGATTGTAGCTCAGTTGTTGGGCGAAACGATGCGGGTTGTATCTCATAAAAATCGCCGCACCGTTCTGCCTGAACACCAGGAAGCCCAATCTGATAGAATATAGATGGAGGGTCTCCTGGGCCGTCAAAACTGAGGTCCCATCTTTGAAAGTGTCTTGCAATGGCCGCACTGCAGTGGTAGATGCATTTCCAATAGTCAGCACTTTGTCAATGAAAGACACTCTGTCTCCAACGGTGTTAGGGCGAAAGAGTAAACCTATCACGACCCGAAAGAGCACGTGACTGGCCCTTGAACCATATGAAGTCTATAGGACCCCATCTGATCCAAGTAAGCCAAAATCCCAGAAATCTAAAACCATTTAAAGAGTAAATAAGGAAAACTGGTTTTAAGAATTAAAGAAATCAAGTTTCGAAAATCAAAGTTTTTAAATAACTAAGCCGAATATGCATTTTTAAAATGTGTAACCTTTCCTGAAAATTTCAGCAGAGTTTCCTTTGTAAAAACTGGCCCCGAACGAGGTACAACAAGAATAACATATATGAAATGATAAAAGGCATCCCCAAGCGGGAGCTAGCTCTTTGTCAATCGACGGTCACAACCATGCAAGCAATAATAATATACAACGCCAAAGGGCGAGGATCAAAACCCAAAAAGAAACTCAAAACAGCCAGAAAACCGTAATACTACAAGCGCGACTCTAAGGTCGAAATAATACAACATTGTTTTCTAAGTCTGAAACAATATACAAGTTTTGGTTGATGGAATGTCTAGATACAATGAATAATACAGGAACAATGGCAGTTCTGATACAAAAGAACCCACCTACCAACGCAAGTCACCCATATGGAAGCAGTGTGCCAGAAATGCCGCTATGGAATCTGTACGGCAAAAACCTACAAGGACTGTGGCACAACGGGGGTGAGTTGCCAACTCGTGAATAGAAAATATCTACAAGCAGAGATCGAATGTATGACCCATCCTAGGTCAATACGATCAGATATAAATAAACCTCAATATGAATAAGTCTGAAGCATGCTATACTGGCAATCTAATCTATACACATGAGTGTAGTGCCAAGTGCTCGTGCTAGTGCCTCAGGTAATAGCATATCATAAATGTGAGGTATAATCAATGAAATCAATCTGCATGTACGTAGATCCCGTCCGCTCGTCACCCAATGACAAAACTATCATACATGTAAATATCATCAGCATATGCATGGAAATATGAGGATATAAACCACCTGTGTCCCTCGCGACACGTCAAAATCATGGAACCGGAGTGCCCAGCATCGACACTCGAAAACACCATGAAAACAGTGCCAAGCATCGGCACGTAAATCCTCATATATCGGGCTCCGTCAGTCCGGATCAGCCCACGGGCTCCATCTGCGGAATCGGCCCTCGGCCCCAGCAGTACGCCCATATCCATCTATCGACTCTTGTCAGTATCCTCCGAATAAGCGCCAGGTCCAACCAATCACCGGTAGGTACTCGCCACCCTGCTAGGCTCATCGTCTACTCCATGAAAAACATTTCTTGCACCGGGGAACCATACCGGGTCCACCATATACCCGCAATCGGCCTCATCCGCCTCCTCGAGTCGGGTTTCAGATGTCGCTCTCAGCAACGAGAAAACACATGGTGGACGCACTGAAATATCATATCAAGGGTAACCGGGTTTTTAAAACAATTATATATTCTCTTTTGAAATACCCGCGGTTCCCAAATCCAGAATTATCATGGAAACAACATATCTCAATGCGTATAATCAAACATGATGTATGCGACATCTAAAGAAAGGTAAGCATAATAGTAAGTCATGCAACATGGAATAGTAATGTGCATATGTCGAGAGAAACCGCTCTTTTTAAAAGGAATCAGTTTTAAAGAATATCTTGGGGTCCTCAAATCTCTAATCAAGTCAGAATCATCTATGTATGTGTACGGGTATAAGTGTACAATATGCCATGCAAGGATCATATCAGGAATGCAACAGTTCTACTCTGTAGTGGCATGGCAATTATCGATGATGATGTGTGTGAGCCGGCAAATAGTTTATATGAAACATACGCATCATCGATAATGGTGCTGGTGTCCTAACAGCATGACTGTAATATATCAATAAACACAAGCAATGCAATGCAAATAGCATGAGTACGCGGAATCGAATAATCAACGCAACAGTACAGACTCTATCTCAATAAATATATCATGCAACCTTGGCTTTTGAAATAAGACGAATCAGGGTTTTTGGTAAAATAAGGGCTACGGTGTTTTATGAAAAGATGTGTCGTTTGAAAATATCCGTAGAATCCATTTTGCCTATCTTTAAAATATCCCCGATTCGTTAGTTTTGAAATAGGTATGACTCGGGTCTAGTCTAACGCCTACTATGCGAACTACGGATCCAACAATCCAGTCAATCGGGAGGGGTATGAAAACCACCTAAATCTGAGTCAATACATACATTATCTCATCACAAATACGAACACTGTCATATCGCCGAATCTCACGGCCTCAATCGAACCTCATCGACTCATCTCAATCCCGCGTATCATCCTCAATCCCGTATATGAACACATAGTCCCATACCTATGTGTAGATATACACACCTCCATATGCGCACAGATAAATGAAAGAATGTATGCAAGTATATGGGTGCGTGTATGTGTGAGTGCAACCACTACTCTAGTGTTCGCACTATACTAAACCAATACAACCTTATCATCAATAATTCCATTATTATCATCAATAATCCTAACAACACATAATAAATATATGTGTGTTTACGTATTCGTATACATCACCACGGACTGCGGGGGTGCTATACGCCATCCACCTGACTTCTCCCCATAGATATAAATCTACTCTCCTTGCTTCTCATGTGCCGATGCCGATGTCGCCATCTTCATCTTCTTCGCCTCAACGTCACGTAGGGTACCTACAAGTATATCACAACGCTAAAGCACATGAAAATCACATCGGAATCCAAAATAGCACACGCTACTCGCATAGGTAAAAACCTATCGTCTCTCATGTAAACACGTTCAATATCCTCTTATCGTTGACGTCCAAACGCCACCCGACAGAAACGAATCACCAAATACCAAAATCCATGCTAAAACAAGTCGTAAGTCATACGCCAACTCAAGAAAATCAACCCAGATTTTACCCTAATTGGAATCAGTCAAAACTAGACATACCCAGGGTCAATATTACTGGAAATAGGGCTATGCACCAAAATCGAGACGGTTCCCTCCTGCTCTGGCCGTAAATTGCGGCCAGAAGGAATTAATTGGCGGCCGGGGTTTGGAGTTGGGGGCTAGGGTTTGGAGTGTTGGTTCCATGGTGCCTGCACATCTCACTGTCAACTTAGTTTTATTTTTGGGGTCTCGGGGTGATATCAGATTCTTAAATACAATCACAGATTCACAGTTTTCCCCGACATCGTCTCATAAATCCGTATTCTGGTTTCATGTTCTGCTTTGGGTCCAAATTAGCATCACACAGGGGGTTCTAAGGTCACAACAAGCCTAAATTTCACTTTGATTTCAGGTCTAACCCTAAACCCTAACTTGAATTCTCCAAAGTCCACAAAACGACACAATATCGATATGAAACTAGAATTGATGCACAATGAAATTGAAATACTACTTGAGGGTGCAGAAATTACCTCCTTTGGCAACTCAAGAAAATTCTTGAGTTGCTCAAAGTCCTCCAAATCCAATCTTGCTAGGTTCAAAGTGTAGCTAGTGAGCTTGGGAGCAAGTTTTGTGAAGTGGAAATGGGGTTTTGGTGAGGGAAATTAGAGGGATCTATGAACTGAAGGGGAGGGAGATGAGGGAGAAGGAGCAAGAGCAGCAGCAGCTCTTGTTGAAGAGGGGAGAGAAAATGAAATGGAAATGATGGAGGAAAGGGTCAAAAGTCAAAAGCAACTATTCTCTCTCTCTCTCTCATCATCATACTTACTTTTCTTTCTTTTCTTTTCTTTTCTTTTCCTTTTCACTCCAATAGTGAACCCAAATGAACAACCATGGCAATAGAAATGTAACACAAGTGTAACAAGTGTTGAAAATGATATGTGCACATTTTTGCACAAAAATTCTAAAAATCCAAATAGCGATTTTTAATCGCGATTAGCACTAAATTAGCATATAACTAATCTTAAAAACTTTAAAATGACATAATTTCATAAAATACCCTATTTTAGAATTTTCCATAATTTTTCCCCATTTATTTGTATTTAATTATACCAGAATATTAAAATAATATTAAATTATAAAAATTCCCAAAAATCATATTTTATTATTTTGAAAACGTTACAATCTACCCCCCTTAAAGAAATTCGGTCCCTAAATTTAAATTTAAACCCCCAAATACTAAAATATTTCAATACAAATTCCAAGTCATCGGGGCTCCGAAATCATCAATACATAAAACATCATAGCGCAATGCATGCGCATGAGTACTGAGAAGATAACTCAAAAGCAAAACTCCATCAAGCATCCCGCAATCATCGGAGTCATGGTAAAGACACAAATGTCAAATCCAATACAAAACCAATATGATATAAATCAGAACTATACATGTAGACATCCAGTCTATACATGTGAATTGCTGATGTAAATGCATGCCAAATCTTTTTAAATCGCAGTGCGATGCACGTAACACTGCACAGTGGCGGACGTTTTTCATAAGAAAATAACTATATACGTATATAACCTTTGTTTAATAGGTACGTTCCGCCGTTTTGAAAACAATTTAGAAGGGTTTCCTTATTTTTAAAACGTTTCGTGTCATATCGGACACGTAGGTATATATATATATATCGAGACCATAGCTCGCTCTTTGGAAATCCCTTCGATAACTATCAATGCATGCAAAATATATCCAGGTACTGTCCTCTGACTAGTCCTGCTCAGTATGAAAACAAATATCCAATATCATAAAAATGTACTGCTCCAAAACGAATAAATCCCAAAAATGCACATAACACCACCCTGTGCGTCTGGTGCGCACGGAAATCAAAATCCATATATGTGCCATACAGGTGCACAAAACAACATCTAGGTGCAACAGGTGTGCATGAAGTATCTGTCATAGGCAACGCGTGTGCCTGACTGCCAAATCAGGTGCATCTGGCATGCACGAAGAATATCGATTAAGTGCATCTGGTGTGCACCAAAATCGTATCTCAAAACATGCGCTCAACTTGCGCGAAAATCCAAATCGGTGCATCCATCGTGCACGAATGAAAATCTAAACCCTGCGCACTCAACATGCACGGAATTACAAAATCCAATAGCAACGCCGAACATGCGTAAGTCCAATCAAAGCACGGAGTGTAAGAATCAATCATCAATATCAGGGTCAAAATCGACATATCGAATGACATCAAATCAATGTCTGGTGCAACCGTAGTGCACAAAATATAAATCCGGTGCAACAAAGGCACGAAACAATATACAATGCGGCTTAATCAAAATCAGGTGTACCGCGATGGAAAATCTCACAACTGCGTGCATCAGCGTGCACAAATCAAATCAAAACACTAAAAGTACATGAAAACTATGTTGGAAGCATAAATCAAATCATCGGCATAAAGTAGGCATGAATTCGCAATCAATACCTCAAGAGTAATAACTATGCGCAAGGTATAAATACCCAGTAGGTGAAACCATAGTGCAAGAAAACAAATACCATGAAACTCAGTCATCAAGACTAAATCATGCGAATAGATCGCCCAAAATACCGAAATCCAAAGTGACGGATACGTGATAGTCAAATCAAAAATCAGAAATACTGCCGTCGGTATATCTTCCTTCGAAGTCGAGAAGGTGTCGGTACATCCAATGCTAGCGGCGCAAGATATCTACTTGCCTCTTGCTCGCGGCTGGCGTCCTCTGCCTCTGGTTCCTTATCTTCCCTGTGGATTACCAATCTCGCAATCCGTCGGCTCATCGTCCCGGTCAGGTGTGCTAACAGGAACGATTCCGTTCTGGCACTTTCCTGGTCATTACTCGGTCAATCCTCACGACCGCTCGTAAAGCAGCACATCTCTGGCGCCGACCTCGGGTCCTCTGAATGCACATCATACATCTGCTCCTGGTGCAAATCTTATTGCAGCAGTATACTGGAAGGAATCCTGCTCAAGGTCTCTTCTGATCTCGCCTAAGACGAACTTTACGGAGGCTGGTACTCTGGCATAATCTTTCCTCGCTCTCTGGACATCTGCGTCCTTAATACAACATCTACTCGAAAGCTGGTCACATCCCTGCGCCTCTGTATGCATACCCGACCTTTAACCTTAACGGGGAATAGTAACAGCTCGTCCGCATCTCGCACGAACTTCTTGTCCCGATTGTCATCGTCCATTTCGACGTCGCGTCTCTAACTGCGCCCTGCCATATCCTCGGCTATGGTACATCCGAAGTCTCTCACACGGACTCGAAATCACGAACTCGGTATCTTCATTACTCAGTAGAAGATATCTAGCCGAACACGTCCTCAGCGTGCATATCGCATCTCTGATGTCAGCGGAGTGGAATGTCATCTCGTCGAAACCTCATGCGAACTCTTTACTCCACTCTGCTGCAATACCGACTGATTCGGACTCATCTCATCGTGGCTACACAGACTGCGCTCCAACGGCTATGCTCGTATCTGGAGTCTCCCAAGCAGTGTCCCATCACATGTTATCCAAATGATGTAGAATCATCCGATCGACTCGTCAGAACCTCATAATCCACCAAGAGCTCAACATCTCGGGTACAGTTTAATAGTATCGAGTACATACCACAGCATCGGTGGTCCAGCCGTAGAAGGGCAAACCAAAGCCTCACTAATGGCGCCGCGGAACTGCCGCAAACCCTAAGGTTCAAAGGCTTTCACACGGTCATTATGTCGAGTTAGGGTTTCATTCTTCTACAGGGTCCATAGAATCGCTTGCATGTCTTTCCGAATACTTTAAACTTGGAAAATGGGTTCCTGACATTCGATCGTCTCAATCGACTCTCAACGAATCTGCGTGAAGTCGCCTCTAGCTGGAATCAATCTATCTGGTGACCTCGCATCGGGATAAGCGAACGAACCACATGTCCTAGTCATTCATCCTCGGTGACTAGCGACTCACCGTCATATCTCTAAGTATATGCTCATGCTGCAGTAGCTCCAATCATCTGGGCGATATCTCATCATTGCAGCAACAACTAACACATTCGTCTATACGCTAAACAGCGCCTCAATCGTCTTGGATAAGCGATATATCAACGGTCATCACATCCTGGCTGGCCTCTATCAGTGGCTCAATTCTCTGGTGCCGATCAGCACATCCGGGAAATCTCGTAAAAGCGATCAATCCAACGCTCATGGCGCGAAAACACAATAAGACGGCGCCTCAATATGCGATCGTATGTCTCTGGAATCACACCCTGGTCAGTCCTCGTCCATGACGAGCTCATGCTGACGCAACTCGATCCGTAGCTCACTCTGCCCGTGCAATCGCGGCAGCAAAACCATAACCAGTATCGATGAGTATAGATCATAGGAATGAATATAATACTGTGCAAGGAAATGTACATCCTAAGGTTTCTTAAGCGGAGTGGCGTGTCGTAAGTATGTCGCGGAACATACATACGGTACGTCCCTCTACACAAGCTACCTACTCCATCAACCAAGGGTCATCCTATGCGACGAAAGTTCGGGTATAATACCCCCTCGACTAAGTCTAAGTTCCGTAAGGTCAAGCCTAAGTTCTGTATATATATAAACGCCCTAAGCCCCACATAGTCAAACTTAGACTCGAACCAAAGTCAACCTAGCGCTTTGATACCAACTTTGTCACGACCCGAAAGAGCACGTGACTGGCCCTTGAACCATATGAAGTCTATAGGACCCCATCTGATCCAAGTAAGCCAAAAGCCCAGAAATCTAAAACCATTTAAAGAGTAAATAAGGAAAACTGGTTTTAAGAAGTAAAGAAATCATGTTTTGAAAATCAAAGTTTTTAAATAACTAAGTCGAATATGCAATTTTAAAATGTGTAACCTTTCCTGAAAATTTCGGCAGAGTTTCCTTTGTAAAAACTGGCCCCGAACGGGGTACAACAAGAATAATATATATGAAATGATAAAAGGCATCCCCAAGCGGGAGTTAGCTCTTCGTCAATCGACGGTCACAACAACGCAAGCAATAATAATATACAACGCCAAAGGGCGAAGATCAAAACCCAAAAAGAAACCCAAAACAGCCAGAAACCGTAATACTACAAGCGCGACTCTAAGGTCGAAATAATACAACATTGTTTTCTAAGTATGAAACAATATACATGTTTTGGTTGATGGAATGTCTAGATATAATGAATAATACAGGAACAATGGCGGTTCTGATACAAAAGAACCCACCTACCAACGCAAGTCACCCATATGGAAGCAGTGTGCCAGAAATGCCGCTATGGAATCTCTACGGCAAAAACCTGCAAGGACTGTGGCACAACGGGGGTGAGTTGCCAACTCGTGAATAGAAAATATCTACAAGTAGAGATCGAATGTATGACCCATCCTAGGTCAATACGATCAAATATAAATAAACCTCAATATGAATAAGTCTGAAGCATGCTAAACTGGCAATGTAATCTCTATACATGAGTGTAGTGCCAAGTGCTCGTGCCAGTGCCTCAGGTAATAGCATATCATAAATGTGAGGTATAATCAATGAAATCAATCTGCATGTACGTGGATCCCGTCCACTCGTCACTTAATGACAAAACCATCATGCATGTAGATATCATCAGCATATGCATGGAAATATGAGGATATAAACCACCTGTGTCCCTCGCGACACGTCAAAATCATGGAACCGGAGTGCCCAGCATCGACACTCGAAAACATCATGAAAACTGTGCCCAGCATCGGCACGTAAATCCTCATATATCGGGCTCCGTCAGTCCGGATTAGCCCACGGGCTCCGTCTGCGGAATCGGCCCTCGGCCCCAGCAGTACGCCCATATACATCGATCGACTCTGGTCAGTATCCTCCGGATAACCGCCAGGTCCAACCAATCATCGGTAGGTACTCGCCACCCTGCTAGGCTCATCGTCTATTCTACGAAAAACATTTCTTGCCCCGGGGAACCATACCGGGTCCACCATGTACCCGCAATCGGCCTCATCCGCCTCCTCGAGTCGGGTTTCAGATGTCGCTCTCAGCACCGAAAAAACACATGGTGGACGCACTGATATATCATATCAAGGGTAACCGGGTTTTTAAAACAATTACATATTCTCTTTTGAAATACCCGCGGTTCCCAAATCCAGAAATATCATGGAAACAACATATCTCAATGCGTATAATCAAACATGATGTATGGAACATGTAAAGAAAGGTAAGCATAATAGTAAGTCATGCAACATGGAATAGTAATGTGCATATGTCGAGGGAAACCGCTCTTTTTAAAAGGAATCAGTTTTAAAGAATATCTTGGGGTCCTCAAATCTCTAATCAAGTCAGAATCATCTATGTATGTGTACGGGTATAAGTGTACAATATGCCATGCAAGGATCATATCAGGAATGCAACAGTTCTACTCTGTAGTGGCATGGCAATTATCGATGATGATGTGTGTGAGCCGGCAAATAGTGTTTGTGGAACATACGCATCATCGATAATGGTGCTGGTGTCCTAACAACATGACTGTAATATATCAATAAACACAAGCAATGCGATGCAAATAGCATGAGTACGCGGAATCGAATAATCAACGCAACTGTACAGACTCTATCTCAATAAATATATCATGCAACCTTGCCTTTTGAAAAAAGACGAATCAGGGTTTTTGGTAAAATAAGGGCTAGGTGTTTTATGAAAAGATGTGTCGTTTGAAAATATCCGTAGAATCCATTTTGCCTATCTTTAAAATATCCCCGATTCGTTAGTTTTGAAATAGGTATGACTCGGGTCTAGTCTAACGCCTACTATGCGAACTACGGACCCAACAATCCAGTCAATCGGGAGGGGTATGAAAACCACCTAAATCTGAGTCAATACATACATTATCTCATCACAAATACGAACTCTGTCATAATGCCGAATCTCATGGCCTCAATCGAACCTCATCGACTCATCTCAATCCCGCGTATCATCCTCAATCCCGTATATGAACACATCATCCCATACCCATGTGTAGATATACACACCTCCATATGCGCACAGATAAATGAAAGAATGTATGCAAGTATATGGGTGCGTGTATGTGTGAGTGCAACCACTACTCTAGGGTTCGCACTATACTAAACCAATACATCCTTATCATCAATAATTCCATTATTATCATCAATAATCCTAACAACACATAATAAATATATGTGTGTATACGTATTCGTATACATCACCACGGACTGCGGGGATGCTATACGCCATCCACCCGACTTCTCCCCGTAGATATAAATCTACTCATCTTACTTCTCATGTGCCGATGCCGATGTCGCCATCTTCATCTTCTTCGCCTCAACATCACGTAGGGTACCTACAAGTATATCACAACGCTAAAGCACATGAAAATCACATCGGAAACAAAAATAGCACACGCTACTCGCATTGGTAAAAACCCATCGTCTCGCATGTAAACACGTTCAATATCCACTTGTCGTTGACGTCCAAATGCCACCCATCAGAAACGAATCACCAAATACCAAAATCCATGCTAAAAAAGTCGTAAGTCATACGTGAACTCAAGAAAATCAACCCAGATTTTACCCTAACTGGAATCAGTCGAAACTAGACATACCCAGGGTCAATACTACTGGAAATAGGGCCATCCACCAAAATCGAGACGGTTCCCTCCTGCTCTGGCCGCAAAATTGCGGCCAGAAGGAATTAATTGGCGGCCGGGGTTTGGAGTTGGGGGCTAGGGTTTGGTGTGGTGGTTCCATGGTGCCTGCACATCTCACTGCCAACTCAGTTTTATTTTTGGGGTCTCGGAGTGATAGCAGATTCTCAAATACGATCACAGATTCACAGTTTTCCCCGACATCGTCTCATAAATCCGTATTCTGGTTTCATGTTCTGCTTTGGGTCCAAATTAGCATCACACAAGGGGTTCTAAGGTCACAACAAGCATAAATTTCACTTTGATTTCAGGTCTAACCCTAAACCCTAACTTGAATTCTCCAAAGTCCACAAAACGACACAATATCGATATGAAACTAGAATTGATGCACAAAGAAATTGAAATAGTACTTGAGGGTGTAGAAATTACCTCCTTTGGCAACTCAAGAAAATTCTTGAGTTGCTCAAAGTCCTCCTAATCCAATCTTGCTATGTTCAAAGTGTAGCTAGTGAGCTTGGGAGCAAGTTTTGTCAAGTGGAAATGGGGTTTTGGTGAGGGAAATGAGAGGGATCTATGAAGTGAAGGGGAGGGAGATGAGGGAGCAGGAGCAAGAGCAGCAGCAGCTCTTGTTGAAGAGGGGAGAGAAAATGAGATGGAAATGATGGAGGAAAGGGTCAAAAGTCAAAAACAACTATTCTCTCTCTCTCATCAACATCATACTTGCTTTTTCTTTTCTTTTCTTTTCCTTCTCACTCCAATAGTGAACCCAAATAAACAACCATGGCAATAGAAATGTAACACAAGTGTAACAGGTGTGGAAAATGATATGTGCACATTTTTGTACAAAAATGCTAAAAATCCAATTAGCGATTTTTAATCGCGATTAGCACTAAATTAGCATATAACTAATCTTAAAAACTTTAAAATGGCATTATTCCATAAAATACCCTATTTTAGAATTTTCCATAATTTTTCCCCATTTATTTGTATTTAATTATACCAGAATATTAAAATATTCATTAAAATAATATTAAATTATAAAAATTCCCAAAAATCATATTTTATTATTTTGAAAACGTTACAAAACCCCTGGCATTCCGTGGCGATGGAGTCACAATTGATACGCCAATCAACTGTATGATTCGTGGGAAGCAGCACCTGTCATAGAATAAGGGCCTTTTGTGCATGCCGAAGACGCCCGATGTGTGTAGCTCGAGCCATGATACGAAGTAGTGCATCGGGAAGATCACGTGCAGTACCCCAGGCTCATTAGCATCCGCCGTTTGACTGAGGGCATGATACAGGTGTGCCTAGCCGGCGATCCCAACAGCCACTTTCACCCCAATGGTCATCCGGTGAGCTGGGTAAAAGACAGAAGGCCGCATATGGCGAGAATGCATCGGGAGCGCAAACCAACTCAGCCATAGCCTAAGAAATCCTAAGAAGAAGGCCTCCTCGTACATCCCGGGGGCTGCAACTTCCGCAAAAGACACAGTCGGGGAGTTAGGAAGGAAAAAACCCTTTTGGTCTATTTCCTTCGCCGGCAGGTTATCAAAACCTAGACCGAAAGGGTCATCAAGTGTGGCAAACTTGGCAGCTTCTGCCGAGAGGACGTTTGGGTGAAGGAACCGAGCGATGAAATCCTCAAAACTAACTTCGCGACTCCCACGTTCGATGAAAAGGGCCTCATAGATGTTCAGCACTTTGATCAAACTTGGGAATTGATGTTGAACAGCATTCTCCGGAGTGAGGCCACTTACTGCTGGCTTAGCACCGAAGACATACTCGTATGTAGGAAGTAACTCCTCATAGTGCTCCCCTATAACAGGTAAGCCGGAGACCTCTGTGAATTCCTCCAAAGAAATCGACACTTCCCAGTCCATTGCGAGGAAAGTGTGAGTAGGAATGTTCCACTGCTCTAAAAAGGCCTTGAACCACCAGGTGGGAAGCGTAGGATATTGGAAGAGGGAGACGTAAACCGCAGTGTACAACCCTAACCTTATCAACTGCGACTTCTTCACTGAAAGAATATAGCGAGCCCATGGCAGATAGCCGATCGGGTGGCGGGGGATCAGACCTATGTTATATGATTGCCCCGAAAGTCGCGCCTCGCCTTGACAAATACTGCGTCCTAGGATATCCAAAACCATAGGACGCTGAACCGGAATTGCATCTATAGCGGGATGAAGAAAGCCCTTTGAAGTCCAATCGACCATCTCCACGGCATACTGCACCGGGGGTGGGCTGGCATAGTGGATCGCCGTAATAGGCTCTGACGGCACTGCGCACGAAAAACTCCGACGACCCTTGATAATCTGGTTGTACCACGACCCCCAAAGGTGGAGATTCTTAAATTCCGGGTCGTGGTCCCTGATCATAGCTAAGACTTCGCGGTCCACGGGCGCTTCGGGAAACCCTTCCTCCGAACGAGCAAATGGGAATGAAGTATCGAAAGACATGGTCACTGCAAGGAAACAAAATTAGCCGTTACTGTTGCAATTCCAACGCTTGGCGTTGGAATTTTTTTTATTAATTATTTAATTAAATTAAAAAATTAATTAAAATTAGATTAAGATTAATTACACCACACTGCAGTGCAGTGGGTAGGAGACCAAAGGGGGACCCACAAAATCTGGATGACAATACATCAGTTAATAAGACAGCCCCATCATTGGATGAGATTGTTAGTTAAACCCCAAGAGAACATTCTCATTTATAATAAAAAAATACCTAGAGATAAGGAGAAAATCTCCTCTTTCAGAGCAAAACTCTGTCACGGAGTGACACTTGTCAAACTCTGGTCTCAGGGGAATAAGATTCCTTAAAAGAGCCTAGCTCTTTAATAATGATGGAAAAATCCATCAAAGAAAAAAAATTAATTAATTCCTAAAAATTAAAGTTCTGGGATCTTAAAGATCCATGAAAAAACTCTTAAGAGTTCATCATCAAAAGATCAAAAGATCTATGTTTGGTCTATGAGCAAAGCTCTGTTCATGGGTTAAAAACCCTAAAACAAAATCTCTTTAGATCTATGGATTCATGAGAGCATAGCTCTGTTGGTGAAACCCCAAAAGGGTTTTTTTAGATCAAAGATCTATAAGAGCAAGGCTCTGTTGGTTAAGATTGATTTAAATTAATTTAAATTAATTTTACCTATAAGTTTTTCTAAAAAAAGTTCTGACTTTGGAAATGAGAGCAAGGCTCTGAAGTTCTTGAAAACAAGAGCAAAGCTCTGAAAACTCAAATTCTTGAAGATGGTGAACATCTGTTGAGGACCAAGGGTCCTATTTATAGGCGCTTGCGCCCCTTCAAATCCTTAATTGATCCAACGGATAGGATCTTGCCACCGCTGCACTCACGTGTGCGCCACGTGAGTGCAACGGTGGGGGGGCATTTGTTTCCCCCAATCAGAGCAAAGCTCTGTTTTGAATTTCAAAAATTCAAAATTTGAAGCAACACTTCAAATTTCTTGCGCTGCGCGCAACGCGCCACGTGTCAAAAGCTGATACGTCAGCGCAGCGCCCAAGGCAGCGCGGCCAATCAGAGCAAGGCTCTATTTAAAACAAAATTAAAGGAAGTAACGCTTCAGTTGCGCAAGCGCTGCGCTGCGCGACACGTGTCAGCGCAGTTGCGCAAGCGCTGCGCTGCGCGACACGTGTCAGCGCAAGCGCAGTTGCGCTGCGCAGTGCGATGGGCGACACGTGTCAGCGCAGTGGCGCTGCGCTGTGCGCTGCGCGACACGTGTCACGCGCTGGGGCGTTTGCGCCAAACAGAATTAAATTCTAGTAAGATCCTTCCGTTCTTGTGAAAACAAGAAGATTGTCTTCTGTAAAACAGAATCCCATGGATCAAAGATCCAGCGGTGGGGAAAATTCCCCAAATCACTCAGAGAATGATCTCTTTAACAAACTTAACAAACCTATGGGCATTATATAAAGACCCCTAGACCCCAATTCAAAAGATCATCAACATTGTGAGAGATCAAGAACTTGAAAAACAGAGAGAACTCTGAAGAAAATTCAAGAAAAAGGTAAAAACCTTTATAAAATAGAAGAATTTCTTCTAATAGATCATTGATCTAAGAAGAAGATCAATGATCTTCAATAAAAAACAAATAATAATAGTGCCTTGCACTTTTTCTGAACCCCTGGTTCTCTGAAAACAAGGAAAAACAAGAAAAAACTTGTTTTATTTGATCTAAATTGGATCAAGAAATTAAACAGTGCGCTGCACTTGTAAAATTTGCACTGTTGCGCTCTTGGGTTGGCGCAAGCCACTAGAGAGCGCCACGTGTCAGCACCTGAACCACATGAGCTATGCGCTTTTAAGATAGAGCCTTGCTCTCTGAAATTGGCGCAACTCACCAGAGCGCGCCACGTGTCAGCTGTTGGAGATAGTGCCCTCAGAGTCAATTATTGGATCACAGGCACGTGATTGCAATGATTGAGGGAGGACCTATTCCGGTAGGACAGTCTTACTCAAGATGATAGTATGCTATCTGGTTTACCTTTATCATCGTGTACTGCTTTAGGTGACCTTACAGGTCACTATTGCACGTTGATAGAGCCCATAGGATTCTTCCTTGACTGCCAGCAGTATGAGGGCGATCATATACGTGGGAGCTGGTAGTCGATAAGCACATCCTTAAAAGGTCCCTAGTCGTGGGAGTTTCGAGACAGGGCATCGATACTCCAGAGTAGACTAGTGTATACAGTCGAGACCCCGACGAGGGGCGGTGGCCGGTCTCACAAGCCACTGGTGTCAGTTGGTTCACCTAAGATGTATACAGGTGCTTATTGGATTATGAGTACACCGGACAGGACTCGCCGGGAACCTGCTAGTTGGTATTATACCTGACGTCAGATAGCAGTTCCCTGGTGACATGTGTACAGGTTAGTTCATCGACCTGAGATCGTCATTTGTCTCATGTGAGTTCCTACTGTGCTTTGATTACTACCCTACCACGGCTCAAAGGAGTCGTGCAAAAAGGTTTTAGTTGGGTACAGTCCCGAGCCACATGGAGGCAGTGAGCGGATCTACAGGGGTTCGTCTCTCCCGGTATTGGGGGTGAGGTCGCGCTGTGTCTAGGAGAGCCAGTACATGAAAAGTCCTTGGCCAAGGCAGGAGATTTACTGGTAGGTATTCCAGTAGTATCTCAGGGTGTTCTGGGCTGCACCCCGACACGACTTGTACCGCTTTTGAGGGTCTGACTTTCACCAACCCCCTAGGCCCGCTATGCGATGCTCATAGACGAACGGGCCGGACTGTACCGATATTGTCACTGACAGGCTCAGTAGGGTGTCAGGATGAGTTCGCTCATCGACGTCCCTTTTGGTCAATAGCTGGTGGCCCGTCACGTATGGCTAATACCTCTGACGTGCTGGTGGTTAAATCCACAGACATAGTATTGACGAGTCTTTAGAGTCCACCACACACAGTTACTCAAGTTTCGGGCGAAATGTTGTAGAGGCCGTATGGAGATATGGCAGGGTTCGATCAGATACGTGTGGTATTGCCCGAATCGTGATCGGACGGATTTTACTAGCCGGCTTTGGTTTAAGCCGGATCCTAGTATTAGACAGTGTAGTTTTTGTCTCTTTGCATTTGTGTTCAGTGGGAATACAAATGCGGGCATGTATATGCAGTAGCGGGGTTTCCTGTAATTTATTACGGGATCAGTTTTCTGAGGTTACCAGTTTGCATTCCGTTCCGGACGGTTTTTCTTTGTTCCTTCACGGCCGGACTTTTGTGATGGAAGGGGGTTATTTGCAAGTTTGCAAATAACTTATTGTGGAGGGGTTTCTTGCATTTGTGGGATCATGATTTGATTAGCATCATGATGAGATTCTTTTTCCATCCACTCTTTGCTTTAATTGAGATTAGAAATGAGATGAAAGTTGATATAACATTGTTATCATCATATTTGGTGTGGTTACCTTTTTGCTTTTACTACCATCACTTCCCTTCATGGTTTGAGTTTATTCCCTCCACCATTTGGTTCAAAGAAAGGGGCCGGCCACATTAGATGAGAGAGGGAGAGGTTTCATTTGGTATGAGGGAAATTTGATTATCTCATTTGGGCTTGCTCACAAAATCCTTAACACTTCTCCAAAATTCATATTAGTTCCTCCAACATGGAAACTACATAATCCCCAAAGAGACATGATTTCTACACTTGCCTACAGCAAATCTTGGACGCGTCGGCTAGCCAACTTCGCACCCGAGTTGCCTCGGTCCAGAGGTGGGAGCCCGTAAAAGAATCCGGCTACGTGGTGCCCTTTCTGACGAAGAGGTGACGGACGGAGATTCCGCGGGAGATCGGAGTGGAGACGAAGACCGAAGGACACGGATCGCTTGGTATATCTCTCTACCCATCTTTTTATTTGCTAGTAGCTAGGTTAATGGCCCGATCCGGGGTTTTAGTGCGCAGTGGTGCCGGTTTACAAGTATCGTAAAGTTTTTCGTTTCCGCAATTCCGGCGTTGGATCGACGGCCGGGGCGCCGCCGTGCACTTACAGTGGTATCAGAGCCTCGCCATTAACCTAGTCTAGCTTGGTCTAATGTGTTTACTCTTTCGATCGAACAAAATCCCGAAAACCCGATTTCAAGTTGCACAGTTTCTGTCGAAATTTTTTTGGAGTCTAAAAATTTTCAGGTTGTTTCAGAATGATGTGCAAGGTGTTATAAGAGTTCTGGGAAAATTTGGTCTCATGAACAGTCTATACCACCGCGGAACCGCGGCCAAACCCATGCTTGGGCCACGGTTCCGCCGCACTTTTCACTGTTCATGGCCCCAAAAGTTTACAGAGGCCTCCTGACTTGAAACTAGGGTTTTTGGAATGTTAATTTTTGGGCCCAGATTTCTTTGAGTGCTACAGTAGTGCTTGGTGCCCACTTGGTAAAATTTGATCGATCAAATATTTTAAAACACATTAGTTCACAGTATTTACATTATATCTGAGACCGTGAATGTCACTCGATCGGTAAATCCTGTCTAACTGCTATAGCCCGGTTAGACGGATTTGCGAACGTGACATTCACGTTGATGTTCTGTGTTGTGCTGTGATGTTGCGGATTGGTCGTGGGGGATAGCCTGGATGCAATGCTAGTACAGTTTTGTTGTATTATGTACATTTGATATTGCGGGGCGAGCGTCCGACATGTAGACTGCCGTCACTGCCTGATTGTATATTATTCTTTTGGGGCCCTGGTCGAGGTCGATGTACCCGTTATATGTATATTTTACTTTCTGTACTAGGATTGCCCCGCGGAGGAGTGCACGGATAGCCGGGTTCTAGAGGGCAACGGGCCCGCATCTCATGGCATTGAGGGGGAGGGGCTTTACTCTAGAATTGGCAGGGCTATTCGCCGCACTCGTAGGGGGTACAGGTTGACCCAGGAGGGGTGCCCAAGTTACCGGATTCCGTGACGTGCTGGGTGGTCCATTCATGTTGCTGAAGGGGGATGCCTCGCTTCAGGTTTTGGCGGGTAACTTGCCGCGCCCGTAAGGGTCTAGGATCTCATTACACAGGCTATCCACACGACCAGGGGAACGTCGGGTTTCAGTAGCGGCTCTGTGAAACCCGGGGATCCCAGATATCTGTATTGTTCTGTGATGCTGTACATTTCTGTGATGTTGCATTTTATCACGCCTTGAGCGAAATATTATATATTGATATATGCACTAGAAGATGTTGTATATGTTTTGCATCCGCGCTAGTCCAGTCCTCGCTTTGTCGTTAGTTAAGTAACCTAACGGGTGATGACGGGACCCAGTGGCGAATGCGGATGGCATATACGTACATCATTATTTTCGTTCTTTGTGGTGTGATCAATTGATGGGACTGCGTTGATTCGGATCAATGCAAGATAAACAAACCTATTCTGATGTTGTTGGAACTCTTTTTCAAAAAGCTATTATTGCAAGGGCGTTCTCTTTTGTTTTGCATCGTGGTATTCAGTTGGAATATCCTGCTCCTCAGTCGACGAGGCAAGGGCTGAGATCCCTTCACCGGGAGTGACCCCTTGGACAAAAGTTTGCGTCAGGGCAATAACTTCACTATAGCCGATTACTTTTGCTTTGCATCGTGGTATTCAGTTGGAATATCCTGCACCTCATTTTACGGGGAAAGAGCCGAGATCCCTTCACCGGGAGTGACCTCTTTAGCAAAGGTCTTCGTCACTATATTTTTAAAAAAGCTATCCGGTTCCTTCAACGATATCAAGTTCATTACGTTAAAGGTTTTCGCCAGAAACCATTCGTAGCCCTCCGTCGTTTCATATGAATAGTCAATAAGTATTCAAGCTGTGTATGTTGGCCAAAGTCAAGGCACAGTGATTGGTAGCTATTGGGTAATCATATGCAGCATAGATAGATGCGTTGGTTTGGGACAGTCGTACTACTATTTTGGCCAAAGTCAAGGGTATGTACGGGTGGGTTCAAATTAACCTGGAGAATGATGGATAGAACTTGACATGTGACTTATGATATGTTGGCCAAAGTCAAGGTCATAAGAGCATGGGGCAAAAATCACGTCGGGAGTTTCTAAAGAACCTGAACTTGCCAGATATGCGCACACTTTCTGGAGTGTGATAACATGAGCGGATTCCGTCACGTTATCATGCGATGATAGTTGGACCCCGATTCACACTGATGAGTTGGTTTACTCCTCGGGTTATCCCGACTAATTTTTCTTTTGGGTTTGGAGAAGAATTTGAGGTTACAGTGGGAGGTTTCCTGATTAGATAAAGTGATAACCATTCTGATCTAGGTTAGAGTGCACGCTGAGTGTTTCTTTTCTCTCTCTCTTTGGCAGCGACCATTGACCCGACCCTAAGACTATGACTCAGTGACAAAGTTGACCGAACCTTCTTAAACACTGGCTTTTGGATTGTCAGAGTTGCAAACCTCATTGCCACTCCTACTTTTACCCTTTTCTCCAGGACACCCCGTAATACTACGAACGTCCACTTCCATTGGACAAAACCATTGTATGGTTATATACGAACTCGAAGGAATTTATTCGAGGATGGTTTCCGGTTCTGGAGAAAACGAATAGGACTATTCAGTTGTCTTTTCCTTTTACCTTCTCTCGGGTTGCGAGTACTCCTTGGTTTAGAAGATAGTACACCTGTTACGCAAATTAGATAGTCTTCTTCCAAACCATAGGCAGGTGCCGACCGGTAGGGAATGAAGAAAACCAATTAGCCGAACGATGGTGTACAGAAGGTATTATGTAAAGACATAATAAAGGGATTAGTTAGAGGGCAAAGTAAACTGCGACTGCTATTCACGACCAAACCAAATATTTCTTCGCCAATCCTAAATCACCTTTGTATTTCTCCAGGACACTCCATATCACTACGAAGATCCACAGTTTATTGGATACTCCATCGTATGGTTATATACGAACTCGAAAGGAACTTGTTCCAGTTCAGGGATGGATTCTGGTTCAGGAGAAATAGGAATAAGGTTTATTCGGTTGTCTTTTATCTTCACCTTCTCTCATTGCGAGTGCTCCTAGGATTAGGACAGTACACCCATTAGGCTTATTGGATAGTCTTCTTCCAAACCATAGGCTGGTGCCGAAAGGTAGGGAAGGAAGAAAACCATTTGGCCTAAAGGGGTGTGCAGAAGGTAATGACTAAAGACATATAAAGGGATTTGGAGAGATGGCAAAGAATTATACGGTTACAGTTGTGAATCTGGATAATGGAAGAGGCATTACTAGGAATACCGGGCTACTCCATCGAAACATTTCAATGTTTCAGTTTCACTGTGTACTGTTAAAAGAAAATTGATTTCCCAATTAGACACTTACTCCAGGGTATGTATTTACCAGGTTTGATTCTCACATCTGTATTGTTTTACAGATGATGAGTGGGAGTAAGTTATTAGGAATTAGGTGATCATCCTCATTATATCGGGATTCGTTGTAATTGGTGATATTTGAGGAAGTCACTTAGGTTGTTTGCCGGACGGCAAATATTTGGTTTTGAATATCCGTTATAATGCACCAATTTCAAATTGATATATCTGTACGTCTATTTTTATAGAGTGAGATATACCTTTTTGAAATTATGTCTATGACATTTACCTATATCAGTAGATGGTTAGGTAAGGAGCATTAAACAGCGGTGTAATTCTTCTTAACCATAAGTACAGTTTTCAACCTACGACACACAGTGAATGAGTTATAAGACTCAGCGGACTTATACAGAGTATTGTATATTGTCCAGTGTCCATTAAGACAGAAGGGTTGGTCCTCGTACTATATTCTGTTTACTTATGACTTCTCTAGTTCTTAGACATGTGTTTCGTGTTGGATATATATGCCCTAGAGGCCTATATTGTATAGGATGCTTGGGATATGTATGTACATAACAGTCTTGCTTGATATGATAATACGCTATTTGGTTTGACTTTGTCTTAACGTATGATATGTTTTACTTGGTATTTATATATATATGTTGATAAAGCCCATATGGTGTTTGTCTGACTACCGGCGTTGTGATGGCAGTCATACTAGTGGGAGCTGGATAGTTAATAGGCACACCCTTAGATGTCCCTGGTCACAGGAGTATCGAGATTGGGAATCGATACTCCGGAGTAGACTAGTGTATACATATCTAGACCCTGACGAGGGGCGATGGATTGGTCCCGCAACCATTGGTGGTGTTCACCTAAGATTGTATACAGATGCTCACTGGGTGTGAGTACACCGGACAGGACTCGCCGAGAACTGACTGGATGGTATTATACCTAACGTCAGATAGCAGTTCTCAGGTGACATGTGTGCAGATAGTTCATTGACTTAAGGTCATCATTTGTCTCGTGTGAGTTCCCACTGTGCTTTGATTATTACCCTACCACGGCTCAAAGGAGTCGTGCAAACAGGTTTTAGTTGGGCATAGTCCCGAGCCACGTGGAGACAGTGAGTGACTGTTAGGGATTCGTCTCTCCCGGTATAGAGAGTTGATATCGCACTGTGGTCGGTTGGTCATTAACATAAGTCCCTGGCCAGGGCTGATTGAGAATTACTGATGGACTGATCAGTAGATTCTCGGGTGGTCTTGAGCCATACCGACACGACTTGTACGGTTATTAGGGGTCTGACGTCCACCACCTCCCTAGACCATACATGCGATACTCTTAGACGAACAGACCGGACTGCACGGATATTGTCACAGACAGGCTCAGTTGGATTTCAGATGGGTTACCTCATCAGCTTTCTTATCGACAACTACCTGGGGACCGTTACCTACAGCTAGTGCCGCTTGCGGTCTGTGGTTAAACCCACTGCCAGTGTATTAGTCGAGTCTTTAGAGTCCCACACAGAGATTTCCCAAACCCAGGCGAAAAGATATAGAGGTCGTATGGTTTTACGACAAAGGTTCGGACGCATACGTGTTTGAACGCACGTACGACATTCGGACAGTTTTTACTAGTAGGTTTTGGTTTAAGCCAGATTCTAGTATCAGGTTATTGGATTTGTACAGTCTAACGTTTTTCCGTATTTTCATGGATGGGAAGGGCGTTCTCGTAATTTTCCGAGAATCTTCTAGAAGGTGCTGACTTGGAGGGAGAGGTGGCATTTTCATTTAATGATTTAGTGACTCATTGTGAGTGATTCATCATGTCATTAATGCATTAATAAATGCTTAATGACTCACATAATGAATCACCCACTTGCATTAATGAAACATGATGAATAATCTCATATTATTCATTTCTTTTTAATTCATTATGTTTCATATATCAAGTGAGAAGCTATTTCATTATTATTAATTATTATCATTATCATCTTCTCACTCTCTCTCTTCAAGTTCTCTCTCCTTCACCAAATCCTAATCCTACCCTCATGAGTTGAGAACGAGGATTAGGAAAGGCTAATTACTCCATAACCTATCTCTACATCACCTTAGCTACTCTATTTAGCAACTAGAGAAACTAAGTAACCTCAAGTTTAGAGGTTATAGCTTGGATTAGGGTTCTCGGGTGGATCATCTATCATGGGAAAAAGCCGAAGAGGACGTGGAGATCCAAAGAGGCCGTAGATAACATTAAGACGAAGGACTAGAACCGTTTGGTATAATCTCTTAACATAGTAGTTTAGAACTCTATAGCTTTTGTTAAAACTTTTTTAGCAAACGATTCATACGGTTATTCGATGTTTAATCATAGAACAAGATTGTTATTCATATTTCCGCCCCCCATAAGTATTGGGGTGTTGAACATCGACTTACATTTCGTAGAAATGCATGCTCTAAGTTTTGAGGAGTTATAGGTATAAGAATAAAGTAGAGAACCAGATGTTGCAAGTATCAGGATTCTTCAAGGTGATCGAAGATGTAGATACTTGTGTATGGTATTCAGTTGATAGTAATGATTAAGAGAACTAGCTCCTCTTTCAGGTTACTCATAATTGGAACCATTCCTAAGTTGAGTAACGCTGATCGGCTTCCTTCCATTTAGTTGACATGCACTGGAGACAGCTTCATGATTTGAATCTGGTTCAATTAAATCAGTGCCTTTGTTTCTGTATTGGATATAGAACAGTTCATATCTTGACATTGTTAAGGTACGGGGAGTTTTCCGGCTTATGCTTAAAACCAGACTCTGGATAACTCAAGGCACGTTTCTGTAATGGCTGTTTGTGGGTTGACCCGGGCTATGACAAGGATTGACTTTCTACCATCTGGAAGATCAATAGTGATATTGTTCTTGACTCGCTACAGTTTTATTAAAAATGTATTTTTTCAGAAAACAGTTGTGGGAGTATGGTAGAAGTGGAAGTGATTCCAAAACCGCAAACGATTACTGAAGATTTGATAAGAACCTAAAGATTCAATCTGGTTTGACATTCCATTGGCCACTCCGCAGATATAGTGGGTAACCTCAGGCACTCGAGAGGTACTTCGGTATGCTCAAGGACGGTGGCAGGGAGGTTCTTGTTTACCCAGACTTTCCATTGCTGTTGTTCCAGACTGTGAGACCCGGCAGGAGGATGAATATAGCGTCGTTCTAAACTGGCTTTAGAAGTGCACGTATATATGACTCTACCAGAGGGTTATCGTGGTCAGTGGGAGCAGCGGAAGCATAGTGGACAAGTGGCTTATGTCTATTTATAGACTAAAGCGGATATAGAGGAGATAGATCATCTATTTCTGATGTGACAGTCATAGGTTAGACTTCATCAGAATAGGGGATGGATCTGTTAAGAAGGTAGTAGGGTGTGATGTCCTGGTATTTGGATGACATACACAGAGTAGGAAGTGATATTTCTATACTACGATCGGTTATACTTTGGTCGTCACACGGTGGTTTCTCCACATAGGACTTGGACATTATATCAGACATACTGGTTACTAGATCTATGGTTTTAGATCTAGATTTGGATGGTTTCCCAATTAAGGGTACTTAGACAGCATTCTATGAGCATTTAGAATGGACGACTCCTGGCATGGTAGTATACCTGCAGGTGATGGAGTCACCATCTCTAAAGGTGTCTTACAGACTAAAGGGGAGAGGGATGTGCATGATTGGCAGATCACTTGCTTAGGCAATTGAGTCAATCATGAGATGTCAAGTACCACACCAGATGTTTTTGCAGTAGGTGCAATAAGTTGACATTGATCCAATCCTGGAGAGACAGTCGGAAGCAGTTTTAGAACATAAGTTGATGTTCTAGGGATATGATAATAGCATTCTCCTTCGGGAGACAGTTATCATTCCAGGCTTCCAAGGTGACCTGGATGACAGAGAAGTTGTCAGAGTTATAGTTTTTCCTCTGACGAGGGGTAGTATTATAGACAGATGGTCCAGGTGGATACTGAGGGAAGGTATGGAGAAGGATACTAATTAAATTCAGTTGATGATACAATCTAAGATGTTTGGATTTGGAGTTCATTTATGAGCTAGGTCCCATCAGACATCCAGACACATTCTAAGATAGGTATTGCTCATTTCGGGAGATGGCTTTATCCGCGAACTTGAGATAAAGAGAGACATAGAAAGAAACACCATAGAGGATCCACTCACTGAGACTATTCCTCGAACGCAATAGTTTCGCAAACGAGCTTTGTGAGACTGACTAGTAGAGGAGTTGGGTGTTCGGTATCACACGGGCTGTGAGTATGCGACATCGCAATAATTAGCCTTGAGTGCAAGTGGGAGATTGTTGGAGATAGTGCCCTCAGAGTCAATTATTGGATCACATGCACGTGATTGCAATGATTGAGGGAGGACCTATTCCGGTAGGACAGTCTTACTCAAGATGACAGTATGCTATCTGGTTTACCTTTATCATCATGTACTGCTTTAGGTGACCTTACAGGTCACTATTGTACGTTGATAGAGCCCCTAGGATTCTTGCTAGACTGCCAGCAGTATGAGGGCGATCATATACGTGGGAGCTGGTAGTTTATAAGCACATCTTTAAAAGGTCCCTAGTCGTGGGAGTTTCGAGACAGGGCATCGATAATCCAGAGTAGACTAGTGTATACAGTCGAGACCCCGACGAGGGGCGGTGGCCGGTCTCACAAGACACTGGTGTCAGTTGGTTCACCTAAGATGTATACAGGTGCTCATTGGGTTATGAGTACACCGGACAGGACTCGCCGGGAACCTGCTAGTTGGTATTATACCTGACGTCAGATAGCAGTTCCCTGGTGCCATGTGTACAAGTTAGTTCATCGACCTGAGATCGTCATTTGTCTCGTGTGAGTTCCCACTGTGCTTTGATTACTACCCTACCACGGCTCAAAGGAGTCGTGCAAACAGGTTTTAGTTGGGTACAGTCCCGAGCCACATGGAGGAAGTGAGCGGATCTGTAGGGGTTCGTCTCTCCCGGTATTGGGGGTGAGGTCGCGCTGTGTCTAGGAGAGCCAGTACATGAAAAGACCTTGGCCAAGACAGGATATTTACTGGTAGGTATTCCAGTAGTATCTCAGGGTGTTCTGGGCTGCACTCCGACACGACTTGTACCGCTTTTGGGGGTCTGACTTTCACCAACCCTCTAGGCCCGCCATGCGATGCTCATAGACGAACGGACCGGACTGTACGGATATTGTCACTGACAGGCTCAGTAGGGTGTCAGGATGAGTTCGCTCATCGACGTCCCTTTTGGTCAATAGCTGGTGGCCCGTCACGTATGGCTAATACCTCTGACGTGCTGGTGGTTAAATCCACAAACATAGTATTGACGAGTCTTTAGAGTCCACCACACACAGTTACTCAAGTTTCGGGCGAAACGCTGTAGAGGCCGTATGGAGATATGGCAGGCTTCGATCAGATACGTGCGGTATTGCACGAATCGTGATCGGACGGATTTTACTAGCCGGCTTTGGTTTAAGCCGGATCCTAGTATTAGACAGTGTAGTTTTTGTCTCTTTGCATTTGTGTTCAGTGGGAATACAAATGCGGGCATGTATATGCAGTAGCGGGGTTTCCTGTAATTTATTACGGGATCAGTTTTCTGAGGTTACCAGTTTGCATTCCGTTCCGGACGGTTTTTCTTTGTTCCTTCACGTCCGGACTTTTGTGATGGAAGGGGGTTATTTGCAAGTTTGCAAATAACTTATTGTGGAGGGGTTTCTTGCATTTGTGGGATCATGATTTGATTAGCATCATGATGAGATTCTTTTTCCATCCACTCTTTTCTTTAATTGAGATTAGAAATGAGATGAAAGTTGATATGACATTGTTATCATCATATTTGGTGTGGTCACCCCTTTGCTTTTACTACCATCACCTCCCTTCATGGTTTGAGTTTATTCCCTCCACCATTTGGTTCAAAGAAAGGGGCCAGCCACATTAGATGAGAGAGGGAGTGGTTTCATTTGGTATGAGGGAAATTTGATTATCTCATTTGGGCTTGCTCACAAAATCCTTAACACTTCTCCAAAGTTCATATTACTTCCACCACCATGGCAACTACATAAACCCCAAAGAGACATGGTTTCTACACTTGCCTACAGCAAATCTTGGACGCGTCGGCTAGCCAACTTCGTGCCCGAGTTGCCTCGATCCAGTGGTGGGAGCCCGTAAAAGAATCCGGCTACGTGGTGCCCTTTCTGATGAGGAGGTGACGGACGGAGATTCCGCGGGAGATCGAAGTGGAGACGAAGACCGAAGGACACGGATCGCTTTGTATATCTCTCTACCCATCTTTTTGTTTGCTAGTAGCTAGGTTAATGGCCCGATCCGGGGTTTTAGTGCGCGGTGGTGCCGGTTTACAAGTATCGTAAAGTTTTTCGTTTCCGCAATTCCGGCGTCGGATCGACGGCGGGGCGCCGCCGTGCATTTACATCAGAAGTGCAAGCACAGCGCACCGGCGCAGCGCACTGCGCTTGCGTGACACGTGTCATCACCATAAGCGCTTGCGCTCAGTGATTGGCGCAAAGCGCCTGACAAAT
The DNA here is from genome assembly GCA_030015575.1 of Agapanthus africanus. Classification (NCBI taxonomy): domain Eukaryota; kingdom Viridiplantae; phylum Streptophyta; class Magnoliopsida; order Asparagales; family Amaryllidaceae; genus Agapanthus; species Agapanthus africanus. Next base: position 244,374,630 of record JASDDO010000012.1, read on the forward strand.
GCACTGCATTGTTTACTGAAGGGCCATGCCCAAATCAAAAAGGCCTAGTAGGCCAAAATAAATTGCAATGCAATAAAAGGAGCAGAGCCCAAACAAAATTGATGCTCTGCATCATTTATAAAAGGGCAGAGCCCAAACAAAATAAATTGCAATGAAATAAGAGAGAAGAGCCCTGATTGTTAGAGATTCTGCGTGTTTAAGTTTAGTTAATTACCGCAATCAAGACGGTTTCGCTTGTAGCTAGCCGGTTGAGTACGAGTCGTCCGCAGGGAGATGGGAATCTTTTTCTATGTGTTTTAACGAGTTAAGTCCGAAGGTCCAGATTTTGTTTGTGATTATCTAAGTGTTAAAGTGATATGTAAAGAGAGCTTGTTAGGGTTAGGATTAGGTTAGTTTGAGTTAGGAGTCGCTCACCTCTTTCGTTGCCTTTCTTAATATCGGTGTTACGTTAATCGGCAACAACGGGGATTAGCACGACGAGGAAGGAACTTGCGAGTATAAGCTAGGCTTTCCAACGCATAAGTTCTTCCTTTTAGTGCTTGTCCGTCCGTTCTTGGCTCTTAGCCATAACCTCTGGTTAATTCAACCACAACCGGTCTCACTACGGAATCACCGCTATCATGTAGGATAGGGTGCCGTAAGGAGCGGATTGTGGTTCAATTAACGGGAGTTGATTTAAGAAGTTGGGCAAGGAAAGAGTGAGAGAGATTTCCTTCTCTCAAACTTCCCTTATCCTACCCTAACAAGTATGAAACTACTCACACATCATAATGAAAAGAAAACAAAACAAAAGAGGAAGATAGAAAGAAGGAGATTAGAAGATAACAACTAGCTATTTGCGACCTCACCTTGGCAAGGATCAAGCATAAGCATCATGGTTGTTTTAATGATAAAGGAAAAGAGAAAAGAAAGAAACAACAAGAAATAACAACAACTAAGTTAACAAATTAAAATTACAAGCAATTATAAAAGAACAAGACAAGATATAATAGCAAAAGGATCTTCTTTATTCATCATTCTTCACTCACAAAGCTCACTACAAGTTTTAATGGAGAAGAGATGAGAAGAGGAAGAAGAAACAAGTATTCTAAACCTAGAAAAATACAAGATTATGCACCCTTGGCTTCACAAGTTCTGGACTATTTATAGGCAGGAAACTGAAAATCTATGGCAACCATCAGAATACAAATGAAATGACCCAAATACCCATCAATTTTGGCGCTCTGCGGAGTCCGTACGGCCGCGGTTCCGCGGCCTAAGCATGGTTAGGCCGTGGTTCCGCGGCCTACTTGGGGAATTGGGTCACCAAATTTGGTGGCATCTCCTGGTTCTGTGGGACCTTTATTCTGGTATATATCTTTTCTCAGATTTTCTTCACGATTTTTCCAGAATTTCTGTTGAGCAAAAGGTGATTTGATGTGTATCTTTTTGTCATGATTTCCTCGAGCTCCGTGTAGATTTCTTGGTTCTTGTGCTGCCATTGAGCCTTGTGCATGAAAACGACATTGATTTGCCATTTTGTCTCTTAAACTGGTGTGTGGCAACAGACGGATAAAGAGCGGAGATTCGTTTTTTATCTGTGGTGGCAAGGACCCGTACTTTGTCGTGTTTTTCCATGCATTTCACCGTTTTAGAGCCGAGAACCTGTATCCTGTAATTGACTAGCAAACACGGCTCAAGAGTACCTACCGATATGCAATGTGATAAAAATTGGGCGGTATGAAAATGCAAAAATCTGATATGAACAAATTCCTCCAAACTTATCATTTGCTCGTCCCGAGCAAAGCCAATTTATTCACAAAAAATTTTCTAACCTCACTTTCGCAGGGAACGCGATTGCACTGAGCATGTGCAACAAGCCGTTAAACTTCTAGGTGTCCCTAGTAGGAGGAGTGTTGTCTCCTGAGGGTTTTCAGCGGATACTACCCACAAAATCCGGTCAAGCTAGTTTTGTAAAATAACTAAGATTCAAACCCCAAAGTTTTGTTTCAGAAAATAACAATTCTATTATCCTAAGTCTAGACTATCGAACCTTTATCTTTCACACCTCGCTTTTTATTTAACTACAGATTTTATATGTCTTTACGTGCAGTGCAAACAGTGTCGTTAAGTTTCCAGAAGGATCGATTTACGTCATCATGTCACACAATAAAGCCCAGATAACAATTTTAAAAGGACCACATAAGTTTTATAAAGAGTTAAGCATTTTTCAAGTTTCGTTTTCCAGTAAGGTTTCAACTTTAGAATTTCTATCTTCCTTAACAGGAAACTAGGTCTTATTCTTCACTCCACCTTTTTCTTGTTTTCATTTCCTACACACCTCTGTGAACGTGCAATAGCCTTTATCATAGAGTAAAACCTTCATATCTCCGCAAATTTTTTTATAAAAGCCTGTCTTTTATCAAGATTATTCTCACACAAAGAACCGTTAGGAATTTTAACTCGGAGAGAACACTTGCTTGATTTTGTTTTAATCTGGACTTTCTAGGCTTCTTAGCGAGCTTTGGGCCAATGCACCCAAACCAGTTGGTTTTAGGGCATTAGGTGTAGAAACACCCCAACGGACTTAATTACTCAAGTTACCTAGGTCCAAAAACAAAAGACAGTTTGGCGTGAAAAATCAGATGATTTAATACGAACGGAGACATAACCGGCAGTTCAATTATTTTTTTGGATAAAAGACGTGTTTAGTGGGTTTTGGTGTGTAATCATTCCAATCAAGTTCCAGATAGGTTATTTTTCAGACTTAGTTCCAATTACGGCATCAATAATATTTCTTCATATTCGCTTTACTTCATAAACTATTCTTGACATTACTTATTTCAGAACAAACCTATTTGATCCTCAGAAAATCATTTATCTGTTTAAAAGTTTTTAAACATAAAAGACTTGTCATCTAATTTCCAAAAACTCACGACACGTGTAGTGTGATGTAAAGACGTATATCAGCTATAGTTAACTTCAAAGGAGAGTTATCTTTCAGGTTTTCAAAATCTAAACATAAGATTTAGTTATTCTTATTTTATCAAACAAAACCGTCGAAATGTTGAATCAGAGTCCACCCACTAGCTAACTTGACAGAAAAGTTTTTCTGTTTTTAGAAAATTTTCAGATTTTTATGGATTTTATGGATTTTAATATGCAGATGCAAAATATACATATGAATGCGAAGGTAAAAAATGCGTACCGAGCGTACCCCCAAACTTAAACTGGACAGTGTCCTCACTGTCATTGCATGAAGAGATCATTTGAAGGGTCAAAATTGTCGGTTAGCGATACACAATTTTTTTATGTTTTTTTTTTAAAGAAAAGAAAAAGAATATCCATAAATATATAAAAAATGGTTTATACATACCCCCAAACTTATTTGGAACAGTGTCCACTGTTCTTGGCTGGATAACCGAAATTTGGAGGTAGGCAGAGGAAGATTATGCAGGGTAAACCGGCTCCTGTAAGACCAGGAGCTCCTCTGTTGGTTCGGCGCTAAGGTACGGTTTGAGTCGGTGTCCATTGACTTTGAAAAATGAACCGTCCTTCGGATTCTCCAAATCCACAGCGCCCTGCGGATACACATTCCGCACAAAATACGGCCCTTTCCAGCGAGATCTGAGCTTTCCTGGATGGAAGTGAAGTCGGGTGTCGTAAAGCAGTACCTGCTGACCAGGTACGAAGGTTTTGCGCAAAAGGTGTTTATCGTGAAACACCTTCGTTCGATTCTTAACAACAACCGCGTTATCGTAAGCCTCATCCCTAAGCTCGCTCAGTTCATTCAACTGCAGCTTCCGATGGCTGCCCGCATCTTCGAGAGACAGATTCAACTCTTTTATCGCCCAAAATGCGCGATGCTCTATTTCGACAGGTAGGTGGCAGGCTTTTCCGTACACAAGCCGATAGGGAGACATGCCAAGGTCGGTCTTATAAGCGGTTCGAAATGCCCAAAGGGCATCAGTGAGTTTCAGCGACCAATCCTTACGGTTCTTGGAAACCGTCTTCTCCAGTATCTGCTTGATTTGCCGATTTGAAACTTCGGCCTCCCCGCAGGTTTGGGGGTGGTAGGGCGTGGATAGCTTATGATTAATGGAATATTTCCGCATCAAGGCCTCGAAAGTCTTGTTGCAGAAATGACTTCCATTGTCGCTAATGATCGCTCGAGGGTGCCCAAACCGGGAGAAAATGTTTTCTTTAAGGAACCTAACGACAACCTTGTTGTCGTTAGTCCGGCTGGGCACAGTCTCGACCCATTTAGAGACGTAATCAACAGCGAGAAGGATGTACAGGTTCCCAAAAGAGCTGGGAAACGGCCCCATGAAATCTATCCCCCAAACATCGAAAATCTCCACAACCAAGATAGGTTGGAGCGGCATCTCGTTCCTCCGGGATATGCGGCCCAAGTGTTGGCACCGGGAGCAAGTCTTGCAATAGACATGAGCGTCTTTGAAGAGTTGTGGCCAGTAGAAACCACATTGCAAGATCTTCTCAGCTGTCTTTCTGGGGCCAAAATGCCCGCCACACGCTTGATCGTTGCAAAACGACAGCACACTCTTGAATTCCTCGTCAGGGACACACCGACGAATAATCTGGTCGGGACAGTACTTGAACAGATAGGGTTCGTCCCAGTAAAAGTGTTTTACTTGGGATAAGAAGCGAAGTCTGTCTTGTTATTGTATATGCCCTAGAGGCCATTACTGTATCATACTAGTATGTATATTACTTGATGGAAGCTTGGGATATTCACAGTTGTACAGACAATCTTGCTCAATATAGTAGTATGCTACTTGGTTTGTCTCTGCTTTAATGTGTACATGTGTGTTTATTTATTATATCACCTATACGCATTAGTAGAGCCCTTAGGATCTTTGCTTGATTACCAGCGTTGTGATGGCGATCACACTCGTGGGGGCTGGGTAATCTACAAGCACATCCTTATACACGTCCCTAGTCGTGGGAGTATCGAGATAGGGCATCGATACTCCGGAGTAGACTAGCGTATGCGCTTCTCATCCCAGCACGGGAGACGGTCTGTCCCACAGCCGTCGGTACGTCGTACTTGAGATAGTATGCGGGTGCTCGTTAGGTTACGAGTACACTGGACAGGACTCGTCGGGAACTGATGGTTGGTATTATACCTATCGTCAGTTATCAGTTCCCAGGTGACATGAGTACAGCTTAGTCCGCTGACTTGACACTGTCACTTCGCCTCGAGTGTGTTCCCACTGTTCATTGATTACTACCCTACCACGGCTCTACTGAGTCGTGCAAACAGGTAGTAGTTGGGAGCAGTCCCGAAGCACTTGGAGGCAGTGACGGTTAGACAGGATTCGTCTCTCCCGGTATTGGGGGTTGACATCGCGCTGTGTCTAGGAGAGCCATTACACGAGTAGTCCCTGGCCAGGGCAAGCGAGATATACTGGTAGGTTTCCAGTGTTATCTCGGGGTGTATTGGGCTTCACTCCGACACGACTTGTACCGCTATTAAGGGACTGACGTTTACCGCCCCCTAGGCCCGCCATGCGATGTATCAGACGAACAGACCGGACTGTACGGAGATTGTCACATACAGGCTCAGTAGGAGTTCGGATGGGTTTACCTCATCGGCCTTCTTATCGACATCTACCTGGGGACCGTTACGTACAGCTAGTGCAGCTTGCGGTCTGTGGTTAAAGCCACTGCCAGCGTAGTGTCGAGTCTTTAGAGTCCCACACAGAGAGTTTCCCTGCACTGAGCGAAACGTGTAGAGGCCGTATGGTTTTACGGCAGGGCTGTGATCACTTACGTACACTTGTGTGCGTGTGGTGTTCGGGCAAGCAATACTATTGGGCTTTGGTTTAAGCCAGATCCTAGTATTGCACGGATGGATTTGTTTTGTCTTCTGTGCATCCGCATTCTTCGGAATACGGATGCAGGTGTGTATGCACAGTTTTCCGGAGCGGTGAAGGAGGAGGTGCCTCATTAGGGTTTTGCCAGTTGGTTCGGCCAAAACCGTTATGTGGCAGGCTCATTAGGGTTTTGACAGTTGATTCGGTCAAAACCATTTTGAGGCGGACTCATTAGGGTTTTGACAGTCCGTTTGGTCAAAACCATTATGAGCCGCGGATATCATTTACTAATCCTTTTAGTGATAATTTTATGATGGCTAATTGCATTGACCATTTGACCCTGTTGACCTCTCTTGACTTTGTTGACCGGTTGACCGTGTTGACCATTGACTTTCAAGAGGGATCTACACTCTTCTTTTCATTTTCTTTTTCTTTTGGATTATGATAATGGTCATTTCAATGTAGCCATCAAACTTTATCTTGATGGGATTAGTAATGATGTTGTTTTTACATTATTGCAACCATGGTTACTTTTCTTTGGATCATAATTTTCTTTCTCATTCTCTCTCTTGGTTTTTCAAGGGAGAAGAAAAGAAATAAACCATGGTTGTTGCTCCTCCTTCTTCTTCCTTCTCTTGATTCATCTTTTGATCTCATGTGTTGAGAGATAAAGATCCCACAAAGACAAAACCATCCATTGATCATTTCTACACAACCCAGGGCTTCTAGATTAGCAATCTCTTTGCCCTAGTTATCTCGGCTCGAGGTGGAGCTCGGTGCACATCTCTCGGGTGGATCGTCTTCGACTCAAGGAGGCCGCGGAGGTGACCAAAGTCCGGATCAACCCTCGGAGCAAGCAAGGAGAAGAACAACAAGAAGAGAAGGAGTTCAAGTTGAGTGACCAAAGTCTGGATCAACCCTTGGAGCAAGCAAGGAGAAGAACAAGAAGAAGAGAAGGATTTCAAGTTGAGGTATAACCCCTAACCGAGTAGATAAATCTCTAGTTAGGATGCTAGTGTATTGTTTAGCAAAGATCCGGCTTTTACGGTCCATGTTGCCAAGTCCAGAAAAAATTTTGTTTTACCGTTTCCGCAACCCCGAAAGTACCGTGAGAGGTAACGTGGACCTAACAGTGGTATCAGAGACTAACTAAACATACCCTAGCATGTTAGCAAGGTGTTTAGAATATCGACCGGACGAAAAACCGCAAAATCACCCCGAAAAATTCAGTTTCTGCCGAATTTTAGAACTGTTCCAAAATTAAAAATTTATATACTAAAAATCGGCTCAGGCTTTTGTTAGAAAACTGGAGAAATTTCATCCCCCAACTCGTCCAAAGCGCCGCGTTTCCGCGGCGGCGTTGGCTCTATTGGGGAATCTTTTTCTTGCAGTTTTCTTAGAGGGGTATTTTTGGATTTTTGGTATATGTCTTTTCTGCCCAGATTTTCCAGAAAGCAAAATTTGTTTTTGGGGCTCATAAATCCGTATTTTTGGTCGATGTTCTGTAGACTTTGGCTAATGGTTATCTCTGTAATGTTATATGTGTATTGAACGTCTACTAATCGCTATACGTCGATTAGTGGGGGTTATACATATCTGTGATCTGTGTTGATGATGATTTGTGTATATGAACTCGTTGGATTGTCGCGGATGAATAGCCGGGGTGGATGTGAGATGAGAGTTTCTTTTTCTTTCATTCATGTAATAAATTTGTAAATTGTTGTAATATTATTTGTATGGCCGCACAACCGGGTCGGGGTTGTAGCCGTCATTGTATAATTCTTTTTACTGTTTTTGCTCCTAGGATAAACCCATGCAGGGGGTGCACAAACTACCGGGTATCTCGAAGTGCTGATTGGCCTACTCACGGCGTTGAGGGAGGTTACTTCGCTTCGGGTACTTGGCGGGTAGTTTGCCGCACCCGTAGGGGTCTTGGGTGGGGTTTTGGCTATTCATCGCGACCGTGTAATCCGCTTTTCGTTGCAGGCTCGAACGAATCGCGGGTTCCTAGTATATCCAAAGTGTTCATCTGTGATCTGGATTGGCTATCATTGCTATATTGTTATATATAATAACTATTTAGGCGTTGCTTATGTTTTATAGCCGCGCTAGCCCAGCCCCCGCTCTGTCGTTAGTTAAGTAACCTAACGGGTGATGACGGGGCCCCGTGGCGAATGCGAATGGCATAAGCGTACGTCATATTTTGGTTGTTTTCTGCAATGGTAGGATTTAAATGATGGGACGCATTAAAAGAACTAATGCAAGAAAATAAACCTAAAAGACGTTGTTGGAACAAGTTTTTCAAAAAAGCTGTTATTGCAAAGACGTTCAATTTTTGTTTTGCATCGAGGTATTCGGTTATGAATGCCCAGCACCTCAGTCGACGAGGCAAGGGCCGAGATCCCTTCATCGGGAGTGACCCCTTGGACAAAAGTTTGCGTCAGGGTAATAACTTCATTATAGTCGATTATTCTTGCTTTGCATCGAGGTATTCAGTTTGGAATATCCTGCACCTCATTCGACGAGGAAAGAGCCGAGATCCCTTCACGGGGAGTGACCTCTTTAGCAAAAGTTTTCGCCACTATATTTTCAAAAAGGGCAATCATGTTCCTTCAACGATATCAAGTTCATTACGTTAACGGGTTTTTCGCCAAAAACCCAGCCGTAGCCCTCCGTCGTTTCAGATTAATATTATTTAGTATTCGTGCTGCGTTTGTTGGCCTAGTCAAGGCGTAGTGAACGGTAGCTAAATAATATTTTTCTGTGGATTGCAAATGTGATTGGTTAGGACAGTCGTGCGGCCTTGTTGACCTAGTCAAGGGCACGTACGGGTGGGTCTAATGCAATCAGGATTATGACGGGTAGAACTTGTCTAACAGTTTGTGGCTTGTTGACCTAGTCAAGGTCATGAACCGTTAGGGGCAAAAACCACATCGGGAGTTTCAAAAGTACTGAAACTTGCAGATTTAGCATACCTTCTGGAGTGTGGTGACTAGAGTGGATTCCATCTAGGTTATCACACAATGACAGTTGGATCCCGATCCCACTGATGAGTTGGATTACTCTCGGGAGATTATTTCACTTAACGATCAATGCTATAAACCTAGTAGGTGTCTAGAAAGGTGTTTGCGGGGCTACGCCCCCAGGGAAAAGAGGTTCTTAAATTAAGGAACTTCGCGAAAGCGTTGGAAAACCTCCCTCGAAGTACCGACACTAGCCTGGCTGAAAGGTTAAGCAAATATTGTGACGTGAATTAAATCCCGGCTAGTTCTTCTTTTAAAAAGGTTTTAAGAAGAATTTGAGTAAACAGTGGGAGACATCCTGGTTAGATAAATTAATAAACCAATCTAATCTTGCAAGAGCATACGCTGAGTGTTTCTTTTCTCTCTCTCCAGGCAGCAACCTTTTCACGCCCTAATCAAGATAATAAAATGTATCGCTTGACCGATCCGAATTCTTATTCGGGACTGGGGAAAGTTGGTTCAGCTCTAACTTATGACAACAGTCATGAGTATGAGAATAGGAAAGGGGATTGTATGGATTTCCAGGATACCCAGTTGAAGAAGAAGCATGGTTTTGCATCTACTTCAGGTGTTCTTGTAATTGAGAACTGTTTTACGGTCAGCCCTACCTCCTGGGTACTTGATACCGGATCAGGATCTCATATCTGTAATTTATTGCAGGGACTGAGAAAAAGTAGGAAAGTTGCACCGGGTGATATGTCGCTCAGAGTAGCGAACGGAGCACAAGTTAATGCGGCAGCCGTCGGTGAATATCACCTAGTATTGCCAAATGGCAAGACTATGATTTTGAACGATTGCTACTATGTACCCTCCATGGTTTGCAACATCATATCAGTTTCTTTACTCGATAAAGATGGATATAACTTTGTTCTTGAAAAGAATATCATGAACATTTACCTTCATAAGGTACTGGTTGCAGAGGGTACACTGTGTAATGGTATCTACGTTCTAAATCAGAATACAGTTCTCAATATACAAAACACATGCAAGAGGAAGAATTCAGATACGAATGAGTCCTACTTGTGGCATTGTAGACTTGGTCATATCGGAGAGAAAAGACTGAGTAAGTTGCATAAAGATGGACTCTTGAATGCGTTCGAGTTTTCATCTTATGAAACTTGTCAGTCTTGTCTCAAAGGGAAGATGACCAAATCTCCGTTCACCGGACATGGAGAAAGAGCAACCGAGCTCTTGGGACTCGTACATAGTAATGTATGCGGTCCGATGTCTATACATGCAAGGGGTGGGTTCTCGTACTTCATCACATTCACTGACGATCTCTCTAGGTTCGGATATGTGTATCTGATGAAACACAAATCTGAAGCTTTTGAGAAATTCAAGGAATTTAGAAACGAAGTAGAGAACCAGACAGGCAAAAGTATCAAGATCCTCCGGTCTGACAGGGGAGGGGAGTACTTAAGCACGGAATTCCTAGATTACTTAAAAGAGAATGTTATTCTCTCTCAGCTTACTCCTCCTTATACACCACAGCACAACGGTGTATCGGAGAGGAGGAATCGTACCTTTCTGGATATGGTTCGCTCCATGATGAGTAATGCCGAGTTGCCTCTTTCATTTTGGGGACATGCGCTTTTGACAGCAGCATACCTATTGAATGATGTTCCGTCTAAATCAGTGCCTAAGACTCCGTTCGAGATATGGAATGGAAAAAGGCCATATCTTAAAAGATTTAAGATATGGGGTTGTACGGCTTATATTAAAACGCATAAACCGGATAAACTAGAGGCACGATCAGTTTTATGTAAGTTTGTGGGATATCCAAAGAATGGTTATGGATATCTATTCTACCACACCGAGGAACAGAAGGTGTTTATTGCTCAGCATGCCGTTTCCTTAGAAACGGAGTTTCTTGCAAAAGAAATTAGTGGGAGCACGGTAGAATTGGAAGAAATTCAGTGACCACAAACTGAAACTGAAAATTTGACAGAACCTCAGGATTCAATAACCCCAGACGAACCTCAGCCACTCCGCAAATCTGGTAGGATTTCTCATCCGCCGGAGAGATACTACGGTTTTCTCATAGACGGGGATCGAGAGGATTGCATCTTGGAAGAAGATGACCCTACCAGTTTCAGGCAGGCCATTATCAGTAGGGACTCTGATAAGTGGCAGGAAGCAATGCAATCCGAAATGGAGTCCATGTACGCCAATAAAGTGTGGACCTTGGATATTGCTCCACCTGGGGTAAAACCCGTTGGATGCAAATGGATCTACAAAAGGAAACTTGGTGTAGATGGGCAGGTGGAAACCTATAAAGCTAGACTCGTTGCAAAAGGTTTTCGTCAAAGACCTGGTTTGGACTATGATGAAACTTTTTCTCCGGTGGCTATGCTCAAATCCATTCGGATCCTACTTGCCATTGCTGCCTTCCATGACTATGAAATCTGGCAGATGGATGTTAAAACGGCTTTCCTAAATGGTTGTTTGGAAGAGTGCGTTTACATGGATCAACCAGAAGGTTTCGTAGACAGTGGGAGCAGCGGAAAGGTGTGCAAGTTGCTTAAATCCATTTATGGATTAAAGCAGGCATCGCGGAGCTGGAACATCTGTTTTGATGAGGTAATCAAGGATTTTGACTTCATCAAGAATGAAGATGAACCCTGTGTCTATAAGAAGATTGTAGGACGAACTGTCGTATTCCTAGTCTTGTACGTGGACGACATTCTTTTGATAGGAAATGATATTCCTATGCTACAATCGGTCAAGCTATTTTTGTCACGAAGGTTCTCCATGAAGGACCTGGGTGATGCCTCGTACATTCTGGGGATCAAGATCTATAGAGATAGATCCAAGAGACTACTGGGACTTTCGCAGTCCAGGTACATAGAGACCGTACTAAAGAGATTTAGTATGGAGGATTCCAAGCGCGGTAACATACCCGCATTGCACGGAATTACCCTCTCCAAGAAGATGTCTCCTAAGACTGACGAGGAGAGGGTTCGCATGAGCACTATACCCTACGCTTCGGCGGTAGGATCTATAATGTATGCGATGCTATTTACAAGACCAGATGTAGCTTACGCGCTGAGCGCGGTAAGCCGTTATCAGTCAGACCCAGGGGAGGACCACTGGACAGCAGTGAAGAACATTCTTAAGTACCTGAGAAGGACTAAGGAGATGTTCCTGGTTTATGGTAATGGAGACCTCAGGGTCGAGTCCTTTACCGATTCAAGCTTCCAGAGTGACAAAAATGACAGTAAGTCCGTCTCTGGTTTTGTGTTTACCCTCAACGGAGGGGCGGTATGTTGGAGGAGTTCCAAGCAGGATACCGTCGCAGACTCGACGATGGAGGCTGAATACATTGCTGCAAGCGATGCCGCAAAAGAGGCAGTCTGGATAAAGAAGTTCATTAGTGAACTTCAGGTGGTTCCGTCCATTGTTGACCCAATACCTTTCTATTGCGATAACAATGGGGCTATAGCTTTAGCGAAGGAACCAAGGTCCCATCAGAAATCCAGGCACATCTTAAGGCGGTATCACCTGATCAGGGAGATCATTGATCGCCAGGAGATCGAGGTGCGGAGAGTGGACACAAAGGACAACACAGCGGACCCATTCACGAAGGCCTTACCCCAGGCTGATCGAGATGATAGGTCTTCGATACGCCAGTATATGGCCTTAGTGCAAGTGGGAGATTGTTAGTGTATATGCCCTAGAGGCCATTACTGTATCATACTAGTATATATATTACTTGATGGAAGCTTGGGATATTCACAGTTGTACAGACAATCTTGCTCAATATAGTAGTATGCTACTTGGTTTGTCTCTGCTTTAATGTGTACATGTGTGTTTATTTATTATATCACCTATACGCATTAGTAGAGCCCTTAGGATCTTTGCTTGATTACCAGCGTTGTGATGGCGATCACACTTGTGGGGGCTGGGTAATCTACAAGCACATCCTTACACACGTTCCTAGTCGTGGGAGTATCGAGATAGGGCATCGATACTCCGGAGTAGACTAGCGTATGCGCTTCTCATCCCAGCACGGGAGACGGTCTGTCCCACAGCCGTCGGTACGTCGTACTTGAGATAGTATGCTGGTGCTCGTTAGGTTACGAGTACATTGGACAGGACTCGTCGGGAACTGATGGTTGGTATTATACCTATCGTCAGTTATCAGTTCCCAGGTGACATGAGTACAGCTTAGTCCGCTGACTTGACACTGTCACTTCGCCTCGAGTGTGTTCCCACTATTCTTTGATTACTATCCTACCACGGCTCTACTGAGTCGTGCAAACAGGTAGTAGTTGGGAGCAGTCCCGAAGCACTTGGAGGCAGTGACGGTTAGACAGGATTCGTCTCTCCCGGTATTGGGGGTTGACATCGCGCTGTGTCTAGGAGAGCCATTACACGAGTAGTCCCTGGCCAGGGCAAGCGAGATATAGTGGTATGTTTCCAGTGTTATCTCGGGGTGTATTGGGCTTCACTCCGACACGACTTGTACCGCTATTAAGGGACTGACGTTTACCGCCCCCCTAGGCCCGCCATGCGATGTATCAGACGAACAGACCGGACTGTACGGAGATTGTCACATACAGGCTCAGTAGGAGTTCGGATGGGTTTACCTCATCGGCCTTCTTATCGACATCTACCTGGGGACCGTTACGTACAGCTAGTGCCGCTTGTGGTCTGTGGTTAAACCAACTGCCAGCGTAGTGTCGAGTCTTTAGAGTGCCACACAGAGAGTTTCCCTGCACTGAGCGAAACGTGTAGAGGCCGTATGGTTTTACGGCAGGGCTGCGATCACTTACGTACACTTGTGTTCGTGTGGTGTTCGGGCAGGCAATACTAGTGGGCTTTGGTTTAAGCCAGATCCTAGTATTGCACGGATGGATTTGTTTTGTCTTCTGTGCATCCGCATTCTACGGAATACGAATGCAGGTGTGTATGCACAGTTTTCCGGAGCGGTGAAGGAGGAGGTGCCTCATTAGGGTTTTAGCAGTTGGTTCGGCCAAAACCGTTATGTGGCAGGCTCATTAGGGTTTTGACAGTTGATTCGGTCAAATCCATTTTGAGGCGGACTCATTAGGGTTTTGACAGTCCGTTTGGTCAAAACCATTATGAGCCGCGGATATCATTTACTAATCCTTTTAGTGATAATTTTATGATGGCTAATTGCATTGACCATTTGACCACGTTGACCTCTCTTGACTTTGTTGACCGGTTGACCGTGTTGACCATTGACTTTCAAGAGGGATCTACACTCTTCTTTTCATTTTCTTTTTCTTTTGGATTATGATAATGGTCATTTCAATGTAGCCATCAAACTTTATCTTGATGGGATTAGTAATGATGTTGTTTTTACATTATTGCAACCATGGTTACTTTTCTTTGGATCATAATTTTCTTTCTCATTCTCTCTTGGTTTTTCAAGGGAGAAGAAAAGAAATAAACCTTGGTTGTTGCTCCTCCTTCTTCTTCCTACTCTTGATTCATCTTTTGATCTCATGTGTTGAGAGATAAAGATCCCACAAAGACAAAACCATCCATCGATCATTTCTACACAACCTAGGGCTTCTAGATTAGCAATCTCTTTGCCCTAGTTATCTCGGCTTGAGGTGGAGCTCGGTGCACATCTCTCGGGTGGATCGTCTTCGACTCAAGGAGGCCGCGGAGGTGACCAAAGTCTGGATCAACCCTCGGAGCAAACAAGGAGAAGAACAACAAGAAGAGAAGGAGTTCAAGTTGAGTGACCAAAGTCCGGATCAACCCTTGGAGCAAGCAAGGAGAAGAACAAGAAGAAGAGAAGGATTTCAAGTTGAGGTATAACCCTAACCGAGTAGATAAATCTCTAGTTAGGATGCTAGTGTATTGTTTAGCAAAGATCCGGCTTTTACGGTCCATGTTGCCAAGTCCAGAAAAAATTTTCTTTTACCATTTCCGCAACCCCGAAAGTACCGGGAGAGGTATCGTGGACCTAACATGTCCTGACTTGACCATTCAGTCGGTAGTAATCCCGTGGCCAAATAGTTCACAATATCTGCGAACCAGGGTTCGCAAGAAACTGTCAAGAGCTGTTCATCCGGGAAAACGTCGTTGATCGGAATTGGAAGCGAAGGCGAAGAAGGAAGTCGGGAGAGATGGTCGGCAACTACGTTTTCACATCCTCGTTTGTCCTTAATGACAAGGTCAAACTCTTGAAGCAAGAGGATCCAACGTATTAACCGAGATTTTGCATCTTTCTTCGCAAAAAGATGGCGCAGAGCAGAATGGTCAGTGTAGACAATGATTGGAGAGCCGATGAGGTAGGGCCTGAACTTTTCTAAAGCAAATACAACAGCCAAGAATTCCTTCTCAGTTGTTGTATAATTGAGTTGGGCATCGTTCAGGGTTCGGCTCGCATAATAGATTACGTGCGGCATCTTGTTGATGTGTTGTCCAAGGACAGCACCAATGGCAAAGTCGGATGCATCGTACATAATCTCAAATGGGTGCGTCCAGTCAGGTGAAGAGAGAACGGGAGCAGAAGTGAATGAGCGTTTCAATGACTCGAATGCAGTCACACAGCTCGAGTTGAAGTCGAATGGCGTATCCTTGGCCAGCAAAAGAGTCAAGGGCCTAGCAATCTTGCTAAAGTCCTTGATGAACCGTCTATAAAAACCGGCATGGCCAAGGAAGGCTCGGATATCTCGGACGCATCTGGGAGGAGGTCGATTGGAAATGACCTCAATCTTTGCTTTGTCAACCTCTATGCCATTTTCCGAGTTGATATGTCCTAAGACAATACCTTCGCGCACCATGAAGTGGCACTTCTCCCAATTCAAAGTGAGATTCTTGTCCTTACATCGGGTAAGGACAGCGTCAAGATGCAGCAAACACTCGTTGAAGGAATCGCCGAAGAAGGAGAAATCATCCATGAAAATCTCCAGAAATTTTTCCACCATGTCTGAGAAGATTCCCATCATACACCGCTGGAAGGTAGCGGGCGCGTTGCATAACCCAAAGGGCATGCGACGATATGCGAATATGCCGAAAGGACAAGTGAAAGTGGTCTTGTCCTGGTCTTTTTCGGCGATGGGAATCTGATTATAGCCGGAGTAGTCATCAAGAAAGCAGTAGTACTCGTGTCCGGCCAATCGTTCAAGCATTTGGTCAATGAAAGGTAGCGGAAAGTGGTCTTTCCGCGTTGCGGCGTTGAGTTTTCTGTAATCAATGCATACTCGCCACCCAGTTTGGGTGCGAGTAGGGATTAACTCGTTCGCCTCGTTGGTTATGACCGTGATGCCCGACTTCTTGGGGACAACGTGGATGGGGCTAATCCACTGGCTATCAGAGATAGGGAAAATGATACCACTATCTAGACATTTTACGATCTCCTTCTTCACAGCCTCTTTCATAACTGGATTGAGACGTCTTTGTGGATCCCGGGCTGGTTTGGCATCATCCATCAGATGAATGTGATGCTCAACGATCAGGGGACTAATCCCCTTGATGTCCGCCATGGACCAGCCAAAAGCTTGCCTGTTGCTGTGCAAGACCGCTAGAAGGGCTTTCTCTTGCTCGGGAGCTAGAGAAGCCGAAATGATGACAGGGAGGGTCTCGTGTTCACCTAAGTACGCATACTTAAGGTGAGACGGCAAAGGCTTGAGTTCGAGCGATGGAGGTGAAACGATTGAAGGCAAGATTGGTGCAGAGGTCTCGAACTCAAATGACTCCAGCAAAGGTTCAAAACGAGTGTAGGCGACCGAGTCGGATGGTTCAGGTAACTCATCCGAAAATTCGAAAGATTCAAACTCGGGTTGTGCGCGGTTAAGATCGTTTGAGAACGTAAAACACTCGTAGTCGTTGTCGGGCGCAGAAACAGCAGCAGGTTCGAGGAGGAACATACTAGTGGCGTCAAGATTATCGTGTTCGAACAGAAACTCCTCGAATTCACATTCTTCTGGGGTGATCTCCTGGATCGAGCAGACGTCCAGTATATAGCATTAGGTTCGGCAGGCTGATTCCCCAACCTAAAAATGTTGAGTTCAATCGTCATGTTTCCAAAAGAGAGGTTCATCGAACCATTGCGACAATTGATCACAGCATTTGAGGTTGCAAGAAATGGGCGACCGAGTATCACAGGAATTTGATTCCGGGGGTTAGCTACAGGCTGTGTGTCTAATACAATGAAGTCAACGGGGAATATGAAGTCCCCGACTTTTATTAACACATCCTCTAGCTCACCCCTAGGATGGGTGATCGATCGGTCGGCCATTTGGAGAGTGCAGTGCGTGGGTTTCAGCTCTCCGACGCCTAATTGCTCGTATACTGAATACAGAAGCAGGTTAACACTGGCACCAAGATCTAATAGTGCGCGGTTGATGTTCTTATCCCCAATGGTAATTGAAATCGTAGGACAGCCAGGGTCCTTCCGTTTTTGTGGTAAAGATTGGGTAAGGGCATCACTCACAGCACTGGCCAAGAAAACTTTCTTGGGTACCTGAGACTTCCTCTTTTTCATGCACAAGTCTTTTAAGATTTTCGCGTAGTACGGGACTTGTTGGACAGCATCTAAAAGAGGAATGTTAATGTTAACCTGCTTAAATAACTCCAGAATCTTCTCCATTTGAGGGTTTTGTTTATTAGACCTCAACCGGTTTGGAAATGGAACATTTTTAAAATTGGTTGAGTCTAATGCTGGAGGAGGAGATTGTGGAGTTGGAACGGATCCCAGAACAGGTGTTTTCGTGGAGTGAGAAGTGGATCCATTCAGAGCAGAAGAAGAGGAAGGAGAGCCTTGTGAAGAACGGAGAATAGGCTCAGAAGACGAAGAAGAAGAAGAAGAAGAAGAAGAAGAAGAAGCGGCCGGGGTGTCTTCGTTGATCCGTGTGCCGATGTTGTTTTGCAGCATCCTTCCTGATCTCAATGTGGTCACGGCACACACATTATGATTCTGTTGTTCAAGAGCAACATGTACATTATGTGGGTGACCGGGATTTGGGAGTAGTTAGGACGGGAGCTTCCCCTTCTCTCGCTCGCTTAAGGCCGCGTTCAGCTGTGCAATCTGGGCCTCGATGGTCTTGATGCTTTGCCCGTGTGCGGCAGTGTGTTGCACTAATGACTGAATGGAAGACTGGATGTTGGCGGTGGACTGAGTAGATTGTTTAACGAACGCCTCCAGATTTCGTTCGAGCGAGGAAACCTTATCGTTGTTTGACGGAACAAAGTTGTTTGGTGGAAAAGAATTGTTGGGTGCAAAGTTGTTCGTCTGATTTTGGAAAGGTTGGGGTTTGAAGGGCTGCTGAAACTGCTGTTGAGTTTGTTGTTGCGCTTGTTGTTGCGGTGGAGGGGCCCTTTGGAAATTGTTGCCTTGGAATTGATTCTGATTCTGATTCGGATTCCAGGCGAAATTGGGGTGGTTCCTCCAACCGGGATTGTAGGTGGAAGAGTATGGATCATTCCTCGGTCTTTGCTGGAATGCAGCATTAACCTGATCCTGTCCTTGCGATGGTGGATTGTAAGGACACTCTTCGGTCAAGTGAGAAGGATCGGAACAACAAGCGCAGATGGTACGAAGGGGGAGAACAGGGGCAGGAGCAGGAGAAGAGAATTTGCTCTCTATCGCTTCAAGCTTTCTCGTAATTGCAGCCATTTCATCTTTCATCGCAATAGAGACATCAAGTTGGTGAATTCCTAACCTAGACTGACTGGTAGAAGTGGAGGTAGAAGAAGAAGAAGTCGGTCTGGTGCTCTCCCATTGTAGCGTTTGCTCCGCATGGTCGTCAAAGAACTGCCACGATTCCTCGTCAGATTTCGATAGGAAGTAGCCCTGACAGATGGTTTCTAACAACTGCTTCGTTGCTGGGTTCTGGCCCTCGTATAAGGTTTTCCAAAGTTGCCATTTCTCTATACCGTGGTGAGGACACTGAACAAGAAGGTCTTTGTACCGGTCAAAGCACTTCCAGAAGGGTTCAGAAGGAAGCTGAGAGAATTGGTTGATTTCATTGCGAATCCTTGCAGTTTTATGGTTCGGATAGAATTTTTTGAGAAACGCTTTAACAAACTCGTCCCAACTGGTTATGGAATGGGAAGCGGTGCTATACAGCCATTTTTCAGCAAGATCGCATAAAGTGAACGGAATGACCCGTAGACGTATAGCATCGTCCGACAGTTGGGTGGTTTTCATCATGGCACAAACGTTTTGAAATTTATTGATGAAGATATAGGCATCTTCAGATTCAAGCCCATGAAATCGTGGGAGCATGTTGATGAAGTGGGGCTTAATTTCAAAGTTATCCCCATTGGCCGGTGGAAGAGAAAGGCAAGTGGGAAGTGCAGAACGGGTGGGATAGAAACGATCCTGGAGCGTGATTCGCTGCGGTGCTACAACAGGCGGTGGTGGTGGGATATTGGTCTCCGTAGGAGGTGGAGCCAATCCAGCGGTAGTCAAAGAGATGTTCGGATTAAATCCTGACATCGCGGAAGAAGAGGTTGGTGAAGGTGAAGGTGAAGATGTATGAACAGAATTCCGGTCAACGTCGGAGTTGGCCGGCAAAGGAAGGGGTGAAAGAGGAGTGGACGGAGTTTCGACTTCGGAGTCGATCGCGTAGTCGGTAGCGACTAACGTAACGCGGACTAGACGGGCGCTAGTGTCCCAAGTCCAAGCGGACATACACTAAACGAGTTTAGTATAGTCAAAGCGGAGAAGGTGAGGGTAAGAAAACGTCAATGGAGAAAACGATGGGTGGAGGGTGAAAATGGATTTGGCGACAAAGGGCAAGTTTTTATAAAAGTTTTTGATTTTTTCCTTTTTTTTCTTTTTAGAAAGAGCTTTACAGAAATATGTACGGACTTACGGCTTTAAGCAATCACAAATAAGATATGCACAATCTCACCTAGATCTAGGGTCACCTAGGTCTACTAGACCTGCTCCTAACTGTTCCAGAGGGCTAGAAAAAGGACCTCAAACCGCCTCTTCTCCGTCTAATGCGGCCAGATAAGTGCCAGGTAAGTGGGAGGTTGTCCAACGCTTTTGCGAAGTTCTTTAATTAAATAACCACTTGCCTTCGTCACTCTTGCCTAGGCACCGCAAAAGTCAGATAGGATAAACGGCCGATGCCTGTAACTAGTCCTCTGTCCTATTGAGCGCGAAGTCCTTAGGGCTGAGTCTAGTATTTTTAAATTTTAACAATGGTCAATGCATATGCTTTTTGTGATTTTTGGGGTCCTGGGAAGGGTGATGAAATCCCCACCCAATCTGAATTGGTTTCAAGCCCCTTAAGTCCGTATTAATTAATGCAAAGCGATAACAAATCAACTGCAAACAATTTTTATTTTTAGCGCGGCGAAAAGAATCCTGCACAAGAACAGTTTATTGGAAGGGGGAGAAGAGTTTGCGCAAAGAATTCTGCAGAAAACACAGTTTATTGGAGTCCAGAGGAGTGGGGAAGAAGCAGGGAACACTTACAGAAAATTTGAGATGCAGAGGGCACCAAGTGGTCGCGGTTCCGCGGCCTAAGCCTCCTTATGCCGCGTTTCCGCGGAAGGAACAGTGAGATGGGCCTTCAATTTTTGTGTAGGTGCTCTGTTGGGTGTCCTCTGCTTGTCTGGATATGCTGAATTTTGACTTGCTTACTGTATCTGCTCCAGATTTTTACAGTAGACCGTTTGCTTCGTTTTGATCCGTCGAGGTGTAGCCGCGAAATGTGGGTCTATCTTCCCACGTCTTTGGCACTGAACTCGAACTCCGTATTATCCTGCACACTTGCACAAAAACTAATCAAAAATAACAAGATGATTTTTTTTTTACAAAGTATATTTTTTTGTTTTGTTTTCCGGTTATATTCACAAGTTAACCCGAAATTACACAAAGAAATAAACTACCGTCTCCCCGGCAACGGCGCCATTTGATTGTTAGAGATTCTGTGTGTTTAAGTTTAGTTAATTACCGCAATCAAGACGGTTTCGCTTGTAGCTAGCCGGTTGAGTACGGGTCGTCCGCAGGGAGATGGGAATCTTTTTCTATGTGTTTTAACGAGTTAAGTCCGAAGGTCCAGATTTTGTTTGTGATTATCTAAGTGTTAAAGTGATATGTAAAGAGAGCTTGTTAGGGTTAGGATTAGGTTAGTTTGAGTTAAGAGTCGCTCACCTCTTTCGTTACCCTTCTTAATATCGGTGTTACGGTAATCGGCAACAACGGGGATTAGCACGACTAGGAAGGAACTTGCGAGTATAAGCTAGGCTTTCCAATGCATAAGTTCTTCCTTTTGGTGCTTGTCCGTCCGTTCTTGGCTCTTCGCCATAACCTCCGGTTAATTCAACCACAACCGGTCTCACTACGGAATCACCGCTATCATGTAGGATAGGGTGCCGTAAGGAGCGGATTGTGGTTCAATTAACGGGAGTTGATTTACGAAGTTGGGCAAGGAAAAAGTGAGAGAGATTTCCTTCTCTCAAACTTCCCTTATCCTACCCTAACAAGTATGAAACTACTCACACATCATAATGAAAAGAAAACAAAACAAAAGAGGAAGATAGAAAGAAGGAGATTAGAAGATAACAACTAGCTATTTGCGACCTCACCTTGGCAAGGATCAAGCGTAAGCATCATGGTTGTTTTAATGATAAAGGAAAAAAGAAAAGAAAGAAATAACAACAACTAAGTTAACAAATTAAAATTACAAGCAATTATAAAAGAACAAGACAAGATATAATAGCAAAAGGATCTTCTTTATTCATCATTCTTCACTCACAAAGCTCACTACAAGTTTTAATGGAGAAGAGATGAGAAGAGGAAGAAGAAACAAGTATTCTAAACCTAGAAAAATACAAGATTATGCACCCTTGGCTTCACAAGTTCTGGACTATTTATAGGCAGGAAACTGAAAATCTAGGGCAACCATCAGAATACAAATGAAAAGACCAAAATACCCATCAATTTTGGCGCTCTGCGGAATCCATACGGCCGCGGTTCCGCGGCCTATTTGGGGAATTGGGTCACCAAATTTGGTGGCATCTCCTGGTTCTGTAGGACCTTTATTCTGGTATATATCTTTTCTCAGATTTTCTTCACGATTTTTCCAGAATTTCTGTTGAGCAAAAGGTGATTTGATGTGTATCTTTTTGTCATGATTTCCTCAAGCTCCGTGTAGATTTCTTGGATCTTGTGCTGCCATTGAGCCTTGTGCATGAAAACGACATTGATTTGCCATTTTGTCTCTTAAACTGGTGTGTGGCAACAGACGGATAAAGAGCGGAGATCCGTGTTTTATCTGTGGTGGCAAGAACCCGGACTTTGTCGTGTTTTTCCATGAATTTCACCATTTTAGAGCCGAGAACCTGTATCCTGTAATTGACTAGCAAACACGGCTCAAGAGTACCTACCGATATGCAATGTGATAAAAATTGGGCGGTATGAAAATGCAAAAATCTAATATGAACAAGCCCAAACAAAATTGATGCTCTGCATCATTTATAAAAGGGCAGAGCCCAAACAAAATAAGAAATGCAGTGCAAAGCCCTAGCACAGGCCTAATAGGCCAAAAACAAATAAAAGCGTTGAACATTTTTCAACTGGACTTAGCCCAATCATGGCCATAAGTCCTCAAATTAAATTGACTGAGCACAGCTGCTCTCTTAAATCAATTTATATCCGGTTCGAGGGTACATCTCCGAACTCCTCTAACTCCTATCGTTGTAATCCTTCAACGACGTCAGAGAGGCGACGGGTCCCGACAACCACATATCAACACGGACTGTGGGGACCTTAAACTCATGGACTTATGCGTCCTTAAACCAAAACACGGACTGTGGGGTCCTTAAACCCGCGGACTTATGTGTCCTTAAACTAAGACACGGACTGTGGGGTCCTTAAACCCACGGACTTAAGCGTCCTTAAACTACCAATGGACCACCACGTCCCTAAACTGGAACATGGACCACCATGTCCCTAAACTGGAATATAGACTGCAATGTCCTTAAACTACCTATAGACCACTACGTCTCTAAACTAGAACAATAGAATCCCCAAATGCTCTTTTGTCGGATCCAAACGATCCCGTTAAGTTGATCTTAGTCTCAAATCAGACTAACGTATCCTTAACAAACGTTTAAGTCGATCTTAGCCTAAATATGGCTAATGTATCCTTAAACTAAAACACCAAACCCAAATCTAAGTAAATACGGATTTGGACTACTCCACGTCCTACGGGCAACAGCATAACTTAGTCTCCGTATACAATCCATGGGCATCCACAAACAAAACAAACACACAAGACACAAAGTGAAATTCTGGAGAAGGAGAAAGTGGCTACCGCGATACGGTAGCGTAATTAACTGCAGGGGCTTGCGCCTGCAGGGAAGAGCGTCCCCATAATCAAAAACCTCTTAAGCGAGGGGGAATCTGACGAAGTCTGCTACATCGGCCGCATCCGTCTAAACCTCCGATACACGGTGCCATAAATCAACTAGGCATCTTCGGAGAGGTGGACGGATAAAACCAAATAGCATCTGCCTCGAATTTCAGGCAAGACGTCCATGTCATGGCCGCCGTTCGGAGGGGAACAGAGATGAAGATCGGAGATTCCGCCAGGAGATCGGCATGGAGGCCGAAGACCGAAGGACACGGATCGCTCGGTATAGCTCTCTACCCTTTCTCTTGTATGCTAGTAGTATGTTAATGGTCCGATCCGGGTTTATAGTGCGCGGTAGCGCCGGTTTCTAAGTAAAGAAAAGTTTTTGTTTCCGTATTTTGGCCTCGGAAAGACGGCGGGGGCGCTGCCGTGGTCCTACAGGTTCCTCATCCATCTGAGAGATACTACGGTTTTCTCGTTGATGGTGGGAGCGAGGATTGCATCATGGGAGATGATGACCCAACTAGCTTCGAGTAGGCCATCAAGAGTGGGGACTCTGTGAAATGGCTGGATGCAATGCGATCTCAGATGGAATCCATGTACACCAACAAAGTATGGACTTTGGAAGATACTCCTGAAGGGGTAAAACACACCGGGAGCAAGTGGATCTTCAAGAAAAAATTTGGTGTAGATGGAAAAGTTGAGACTTTCAAAGCTAGACTTGTTGCAAAAGGTTTTCGTCAACGACCATGTATGGACTATGATGAAACCTTTTCTCCAGTGGCTATGCTTAAGTCCATCCGGATCCTACTTGCCATCACTGCATACCATGACTACGAATTATGGCAAATGGATTTTAAGACCGCCTTTCTAAATGGTGATTTAGAAGAGTGCGTGTACATGACTCAGCCAGAGGGCTTCATAGACAGTGGGAGCAGCGGAAAGGTGTGCAAGCTACTTAAATCCATCTATAGGTTAAAGCAGGCGTCGCGGAATTGGAACATCTGTTTTGATGTCGTAATCTAAGAGTTTGACTTCATCTAAAACGTAGATGAACCTTGTATATACAAGAAGGTGGCAGAGAGTAAGGTCGTATTCCTCGTATTGTACGTGGATGACATACTCTTGATAGGAAATGATGTTCCTAAGATGCACTCAGTCAATCTCTTCTTATCAAAAAGATTCTTAATGAAAGATCTAGTTGATGCCTCCTACATCTTGGGGATCAAGATCTATAGAAATAGATCTAACCGGATACTGGGATTGTCCCAATCCATGTATATTGACACCATACTAAAGAGGTTTAGTATCGATGAATCCAAGCGTGGGAATTTACCCACGATCACAAGACCCACTCTCTCCAAAAAGATGTCTCCTAATACTGATTTGGAGAGAGCTCGCATGCAAGGGATATCCTATGCTTCGGCAGTAGGCTCTATCATGTACGCGATGTTATATATGTTGGAGATAGTGCCCTCAGAGTCAATTATTGGATCGTAGGTACGTGATTGCAATGATTGCGGAGGACCTATACCGGTAGGACAGTCTTACTCGAGATGATAGTATGCTATCTGGTTTGCCTTTATCAGTCGTGTACATGTTCAGGTGACTGATTACATGTTACACTTTGATAGAGCCCTTAGGATCTTGCTTTACCACCAACTATATGATGGCGATCATATACGTGAGTGTTGGGTGGTTTATACGCATATCCTTAATTGTGGTCCCTAGTCGTGGGAGTTTCGAGACAGGGCATCGATACTCCGGAGTAGACTAGTGTGTACAGTCGAGACCCCGACGAGGGGCGGTGGCCGGTCTCACAAGCCACTGGTGTCAGTTGGATCACCTAAGATGTATACATGTGCTCATTGGGTTATAAGTACACCGGACAGGACTCGCCGGGAATCTGCTTGTTGGTATTATACATATCGTCAGATAGCAGTTCCCTGGTGACATGTGTCCAGGTTAGTTCATCGACTTGAGGTCATCATTTGTATCGTGTGAGTTCCCACTGTGCTTTGATTTCTACCCTACCACGGCTCAAAGGAGTCGTGCAAACAGGTAGTTTTTTGGTACAGTCCCGAGCCATATGGAGGCACGTGAGCGGATCGGCAGGGGATTCGTCTCTCACGGTATTGGGGGCAAGATCGTGCTGTGTCTAGGAGAGCCATTACACAAAGCCCACGGCCGTGGCAGGAGATTTACTGGTAGGTACTCAGTAGTATCTCAGGGTGTTATTGGGCTACACTCTGACACGACTTATACTGCTATTGGGGGTCTGACGTTACTAGCCCCCTAGGCAGATATGCGATACTCATAGACGAACGGACCGGACTGTATATACATTGTCACTGTTAGGCTCAGTAGGGTTTCCGGATGAGTTCGCTCATCGGCCTCCCTTGAGGTCAGTCCATGGGCAGCCGTTACGCATAGCTAGTGCCGCTGAAGGTTTGTGGTTAAACCCACTGCCAGGGTACTGACGAGTCATTAGAGTTCCCCACAGAAAGTTTCCTAAGTTCGGGCGAAACGTTGTAGAGGCCGTATGGTTATATGGCAGGGTTCGGAAAATGCACGTGCGTTTACGCACGTGTTATTTTTCAGGCAGATAATACTGGTCGGCTTTGGTTTAAGCCAGATCCGAGTATTATATTGAGTAGGTATAATATCTTTGTCTCAGTTGCATTTGTATTCGGTCGTAATACAAATGCGGGTATAATTATACAGTTACGGGGTTATCCTGAAAGTCGTTTCAGGATCGCTTTTGGAAGTTGCCAGTTTCCAGTTTTCTATCAGCCGTCTTTTAACATTCGGTTAAAAACGGATTTATCTTTTCTTGGATGAGGGTGAGTCATGCTTCTAGAAGGTTCTAGAAATGGTGACTAGGGTGATGAGGTGGCGGGTAACTCATCTTTGCATTTATTATATGATGACTAGGTTTTAATGACTCATGCTTTAACATTAATGTTTCTTGTTTAACCTTAGGATATTTGTTCATGATATTTATCCTTGTGGTCACCCTCTTTGCTCCTACGATCACCTCCCTCTCCATATATATATGGCCGGCCCCTCCTCTCTCTCCCTCACTCTCACTTGATGTTTCATTTTGTTAAAAGATTATGATAGTATTTGGGGTGCATGGAATTTCACAGCTCATTTCATTCCATCACCCGATTTGAGTGGCAACTTCATTAACCGATCGTCCACGGACTTGGAAGAAGTGAGACAAAGTCATCTACTCATTCTCTACATCATTCTTGGTCGTCTCTTTTAGCAAACTTGACGACCGAGTTGCCTCGAGTCAGAGGCGGGAGCCCGTTTAAAGAATCAGTGACGTGGTGCCACCTGGACGAGCAGATCGGAGATCAACGAGATCAAAGAAGCCGCAACGGAGCGTGGGATGATGGTTAAAGAACGAAGGACTCGGATCGTTCGGTATAACCTTTCTACACTCTTTAAAGTTTGTTAGTTTAGCAATAATGGCAGATCCGGGTTAAAGTATACGATAGCGCCAGTTAAAAAGTTTTTGTTCCGCATTTGGCGTCTGTAGACGGCCGGGGCGCTACCGTAGACTTACAGTGGTATTAGAGCCTCACCATTTTGCTATACTAACTTGTGCTAACGCGTTTAAAACATCGATCGAACCAGAAATCAAAAACTGCAAATTTCTATTTTCACAGTTTCTGTCGATTTTAAATGATGTCCTGAAATTATTCTACATATCACAGAAAGTTGTGCAGGGTTGTAGAAGCACACCGACCAAATTTGAGAAAATGATTCGACTATATTGCCGCGGAATCGCGGCCAAACCCTTGGTTTGGCCGCGCATCCGCGGCCATTCTATTGAATCATGCATCCAAATTTGTACAGTGTTTTCTCCTCTGGAATTTGAGGTTTTTGGTATATATCTTTTGGGCCCAGGTTTTGTTACTGTTCACCAGTTGTTCGTGGGGCCCACTTTGTGATATTTAGTCGATCGAAATTTAAACACGTTAGTTTACAGTGCTTACATTATATCTCCGACCGGGAATGTCATTTGATCGGTAAACCGTGTCCGATTGCTATAGTTCTTTTAGACGGGTTTGCGAACGTGACATTCGCGTTGATGTTTTGTGTTGTGCTGTGATGTTGCGGATTTGTCATGGTAGATAGCAGTGTGCAATGGTAGTACAGTTTGAGTTTATTTGTACATTTGATATTGCGGAGCGAGCATCCAACATGTGGACTGCCGTCACTGCCTGTTGTATAATATTCTTTTGTGGCACGACCAGGTTGCGGTCGATGTACCTGTTGTACTATTTATCATTACTGTACTAGGTTTTGCCCCGCGACGGAGTGCACGGATAGCCGGGTTCTGGGGGGCAACGGGTCCGCATCTCATGGCTTTGAGAGGCAGAGGGGCCCCACTCTAGAATTGGCAGACTATTCGCCGAACTCGTAGGGGGTACAGGTTGACCCAAGGAGGGGTGCCCAAGATTACCGGATTCCGTGAAGTGCAGGGTGGTCCATTCACTTTGCTGTAGGGGGATGCCTCGCTTCAGGTTTTGGCGGGTAACTTGCCGCACCCATAGGGGTCTAGGTTTCATTGCACAGGCTATCCACACGACAGGGGAACGTCGGGTTTCAGCAGCGGCTCTGTGAAACTCGGGGATCCTAGTTTATCTGTATTGTTCTGTGATGCTTATTACTTTTCTATAATATTGCATATTATCACGCCTGGAGCGATTATTGTATATTGGTTTATATACTATTAGATGTTGTATATGTTTTACACCCGCGCTAGTCCAGTCCCCGCTCTGTCGTTAGTTATGTAACCTAACGGGTGATGACGGGACCCAGTGACGAATGCGGATGGCATATACGTACATTTTATTTTCGTTCTTTTCTGGTGTGATTATT
The DNA here is from genome assembly GCA_030015575.1 of Agapanthus africanus. NCBI lineage: Eukaryota > Viridiplantae > Streptophyta > Magnoliopsida > Asparagales > Amaryllidaceae > Agapanthus > Agapanthus africanus. The sequence continues at coordinate 244,402,662 of JASDDO010000012.1, forward strand.
GATGGGACTGCGTTGATTCTGATCAATGCAAAGTAAAGCAAAACCGTTTACAGTTGTTGGAACAAATTTAAAAAGGTGTTATTGCAAAGACGTTTCCTTTTGTTATGCATAGCGGTATTCAGTGGAATATCCTGCACCTCATTCGACGGGGCAAGGGCCGATATCCCTTCACCGGAACTGACCCCTTGGGCAGAAGTTTGCGTAAGGGTAATAACTTCACTATAGTCGATTACAAGTTGCTTTGCATCGCGGTATTCAGTGGAATATCCTGCACCTCATTCCACGAGGAAAGAGCCGAGATCCCTTCATCGAGAATGATCTCTTTAGCAAAAGGTTTTCGCCACTATATTTTAAAAAGCTATCTGGTTCCTTCAGCGATATCAAGTTCACTACGCTAAAGGTTTTTCGCCAAAAACCAGCCGTAGCCCTCCGTCACTTCTTTTGGGTATTCAGTAGTATTCAAGCTATGCATTTTTAGCCAAAGTTAAGGCATAGTGTTTGGTAGCTGCTGGGTATTCATTTGTTGCATAGATAGATGAGTTGGTTTGGGACAGTCGTTCTGCCATTTGGCCAAAGCCAGGGGCATGTGAGGGTGGGTTCAAATTGACAAGATAGTGACGGGTAGAACTTGGCATGTGACTTATGACATTTTGACCAAAGCCAAGGTTATAAGAGCATGGGGCAAAAATCATATCGGGAGTTTCTAAAGAAACTGAAACTTGCCAAGTATGCACATACCTTCTGGAGTATGAGTAACGTGGATGCATTCCATCACGTTATCATGCGATGAGAGTTGGATCCCGATTCCCGCTGATGAGTTGGTTTACTCTTCGGGTGATCCCGATTGATTCTTCTTTCAGGTTTGGAGGAGAATTTGACAGGACAGTGGGAGGTTTCCGGATTAGATAAAGTGATAACCATTCTGATCTAGGTTAGAGTGCACGTAGAGTGTTTCTTTTCTCTCTCTCTTTGGCAGCGACCTTTGACCGACCCTAGACTATGACTCAGTGATCAAGTTGACCGAACCTTCTTAAAATACTGGCTTTTGGATTGTCTGAGTTGCATAAGTCATTGCCACTCCTTCTTTTACCCTTTGTATTTCTCAGAACACCCCGTATTACTACGGACATCCACTTCCATTGGATAGATACATCATATGGTTATATACGAACTCGGAGGGACTTTTTTGAGGATGGATCCAGGTTCAGGAGAAATAGAATTGGTTTATTCAGTTGTCTTTTATTATCACCTTCTCTCAGGTTGCGAGGGCTCCTTGGTTTAGGAGAGTACACCTATTACGCTTATTGGATAGTCTTATTCCAAACCATAGGCAGGTGCCGAAAGGTAGGGAATGAAGAAAACCAATTAGCCTAAGTAGGGTGTGCAGAAGGTAATATGTAAAGACAAAATAAAGGGATTAGAAAGAGGGCAAAGTAAATTGCGACTGTTATCATTCACGACCAAAACCGCGTACTTCATCGCCATTCCTATTTCACCTTTAAAGGAATAATGTATTATTCAGTTGTCTTTTATCATCACCTTCTCTCAAGATGCGAGTACTCCTTGGTTTAGGAGGGTACACCTATTATGCTTACTGGATTGTCTTCTTCCAAACCATAGGCTGGTGCCGAACGGTAGGGAAGGAAGAAAACCATTTAGCCTAACGATGGTGTACAGAAGGTAATGACTAAAGACAAATAAAGGGATTTGGAGAGATGGCAAGAAATATACGGTTATAGTCATGAATTGGATTATGGAAGAGGCATTACTATGAATACCAGGATACCCCTACGAAACCTTTTCATGTTTCAGTGCATTGTTGATGGAAAACTGTTTTTCCGATTAGATACTTACTCTAGGGTGTGTATTCACCAGGTTTCATTCTCATATCTGTATGGTTTTACAGATGATGAGTGAGAGTAAGTTATTGGGAATTAGGTGATTATCCTCATTATATCGGAATTCGTTGAATTTGGTGATATTTGAGGAAATCGCCACGGTACAGTTTTCAACCTACGACGCACAGGTTTTGAGTTGTTCAACTCAGCGGACTTATACAGAGTATTGTATGTTGTCCAAGTGTCCATCAGGACAAAGGGGTAGGTCCTCGTACTATGTTCTGTTTACTTATGACTTCTCTAATATTTAGACGAGTGTTTCGTAGAAATATAAGGTCTAAGTTTTGAGAAGTTGTGGGTATAAGAATAAAGTAGAGAACCAGGTGTCACAAGTATCGGGATTCTTCAAAGAGATAAAAGATTTAGATTCTTGTGATTGGTATTCAGATAATAGTGATGGTTTTGAGAAACGTGTTTCTCTTTCAGGTTACTCATAAATGGATGGATTCCTAAGTTGAGTAATGTTGATTAGCCTCTTTCCATTAAGGTGATATGCACTGGAGACAGTTGCATGATTTGAATATGGTTCCAATTAAATAAGTGCCAAAGTTTCTATATTGGATATAGAATAGTTCGTACCTTAAAAGATGTTAAGGTACGGGGAGTTGTCCAGCTTATGCTTAAAACCAGACTCTGGATAACTCAGGGCACGTTTCTGTAATGGCTGTTTGTGGGTTGACCCTGGCTATGACGAGGGTTGATTTTCTACCATTTGGAAGATCAATAGTGATATTGTTCTTGACTCGCCACAGTTTTAGTAAAATGGATCTTTTTTCAGAAAACAGTAGTGGGAGTATGGTAGAACTGGAAGTGATTCCAGAACCGCGAACGATTACGGAAAATTTAATAGGACCTATATATTCAATCAGGTTTGACATTCCAATAGCCACTCTGCAGATATGGTGGGTAACCTCAGACACCCGAGAGGTACTTCGGTAGCCTCAAGGACGGTGACAGAGGGGTTCTTATCTACCCAGACTTGACACTACTGTTGTTCCAGGCTATGAGACCCGATAGGAGGGTTGTCGTAGTCAGTGGGAGCATCGGAAGCATAGTGGGCAAGATACTTATGTCTATTTATAGACTTGAGCAGTTATAGCGGGATAGATCATCTATTTTTGATGTGACAGTCATGGGTTTGACTTCAATCAGAATAGGGGATGGATCTGTTAAGAAGGTAGTAGGGTGTGATGTCATGGTATCTGGATGACATACACAGAGTAGGAAGTAAAATTCCTATACTACGATCGGTTGTACTGTGGTCGTCACACAGTTGTTTCTCCAGACAGGATATGGATATAATATTTGACATTCTGGTTTCTAGATCTATGGTTTTAGATCTGGATTTGGGTAGTTTCACAATGTGGGTACTTTGACAGTATTCTAATGGTTTTTAGAATAGATGACTCCTAGCATGGTGGTGTACCGGCAGGTGATGGAGTCACCCTCTCTAAAGATGTCTTACAGACTAAAGGGGAGAGGGATGTGCATGATTGGCAGATCACTTGCTTAGGCAATTGAGTCAATCATGAGATGTCAAGTACCACACCAAATATTGTTTTTGCACTAGATGCAATAAGTTTGTATTAATCCAATGCTGGAGAAACATAAGGAAGCGGTTTTAGAACATAAGTACATGTTCTACGGATTTGATAACGGCAGCCTCCTTCGGGAGACGGTTATCATTCCAGGCTTCAAAGGTGACATAGTAGACAGAGTGATTGTCAGAGTTATAGTTTTTCCTCTGACGAGGGACAGTATTATGGACAGGTGGTCCAAGAGGATACTGTGGGAGGCTTGGTGCTGGATACTGATTAGGTTCAGTGATCGATACAGTCTAAGAAGTTTGGATTTGGAGTTCATTTATGAACTTGGTCCCATCAGATATCCAGACATATTCTAAGACAGGTATTACTCAATTCGGGAGATGGCTTTCTCCGCGAATTTGAGATTAAGAGAGATATAGAAAGAAACATCTAGGCGGATCCACTCACTGAGGCTATTTCTCGACCACAAAAGTTTTACAAACGGGCTTTGTGAAACTGATTAGTAGAGGAGTTGGATGTTCGGTTTCACACGGGCTGTGAGTAGTCGACATCGCAATAATTAGCCTTAAGTGCGAGTGGGAGATTGTTGGAGATAGTGCCCTCAGAGTCAATTATTGGATCGCAGGTACGTGATTGCAATGATTGCGGAGGACCTATACCGGTAGGACAGTCTTACTCGAAATGATAGTATGCTATCTGGTTTGCCTTTATCAGTCGTGTACATGTTCAGGTGACTGATTACATGTTACACTTTGATAGAGCCCTTTGGATCTTGCTTTACCACCAACTGTATGATGGCGATCATATACGTGAGAGTTGGTTGGTTTATACGCATATCCTTAATTGTGGTCCCTAGTCGTGGGAGTTTCGAGACAGGGCATCGATACTCCGGAGTAGACTAGTGTGTACAGTCGAGACCCCGACGAGGGGCGGTGGCCGGTCTCACAAGCCACTGGTGTCAGTTGGATCACCTAAGATGTATACAGGTGCTCATTGGGTTAAGAGTACACCGGACAGGACTCGCCGGGAATCTGCTAGTTGGTATTATACATATCGTCAGATAGCAGTTCCCTGGTGACATGTGTACAGGTTAATTCATCGACCTGAGGTCGTCATTTGTCTCGTGTGAGTTCCCACTGTGCTTTGATTTCTACCCTACCACGGCTCAAAGGAGTCGTGCAAACAGGTAGTTTTTGGGTACAGTCCCGAGCCATATGGAGGCACGTGAGCGGATCGGCAGGGGATTCGTCTCTCCCGGTATTGGGGGCATGATCGTGCTGTGTCTAGGAGAGCCATTACACAAAGCCCACGGCCGTGGCAGGAGATTTACTGGTAGGTACTCAGTAGTATCTCAGGGTGTTATTAGGCTACACTCCGACACGACTTATACTGCTATTGGGGGTCTGACGTTACTATCCCCCTAGGCAGATATGCGATACTCATAGACGAACGGACCGGACTGTATATACATTGTCACTGTTAAGCTCAGTAGGGTTTCCGGACGAGTTCGCTCATCGGCCTCCCTTGAGGTCAGTCCATGGACAGCCGTTACGCATAGCTAGTGCCGCTGACGGTTTGTGGTTAAACCCACTGCCAGGGTACTGACGAGTCATTAGAGTTCCCCACAGACAGTTTCCCATGTTCGGGCGAAACGTTGTAGAGGCCGTATGGTTATATGGCAGGGTTCGGAAAATGCACGTGCGTTTACGCACGTGTTATTTTTCGGGTAGATAATACTGGTCGGCTTTGGTTTAAGCCAGATCCGGGTATTATATTGAGTAGGTATAATATCTTTGTCTCAGTTGCATTTCTATTCGGTAGTAATACAAATACGGGTATAATTATACAGTTACGGGGTTATCCTGAAAGTCGTTTCAGGATCGCTTTTGGAAGTTGCCAGTTTCCAGTTTTCTATCAGCCGTCTTTTAACATTCGGTTAAAGACGGATTTATCTTTTCTTGGATGAGGGTGAGTCATGCTTCTAGAAGGTTCTAGAAATGGTGACTAGGGTGATGAGGTGGCGGGTGACTCATCTTTGCATTTATTATATGATGACTAGGTTTTAATGACTCATGCTTTAACATTAATGTTTCTTGTTTAACCTTAGGATATTTGTTCATGATATTTATCCTTGTGGTCACCCTCTTTGCTCCTACGATCACCTCCCTCTCCATATATATATGGCCGGCCCCTCCTCTCTCTCCCTCACTCTCACTTGATGTTTCATTTTGTTAAAAGATTATGATAGTATTTGGGGTGCATGGAATTTCACAGCTCATTTCATTCCATCACCCGATTTGAGTGGCAACTTCATTAACCGATCGTCCACGGACTTGGACGAAGTGAGACAAAGTCATCTACTCATTCTCTACATCATTCTTGGTCATCTCTTTTAGCAAACTTGACGACCGAGTTGCCTCGAGTCAGAGGCGGGAGCCCGTTTAAAGAATGAGTGATGTGGTGCCACCTGGACGAGCAGATCGGAGATCGACGAGATCAAAGAAGCCGCAACGGAGCATGGGATGATGGTTAAAGAATGAAGGACTCGGATCGTTCGGTATAACCTTTCTACACTCTTTACAGTTTGTTAGTTTAGCAATAATGGCAGATCCGGGTTAAAGTATACGATAGCGCCAGTTAAAAAGTTTTTGTTCCGCATTTGGCGTCTGTAGACGGCCGGGGCGCTACCGTAGACTTACAATATACCAGACCTGATGTAGCATACTCACTAAGTGTAGTGAGTAGGTATCAAGCAGATCCAGGAGAGAGTCACTAGACAGCTGTGAAGAACATTCCCAAGCACTTGAGATGGACTAAAGAGATGTTCTTGGTGTATGGTAACGGTGAACTCCAAGTGGAGTCCTTTACCGATTCGAGCTTCCAGAGTGATAAGGACGACTCTAAGTCGGTCTCGGGATTTGTCTTTACCCTCAATAGAGGGGAGGTTTGTTGGAAGAGTTCCAAGGAAGAAACCGTGGCAAACTCGACGATGGAGTCTGAATACATCGCTGCCAAGGATGCAGCCAAAGAGGCTGTATGGATGAAGAAGTTCATAACTGAACTTGGGGTGGTTCCATCCATTGAGCATCCAATACCTTTGTATTGCGATAACAATGGAGCAGTGACGTTGGCCAAGGAACTCAGGTCCCATAAGCGATCCAGGCATATTCTGAGGCGGTATCACCTGATCCGGGAGATAGTTGATCACCAGGAGATCGAGGTCATGAGAGTTGACACGAAGGACAACACGGCGGATCCACTCACAAAGGCCATACCCCAGATACAATTTGAGAGACTCTTCGGGATGTTAGGTATGAGATACTACAACAATTGCCTTAGTGCAAGTGGGAGATTGTTAGTTATATGTATGCCCTAGAGGCCATTATTGTACATGTGATGTATATTATAGTGGATGCTTGGATATATATAGAGAAGACTTTCTTGCTCGACATGATAGTATGCAATCCGGTTCCTCTTTGTCTTAACATGTTGACTTGTATAAGTGATGTTGTCTTGCTCTCGCATGTTGATAAAGCCCTTAGGATGTGTACTGGACTACCAGGACTATGATGGAGATCATACTAGTGGGGCCAATGGTAGTCCATAAGTACACCCTATAATTGTTCCTAATCGAGGGTGTATCGAGATAGGGCATCGATATTCCAGAGTAGACTTGCGTATACGCATCTTGACCCATATGATCGGCGATGGATGATCTCACATCCATTGGTGTTCGACATCAAAGATGGTATACGGGAGCTCAGTGGAGACTGGGTACACTTAACGGACTCGCCGAGAACTCCTAGCTGGTACTATACCTATCGTTAGATAGCTGTTCTCTGGTGACACTGGTACAAGTTAGTCTGTAGACCAGAGATCGTCATAGAGTCTTGTATGATTCCCACTGTGTTTTGATTTCCACCTTACCACGTTCAACAGAACGTGCAAAACGATAGCTTTTGGGTACAGTCCCGAATCATATAGAGGCAATGAGAGATAGGAGGGGATTCGTCTCTCCCTGTATTGGGGGTTGATGTTGCGCTGTGCTCGATTGGCCATAACGATAATTCCTTGGCCAGGGCTGCTACGGAGATTTACTGATAAGTGTTATCAGTAGTTTCTCGACCCGTTATGAGTCTCACATCGGCACGACTTATCGGTTACTGGAGTCTGACGTTTACCACCCCTAGACTAGATATGCGACATATCAGACGAAAAGACCGGACTGTACGGTAGTGTTACTGACAAGCTTTTTAGGAGTAAGAAGAAGGCTTGCTTGTTGATCTACTGATCGCTCAATACCCGAGTAGCCATTACGTCTAGCTAGTACCGCTGACGGCTTGTGGGTGCATGATGTGATCATCACCTACTGCTGGCGTATTGACGAGTCTTTAGAGTCCTACATAGAGGTTTCACTGGCTCAGGAAAAACGAAGTAGGAGCACATATGTGATATGTGCGGGACTGAGTTTAATACGAGTATGTGATACCGTATTCTATTCTCACGATTTATGTATCGGTCAGTTATATGAGATATATAACCGGGTTATCGAATCAAGTGTTGATTCGATTAGTTGATACAAATAATATTAGTCGGTCATATGAGATATAACCGGATTATTAAATCAAGTGTTGATTTAATGATTTATTGTATAATAATATATTTGATATATTAATTTACATTAACTAATATTAGCTCACTTAAGCATTTCTTTTTCTCACATGTGCACACTTAATATATATGTGATATATGTTAATTGTGTTTTCTTTTTGTGTCATGCTTGATACGACATGCAACATGGGTGTATGAGACTTACACCATGCTTATGATAATTGTGAGGATTATTTATTTTAAGTAAATCCAAATTAGATGGAAATTAGTCACATGCATGAAGCTTGTGGATGCTTTGACTTGGTCCACTAATTTTGTTTTACCTAAGATATTTATTAACCTAACCATTATCACTTAGCCATGGTTATGTCTCTACATGAGTTAGTATATGATACAAACTCATCCATGGTTGCCATTCTCTCTATCATCCATTATTTGCTTCATCTTCCTCAAGCTCAAGAGAGAGCTCTCTAGGTTTTTGAAAGGAGCTTAAAATTAGTGAGAAAAGAAATTCTAAAGTGAGAAAAAATCCTACTTCATCATCCTCTACTAGATTAGCAATTTAGTTTAAGGTGTTAGCTTCACCAACCCTACATTAATGAAGAGGTAACTTGGGTTAGTGTCTCCTCGACGTAGATCATCTTCGTCCTCGAAGACTTAGTGCAAGCTCGTTGCTTTCTTCTTGTTGAGTCACTCTAGAGTCCGCAAGATCACTACTTGGAGCGAAGGGACTACTACACGGAGCTATTGAAGTGAAGGACCGGTTTACAAAGGTTGTATTCCTAGTTCACTTAGTTGTAAAGTTGTTTACACCATGTTTTGTCTAAATCTCTAGTTAAGATTCTAGGTTTAGGATAGTTTAGCATGGCAAATTTTAGAAAATAGCATGGACAATGCCTCCCGAAACCTTGCCAAGCAATCCTACATCAACAAGCAGCGATATACTCCGCTTCCATTGTCAAGCCAGCAACGGTGTCCTGCTTGGAGCTCTTCCAAAAGACCGCCCCTCCATTAAGGGTAAAGACATAACCCGACATGGACTTGGAGTCATCCTTATCACTCTGGAAGATGGAGTCAGCAAAGGCCTCGATCTGGAGGTCGTTTCCACCGTACACTAAGAACATCTCCTTAGTCCTTCTCAGGTACTTGAGAATGTTCTTTACTGGTATCCAGTGCTTCTCCCCTGAGTTTGACTGGTACCGGCTTACCATGCTAAGTGCGTAAGCAACATCTGGTCTGCTACGCAACATTGCTTACATTATAGAGCCTGCCGCAGAAGCGTAGGGTAATGATGTCATGCGAGCCCTTTCCAAATAAGTATTAGGAGACATCTCTTTGGAGAGGGTGATTCCGTGACAAGCCGATATACTACCGCACTTTGAATCTTCCATACTAAATCTTTTCAGTATGGTGTTGGTGTACCTTGACTGTGAAAGTCCCACCATCCGTTTAGATCTATCACGATAGATCTGGATCCCTATAATGTAGTTGGCATCACCCAGGTCTTTCATGGAGAACCTCTGTGACAAGAATCCTTTGATTGATTGGAGCATAGGAATGTCATCTCCTATCAAGAGAATGTTATCCACGTACAAGACGAGGAATACCACAGTTCTTGCAACAATCTTACTATAAATGCATGGTTCATCTGGATTTTTGATAAAGTCGAATTCTTTAACCGTCTCATCAAAAAATATGTTCCAACTCCGTGATGCCTACTTTAGTCCATAAAAGGACTTAAGCAACTTGCATACTTTCCTGCTGCTCCCACTCTGAATGAAACCCTCTGGATAATCCATATAGACGCACTCTTCCAAATTACCATTTAGAAAAGCGGTCAAAACGTCCATCTGCCAGATCTCATAATCATGGAAGGAAGCAATGGCAAGAAGGATCCGAATGGATTTGAGCATAGCCACTGGAGAAAATGTTTCATTATAGTCCAAACCAGGTCTTTGAATAAAAATCCTTTTGCAACAAGTCTAGCCTTATAGGTTTCAACATGTCCATCTACACCAATCTTCTTTTTGAAGATCCATTTGCGGCTTACGGGTTTTACCCCTTCTGGAGAAGTGTCCAAAGTCCATACTTTGTAGGTGTACAAGGACTCCATCTTGGTTCGCATTGCATCCAGCCATTTTACCGAGTCGCCACTATGAATGGCTTGCTGGAAGCTAGTCGACTCATCATTGACAATGATGCAATCCCCTTTATCCCCGTCTATGAGTAAACAATAGTATCTCTCGGGCGGACGAGACTGCCTACTAGTCCTACGGAGTGGCGCGGGGATGTCCGGTTCTTCTGAAACCTCTGGTTCTACCATACATTCAGTAATAGTTTATGGTTCTGGAATTTCTTCCAGTTCTATTGCGCTCTCACTAGTTTCTTTTTCAAAAATTGATTTTCCAAAAAATGGGCATGAAGAGAACAAAAACCTTTTGTTCCTCTGCGTAATAGAAAAGATACCCCGTGGAGCTCTTTGGGTATCCCACAAACTTACACAGTACTGAGCGTGCCTCGAGCTTGTCCGCTTACTGCATTTTAACAAAAGCTGGACATCCCCATATCTTCAGATACTGAAGATAAGGTTTCTTCCCACTCCACATATGATATGGTGCGGTAGGCACACTCTTGGTAGGAACCTTATTCAAAAGATATGCAGCTGATTCTAGTGCATAACCTCAGAAGGATTGCGGCAACTCAGCGTTACTCATCTTGAAACATACCATATCCAATAGGGTTCTGTTCGGCCTTTCCGATACACCGTTGTGTTATGGTGTGTATGGAGGAGTAAGCTGAGAGAGAATTTCATTCTCTTTTATGTAACCCAGGAACTCGGCACTTAAGTATTCACCACCTTGATCAGATCTCGGTGTCTTAATACTTTTGTCTGTTTATTTTTCCACTTCATTCTTATATTCCCGGAATTTCTCAAAGGCCTCGGATTTATGTTTCATCAAGAAAACATGTCCATGCCTAGAGAAATCATCTGTAAAAGTAATGAAATAGGAATCACCACTTCTTGCAAATGTTGACATTGGACCACACACGTCGTTGTGTATGAGTCCTAAGAGCTTGCTCGCTCTTACTCCGTGTCCAGTGAATGGAGTCTTTGTCATCTTTCCTATGAGACAAGATTGACAAGTTGTATAAGACTGATATTCAAACGGATCCAAATATCCCTCTCTATGTAACTTCGTCAACCGTGTTTCATTGATGTGACCCAGTCTACAATTCCATAAGAAAGCCTGATTTAATTCTGGAGACTTTCTTTTAAGTGTGTTCAGGACATTGAAAACCTGAGCTTGATTTAATACGTATATACCGTTATCTAGTGCACCTGACCCAATCAAATCTTCATTTAGGTGGATGTGTACCACATCGCTTACAAATGTAAAATCATGTCCTTCTTTAGAAAGTAAAGATACTTATATGATATTATAAGCTAGATTAGGTACACATAAAGAATTACGTAAAATCAATATCTGCCCACTTGTCAATCCTGGGTGATATTTCCCTACGGATACAGCATCCACGCTCATTCCGTTAGCAACCCTGAGAGTCATATCACCTGCCCTGATAACTCTACGGTTTCTCAAAACTTGTAATGAATTACAGGTATGAGATCCTGATCTGGTATCAAGTACCCAGGAAGTAGAGTTAATTGACATACGATTTTCAATCACAAACACACCTGAAGTCGAAGCCACAACATGCTCCAGAACATAGATTGTGGCTTTCCAAGCCCTACATTCCTTATGCCAATGCCCTTTCCCGTGAAAATAGGAACAACCCTCCTTCTCTACTGTTAGTACCAAAACTTTTGCCCTGCTCTTTCCTTCTACCTTACTGACACCGCCTATCTGCTTTGTGGAGGTCATCTTCTTTTCACCCTCGGCTTTCGCCTCGGATCCAGAAGAGGAAGATCCCCCAATAAGCATAGCGGGTGTCTCCCTGGTTTCCTTCAAGGTGCCCTCAACTGGAAGTATAACTTTCTTCCCTTGGGCGTAAGTAGAAGGTAGGGACTGTAGAATCAAGTCAGCAAATGACTCGTTCTCCAACGTGGTCCCTAGGTCCTTGAGCTGTTTAATACAGCTGATCATTGTAGGGACGTGGTCCCCTACAGATGACCCAACAGCCAATCTTGCTTGAAGCAATTCTTCGAGGTCTCATATTTTGCGATACGAGATTGCTCTCTATATAAATCTTTGTTATGGAGGAAGATGGAAACTAAGTCCATCTTCTCGTGCTGCCTCTGGTTTACACCATCTGCTGAGGCCAACACGAAGCACTTGGCCTTCGAACTGTCTTTTTCCGATGTCTTATGGATATCAATATCCACGACGGTAGAATCTGGACCTGGGACGGTGGGGGCTCGAGTAGTAGTGAAGTGGTTCAGCTTGTCATAGGTAATGGACATCTGGAAAAACCTTTGCCAGTCAATATAGTATAACTCAATCATTTTATTATCTAGCTGTAACCTAATCTTGGTCACCTGGTCGCTGCAATTAGGAGAGAGAGAAGAAAACATTCAGCATGATGCTCTTGCAGGTTTAGATTGGTTTTTAATTTATCTAAACAGGATGGCTCCCACTGTTTCTCGAATCCTTCCTCAAACCATAAAAGAAGAATTAGCCATGATTAATCTCACCATACAATACTTGCTTAATTTCAGCCAGGCTGGTGTTGGTACTTCGAGAGAGGTTTTCCAATGCTTTCGCGAAGTTTTTAATTACATAACCTCTTTTCCCTAGAGGCGTAGCCCCGCTAACTCCGTTCTAGATGAAAGTCGACCTTAGCACCACCATGAGGTTCTAGAGGCATCAAGCATGCCAAATTTTAAATTTTATTTGGTGCTAAGTTAGACTAACAAGATCTTTACTAGATTATTTGGGTTTGCCTTTGTGATGTGATGAACTAAAGAGAAGAAAAGAGCATACAACCTTTGTAGTTCAATTCCTTCTCTTCTAAAGCTCCGGGTTGAAGTCTACGCGACTCTACAAGGCTCCTCTTCGAGTTGAACGAACCTCCTTCGTGATCTTCGCGCCAAAGACGATCCACCCAAAGTTCCTCTAGCTCAAGCTAACTCTACACTAAACTCCTTTGGTGTAGGAAACACACCACACCAAATTGCTAGTTTGGTGTGGGATGGTGAAGTAGGGGATTTGAAAAGCTCACTGGGTTTCTTACAAGCTTAATGATTCACATCTCATATGAGGGTTTTGAGCTTGGAGGTGAGATGTAGAATTGAAGAGAGCATGAGCTCTTGAAAAATGGCTAAAGCATGAACTCAAGAACAAAGAGTAAGTGTAGAATAAAATGAATAATCAATAATATCTATCCTCACTTATTCAAGCATGGATTAAATTGCAATTCTAAATTGCAACCATGCTTGAATAGTGAGTCAAGACCAATATTATATCATAAAAACCCATGCCTTAACCATACCCAAAATATCTCCACAATTACACCTCATTTTCAATTTTCTAAAAAATAGAAAATAGATTCCATGCTTCTTATAATATATATATATATATATATATATATATATATATACATACATATATCAAATAGAGAATAATGGAGGAAAGATGCCATATGAGGGGATTTCCTCCTATGGCGTCGAAAAAACACACCCTCCATCGTGTTTTCCGACTATCGGAATGCATCATCTTCATCGTTATCATCTAAGATGTGGGTACACCAAATTTCATGTGATTCTACAACTTTTTCACCGTGGAATGCATTACCTCGCTTGGAATCTTCCATACTAAACCTCTTTAGTATGGTGTATATGTACCTGGATTAGGACAATCCCAACATCCGTTTAGATTTATCTCTATAGATCTTTATCACCATGATGTAGGAGGCATCACAAAGATCTTTCAAGGAAAACTTGTGTGATAAGAAGAGCTTGACCGAGTGTAGCATAGGAACATCGTTTCCTATCAAGAGTATGTCATCCACGTACAATACAAGGAAGACTACCTTACTCTCTACAGCCTTCTTTTATATACAAGGTTCATCTACATTTTTGATGAAGTCAAACTCTTTGATAGCTTCATCTAAATAGATGTTCCAACTCTGCGACGCCTGTTTTAATCCGTAGATGGATTTAACCAGCTTGCACACCATTCCGCTGCTCCCACTGTCTACGAAGCCCTCTGGTTGTGCCATGTACACGCTCTTTTCTAAATCACCATTTATAAAAGCGGTCTTGACGTCCATCTGCCAGATTTCGTAGTCATGGTATGCAGCAATGTCAAGTAGGATCCTGATGGACTTAAGTATAGCGACAGGAGAAAAGGTTTCATCATAATCGATGCCATGTCGTTGACGAAAACCTTTAGCTACAGGTCTAGCTTTGAAAGTCCCAACTTTTCCATCTACACCAATCTTCTTTTTGAAGATCCACTTGCTCCCAATGGGTTTTACCCCTTCAGGAGCAACTTCCAAAGTCCATACTATGTTGGTGTACATGGATTCCATCACGGATTTCATAGCATCCAGCCATTTCACAGAGTCCCCACTCGTGATGGCCTAATCGAAACTAGTTGGGTCATCATCTTCCATGATGCAATCCTCGCTCCCACCGTCTATGAGAAAACCGTAGTATCTCTCAGGTGGATGAGGAACCTTACTAGATCTGCGGAGTGGCTGGGGTTCGTTGGGTACTATTGGATCCTCTGGTTCCACCAAATCATCAGTTCTAGTTTGTGCAGCTGAAACTTCTTACAGTTCTACCTCATTGCCACTAATTTCTTTTACAAGAAATTCCTTTTCCAAAAAGGTGGCGTATTGAGAAACAAACACCTTGTGTTGCTCAGAGTGGTAGAAGATATATCCATAAGAATTCTTCGGATATCCTACGAACTTACATAGAACTGACCTTGCCTCGAGCATGTCCGGATTTTGCCTTTTGACATAGGCCGGAAAACCCCATATCTTAACTCGTTTAAGATGTGGTCTCTTTCAACTCCATATCTCATATGGTGTTTTAGGCACTGATTTTGATGGAACTTGATTCAATAGGTATGCTGTGTTAGTTATGTATATGCCCTAGAGGCCATTGTTGTACATATGATGTATATTATAGTGGATGCTTGGATATATATAGAGAGGACTTTCTTGCTCGATATGATAGTATGCTATCTGGTTTCACTTTGTCTAAACATGTTGACTTGTATTGGTTTACTGTCTTGCTCTCACATGTTGATAAAGCCCTTGGGATATGTACTTGACTACTAGGATTATGATGCAGATCATACTAGTGGGGCCAAGGTAGTCCAAGAGTACATCCTATAATTGTTCCTAGTCGAGGGTGTATTGAGACATGGCTTCGATACTCCAGAGTAGACTAGCATATACGCATCATGACCCATATGATGGGTGATGGATGATCCCACATCCATTGGTTTTTGACATCAAAGATGGTGTACGGGCGCTCAGTGGAGACTGGGTACACTGAACGGACTCACCGAGAACTCCTAGATGGTATTATATCTATCGTCAGATAGCAGTTCTCTGGTGACACTGGTACAGGTTAGTCTGTAGACCCGAGATCGTCATAGAGTCTTATGTGATTCCCACTGTGCTTTAATTTCCACCATACCACGTTCATGAGAACGTGAAAAACGGTGGCTTTTGGGTACAGTCCCGAATCACATGGAGGTAATGAGCGATAGGAGGGGTTTCGTCTCTCCCGGTATTTGGGGTTGATGTTGCGCTGTGTTCGATTGGCTATAACTTGATGTCCCTGGCCAGGGATGATATGGAGATCTACTGGTAAGTGTTATCATTAGTTTCTCGATCCGTTATGAGCCTCACATCGACACGACATCGGTTACTGGGGTCTGACGTTTACCACCCCTAGACTGGATATGCGACATATCAGACGAAGAGACCGGACTGTACGGTAGTGTTACTGATTGGATTCACAGGAGTATGTACAGGCTTGCTTGTTGATCTTCTGATCGCTCAATACCCGGGTGGCTGTTACGTTTAGCTGACCGCTTGGAGCTTGTGGGTGTTTGATATGATCATCACCAACTGCCGGTATATTGATGAGTCTTTAGAGTCCTACACAGAGGCTTCCTGGCTCAGGCGAAACGGAGTAGGAGAACATATGTGATATGTGCGGGACCGAGGTTAATACGATATGTGATACCGTATTCTATTCTCGCGATATGTGATATCGGCCGGTTATATGTGATATAGCCGAGTCATCGGATCAATTGTTGATTCGATGAAATGATACACTTTATATTAGTCGGTTATATGTGATATAGCCGGATTATCGGATCACGTATTGATTCGATAATTTAATGTATAATTATATATGTGATATATTACATTATATTAACTAATATAAGCTCACTTAAGTAATTCTTTTTCTCACTTAGGATGCAATGATATATATGTGATATATGTTAAATGTATTCTTTTCTTTTGTTACAATATTATATATATGTGAGATGTATAATTGTAACATGCAAGGTTATACATGCAACTAGGGTTTATGAGAATTACCCCATGTTTTGTAATTAGGGTTAGGTTTTATTTGTTTTAGATAATTCAAATTGTGGATTAATAAAGAAATATTTTTTCTTGTTGACTTAATCCACTCTCTTGATATTTCTAAGATATTTGTTAACCTAACCCTAATCACTTTGCCATGGTCAATTCTCTACATGAGTTAGCCATGACACATTTTAACCGATGGTTGCATTTCTAACCTCAACAATAATTCATTCATCACTTGATTCTTCTTCTTCTTCCACATTGCAAAAGCTTGCTAGATTTTTTCCAAGTGATGAAAGATTGTGAGAAAAAGATAACTAAAGAGAGCAAAATTCCTACTTCATCATCCTCTTCTATACTAGCCATATAGATTAGTGTGTTAGCTTCACTAATCCCTAATTAGTGAAGAGATAGCTTGTGTTTGTGACTCCGCAAGGTAGATCATCTTTGATAGTGAAGACTTCAAGCAAGCATGGATCATTCACCTCATGGAGCCTCTCTAGAGTCCGGGAGCTTGATGATCGCAACGAAGGGACCACAACTTGGAGCTTATGAAGCGAAGGAACGGACTACAAAGGTTGTAATCCCTATCACTTAGTAGTAAAGTTGTTTACTTGATGTTTTAGTTTGATTCTCTAGTTAAAGATCTAGGGTTAGGGTTAGATAGAACGACAAAAATTTGAAATTGGCATGGACGATGCCTCCCGAAACCTTGCTGCCATGCAATACAACCCAACAGCGGTATCAGAGCCTAGCTAGAGAATTAGACGGATATGTGTAGGATTATGAAACTGAAACAACTCCGAAACATCCGAATCGAAACCCTAGTTTCTATTGAATTTTCCTGGTGTCAAAATTTTTTTCAAACAATTGCAGAATGATGTATGAGATACATTATGAACACCACCAAAATTTGTGTAAGTCTATGTTACTCACCCCGGTAGTTAACGGGGAGGCGGAATAGGTAAAAATCGAATTTTTCTTTACAAGGTAACATAGACTACCCATGAGGAAATTTGCTAAATATTAACTCACACACTAACTAGGAGTTCTAACTACTATGTTAGATGATTATAACTCAAGCCTCAAGTCCTTCTTCTCCTTGTTGTGCTTCTCCTTGTTGTGAGCACCTTGGAGTGGTGGTGGATGGTTCCTCCTCACCGGCTTCTCCACGTCAAAGATGATCCACCCAAAGGACTCTACCTTGAGCTCCAACCTCTATAATGAAGTAACTAGGCTACTTTGTGTACTAAACTAAGTATCCTAGAATGAGTAGAGAAGAAATTTGGTGGCTAAGTCTCAATGTCCCTTGATTCTCAACTCATGAGACACTAGGGTTTGAGAGAGGAAGAAGGAGAGAACCTTGAGAGAGAGTGTATGAGAAAATAATGAAGCGAGCTCTCTTTGAGGAAAGAGAAAAATAAGTTTTATTAGGATAATTGTGATGGCTCCTTTGATTTGACCATTATCATGTCACAGTTAATGCTAAGCAAAATATCTTGTGCTCAACAAAAAATATCTAAGTCAACAATAGTCAACATAGTCAAATGGTCAAACCAATTATCCATGACACAATTATCTCTAATAAAAATTAGAAAACAATTTCCTCCATCTCATTATGGTTTTAATCAAGTCAATGGTCAAAACCCTAATGAGGTGTCTCATTCTCTGCCCCTATCATCCGTATATACATACCCGCATCCGTGTTCCGAGAAACACGAATACAATGAGACTAAACAAATCCAAAATCTAATACTAGGATCCGGCTTAAACCAAAGCCCACTAGTATCAACCGCCCAAACACCAAACACGCACAAGTACGCGTATGTGAATGAACCCTGTCGTAAAACCATACGACCTCTACATCGTTTCGCCCAAAAGCGGAAAACCCTCTGTGTGGGACTCTAAAGACTCGACACTACGCTCGCAGTGGGTTTAACTACAGGACGCAAGCGGTACTAGCTGTACGTAACGGTCCCCAGATAGATGTCGATAAGAAGGCCGATGAGGAAAACCCATCCGAACTTCTACTGAGCCTGAATGTGACAATCTCCGTACAGTCCGGTCTGTTCGTCTAAGAGTATCACATATCGAGCCTAGGGCGGTAATCGTCAGACCCCTAATAGCGGTATAAGTCATGTCGGAGTACAATCCAAAACACCCTGAGAAACTACTGGAGTACCTACCAGTAAATCTCACTTGCCCTGGATAGGGACTTTGTGTAATGGCGTTCCGAACACAGCGCGACATCAACCCCCAATACCAAGAGAGACGAATCCTATCTAACCGCACTGCCTCCAAGTGCTTCGGGGCTGCACCCAACTACTACCTTTTTGCACAACTCAATAGAGCCGTGGTAGGATAGTAATCTAATAACAGCGAGAACACACTTGGGGCAAAGCAGCAGTGTCAAGTCAACGGACTAAGCTGTACTCATGTCACCTGGGAACTACTAACCGACTATAGGTATAATACCAACCAACAGTTCCCGACGAGTCCTGTCCATACATACTATCTCCAGTACGACGTACAGATGGCTATGGGACAGACCATCTCCCCTCCTGGGATGAGAAGCGTATACACTAGTCTACTCTGGAGTATCGATGCCCTGTCCCAATAATCCTACGACTAGGGACCTGTATAAGGATGTGCTTATAGACTACCCAGCCCCCATTAGTGTGACTACCATCACAATGCTGGTAGTCAAGCAAAAATCCTAAGGGCTCTATCAATATGTATAAGCGATATGTTAAAAGAAACACATACACATATTAAGATAGATACAAACCAAGTAGCATATTACAATTTCGAGCAAGACTGTCATAAATCCGTGTATATATCCCAAGCTTCCAAAATGTAATATACAAACTAGTACTATACAATAATGGCCTCTAGGGCATATCAGACTAACAATTTGAACCCATGTGCTCAGATTTGTGCCTTGCACAAGTAGGGAAATTCCGAGCAGGCCAGCCCCTTGTTGGGTTTTGAGATTCAAATTTTGGTCATGTTCCAGTCTCAGGGGTTTGGTACTTCAGGTGTTATTTGTTTTTGCTAAATTTGCATGTGATGTTATCTTTTTACAGAGGCAATTCGGAGTGTTCCGTATTCATAATTCTAGTTTGTTTTTGGGTTATTTAGATAGTGTTAAAAAGTTCGAACAGATATCAATAACTCACTTTTTCCCTTGCTGGAAATTTTTCCAAGTGTTAGATTTTTCAAAGCCCTATGGTTCAACATTTTTGAATGAGTAGGGGTTTGTAAGCTCACTTAGATTGATACAAAGCCTTATGGTTCACATCACATGTGAGGGTTAGGGATTTGAGGTGGAGGAAGAAGGAGATGGAAAATGTTAGAAAGAAAATGAGCTAAGGAAAAGATCAAGTGTAGAATGGCTTCAACATTTTCCTCAC
Source organism: Agapanthus africanus (assembly GCA_030015575.1). Classification (NCBI taxonomy): domain Eukaryota; kingdom Viridiplantae; phylum Streptophyta; class Magnoliopsida; order Asparagales; family Amaryllidaceae; genus Agapanthus; species Agapanthus africanus. The sequence goes on from JASDDO010000012.1 coordinate 244,422,651, forward strand.
TTATTGAAGCATACAATTTCTCTTAATAAAATAAATTGAACCATGCTTCAATAGTGTAGAAAGACCAATAAAAAATGACCAAGCCATGTGTTCATCACAGAAAACTGCATTTAATACCACTCATTCATTATCTATTTTTTGTATATATCGGTACTATTAACCAGTGTCTGCTCAGTATTACAGATTACAGATATCCGTGAAAAAATAATGGAAATACACTTAAAATCATAGATATATCATTTGTGAGCCGACACTGCAACCAGAACCGCAAACCGACCGATATCCAAGAGTTATTTTGCAAATAAATATTGTGTACACAATTTTGGTCCAACACATAACATGTGCACACACTAACTCTTGGATCTTGGACCATGGACCTAGGGGGCTGCCCAATGCTCACAAGTGGGGGGACAAGTGCAATAAATGCTAATGGTGTGATGAGATCAAAAGATTCAAGTTTCCCTCCAAAACCCTGGTGCATCCAAAGTCAAATTTGAGAAAACCAACTGGACAAAAGTGATATTGGGAAGCACACAAGTCAACACACAGAATACGAGCCAGAGAGCTCGGATTTGGGCCGAGCTCAATACCTATGTGGCCGGCCCTACAGTGCCCAATGGGTCCAAGTTTCTCATAGCCCCTCCCTTGATACCTTGTCACCCTATTTTTATTGTTTGTTTTTTTTCTTTTCTGCCTATAAAAGCAGGCAGTGGGCAAGGGGTCAAGAGTCTCACATTTGTCCAAGTTTTCTCATTTTTTATCCAATACTTTGTAACTCTTTTTGTTTTCTTTTTGGTTCTCTTGTACATAGATTAGTTTTCCCTTGAGTTCATGGTCTTCTCTTGATCTTGCAACCTCTTTAGTGAGCTTGCAAGTTTAAGACTTGGCTATTGATCTCAAGGTTGTATCTTGGACATAATAAAGATATCATTTTGCACACTTGGGTTCCTTGTTATTCTTTGTCACGACCCAAAATAAAAGGTCGTGACCAGCACTTAAATCACACAACGTCTAAAGGCGTACGTAATTCAAGTAAGCTGAAACCCAGAAAATCTAAACCTTTTTAAAAATAAAGGAGGTGAAGTTTTGAAATGAATGTACAATGAAATTGATGTTTTCAATAAATGCTTAAGTAAGAAACATGACAAGGCAAGTGGAATCATCCGCCTCCTCGAATCGGGTTTCATATATCATACATCTCAGAACCGAGAAAACGCATGGTGGACGCACTGAAATATCATATCAAGAGAAACAAGGTTTTTTAAAACAGTACATGCTTTCTTTTGAAATAGCAACGGTTCTCGAATCCAGAAATCTCATGAAAACACCATATCTCATTGCGTAAGATCATAAAGCATGATGTATGCGACATATGATAGAAATATAAGCATATTCGTATATCATGAAACATGGAACAGTAATATGCACATATCGAGGGAAAACCACTCTTTTAAATGAATCCAATTTTTAAAATATATCATGCGGTTCCCAAATCTCCAAAATCGAATGCAATATCGTATAAAGGTGTATATGTGTATATACGCAAGTATGGACGTACAAATGTGTATGTCCGCAAGTATGGGTGTACAATATATATATCATGATGCAGCAACCTTACTGTGTAGTGACATGTCAATTATCGATGATGAAGTGTATGAGCCGAAAAATCCGTGTACGTGTAACATACGCATCATCGATGATGGTGCAGGTGTACTAGCACAGGTTTAAGCAATGCAATGAGAATAATATGAATGCAGCATAAGGTAAATCATATGCAGATACTGACGAGTATACGTATCTAACATGACCGAGTCGGTGAATCTATCCATCGGCATCTAGCCACAAAACGTCACGTACGGTATAATCTATCGTACGTCATCCTCTAGTCAAGGGTATGGATCAATCATCAAGTCAAACTCATCACGTACGGAAAATCATCGTACGGCGGCATTAAACCAATAGGGATCCTATCATCCTATAAGACAATGAGGGGTACGGACCTAACGTCTCATACGGCAATCACACATGATTCACCACATATATAAGTATATATATATATATATATCGATGTACCTATGTCCTAGGTCACACCCACAACAATCTCATATCAGGGGACCGGCAAGGTATCAATCATTTCAATCGACTCGCATCCGTATACCAATATATCCTCGAATCATCATATCATGTCTTATATTCTTTTCATCGCATTTATATCCCACATCAAGTCAGATTTCACATAATCATTCTACTTTTACTAAATACATAAGTATCTAATCTAACATACACACCCGAACCATACAATCAGATTTTTAAAGAAGCGAATCGTAGTTTTGAAAGTAGGGTTTACGGTGTTTTTAAGGAAATGATATCATTTGAAATTCTGTAACGTCCCTCAAGGTATCTGTTTAAAAGATGCATGCGATTCTTCAGTTTAGAAATATGTATGGTTCGGATGACATATCTACGTCGACTATCTAGTCCTATAGTATCCTAAACGGCAATATCGTCAAACATCATCCTCAAATACCGTCATCACATATTAGCCGTATTATATCACTTCTAACTATCCTTAGTTTCTAATATGGTTTCACTAACTATCATTTAACTCTAACCCTAGTTTCTAAATATAGGTTTCTTTAACCATATTTTATAAATCAGTTTCCATCAAGACTTTGCGGGGGTGCTAAACGCCATCCACCCGACTTCCCCGGTAGATATAGATCTACTCACCGTGGCCTTCGCTTGCCGAAGTCGATGATGCCTTGCTCCGTCGCCTCGGAATCCACGCGAATGTACCTACAATAACAACAGAATCGAAATCGCTATTAAAATCGAATTCTGAAATCCAAAACGGCACACGGATCGCCTATAGGTTAGAACCTATAGCCCACGTATGCAAAACCAACAAATCACCCCTAGTCATTGATGTACAAACATCTAACAACCAAATACAAATCCAAATATCAAGAATTAACATTTCAAAATACGGAATTCATAGCTAAAATCACACTAAAACACTACTACAAATAAGGGTTGCCCCTACGGATTTATCGGTAGGGGCAACCCACTGCGCCTACGGATATTTGCGTAGGGGCGAAAAAATACCCCGTAGGTGCAAAGGCCGCAGGTGCAAGTTGAAGCCCTGAACTTGCCCCTACGGGCAAAATCTTGCCCCTACGGATTTCTGTGTAGGTCCTGTTTCACCTACGGAGTAGGCCGTAGGGTAAAAAAAGTTATATTATTTACGGGTTTTTGAAATATATTAACTGTACCTATGGATATATCCATAGGGCCGCGTACTATCCCCTACGGATACCTACGTAGGTACTGATCCGTAGGGCAAAATATCAGAAATCCTGATATTTGGCCCCTGCGGATAACTCCGTAGGGGCTAAGCAATGGCCCCTATGGATATGTCCGTAGGGGCACTCCCAAACCCCCTGGTACTGAGATCAGGGGGGAATATCAGTTACTGCTGATATTTTGCCCCAACGGGTTAAGCCGTAAGGGCAACATGTGTACCTACGGATTAATCCGTAGGTACACATTATCTGTGTTTTTTTTATAAAAAAGGGCTGCCTGATTTTTTCCCGCCCTGTGCACAATAATATATATAACAATAAAATATAAAATTAATCATCACACAACATATATCGCAGTATTCATAATCACATCTCACGCATATAATATACAAAAAAACCCAAAAACTGAATATGATATAAATATAAATCAATATCGTTTCAAAATGTAGTACAATATGTATGATATAAATAAATACATGTTTCAAAAAATAAGAACCAAAAAGCTACCCTAGCTCGGTCCAGCTCCACCTCTGAATAACGATAGAATAACGCACGCCTGCTCCTCGGTCAATAAACTCTGCAATTCGACGCGAGCAGGAGTCTGAGCGGCCTGTGGAGCTGGCGATGTGGTCTGCGCAGCCGCCGTCGAGGTAGTCGCTTGCAGAGCCGCGGCTGCGGGAGTATGAGCGGGCGGTGGAGCAATAGGAGCTGTTTGCGGAACCGCAGCCGATGTAGTGGCTTGCGGAGCCGCAGCCGAAGGAGATGCATGTGGAGGCTCGGTCGATGTACCCTGTCGCGTCTGGACCTAACGCGTGTAAGAAGCGTGTAAGAACTGTGTATTATTCGAATACGTATCATTATTAAGTTATTTCGAAACCCCGTTTGGATATCTATTTTGGAAAACCGTTGTTTAATTTAATTACATATGTATGTATGATTAATCAAACTTAAGTCTAAAACCAAATAATCTCAAGCTACGTACTAATTATGGATATGTTGATATCTATATAATATGACATGATATTTTACTATAAAGTAGTATACATACCAGCATCTCCTTCAACTCCTGAACGGTGGCCCTCAAGCTCTCCAGTTCCTGATAGACACGTCGGTCACTGGAGACGGAGGAAGTAACCGCCGGGGTGGAGTCCAACCTCATATGGGCCCTGCTAGGGCCCAGTCCCCGGCCTCTCTCCCAACCTCCGTGGTTCCCTCCGTGTGCGGCGTCCAGAACTGGGGTCAGCAGCCTCGGATCGCTCTGTCCGGTAAAATCGATCCCTGAGGTCTCGGCCTGCTCAACCACCCGCTCCTACACCCACATTAAGCAGTAAAGTATAAGTATAAAATTGAAACTTGAACCTTCCAAAACTAAAATTTCAAATTTGGGTAGAAAAAATATTAACACTTACGCAATACTCCTGGGTAGCGACGTCGGGATATCGAAGCTCGCCCGTGGTGGGATCTGTCGAGGTGCCGTGGACAGCAGGATATGCGGACAGCACGCTCGGTGTACCACCTTGCGCCAGGGTCTGAGCTGTCTGCAATATTAGAAAATAACTCTTAATATGAGGTATATTATAAAATAACTCTTAATATTGTATTATATCACAAGTGAAAATATATATTAATACCCGAGCCTGATGAAAGAAGTGGGCGAATGAGCGTCGGTGCTGCTCTACCCACTCAACGTGAAGTGGATAGTTCTTCACGAGCCGGCTCTCATCCCCCATATACCGGCCGAACCTCTCGGCATGAGGACCGGTATAGCGATAATCAAGGGTAAAAAAGAGGGGAAATGCTGCCTTCCCTCTAGCAACTGTCAGAACATTATATTTAGTACATACTGGTCTATAAAATTGACAAGAAATACCAAAGTCAACAAATTCAAAGCCTTACCTACAGAGATAGCAGATGTGCTCCTCTGGTATCTGCATGTATCAAAATTTGAATAATATTAATTAATTTCAGTAGATACATATTAAAAAGATAAACTCGCATATAGCGCTGCTTACACATAAGACAGGGAGTGAACAAGCTCTTGTAGATCATCAGGCGCAAATCTAATCTCATCAAGCAGCACATGATAATGAGTTGGACGCGTGGTGCCCTATTTCTCATAAGTGCATGCTGCGTGAATAAATATTGTGTTAATTCCAAACTAAATACAAATATAACAAACTTATCAATTATATAGTATTCAATTTGATTTCAAACAAATACCAAATAATAATTTATTGTACATGTCCACGACTTACAATCATTCCCGCATGCGAGCACATATAAAAATCATAGTTTCTATGATGACAAATTTTATTGTCAACTATTGTCACCACCTACAGCTAGACAATAATAAAAATTACTATCTAAGTAAGAGCAAAAGGAATGTGTGTATATTTATGATATAGCATTCTAAATCAATATACATACACTATATAATATATAAACATACCTGGAGGAGCGGGAGTGGCCTCTGTCCCTGATATGGACGCATCACCAACAACTAGACAATCAAACATTGATAATATAAGTAATTTTGATATAAACGGGCATGAATATTTATAATATTACATTCAAAATGGATATTAGAGAGCGCACCTGCAGTGAGAAGTGGTAAAAGTATCACCCAACAAGGGTGTAATTTACAGAATCAATTGAAACTCTTGAAAGTCATAGAAGAACCTGACCTGCACAAATCTGATGTATACTTTCCATTGGACACTAAGAAGTCTCTAAAAGGAAAAGCCAATGTGAAAGCCGTCATTAGTTCATATCAGAAGATTGATGCTGAAACAGAGAACAAGGAATGCCATTTTCTTCTTCTTCTGCCACATTACTGTCTTCTCCTTCTTCTTCTGCCACATTACTGTCTTCTCCTTCTTATTATGTGCACGTGCAAATTCAATGAAAGCAGAAACTCCAGTGACAAACTTAGGTTGTATACGTTGTTGCCAATTCGCATGCATCCGGTCCTTAACCCTGACGTACTCATGGGCCATGTTAGACTGTATCATATAAATTGTAGGTTATGATAACTATATTGAGAAATCTAAAAACGGGATGGTTACTGACAAAGGAGAAAATCCGTGTATATGCTTTGTGTTTGCGTTTGTCGTTGAAAAGAATAAATTATCGATAATCAAAGTTAGATTTGAGTATACCCATGTATGAGTTGTATTCTATATATGTGTGTTTCAATTTATGATTTCGCTTAAGTGTAGGGTTGTTTTTACTTAAATGCATACATACGCACATATCACATAAACACATGCATACATATCACATGACCATTTCCTCGTTTTATTCCAAATTTTTAGAGCCGTTTATATGACTCTGTTTCTTTCGTTCTATTCTGTTAATGACCATTTTCTCGCTTAAATCAATAATAAACTGCCTCTGACTTGCGTCATTAAAACAAATTTTTAGATTGTACTGATTTTCTAAGATTAATTAAAGGCGATAGGACAAATCAAATTCACCATGAATCATCATTCTTCAATATAGGAGATACCCCAAGACAACACAAAATGTTGACTTTGAATTACTTTTCTATTCCATTTTATTTGTGTAAATTAACAAGAAAGATAATTTGTATGATCAATATATAAGATAGAAAAATCAACAAAATAAAAGTTAATGCTTGCCTGAGGGGCACCATTTTCATTTGATTCAAGTCGATACTCATGCATAATCCAATCCGTCTTTTGCCCATTTGGTGCTCTACCGATATAATAGACCAAGGTCTTCCTCATTCCAATCAAATTGTGTTTCGAGTATATTGGTTTATCCCTTCCTGTTGCTTTCCAAAAACCAGGTTTTGTTTCTCTATTCGAGCGAGTTCCCGTTGGATATTTCTTATCTTTATGGCTAAAAAAGTGCCATTCACATTGTTCTTCTGCCACTATCCTACAATATTATGCTTGAGTAAACTAGTCAATGAGTAACCCATGTAATGGGACAAGAAATAATAGGAAATCAATCATATACGTCACCTTGAAGATCCCATGGCTCAATCTTGTACAAATCTACATCTCTTATGACATTTAGGTCAATTCTTTTGGATGCTACTTTCTTTCTTAAGTAGTAACCAACGAGTTCTTCTCCGGTAGGGTAGAAGTGGAACCCTGGCGGCACATCTGAAAATGTGTTCATAATTGCACAGATATAGTGATCCTGCAAATTAATAATAAAACCATACTAATTAGGCAGTTTATTAGGTTCATAATAAACAAATAATCCTGAAATAAGAATTCACAGGTTATGTATTATTAATTCTCTAATATGTACATAAATACGTGGACTAATTTCAGAAGTGTAATATTTATAGAATTAAAAGACCGTTTTGAACATGTAAAGTACTTTCAAACAACGTGTTTTTCTATACATATCTTATGTAAGATGTGTAGATCAACTTGTGATCATCCATAAGATACCGCAAAAAAAGATCGAGAACTTGAGAAACACAAACCCGCTATAAGTAATCTCTCTCTCTCTCTCACAACCTAACCGCCCCCCTCCCTACAACAGAAAAAAATTCCAACCCCAACACAGCCAACTCGCTCATATACATACATATACACATAAAACAGAAACAATATATGCAAACGTGCGAAACACATGCAAAATTAGTTTCCAATGATTTAGATGTTGGAGATAGTGCCCTCAGAGTCAATTATTGGATCACAGGCACGTGATTGCAATGATTGAGGGAGGACCTATCCCGGTAGGACAGTCTTACTCAAGATGATAGTATGCTATCTGGTTTACATTTATCATCGTGTACTGCTTTAGGTGACCTGACAGGTCGCTATTACACGTTGATAGAGCCCCTAGGATTCTTGCTTGACTGCCAGCAGTATGAGGGCGATCATATACGTGAGAGCCGGTGGTCTATAAGCACATCCTTAAAAGGTCCCTAGTTGTGGGAGTTTCGAGATAGGGCATCGATACTCCAAAGTAGAGTAGTGTATACAGTCGAGACCCCGACGAGGGGCGGTGGCAGGTTTCACAAGCCACTGGTGTCAGTTGGTTCACCTAAGATGTATACAGGTGCTCATTGGGTTATGAGTACACCGGACAGGACTCGCCGGAAACATGCTAGTTGGTCTTATACCTGATGTCAGATAGCAGTTCCCTGGTGACATGTATACAGGTTAGTTCATCGACCTGGGGATCGTCATTTGTCTCGTGTGAGTTCCCACTGTACTTTGATTACTACCCTACCACGCTCAAAGGAGACGTGCAAACAGGTTTTAGTTGGGTACAGTCCCGAGACACATGGAGGCAGTGAGCGGATCTTCAGGGGTTCGTCTCTCTTGGTATTGGCGGTGAGGTCGCGCCGTGTCTTGGAGAGCCATTACACGAAGCCCTCGGCCAAGGCAGGAGATTTACTGGTAGGTATTCCAGTAGTATCTCAGGGTGTTCTGGGCTACACTCCAACACGACTTGTACCGCTTTTTGGGGTCTGACTTTTACCAACCCCTTAGGCCCGCCATGCGATGCTCATAGACGAACGGACCGGACTGTTCGGATATTGTCACTGACAGGCTCGGTAGGGTGTCAGGATGAGTTCGCTCATCGACGTCCCTTTTGGTCAATAGCTGGTGGCCCGTCACGTATGGCTAATACCTCTGACGTGCTAGTGGTTAAATCCACAGCCATAGTATTGCCTAGTCTTTAGAGTCCACCACACATTCAGTTACTCAAGCTTTCGAGCGAAACGCTGTAGAGGCCGTATGGAGATATGGCAGGGTTCGATCAGATACGTGCGGTATTGCACGGATCAGGATCGTTCGGTTAGTACTAGAGGCCGTATGGATATATGGCAGGGTTCGATCAGATACGTGCGGTATTGCACGGGTAAAGATCGGACGGATTATACTAGCCGGCTTTTGTTTAAGCCGGATCCTAGTATAGTACAGTGTAGATCTTGTGTCATTGCATTTGTATTTTGGTCGGAATACAGATGCGGGTGTGTATACACAGTATCGGGGTTTTCCTGTAATTTATTACGGGACCAGTTTTCTGGAGTTGCAGTTTGCTTTCCGTTTCGGCCATTTTCATCTATATCTTTCAATGGCTGAAGATTGGTGGAGGGGGGCTTATTTGCATTTGTGCAAATAAGCAATTGTGGAGGGGGTCTTTGCATATTATTGTATCATGATACTTGCACCATCATTGCTTGACTTTCTTTAGTCATCATGTTTTGACTTTTGTGTGATCATGGTTGTTGATGATGGTTGATTTGGAGTGTTGGTTTTGTGTGATGATTATTCATCATGATGAGCTTTTCTCTTTCTTGCATGATCACATACCATTCCTCTCACTCACTCTCTCTCTCATTCTCTCCACTCCCATGAGAGGGCCGGCCAATCCAAGTTAGGGGCTGTCTAAATTTGGTGGGGTGGAATTCTTGCTCATTTGGCTAGGCAAAAGTCTTTTTAGCTCCTCCTCCAAAAGCTTATCTCATATCCTCCACCAATGGCAACTCCCTAAACCCCTAGAGACACAAATAGCTCACTACACTATTCTACAGCAAACCTTGGGCACGTCGACTTGCCAACTTCGTGCCCGAGTTGCCTCGGTATAGAGGCGGGAGCCCGTAAAAGAAGCAGGCGACGTGGTGCCCTTCCGGCGAGGAGGTGGAGACCGGACATTCCGCGGGAGATCGGGACGACGGCGAGAAGACCGGAGGACACGGATCGCTCGGTATATCTCTCTTCCCCATCTTGTAGTTAGCTAGGACTAGTTAATGGCCCGATCCGGGTTTTTTTTGTGCGCGGTGGTGCCGGTCAAGAAAACTAAAGTTTACCATCGCTTCCGCTTTTGGCCTCGGGATGGAGGCCAGGGCGCCGCCGTGCACTTACATTAGATTCTAGCATAACCTGACCCCAAATCCTAGCTCCGTCATTGAAACATGCACATGAAGTTAATTAAGAGAATAATCAACTTGGCTCGTAGATATGGAAGAATTTTAACAAGTAATGTCAATGTTCTTGTTATGACAAATATAAATCAGTACTCTTTAGATCAATAGACTTGCACAATTCATATTAGAGAAAAATGCAATAATATGGAAATGTTCCGCATGTAACTAAATATATGCCTCACCCATGAGTATGTCTTTAAGTAAACTAATATTTTAGATAGTAAATGAATGTCCTAAATAATGCACCCATCATTAATTAAATAGAAACCCTAACTTGGGAAAAACTAAGATATTACAAATTACCATTTTTTACCAAATCAATGTTTATCAAAACTCATAAATCCAATAATCCTACAATTTCTTAATATTCGGCTCACCTATAATATAACAATCCATATGCCTAATTAACTAATTAACCTGAAATTTATCGATACATGGCATCAAGGTATTTCTAGGAAATGACATAAAATTTAGACACATTCATCAGATCACCATGCAGATCAACATGAAAGTATGATAGTTCTAAGTTGATACTCTTTTTCATAATTATAAACATAGATCCGTATATAATTAACCATGCTTGATTTGCCAAACTCCTATTGTTAACATGAAACATATGCTTTATATTTAAATAAAAGGGATTTCTTAATTTTTATATTAGAACATTGTACATACCTAATTTCCACTTGAAATCGGTTTTTTCTTTTATCAGTACTCATTGACATACAGTAACAAACAATGTTTGATTAGAAGGACCCAAGATTTTCTCGATCAACAATAATTTTAGTAATCAAACTAGGCTAAAATTGCTGGAAATTCCTCTCAGGTTTGCCAAATTCAGCAAACCCAAACCCTAACCTAATCCTAACCCCAGCCCCGGCCTAGCCCAGCCCCACCCCAACCCCAACCTAACCCTAACCCAAGCCCCAGCCCCAGCCCTAGCTAAACCCCAACCCCAGCCCCAGCCCTAGCTAAACCCCAACCCCAACCCCAGCCCCAGCCCCAGCCGAGCCCTAACCCTAACCCTAACCCTAACATAAACTGAACCCGATGCCTAACCCTAACCCTCATCCCTACCCGAACCCTTAACCCTAGCCCTAACATCATCACAATTATGTTTAATTGGAGATTTACTTACCTGTAGTCGGTGGAGGAGACGACGGAGACGCTTGGCGGTCGACGACGCACGCAATCGGCGACGAGGAACTCGACGAGGAAGAACGAGGGCGGTGGCAGGCCGAGAACGGAGGGCGGTGGCGGGCTGAGAACGGAGGGCGCGCGGTAGCGACGAAGAGAAAATTGGAGACGCGGGAACGAGAGAAAATTTTGGGAACGAGAGGGAAAGAGATCGAGGCGTAGGGCATTTCTGTGCCTTTTTTTTTATTAAATTCCCATTTAGCTACCACTACGGACACAACCGTAGGTTATTGGTTTACGGCTCCGTAGGGCCAAACAACAAATTACGATTTAATATTTTTAAATTAAAATGTCGGGCACCGTAGGGACAACCATTGGGCCCTACGGCTTAGTCCGTAGGGGCAAGAAAAATCTGCCCCTACGGATTTAATTACCCGTAGGGGCAACCCCATATTGTAGTAGTGAAATGCTCCCAGATTTTTACTCAGGTCAAACAAAGGTAAGCAAACAAGTCTAGGGTGATGTATATAGTGTATATGACCTACTGGACCAACCTAGACCCCTACCCTGACCATGTGGCCTGCCACCCCCTTAAAAATTCCGGCCACCTCGGCCCCCCAGTGTCACGAACCGAATAATTCGACTCGTGACCGTCACTTAACCACGCAACGTCTAAAGGCGTAGCACCACTAAGTAAGCCGAACCCAGAAATCAAAACCATTTAAAAGTAGTGAGTGTCGAAAACATTCAGAAAACCTTAAACAGTTCAATAAAGTTCTTTTTAAAGTTAAGTTATCCTTATAATAATTTTGGCAGCATTTCCTTTGTAAAAGTAACCCCGAAATAGGGTACAAAACAGGGTATAAGTGAAATGATATATATAATGAAATAAAGCATTCCCAAACGGGAGCAATCACGCCCAACGGCGGAAAACAACATCACAAGAGTAATATACGACGCCGTAGCGAAGAATGAGCAATAAGTAAGACATCACAGAATAATAAGCTGCATAAATACAGTCGGCTCCCACGAGCTCGACACCAGAATACAAATAATATACATCATCGTCCTCACACTGTCTCTAAGTCAAGTACATATATGGTAGATGGAGAATACTAGATACAAAAGTGTGTACAATAAAAGTAACTAGAAACCACAACCCACCTAATAGCAAAATAGCTCTCGCACCAGCTGTAGGGTATCTGTAGCCAAAAGATGTAAAAAGGGAGCCTGTCGCGACTACTCCGAAGGGCAACCTGTAAATACTGTGGCACAACGGGGGTGAGTTGCCAACTCGTGAATAGAAATAACATATAAAGGTAATCGCGAGCATGCACGTACTGCGCTACTCTATCATATGCCAGCAGGTAAAATCTATATGCGATAAGCAGTAGGGGCAATAATCATGCAAATGCTCTGTTAGGTAAAATAACTACAGGATGAGATACATGATAATCAATGCTGAGCACGGGATAAACAATATCTACACGGAATATCAATCGTGGAAAATAATCGGTGCCCAAAACTGCACCCAAATCCCAAATAAACTTAGGCGCTGGCACTCTCCTCGGCCCTCAAATCCTGTAAATCTCTGAGAATCACGAGTGCCCATCATCGGCACACAAAATATCATAAAATACTCATGTCCAGCATCGATACGTAAATCCTCATATATCGGGCTCCGTACGTCCGGATCAGCCCACGGGCTCCGTCTGCGGTATCGGCCCTCGGCTCCGGCAGTACGGATCATCCCGCATCCATTTCTCGACTCTAGTCAGTACCCTCCGGATAAACGCCAGGTCCAACCAATCACCGGTAGGTACTCGCTCACCTCCAGGCTCAATCGGCAAAGTCCATCGATCATCTTACCGAGGGGAACCATACCGGGTCCACCACGAACCCGCAAACAGATCATCCAACTCCTCGAATCGGGTTTCAAGCACACGTCTCAGCACCGAGAAAACGCGTGGCGGACGCACCAAAATATCATATCACGAAGAACCGGGTTTTCAAATAGTGCATCTTTTCTTAAATAACTCCACGGTCCTCAAAACCAGAAATCACATGAAATCCAACACCAATAAGTAAATCAAATGCGATGTGATATGTACATCAGGTCGTACTATAAGTAAAAGGGAGAAACCACTATTTAAAATAGTTTCAGTTTTTCAAAAGGCATCATGCGGCTCCCAATTTCTATGAAAATCATATCTAATCATATGTGAGATGAACTACAGTATAATGACCATGGCAATCTACAGTGAGAGTGTCATGGTAATTACTAACGGTGTGTGTATAACATGCAGATTAGTGCTCGTGCAACATGAACTGTTAGTAATAGTGCGGTGTTCTATCAATTCTAAGTTATATACATATAGCAGGGAATGCGGTAGGCAACAACAGTATCCATGAACAGTCAATGTAGGTAATGCAATATGTAGCTATAAGGTCCTATCAGCCCTGACGCATAACGCTATGCAGGCGAGAACCCCGTATATGTTAAATCTACTCACCGTAGTCTCGCGCTAAGTGTAGCCGACGACTTGTTTCCCCTTCTTCGCTGCGTCCGTCGCACTCGCCTGCGAACCTAGAATTACACAATATATCACATATAAGCTCAAAACCATACAAACACGACATTTAAAGTCACACTAGAAACCCATGTCGCAAACCAAGCGCGCGTGCGCGCGACACGCTAAAACGTGTGATTAAGCGTCTGAAACTACCCCGACGCGTCGCGATACACAGAACACCCCAAACCCACACACGTATCACGTGTGTCGCGAAGATTTAAAATATGAGAAACAGGTAATTAGCACCAGATTTTTATACAAAAAGAATTTTACAAATATATATATCACAAGCCTTCAAATATCAGCAGACACCCACCACAAAAAAAAAAACCAACTCCCAGGTCACCTATCTGGCCGCAATTTGCGGCCAGATCACATTTTTCGGCGGCCCAGGCTGGGAGCCTGCCTACCGTGCTTCGTGTGTGTTTTCTACTCCTAGTGTACATGGCCCAGTATTTACAATTTTATTTATAAGCTAACGGGATGCAAGCAGATTTCACAGAACCAAAACCTAGTTCAAAAAGTCATTTTGGCACCAAATCGATACATTAGGGTATTTTTGTGTAAACTGAAATGAAAACTTGGTTTGAATAGCTCTTAAAGCACTTAAATGAGTTAACCAAGCCATAAAATTCCCAACTTATCATATACATCACAAAATTCCTTTCAATAACACAAAATGCACATAAAAACATGATTTTTAGCTAAAATACTACAAATTATGAAAAAGGGTGTTAAGTGTGAGTTTAGTACCTCCTAAAAGCCTTAGGAAAACCAAAATTTTCCTGCTCTCTCCTCAAGAGTACAGACTTGCCTCCCCCAAAAAGCCATTTTTCCAAGGTTTTGAGTGAAAGAATGAGAGCTTTTTGTATAGGATTGTGTATGGATTCAAGAGAGATGAAAGAAAAAGAAAAGATGATGAGATGTTGCTGCTGGAGCTGATGTATTCTGCTGGAAATTTCAGCAAGAAAAGAAAAAAGAAAAGAGAGGGAGAAAGAAAAGAAAGAGAGAGAGAAAAGCCACATTAATTGCCTCCATGCCTCATTAATGCTCACCATACCTCTCTCTTTTCTCTCAAAATCAATTTCATTTTGTTTTAAAAGGAAAAAGAAAATGAAAATTTGAAAAGGGTGAGAAGGAAATAAGTATGTGCCACCAAAATGCTAAGTGTGCAAGCAAGCACACCAATCCTCATTAGGAAAGTAATTAAGGAAAATAATTCTAATTAAAAGAACACATAGCTAATTTAAAATAAATTAAAGATAATAAACCCCGTTTAAATATATGAAACCCTAATTCATCTCAATTGGACTAGATAAAAAGGAAATTAAGATTTTACGGGTTTTCATGAAAACACGCATCAATATTATCTAACGAGAAATAACCCTAAACGAGTTTTCAAAGTATTACACCCAGGCTCCAATGGGGTTCGTTCTGTCATGGTGGTCTCCTGGTAGTGTATCTAGGTCCCTGGTATTGTTTGCTACTCTCAAAAATCCCCCGGGTTGCTCCAGATTTCCCTGCACGCTCTAAATTCTCACAAACCGACGTGAACTCAAATCCAAAATCCGTATTTTGGTTTCCCATTCAATTCCAGCTCTTAAACAGCCTCTCAACAGCCACTCAACTATCACCAATCCACAATTTCACTCAAACCCTCACTAGGTTTTTTCAAGATCACAATTCCACACCAAAACACCCTCCAAACTACACAAGAATGCAAGGAAACTAGAACTAAACTAAAGAAAGAAATTAT
This sequence comes from Agapanthus africanus, assembly GCA_030015575.1. NCBI lineage: Eukaryota > Viridiplantae > Streptophyta > Magnoliopsida > Asparagales > Amaryllidaceae > Agapanthus > Agapanthus africanus. Next base: position 244,438,344 of record JASDDO010000012.1, read on the forward strand.
ACCTCATGGTTACACCCAAGCAAAACCCTAAAAGTCTCAAAGTTGTCAAGATACCACTTTGCTTGGTCCAATGCGTAAAGGAAGAGATGGGGATTAACTTTTGTGAAGGGAGTAATAGGTTTTGGGGATTATTTGGAGATGGATCTAGGGCTTTATGTGGAGGGAAGTGGGTTGAGGAAGATGAAGAGGGAGAAGAAAAATGATGGGGGGAAAGGATTAGGCAGCAGCCCCACCCTCTCTCACTTATTCACACACTCTCTCTCTCCAATCATACCCTTTTTAACCCTTTTTAATTACTTTCTTTTCTCTTTCAAATTTCAAAACCAAATCACATAATACCCATAAAACAACACAATTTAAGTCCATGTCACGCACCCCACAAGCTGGCGGGGAGGCGAAATATATGAAAAACAATTAACAAAGCTTCGTAACACGGACTTGAGCACACGGTTCGTGTCTAAACCATTACTAGCAAACTACGAAAGGTTTAACTACTCGGATTCGAAGTTATACCTCACATTACTTGTCCTTCGGGTCTTTATCGCTGTCCTCCACATCTCGTAAGCTCTATGGAACGTCGGCACCTCAACGGCCTCCTCGAGTCAAAGACGATCCACCCGAGAGCTCCTACTCCAAGCTTGACCTCTAACTTGAGGTAACTAGGTTACTCAAAGTTCTAATCTAAGCAACCTAGGGGATATAGAGTTGGATTATGGATTAACAAGTCTTTCTAACCCTTGATCTCAACACATGAGAGGTAGGGTTAGGGTTTGAAAAGAGAGAGAAGGTGAGAATGAGAATCCTTTTGGATAAATGATATCATTTGTGTATATATGAAACACAACATATTATTAAATGAATAAAATATAATGATATATTATCATGTTTCATTAATACACATAGTGATTCATCACATGAGTCATATAAATCATAAATGAATCATTAACTCCATGTATGAATCACACCATGACTCATTAATCCAATAAATGCAAATGCCACCTTACCCTCCAAGTCATCATCCTTCTAGAAGCTTCCCGAAAAATTACGAGAACGCCCTTCCTATCCGTGAAAACACGAAAAAAATTTAGACTGTTTAAATCCAATAATCCGATACTAGAATCTGGCTTAAACCAAAGCCGGCTAGTAAAAACTGTCCGAACATCGTACGTGCGTAAAAACACGTATGCGTCCGAACCCTGTCGTAAAACCATACGACCTCTATATCGTTTCGCCCGAAGCAGGAAAACTCTCTTTGTGGGACTCTAAAGACTCGACACTACACTGGCAGTGGGTTTAACCACAGACCGCAAGTGGCACTAGCTGTACGTAACGGTCCCCAGGTAGATGTCGATAAGAAGGCCGATGAGGAAACCCATCCAAACTCCTATTGAGCCTGATGTTACAATCTCCGTACAGTCCGGTCTGTTCGTCTAGGACTATCGCATATCGGGCCTAGGTGGGCGGCAAGCGTCAGTCCCCTAATAGCAGTATAAGTCGTGTAAGAGCGTAGCCCATTACACCTTGAGAAACTACTGGAACCCACCAGTAAATCTCGCTTGCCCTGGCTAGGGACTTTGCGTAATGGCTCTCTGACACAGCGCGATATCAACTCCCAATACCGGGAGACACGAATCCTGTCTAACCGCCACTGCCTCCAGGTGCTCGGGACTGCACCGAACTGCTACTTGTTTGCATAACTCCTTTGAGCCGTGGTAGGGTAGCAATCTAAGAACAGTGGGACACACTCGGGGCGAAGTAGTAGTGTTAAGTCTGCGGACTATGCTGTACTCATGTCACCTGGGAACTGTTAACTGACGACGGTTATAATACCAACCAACAGTTCCCCGCGAGTCCTGTCCGGTGTACCCGTAACCTAACGAGCACCTGTATACTATCTCCAGTATGACGTACTGATGGCTGTGGGACAGACCATCTCCCTAACTGGGATGAGAAGCGTACACACTAGTCTACTCCGGAGTATCGATGCCCTGTCTCGATAATCCTACGACTAGGGACCTGTATAGGATGTTGCTTATAGACTACCCAGCCCCCACTAGTGTGACTGCCATCACAACGCTAGTAATCAAGCAAAGATCCTAAGGGCTCTACTAATATGTATAAGCGATACGTTACAAGAAACATATGCACATATTAAAGTAGACACAAACCAAGTAGCATACTACCATTTTTAGCAAGACTGTCAATACAACTGTGAATATCCCAAGCTTCCATTAAGTAATATACAAACTAGTATGATACAGTAATAGCCTTCTAGGGCATAAACACTAACAATCTCCCACTTGCTCTAGGGCCATGTACTGGCATATCGCAGACCCATCATCTCGAATAGCCTCTCGAACTGCGTCTGAGGAATGGCCTTTGTGAATGATCAGCAGTGTTATTCTCTGTATCTACTCTCTTTACCTTGATCTCCTGGCGATCTACGATCTCCCTAATCAGGTGATACCGCCTTAAGATATGTCTGGACTTCTGATGGTACCTGGATTCCTTTGCTAAAGCTATAGCGCCGTTGTTGTCGCAATACAGAGGTATTGGACCAACACTGGTAGGAACCACCTGAAGTTCTGTGAGGAACTTCTTCATCCAGACAGCTTCTTTTGCGGCATCGCAAGCAGCTATGTACTCCGCTTCCATTGTTGAGTCAGCAACGGTCCCCTGCTTGGAACTCTTCCAACAGACCGCCCCTCCATTGAGGATAAAGACATAACCCGACATGGACTTAGAGTCATCCTTGACACTCTGGATGCCGGAATCGGCAAAGGCCTCGATCTGGAGGTCTTTTCCTCCATACACAAAGAACATCTCCTTAGTCCTCCTCAGGTACTTGAGAATGTTCTTTAGTGCTATCCAGTGCTTCTCCCCTTGGTTTGCCAGATACCGGCTTACAACGCTCAATGCGTATGCTACATCTGGTCTGGTACATAACATCGCATACATTATAGAGCCTACCGCAGAAGCGTAGGGTATAATCGACAAGTGATCCCTTTCTAAATCGGTCTTGGGAGACATCTCTTTAGAGAGCGTGATTCCGTGACAAGCCGGTAGGTTACCACGCTTAGAATCTTCAATACTGAATCTTTTCAATATGGTGTCTATGTACCTGGACTGCGAAAGTCCCAACATCCTCTTTGATCTATCACGATAGATCTGGATCCCCAGATTGTAGGTGGCATCACCCAGGTCCTTCATGGAGAACTTCTGTGACAAGAATCTTTTGACTGACTGTAGCATAGGAATATCATTTCCTATTAGGAGAATATCATCCACGTACAAGACGAGGAATACAACAACTCTCCCTACAATCTTACTGTGTATGCACGGTTCATCTGGATTTTTGATAAAGTCGAATTCTTTGACAGTATCATCGAAACAGATGTTCCAACTCCGCGATGCCTGCTTTAGTCCATAAATGGACTTAAGAAACTTGCACACTTTACCGCTACTCCCACTCTGAATGAATCCCTCTGGCTGATCCATATAGACGCACTCTTCCAAATTACCATTTAGAAAGGACATCTTTACTTCCATCTGCCAGATCTCATAATCGTGGAAGGCAGCAATAGCAAGAAGGACCCGAATGGATTTGAGCATAGCCACTGAAGAAAAGGTTTCGTCATAGTCCAAACCAGGTCTTTGACGAAAACCCCTTGTAAGAAGTCTAGCCTTATAGGTTTCAACCTGTCCATCTACACCAATCTTCTTTCTGAAGATCCACTTGCATCTTACGGGTTTTACCCCATCTGGAGCAATGTCCAAAGTCCATACTTTGTTAGTGTACATGGACTCCATTTCATTCCATATTGCATCCAGCCATTTTACCGAGTCGCTGCTCTGAATGGCTTCCTGGAAGCTAGTAAGGTCATCATTATCAATGATGCAATCTTCTCGATCCCCGTCTATGAGAAAACCGTAGTATCTCTCGGGCGGATGAGACTGCCTACTACTTCTACGGATAGGCGCTGGTATGTCCCTTTTTTCTGAAACTTCTGGTTCTACCATACTTTTAGTAACAGCTTGTGGTTCTGGAATTTCTTCCAGTTCTACTGCACTCCCACTTTTCTGATTTTCTAAAAATTCAGCTTTTAAGAAGTGGGCATGAAGAGAAACAAAAACCTTTTGATCCTCTGCGTAATATAAACAATATCCCATGGAGTTCTTTGGATATCCCACAAACTTTCATTGTACTGAGCGTGCCTCAAGCTTGTCCTGATGCTGCTTTTTTACAAAGGCTGGACATCCACATATCTTCAGGTACTGAAGATAGGTTTTTCCAACTCCACATCTGATATGGTGTGGTAGGCACAGTCTTTGTTGGAACCTTGTTCAAAAGATATGCAGCTGATTCTAGTGCATAACCCCAGAAAGATCGCGGTAACTCAGCCTTGCTCATCATGGAACGAATCATATCCAATAGGGTTCGATTCCTCCTTTCCGATACACCGTTGTGTTGTGGTGTGTATGGAGGAGTAAGCTGAGAGAGAATTCCATTCTCTTTTAAGTAACCCAGGAACTCAGCACTTAAGTATTCACCACCTCGATATGATCTCAGTGTCTTGATACTTTTGCCTGTTTGGTTTTCCACTTCATTCTTGTATTCCTGGAATTTCTTCAAGGCCTCGGATTTATGCTTCATTAAGAAGATATGTCCATACCTAGAGAAATCATCCGTAAAAGTAATGAAGTAGGAATAACCACCTCGCGCATGTGTAGACATTGGAATGCACACGTCACTATGTACGAGTCCCAAGAGCTCGCTCGCTCTTACTCTGTGTCTAGTAAACGGAATCTTTGTCATCTTTCCTATGAGACAAGATTCACAAGTAGCATAAGATTGATATTCGAACGGATTGAAATATCCTTCTCTATGTAACTTAGTTAATCGTGTTTCATTGATGTGACCTAGTCTACAATGCCATAAGAAAGCCTGATTTATTTCTGGAGACTTTCTTTTAAGTGTGTTCTGGACATTGAAAACCTGAGCTTGACTAAATACGTATATACCGTCATCTAATGTACCGGACCCAATCAGAACTTGATTTAGGTGGATGTGAACTACATCGCTTACGAATGTAAAATCATATCCCTCTCTCGAAAGTGAGGACACTGATATGCTATTACAAGTCAAACTAGGTACATACAAACAGTTACGTAGAATCAATATCTACCCACTTGTCAAACCTAGGCGATATTCTCCCACAGATTCATCGTCCATGCTCATTCCGTTTGCAACTCTGAGAGACAAATCACCTACCCTGATAACTCTACGGTTTCTCAAAGCATGTAATGAATTACAGATATGAGATCCTGATCCGGTATCTAGTACCCAGGATGTAGAGTTAATTGACAAACAGTTCTCAATTACATACACACTTGAGGCCGAAGCCACAACATGCTTCGTATCCTGGCTACTGGCTTCCAAAGCCCTGCAATCATTCTGCCAATGCCCAATCCCATAACAATAGGAACATCCCTATTTAGCTAAACCAAGTCCCAAAACTTTTGCTATTCCCTTTCCTCCTACTTTACAGACACCGTATATCGGCTTTGTAGATCTTCTTCTTTTCACCCTTTTCTTTCGCCCTGGATGTAGAAGAAGAAGGTCCTCCATTAAGCAGACCTTGTGTCTCCCTGGTTTCTTTCAGGGTGTAAGTAGAGGGTAGGGACTGTGGAAATAAGTTAGCATATGACCTGTTTCCCAACGTGGTCTCCAGGTCCTTGAGCTCATCAATATATCTAGTCATTGTAAGGACGTCGTCTCTTACAGATGACCCGACAGCCAACCTCGCTTGAAATAATTCGTTCGAGGTCTCATATCTTAGGATATGAGATTGCTCTCCATATAAATCTTTGTTATGGTGAAAGATGGAAACTGAGTCCATCTTCTCGTGCTGCTTCTGGTATATACCATCAACTGAAGCCAACACGAGGCACTTGGCATTCGCTTTAACCTTTTCCCTTGTCTGACGGATATCCATATCCGCGACGGTGGAAACTGGACCTGGGACGGTGGGATCTTGAGTAGTAATAGGGTGGTCCATCTTGTCATAGGCAATGGACATCTGGACAAACCTTTGCCAGTCATATAAGTTACATTCAGTCAACTTGTTATCTAGATGTAACCTAGTCATGGTCACAAGGTCGCTGCAATGAGAGAGAGAGAAGAAAACACTTTAGCATGATGCACTTGTAAGTTTAGATTCGTTTTTAGTTTATCTAAACTGGATGGCTCCTACTGTTTCTCGAATCCTTCCTCAAACCATAAAATAAGAATTAGCCAGGACTATTCTCACTGTACAATACTTGCTTAACCGTTAAGCCAGGCCAGTGTCGGTACTTCGAGGGAGGTTTTCCAACGCTTTCGCAAAGTTCCTTAACTAAATAACCTCTTTTCTCTAGGGGCGTAGCCCCGCTGACACCTTTCTTGACACCTACTTGATTTATAGCATTGATCGTTAAGTGATGAATCTCCTGATAAGTAGCATATACTCACAGTAGGATTGGGATCCAAATATCATCGTGTGATAATGTTGAAGGAATCCTACCAACATTCTTCAAACTCCAAATGGTATGCAATACTAGCAAGTTTCAGTTTCTTTAGAAACTCCCGATGTGGATTTTTGCCCCATGTTCTTATGACCTTGACGAAAGCCAACAAATCGTAAGTCACATGCCAAGTTCTACCCATCATTATCTTGTTAATTTGAACCCACCCGTACATACCCTTGACGAAAGCCAACAAGGTAATACGACTTTCCCAAACCAAATCATTTATCTATGCAACAAATGAATACCCCAGCAGCTACCAAACACCATGCCTTGACGAAAGCCAACAAACATAGCTTGAATACTACTGACCATCCATAAGAAATGACGGAGGGTTACGACTGGTTTTGGCGAAACCGTGAACGTAGTGAACTTGATATAATCGGAGGAACCTGATAGCTTTTTAAAAGGAGTGGTTAAAGCTCCGCAATTAAAAAATTCTGCTCTTTTTAAAATAACCTCGTGGTTTCTTTTAAATTTGTTCCAACGATTCAACTTTGGTTTGTTTTCTTTGCACTATAATAATGCGTCCCATCATTAACCTATCATTGCAGAAAACAACGAAAATACAACGTCCTATTATGCCATCCGCATTCGTTACTGTATCCCGTCATCACCCGTTAGGTTACTTAATTAACAACAGAGCGGGGGCTGGGCTAGCGCGGGTGTAAAACATAAGTGACGTCTAAATAGCTATCATATATAGATATTGTACATTCATCAGACGCAATAATAGGCATTCCAGATCACTGATGAACATTATTGGATATACAAGCAATCCGTGTTTCCTTCGAGCCTGCAACGAAAGACGGATTACACAGTTGTGATGAATAGCCATTACCCCACCCTATACCCCTACGGGTACGGCAAACTACCCGTCAAGTACCCGAAGTGAAGCGGTCTACCTCAACAACGTGAGTAGGCCACTAAACACTTCAACGTACCCGGTAGTTTGTGTACCCTACCTTGGGTCTATCCTAGGAGCAAAAAACAGTAAATGAAATAATACAATGGTGGCTACAACCATAACCTAGATGTGCCCCACAGAAGAATATTACATCATATTACAATTTACATCGAATGAAAGAATATAAAACCCATCTCAAACCTCGGCTAATCATCACAACGATCCAATCAAGTTCATATACACAAACAGTAAAATCATAACAGAAATGTGCAACCCCCTGCCAACCGACATACTAGCAGTTAGGGGAGGTTTACGAACATATTAAACATTACAGATAAAAACCCGATTAGCAAATAACTTAGAATATCGATCGACAACCTTTTTCTGTGTCTACCACAAATGCAAGCCAGCACAGAAGTTGTTAGTTATATGTGTGCCTGATTAAGAGAGTTTTGTCGATTAAAAATATTTACTGCAATCAAGAACGGCGTCGCATGAAGCTAGCCGGTGAATACGGGTCGGTCCACAGGGATTTTGTAATTTTCCTTTAAGTTCTTACGAGCTAATTCCAAATTGTGATTGGTCTTTTATATTAAGTCTAAAACGAAGTTGTGTTATACTAGGATTAGAAACTTGCTAGGATTAGGTTTAGGGAAAGTTTGGTAAACAAAGATCTTCACATCTTTTCAATGCCTTAATTTAGATTTGATTTTAGGGATTATGGTAAATTTTAATAAAGGGGATTAGGATGATTGGGAAGATGTTCTTCATCTAGATCCTTGTCCTTCCTTTCTTAACCTTTACCCTAACCACCATGGAAAACTCACAACTCCGGTCTTTTATACTACGGATCACCGTTACCTCGAGGGTAGAGTGCCGTAAGGAGCGGAAGATGAGAGTATGCATGGAGTCCTAATGTTCATTATAGATTGGCAAAGAAAAGAGATGAGAAATCTTCATCTCTCAAACCCATCCCTATTCCAAACCCCAACAAGCGAGGAAACTACTCGCTCATTGAGGGAATTAAGAAAGACATAATTTTTATTTTGTTTTTATTAAAGAGAAAAAACATGCAAGTTAATAAAATTCTAAACTAAATTAAACTAGGGCAAGTAAAGAAATTACCTAGGGCAGATATAAAGAACTAGAACTAGGGCAAGAAAAATAACTACTTATGATTGATGCACTCCAAACTTCAAAGAAAACAGAATTTTATTATTAAAAGGAGGCATGAGAAAATACAAGGACTTGGGTTCTATTTATAGGACATAGAAACCCTAGGTTTTACAATTGATCCGCATGTCTAAAATTACAAAACTACCCCCAGGAAATCTTTACAGAGCCGCCACAACATTTTGGTAAAATTTTCACCGCGTACGGGCTTCATATGGCCGCGGAACCGCGGCATGGGCGCGATTGGGCCGCGGTTCCGCGGCCCTTTAGTGAGGTCTCCTGACAATTTTTTCTGGGCTTCTTTAGGTTTCTTTGGGCTTTTCATTTATTTAGTCTTTTCTCCATTTGGGCTTCTACATTGATTCCAGATCTTCAGTGAACACTTGTAGCGATCTTTCAACCGTTTGCTTTGATAATTTGGATTTTGCTTGTCTTGTTGATTGTGAACTGTTCTTCGTCTAGGATTGACTGAGATCCTCCTAATTGTTGGTCAAAAGTCCTTCTTTTGTGTCGTCTTTTATGTTTTTCACTGTTTTTGCCCCAAGAACCTGTAACCTGTAACATGTAGTACACATGGGTCAAAAGCACCTGTTTTTATTCTAAAATGCATAGGAATGGGGAATACAAAATGCAATATTATGTTATGAACAAATACCCCCAAACTTATCTTTTGCTCGTCCTCGAGCAAACTTATTTTTTATTCTCGATAAAAATCTAACCTACCCGCACTTTCGCAGGGAAACGCGATTGCACTGAGCACGTGCAACAAGCCGTTAAACCTCTAGGTGTCCCTAGTAGGAGGAGTGTTGTCTCCTGAGGGTTTTCAGCGGATACTACCCACAAAATCCTATCAATTTGGCTTTTCGACTTTTGTTCTCCAATTAGGTTTTCTAACAAGGAATTCTATTATCGTCGACCCGCAAATTATCCACTCATATTCTTCACACTTCCTCGTCATTTAACATAAGATTATATATGTTCTGTAGACTTACTTAGCTTTCGGCATTTCCTAAGTTTTCCTTCTAAAGTTCCATCTCCACTTGGGAATTTCTATCAACTTTACTAAAGATACAAGTTCTATTCTTCATTCCTTTCTCTTATCTAAACTCTAATCACATATCCCCAAGTGTGTGAAAATATCACCCCTACACTTGGAAATTCAAATCAAGCAATCGTACTCTCGTCCATTGTCCAAAGCACTTATTAATTGGTGAATTTTCGCTTACACATCCTTCATGCGACCGTTAATACTTCTTGAGGTACCAACAACCGATTACAAGATGCGTTATCATTTTAAAGCATACTTCCTAGTCTTGTAACACCCAAGGCTTTAGCAGTGACTCCCAAACCAGTTGGTCTATGGCACTAGGTGATGAAGCACCCTCGCTAAATATTTTTCTAATTTTTTAGCCTTAAGTAATCACAAAAACCAGCGTCCATTTTTTCCTTATTCACTTTTTTTTCTTTTATTTTCATTGTACTAAGGACTTTAGACAAGAGCATTTCAAGGTCTCTTCTACTATTCCAAGTTTCAAGGTGCGTGATTGTGCAATTTGTAGGGTATACGTTTTCAGAATCTAGACTTAAGCTATGAATTATCTTTCAAACTTGTACTATAATAAAAGTTTTAATACTTTTCCTTCGTTTCTACTTAGCCCAAGAAGTGAACCCAAAATTTGCCTATTTCTAAATAAACTACAAAGACATATACTTTCTACCGTTAGACTTTTAAGGAAGGTTATTTTTAGGGTTTTTAATTTACTAAGTCTAAGATCTAGTTGTTCCTAGCCAGTTAACCCATTCATCAAACTCAAGTTAATTAGCCAAAATTGAATACATTAATTTTTATAATTTTGAAATTTTGAAATTTTTATGGGTTTTTCATTTTCTAATTTTTTTATTTTCCAAAATTTTCAAATTTTTATGATTTTTATATAAAGATGCAATGCAGAAATTAAATATGCAAAAAGAAAAGAAAAATATATACAAATTGAAAATATGCCATGTCAAAGATAACTATATACACCGCCATCTCCCCCAAACTTAAGCAAAGCAGTGCCCTCACTGCCCGGCCCCACGTCGCGCCCTTGAGCGTGAACATGATCGCTCCCCTCTAGCCACTAGGGTTTGAATACCCCTCTCAATCTCCGTCAGCCTATGGTCATGCTCTCGTGCTGTTGCCCTAAACTCGTCCCTCAAAGAATCAATTCCCCTCATCGTTCTCCTCAGTAAGCGTGCATCTCTTGAGGGGTCATCTCGCGCTCGCTCGATGTTGAGCTAGAACTAGGGGTATGTGCGGGAACATTCTCGGCTGGTTCGGTTCGCGACCAAATCTCAGTCAGTCTAGAATAGGACGAAGTAACGCCCTCTACAAGTGGTCGAACCGGAACTCCTCCTATCATGTAATAGTCAAATTCTTCTGTGGGGAGGAAATAACGGCAGAGTTGGGTGACTAGCATAGGACATGGGTAGATGGTACCCCTTTTCCCCGCACCTAAAGAATGGAGCAGAATAGTGGATATGTCGAACCGTGGATTCTTCGTCATTAGTGTGTGTACGACATGTAAGGAGGGGGTCAAAAAAGTCGTGTTGTGCGAGCTGCCAAAGATATTGTTTTGTGCCTACCGGCACACAATAAAAACGTTCGCGAAAAGGGTCCGTGCTTGGATACCCTTACGCGGCTCTCTCGCGCGGTCATTGCCCATCAATGGCATATAATCCTCAAAGTGTAAGGGGTGGTCATGTGCGGGCACACGAGGTATGAGTGTGACCTCGTGGATCATAACCCTATCAATGTGAATTACGCGATCTCCCCAATTTAATTTAATGTAGACTAAGTCGTCGAGAATTCGATCCGCCATAGATTCATAAAACAGGGTAACTAGTTCAGGTATAGCAAACGCAGAGGGGTGATTGTAGGTCAGGAAATTCCAGCCCCTCTGCTCTATTTCGTGTGCAAAATAGCTACCGTACAATTCGTGCATAAAATTGAGGAAAAATCCCTCTCAAACTGCATTTTGTGTGCCATAATGATTTTACAGAAAAAAGTATGCAAGAAACAGAGAGGAAAAGTTCAGAATTACCTCCCCTGAAAATTTCAGGGGGCGAAGACTCAAGACGGCGGCTGAAGGGCGGCAATAGGCGGCTCCTACGGCGGGATCGCGGCGATATAGCGGCGGCACGGCGAGATTTTTCGGCAGAGGGTAGGTGGCGGCGCTAGGGTTTGGTTTAGATGAAGAAATTTTAGGGTATAGAAGACTGGGGCTCGGGTCTCTATAAATAGGGGATGATAGAATGGTTATTTGTAGAAAACACCCTCCACAATGAGGGTTTTATTTGTAATTAAAAGAATGTCAGCTATTAATTCTGAAAATTTTCAATTGAGTCTAAAAATATATTTTTTTAATATATTTTCCTTTCTTTTCTTTTATTTTTTTTATGGTATTTTGGAATTATGTATTTACAAATTATATACACACCCCCAAACTTATTTTAAATAATGTTTTGAAAAAAAAAAGGAAATTCGGGGGTGAAAGTGGAGGAAAATTAATCAGTGTAGATCGGCTCCTGCAAAAACAGGAGCTCCTCCGATGGGTCCGCTGTGAGGAACGGTTTCAATCGATGCCCATTCACTTTGAATAGCGTACCGTCCTCCTGATTTTCAAGATCGACCGCACCGTGCGAATAAACGGTGCGGACTACAAACGGTCCTTTCCATCTAGAACGGAGCTTGCCGGGGTGATAATGTAACCGAGTATCATAAAGTAAAACCTGTTGACCAGGCTTAAATGTTTTACGCAAAAGATGTTTATCGTGGAACACCTTAGCTCGGTTTTTAGCAATTATGGCATTATCATATGCTTCATCCCGCAGCTCTTTTAGTTCATTCAACTGCAGCTTTCGGTTGCTGTCCGCATCTCCTAAAGATAAATTCAGCTCTTTGATAGCCCAAAATGCCTTGTGCTCAATTTCTACTGGGAGGTGGCAAGCCTTCCCGTAAACAAGCCGGTATGGAGACATGCCAAGATCGGTCTTGTATGCAGTACGGAAAGCCCATAGTGCATCGATCAATTTGAGTGACCAATCCTTACGGTTTTTAGAAACCGTTTTCTCCAAGATTTGCTTAATTTGCCGATTAGAGACCTCGGCTTGCCCACATGTTTGGGGATGGTATGGCGTTGACAGCTTATGGGTGATAGAATATTTGTGCATTAAGGACTCAAAAGTCCTATTGCAAAAGTGAGAACCATTATCACTTATTATCGCGCGAGGGTGCCCAAATCGAGAAAAGATATGTTCTTTAAGAAATCGAACGACAACCTTGTTGTCATTCGTTCGACTAGGCACAGCCTCGACCCACTTTGAAACGTAGTCAACAGCCAAAAGGATATACACATTTCCAAAAGAGTTTGGAAATGGTCCCATGAAGTCTATACCGCAAATATCGAAAATGTCTACAACCAAAATTGGTTGGAGCGGCATTTCGTTTCTCCGCGATATCCGGCCCAAGTGTTGGCACCGGGAGCAAGTCTTGCAATATTCATATGCATCCTTGAAGAGTCATGGCCAATAGAAACCACATTGCAAGACTTTCTCGGCTGTCTTCTTTGGGCCAAAGTGCCCGCCACATGCTTGATCGTGGCAAAAAGACAGCACACTCTTAACCTCATTTTCCGGTACACACCGACGAATGATTTGGTCAGAACAGTATTTAAAAAGGTAAGGTTCATCCCAGTAAAAATTCTTTACTTGGGACAAGAATCGAAGTTTATCCTGTTTTGACCAATCGTTAGGTATCAAGCCGGTGGCTAAGTAGTTTACAATATCGGTGAACCATGGTTCGCAAGAAACGGTCAAGAGTTGCTCATCGGGGAAAGCATCAGTGATAGGAAGTTCAAGTGTACGCGAAGAAGGAAGTCGTGAAAGGTGATCGGCCACTACGTTTTCACATCCTTTTTTGTCCCTTATGACAAGGTCAAATTCTTGTAGCAAAAGGATCCAACGTATGTGACTCGATTTAGCATCCATCTACACAAAAAGGTGGCGAAGAGCTGAATGGTCAGTGTACACAATAACTGGAGAGCCGATTAAATAAGGCCGAAATTTTTCAAGTGCAAACACAACCGCTAAAAACTCTTTTTCTGTTGTTGTGTAGTTTAATTGGGCCTCATTTAATGTTAGGCTAGCGTAATAAATCACGTGAGGCATCTTATTAATGTGCTGTCTAAGAACAACACCAATGGCAAAATCTGATGCGTCGCACATGATTTCGAAAGGGTGCGTCCAGTCTGGAGATGAAAGAATGGGCGCAGAAATGAGAGAGTGTTTCAAAGACTCGAATGCTTCCATGCAAGTTGAGTCGAAATCGAATGTTGTGTCCTTGGCTAATAAGAGAGTCAAGGGTCTAACAATCTTGCTAAAATCCTTGATGAACCGTCTATAAAAACCGGCATGGCCAAGGAAAGCTCGGATATCTTTGACGCATTTAGGAGGAGGAAGATTAGAAATGATTTCAATTTTGGCTCTATCAACCTCTATGCCGTTTTGCGAGATGACATGTCCTAAGACATTGCCTTCTCGTACCATAAAGTGGCACTTCTCCCAATTTAACGTTAGGTTCTTTTCCCTACAGCAAGTAAGAACTGCGTCAAGATGTCGTAAACACTCGTCGGAAGAGTCACCGAAAATGGAGAAATCATCCATAAATATTTCAAAAAACTTCTCCACCATGTCCGAAAAGATCCCCATCATACACCGCTGAAATGTAGCGGGTGCATTGCATAACCCAAAGGGCATGCGACGATAAGCAAAAGTGCCAAAGGGACAAGTAAATGTGGTCTTGTCTTGATCCTCTTTGGCGATGGGGACTTGGCTATAACCGGAATAGCCATCTAAAAAGCAGTAGAACTCATGGCCCGCCAATCGTTCTAGCATTTGGTCAATAAAAGGTAAAGGAAAGTGGTCCTTCCTTGTCGCGGCATTGAGTTTTCTATAGTCGATGCAAACTCGCCACCCAGTTTGGGTGCGAGTAGGAATTAACTCATTTGCCTCATTGGTAATGACCGTGATGCCCAATTTCTTTGGCACGACATGAATGGGGCTAACCCATTGGTTATCCGAGATATGGTAAATGATACCACTATCAAGACATTTAACAATCTCCTTCTTGACCGCCTCTTTCATGATGGGGTTGAGGCGTCTTTGCGGATCCCTTGCCGGCTTGGCATCATCCATCAAGTGTATATGATGTTCGACTATGAGGGGACTAATCCCCTTGATGTCCGCCATAGACCAGCCGATAGCTTGCCGATTATTGTGTAAGACCATTAAAAGAGCCTTCTCTTGCTCGAGAGCTAGAGAGGCAGATATGATAACGGGTAAGGTCTCATTCTCACCTAGATAAGCATATTTTTGGTGCGATAGCAAAAGCTTTAGTTCGAGTTTAGGTGGTGAAACAATAAATGGTAGCAATGGAGTAACTGTTTCAAACTCGAAGGATTCCATCAAAGGTTCAAATCGAGTGTACGCAACCGAGTCGGATGGTTCAACTAACTCATCCGAAAAAGCAAAAGACTCAAACTCGGGTGGAGAGTCTTCAAGATCGTCAACAAAGGTGAAACACTCATAATCCTTGTCGATCGTGAAAGCTGTGTCGGATTCTAGGAGGAACGCACTAGTGGAGTCTTCATTGCTGTGATCAAACATAAAATTTTCGAACTCACAATCCTCCTCCGCGATCTCATTGATCGAGCAAACATCAAGTACGCTAGAATTAGGCTCGCAAGGCTGACTTCCTAACTTGAAAATGTTGAGTTCAACTGTCATCTTGCCAAAAGATAGATTCATTGAACCGTTACGACAGTTGATTACCGCGTTAGAAGTCGCGAGGAATGGTCGACCAAGTATCACCGGAATTTGATTACGGGGGTTAGCGATAGGTTGTGTATCCATAACAATAAAGTCAACGGGGAAATTGAAATCCCCAACTCTAATTAACACATCCTCCAACTCTCCCCTAGGATCGGTGATTGATCGGTCGGCCATTTGGAGAGTACAATGAGTGGGCTTAAGCTCTCCAACGCCTAATTGTTCGTACACTGAATAAGGTAGCAAATTAACACTAGCACCAAGATCTAATAGTGCTCTATTGATGGTCTTGTTCCCAATTGTGATCGAAATAGTAGGACAACAGGGGTCCTTGTGCTTTGGGGGTAAAGAATTGACAAGAGCATCACTAACAGCACTAGCCACAAAAACTTTCTTTGGTACTTGTGACTTCCTCTTTTTGGTGCATAAGTCCTTTAAGATTTTTGCATATGAAGGAACTTGTTGGATTGCATCCAAAAGAGGGATATTTATGCTAACCTGCTTGAACAACTCTACAATCTTCTCCATCTGTGGAGTTGGTTTATTGGATCTTAACCGATTTGGAAATGGAATATTTTGAAAAGTTGTTGAGTCCAAATTCTGCGGATCAGATTGTTGAGTTGGAACAGAACCCCGTGTAGATGTGTTCGTGTTGTGAGAAGTGGGTTCATTCGAGCTAGAAGAAGTAGAGCCATGTGAAGGATGGAGAATAGGCTCCAACGAAGAAGAAGAAGAAGAAAGTGAAGAAGGTGAAGAAGGACCACCGGCCGGGGTGTCATGGTTAATACCCACATTGTTTTGCAGCATTTTTCCGGATCTCAACATGGTCACAGCATTTACGTTATGATTCTGTGTTCATGTGCAACATGTGCGTGACCGGGATTTGGGAGTGGTTGAGACGGAAGCTTTCCCTTCTCTCGCTCTTTCAATGCTGCGTTGAGTTGTGCAATTTGTGCCTCAATAGATTTGATGCTTTGATCGTGTGAGGCACTGTTTTGCACCAAAGATTGAACATAAGTCTCTATCCTAGCTGTGGACTGTGCAGATTGCTTTAGGAATGCTTCTAGACTTCTTTCGAGCGAGCTAACAGCATTTTGAGGGGGAAGAAAATTGTTGGGTACAAAATTGTTCATTTGATTAGGGTACGGTTGCTGTTGGAGAGGTTGCTGAAATTGGGTTTGTGGAGGTGCTTGTTGTTGTGGAGGAGGAGCCCTTTGAAAATTGTTGTTTCCTTGGGATTGTTGATTTTGATTCCAGGCGAAATTTGGGTGACTCTTCCAACCCGGATTGTATGTCGAAGAGTATGGAACATTTCTTTGTCGTTGCTGAAAGGCAGCATTGACTTGATCTTGTCCTTGAGTAGAAGCTGTGTGAGGACACTCTTCGGTGAGATGTGATGGATCCGAACAACAAGCAAAAACAGTTCGTGGAGGTGCAACGGGGGCACGAGAAGGCGATGAGATTTTGGTCTCAAGCGCTTCTAGCTTTTTCGTAAGAGCGGCCATCTCGGCCTTCATAGCAATCGATATATCTAATTGATGTATGCCTAACCTAGATTGACCACTAGAAGAAGATAATGTGGTTTTGGTGCTCTCCCATTTAATTGTTTATTCACTAAGGTCCTTAAGAAACTGCCATGCTTCCTCACTTGATTTGGTTAGAAAGTGACCTTGACAGATGGTTTCTAGCAACTGCTTCGTTGCCGGGTTCAATCCCTCGTATAATGTTTGGCAGAGTTGCCAACTTCCGATCCCATGATGAGGGCATTGAACGAGTAGGTCTTTGAATCTTTCAAAACACTTCCAAAATGGTTCCGAAGGAAGCTGAGAAAATTGTATAATCTCGTTACGGATTCTAGCAGTTTTGTGATGAGGATAGAACTTTTTAAGAAAAGCTTTCACAAACTCGTCCCAATTTCTAATTGAATGTGATGCTGTGCTGTATAGCCACTTCTCGGCTAAGCCACATAAGGTGAAAGGAATGCCCTTAGCCTTATCGCGTCATCACTTAATTGGGTTGTTTTCATCATAGCACACACGTTTTGGAATTTATTGATAAAGATATATGCATCTTCGGATTCCAAACCATGAAACTTAGGCAGCATATTGATGAAGTGGGGTTTGATCTCAAAATTGTCCCTATTAACCGGTGGGAGGGAAAGACAAGTAGGAAGGGCGGTGCGGACGGGGTAGAAAAGATCCTGGAGCGCGACTCGTGCGGGCGCTTCAACAGGCGGGAGATTCGGGTTATTCGCACCTGGAGGTGGAATCATTCCCGTCGGTAAGGTGTTGTTAGGATTGTATCCCGACATACCTTCGGAAGAAGAATGTGATGGTGAAAGTGAAGAAGTGGACAAGATTTCGACTTCGGAGTCGAAAGGTTCGTCTGTCGGTACCAACGAAACACGGACTAATCGGGCGCTAGGATCCCTAGTCCAACCGGACACACACTAAGAGGGTTAGTGCAGTCGAAAGGTGAAAGACAGAATATGGAGGTAAGAAAACGTCAATGAGAAGAAGTGGTGTAAGTGAGTGCAAAGATTCTTTAGTGACAAGTTGTAAGTTTTGAAAAGATTTTTTTTTTCTTTTTCTTTTTTATGTGAGCTTTTGCAAAAAGATTTTTGAAAAGACTTTTGACACAAATGCAATTAACCACAAATGCACAATCAGGCCTAGGTCTAGGGTCACCTAGGTCAGCTAGACATCTCCTAATTGTTCCAAAGGGCTAGAGATAGGACCTCAAACCGTCTCTTCACCGTCAGTTGCGGCCAGGTAAGTGGGAAGGAACCACACTGTGGGCCTAATTAAAAACCACTAGCCTTGACACACTTGCCTAGGCACCGCAAATACAGGTTAGGATAAACGGCCGATGCCTATACTAGTCCTCTCTCCTATTGAGCTCGACGTCCTTAGGGCTGAGTCTAATATTTTTTAATTAAAAGTGGTCAATGCAAATGCTTTAAGTGATTTCTGGAGTCCTGGGAAGGGTGATGAAATCCCCACCCAATCTGAATTGGTCAATAGCCCCTTAAAGTCAGATAAAAATATGCAAAGCAGTAAATCACTTGCAATCAATTTGTTATTTAGCGTGGCGCAAAGAATCCTGCAGAAAATCAATTATTAGAAGGGGGAAGAAGATTTTTAGCGCAAAGAATCCTGCAGAAGATTTGACAGAAGATATATGGGGATTTTTAGATGGGAGAATGAGGAAACAAACAGTGCAAAAATTGCGCAGAGATCACCAAAGGGAGCCGCGGAATCGCGGTCTTAGGTAGGTATAAGCCGCAGAATCGCGGTCGTCTTGAGGAATCAGGTCTCTGGATTTTCTCAGCTGTTCTGTACTTTCAATCTCCTCCTGTTTTGATGTACCTTTTTCTGTTTTGCCTTCTGTGTTGTTTCAGATCCGTCAAACCTGCAAAGATTCACAAAGAAAACCCTTCAGACAATAAAAGATGATAGACTTTTTATATTTTTTATTTTTTTCAGATTTTTATGATTTTTTTATATTTTATATTAACCCGAAATTACAAAAAGGAAATTTTACGCCATCCCCGGCAACGGCGCCATTTGATTAAGAGAGTTTTGTCGATCAAAAATATTTACCGCAATCAAGAACGGCGTCGCATGAAGCTAGCCGGTGAATACGGGTCGGTCCACAGGGATTTTGTAATTTTCCTTTAAGTTCATACGAGCTAATTCCAAATGGTGATTGGTCTTTTATATTAAGTCTAAAACGAAGTTGTGTTATACTAGGATTAGAAACTTGCTAGGATTTGGTTTAGGAAAAGTTTGGTAAACAAAGATCTTCACCACTTTTCAATGCCTTAATTTAGATTTGATTTTAGGGGTTATGGTAAATTTTAATAAAGGGGATTAGGATGATTGGGAAGATGTTCTTCCTCTAGATCCTTGTCCTTCCTTTCTTAACCTTTACCCTAACCTCCATGGAAAACTCACAACTCCGGTCTTTTATACTACGGATCACCGTTACCTCGAGGGTAGAGTGCCGTAGGGAGCGGAAGATGAGAGTATGCATGGAGTCCTAATGTTCATTATAGATTGGCAAAGAAAAGAGATGAGAAATCTTCATCTCTCAAACCCATCCCTTTTCCTAACCCCAACAAGCGAGGAAACTACTAGCTCATTGAGGGAATTAAGAAAGACATAATTTTTATTTTGTTTTTATTAAAGAGAAGAAACATGCAAGTTAATAAAATTCTAAACTAAACTAAACTAGGGCAAGTAAAGAAATTACCTAGGGCAGATATAAAGAACTAGAACTAGGGCAAGAAAAATAACTACTTACGATTGATGCAGTCCAAACTTCAAAGAAAACAGAATTTTATTATTAAAAGGAGGAATGAGAAAATACAAGGACTTGGGTTCTATTTATAGGACATAGAAACCCTAGGTTTTACAATTGATCCGCAGGTCTAAAATTACAAAACTACCCCCAGGAAATCTTTTCAGAGCCGCCACAACTTTATGGTAAAGTTTTCACCGTGTACGGGCTTCATATGGCCGCGGAACCGCGGCATAGGCGCGATTGGGCCGCGGTTCCGCGGCCCTTTAGTGAGGTCTCCTGACAATTTTTTCTGGGCTTCTTTAGGTTTCTCCGGGCTTTTCATTTATTTAGTCTTTTCTCCATTTGGGCTTCTACATTGATTCCAGATCTTCAGTGAACACTTGTCGCGATCTTTCAACCGTTTGCCTTGTTAATTTGGATTTTTCTTGTCTTGTTGAATGTGAACTGTTCTTCGTCTAGGCTTGACTGAGATCCTCCTAATTGTTGGTCAAAAGTCCTTCTTTTGTGTCGTCTTTTGTGTTTTTCACTGTTTTTGCCCCAAGAACCTGTAACCTGTAACATGTAGCAGACATGGGTCAAAAGCACCTGTTTTTATTCTAAAATGCATAATAATGGGGAATACAAAATGCAATATTATGTTATGAACAATGCCCTAGAGGCCATTACTGTACATGGGATGTATATTGTAGTGGATGCTGGGACATATATTGGTATGACTTTCTTGCTCGACATGATAGTACGCTATCTGGTTGCTCTTTATTTTAACATGTATACTTGCAGTCTCTCTATTACATGTTGATAAAACCCTTAGGATGTGTGCTCGACTTCCAGGACTATGATGTAGATCATACTAGTGGGGCCTGGGTAGTCCATGAGTACATCCTTCAATGTTCCTAGTCGTGGGAATATCGAGATGGGGCATCGATATTCCAGAGTAGACTAGCGTATATCTTCTCGACCCATGTGATGGGCGGTGGATGATCCCATATCCATTAGTGTTTGACATCAGAGATGGTATGCGGGTGCTCAGTGGTGACTGGGTACACTGAACGGACTCGCCGAGAACTCCCAGATGGTATTATACCTCACGTCAGATGGCAGTTCTCTGTTGACACTGGTACAGCTTAGTCTGTTGACCCGAGATCGTCATAGAGTCTTGTGTGTCTCCCACTGTACTTTGATTTCCACCCAACCACGGCTCTACTGAGTCGTGCAAACAGGTGGTTTTTGGGTACAGTCCCGATTCATATGGAGGCAATGAGCGATAGGAGGGGATTCGTCTCTCCCGGTATTGGGGGTTGATGTTGCGCTATGCTCGACAGGCCATAACTGGAAATCCCTGGCCAAGGTTGCAGTGATTTACTGGTAAGAGTTATCAGTAGTTTCACGCTTGTTATGGACCTTATATCGGCATGACTTAACAAGCTACTGGGGTATGACGTTTACCACCCTTAGGCGAGATATGCGACATATCAAACGAACAGACCGGACTGTACAGTAAGTGTTGCTGGTTGGATTCACAGGAGTGTGAGCGGGCTTGCTCGTTGATCTTCTGATCGCTCAATACCCGGGTGGCCGTTACGTTTAGCAGACCGCTTGCGGCTTGTGGGTGTTTGATATGATCATCACCTGCTGCCGGCGTATTGACGAGTCTTTAGAGTCCTACATAGAGTTTTCCTGGCTCAAGCGAAACGAAATAGGAGCGCATATGAGATATGTGCGGGACCGAGAATAATACCAGTATGTGATACTGGATTTTATTCTCGCGATTTGTATCATTGGACGGTTATATAAGATATAGCCGGGTTATCGAATCAAATGTTGATTCGATATATTGATACACTTGATATTAGTCGGTTATATGCGGTATGACCGGATCATTAAATCAAGTGTTGATTTAATGATTTAATGTATAATTATATATTTGATATATTACTTTACATTAACTAGTATTGGTTCACTTAAGATTATTTTCTCACTTGATTGTGCACATTGTATATATGATATATGTTTGTGCACTAGTTTGTATCATGTTTGATGATACATGCAAACTTGGGTGCGAATTTGGATAACACCATGTTTAGGAAAATGGTTAGGGTTTTATTCTTTTTATTTATTTTATTAAAAAAAAATGGTGGTGGCTTTTCTCACTTTGGTTTGAAGCTTCATGAAGCTTTATAGCATCTTTGACAAAGTCTAAGCCATTTTGTTTTACCCTTTGACCTAACCATTTACCTAAATTATGGTTTACTCTCTACAAAAGTAAACTAACCTATGGTTGCTATATGATAAGAATCACTTGATTTATTATTTTCAAGAATTCATTTTATTTATTTTCTTTTCTCCTTCTTCTTCTTCTTCATGAAGAGAAGAAAGCATTCTTGAAAATTTCCAAGTGATGAATCCAAGTGTGAAATCCAATTCCAAAGTGAACCCACTTCCTATTTCTTCATCCTCTACCACTTGCCATGTAGTAGAGAGTGTTATATTCACAAGTTTCATGACCAAGTGAAGATGGAGCTTGATTTAGAGTTGCCTCGACGTAGATCATCTTCGGCATCGAAGTCATCGACCTAGCCCGCCCATTTCTCCGATGAAACCGACAATAGAGTCCGGGATTCCGATGATCGCAGCGGAGGGACATCAACATGGAGCTAGAGAAGTGTAGGACCAGATCTACAAAGGTTGTAGTCACTTTCACTTGTAGTCAAGTTGTTAACTTGCATGTTCTTTCGCCTTACCTCTGGTATCGATCTTATTTAGGGTTTCTCGGCACATAGAAATTTTTGATTTTGGCATGGTTGAGCAGTTGTAGAACTTCATGGGTGTGCTTAGGAACCCTACAGTGGTATCAGGGCCTAGCTAGAGCTTTAGGCGATGTGTAGACGAAGTTATAGATCCGATCGAACCACGAAACCCCGATCAAAACCCTTCTCTGTACATTTTTTCAAACTGTGGATTTTTGTGAATTAAAAATGCTCAGAAAATTAAGCAGGAAAATCTAAGAATTACTGTGAAGTACGGACCCCTAACTCAAACATTTGACCACGGAACCGCGGCCAAACCAGGGGTTTGGCGGCGGTTCCGCGGCCAAAATTGTGAATTAGTCCCTCAAACTTCACATATTTATTCTTAGGTCCTTTCTTGTCATTTTTTTCTGGGAATTTTTTAATTCCACTCAAGTGTTGAGTTTTCTAGGGTTTTATTGGGGACTCGTTAATTCGATCGGATAATTTAACTTCGTTTATGTTTTTCCAGATATTTTAGAAACTGTTAAAAAGTTCGACCGGATATAAATACCCATTTTTTCCCCTGCCGGGAAATTTCCAAGTGTTGGATTTTTTTGTGGTTTAAGAACATTCTAAGTAGTGCAAATAACGCGATGGACCCTCTAGAAGACAACAAACCTTAACTCGATTATGTGACCGGCTTGAACTGCCCTTTGAACCTTAGGGTTTGGGGTAGTACGGCGTGCCACATGTGAGGCATTGGCTTGACCCTTCTACGGCTGGACCGTTGGTACTGTGGCATGAAGTGAATGTTTTTTAAACTTATTTCATGTGTTGAGCTGTTTCGGGAAAACTTGGGTGTTTGATTGTTCAATCGGAAAGTTTAACATTTTCTATTTATCTGGAATGTGATATAATATTTGGAATCCACAAGTAGTTATGAGATAACTGATTTGGATGTTATAAATCTAGCACTTTAGTCTCACTTGATCGGTTGCCACGGAATTTTGATGTGATCAAAAGTCCGTCGCAATCACGTTGCGTACGCGGATACTCGCCGGGTAAACTTAATAGACAGCCACGCCCCATAGCCCCGACCAAGTGACTGTAGGAGAACCCCGTCGCCGAAAGCATCCGTTCGGGTGCTCGCGGCAGCTGTGTTCCGCCTTAGTGCACTTCGTCGACGGTATCGGGGGTGCGGCCATCTACTAAAGTTTGCGACGAGCATTCGTTCTGGATGTCGGGAATCTTGTTGTATTGCCCGACTTGATATTGAAATGAGTTTTCGATAATGTGACTAAAATGCGGGGTTTATAATTGTTAGGCATGCGATGTCTAAGGAATTCATTTGGTTAGGCATGCGATGTCTAAGCAGGTTGCAGATTCCAACTGTTGTAGCTTTACACTTTCTTTTCTGCGACCTTAAGTGTAATATGTGATATCACCGGTTTCGTTGCTATATGTAAACGACAATTGGGATGCGCATATTTACTTACGTTGATGACATGTGATGTTATGTGTTACTGGATATGTTACATTGGATCGTCGTGTTTGAATAGCCGGGTTTTTTTATGTGAGATGAGTGTTTTTCATTTTAATTCATGTAAAAACTTGTATGTAATATTCTTTTATTGGGGCACTTCCAGGTTGCGGAAGATGTCACCGTTGATGTATATTATTTACTTTTCCGCATTAGGATAGACCTAAGGAAGGGAGCACAAGTAACCGGGTTCTAGGGTCCAGTGGGAGACCATCTCGAGGAGTCGAGTCCGGGTCTCCTAACCCTAGAATTGGTAGGGTTGCTTGCCGCTCTCGTAGGGGTCTAGGGGTGTGGGATTGGCTATTCATCACGACCGTGGAATCCGTGTTTTATTCAGGCTCAAAATAAAACACGGACGTCCTAGTATATCCAATATTTCATATGATATTTTCTGCTGCGTTATCTGTGATGTGATCATGTTATATGTTGAGATAGATATTGTATATAGTATATATGATATATTATATAGACGTTGCTTATGTTTTACACCCACGCTAGCCCTGCCTCGCTCTGCCGTTAGTTACCTAACCTAACGGTGCAGACGAGACATCGAGGCGAATTCGGATGGCATAAGCGTACGTTATACTTATCTGTGATGTTTAGGTGGACTTAAATGATGGGACATTCATTAATGAGATTAATGAAAGAAAATAAACCTAAAAGATGTTGTGGAATCGAATTTCAAAAATAAAATCAGGTAGCTACAGTTCTTGCTTTGCATCGCGGTGTTCCTTGTAGAACATCCTGCACCTTATTCGATAAGGAAAGGGCCGAGATCCCTTCACCGGGAGTGACCCCTTTAACAATAACTGGTAGATGCTACAACTCTCGGTTTGTATTTTGATTGCTTCTATAGTTTTTGCTTTGCACAGCGGTATATATGATATATCATGCACCTTATTCGATGAGGGAAGGGCCGACGATCCCTTCACCGGGAGTGACCCCTTTAGCAAAACTAGAAAAGGCTAAAAAACACTCCATTTAAAAACCATTTGATTCCGCAACGAGATCAAGTTCATAGCGTTAAAGGTTTTCTTAAAAACCATCCGCAACCCTCCGTCATTTTAGGAAGTAGAGTACATAGTATTCGTGCTGTGTTTGTTGACCATAGTCAAGGCACAGTGTACGGTAGCTAAGTGATGTCTTCCTACACCGCATATGATGCGATTAGTTAGGACAGTCGCGTGACTTTGTTGACCTTAGTTAAGGGTCATGTGGGTGGGTCTAATTAATCACGAAATGACGGGTAGAACTTGACAAGTACTTATGATTTGTTGACCATAGTTAAGGTCATAGGTGCTAGGGGTAAAAACCACTATCAGGAGTTTCAAGTGTTGAAATTTGCAATGAGATTGCATACCTTCTATATGATAGTTGGATCCCGATACCCACTGCGAGTAATTGTTACTCCTGGGAGAGTTTTGTACTTTACAATTAGCCGATCAAGTAGGTGACTAGAAAGGTGTCAACGGGGTTACGCCCCTGGGAAAATGAGGTTTACTTTAATTAGGTCCGTGCGAGAGCACGGGGAACCTCCCTCAAAGTACCGACACTGGCCTGGCTGAAAGATTGGCGAACTTGTAGAGTGTAATTAATCCCGGCTAGTCTTTCCTTTTAGGGTTTGAAGGAAGATTTGATAAAAACAGTGGGAGCCATCCTGATTAGATAAAATATATAACCAATCTAATCTTGCAAGAGCGCACGCAGAGTGTTTTCTTCTCTCTCTCTCCAGTTAGCGACCTTATCACGCCTTAAATCAAGATAATAATATGGATGTATTGACCGAACCCGCTTCTTATACTGAGCTGGGGAACGTTGGTCCTGTTCAGACCATAATAATGCATTTTTCATTCCCCTATTCTTATCCGTTTTATAGATAAACAGGTACTCTTGATGCACGTTTGTTGCATATTACAGGATACAGGCTCTTGGAGCAAATACAGTGAAAAAGACGAAAGTTGATACAGAAAAGGGACTTTTGACCAACAAGCAGACGGATCTTACTCAAGCCGAGACGAAGAACAGTGCAAGGTCCAAAAAAGACGAAAGTGAAACGGTCAAAAGATCCTTACAAGTTTTCACTGAAGATCTGGAAAAGACCAAGAAGCCAAACAGAGAAAAATAGTGAAGAATAAAGAAACCCAAATACCCAGAATGCAGCTCAAGAAATTTGGTGAGCCAAGCCCACCAAAGGGCCGCGGAACCGCGGCCCAAGCCAACCAATGCCGCGGTTCCGCGGCCATTCAGTGCCCGTGTCGGTGCATTTTTCCCGTGTCGGTGCGTCGGTGCAGGGGTTGGGATTTTTCGTGGGCAAATCTGTAATTGCACATGTGCGAATCCCGGAACCCTAAATTCTCCTGTTTACTTATAAATTGTAATCGAAAATTGTAAAACCCTATGCCTCTTTTCAATCAATAAAATTCAGAATTGCTGGGAGTTTATTCAGATCTGTTCTATATTGTTTGGAGGGAGCCATCGAACTAGTAAGTTAATTTTAATTCTTTGTTTTAATTCTTTTAATTAGTATGTCTTACCATCCCCTAATGAGCGAGTAGTCTCCTCGCTCGTTAGGGTTAGCCTTAGGGAAAGGTTTGAGAGATAAGATCTCTCACCCCTTTCATGCCATCCACACCTAAGAGTTAGAACTCCATGCATGCACGCACAACCGCTCCCTACGGCATCCTACCCTTCGAGGTAACGATGAATCGTAGTATAAAGGGCCGGTTGCGCGTGTTTTCCATGGGGGTTAGGGTAATTATCGATAAAGGTAGGATACGAATCTAGTGGAAGAAACATCTTCCCAAAAGATTCTTATCCACTTTATGGATAATTACTGTAACATCTAATAGATCAATAATAAGGCATTGAAAGCGGTGAGGAAACCTTAAATCTCCAAACTTCCCCTAAACCTAACCCTAGCGAGACTTTAAATTAGATTAATTTTGTTCAATAATAGATCTAGATTTTAGAAACCAACCAAAACATCATTTAGAATCAACTCGTTAAGACACATTTAGAAAATTACCCATCTCTGTGGATCGACTCGTACTCATCGGCTAGCTGCAAAGCGACGCCGTTTCTGATTACGGTAAACTTATATCATTGGATTAATCAAATGGCGCCGTTGCCGAGGATGGCGTAAAATTTCTTTTTGTGTAATTTCGGGTTGATATAAATTTTAAAAAAATATAAAAATCAGAAAATAAAAAAAATAAAAATAAAAATTATCAATTTTGATCTGTTTGAATGGTGTATCTTTTGAATCTTGCAGGAATAGAGAATCTGGACATTCACAGAGGGCAAAATAAAATAAATCATATCATAACAGAGAGGGAAGATCACAACAGAGCCACTCAATTTTTTCCAGACGCTGATCTCCTCTTTCCACCGCGTTTCCGCCGCAAAAGTGGGCCCCAGACCGCGGAACCGCCGCAATATTGCCACGTCAGCGCATCAAAATTGCAGGGTTTGTCTTCTCCTTCTACCCTCTGTCAACCTCCATATATCTTTCTGTAAAAATTTTCTGCAGGATTTTCTTTGCGCTAAAAACTTTCTTCTCCTTCTAAATAACAGATTTTCTGCAGGTTTCTTTGCGCCGCGCTAAAAATTTGATTGCAAGTGAATTTTATTGTTTTGCATAATTTAATCGGACTTTAAGGGGCTAATTGACCAAACTCAGAATGGGTGGGGATTTCATCACCTTTCCCAAGACCCCAGAAAACACCTAAAGCATGTGCATCGACCACAATTAATTAAAAAATACTAGACTCAGACCTAAGGACATCGAGCTCAATAGGAAAAAAGGACTAGTATAGGCATCGACCGTTTATCCTAACTGACTTTGCGGTGTCTAGGCTAGTGGTTATTAATTAGGCCCACTTTTGTGGTTCCTTCCCACTTACCTGGCCGTACTTGTTGTAAGTGCACGGCGGCGCCCCAGCCTCCATCCCGAGGCCAAAATACGGAAGCGGTGATAAACTTTAATTTTGCGAACTTAGCAAACCGGCACCACCGCGCACTAAAAAACCCGGATCGAGCCATTAACTAGTCCTAACTAACAACAAGATAGGGAATAGAGATATACCGACTGATCCGAGTCCTCCGGTCTTCTCGTCATCGTCCCGATCTCCCGCGGAAACTCCGGTCGTCGCCTCCTTGCCGGAAGGGCACCACATCGTCTGCATCTTTTACGGGCTCCCACCTCAATGCCGAGGCAACTCGGGCACGAAGCTGGCAAGTCGACGTGCCCAAGATTTGCTGTAGAATGTGCAGTGCTCATGTCTCACTTTGGGATTCATGGAGTTGCCATTGGTGGAGGGATGAACTATGGAATTTGGAGATGGAACTTGTGGGAATTTTCTTAGCACCATGAGAACCAAAAATGCCACACCAAAATGAATCAAATCCCCATCCAAAAGGAATGGCCGGCACCTCCTATGTGAAGGGTAAGAATGGAGTGCAAGTCAAGGAAAAGTCAAGGGAGTGGGTGAGCTATCATGCAAGCATGAATAATGAGTGATGATTAAAATAATATCATCACAAACAAAAAACCAACACTTCAAATCAACCATGATGACTCCAAATGGTCAAGCCATCATGAACAAACATGAAGTCAAGAAGTCAAGGTATGGTGCTAAAGTCATAACACAAGAATATGCAAAGAACCCCTCCACAAATACTTATTTGCAACAATGCAAATAAGCCCTCCTCCACCAAACTTCGGCCAATGAACGATACAAAGAAAATTGGTCGAAACGGAAAGCAAACTAGCAACTCCAGAAAACTGGTCCCGTAATAAATTACAGGAAAACCCCGATATTGTGTATACACACCCGCATTTGTATTCCGACCGAAATACAAATGCAATGAGACAAAATCTACACTGTACTATACTAGAATCCGGCTTAAACCAAAGCCGGCTAGTATTAACCCGTTCGATCCTGATCCGTGCAATACCGCACGTATCTGATCGAACCCTGCCATATAACCATACGGCCAGTAGTACAAACTGTCCGATCCTGATCTGTGCAATACCGCACGTATCTGATCGGGCCCTGCCATATCTCCATACGGTCTCTACAGCTTTTCGCCCGAAAGATGAGTAACTGGATGTGGGGGACTCTAAAGACTCGTCAACACCTTGGTTGTGGATTTAACCACTAGCACGTCAGAGGTATAAGCCAATACGTAACGGGCTACCAGGTATTGACTAAAAGGGACGTCTGTGAGTGAACTCAGCCTGACAACCCTACTGAGCCTGTCAGTGACAATATCCGTACAGTCCGGTCCGTTCGTCTATGAGCATCGCATGGCGGGCCTAGGGGGTTGGTAAAAGTCAGACCCCGAAAAGCGGTACAAGTCGTGTCGGAGTGTAGCCCAGAACACCCTGAGATACTACTGGAATACCTACCAGTAAATCTCCTTGCCTCGGCCGAGGGCTTCGTGTAATGGCTCTCCTAGACACAGCGCGACCTCACCCCCAATACCGGGAGAGACGAACCCCTGAAGATGCGCTCACTGCCTCCATGTGGCTCGGGACTGTACCCAACTAAAACCTGTTTGCACGACTCCTTTGAGCCGTGGTAGGGTAGTAATCAAAGTACAGTGGGAACTCACACAAGACAAATGACGATCCCCAGGTCGATGAACTAACCTGTACACATGTCACCAGGGAACTGCCATCTGACGTCTGGTATATGACCAACTAGCATGTTCCCGGCGAGTCCTGTCCGGTGTACTCATAACCCAATGAGCACCAGTATACATCTTAGGTGAACCAACAGACACCAGTGGCTTGTGAGACCGGCCACCGCCCCTCGTCGGGGTCTCGACTGTATACACTAGTCTACTCTGGAGTATCGATGCCCTGTCTCGAAACTCACACGGCTAAGGACCATTTAAGGATATGCTTATAGACCCCCAGCTCCCACTTATATGATCGCCCTCATACTGCTGGTGGTCAAGCAAGAATCCTAGGGGCTCTATCAACGTGTAATAGAGACTTGTCAGGTCACTTAAAGCAGTACACGATGATAAAGGTAAACCAGATAGCATACTATCATCATGAGTAAGACTGTCCTATCGGGATAGGTCCTCCATCAATCATTGTAATCACGTGCCTGTGATCGAATAGTTGAATCTGAGGGCACTATCTCCAACAATCTCCCACTTGCACTCAAGGCTAATTATTGCGATGTCGCATACTCACAGCATGTGTGATACCGAACACCCAACTCCTCTACTAGTCAGTCTCACAAAGCTCGCTTGCGAAACTATTGCGTTCGAGGAATAGCCTTAGTGAGTGGATCCGCCTTGATTGTTTCTTTCTATGTCTCTCTAAATCTCAAGTTCGCGGAGAAACCCATCTCCCGAAATGAGCAATACATGTCTTAGAATGTGTCTGGATATCTGATGGGACCTAGCTCATAAATGAACTCCAAATCCAAACTTCTTAGACTGTATCGTCAACTGAACTTAATCAGTATCCTGCGCCGCGCCACCCTCAGTATTGCCTTGGACCACCTGTCCAAAATACTGCCCCTCGTCAGAAGGAAAACTATAACTCTGACAACCTCCTTGTCGTCCAGGTCACCTTGGAAGCCTGGAATGATAACTGTCTCCCGAATGAGGCCGTCGTTATCATATCCCTAGAACATCCACTCATGTTCTAAAACTACTTCCGACTGTTTCTCCAGGATTGGATCAATGTCAACTTATTGCATCTAGTGCAAGAACAACATCTGGTGTGGTACTTGACATCTCATGATTGACTCAATTGCCTAAGCAAGTGTTCCGTCAATCATGCACATCCCTCTCTACTTTAGTCTGTAAGACACCTTTAGAGAGGGTGACTCCATCACCTGCAGGTACACTACCGTGCCAGGAGTCGTCCATTCTAAATACTCTTAGAATGCTGTCTAAGTACCCTTAATTGGGAAACCACCCAAATCTAGATCTAAAACCATAGGTCTAGTAACCAGTATGTCTGATATAATATCCAAGTCCTGTGTAGAGAAACCACTGTGTGACGACCAAAGTATAACCGATTGTAGTATAGGAATATCACTTCCTACTCTGTGTATGTCATCCAAATACCAGGACATCACACCCTACTACCTTCTCAACAGATCCATCCCCTATTTTGATGAAGTCAAACCTATGACTGTCACATCAGAAATTGATGATCTATCTCCGCTATATCTGCTTTAGTCTATAAATAGACATAAGCTCCCTGTCCACCAATGCTTCCGCTGCTCCCACTGACTACGACAACCCTCTGCCAGAGACATATACACGTACACTTCTAAAACTAGTTTAGAACGACGCTATAATCATCCTCCCGCCGGGTCTCGCAACCTGGAACAACAGCAATGGCAAGTGTGGGTAAACAAGAACTTCCCTGCCACCGTCCTTGAGGCTACCGGAGTACCTCTCGGGTGCCTGAAGTTACCCACCTTATCTGCGGAGTGGCCAATGGAATGTCAATCCAGATTGAATCTTTAGGTTCCTATGAAATCTTCAGTAATCGTTTGTGGTTCTGGAATCACTTCTAGTTCTACCATACTCCCACTACTGTTTTCTGAAAAAAAAATCCATTTTTAATAAAACTGTGGCGAGTCTAGAACAATATTTCTATTGATCTGACAGATGGTAGAAAATCAACCCTCGTCATAGCCTGGGTCAACCCACAAACAACCATTACAGAAACGTGCCTTGAGTTATCCAGAGTCTGGTTTTAATCATAAGCCAGACAACTCCCCGTACCATAACATCGTTAAGATATGAACTGTTCTATATCCAATATAGAACCAGAGGCACTGATTTAAATGAACCAGATTCAAATCATGCAGCTGTCTCCAGTGCATGTCAACTAAATGGAAAGAGGCCGATTAGCGTTACTCAACTTAGGAATGCTTCCAATTATGAATAACCTGAAAGAGAAGCAAGATCTCTTAATCATTACGATCAACTGAATACCATACACAAGTATCTACATCTTCGATCACTTTGAAGAATCCCGATACTTGCAATACCTGGGTCTCTACTTTATTCAAATACCTATAACTTCTCAAAATTCGGACCCTGTGTTTGTACGAAACACCTGTCTAAAAACTAGAGAAGTCATAAGTAAACCGAATATAGTACGAGGACCAAGCCCTCTGTAACGCTTTGAAAATCGTTTCGGTGAAATTTCGAAAAATCGGTAAAATAAGAGGGTTTTCTGTAAAAAGTCAAAATGCAAATATCTTATTATAAAAATTAAATATACATATTCTAGATATGTAATTGCTATTATTTGGTGTTTATTGAGCCGCGGGTGAAATTTCAAATTTTCTGAAAAAAATATTATTTTATTATTATTTTAAGCCGTCACTAATACATTTAATTAGGGAAAATTACAAATTGGAATGAGTTGAAACAAATTTTGTGCATCATAAAACATTAAATAAAAATTTATCATGTGGTTTCTGGAACGAAATCATTTTCCAAAACGGTTTAGAAATTATTGAAGAAAAAAAGGCTTTTTTTAGCGTAAATGGATGCCGAGGGTATTGTATTTATCATTTTTCATCACCCCACACCCGTACCCACAC
The DNA here is from genome assembly GCA_030015575.1 of Agapanthus africanus. Classification (NCBI taxonomy): domain Eukaryota; kingdom Viridiplantae; phylum Streptophyta; class Magnoliopsida; order Asparagales; family Amaryllidaceae; genus Agapanthus; species Agapanthus africanus. The sequence continues at coordinate 244,471,023 of JASDDO010000012.1, forward strand.
CCACACACCCCCACTTACTCCTCCCCATGGCTGAATTCAGCAGCCACCATTTTATTTCCCACTTGAATTTTCAAAGGAAAAGAAATGAAAGAAAAGAAAAGAATTGGGTAAATAAGTTAGACTTTGACTTTGCTTTGACCTTGACTTTGCCCCACTTTCTCTACCTCCCTCTCTCTCCTCCCCCACTCCCATTTTCTGGCCGAAATACCTTCTCTCTACAGCAGCAGCCCCCCTCCTTTTCCCCCTCTCTTTTCCCTTCAAAACTTCATGAAAAATTGCATCAAAATCCACCAAAAATCCCACAAAATCAAAATCAAAGTCCTACCCATTTTAGCTTAGCCCGTTTAGCATGGATCCTTATGAAAAGAGAGCATTTTGGGAGGCCATGGAGTCTTGTGGACCTTAATATATTTTTGGGTATAATTCTAAACTTTTTTTTCTTAATTTATTACTTGTTTCTTAAAGTTAATTTAATTAAGTGTTAATGTGGTTTATGTGAGTTTAATTGCATGATTAAGATTTCAAGTTAGGGTTTGTTGTGGAAATGAGTTGTGTTTAATTGTGCATGGTTTAGTGATGTGGATTAACACATTTAGTTTTGTAGAAAACTAATCAAGTTGTTAATTACAAGTTGTTACTTGAAAAATGTCCAAATTAAGCTTTTTGTTGCAAACTAGGTTTTTTTTTTGATTAATTCGAAATATGAGATTAAAATTAAGGTTAGGGTTTTTATCATATTATTAACTTTATTAAGTGTAGTTTAACACTTTAGTTCATGCAAATCTAAGCTAGATTGTAGTTTGTGCATTTTTGCTTTGAAATTGTTAAAATTTAAGTATTTTGTAAACTAGAATATTAGGATTTTTGGAATTTAATGAGATTAAATTCCGGAAATTGTTTATACGACTTATTTAAGATATTTAATAAATATATTGGCCGCTACATTCATTTAAACATCCTGTTTTGTACAAAAACGGCGAATTATGCTTGCTAGATTTTCGGAAAAGTGACTTTTTAAGTAAAGTTGGGATTTTTGTGAGTTTTAACCTAGTTTATATTAAAATTAGTGTTCGTGGATGTGCAAATGAGTGTGATTGGATTTTCCTCGATGGTTTGACGTTTGTACATCGACATCGAGGGTTGGTTTGACTATTCTTGTATGCGTAGGCGATAGGTTTGGACCTATGCGTGATACGCGTGCCGATTTGGTTTTCTTATGACGTTTCGATTTCGAATTGGGTTTTTATACGATACGGTGCGTTATGATATGTAGGTACCGCAGGTGGACTTCGAGACGACAAGCAAGCGCGTGGCGACGTCGGCACCGGCGAGCGAGGTTCAGGTGAGTAGATTTATATCTACGGGGAGAAGTCGGGTGGATGGCGTATAGCACCCCCGCAGTCCGTGGTGGTGTATACGGATGCGTATACACACCAACATTTATTATATGTTATTTGGGATTAATAACGTTGCTTAGGATGGATATTGGTGTGTTGGATTACTTTAGTGTTGCGAACCTTAGGGTAGTGTTACACACACATACATACTTGCATACATTCCTATTGATATGTGCTCATGGGATTCTTTATAGTTATGTGTTCACATGGGTATGGGACTATGTGTTCACATACGGATTGAGGATGATACTTGGGGTTGAGCTGAGTCGATGAGATTGGATCGAGGCCGTGAGATCGGTGATATAGCAGGGTTCGTATCTTAGATACGACATGACGTTGTAGCGGGTCCTTGACGTAGTGTTTCACACACGTCCATACTTACGTAGGCGGTATCAGTATGGTACTAGACGTAGATCAGTACCCCGATCATGATATTTGATAAAGAGGATACCAGGTGAATAGTATGATGAATGTGATATTGACCCGTACCCAGATTTGGGATGCCGTACGACGGATTTACGTACGAGCTATATTTTGATGTTTGATCCGCACTCTTGACTTGGGATGTCTGATTATAGATATGGTATCGGATATGATATTATTGAGGCGGGATCACCGACTATACATATACAGGTAGGTATATGTATCGACTCAGATAATAGGCGGTTTCCTTACCTGTAGTTCAGCTTGTTAGTTCAGCCGTATAGTTTAGTGTAGTTGTTAGATTAGATTAGACTTCTTACCTATTTCAAAAACTAACGAATCGTGGGCATTTTTAAAGACACCTCAAGGGAATCTACGGATATTTCAATAACGACGTATCTTTTCATAAAAACACCGTAGCCCCTATTTTCAAAACCCCATGATTCGTGTTATTTCAAAAGGCACCATTCGTAGGACTTATATTAGATTATTGTAGATTAGTTATCGTTGTGTCTAGAATTCAGCCCCCGCACATTATTGTTGTTCGCTCTGCCTCGCATACTTATTGTACTGCATATTCCATTATTCATATCATGCTGTTAGGACACCAGCACCATTACCGATGATGCGTATGTACCACGTACACCTACTTGCCGGCTCACACACATCTTCATCGGTAATTGCCATGTCACGTACACTTTAGAGAATATATTTGCTTGACTTAGCTTGTTAGCTAGTAGTTTTGACATGATATTAGTGTACTTTCCTTATATGCCATATTAGACATTTCAGTTATTACTTGCTACTTCATGCATATTGTTATTCATTGTTATACCGCACGCATGGATTCTCATGCCTTTATTCACTAGTTTATGTGCTATTGAGGTTTTGGACTCGGATTTCCTTGATATTTCTGGATTTGGGAACCGTGGAGATTTCAAAAGAGAATATGTAATTGTTTTAAAAACCCGGTTACCCTGGATATGATATTTCAGTGCGTCCACCATGTGTTTTCTCGGTGCTGAGAGCGACATGTGAGACCCGAGTTCGAGGAGTGGAGGAACCGTTTCGGGTATATGGTGGACCCGGTAAGGTACCCCGGGGCAAGAAGCTCGTGGTGATGACGATGAGCCTGGCAGGGGGAGACTACCTACCGGTGATATTACCCGACGCGTCGGATATCCGGAGGATACCGTCGTGGTCTTGAGATGGATGGTAGGGGCCGGTCTGGACTGGCGGCGCCCTAGATATTGTGATTTAGATATTGAGATTTTGAGACATTGAGATTTATGTTTTGTGTCGATGCTAGACACCGTTGGTGTTGATTTCAGTTATGATACCTCATTTGAAAAAAATACAAAGGAAATCTCACTAATTTATGAAAACAGTTTCTTCATTTACATGTATGCTGTTTTCATGCATTCATACCTCACTCATATGATATATTGCTACCTGAGGCACTGACACTGGCACATGAAATTACACTCAGGTTAGATATTACCCTAGACATTGTCATAGGCTGCCTGTTATACATACATTTGAGGATATATTATGATCATTGACCTAGGTTGCGTTATTTATGCGATTTCTGTGCGTAGATGTTTTTCTATTCACGAGTTGGCAACTCACCCCCGTTGTGCCCCAGTTTCTTGCAGGTTTGCCGTACAGGTTTTATTACGGCTTTGCTGGCACTATTTCCATTCCGGGTGGCTTGCTAGTAGGTGGGTTATTTGTATCTCACCCATCCTTATATCTTGTATATTATTATTCAGTTGTATCTAGAAGTTTCATCAACCAAACATGTTTTTATTGTGATAGAGACCAGTGTTGTTTATTCTTTCGACCTTAGAGTCGCTCGTTATATTTCTGGTGGTTTTGAGTTCCTTTTGAGTTTTGATCCTCGCCGTTGGCGTTGTATATTATATTGCTTGTGTGGTTGTGACCGTCGATTGACGAAGAGCTAGCTCCCGCTTGGGGATGCCTTTTTTCTTGATTTCGTATACTATTCATGTTGTATCCCGTTTGGGGGCCAGTATTTACAAAGGAGACTCTACCGAAATTTTCAGTAAATTTTTGATGCTTTTAAAAACCGCATAATTCGGCTTATGCTATGGAAACTACTTGCTTTGATTTGGTTTTTCCTGCACTCTACTACTTTTCTTGGTTTGGATTTCTGGGTTTTCGGTTTACTTAGATTACGTACGCCTCGAGACGTTCGTAGTTTAAGTGCCGGTCATGTTCCGTACTTTCGGGTCGTGACAAAGTTGATATCAGAGCGTTAGGTTTTAACCTTCGGAGCGTAGGATGACCCTTGGTTGATGGAATAGGTGACTAAAGTAGAGTGACGTACCGTTGGTATGTTCCGCGGCATATTTACGATACGCCACTCCACTTATGAAGCCTTAGGATGTACATTTCCTTGTTCAGTATTATATTCATTCCGATCTAGCCTCATCGGTATCAGGTTGGTTTTGCTGCTACGGTTACGGCAGGGAGAGCTACGGCTAGAGTTACGGTCAGCACAAGCTCGTCACGAACGAGGACTGACCAGGGTGAAATTCCGGCGACACACGATTGCAGAGATGTGTCTTTTTTCTGTGTTTCCGCGCCATCGCCTTTATGAGGTTACTCGGATGTGCTGATCGACACTAGAGGATTGAGCCACTGACAGAGGCCAGCCAGATTTTGATGCCCGTTGGTGTGTTGCTTACTCCTGATGATTGAGGCACTGTTCAGCGTGCAGACGAGCGAGCCAGTTGTTGCTACGAGCGACGAGATATCGCCCCATATGTTAGAACTATGGCGGGACGAGTCGTACGAATAGATGATAGAAGGTCGCTAGTCTCCCGATGATGAATGACTAGGAAAGGTGGTTCGTTCGCTTACCCCGATGCGAGGTCATCAGATAGATTGATTCCAGCTAGAGACGATTTCACGCGGAGATGTTGGGAGTCGACAGAGACGATCGAATGTCAGAAACCTAATTATCCAAGTTTAAAGTAGTCGGAAAGACATGCAGGCAATTCTATAGTCCCTCTAGAAGAATGAAACCCTAACTCGACTTAATGACCGTGTGAAAGCCTTTGAACCTTCGGGTTTGCGGCAGTTTTACGGCGCCATTATTGAGGCTTGGGTTTGCCCTTCTACGGCTGGACCACCGATGCTGTGGTATGTAATCGATACTATTAAACTGTACCCAAGATGTTGAGCCCTTGGGGGATTATGAGGTTTTGACAATCGATTGGATGGTTCGACTTAATTCGGATGCTAGGTGGTGAGATGCATTTCTTTGGAGACTCCAGATTCGAGGATAGTCGTTGGAGCTCAGTCCATGCAGCCGCGACGAGACGAGTCCAAAGCAGAAGACATTAGAGAAAAGTGGAGTAAGAGGTTCGCACCAGATCTAGATGAGATGATGTTCCACTCCGCCGACATCAGAGAGGCGATGCGCATGCCGAGACATGGTACTTGGACTTACCTTCCAGAAGGAGTCGCGATGAGTATGCAGTCGTTCCAGAGCAAGATGCAGATATAGGAAAGGACAACGACTTCCGGACAGTTGGCAGAGACGAGACATGGAAGAGACCGTGAGCAGGATTCCTTCCAGGACACTGCTGCAATGATACTTGCACCCAGGATCAGATGTGTCACGTACATTCAGAGAGCCGTACATTCAGAGAGCCAGAGGCCGACGCCAGTAATATGCTGTTTTACGAGTGGTCGCGATGATTGACTAAGAGATGACCAGAGAAGTGCCAGAACGGAATCGTCCCCGTTAGCACACCCGACAGGGCCGATGAGCCGATGGACCGAAAGATTGGTAATTCATAGTGAAGACCTTGACCCAGGAGTGGTCATGGTTACGCACACCAGCAGGACAGAGTTCATGATCATCGACGAGACGTCTCACTAGTGACCGCGACAGTTGGCCGAGATTCTTAGAGAATGCACTTGAGCGGTACTGTTCCGCCATTATTGATTACGATGTTTTGGGTGATTTATTCGTATGATTTGATTTTGATGATTGAGGATTTACGATCTTTGCACAGTGTTGCACTTGATATCGTTTTCGTGCTTTAGTTTCACATGTTTGTGATTTTACGGTTTTAAACAGTTGAGTTGGTTTTGTGCGTATGCATGCACACGATTTGGTTCCTGCACTCTGTATAGTTATTATATGCTTGCAGTGCAGTGATACGCCTTTTGTGCACTTAGATGCACTGGACTTCGATTTCGATTGTGATACTCGATATTTGTTTTGTGCACTTTATGCACCTGATTGGATTTTGCGCATGTTCGACACTTGATATTGGATTTCATGATTTCGTGCACGATGGATGCACCTGATTTGGATTTTCGCGCATGTTGGGCGCATGTTTTGCAGGGTGATTTTGGTGCGTACCAGATGCACTAAATCGAGATTTTTTTCGTGCATGTCAGATGCACCTGATTTTGCTGTCAGGCACACATGTTGCCTACGACAGATGTTTCGTGCACACCCGATGAACTTAGATGTTATTTCTGTGCGCATCTATGGCACATTCATGGATTTTGATTTCCGTGCGCACCAGACGCACGTAGTATTCATGTGCATATTTTGGGATTGATTTCTTATAGAGCAGTACGTTTTTATGATATTGCTATGTGTTTTCGTACTGCGCAGGACTAGTCAGAGGACAGTACCTGAATATATTTTGCATGCATTGATAGTTATTTAAGGGATTTCCAAAAAGCGAGCTATAGCCTCAGTATTTACCTACGTGTCTGATATGACACGAAATGTTTAAAACAAGGAGACCCTTCTAAATTGTTTCCAAAACGGCGGAACGTACATTTCAAACAAAGGTATATATGTATATAGTTATTTTCTTATGATAGACATCCACCACTGTGCAGTGTTATACGCGTTGCACAGCGACTTAAAGAGATTTGGCATGCATTTCCTTCAGATACTTACAGATATAGATTCGATGTTTACATGTATAGTTTCGAGTTATATCATATTGGTTTGATTTAGATTTGGCATTGATGTCTTCTCCATGACTCCGATGATTGCGGGATGCTTGATGGAGTTTTGATTTGAGTTATATACTCATTTTTCAAGCGCAAGCACTGCGCTACGATTTGTTTTATGTATTTACAATTTCGGAGCCCCGACGACTTGATGGGTTTTCTTAGATGTTTTAGTATTTGGGGGAGTTTGAATTTAAATTCGGGGACCGAATTTCTTTAAGGGGGGAAGATTGTAACGCTTTGAAAATCGTTTCGGTGAAATTTCGAAAAATCGGTAAAATAAGGGGGGTTTTCTGTAAAAAGTCAAAATGCAAATATCTTATTATAAAAATTAAATATACATATTCTAGCTATGTAATTGCTATTATTTGGTGTTTATTGAGCCGCGGGTGAAATTTCAAATTTTCTGAAAAAAATATTATTTTATTATTATTTTAAGCCGTCACTAATACATTTAATTAGGGAAAATTAAAAATTGGAATGAGTTGAAACAAATTTTGTGCATCATAAAACATTAAATAAAAATTTATCATGTGGTTTTTGGAACGAAATCATTTTCCAAAACGGTTTAGAAATTATTCAAGAAAAAAAGGCTTTTTTTTAGCGTAAATGGATGCCGGGGGTATTGTATTTATCATTTTTCATCACCCCACATCCGTACCCACACCCACACGCCCCCACTTACTCCTCCCCATGGCTGAATTCAGCAGCCACCATTTTATTTCCCACTTGAATTTTCAAAGGAAAAGAAATGAAAGAAAAGAAAAGAATTGGGTAAATAAGTTAGACTTTGACTTTGCTTTGACCTTGACTTTGCCCCACTTTCTCTACCTCCCTCTCTCTCCTCCCCCACTCCCATTTTCTGGCCAAAATCCCTTCTCTCTACAGCAGCAGCCCCCCCTCCATTTTCCCCTCTCTTTTCCCTTCAAAACTTCATGAAAAATTGCATCAAAATCCACCAAAAATCCCACAAAATCAAAATCAAAGTCCTACCCATTTTAGCTTAGCCCGTTTAGCATGGATCCTTATGAAAAGAGAGCATTTTGGGAGGCTATGGAGTCTTGTGGACCTTCATATATTTTTGGGTATAATTCTAAAAATTTTTTTGCTTAATTTGTTACTTGTTTCTTAAAGTTAATTTAATTAAGTGTTAATGTGGTTTCTGTGAGTTTAATTGCATGATTAAGATTTCAAGTTAGGGTTTGTTGTGGAAATGAGTTGTGTTTAATTGTGCATGGTTTAGTGATGTGGATTAACACATTTAGTTTTGTAGAAAACTAATCTAGTTGTTAATTACAAGTTGTTACTTGAAAAATGTCCAAATTAAGCTTTTTGTTGCAAACTAGGTTTTTTTTTTGATTAATTCGAAATATGAGATTAAAATTAAGGTTAGGGTTTTTATCATATTATTAACTTTATTAAGTATAGTTTAACACTTTAGTTCATGCAAATCTAAGCTAGATTGTAGTTTGTGCATTTTTGCTTTGAAATTGTTAAAATTTATGTATTTTGTAAACTAGAATATTAGGATTTTTGGGATTTAATGAGAATAAATTCCGGAAATTGTTTATACGACTTATTTAAGATATTTAATAAATATATTGGCCGCTACATTCATTTAAACATCCTGTTTTGTACAAAAACGGCGAATTGTGCTTGCTAGATTTTCGGAAAAGTGACTTTTTAAGTAAAGTTGGGATTTTTGTGAGTTTTAACCTAGTTTATATTAAAATTAGTGTTCGTGGATGTGCAAATGAGTGTGATTGGATTTTCCTCGATGGTTTGACGTTTGTACATCGACATCGAGGGTTGGTTTGACTATTCTTGCATGCGTAGGCGATAGGTTTGGACCTATGCGTGATACACGTGCCGATTTGGTTTTCTTATGACATTTCGATTTCGAATTGGGTTTTTATGCGATACGGTGCGTTATGATATGTAGGTACCCCAGGTGGACTTCGAGACGACAAGCAAGCGCGTGGCGACGTCGGCACCGGCGAGCGAGGTTCAGGTGAGTAGATTTATATCTACGGGGAGAAGTCGGGTGGATGGCGTATAGCATCCCCGCAGTCCGTGGTGGTGTATACGGATGCATATACACACCAAAATTTATTATATGTTATTTGGGATTAATAACGTTGCTTAGGATGGATATTGGTGTGTTGGATTACTTTAGTGTTGCGAACCCTAGGGTAGTGTTACACACACATACACACATACATACTTGCATACATTCCTATTGATATGTGCTCATGGGATTCTTTATAGTTATGTGTTCACATGGGTATGGCACTATGTGTTCACATACGGATTGAGGATGATACTTGGGGTTGAGCTGAGTCGATGAGATTGGATCGAGGCCATGAGATCGGTGATATAGCAGGGTTCGTATCTTAGATACGACATGACGTTGTAGCGGGTCCTTGACGTAGTGTTTCACACACGTCCATGCTTACGTAGGCGGTATCAGTATGGTACTAGACGTAGATCAGTACCCCGATCATGATATTTGATAAAGAAGATACCAGGTGAATAGTATGATGAATGTGATATTGACCCGTACCCAGATTTGGGATGCCGTACGACGGATTTACGTACGAGCTATATTTTGATGTTTGATCCGCACTCTTGACTTGGGATGTCTGATTATAGATATGGTATCGGATATGATATTATTGAGGCGGGATCACCGACTATACATATACAGGTAGGTATATGTATCGACTCAGATAATAGGCGGTTTCCTTACCTGTAGTTCAGCTTGTTAGTTCAGCCATATAGTTTAGTGTAGTTGTTAGATTAGATTAGACTTCTTACCTATTACAAAAACTAACGAATCGTGGGCATTTTTAAAGACAGCTCAAGGGAATCTACGGATATTTCAAAAACGACGTATCTTTTCATAAAAACACCGTAGCCCCTATTTTCAAAACCCCATGATTCGTGTTATTTCAAAAGGCACCATTCGTAGGACTTATATTAGATTATTGTAGAATAGTTATCGTTGTGTCAAGTATTCAGCTCCCGCACATTATTGCTGTTCGCTCTGCCTCGCATAATTATTGTGCTGCATATTCCATTATTGATATCATGCTGTTAGGACACCAGCACCATTACCGATGATGCGTATGTACCACGTACACCTACTTGCCGGCTCACACACATCTTCATCGGTAATTGCCATGTCACGTACACTTTAGAGAATATATTTTCTTGACTTAGCTTGTTAGCTAGTAGTTTTGACATGATATTAGTGTACACTCCTTATATGCCATATTAGACATTTCAGTTATTACTTGCTACTTCATGCATATTGTTATTCATTGTTATACCGCACGCATGGATTCTCATGCCTTTATTCACTAGTTTATCTGCTATTGAGGTTTTGGACTCGGATTTCCTTGATATTTCTGGATTTAGGAACCGTGGAGATTTCAAAAGAGAATATGTAATTGTTTTAAAAACCCGGTTACCCTGGATATGATATTTCAGTGCGTCCACCATGTGTTTTCTCGGTGCTGAGAGCGACATGTGAGACCCGAGTTCGAGGAGTGGAGGAACCGTTTCGGGTACATGGTGGACCCGGTAAGGTACCCCGGGGCAAGAAGCTCGTGGTGATGACGATGAGCCTGGCAGGGGAGACTACCTACCGGTGATATTACCCGACGCGTCGGATATCCGGAGGATACCGTCGTGGTCTTGAGATGGATGGTAGGGGCCGGTCTGGACTGGCGGCGCCCTAGATATTGTGATTTAGATATTGAGATTTTGAGACATTGAGATTTATGTTTTGTGTCGATGCTAGACACCGTTGGTGTTGATTTCAGTTATGATACCTCATTTGAAAAAAATACAAAGGAAATCTCACTAATTTATGAAAACAGTTTCTTCATTTACATGTATGCTGTTTTCATGCATTCATACCTCACTCATATGATATATTGCTACCTGAGGCACTGACACTGGCACATGAAATTACACTCGGGTTAGATATTACCCTAGACATTGTCATAGGCTGCCTGTTATACATACATTTGAGGATATATTATGATCATTAACCTAGGTTGCGTTATTTATGCGATTTTTGTGCGTAGATGTTTTTCTATTCACGAGTTGGCAACTCACCCCCGTTGTGCCCCAGTTTCTTGCAGGTTTGCCGTACAGGTTTCATTACGGCTTTGCTGGCACTATTTCCATTCCGGGTGGCTTGCTAGTAGGTGGGTTATTTGTATCTCACCCATCCTTATATCTTGTATATTATTATTCAGTTATATCTAGAAGTTCCATCAACCAAACATGTTTTTATTGAGATAGAGACCAGTGTTGTTTATTCTTTCGACCTTAGAGTCGCTCGTTATATTTCTGGTGGTTTTGAGTTCCTTTTGAGTTTTGATCCTCGCCGTTGGCGTTGTATATTATATTGCTTGTGTGGTTGTGACCGTCGATTGACGAAGAGCTAGCTCCCGCTTGGGGATGCCTTTTTTCTTGATTTCGTATACTATTCATGTTGTATCCCGTTTGGGGGCCAGTATTTACAAAGGAGACTTTGCCGAAATTTTCAGTAAATTTTTGATGCTTTTAAAAACCGCATAATTCGGCTTATGCTATGGAAACTACTTGCTTTGATTTGGTTTTTCCTGCACTCTACTACTTTTCTTGGTTTGGATTTCTGGGTTTTCGGTTTACTTAGATTACGTACGCCTCGAGACGTTCGTAGTTTAAGTGCCGGTCTGTTCCGTACTTTCGGGTCGTGACACCCTCTGTCCTGATGGACCCTGGACAACATACAATACTCTGTATAAGTCCCTTGAGTCTGATAACTCATTCACTGTGTGTTTCGTAGGTTGGAAACTGTATTTATGGTTATGAAGAATTACACCGCTGTTTAATGCTTCTTACCTAACCATCCACTGATATAGGTAAATGTCACTGACATAATTTCAAAAGGTATATCTCACTCTATGAAAATAGACGTACAGATATATCGATTTGAAATTGGTGCATAAGAGCGGATATTCAAAACCAAATATTCGCCGACCGGCAAACAGCCCAGGTGATTTCCTCAAATATCACTGATTACAATGAATCCCGATATAATGAGGACGATCACCTAAATTCCCAATAACTTACTCCCACTCATCATCTGTAAAACTATACATAAGTGAGAATCATACTTGGTAAATACATACCCTGGAGCAAGTGTCTAACTGGGAAATCAGTTTTCCTTTAACAGTACACAGTGAAACTGAAACATTGAATTGTTTCGATGGGGTATCCTGGTATTCCTAGTGATGCCTCTTCCATTATCCATATTCACAACTGTAACCGTATAATTCTTTGCCACCTCTCCAAATCACTTTATATGTCTTTAGTCATTACCTTCTGCACACCCCTTTAGGCCAAATGGTTTTCTTCCTTCCCTACCGTTCGGGACCAGCCTATGGTTTGGAAGAAGACTATCCAATAAGCATAATGGGTGTGCTGTCCTGATCCTAGGAGCACTCGCAATGCGAGAGAAGGTGAAGATAAAAGACAACCGAATAAACCTTATTCCTATTCCTCCTGAACCAGAATCCATCCCCGAATTGGAACAAGTTCCTTTCGAGTTCGTATATAACCATACGATGGAGTATCCAATAAACTGTGGATCTTCGTAGTGATACGGAGTATCCTGGAGAAATACAAAGGTGATTTAGGATTGGCGAAGGAATACTTGGTTTGGTCGTGAATAGCAGTCGCAGTTTACTTTGCCCTCTTACTAATCCCTTGCTTTGTCTTAACTTAATACCTTCTGCACACCATCGTTATGCTAATTGGTTTTCTTCATTCCCAACCGTTCGGCATCAGCCAAAGGTTTGGAAGAAGACTATCCAATTTGCGTAATAGGTGTACTATCTCCTAAACCAAGGAGTACTCGCAACCTGAGAGAAGGTAAAAGGAAAAGACAACTGAATAGTCCTATTCGTTTTCTCCAGAACCGGAAACCATCCTCGAATAAATTCCTTCGAGTTCGTATCTAACCATACAATGATTTTGTCCAATGGAAGTGGACGTTCGTAGTAATACGGGATGTCCTGGAGAAAAGGGTAAAAGTAGGAGTGGCAATGAGGTTTGCAACTTTGACAATCCGAAAGCCTGTGTTAAGAAGGTTCGGTCAACTTGGTCACTGAGTCATAGTCTTAGGGTCGGGTCAATGGTCGCTGCCAAAGAGAGAGAGAAAAGAAACACTCAGCGTGCACTCTAACCTAGATCAGAATGGTTGCCAATTTATCTAATCTGGAAACCTCCCACTGTACCGTCAAATTCTCCTCCAAACCTAAAAGAAGAATTAGTCGGGATCACCCGAGGAGTAAACCAACTCATCAGTGGGAATCGGGATCCAACTATCATCGCATGATAACGTGACGGAATCCGCTCACGTCATCACACTCCAGAAAGTATGCGCATATCTGGCAAGTTTCAGTTCTTTTGAAACTCCCGATGTGGATTTTTACCCCATGCTCTTATGATCTTGACTAAGGCCAACAAATCATAAGTCACATGTCAAGTTCTACCCGTCATTATCCAGGTTGATTTGAACCCACCCGTACAAGCCCTTGACTAGGGCCAACAAGGCTATACGACTGTCCCAAACCAACCCATCTATCTATGCAGCATATGAACACCCAATAGCTACCAAACACTGTGCCTTGACTATGGACAACAAACACAGCTTGAATACTATTGACTACCCACATGAAACGACGGAGGGCTACGAATGGTTTCTGGCGAAAACCTTTAACGTAAAGAACTTGATATCGTTGAAGGAACGAATAGCTTTTTAAAATATAGTGACGAAGACCGTTGCTAAAGAGGTCACTCCCGGTGAAGGGATCTCGGCTTTTTCCCCATAGAATGGGGTGCAGGATATTCCAACTGAATACCACGGTGCAAAGCAAAAGTAATCGTCTATAGTGAAGTCATTGCCCTGACGCAAACTTTTGTCCAAGGGGTCACTCCCGGTGAAGGGATCTCGGCCCTTGCCTCGTCGACTGAGGAGCAGGATATTCCAACTGAATACCACGATGCAAAACAAAAGTGAACGTCCTTGCAATAACAGCTTTTTGAAAAGTTTTCCAACAACGTCAGAATAGGTTTGTTTTTAACTTGCATTGATCCGAATCAACGCAGTCCCATCAATTGATCATACCACAAAGAATGAAAATATACTGATGTACGTATATGCCATCCGCATTCGCCACTGGGTCCCGTCATTACCCGTTAGGTTAGCTAACTAACGACAGAGCAGGGACTGGACTAGCGCGGATGCAAAACATATACAACATCTACTAATATATATACCAATATATTATATTTCGCTCAAGGCGTGATAAGAAATGCAACATCACAGAAACGTACAACATCACAGAACAATACAGATATCTGGGATCCCCGGGTTTCACAGAGCCACTACTGAAACCCGACGTTCCCCTGGTCGTGTGGATAGCCTGTGCAATGAAATCCTAGACCCCTACGGGCGCGGCAAGTCACCCGCCAAAACCTGAAGAGAGGCAGCCCCCTTCAGTACCGTGAATGGACCACCCAGCACTTCACGGAATCCGGTAACTTGGGCACCCCTCCTGGGTCAACCTGTACCCCCTACGGGTGCGGCGAATAGCTCGCCAATTCCAGAGTGAAGCCCCCTCCGTCTCAATGCCATGAGATTCGGGCCAGTTGCCCTCTGGAACCCGGCTATCCGTTCACCCCGCCTTGGGGTAATCCTAGTACAGAAAGTAAAATATACATATAACGGGTACATCGACCGCAACCTGGCCGTGCCCCAAAATAATAATACAAACAGGCAGTGACGGCAGTCCACATGTCGGACGCTCGCCCCGCAATATCAAATGTACATAATACAACCACAACTGTACTAGCATTGCATCCAGGCTATCCCCCACGACCAATACGCAACATCACAGCATAACAGAGAACATCAACGTGAAAGTCACGTTTGCAAATCCGTCTAACCGGGCTACAGCAGTTAGACTGGATTTACCGATCAAGTGACATTCACGGTCGCAGATATAATGTAAATACTGTGAAATAATGTATTTAAAATATCCGATCGATCAAATTTTAACAAGTGGGCCCCCAAGTACTACTGTAGAACATCAAGAAATTCAGGGCCCAATGTTATTATTCCAAAACCCCTATTTTTTAGCCCAGAAAGATACTGTACAAATTTGGTGCAGCGAACACATCATTGTGCGGCGGAACCGCGGCCCAAAGGGGTGTTTGGCCGCGGTTCCGCGCTCCTACAGTGGACTTACTGCATCGAATTTTCACAGAACTCTTATCTTTTCTAGTAGATCACTTTTCTGTAACCTGAAAAAAATTTTGACACCAAAAAATTTTAACAGAAAACTGATGCAAGCAAAAATGCGGATTTTGGAATTTTGGTCGATCGGAAATGCAAAACACATTAAACCAAGCTAGACTAAGTTAATGGCGAGGCTCTGATACCACTGTAAGTGCACGGCGGCGCCCCGGCCTCCATCCCGAGGCCAAAATGCGGAAGCAGTGATAAACTTTAATTTTGCGAACATAGCAAACCGGCACCACCGGGCACTAAAAAACCCGGATCGAGCCATTAACTAGTCCTAGCTAACAACAAGATAGGGAATAGAGATATACCGACTGATCCGAGTCCTCCGGTCTTCTCGTCATCGTCCCGATCTCCCGCGGAAACTCCGGTCGTCGCCTCCTTGCCGGAAGGGCACCACATCGTCTGCATCTTTTACGGGCTCCCACCTCAATGCCGAGGCAACTCGTGTTAGTGTATATGCCCTAGAGGCCATTACTGTATCATACTAGTTTGTATATTACTTAATGGAAGCTTGGGATATTCACCTTGTATATACAATCTTGCTCAAAATAGTAGTATGCTACTTGGTTTGTTTCTACTTCAATGTGTACATGTGTTTATTTTTGTATATCGCCTATACACATTAGTGGAGCCCTTAGGATCTTTGCTTGATTACCAGCGATGTGATGGCCGTCACACTAGTGGGGCTGGGTAATCTATAAGCACATCCTTATGCAGGTCCCTGGTCACAGGACTATCGAGACAGGGCATCGATACTCCGGAGTAGACCAGCGCATGCGCTTCTCATCCCAGTGTGGGAGACGGTCTGTCCCACAGCCGTCAGTACGCCGTACTTGAGATAGTATGCGGGTGCTCGTTAGGTTACGGGTACACTGGACAGGACTCGTCGGGAACTGACTAGTTGGTATTATGCCTATCGTCAGTTATCAGTTCCCAGGTGACATGAGTACAGCTTAGTCCGCTGACTTGACACTGTCACTTCTCTTCGAGTGTGTTCCCACTGTACTTTGATCACTACCCTACCACGGCTCAAAGGAGTCGTGCAAACAGGTAGTGGTTGGGTGCAGTCCCGAAGCACTTGGAGGCAGTGACGGTTCGACTGGATTCGTCTCTCCCGGTATTGGGGGTTGACATCGCGCTGTGTCTAGGAGAGCCATTACACGAGTAGTCCCTGGCCAGGGCAAACGAGATATACTGGTAGGCTTCCAGTGTTATCTCAGGGTGTTTTGGGCTTCGCTCCGGCACGACTTGTACCGCTATTGGGGGACTGACGTTTACCGCCCCCTAGGCCCGCCATGCGATGTATCAGACGAACAGACCGGACTGTACGGAGAATGTCACACTCAGGCTCAGTAGGAGTTCAGATGTCCCTGACTTGACACTGTCACTTCGCTTCGTCGGTCTTCTTGTCGGCATTATCTGGGGACCGTTACGCACAGCTAGTGCCGCTTGCGGTCTGTGGTTAAACCCACTGCTAGCGTAGTGTCGACTCTTTAGAGTCCCACACAGAAAGCTTTTCGCCTTTAGGTAAAAGAGTAGAGGTCGCATGGTATTGCGACAGGTCGCATGGTTTTGCGACAGGGTTCGGTCACATCCGTGCACTTGTGCACATACTGTGTCCGGACAGTTTACACTAGCGGGCTTTGGTTTAAGCCAGATCCTAGTGTACCTTTTGGGATTGGATTTATCCAGTTTGCATTCGTGTTCCTCGGAACGCGGATGCGGGTGTGTATGCACAGTCGACAGGGAGGCAGAGGCAGCGGATTCTCATTAGGGTTGTTGACAGTTGACCGTTGACTATTTGACTTTTTGCTCAACCCTAATGAGAATATGATATGTGATTAACTATTATATTAATTAAGTATTATGGTGACATGGTTGTTGTCTTTTGTTGACTTTGTTGACTTGTTGACTTTTGTTGACTTGTTGACTTTGTTGACCGGTTGACTAGGCTTGACTAGTTGACCATCATGATAACTATAGCCATCATTTCATGGCAAAGACTTTTACTTGCTTGCTCATTTGTGTAAAATGAGTGCATGAAATGATATGGTTATGGTTGCTTCAACCATCACATAAGACTTTTTTGATATGATGAGTTATCATGACTTTGGATTATGAGAGGGTGAGAGACAAAATACTTGCTCATTCTTTCTTGCTCATTCTCTCTCTTGTTCTTGAGCTCTCCTTTTTGCTCTCACCCTCTTGCTCTTTTTCCCTCTCTTTAATCTATGGTTCTCTTGTCTCATGAGTTGAGAATCAAGAACCATAGATAAAATCCCACACATACTATTCTCTACACATTCTAGTACACAAGGTTTAGCAAACCGAGTGAACTAGTTTCTTCAAAGAACGAAGAAGGAGCCAAAGGTTGGAGCTTTCAGGTGGATCTATCTTCGGCGTACGGAGACGACGAGAAGAAGCCAATCCGGACCACCATCGGAGCTTGAAGACGAAGGAGTTCAAGACAAGAAAGGTATAACCCCCTAACCGAGTAGCTAGAAACTCATAGTTAGGTTGTTAGATAGATGTTTAACCAAGATCCGGGCTTTAGGTCCATGTTACCACCTCCGTAAAAAATCGTTTTTTACCAAATTCCGCTTTCTCGAAAGTGCCGGGAGAGGTAGCAAGGACTTACAGTGGTATCAGAGCCTAGTTATACTCTATCTAACATGTTAGCAAGTAACTAGAAGATCGATCAAAGAAAAAGTCCCGAAAACGAACCCCAAAAATTCGAGTTTCTGTCGATTTTTTTACTGTTCAAAAGTTGATTATTTTAACACCTAAAATCGGCTCAGGGTTTTTAAAAGCCACTGTAGAAAAATCTCCATGTGATCCCCCTAAACGAGCGCGGAAACGCGGCATTAGCTTGCTATTGCCGCGGTTCCGCGGCCTCCTTGCCCCCTCTCTGGTTTTTCTTTGCTACAGTATGCTTCTGGAGGTATTTTGGGAATTTTGGTACATGTATTTTCAACCCAGATTTTCCAGAACGAAAATTTTATTTTGGGGTCCCGAAAATCCGTATTTTTGATCGAACTTCTAAAATACTTAAGCTAACGGGTTTTTCTGTAATATGATATTTGTATTGAACGTCTACTAATCGCTATATGTCGATTAGTGGGGGTTATACAAATCTGTGATCTGTAATGTTGCTGGAATGTGTATATGAATATGTTGGATTGTCGCGGGTGAATAGCCGGGGGTTGTGAGACGAGAGTTTTCTTTTCTTTCAATTCATGTAAATTTGTAAATTAATGTAATAATTATTTGTATGGCCGCACAACCGGGTCGGGGTTGTAGCCGTCATTGTATAATTTCTTTTCACTGTTTTTGCTCCTAAGATAGACCAATGGAGGGGGTGCACAAACTACCGGATATGCCGAAGTGTCGAGTGGCCTACTCATGGAGATGAGGGAGGTTGCTACGCTTCGGGTACTTGGCGGGTTGTTTGCCGCACCTGTAGGGGTCTTGGGTGGGGTATTGGCTATTCACCGCGACCGTGTAATCTGTCTTTCGTTACATGCTCGTACGAATTACAGATTCCTAGTATATCCAATGTATTCATCTGTGATCTGAAATGTTTATCATTGCAGTATATCTATATATGATATTATTTAGGCGTTGCTTATGTTTTACAGACGCGCTAGCCCAGCCCCCGCTCTGTCGTTAGTTAAGTAACCTAACGGGTAATGACGGGGCCCAGTGGCGAATGCGAATGGCATAAGCGTACGTCATATTTTGGTTGTTTTCTGAAATGGTAGGATTAAATGATGGGACGCATTAAAAGAACTAATGAAAGAATATCACGCATTAAAAGAACTAATGCAAGATAATAAACCAAGTTAAAGTCGTTGGAACACTTTCGAAAACCACTCGGTTCTTTTCAAAACCAACTTTTAAATGCGGAGCTTGAGCCACTCCTTTTAAAAGCTATCTCGTTCCATCGACCAAATCAAGTTCACTACGTTCACGGTTTTGCCAAAACCATCCGTTGCCCTCCGTCGTTTCACATGAATAGTCAATAGTATTCAAGCTGTGTATGTTGGCCAAAGTCAAGGCACAGTGATTGGTAGCTATTGGGTGTTCATGTGTAGCATAGATAGATGCGTTGGTTTGGGACAGTCGTACTGCCATTTTGGCCAAAGTCAAGGGCAGGTACGGATGGATCCAAATTAACCTGGATAATGACGAGTAGAACTTGACATGTGACTTATGATATTTTGGCCAAAGTCAAGGTCATAAGAGCATGGGGGCAAAAATCCACATCGGGAGTTTCATAAGTACTGAAACTTGCTAGATTTGCATACCATTTGGAGTGTGATGATTCTGGTAGGATTCCTTCAGTTTCGTCACGCAATGATATTTGGATCCCGATCCTACTGTGAGTATATGCTACTCCTCGGGAAATTTCTCACTAAACGATCAATGCTATAAACCTAGTAGGTGCCAAGAAAGGTGTTAGCGGGGCTACGCCCCCAGGGAAAAGAGGTTCTCTAATTAAGGAACTTCGCGAAAGCGTTGGAAAACCTCCCTCGAAGTACCGACACCGGCCTGGCTGAACGGTTAAGCAAGTATTGTGCGGTGGGATTGATCCCGGCTAATTCTTCCTTTATGGTTTGAGGAGGGATTCGAGAAACAGTGGGAGCCATCCTGTTTAGACAAACTAAAAACCACTCTAAACTTGCAAGAGCATCATGCTGAGTGTTTCTTCTTCTCTCTCCTAATTGCAGCGACCAATCGACATGACTGGACTTAAGTTACTTCTAGATAAAAACATACTGACAGGGCCAAACTACAAAGATTGGCTCAGGAATGTCAAAATGGCAATCACTTACGACAAGCTGGGGTATCTTCTTACCACCAAAGCTCCCCCTGTCCCTGGTCCCACTTCCAGCGTCGCGGATAAGGAAATCCGTAAGACTTGGGAGATTGATTGCGCGAAGGCCAAGTGCCTCGTACTTGCCTCGATGGACAATGAACATCAGAGGAGGCACGAGAATATGGACTTGGAATCCATATTTCTCCATACAAAAGAACTGTATGGAGAGCAATCTCGTATCGCAAGATACGAAGTGTCGAAAAAGTTATTTTCGACCAAGATGGCTGTCGGATCATCAGTAGCCGAGCATGTGCTAAAGATGATCAGCTACATTGAGGAGCTCGCGGACCTAGGGACCACATTGGAGAGTGAACTCTATACGGATATAGTTCTCCAGTCCCTTCCTTCCACTTATGCCCAGTTCATACTGAACTTCAACTTACAAGAAAAAGAGGTTGAACTTTCAGAGCTCCTCAACATGTTGAGGAGCGCAGAGGGCACCCTACAGAAAAGTAGGGAAACATCCACTTTGTTTGTAGGAGGATCATCTTCTTCTAGGTCCAAGGCGAAAGCCAAGGGAAAGAAGAAGAAAGCCCCCGCCAAACCAAGGGGCGGTGTTAGTAAAGTGGATACGAAGGGAAAAGTAAAGGCAACAAAGAAAGCGGGGAAGCTTGTGGATAAGGAAGAATGCTTCTTTTGTCATAAGAAAGGTCACTGGAAGAATGATGGCAGGGCTTTGAAAGCCAGGACACAGGAATTGAAGCAAGTTGCAGCTTCAGCTTCAGGTGTGTACGTTATTGAAAACCGTCTTTCAATAAACTCTACTTCCTGGGTATTGGATACCGGATCAGGATCTCATATGTCACACACAATGTTAGGAACCTAGTTCATCTTATGAAGCAATATACACCCAAACTGCCTCTTTGGTAGTATCTTTGATAGCGATGTTACCAACCTTTATCGTATACTTTGCTACGGTATCCTGCTTGGAACTCTTCCAACATACCGTCCCTTTACTGAGGGTAATGACAATGCCTGCGACTGACATTCAGTCGTCTTTATCACCCTAGAACCTTTCCAGTGATTCTCCCCAGGATCGATTGATACCATCTCACTAAACTTAGTGAGAACCCTAATATCCATTTAGATCTATCTCATAGATCCAAACCTCAGGATTTTGGAGGTATCAGCTTTATCCTATTGGAGAATCCTTGTGATAAGAGGAGACTGACCGTGTGTAGTATAGGAACCTCTTTTCCTATCAAGAGTATGTTGTCTACGTACAATACGAGGATGACCACCTTACTCTCTACTACCATTTTGTATATACAAGGTTCATCTACCATTTTGTTGAAGTCAAACACTTTGACTACCACATCAAAACAGAAGTTCCAACTCCGCGATGCCTGCTTTATTCAGCAAAGCAACTTGCACACATTTCCGCTGCTCCCACTGTTTACGAAGCCCTCTGGCTGTGTACTTATAGACGTTCTCTTCTAAATCATTATTTAGAAAAGCAGTCATGGCACCCAACCACCAGATATCGTAGTCATAGTATGTAGCAATGTTAAGTAGGATCCGGATGGACATAAGCATAGCCACTGGAAAAGGTTTCATCATTATCCATGCCTAGTCGATGACGAAAACCTTTAACAAGTCTAGCTTTGAAAGTCTTAACTTTTCCATCTACTCTAAGTACTCTTCTCAAGATATACTTGCTCCTGATGGGGATTTAACCCTTCAGATATAGCAACCAAATTCCATACTTTGTTGGTGTACGTGGATTCCATCTCAGATCGCTAAGCATCCAGCCATTCTAACAGAGTCCCTACTCTCGATGGCCTGCTCGAAACTAGTTGGGTCATCATCTCATGATGCATTCCTCGCTCCCACTGTCATCGAGAAACCGAAGTATCTCTCTGGCGGATGAGGAACCCTACCAGATCGACGGAGAGGCTGAGGTTCGTCGGGGACTATTGAATCCTCTGGTTCTGTCAAATCTGCTGCAATTTTGTATAGCTGGAACCTTTCCAGTTCTACAGAACTGACCTTGCCTCGATCTTGTCCGGATTTTTCTTTCGACATAGGCCGGACAATCCCAAATCTTAACTTACTTAAGAGATAGGTTCTTCCCATACCATATCTTATATGGAGTAGTAGGCACTGATTTGATTCGAATCCAATTCAATAGGTATGCAGCTTTTCAAGTGCACAACCCTAAAAATAAATAGGTAACTCAATAGTACTCATCATAGAGCACACGATATCTAATATGGTGCGATTGCTCCGCCCCGATACACCGTTGTGCTGTGGTATATTCAGAGGAGTAATACAGAGAGAGAATCTCATTCTCCTTTAGAATAGTCCAGGAATTCTATGCTCAAGTATTCTCCTCCTTGATCTTATCATAGGACATAATACTTATACCCGGTTTTTGGTTCTCTATTTCAAACTTATATTCTGTGAATATCTCAAAAGGTTCGGACTTGTGTTTCAACAGGAACATATGTCTGAATCTTGAGAGATTATCTGAGAATGTAATGAAATACAAAGAACCGGTCCTGGCATGTGTAGATAGGGGACCTTGCATACATCACTATGTATCAGTCCCAAGAGTTCGCTAACTCTTTCTCTGTTTCCAATAAACAGAGCTATGGTCATCTAATCTTTGTGACATGACTGGCAAGTTTCATAAGATGTAAATTCAAACTGATTTAAATATGCATCTAAAATGTAACTTAAGCTATTCGGGTCACATTGATATGACCTAGTCTACAATACCTTAAGAAGGATTCGTTCATTTATGAACTCTTCCTCTTGTGTGTGTTCTGTATACTAGGAACTGTAGTTTGATTTTGAACGTCAATGCTTTTAGATAACGTGCCTGAACCGATCAACTTTTGAAATAGGAAATGTTCAAAATATTATCCAACAATACAAAATTATATCCTTTCTTTACTAATAAAGAGACTGATATGATTTTGTATATCAGGTTCGGTATCTAATAGCATTTGTTCAGAATCAATGTATTGTTAATACAGGGTGACAGTGACCAACAGACTTGGCTGCAACATTTGCACCGTTTTCTGTCTCATGATACTTATCACCCGTTCTCAGTTCTCTACCTTTCTGTAGCCCATGTAACGGATTACATTTGCGGGATCCTGATCCGGTATCTAATACCTAGGACTTAGAGGATACTGAGAAACAGTTCTTTATAATGAACACACCCGAAGGAGATGCATCATATGCACTTTCTTCGTTTGGGCGGCATGTGAATCTTGGTATTCCCCTATTTCCTGCTCTGTCTTATAATAATTATAAGTTGGAGCGGGAACAACGTTCCACAGCTCAGTATAACAAGCTGGTTCGGTCAATACATCTATATTATTATCTTGATTAAGGCGTGATATGGTTGCTACCTGTCAAGAGAGAGAAGAAAACACTCTGCGTGCGCTCTTGCAAGATTAGATTGGTTATATATTTTGTCTAATTAGGATGGCTCCTACCGTTTTTATCAAATCTTCCTTCAAACCCTAAAAGGAAAGACTAGCCGAGATTAATTACACTCTACAAGTTCGCCAATCTTTCAGCCAGGCCAGTGTCGGTACTTTGAGGGAGGTTCCCCATGCTTTCGCACGGACCTAATTAAAGTAAACCTCATTTTCCCAGGAGCGTAACCCCGTTGACACCTTTCTAGACACCTACTTGATCGGCTAATTGTAAAGTACAAAACTCTTCCAGGAGTAACAATTACTCGCAGTGGGTATCGGGATCCAACTATCATATAGACGGTATGCAATCTCATTGCAAATTTCAACACTAGAAACTCCCGATAGTGGTTTTTACCCCTAGCACCTATGACCTTAACTATGGTTAACAAATCATAAGTACTTGTCAAGTTCTACCCGTTATTTCGTGATTAATTAGACCCACCCACATGACCTGTCACGACCCGAAAGAGCACGTGACTGGCCCTTGAACCATATGAAGCCTATAGGACTCCATCTGATCCAAGTAAGCCAAAAGCCCAGAAATCTAAAACCATTTTAAATAAAAAAGTAGGGAAAACTGGTTTAAAGAAGTGAAGAAAACACGTTGAAATCAAGGTTTCAAAATAACTAAGCCGAATGTGCATTTTAAAAACGGTACAGTCTTTTCTAGAAATTTCGGCAGAGTTTCTTTTGTAAAACTGGCCCCGAATGGGGTAAAACGATAATAACCAGATATAACATGATAAAGGCATCCCCAAGCGGGAGCTAGCTCTTCGTCAATCGACGGTCACAACCACGCAATGATATAATAAAATACAACGCCAAGTGGCGAGGATCAAAATCAAAGAAAGCTCAAAAGCGACAGAAAACCGCAATACTACTAAGCGCGACTCTAAGGTCGAATAAAACAACACTGTCTCTAAGTCTGAAAGAATATACAGTTTTGGTTGATGGACAATTTCTAGATACAATGAAGTAAAATAAATACAATGGTGGCTCCTGATGCGAAAGAACCCACCTACCAAAAGCAAGTCACCCGCAAGAAGTAGTGTGCCAGAAATACCGCAAAGGAACCTGTACGGCAGAACCTGCAAGAACTGTGGCACAACGGGGGTGAGTTGCCAACTCGTGAATAGAAACATCTACAAGAAGAAACCGAATGCAAGACATAATCCTAAGTCAACGATCGGTATAAAAATCCTCAATATAAAGCATGCAGCCTATAGCAAGGCTAGGGTAAATATCTAACCCGAGTGCAAGCTCAATGTGTCTGTGTCAGTGCCTCAGATAACAATATAGCAAATGAATGAGATATGAATGCGAGAAAACAGAATACATCCACATGAAACAACTGTTTTCATACTTTAGTGAGATTTCCCTTGTATTTTAAAAATAAGGTACTACAATGAAATCAGCATAAAACTGTGCCTAGCATCGGCACGAACGAAATCCCAATATCCTGATATCTCAAGTCTCAACCATAATATCTAGGGCGCCGTCAGTCCAGACCGGCCCCTACCATAAATCTCAGACCACGACGGTATCCTCCGGATATCCGACGCGTCGGGTAAAGTCACCGGTAGGCAATCTCCCCCTGCCAGGCTCATCGTCATCACCACGTCTTCTTGCCCCGGGGTACCTTACCGGGTCCACCATGTACCCGCAATCGGCCTCATCCGCCTCCTCGATTCGGGTTTCACATGTCGCTCTCAGCACCGAGAAAACACATGGTGGACGCACCAAATATCATATCAAGGGTAACCGGGTTTTTAAAGCAATACTGTATTCTCTTTTAAAGACATCCTCGGTTCCCAAATCCAGAAATCACATGAACATCCAACATCAAGAAATAAATCCAATGCGATGTGTTATGCAATCAATCCATGATTTATGCTACATGTAAAGAAGGTATGTACATCATCATGTCATGTAAGAATCATATAATGAATGTAATGGTACTACAGTGTAGTGACATGGCAATTATCGATGATGAGTGTGTGAGCCGGCAACAAGTGTACGTGGAACAGATGCATCATCGATAATGGTGCTGGTGTCCTAGCAGCATGATATTAATACTGGAGCATGCAACATAGTATGAAAATGCGATGCAAAGCGAACCACAGAAAGGGAGTGGGAGCTCAAACTAGACGTAACCAACACTAATCTGCATTGATCTAACATAAGTCCTACAATTGGTGCCTTTTGAAATAACTCGAATCATGGGGTTTTGAAGATAGGGGCTACGGTGTTTTTATGAAAAGATACGTCGTTTTTGAAATATCCGTAGATTCCCTTGAGCTGTCCTTAAAAATACCCACGATTCGTTAGTTTTTGAAATAGGTAAGAAGTCTCATCTACTCTAACAACTATACTAACTATACGGCTGAACTACAGGTAAGGGAACCGCCTAACCTCTGAGTCGATATATATATATATATATATATATAGTCGGTGATCCCGCCTCAATGTCATATCGTAAGGTATCCTCGAGTTATGAGTGCGGATCTATCATCAATATCGGCTCGTACGGTAAATCATCGTACGGCATCCCCAATAGCTGGGTAGGGTCAACATCTCACTATCTCGTCACATAATAGGTATCACTATCATCAGATCAAACAGTCTGGGGTATTACTCTATGCCTAGTACAATCGATACCATCAATGAAGCAAGCATGCGGGGTAACACATATCCCAAGCCCGCAAGAAACACAAACCATATCCCATATATGAATCAATATCAACTCGCCGATCTCGCGGCGCAAGGTCCACATCATCGACTCATCTCCAAAGTCATCCCAAACCATCAAACACTGCAAGTATGAGTAGTATGCAAGGGTGTGAATGTAGGTATGTAAGTATGTGTGTAAGTATGTGCAATCGCTACCCAGGGTTCGTACTATACCCAAACCATATATCTCATCATCAATAAAACCATTATTTATGTCAATGATCCTAACAACACATAAAAAAAATATACGTGGGTATACGTATTCGTATACCACACCACGGACTGCGGGGGTGCTATACGCCATCCACCCGACTTCCCCCTGTAGATATAATCTACTCACCTGTGTCCTGCGTGTCGGTGTCGACGTCACTGTCATCCTCCGCATCGTCTCGGATCGTCGCGGTGTACCTACACATAACACACGTATCGCATCGCATCAAAACCAAATCAAAGCTAAAACGGCATACGAAGTCCAAAACGACACGATAAGGGGCCTATAGGTGAAAACCTATGGCACGCCTTCAAAACCATCAATAAATCCTCTATATCGTCGTATAAACGCCAAATAGTCGAGGTAAAACGAAACAAACCAATGCAGAAATGAAAATACGGAATACGGAAACAAAAATCCAAAACAGCAACTCTTGAAATATGTCCCAGATTTTACCCCATGTCACTTTATACAAAACTATATAAACCAGGGGCCTAAACTAACAATGTAGGAGCTACAGAACCAATACGAGACAGAATGGTGGGACCCAGGCCGCAATTGGCGGCCAAAAGGGAAGAATTGGCGGCCGGGAATGGGAGTTGGGGGCTAGGGTTTGGGGTGTTGCCTCAATTGTGCCTGAACATCTCAATTCCCACTCAATATCATTTTAGGGTTCTCGGGGTAATAGCAGATTCAAGTTAACATGCACAGATTTCACATTTTCCCCGACATCGGTTTCTAAAATCCGTATTTCTAGTTCTAGCTTCAGGTTTTGGGTTCCAATTCATGCACTAGGGTGTTTACAAGTCCTCTACTGAGCTCAATTTCACATTACAACTCAAGTTTCCCTCAAACCCTAACTAGGTTTTCACCAAGTCCATAATATCACATAATATCGATTAACAACTTGCATAGGGGTATAGGAAATGCTAAAACTAAGACAATGGTTCAGAAATTACCTCATTTGGCAACTCAAGAATTTTCTTGAGTTGCCCCTAGTGACCAAAATCCATGCTTTCTTAGTCCATCTTGTAGATCTCAAGCTTGTGCACACTTTTTGTGAAACCGATATAGGGTTTTGGGATAGTTTTTGAGATGATTTGAGGGATTGAAGAGGGGAGGAAAGGGGAAAGGAAGCAGCAGCAGCAGTAGGAGGAAGAGAGGGAGGGAAAAATGAAGAGAGAAATGGCTAAGTGTGGAGGTCAAAGAAGCCCATACCCTCTTCTCACCAAACCCCATTCTTTAATCCTTTTCTTTTCTATTTCTTTTCTTTTAATCCCTAATTCAAACCTTCTCACCTCAATAGTAATCCCAAATGATAAATCATGGCAAGAAAAGTGCACAAGTGTGGAAAAAGTAGTGTGTGCATGTTTTGCTCAAAATTTGCTAAAAACCCGATTAGCGATTTTTAATCGCGATTAGCACTAAATTAGTGTCAAAATGATCACAACAACTTAAAAATGTCATAATTCACTAATTTACCCTATTTTAGAATTTTTCTTAATTTTCCACAATTTTTCTCATATTTTTCCTATTTATTTGTATTTAAAAATACCAAAATATTAAAATATTCAATAAAATAATATTAAATTATAAAAATTTCCCAAAATTAATATTTTATTATTTCGAAATGTTACAATCTACCCCCCTTAAAGAAATTCGGTCCCCGAATTTAAATTTAATCCCCCCCAATTTCCAAAACATTTCAGAAAACTCCAATTTTGTCGGGGCTCCGAAAATATCAATACAGAGAGAATATCATAAAATGTACTGCCATACTAGAAATCCATCCTCAAAATGCATATATAGGAATATCCTATGCGTCTGGTGCGCAAGGAATCAAAATCCAAATATGTGTCAAACAGGTGTATAGAACAACAACTATGTGCAACGGGTGTGCACGAAACATCTGCCGTAGGCAACGTGCATGCCTGACAGCAACCAAATCAGGTGCATATAACATGCACGAAGAATCCCGATTCAGTGCATCTGGTGTGCACTAGAATCGTATGTCAAAACACTAAAGGTGCATGAAAGCTACGCTGGAAGTGCAAATCAAATCACTGAATACGATAGGCATGAAATCTCAATCAATATCTCAATGTAATAACTATGCGTGAAATATATAAATATCCAGTGGGTGCATGAAACAAATATCAGCAAACTCAATCATCAAAACTAAATCATGCAAACAGAACGCCCAAAATACCGAAATCCAATAATGACGGATACGTGATAATCGAATCACAAAATCACAAATCATAAGTACCGTCGTCGGTAAATTCATCCTTCAAGGTCGAGAAGGAGTCGGTGCATCCACTGCTAGCAGCGCATGATATCTACTTGCCTCTTGCTCACGGTCTGGCGTCCTCTGACTCTGGGTCCTTATCTTCTTTGCGGATTTCCTATCTCGCGGTCAATCGGCTCATCGGCCCTGTCAGGTGTGCTAACGGGGACGATTCCGTTCTGGTACTTCTCTGGTCACCTCTCGGTCAAACCTCACGACCACTCGTAAGGCAGCATATCACTGGCGTCGGCCTCTGACTCTCTGAATGCACGTCACACATCTGATCCTGGGTGTAAACATCATTGCAGCAATGTCCTGGACGGAATCCAGCTCAAGGTCTCTTCCAATCATGCCTATGCCGATCTGTACAGATGCTGGCTCTCTTGTACTACCTCTTCTCGCTCAAAGGGCATCTGTGTCCTCAGCACAACATTTCTCGGAAACCGGTCAATCTGAAGTCTCTCGCACGGACTCGAAATCGCGTACTCTGTAGCTTCATCATCCTGTAGAAGCTGTCTGGTCGAACAGATCCTCGGGAACACGTCTCAACCATCGGAGGAATACTCATCTCTCGACTGTCCTTGCTCAATTCGCAACGCATGTGGGTAAGTTCCTTTATCCGATCCTGGTCAACTACCTTGTCGACAATGCCGAACTCTGGCCTGCTAGGTGTGCGCAATCATGACCACTCCTGGGTCTAGGTCTTCTCGTGTCGTATTCCGGAAAAGTCCTGTCGAGGTTCCTTTCTTAAATCTCAATCCTGCCGAATTGCCGGGAAGTCGTCATCCATTACTGAAGCTAAAGCTTATTCCGGAACGGCTGCATACTTGTCGCGCTTCTTTCCGAAAGATATATCCATATACCACGCCTCGGGGTGCATATCACATCTCTGATGTCAGCGGAGTGGAATGTCATCCCATCGAAATCTCGTGCGAACTCTTTTCTTCACTCTGCTAAAAATGTCGACTGATCCGGACTCGTCTCATCGTGGCTACACGAACTGCGCTCCGACGGCTATCCTCGTCTCTGGAGTCTCCCAAGCAGTATCCCATCACGATATCCGAAAGATGTCGAATCATCCGATCGACTCGTCAGAACCTCATAATCCCCCAAGAGCTCACATCTCGGGTACAGTTTAATAGTATCGAGTACATGCTACAGCGTCGGTGGTCCAGCCGTAGAAGGGCAAACCCAAGCCTCACTAATGGCGCCGCGGAACCGCCGTAAACCCTAAGGTTCAAAGGCTGTTACACGGTCATTAAGTCGAGTTAGGGTTTCATTCTTCTAGAGGGTCCATAGAATCACCTGCATGTCTTTCCGTATACTTTAAACTTGGAAAATGGGTTCCTGACATTCGATCGTCGCTATCGACTCTCAACGAACCTGCGTGAAGTCGTCTCTAGCTGGAAACAATCTATCTGATGACCTCGTATCGGTAACGAACGAACCATATGTCCTAGTCATTCATCCTCGGTGACTAGCGACTCGCTACCATCTCTCTAAGAACATGCTCATGCTGCAGTAGCTCCAATCACCTGGGCGATATCTCATCATTCGCAGCAACAACTGGCTCATACGCCTGTACGCCGAACAGCGTCTTAATCCTCCCTGAAAGGCAACACATAAGCGGTCATCTCTGCGTCGGTCTGCTCTCGATCTGAGTAAGATTCTCCATACTGGAAATCTTCAACTCAACTGGGCCCGCTCTGGCGCAAAATCGGACGGATCACCTTCGTCTCTCAAACCGGTAGACTAGCTATCATCTGTCTCGTATCTGCCTGAAAGCTCCGGCAATCTCAGCTCGTAAGCTTCAGAAGCAACATCCTGTCGATCTCAGCAACAGCTGGTCCATCTGTCTGCACGGTAGGCGACATCACAATCTCTGAGGTATGCTGTACATCAACAGTCCTCTCTCAACTGGCAGTTCTAACAATGGCCCGATCATCCGGTGCGAGACCAAGCACTCGCCTCCACTAGAGGTCACAATCACCAACGCTAACTCGAGACGCTCCCATGTCACCAGAAAACACAATGGTCGGCCCTCGTACCAAACGAACTCACACCGGCCGTAACCCTAGCAGCAGCCCAAACTGCGCTCAAACATGGTGACAGGAACCTCGATCGAGTATCAAAAGAGCACATCAATGACAAGAAAGGAAACAACAGATCCAAGTGGATACATGATCATAGGAAGGAACAGCATCAATGAAGATATGATCATGAACTAATAGAATCGGGGATCTCAAATGAACGTATAATCCTGGATATGAAGGGAATCACTGATCTCGAAAAGTATGCACATCCTAAGGTTCCTTAAGCGGAGTGGCGTGTCGTAAGTATACCGCGGAACATACCAACGGTACGTCACTCTACTTTAGTCACCTAATCCATCAACCAACTACGCGAAGAAAGTTCGGGTTTAGTACCCCCTCGACCAAGTCTAAGTTCCGTAATGTCAAGCCTAAGTTCCGTATATAAACAACGCCCTAGGCTCCACATAGTCAAACTTAGACTCGAACCAAGGTCAACCTAGCGCTCTGATACCAACTTTGTCACGACCCAAAAGAGCACGTGACTGGCCCTTGAACCATATGAAGCCTATAGGACTCCATCTGATCCAAGTAAGCCAAAAGCCCAGAAATCTAAAACCATTTTAAATAAAAAAGTAGGGAAAACTGGTTTAAAGAAGTGAAGAAAACACGTTGAAATCAAGGTTTCAAAATAACTAAGCCGAATGTGCATTTTAAAAACGGTACAGTCTTTTCTAGAAATTTCGGCAGAGTTTCTTTTGTAAAACTGGCCCCGAATGGGGTAAAACGATAATAACCAGATATAACATGATAAAGGCATCCCCAAGCGGGAGCTAGCTCTTCGTCAATCGACGGTCACAACCACGCAATGATATAATAAAATACAACGCCAAGTGGCGAGGATCAAAATCAAAGAAAGCTCAAAAGCGACAGAAAACCGCAATACTACTAAGCGCGACTCTAAGGTCGAATAAAACAACACTGTCTCTAAGTCTGAAAGAATATACAGTTTTGGTTGATGGACAATTTCTAGATACAATGAAGTAAAATAAATACAATGGTGGCTCCTGATGCGAAAGAACCCACCTACCAAAAGCAAGTCACCCGCAAGAAGTAGTGTGCCAGAAATACCGCAAAGGAACCTGTACGGCAGAACCTGCAAGAACTGTGGCACAACGGGGGTGAGTTGCCAACTCGTGAATAGAAACATCTACAAGCAGAAACCGAATGCAAGACATAATCCTAAGTCAACGATCGGTATAAAAATCCTCAATATAAAGCATGCAGCCTATAGCAAGGCTAGGGTAAATATCTAACCCGAGTGCAAGCTCAATGTGTCTGTGTCAGTGCCTCAGATAACAATATAGCAAATGAATGAGATATGAATGCGAGAAAACAGAATACATCCACATGAAACAACTGTTTTCATACTTTAGTGAGATTTCCCTTGTATTTTAAAAATAAGGTACCACAATGAAATCAGCATAAAACTGTGCCTAGCATCGGCACGAACGAAATCCCAATATCCTGATATCTCAAGTCTCAACCATAATATCTAGGGCGCCGTCAGTCCAGACCGGCCCCTACCATAAATCTCAGACCACGACGGTATCCTCCGGATATCCGACGCGTCGGGTAAAGTCACCGGTAGGCAATCTCCCCCTGCCCGGCTCATCGTCATCACCACGTCTTCTTGCCCCGGGGTACCTTACCGGGTCCACCATGTACCCGCAATCGGCCTCATCCGCCTCCTCGATTCGGGTTTCACATGTCGCTCTCAGCACCGAGAAAACACATGGTGGACGCACCAAATATCATATCAAGGGTAACCGGGTTTTTAAAGCAATACTGTATTCTCTTTTAAAGACATCCTCGGTTCCCAAATCCAGAAATCACATGAACATCCAACATCAAGAAATAAATCCAATGCGATGTGTTATGCAATCAATCCATGATGTATGCTACATGTAAAGAAGGTATGTACATCATCATGTCATGTAAGAATCATATAATGAATGTAATGGTACTACAGTGTAGTGACATGGCAATTATCGATGATGAGTGTGTGAGCCGGCAACAAGTGTACGTGGAACAGATGCATCATCGATAATGGTGCTGGTGTCCTAGCAGCATGATATTAATACTGGAGCATGCAACATAGTATGAAAATGCGATGCAAAGCGAACCACAGAAAGGGAGTGGGAGCTCAAACTAGACGTAACCAACACTAATCTGCATTGATCTAACATAAGTCCTACAATTGGTGCCTTTTGAAATAACTCGAATCATGGGGTTTTGAAGATAGGGGCTACGGTGTTTTTATGAAAAGATACGTCGTTTTTGAAATATTCGTAGATTCCCTTGAGCTGTCCTTAAAAATACCCACGATTCGTTAGTTTTTGAAATAGGTAAGAAGTCTCATCTACTCTAACAACTATACTAACTATACGGCTGAACTACAGGTAAGGGAACCGCCTAACCTCTGAGTCGATATATATATATATATATATATATATATAGTCGGTGATCCCGCCTCAATGTCATATCGTAAGGTATCCTCGAGTTATGAGTGCGGATCTATCATCAATATCGGCTCGTACGGTAAATCATCGTACGGCATCCCCAATAGCTGGGTAGGGTCAACATCTCACTATCTCGTCACATAATAGGTATCACTATCATCAGATCAAACAGTCTGGGGTATTACTCTATGCCTAGTACAATCGATACCATCAATGAAGCAAGCATGCGGGGTAACACATATCCCAAGCCCGCAAGAAACACAAACCATATCCCATATATGAATCAATATCAACTCGCCGATCTCGCGGCGCAAGGTCCACATCATCGACTCATCTCCAAAGTCATCCCAAACCATCAAACACTGCAAGTATGAGTAGTATGCAAGGGTGTGAATGTAGGTATGTAAGTATGTGTGTAAGTATGTGCAATCGCTACCCAGGGTTCGTACTATACCCAAACCATATATCTCATCATCAATAAAACCATTATTTATGTCAATGATCCTAACAACACATAAAAAAAATATACGTGGGTATACGTATTCGTATACCACACCACGGACTGCGGGGGTGCTATACGCCATCCACCCGACTTCCCCCTGTAGATATAATCTACTCACCTGTGTCCTGCGTGTCGGTGTCGACGTCACTGTCATCCTCCGCATCGTCTCGGATCGTCGCGGTGTACCTACACATAACACACGTATCGCATCGCATCAAAACCAAATCAAAGCTAAAACGGCATACGAAGTCCAAAACGACACGATAAGGGGCCTATAGGTGAAAACCTATGGCACGCCTTCAAAACCATCAATAAATCCTCTATATCGTCGTATAAACGCCAAATAGTCGAGGTAAAACGAAACAAACCAATGCAGAAATGAAAATACGGAATACGGAAACAAAAATCCAAAACAGCAACTCTTGAAATATGTCCCAGATTTTACCCCATGTCACTTTATACAAAACTATATAAACCAGGGGCCTAAACTAACAATGTAGGAGCTACAGAACCAATACGAGACAGAATGGTGGGACCCAGGCCGCAATTGGCGGCCAAAAGGGAAGAATTGGCGGCCGGGAATGGGAGTTGGGGGCTAGGGTTTGGGGTGTTGCCTCAATTGTGCCTGAACATCTCAATTCCCACTCAATATCATTTTAGGGTTCTCGGGGTAATAGCAGATTCAAGTTAACATGCACAGATTTCACATTTTCCCCGACATCGGTTTCTAAAATCCGTATTTCTAGTTCTAGCTTCAGGTTTTGGGTTCCAATTCATGCACTAGGGTGTTTACAAGTCCTCTACTGAGCTCAATTTCACATTACAACTCAAGTTTCCCTCAAACCCTAACTAGGTTTTCACCAAGTCCATAATATCACATAATATCGATTAACAACTTGCATAGGGGTATAGGAAATGCTAAAACTAAGACAATGGTTCAGAAATTACCTCATTTGGCAACTCAAGAATTTTCTTGAGTTGCCCCTAGTGACCAAAATCCATGCTTTCTTAGTCCATCTTGTAGATCTCAAGCTTGTGCACACTTTTTGTGAAACCGATATAGGGTTTTGGGATAGTTTTTGAGATGATTTGAGGGATTGAAGAGGGGAGGAAAGGGGAAAGGAAGCAGCAGCAGCAGGAGGAGGAAGAGAGGGAGGGAAAAATGAAGAGAGAAATGGCTAAGTGTGGAGGTCAAAGAAGCCCATACCCTCTTCTCACCAAACCCCATTCTTTAATCCTTTTCTTTTCTATTTCTTTTCTTTTAATCCCTAATTCAAACCTTCTCACCTCAATAGTAATCCCAAATGATAAATCATGGCAAGAAAAGTGCACAAGTGTGGAAAAAGTAGTGTGTGCATGTTTTGCTCAAAATTTGCTAAAAACCCGATTAGCGATTTTTAATCGCGATTAGCACTAAATTAGTGTCAAAATGATCACAACAACTTAAAAATGTCATAATTCACTAATTTACCCTATTTTAGAATTTTTCTTAATTTTCCACAATTTTTCTCATATTTTTCCTATTTATTTGTATTTAAAAATACCAAAATATTAAAATATTCAATAAAATAATATTAAATTATAAAAATTCCCCAAAATTAATATTTTATTATTTCGAAATGTTACATGACCCTTAACTAAGGTCAACAAAGTCACGCGACTGTCCTAACTAATCGCATAATATGCGGTGTAGGAAGACATCACTTAGCTATCGTACACTGTGCCTTGACTATGGTCAACAAACACAACACGAATACTAAGTACTCTACTTCCTAAAATGACGGAGGGTTGCGGATGGTTTTTAAGAAAACCTTTAACGCTTTGAACTTGATCTCGTTGCGGAATCAAATGGTTTTTAAATGGAGTGTTTTTTAGGCTTTTCTAAAGGGGTCACTCCCGGTGAAGGGATCGTCGGCCCTTTCCTCATCAAATAAGGTGATGGATATATCATATATACCGCTGTGCAAAGCGAAAACTATAGAAGCAATCAAAAGACAAACCGAGGGTTTTAGCATCTGCCAGTTATTGCTAAAAGGGTCACTCCCGGTGAAGGGATCTCGGCCCTTTTCTTATCGAATAAGGTGCAGGATGTTCTACAAGGAACACTGCGATGCAAAGCAAGAACTGTAGCTACCTGTTTTATTTTTGAAATTCGATTCCACAACATCTTTTAGGTTTATTTTCTTTCATTAATCACATTAATGAATATCCCATCATTTAAGTCCACCTAAACATCACAGATAAATATAACGTACGCTTATGCCATCCGCATTCTCCTCGATGTCTCGTCTGCACCGTTAGGTTACGTAACTAACGCCAGAGCGAGGCAGGGCTAGCACGGGTGTAAAACATAAGAAACGTCTATATAATATATCATATATACTATATACAATATCTATCTGAACATATCACATGATCACATCACAGAAAACGCAGCAGAAAATATCATATGAAATATTGGATATACTAGGACGTCCGTGTTTTTAATATGAGCCAGTATAAAACACGGATTCCACGGTCCCGATGAATAGCCAATCCCACACCCCTAGACCCCTACGAGAGCGGCAAGCAACCCAACCAATTCTAGGGTTAGGAGACCCGGACTCGACTCCTCGAGTTGGTCTCCCACTGGACCCTAGAACCCGGTTACTTATGCTCCCCTCCTTGGGTTTATCTTAATGCGGAAAAGTAAATAATATACATCAACGGTGACATTTTCCGCAACCTGGAAGTGCCCCAATAAAAGAATATTACATACAAGTTTTTACATGAATGAAAATGAAAAACACTCATCTCACATAAAAAAAACCCGGCTATTCAAACACGACGATCCAATATAACATATCCAGCAAGACATAACATCACATGTCATCAACGTAAGTAAATATGCCCATCCCAATTGTCGTTGACATATAGCAACGAAACCGGCGATATCACATATTACACTTACTGTCACAGAAAAGAAAGTGTAAAACTACAACAGTTGGAATCCGCAAACTCTTTAGACATC
This sequence comes from Agapanthus africanus, assembly GCA_030015575.1. Taxonomy (NCBI): domain Eukaryota; kingdom Viridiplantae; phylum Streptophyta; class Magnoliopsida; order Asparagales; family Amaryllidaceae; genus Agapanthus; species Agapanthus africanus. The sequence continues at coordinate 244,507,829 of JASDDO010000012.1, forward strand.
GCAAGCCTAACCAATTATAAACCACGCATTTTAGTCTCATTATCGAAAACTCTTTTCAATATTAAGTGGGGCAATTCAACAAGATTCCCGACATTCTGATCGAATGCTCGTCGCAAACTTTAGTAGACGGCCGCACACCCGATACCGTCGACGAAGTGCACTAAGGCGGAACACCGCTGCCACGAGCACCCGAATGGATGCTTTCGGCGACGGGGTTTTCCTACAGTCACTTGGTCGGGGCTAAGGGGTGTAGCTGTCTATTAAGTTTATCCGGCGAGTATCCGCGTACGCTACGTGATTGCGACGGACTTTTGATCACATCAATATCCCGTGGCAACCGATCAAGTAAGACTAAAGTGCTAGATATATAACATCCAAATCAGATATCTCATAACTACTTGTGAATTCTAAATATTGTATCACATTACAGATAAATGGAAAATGCTAAACTTTTCGATCGAACAGTCAAACACCCAAGTTTTCCCGAAACAGCTCAACACCTGAAATAAGTTTAAAAACATTCACTTCATGCAACTTTACCAACGGTCCAGCCGTAGAACGTTCAAGCCAACGCCTCATATGTGGCACGCCGTACTGCCCCAAACCCTAAGATTTAAAGGGCAGTTCATGTAAGTGCACGGCGGCGCCCCGGCCTCCATCCCGAGGACAAAATGCGGAAGCGGTGATAAACTTTAAATTTTGCGAACTTAGCAAACCGGCACCACCGGGCACTAAAACCCGGATCGAACCATTAACTAGTCCTAGCTAACTACAAGATGGGGAAGAGAGATATACCGACTGATCCGAGTCCTCCGGTCTTCTCGTCCTCGTCCCGATCTCCCGCGGAATGTCCTGTCTCCACCTCGTCGCCGGAAGTGCACCACATCGCCTACATCTTTTACGGGCACCCACCTCAAAGCCGAGGCAACTCGGGCACGAAGCTGGCTAGTCGACGTGCCCAAGGTTTGCTGTAGAATGCGTAGTGAAGAACCATGTCTCGTTTGGGGTAGAGTATGTTGCCTTTGTGGTGGAGGAAAATGAACTTGGAGAGAGGTGAGGAAAAATGTAGCATACCAAGAATGAGAGTGACATTTTTCTCACACCCAAAAGAAAAAGAACCCCCTCCCTCACTAGTGGCCGGCCATGCATTATGGTGGTAGGTGGGAATGGAGTGAAGTCAAGGAAAGTCAAGGGAATGGGGAAGCTATCATGCAAGCATGGATAAAGAGTGATGATTAAAAACAATATCATCACAAACAAAAACCAACACTCCAAATCAACCATCATGAACCCAAAGTCAATCATTGACGAAGTAAACAAGTCAATGCATGGTGGAACCATCATGACACAAGGATATGCAAATAACACCCTCCACAAAAGCTTATTTGCACAAATGCAAATAAGCCCTCCTTCACCAATCTTCGGCCAATGAACGATACAAATGAAAATGGTCGAAACGGAAAGCAAACTGGCAACCCCTGAAAACTGTTCCCGTAATAAATTACAGGAAAACCCCGATACTGTGCATACACACCCGCATCTGTATTCCGACCGAAATACAAATGCAATGAGACAAAATCTACACTGTACTATACTAGGATCCGGCTTAAAACAAAGCCGGCCAGTAAAATCCGTTCGATCCTGATCCGTGCAATACCGCACATATCTGATCGAACCCTGCCATATATCCATACGGCCTCTAGTACTAACTGTCCGATCCTGATCCGTGGAATACCGCACGTATCTGATCGAACCGTGCCATATCTCCATACGGCCTCTACAGCGTTTCGCCGGAAACTTGAGTAACTGAATGTGTGGTGGACTCTAAAGACTCGTCAATACTATGGCTGTGGATTTAACCACAAGCACGTCAGAGGTATTAGCCATACGTGACGGGCCACCAGCTATTGACCGAAAGGGACGTCTGTGAGCGAACTCAGCCTGACACCCTACTGAGCCTATCAGTGACAATATCCGTACAGTCCGGTCCGTTCGTCTATGAGCATCGCATGGCGGGCCTAGGGGGTTGGTAAAAGTCAGACCCCCAAAAGCGGTACAAGTCGTGTCGGAGTGTAGCCCAGAACACCCTGAGATACTACTGGAATACCTACCAGTAAATCTCCTTGCCTCGGCCGAGGGCTTCGTGTAATGGCTCTCCTAGACACAGCGCGACCTCACCCCCAATACCGGAAGAGACGAACCCCTGAAGACTCGCTCACTGCCTCCTTGTGGCTCGGGACTGTACCCAACTAAAACCTGTTTGCACGACTCCTTTGAGCCATGGTAGGGTAGTAATCAAAATACAGTGGGAACTCACACGAGACAAATGAAGATCCCCAGGTCGATGAACTAACCTGTACACATGTCACCAGGGAACTGCCATCTGACGTCTGGTATATGACCAACTAGCATGTTCCCGGCGAGTCCTGTCCGGTGTACTCATAACCCAATGAGCACCTGTATACATCTTAGGTGATCCTATTGACACTAGTGGCTTGTGAGACCGGCCACCGCCCCTCGTCGGGGTCTCGACTGTATACACTAGTCTACTCTGGAGTATCAATGCCCTGTCTCGAAACTCCCACGACTAGGGACCTTTTAAGGATGTGCTTATAGACTACCAGCTCTCACGTATATGATCGCCCTCATACTGCTGGCAGTTAAGCAAGAATCCTAGGGGCTCTTATCAACGTGCAATAGTGACCTGTCAGGTCACCTAAAGCAGTGCACGATGATAAAGGTAAACCAGATAGCATACTATCATCTTGAGTAAGACTGTCCTACCGGGATAGGTCCTCCCTCAATCATTGCAATCACGTGCCGGTGATCCAATAATTGACTCTGAGGGCACTATCTCCAACAGTTCAAGACGGTCACATAATCGAGTTAAGGTTTGTTGTCTTCTAGAGGGTCCATCGCGTTACTTGCACTACTTAGAACGTTCTTAAACCACGGAAAAATCCAACACTTGGAAATTTCCCGGCAGGGGAAAAATCGGGTATTTATATCCGGTCGAACTTTTTAACATATTCTAAAATTATCCGGAAAAAAACATAGACGGGGTTAAACTTTCCGATCGAAACACCGAGCCCCCAATACAACCCAGAAAACTCAACTCTTGAGTAAACTTTAAAAATACCCAGAAAACAGAGGAAACTCAAAAGAACATTACTGTGCAAAATTCAAAAACTAATGTGACTGTATGGCCGTGGAACCGCCGCACGAGCCATGCTCGTGCCGCGGTTCCGCGGCTATTTAGTGGACTCGGGCGCACGTGCTGCACATTATTTCTTAGAAAACCCTGCTGATTTTTCTGCATATTTTTAATTCACAAAAATCCTAGTTTTGAAAAATTGTACAGAGAAGGGTTTTCAATTAGGGTTGCGGGTTCGATCGGACTTCTAACGTCGTCTACACTTCGCCTAAAGCTCTAGCTAGGCTCTGATACCATTGTAGGGTTCCTAGGCACACCCATGAGGTTCTACAACTGATCAACCATGTCCAATTCAAAATTTTCTATGTGCCAAAGAACCCTAAACTAGATCGTTACTAGAGGTAAGGCGAAACTAAGCAAGCAAACTACTTTGCTACAAGTGAAAGTGACTACAACCTTTGTAGATCCGGTCCTCCACTTCTCTAGCTCCATGTTGACGTCCCTCCGCTGCGATCATCGGAATCCCGGACTCTAGCGTCGGTTTCATCAAAGAAATGGGCGGGCTAGGTCGTCGACTTCGATGACGAAGATGATCTACGTCGAGGCAACTCAAGATCAAGCACCATCTTCACTTGGTCATAAAACTTGTGAAAATAACACACTCTACTACATGGCAAGGGATAGAGGATGAAGAAATAGGAAGTGGGTTCACTTTGGAATTGGATTTCTCACTTGGATTCATCACTTGATAATTTTCAAGCAAGCTTTCTTTTTCTTCATTAAGAAGAAGAAGAAGAAGAAAAGAATAGAAAAAGAATTAATGAATAATAATAAATCAAGTGATCTTATCATAATGCAACCATGGGTGAGGCTAACTCATGTAGAGAATAAACTAGGGTTTAGGTTTAATGGTTAGGTTAAGGAAAAAGACAAAATGGCTAGACTTATTGAAGCTTCATGAAGCTTCAAGAATAAAACAAAGAAAGCCACCATATTTGTTTTTGCCAAAATTAATAAAGAAAATAAATAAATAAAAATTAAACCCTAACCATTAACCTAAAGATGGTTTATAGCAAACATACACCCAAGTTTGCATGTATCATCAAACATGATACAATCTAGTGCACAAAAATATATCACATATACTACTTGTGCATATCAAGTGAGAAAATCCATCTTAAGTGAACAAATACTAGTTAATGTAAAGTAATATATCAAATATATAATTATACATTAAATCATTAAATCAACACTTGATTTAATGATCCGGTCATATTGCATATAACCGACTAATATCAAGTGTATCAATGTATCGAATCAACATTTGATTCGGTAACCCGGCTATATCTCATATAACCGTCCAATGATACAAATCACGAGAATAGAATTCAGTATCACATACTTGTATTATTCTCGGTCCCGCACATATCTCTTATGCGCTCCTATTTCGTTTCGCTTGAGCCAGGAAACCTCTGTGTTGGACTCTAAAGACTCGTCAATACGCCGGCAGCAGGTGATGATCATATCAAACACCGACAAGCCGCAAGTGGTCTGCTAAACGTAACGGCCACCCGGGTATTGAGCGATCAGAAGATCAACGAGCAAGCCCGCTCACACTCCTGTGAATCCAACCAGTAACACTTACCGTACAGTCCAGTCTGATCGTCTGATATGTCGCATATTTCGCCTAGGGGTGGTAAACGTCAGACCCCAGTAGCTCGATAAGTCATGCCGATGTAAGGTACATAACAAACATGAAACTACTGATAACACTTACCAGTAAATCAGTGCAACCCAGGCCAGGGATTTCCAGTTATGGCCAGTCGAGCATAGCGCAACATCAACCCCTAATACCGGGAGAGACGAATCCCCTCCTATCGCTCATTGCCTCCATGTGAATCGGGACTGTACCCAAAAACCATCTGTTTGCACGACTCAGTAGAGCCGTGGTAGGGTGGAAATCAAAGCACAGTGGGAGACACACAAGACTCTATGACGATCTCGGGTCAACAAACTAAGCCGTACCAGTGTCACCAGAGAACTGCCATCTGACGTGAGGTATAAAACCATCTGGGAGTTCTCGGCGAGTCCGTTCAGTGTACCCAGTCTCCATTGAGCACCCGCATACCATCTCTGATGTCAAACACCAATGGATATAGGATCATCCATCACCCATCACATGGGTCGAGAAGATATACGCTAGTCTACACTGGAATATCGATGCCCCGTCTCGATATTCCCACGACTAGGAACATTGAAGGATGTACTCATGGATTACCCAGGCCCCACTAGTATGATCTACATCATATTCTTGGAAGTCGAGTACACATCCTAAGGGCTTTATCAACATGTAATAGAGAGACTGCAAGTATACATGTTAAGGTAAAGAGCAACCAGAAAGCGTACTATCATGTCGAGCAAGAAAGTCCTACCAATATATGTCCCAGCATCCACTACAATATACATCCAATGTACAGTAATGGCCTCTAGGGCATACATACAACTAACAAGGGCAAGCGAGATAGACTGGTAGGTTTCCAGTGTTATCTCAGGTGTTCTGGGCTACACTCCAAAATGACTTGTACCGCTAGTAGGGGACAAACGTTTACCGCCCCCGTAGGCCCGCCATGCGATGTTCTCAGACGAATAGACCGGACTGTACGGAGATTGTCACATTCAGGCTCAGTAGGAGTTCAGATGGGTTTACCTCGTCAGTCTTCTTATCGGCATCTACCTGGAGAACGTTACGTACAGCTAGTGCCGCTTGCGGTCTGTGGTTAAACCTACTGCCAGTGTAGTGTCGAGTCTTTAGAGTCCCACACAGAGGGTTATTCGCCTTTGGGCAAAAAAAAGTAGAGGTCGCATGGTTTTGCGACAGGGTTCGTTTACATCCGCGCACTTGTGCACGTTTAGCGTCCGGACAGACATTACTAGCGGGCTCTGGTTTGAGTCAGATCCTAGTATATGCTTTGGGGTTAGTTTTATCTCATAGTATTCATGTTCCTCGGAACACGAATGCGGGTGTGTATGCACAGTTGATTGAGGCGGAGGAAGAGGTTTTTCATTAGGGTTTTGGAACGGGTGCGTATGCACAGTTGACAGTCGTCTTTTTCCAAACCCTAATGAATTTGTGATATATCAATTAATATTGTTATTTAAATGAAATTGTGTCATGGTTGGTTTTGTTGACTTGTTGACCAAGGTTGACTAGTTGACCATGGTTGAAACATTGACCATCATCATTTCTTTTCTAGATGCTCTTTGATCTTTGCAAAATCATTTAATGTGAAATGATAATGGTCTTATCAGACCAACCATCACCTTTTTCATTTTGGATTAATATTATTAATTTGATAATTCACATATATTGTTATGGCTGTAAAACTATTCTCATTCTATCATAACCATTCTCTCTCCTCTCTTCATCTTCCTCCTCCTCTAGTTCAAGGAGAATCATTCTTATGATTTGAGAAACCTCTCCTTGGAGATAAAACACCCTAAGCCACTCTCTACTCTTCCTAAGGTTGAAGGTCTAGCAAGACGGAGACTTTAGTTTTTCTCAAAGTTCGAGAAAGGAGCTCAAAGAAGAAACCCTCAGGTGGATCCATCTTCGACAAGAGAAGGCAACGAGGAAAGCATCATCCGACCACCATCAAGAGTCAAAGAGAAGGAGTTCAAGTTGAGGTATAACTCCTAACCGAGTAGATAACTCTCTTGTCAGTTGCTAGTGTGTAGTTTAGCCAAGATCCATTTTCGTAGTCCATGTTACCTAAACCCTAAAAATCGTTTTTCACCATTTTCGCAAGCCCGAAAGAACCGGGAGAGGTAACGTGGACTTATTGGTTATTGGGGTCTGACGTTTACCACCCCTAGACTTGATATGCGACATATCAGACGAGGAGACCGGACTGTACGGGAAGTGTTACCGGCAGGCTTTTACAGGAGTTGGAGCGGGCTTGCTTGCTGATCTTCTGATCGCTCAATACACGGGTAGCCGTTACGTCCAGCTAGTACCGCTGACGGATTGTGGGTGCTTGATATGATCATCACCTATGGCCGGAGTATTGACGAGTCTTTAGAGTCCTACATAGAGCTTTTACAGGCTCATGCAAAACGAAATAGGAGCGCATTTGTGATATGTGCGGGACCGAGAATAATGCGTGTATGTGATACCGTATTATATTCTCGTGACTTTTTGTATCGGTCGGTTATATATGATATAGCCGGGTTATCGAATCAAGTGTTGATTCGATAAGTCGATACATTGGATGTTAGTCGGTTATATGTGATATGACCGGATTATTAAGTCAAGTATTGATTTAATAATTTATTGTATAATTGTATATTTGATATACTTGTTTACATTAACTAACACTTGTTCACTTTAGGTAATTTCTCATTTGCACACTTGAATATATATATATATGTGATATATATATTAAAAGTGTTTTCTTTTGTATCATGGTTGATGATACACTAAACATGGGTATGTAAGACATACACCATGCTATATAAGATGGTAGTTAATATTTATTTAAGGTAGTTAAAAATTAGTGGAGCTTAGGTCATAAGCATGAAGCTTGTGGATGCTTTGACAATGTCCACTAAATTTGTTTTACTTTAGATTTTTATTAACCTAACCATTTTCATTTAGCTATGGTTATGGCTCTACAAGGGTTAGTATATGATACCCACTCACCTTGGTTAGCTTTCTCATTTGATCATTATCCTCATCTCTTTCTTTTGTTCATCTTCTTCTTCATTTGAAAAAGAGAAAAAGCTTGCTAGGGTTTGATCCAAAGTGAGAAGGATTGTGAGAAATAAAATTCTAAAGATAACCCACTTCCTATTTCTCCATCCTCTACTAGATTTGCACTTTAGTTTAGGGTGTTTACTTCACTAATTCTCTAGTTAGTGAAGTAGAAGCTTGAGTTGGCATCCCCTCGACGTAGATCATCTTTGGCCTCGAAGACTTCAAGCAAGGACGCGTCTTTCGCCTCGTGAAGCCATGCAAGGGTCCGGGAGAACCATGATCGCAGCGAAGGGACTTCATGAAGGAGCTAAAGAAGTGAAGGACCGATCTACAAAGGTTGTATTTCGTATTCACTTAGTTGTAAACATAGTTTACTAGCATATGAAACCCTAATTTTCTAGCAACGAACTTGTTTAGGGTTATTCGGCACGGCTAAAATTTTAAACGGGCATGGTTGATGCTTTGTAGAACCTTATTAAAGTGCCTAGTAACCCTACAGTGGTATCAGAGACTAGCTAGAACATTAGGCGATGTGTTAACGAAGTTAAAACTCCGAACGAACCCGAACACGTCAAGATGAACCCCTCACTGTACATTTTTTAAAATCTGTGTTTTTTCAGAATTAAAAATGCTCAAAAAAATCAGCAGGGAAATCTAAGGGTTACCACAAAATACGAGCCCTCAACTCCGTACGGGCGCCGCGGAACCGCGGTCCCACCCCACTTCTGGCGGCGGTTCCGCGGCCGTAAACATAAATTGTGAGCAGTGTTTTGTGCAGTAACCTCCGTAGCTATTCCTATATATTTCTGGGTATTTTTAAATCTGACTCAAGTGTTGAGTATTTTAGGGTTTATTTTGAAATCGTCGATTCGATCGGAGAATTTAATTTTGTTATGTTATTCCGGATAATTTAGAAAGTATTAAAATGTTCAAACGTATATCATTAACTAAAATTTTCCCGGCACGGAAAACATTCAAGTGTTGAATTTTTCTCGGGTTTAAATCTTTCAAAAAAACATGCATGTGACGCGATGGACCCTCTAGAAGGCAGCAAACCTTAACTCGATTATGTGACCGTCTTGAACTGCCTTTTGAACCTTAGGGTTTGAAGCAGTACGGCGTGCCACATGTGAGGCGCTGGCTTGACCCTTCTACGGCTGGACCTTTGCTACTGTGACGTATTCTGGAATTTTTGAACTCCGCTCAAGTGTTGAGCTATTTAGGAAATCTTGGTTATTTGACTATTCGATCGGAAAGTTTAATACTGTCTATTTATCAGGAATGTGATACAATATATGGAATTCATACAGTTTGGCATGAAATGCGAAATATATGATATTTCGGATTTACGATGTCTAAAGAGATTGTGGATTCCAAATGTTGTAGTTTTACAGTTTCTTTTCTGTGAACGTAAGTGTAATATGTGATATCGCCGGTTTCGTTGCTATATGTCAACGAAAATTGGGATGCGCATATTTACTTACGTTGATGACATGTGTTGTTATGTGTTGCTGGATATGTTATATTGGATCGTCGCGTTCTGAATAGCCGGGGGGTTTTTCTGTGAGATGAGGGTTTTTATTTTTATTCATGTAAAATAAAATGTATGTAATATTCTTTTATTGGGGCAGTTCCGGGATGAGATTGATGTCACCTTTTGTATATTATTTACTTTTCCGCACTAGGTTAGACCCAAGGAGGAGAGCACAAGTAACCGGGTTCTGGAGTCCAGTGGGAGACCAACTCGAGGTGTCGAGTCCGAGTCTCCTAACTCTAGAATTGGTAGGGTTGCTTGCCGCTCTCGTAGGGGTCTAGGGGTGTGGGTTTGGCTATTCATCGCGATCGTGGAATCCGTATTTTATAGAGGCTCAAAATAAAATACGGACGTCCTAGTATATCCAATGTTTCATATGTTTATCCTGCCGCGATATCTGTGATGTGATCATTTGATGTGCTATGATAGATACGGTATATAGTATATATGATATATTATATAGGTGTTACTTATGTTGTACACCCGCGCTAGCCCTGCCCCGCTCTGCCGTTAGTTACCTAACCTAACGGTGCACAAGGGGACATCGAGGCGAATGCGGATGGCATAAGTGTACGTCGTATTTATCTGTGATGTTCAGGTAACTTAAATGATGGGACTTCATTAATGTGAATAATGAAAGAAAAGAAACCTAAAAGATGTTTTAGAATCAAATATTTCAAAAAGGGTAGCTACAGTTTTGCTTTGCATAGTGGTATACCCTGCACCTTATTCCATGAGGAAAGAGCCGAGATCCCTTCACCGGGAGTGACCTCTTTAGCAAAACTGGCAGATGCTACAACACTCGGTTTGGTTTTGATTGCTTTTGGAGTTTTGCTTTGCATAGTGATGTATATGATAAATCCTGCACCTTATTCCATAAGGAAAGAGCCGAGATCCCTTCACCGGGAGTGACCTCTTTAGCAAAACTAATAGAAGCCTCAAAATCACTCCATTTCAAAATTCACATGATTCTACGACGATATCAAGTTCATTACACAGTAGGTTTTCAGAAAAACCTGTCATAGCCCTCTGTCATTTCAGATAAGTCCTGCTTAGTATTTGTGCTGCGTTTGTTGACCTTGTCAAGGCGTATTGTGCGGTAGCTGACCAGTATTTATCTGTTTATGCATATGATGCAGATTGTTTTAGGGTATCGTACGGCCTTGTTGACCTTGTCAAGGGTCGTGCGGGTGGGTTTAATTCAATCAAGAAATGAAGGGTTGAACTTGACTTACGGTCTATGGTTTGTTGACCTTGTCAAGGTCATAGATCGTTTAGGGCAAAATATTATCGGGAATTTCAAGTGTTGAAATTTGCAATCAGATTGCATACCTTCAATGAGATAGTTGGATCCCGATACCCACTGCGAGTAATTGTTACTCCTGGGAGAGTTTTACACAGGACAATTAGCCGATCAAGTAGGTGTCTAGAAAGGTATCAAAGAGGTTACGCTTCTGGGAAAATGAGGTTTACTTTAATTAGGTCCGTGCAAAAGCACGGGGAACCTCCCTCAAAGTACCGACACTGGCCTGGCTGAAAGATTGGCGAAGTTATAGGGTGTAATTAATCCCGGTTAGTCTTTCCTTTTAGGGTTTGAAGGAAGATTTGATAAAAACAGTGGGAGCCATCCTGATTAGATAAAATAATAACCAATCTGATCTTGCAAGAGCATACGCTAAAGTGTTTTCTTCTCTCTCTCTCCAGGTAGCGACCATATGATGCCTTAATCAAGATAATAATATGGATGTATTGACCGAACCCGCATGTTATACTGTGCTTCGGAACGTTGGTTCCGTTCTTTCTTATAAGAGTTATAAAACTGAACAGGATATAGGGGAATACCAGGATTCCCATGCCACCCGAATGAAGAAAGTACATGATGATGCATTTTCTTCGGGTGTGTTCGTTACAGAGAACTGTTTCTCCATTTCCTCTACGTCCTGGGTATTAGATACCGGGTCAGGATCCCATATATGTAATCTGTTACATAGGCTTAGGAAAGGTAGAGAACTTGGAGAAGGTGATAAAGACATAAGGGTTGGAAATGGTGCAATTGTTGCAGCTAAAACCGTCGGGGAATATCACCTTGTATTGCCAACTGGTAATACATTGATTCTGAACGAATGCTATTACATGCCGAACCTAATATGCAACATTATATCGGTTTCTTTGTTGAGTAAAGAGGGATATAATTTTGTATTACAGGATAATGTTATGAACATTTTTCTAATCCAAAAGTTGGTTGGATCAGGCATGATGTGCAATGGCATTTATATTCTAAATCAATCAACAGTTCTGAGCATAAAAAACACACAAAGAGGAAGAGTTCAGAAATGAACGAATCCTTCTTGTGGCATTGTAGACTGGGTCACATCAATGCGACACGACTAGCTAAGTTGCATAAAGATGGATATTTGAATCCGTTTGAATTTTCATCTTATGACACTTTCCAGTCATGTCTCAAAGGCAAGATGACCAAAACTCCGTTTACGGGACACGGAGAGAGAGTTACGGAACTCTTGGGACTGGTACATAGTGATGTATGCGGCCCCATGTCTACACTTGCTAGGAATGGTTTTGGGTACTTCAATACATTAACTGACGATCTCTCTAGATTCGGATATGTGTTCCTGATAAAACACAAATCAGAAGCTTTTGAGAAATTTAGAGAATATAAACATTAAGTCGAGAACCAAACCGGGAAAAGTATTAAAATCCTTCGATCTGACCGAGGAGGTGAATACTTGAGCAATGAATTCCTTGACTTCCTAAAAGAGAATGGGATTCTCTCTCAGCTGACTCCTCCATATACACCACAGCACAACGGTGTATCGGAACGGAGGAACCGCACCCTATTAGATATGGTGCGCTCTATGATGAGCACAGCTAAGTTACCTATTTCCTTCTAGGGGAATGCGCTGGAGACAGCAGCATACCTATTGAATCAAGTTCCATCTAAATCTGTACCTACCACACCATATGAGATATGGAGTGGGAAGAGGCCATATCTTAAATGAGTTAAGATATGGGGTTGTCCGGCCTATGTCAAAAGACAAAATCCGGAAAAATTCGAGGCACGGTCAGTTATTTGCAAGTTTGTGGGATATCCAAAGAACTCAATTGGGTATTTTTTCTACCACAGTGAGGAACAAAAAGTGTTTATTTCTCAACATGCCACTTTTTTAGAAAAGGAATTTCTTGTAAAAGAAATTATTGGCAAAGTGGTAGAGTTGGAAGAGGTTCCAGATACACGAACTGCAACTGAAGATATAGTGGAACCAAAGGATTCATTAGTTCCCAACGAACCTCAGCATCTCCGCCGATCTAGTAGGGTTCCTCACCCACCTGATAGATACTACGGTTTTCTCATGGACGGTGGGAGCGAGGATTGCATCATGGTTGATGATGACCCAACTAGCTTCGAGCAGGCCATCACGAGTGGGGACTCAGTGAAATGGCTGGATGCAATGCAGTCCGAGATGGAATCCATGTACACCAACAAAGTATGGACTTTGGAAGTTGCTCCTGAAGGGGTAAAACCCATTGGGAGCAAGTGGATCTTCAAGAAAAAACATGGTGTAGATGGGAAAGTGGATACTTTCAAAGCTAGACTTGTTGCATAGGGTTTTCGTCAAAGACCAGGTGTGGACCATGACGAAACATTTTCTGCAGTGGCTATGCTTAAATCTATCCGGATCATGCTTGCCATCGCTGCATATCATGACTACGAAATCTGGCAAATGGATGTTAAGACCGCCTTTATAAACGGTGATTTAGAAGAGTGCGTGTAAATGACTCAGCCAGAGGGCTTCGTAGATAGTGGGAGCAGCGGGAAGGTGAGCAAGCTGCTTAAATCTATTTATGGATTAAAGCAAGCATCGCGGAGTTGGAACATCTTCTTTGACGTCATTATCAAAGAGATTGATTTCGTCAAAAACATAGATGAACCTTGTATGTACAAAAAGGTGGCAGAGAGTAAGGTTGTCTTCCTCGTATTGTACGTGGACGACATACTCTTGATAGGAAATGACATTCCTATGTTGCAATCGGTCAAGCTCTTCTTATCACAAAGATTCTCAATGAAAGATCTAGGCAATGCCTCCTGCATACTGGGAATTATGATATATAGAGATAGATCTAAAATGATATTGGGATTGTCCCAATCCAGGTACATTGACACCATACTAAAGAGGTTTAGTATGGAAGAGTCCAAACGTGGGTTTTTACCCACGATCTCAGGGCTCACTCTCTCCAAAGAGATGTCTCCCAAGACTGATTTGGAGAGAGCTCGCATGCAAGAGATACCCTATGCTTCGGCTGTAGGCTCTATCATGTACGCGATGCTATGTACCAGACCCGATGTAGCATACTGACTAAGTGTAGTGAGTAGGTATCAAGCTGATCCTGGAGAGAGTCACTGGACAGCTGTGAAGAGCATTCTCAAGTACTTGCGAAGGACTAAAGAGATGCTCTTGGTGTATGGTAACGGAGAACTCGAAGTGGAGTCCTTTACCGATTCGAGCTTCCAGAGTGATAAGGACGACTTTAAGTCGCAGTCGGGATTTGCCTTTACCCTTTATGGAATGGCGGTTAGATGGAAGAGTTCCAAGCTGGAAACCGTGGCAGACTCGACGATGGAGGCTGAATACATCGCTGCCAACAATGCTGCCAAACAGGCTGTATTGATCAAGAAGTTCATTACTGAACTTCGAGTGGTTCCATCCATTGAGCATCCAATACCTTTGTATTGCGATAACAATGGAGCGGTAGCTTTGGCCAAGGAACCCAGGTCCCATTAGCGATCCAGGCATATTCTGAGGTGGTATCACCTGATCCGGGAGATAGTTGATCGCCGGGAGATCGAGGTCAGGAGGGTTGACACGAAGAATAACACAGCGGATCCACTCACGAAGGCCATTCCCCAGATACAGTTTGAGAGACTCTTCGGGATGGTTGGTATGCGAAACTACAACAGCTGGCCCTAGTGCAAGTGAGAGATTGTTATTTGTATGTATGCCCTAGAGGCCAGTATTGTACAGATGGTGTATATTATATTGGCTGGTTGGACATATATAGAGAGGACTTTCTTGCTCGATATGATAGTATGCTATCTGGTTGCACTTTACTTTAACATGTATACTTGTCTCTTTATACTGTTTTATAGTTACATGTTGGTAAAGACCTTAGGATATGTACTTGACTACCTGGACTATGATGCGGATCATACTAGTGGGGACATGGTAGTCCATAAGTACATCCTTCAAGGTCCCTAATCGTCGGTGTATCGAGACAGGGCATCGATATACCTGAGTAGACTAGCGTATACGCTTCTCGACCCATGAGATGGGCGATGGATGATCCCATATCCATCGGTGTTTGACATCAGAGATGGTATACGGGTGCTCAGTGGAGACTGGGTACATTGGACGGACTCGCCGAAAACTCCCAGATGGTATTATACCTCACGTCAGATGGCAGTTCTCTGGTGACACTTGTGCAGGTTAGTCTGTAGACCCGAGATCCTTATAGAGTCTTGTGTGATTTCCTCTATGCTTTGATTTCCACCTTACCACGTCCATGAGGGAGTGCAAAACGGTGGTTTTTTGGTACAGTCCCGAGTCATATGGAAGAAATGAGAGATAGGAGGGGGTTTCGTCTCTCCCGGTATTGGGGGTTGATGTTGCGCTGTGCTCGATTGGCCGTAACAGGGAAGTCCCTAGCCAGGGCTGATTTAGAGATTTTCTGGTAAGTGTTACCAGTTGTTTCTCGACCCGTTATGAGCCTCACATCGGCACGACTTATCGGTTATTGGAGTCTGACATTTACCACCCCTAGACTTGATATGCGGCATATCAGACGAGGAGACCGGACTGTACGGGAAGTGTTACCGGCAGGCTTTTACAGGAGTTGGAGCGGTCTTGCTTGCTGATCTTCTGATCGCTCAATACCCGGGTAGCCGTTACGTCCATCTAGTACCGCTGACAGCTTGTGGGTGCTTGATGTGATCATCGCCTACTGCCGGAGTATTGACGAGTCTTTAGAGTCCTACATAGAGGTTTTACTGGCTCAGGCAAAATGAAATAGGAGCGCATATGTGATATGTGCGGGACCGAGAATAATGCGTGTATGTGATGCCGTATTCTATTCTCGTGACTTTTTGTATCGGTCGGTTATATATGATATAGCCCGGTTATCGAATCAAGTGTTGATTCGATAAGTCGATACATTGGATGTTAGTCGGTTATATGTGATATGACCGGATTATTAAGTCAATTATTGATTTAATAATTTATTGTATAATTGTATATTTGATATACTAGTTTACATTAACTAACACTTGTTCACTTTATGTATTTTCTCATATGCACACTTGAATATATATATGTGATATATATATTAAATGTGTTTTCTTTTGTATCATGGTTGATGATACACTAAACATGGATGTGTAAGACATACACCATACTATATAAGATGGTGGTTAATATTTATTTAAGGTAATTACAAATTAGTGGTGCTTAGGTCAAATGCATGAAGCTTGTAGAAGCTTGTGGATGCTTTGACAAAGTCCACTAAATTTGTTTTACTTTAGATTTTTATTAACATAACCATTTTCATTTAGCTATGGTTATGGCTCTACAAGGGTTAGTATATGATACTCACTCACCATGGTTAGCTTTCTCACTTGATCATTATTCTCATCTCTTTCTTTTGTTCATCTACTTCTTCATTTGAAAAAGAGAAAAAGCTTGCTAGGGTTTGATCCAAAGTGAGAAAGATTGTAAGAAATAAAATTCTAAAGAGAACTCACTTCCTATTTCTCCATCCTCTACTAGACTAGCACTTTAGTTTAGGGTGCTTACTTCACTAATCCTCTAGTTAGTGAAGTAGAAGCTTGAGTTGGCATCCCCTCGACGTAGATCATCTTCGGCCTCGAAGACTTCAAGCAAGGACGCGTCTTTCGCCTCGTGAAACCATGCAAGGGTCCGGGAGAACCATGATCGCAGCGAAGGGACTTCAACAAGGAGCTAAAGAAGTGAAGGACCGATCTACAAAGGTTGTATTTCGTATTCACTTAGTTGTAAACATAGTTTACAAGCATATGAAACCCTAATTTTCTAGCAACGATCTTGTTTAGGGTTATTCGGCACGGCTAAAATTTTAAACGGGCATGATTGATGCTTTGTAGAACCTTATTAGAGTGCCTAGTAACCTTACATGGACTACAAAAAGGAGCTTTAGAAGTGAAGGACCGATCTACAAAGGTTGTATTTCATATTTACTTAGTGGTAAATGTAATTTACTTGCATGTGAAACCCTAATTATCTAGCAATGATCTTGTTTAGGGTTTTTCAACACGGCTAACATTTTAAACGGGCATGGTTGATGCCTTGTAGAACCTTATTAGAGTGCCTAGTAACCCTACAGTGGTATCAGAGCCTAGCTAGAGCATTAGGCGACGTGTATACGAAGTTAAAACTCCGAACGAACTCCGAAACGTCATTTTAAACCCCTCTCTGGACATTTTTTAAAATCTGTGATTTTTCTGTATTAAAAATACCTAAAAAATTCAGCAGGGAAATATAAGCAACACTGTGAAAAATGAGACAGTAAGCCGTACAATTGGCCGCGGAACCACGACAAATCCCTACTTGTGCCACGGATCCGCGGCCGTACAGACGGCTTACTGCCTCGTTTTGACACAGTAACATCCGTAGGCAAAATTGCTAATTTCTGGGTATTTTTAATTTGACTCAAGTGTTGTGTGTTCTAGGGATTATTTTGTATTCGTTGATTCGATCGGAATATTTAATTTCGTTATGTTTTCCGGATATTTAGAAAGTATTAAAAAGTTCGAACGGATATCAATAACTCACTTTTTCCCGACCCGGGAAATTTCCAAGTGTTTGATTTTTCCGTAGTTTAAGAACGTTCTAAATCGTGCAAGTTACGCAATGGACCCTCTAGAAGACAAAAAACCTTAACTCGATTATGTGACCGTCTTGAACTGCCTTTATAACCTTAGGGTTTGGGGGAGTACGGCGTTTCCACATTTGAGGCGTTGGCTTGACCCTTCTACGGCTGGATCATTGGTACTGTGGCATGTGATGGATGTTTTTAAACTCCCCTTAAGTGTTGAGAACTATTTGGAAATCTTGGGTATTTGATTATTCGATCGGAATGTTTAATACTGTCTATTTATCTAGAATGTGAAACAATATGTGGAATTCATATAGTTAGGCATGAAATGCGAAGTTTGTGATATTTCAGATTTACGATGTCTAAAGAGATTGTGGATTCCAAATGTTGTAGTTTTACACTTTCTTTTCTGCGACCGTAAGTGTAATATGTGTTATCGCCGGTTTCGTTGCTATATGTCAACGACAATTGGGATACGTATATTTACTTACGTTGATGACATGTGATGTTATGTGTTGCTGGATATGTTATATTGGATCGTCGCGTTTCGAAATAGCCAGGGTTTTTTTTTGCGAGATGAGGGTTTTTATTTTCATTCATGTAAAATTAAATGTATGTAATATTCTTTTATTGGGGCACTTTCGGGATGAGGTTGCTGTCACCATTTGTATATTATTTACTTTTCCGCACTAGGATAGACCCAAGGAGGAGAGCACAAGTAACCGGGTTGTAGAGTCCAGTGGGAGACCAACTCGAGGAGTCGAGTTCGGGTCTTCTAACTCTAGAATTGGTAGGGTTGCTTGCCGCTCTCGTAGGGGTCTAGGGATATGGGTTTCACTATTCATCGCGACCGTGGAATCCTTGTTTTATAGAGGCTCAAAATAAAGCACGGACGTCCTAGTATATCCAATGTTTCATATGTTTCTTCTGCTGCTATATCTGTGATGTGATCATTTGATATGTTGTGATAAATACTGTATATAGTATATATGATATATTATATAGACGTTACTTATGTTTTACACCCGCGCTAGCCCTGCCCCGCTCTGCCGTTAGTTACCTAACCTAACGGTGCACGAGGGGACATCGAGGCGAATGCGGATGGCAAAAGTGTACGTCGTATTTATCTGTGATGTTTAGGTGATTTAAATGATGGGACTTCATTAATATGATTAATGAAAGAAAAGAAACCTAAAAGATGTTGTAGAATCAAATTTTCAAAAAGGGTAGCTACAGTTTTTTGGTTTGCATAGCAATATATATGATATATCCTGCACCTTATTCGATGAGGAAAGAGCCAAGATCCCTTCACCGGGAGTGACCTCTTTAGCAAAACTGGCAGATGCTATAACATTCGGTTTGTTTTTGATTGCTTTTGGTGTTTTTGCTTTGCATAACGATATATTTGATATATCCTGCACCTTATTCCATAAGGAAAGAACCGAGATCCCTTTACCGGGAGTGACCTCTTTAGCAAAACTAATAAAAGCCTCAAAATCACTCCATTTCAAAATTCACTCGATTCTACAACGATATCAAGTTCATTACGCAATAGGTTTTCAGAAAAACCTGTCGTAGCCCTCCGTCATTTCAGATAAGAACTATTTAGTATCTGTGCTGCGCTTGTTGGCCTTTGTCAAGGCGTATTGTGCGGTAGCTGAATGGTTCTTATCTGCTTATGCATATGATGCAGATTGTTTTGGGGTAGTCGTACGACCTTGTTGGCCTTTGTCAAGGGTCGTGCGGGTGGGTTTGATTCAATCAAGAAATGAAGGGTTGAACATGACTAGCATCCTTTGATTTGTTGGCCTTTGTCAAGGTCATAGAGGTTAGGGGAAAAATATTATCGGGAATTTCAAGTGTTGAAATTTGCAATGAGATTGCATACCTTCTATGAGATAGTTCCCGATACCCACTGCGAGTAATTGTTACTCCTGGGAGAGTTTTACACAGGATAATTAGCCGATCAAGTAGGTGTCTAGAAAGGTGTCAACGGGGTTACGCCTCTAGGAAAACGAGGTTTACTTTAATTAGGCCCGTACGAAAGCACGGGGAACCTCCCTCAAAGTACCAACACTGGCCTGGCTGAAAGATTGGCAAAATTGTAGGGTGTAATTAATCCCGGCTAGTCTTTTCATTTTTGGGTTGAAAGGAAGATTTGATAAAAACAGTGGGAGCCATCCTGATTAGATAAAATAATAACCAATCTGATCTTGCAAGAGCATACGCTAAAGTGTTTTCTTCTCTCTCTGTCTCCAGGTAGCGACCATATCATGCCTTAATAAAGATAATAATATGGATGTATTGACCAAATCCGCATGTTATACTGTGCTGGGGAACGATGGTTCCGTTCTTTCTTATAAAAGTTATAAGACTGAACAGGATATAGGGGAATACCAGGATTCCTATGCCACCCGAATGAAGAAAGTACATGTTGATGCATTTTCTTCGGGTGTGTTTGTTACAGAGAACTGTTTCTCCATTTGCTCTACGTCCTGGGTATTAGATACCGGGTCAGGATCCCATATATGTAATCTGTTACATGGGCTTAGGAAAGGTATAGAACTTAGAGAAGGTGATAAAGACATAAGGGTTGGAAATGGTGCAATTGTTGCAGCTAAAACCGTCGGGGAATATTACCTTGTTTTTCCAACTGGTAATACATTGATTCTGAACGAATGCTATTACATGCCGAACCTGATATGCAACATTATATCGGTTTCTTTGTTGTGTAAAGAAGGATATAATTTTGTATTACAGGATAATGTTATGAATATTTTTCTAAACCAAAAGTTGGTTGGATCAGGCACGTTGTGCAATGGCATTTATGTTCTAAATCAATCAACGGTTCTTAGCATAACATACACACACAAGTGGAAGAGTTCAGAAATGAACGAATCCTTCTTGTGGCATTGTAGACTGGGTCACATCAATGCGACACGACTAGCTAAGTTGCATAAGGATGGATATTTGAATCCGTTTGAATTTTCAACTTATGACACCTGCCTGTCATGTCTCAAAGGCTAGATGACCAAAACTCCGTTTACAAGACACGGAGAAAGAGTTACGGAACTCTTGGGACTGGTACATAGTGATGTATGCGGCCCCATGTCTACACATGCCAGGAATGGTTCTGCGTAATTCATTACATTCACTGACGATCTCTCTAGATTTGGTTATGTGTTCCTGATGAAACACAAATCAGAAGCTTTTGAGAAATTTAGAGAATATAAACACGAATTCGAGAACCAAACCAGGAAAAGAATTAAAATCCTTCGATTTGATCGAGGAGGTGAATACTTGAGCAATGAATTCCTGGACTTCCTAAAAGAGAATGGGATTCTCTCTCTGCTAACTCCTCCATATACGCCACAGCACAACGGTGTATCAGAACGGAGGAACCGCACCCTATTAGATCCGGTGCGCTCTATGATGAGCACAGCTGAGTTACCTATTTCCTTCAGGGGGTATGCGTTGGAGACAGCAGCATACCTATTGAATCGAGTTCCATCTAAATTTGTACCTACCACACCATATATCAAAAGGTATCGAGTGGGAAGAGACCATCTCTTAAACGAGTTAAGATATGGGGTTGTCCGGCCTATGTCAAAAGGTAAAATCCGGACAAACTCGAGGCACGGTCAGTTCTATGCAAGTTTGTGGGATATCCCAAACATTCACATGGATATCTTTTCTACCATACTAAGGAACAAAATGTGTTTGTTTCTTGACATGCCAACTTTTTAGAAATGGAATTTCTTACAAAAGAAATTAGTGGCGACGTGGTAGAACTGGAAGAAATTCCGGCTACACAAACTCAAACTGAAGATTTAGTGGAACCGGAGGATTCGGTAGTTCCCAACGAACCTCAGCCTCTCCGCCGATCTAGTAGGGTTCCTTACCCACCTGAGAGATACTACGGTTTTCTCATAGATGGTGGGAGCAAGGATTGCATCATGGTTGATGATGACCGAACTAGATTCGAGCACGCCATCACGAGTGGGAACTCAGTGAAATGGCTGGATGCAATGCGGTCCGAGATGGAATCCATGTACACCAACAAAGTATGGACTTTGGAAGATGCTCCTGAAGGGGTAAAACCCATTGGGAGCAAGTGGATTTTGAAGAAAAAACATGGTGTAGATGGGAAAGTGGAGACTTTCAAAGCTAGACTTGTTGCAAAAGGTTTTCGTCAAAGAACAGGTGTGGACTATGACGAAAACTTTTCTCCATTGGCTATGCTTAAATCCATCCGGATCATGCTTGCCATCGCTGCATATCATGACTACGAAATATGGCAAATGGATGTTAAGACCGCCTTTCTAAATGGTGATTTAGAAGAGAGCGTGTACATGACTCGGCCAAAAGGCTTCGTAGCTTGTGGGAGCAGCGGGAAGGTGTGCAAGCTGCTTAAATCCATTTATGGATTAAAGCAAGAATCACGGAGTTGGAACATCTGCTTTGACGTCGTTATCAAAGAGTTTGATTTCGTCAAAAACGTAGATGAACCTTGTATCTACAAGAAAGTGGCAGAGAGTAAGGTTGTCTTCCTCGTATTGTACGTAAATGAAATACTCTTGATAGGAAATAGCATTCGTATGCTGCAATCGGTCAAGCTCTTCTTATCACAAAGATTCTCAATGAAAGATCTAGGTTATGCCACCTGCATAGTGGGAATTATGATCTATAGAGATAGATCTAAAAGGATATTGGGATTGCCCCAATCCAGGTACATTGACACCATACTAAAGAGGTTTAGTATGGAAGAATCCAATCGTGGGAACTTACCCACGATCTCTGGATTCACTCTCTCCAAAGAGATGTCTCCCAAGACTGATTTGGAGAGAGCTCGCATGCAAGGGATACCCTATGCTTCGGCTGTAGGCTCTATCATGTACGCGATGCTATGTACCAGACCTGATGTAGCATACTCATTAAGTGTAGTGAGTAGGTATCAAGCTGATCCTGGAGAGAGTCACTGGACAGCTGTGAAGAGCGTCTCAAGTACTTACGAAGGACCAAGGAGATGCTCTTGGTGTATGGTAAGGGAGAAATCCAAGTGGAGTCCTTTACCGATTCGAGCTTCCAAAGTGATAAGGACGACTCTAAGTCGCACTCTGGATTTGTCTTTACCCTTTACGAAGTGGCGGTTAGCTGGAAGAGTTCTAAGTAGGGAACCGTGGCAGACTCGACGATGGAGGCTGAATATATCGCTGCCAACGATGCTGCCAAAGAGGCTGTCTGGATCAAGAAGTTCAATACTGAACTTGGAGTGGTTCCATCCATTGAGCATCCAATACCTTTGTATTGTGATAACAATGGAGTGGTGGCTTTGGCCAAGGAACCCAGGTCCCATCAGCGATCCAAGCATATTCTGAGGCGGTATCACCTGATCGGGGAGATAGTAGATCGCCGGGAGATCGAGGTCAGGAGGGTTGACATGAAGAACAACACAGCGGATCCACTCATGAAGGCCATTTCCCAGATACAGTTTGAGAGACTCTTCGGGATGCTCGGTATACGATACTACAGCAGCTGGCCCTAGTGCAAGTAGGAGATTGTTAGTTGTATGTATGCCCTAGAGGCAGTATTGTACAGATGATGTATATTATATTGGATGCTGAGACATATATAAAGAGGACTTTCTTGCTCGATATGATAGTATGCTATTTGGTTGCTCTTTATCTTAACATGTAAACTTGTCTCTTGATACTGTCTTATAGTTACATGTTGGTAAAGCCCTTACGATGTGTACTTGACTACCAGGAATATGATGCAGATCATACTTGTGGGGCCATGGTAGTCCATAAGTTCATCCTTTAATGTTCCTAGTCGTGGGTGTATCGAGACAGGGCATCGATATACCAGAGTAGACTAGCGTATACGCTTCTCGACCCATGAAATGGGCGATGGATGAACCCATATCCATTGGTGTTTGACATCAGAGATGGTATACGGGTATGGGGGTTGATGTTGCGCAGTGCTCGATTGGCCAAAACAGGGAAGTCCCTGGCCAGGGCTGATTTAGAGATTTACTGGTAAGTGTTACCAGTAGTTTATCGACCCGTTATGTGCCTCACATCGGCACGACTTATCGGTTATTGGGGTCTGACGTTTACCACCCCTAGACTTGATATGCGACATATCAGACGAGGAGACCGGACTGTACGGGAAGTGTTACCGTTTGGCTTTTACAGGAGTTGGAGTGGGCTTGCTTGCTGATCTTCTGATCGCTCAATACCCGGGTAGCCGTTACGTCCAGCTAGTACCGCTGACGGCTTGTGGGTGCTTGATGTGATCATCACCTACTGCCGGCGTATTGACGAGTCTTTAGAGTCCTACATAGAGGTTTTACTGGCTCAGGCAAAACGAAATAGGAGCACATATGTGATATATGCTGGACCGAGAATGATGCATGGATGTGATACCGTATTCTATTCTCGCGACTTTTTTTATCGGTCGGTTATATGTGATATAGCCGGGTTATCGAATCAAGTGTTGATTCGATAAGTCGATACATTAGATGTTAGTCGGTTATGTGAGATATAATCGGATTATTAAGTCAAGTGTTGATTTAATAATTTAGTGTATAATTGTATATATGATATACTAATTTACATTAACTAACATTTGTTCACTTAAGGATTTTTCTCACATGTGCACAACTTTAGTATATATGAGATATATATTAAAATGTGTTATCATTTTGTATCATGGTTGTTGATACATCATGCATGGGTGTGCTAAACATACACCATTCTATTTATTATGGTTGGTTATAATTATTTAAGGTAATTACAAAATTAGTGGTGATTTGGAAAGAGCATGAAGCTTGTAGAAGCTTGCTTTGCTTTGACAAAGTCCACTAACTTTGTCTTTACTTTAGATTTTTGTTAACCTAACCATTTGGATTAGCCATGGTTATGTCTCTACATGAGTTAGTATTTGATACTCACTCACCCATGGTTAGCTCATTCAGTTGATCATTATCTCTTCTCATTTTTATTTCTTCATCTTCTTCCTTGAGCTAAAAAGCTCTCTAGGGTTTGATCCAAAGTGAGAAACATTGTTAGAAAACAAATTCTAAAGTGAACCCACTTTCTATTTCACCATCCTCTACTAGACTAGCACTTTAGTTTAGGGTGTTTGCTTCACTAATTCTCTTGTTAGTGAAGTAGTAGCTTGAGTTGATATTCCCTCGACGTAGATCATCTTCGGCCTCGAAGACATCAAGCAAGGACGCTTTTTTCGCCTCGTGAAGCTATGCAAGAGCCCGGGAGAACCATGATCGCAGCGAAGGGACTACAATAAGAAGCTTTAGAGGTGAAGGACCGATCTACAATGGTTGTATTTCGTATTCACTTAGTGGTAAATGTAATTTACTTGCATGTGAAACCCTAATTATCTAGCAAAGATCTTGTTTAGGGTTATTCGACACGACTAACATTTTAAACGGGCATGGTTGATACCTTGTAGAACCTTTTTAGAGTGCCTAGTAACCCTACACTACCTGCATATGCTTTTATGATATTTACATGAAGGAGTTGTTGTGTCTGTGGGTGACACGTGGTCGAGATCCACTGCATACATGCATTGATTATACTGTTGGACGAGATCCACTTGCATATAAGCATTGATTATATAGTTGGACGGATCCATTTGCATACATGCATCGATTATATTATTGGATGATATCCCCTCGCTGTTAGGCAGTTATTTATGTGTTGGCACATATGCAGATACGGTCACCCTAGATATCATAGTATTACCTTTATGATATAGTTGACCTATGAATCTTTGTTTATTTCGATTTCTACCTGGTGATGTTTTTCTATTCATGAGTTAGCAACTTACCCCCGTTGTGCCACAGTTCTTGCAGGTTGACCGCATGGATCAGTTGTGGCATCGTTGGCACACAGTTGTTTTCGGGTGACTTGCTTGTGGTAGGTGGTACATGTTGGACAGTTCCCCTCTTGTATTCATTATTCATATTATATCTAGTCACTCCATCAATTCAGAAACTAGTAATTGTATATGTTGCAGACTTAGAAAACTTGTAGTTGCGAGACTTGAGCGATGGGTTTTACGTTCGCCTTTGGGGTTGATGTCTTGCTTTACTTTTCCTTGTGTGGATCTTCGCCGCTGGGCGTCGTATACTTGTTGTTTATATTTGTGGTGGTTGTTTCCGCCGTTGTGCGTGATTTGCTCCCGTTTCGGATGCTTTATTATTATTCTGTGTTGTACCCGTTTTCGGGGTTAGTTTTTACAAAGCAGGTGCTGCCCAAATTTTTTAAAAGACAAAACATGATTCATTGTATCTTTATTTCTTAAAAAGGTTTAGATTTCTGGTTTTCAGCTTACTTGAATTACGTTACGCCTGTAGACGTCACGTGATTTAAGCGCTGGTCGCGAGCTAATATTTTGGGTCGTGACAAAGTTGGTATCGGAGCGCTAGGTTTAACATTGGTTCGAGTCTATGTTTGACTATGTTGAGTCTAGGGCGTATATATTTTGGAACCTAGGCTTGACCTTGCGGAACATAGACTTGAATAAGGGGGTGTTAGACCCGAACTTTCGTTTCATAGGCTGACCCTGATTGATGGAGTAGGTATCTTGAGTAGAGTGACGTACCGTACATATGTTCTGCGGCATATTTACGATACGATACTCCAGTTAAGAAACCTTAGGATGTAAATATCTTGAGACTTGTGATTCTCTTTGTTTTCCTTGATTATACATCCATTTGAGATCCTTGATTCTATTCGTTTACATGATCATACTCTCACTGATTCTGTTCCTCCATATGATCATATATTTCTAGATCTGTTGTTTCATTTCATCACTTGATTTTTTTTCATCGATACTTGTTTGATGTTCCGGTCACCATGCTTTGAGCGCGGTTTGAGCGCAGTTTGAGCTGCTGCTGGTGATGCGGTCAGGGCGAGCTCGTCATGGACGAGGACTGACCATCGTGTTTTCTGGTGACATAGGAACGTATCGATGTCGTATTGTGTTGTGACCTCTCATTTGAGACGAGTGTACGGTTTTGTACTGGATGATCGGGCCATTGTTAGAGGCTACCTACTATGAAAGGACTGTTGATGTACAACATACCTCATAGATTGTGATGTCATCGACTATGCAGACAGATGACCCAGCTGTTGCTGAGAGATGTGATGTCGCTTCCAGAGCTTACGAGATGAGATCGCAGGAGCTTCCAGGCAGAGATGCGACAGGTGATAGCTAGTCTATCTTGAGTTGAGAGACGGAGGTGATTCGTCTGATTTGATGCGTCGACACAGGCCCAATTGAGTTGAAGATTTCCAGTATGGAGAGTCTTACTCAAATCTATAGTAGATCGATCCAGAGATGACGTTGTTCGTCGGATGTTCCGATGTGAGATCGGTAAGCTGGCCAGTTTCAGATTGAGGACCTCACCCAGATGTGTTGTGAGTTGATCGAGAAACGGATGAGTTTTGAGTATTCCTCCGATGGTTGGGACGAGTTCCCGAGGACGCGTTCGGCTGATATCTTCTACAGAGTGATGAAGATACCGAGTTCGTGGTTTCGCGTCCGTGTGAGAGATTCCGGATTGATTTTCGCCGAAAACATTTGCAGTACGCAGATAGCATGACATGTCAAGTCGACGATAATAAAAACGAGTGGAACAAGTGGTTCGTGCGTGATGCTGACGAGCTGTTGTTACTCCCCGTCGAGATTCGAGATCTGATATGTATGCAGAGGCGTTGGTATACGGCCAGTTCCCGAGAAAATGCTGTGCTGAGAACGCAGATGTCCAAAAGAGAGAAAAGATTTGTAAGTGTACCAGCCTCCGTACAGTTCGGTATAGGCGAGATCGGAAGAGACCTTGAGCCAGTTCCTTCCAGGACACTGCTGCGATGAGTTTGCACCGAGGATCAGTTGTATCACGTGTATTCAGAGGGCCAGAGGCCAATGCCAGTGACGTGCTGCTTTATGAGTGATCAAACTAATTGGCCGAGAGTTGACCTGAGGAGTAACAGAGCGGAATCGTTCCCGTTAGCACACCTGACCGGTCAGATGAGCCGATAGAGTGCAAGATTGGTAATCCACACGGAAATGAGGACCCAGAGACAGAAGATGCCAGACTATGGGCAGGAGGCAAGCGGATGTTCTTGCTCTGCCAGTTTGGGCGCACCGACTTTTTTTCGACATTGTAGAAGGTATACCTCAATGTCATTTGTTGCGATTTGTGTTTGTGATCCGAGTATCACGCTTATATCGCTTGGATTTGAGTTTTGCTGATTGTGTTTCAGGATGTGGTTTTCGTGCACCATGGTTGAACCTACTGGGTATTTACATTTCTGTGCATAGTTATTGCACTTGATATATTTTATACACCGTGGTTTTGATGTCGATTTTGTGCCTTAGCTGCACATGTTTATGATTTCCTGGATTTCCTAATGTGGATGCACAGGATTGATATTTCATGTAGTGTATGCACAAGATTTGATATTTCGTGCAGTGGATGCACAAGATTGATATTTCGTGCACTATATGCACAGGATTTGATATTTCGTGCACTAGATGCACAGGATTTGATATTTTGTGCATTAGATGCTTTTTACGAACCCGACGCGCTTTGGTTGGATTTTTGCGCATATTAGGCGCTTGGTATTGGATTTTGTGCGTATCGAATGCACTTGAGTGAGATTTTACTCGTGCATGTTGGATGCCCTTGATTTAGATTTTTATCTGTGCATGTTAGATGCGATTTTATTCGTGCATGTGGGATGCACTTGATTTCGATTTTTTTCGTGCATGTGGGATGCACTTGATATCGATTTCGTTCGTGCATGTTAGATGCCCTTGATTTAGATTTTTATCTATGCATGTTAGATGCGATTTTATTCGTGCATGTGGGATGCACTTGATTTCTATTTTTTTCGTGCATGTGGAATGCACTTGATATCGATTTCGTTCGTGAATGTTAGTTGCACTGGATTGAGATTTTCGGGCACTTTTGATGCATTAGATATTATTGTCGTGCATGCCAGTTGCATTGGACAGATGTTTTCGTGCACACCCGTTGCACTTAGTCTTACTTTTGTGTATATTGTGGCACATGTACTTGGATTTGTTTTCCGTGCGCACCAGACGCACGTGATTTTTGGATTCGCCTATGGAGGCTGATATTTCTTTTGAGCAATTTTTTTTCATGATGAGGTCCTATACTTTGTAGTACCTTAGCAGGACTGATCCGAGGTCAGTACCTGTGTACTTTGCATGCATAAAAAGTTACCAAGAGGTTTTTCAAAACGGAGCTATAGTCTCTCTATTTCTTACGTGTCTGCGAGTGACACGAGCATTTACAAAAGAAAACCTTTTGGGATATTTTAAAAAGGGCGGAACATATATTTTGAGCAAAACTTATATGAGAGTATATTATTACTTTACAAATGAGAGTCCGTCATTTGTGCCATGAGTTACATATCACACAGCGATTCAGAAAAAGATTTTGCATATGTTATTTCAGTTTTTGGAGATTTCTCAAAAAAAAAGGATGTGTACTATATACATTTTGTAGCTTTTGCTTAGTGTATATTGGATTTCAGTAGTGGATTTGAGATCTGTATCTCCATTTTGACTCCGATGATATGCGTGCAAGTCTGATGATTTGCGTGATGCTTGACGGAGATCGGTTTTGGGTTTCTTACTCATTTTTCAGGCGCATGCGACGCGCTATGTTATTTCCGTTGCTTCCGTGATTTCGGATCCATGTTGTTTTTGTTCGAGTTTGAAATGTTTTAGTATTGGGGGTTTAAATTTAAATTCAGGGACCGAATTTCTTTAAGGGGGGGGAGATTGTAACGTTTCTGAAATCGTTATGCGAAACTTTCTGTTTTAGGGTAAAATAGTCGGTATTTTCCGTTTAAACCCGATTGTGATCAAACTTCCGTATAAACTTGCCGGCACCTAATTTAGCTAGAATAAAGTTAGTGCACGGACTTTGGGGGTCAACGCGAAGTTTTGGTTCACATAGAATTTTTCCCTAATTAAATATTATTTTAATGTGTTATTTACGCACTTAATAAGTGGTATTTACATATTGGGTTTGGGTTAATTACTTCTAATATTAATCTATGCTAATCTAATCACTAGGTTAATCTTAATCCATCCATGCCAAAATATTTAGCTAATTGTGATTAAAAATGAAATTTTAAAGAAAAGAAAAGGTGGCAAAAAGGACTTTAATGCATTTATTGTTGTTTTTCTCTAGATTTTTCCATTCATTTCACAAAACACCCTCCATCTTTACCCTTAGCCGACCCTAGGCCCTTGCTGCCCTTCTCTTTGCTTTCCTCCATTTCATCATTTCCAAGCTCTCAAAAATCCACAAATAATCCCACAAACTCCAAATTAAATTCATACCCATTTTTCCTTAAGCCTAAACTGGCATTGATCTTCAAGAAAAGCATCATTTTGGAGGGTTAAATTTGGAGGTTTTTGCTAGTTTATGATCTTGTTTTTTAGGTATAAATCCTAACCCTAATCTTTTAATTTGTTGCTTAATTCTTTAAGCTAGCTATTTAAGTGGTTATTATAGCTTTAAAGTTCATGTTCTGCTAAGTCATGTTAACAATTATGAAATCAAGTTAGGGTTTTGAATTGTTAAAGTCGTTAATCTTCAAGCATAGACATGGAAAAGTTAAGCAAAATTGTGAAATGATAATTGTTGTTAATTCCTAAATTTGTCTAATGAAGTTTAGCTTACTAGGATTTACTAAAACTTAATTAAGCAAGTTTAAAAATATGGAAGTGGTTTCGATAGCTTAGTTAAGCTATTTAAAGATGTTTGGAATCGCTAGATTTTGTGTAAACTTTTAGCTTTGTGCTAAAAGTGATATAAACTGCTTACTAGCTTTTCGGTAAAATTAGACGTGGGTTTTAATGGACGTGGTGATGATGTATATATTAATACCTACGATATTTATTGAGTTGTAAATGCGTATTGGTACTATTGGGATTTTTAATGTGGCGGTTTTCATGTACAGCGACCCTATTTAGGGTTTCGGCTATGTTTTCCGGTATTTGGATTCATGGTTTTTAGTTTTTGATGTTGTATTTGGTCGTTGGATGTTTGTACGTCAACGACAAGGGTAGTTGATTGTTTTGCATGTGTAGGCTATAGGTTCTAACCTATGAGCGCACCGCGTGCCGTTTTGGTTCTCAGATCTTGATGTTAATTGCTTTGCGATTTCATATTGATTGTAGGTACCTTCGCGTGGATTTCGAGACGACGAAGCGCATCGACTACGGCTAAGCGAGGAATTTAGCAGGTGAGTAGATTTATATCTACAGGGGGGAGTCGGGTGGATCGCGTATAGCACCCTCGGAACCATTGATATGGAATATCATTTGTTTATGTTATCCTGATAAATGATATGCGACGGACATGATTGTAAGATTTACAAACGATTATAGCATTGTAGTTGATTCTAATGAACATTTGACTTAGGAGAAAATGAAATGATAAGTGAATCATGATTAGTACGTTTTAAAAAAGAACAAGAGTGACGTTTATTTATTGTGATGCGAGATGTTAATGTGATGAACGAGTATACGATGTGATATGATGACTTAGTGTGATATGTCATTATATGGATTCGAGTCGATTTGAGATTATTGATACCTTTGTAGGTCCCCTGTTACGAGATTGACATGGTTGTGACCTGAGAGATAGGTATATATATTTATATGGATAATGATTCCATAATGAGTGATATACCGTACGAGACCTAGATCCGTACCCCCGATGTTGTATAGGTCGATAGAATCCTTTTTCGGTTAATGCCGCCGTCCGTTAGATTATCGTACGCGATGAGTGTTACTTGTTGATTTATCCATACCCTTGATTAGAGGATATCGTACGATGGATTGTACCGTACGTGATATTGTGAGGCTAGATGCCGATTGATAGATTCACCGACTCGGTCTTATAGATAGGTATACCTTATAGCATTTGATTCACTATATGCATTGTGCTGCATTCATGCTATTCTCATTGCATTTCTTATGCCTGTGCTAGTAAACCTACACCATTATCGATGATGCGTATTTTACACTTTCACAGATTGCCAGCTCACACACTTCATCATCGATAATTGCTATGTCACTTACACAGTAGAATTGCTACATCATGATATGATATACTGCCATTTTCACATCACTATGCTAGATTGCATGATTTACTGACATGTACACCCACATACTTTGCTACAGCTACATGTACATCATGCATACATACTGACATGTACACCCACATATCTTGCTATAGTTGCATGTACCCCTAAGTGGTATTGTTTTGACATGTGATATTGAGACGTTGATTATTGGGCTATTGCGCTTATGAAATACATCATACATACTTGCTTACATGTAGATACTTATACCTTTCTACTGTTACATGTACACCTCATATGATGCTGCACTTGATTTCGGAGATTTGGGAACCGCATGATATATTTTAAAAGCTGGATTTATTTAAAGAGCGGTTTTTCCCTTAATATGCTCATATTGCGGTTTTTATGTTGCATATATCTATTTTCATGTGATTTATGGATTTGAGAACCGTGGGGGTGTTTCAAGAAACTATTTATTGTTTGAAAACCCGGTTTCTCTTGATATGATATTTTAGTGCGTCCACCATGAGATTTCTCGGTTCTGAGCTTTTTATTATTACCCGATACGAGGAGTAGACGATGCCATGTGCGGGTAAATGGTGGAGCCCGGTACGGTTCCCCTCGGCAAGATGTTCGTGGTACAGACGATGACCCTAGAAGGTTGGCAAGTACCTACCAGTGATTGTATTTGGACTCGGCGTTTATCGTGGGGATACCGACCGGAAAGATTTACGGACAAGCCATTAGGGCCAGTCGTGGTGACGGCGCCTGAGACATTAGGATTTACGTATCGATGCTAGACACGGGTTTCATGATGTTTTCGAGTGTCGATGTGGACACTCCGGTTCCATGATTTTGTTGTGTCGTGAGGGACACACTTTGATTTTTATCCTCATTCTACCTGCATATGCTTTATTGATATTTACATGCAGGAGTTGTTGTGTCAGAGGGTGACACGTGGACGAGATCCACTGCATACATCCATTGATTATATTGTTGGACGAGATCCACTTGCATACATGCATTGATTATATAGTTGGACGGGATCCATTTGCATACATGCATCGATTATATTGTTGGATGATATCCCCTTGCTATTAGGCAGTTATTTATGTGTTGGTATATATGCAGATACGGTCACCCAAGATATCATAGTATTAACTTTATGATATAGTTGACTTAGGAATTGTTGTTTATTTCGATTTCTACCTGGTGATGTTTTTCTATTCACGAGTTGGCAACTCACCCCCGTTGTGCCACGGTTCTTGCAGGTTGACCGCATGGATCAGTTGCGGCATCGTTTGCACACAGTTGTTTTCGGGTGACTTGCATGTGGTAGGTGGTACATGTTGGATCGTTCCCCTCTTGTATTCATTATTCATATTGTATCTAGTCACTCCATCAATTCAGAAACTAGTAATTGTATATGTTGCAGACATAGAAGACTTGTAGTTGCGAGACTTGAGCGATGGGTTTTATGTTCGCTTTTGGGGTTGATGTCTTGATTTACTTTTCCTTGTGTGGATATTCGCCGTTGGGCGTCGTATACTTGTTATCTATACTTGGGGCGGTTGTTTCCCCCGTTGGGCGTGATTTGCTTCCGTTTGGGATGCTTTATTATTATTCTTTGTTGTACCCGTTTTCGGGGTTAGTTTTTACAAAGGAGGTGCTGCCCAAATTTTTCAAAAGACAAAACATGATTCATTGTATCTTTATTTCTTAAAAAGGTTTAGATTTCTGGGTTTTAGCTTACATGAATTACGTTACTCCTGTAGACGTCGCTTGATTTAAGTGCTGGTTGCGAGCTAATATTTTGGGTTGTGACATTTATAGAAAGCTGCGGTGATTTTTACACTTAAGATTTGGAGACACTACTTATACGACGAGTCGTGCTAGATATTTATGGACCACAAGAGTTTAAAGTACATTTTTCAGCAGCGAGATTTGAAATTGAGACAGCGTCGTTGGATGGAGCTAGTGAAAAACTATGACTGTGAGATTCTTTATCATCCCGGCAAGGCGAATGTTGTGGTAGATGCTTGAGTCGGAGGCCCGGATATAGCTTTTCTTGTTTGAGCACAGTTCAGAGACGGTCGACGGCAGATTAGCAGATTCTTTGTGACAGCCTAGTACAGTTCGAGTTTACGTCGACCGGGGGACAACTTGTCCGTGTCCGTGAACATCCACAGTAATTTGATCATATCCGTGAGGCATAGTCCGATAACGTTCGTTTATCAGAGATCATGGAACAGGTTCGATAGGGTAGAGATTTAGAGTTCGTGATCGATAATCAGGGACTACTGCGCGCCAGATTCCGAGGGACTGAGACACAAGATCTTAGAGGAGGCGCATCAGTAAGCATATAGTGTTCATCCGGGTTCCACCAAGATGTATTTTGATTTGAAAGATGTCTACTAGTGTGAAGGGATGAAGATAGATGTCACAGATTTTGTTTCGGGATGCTGACTTGTCAGCAAGTCAAGGCTGAGCATCAGTGGCCAGCAGTAGAATTACAACCTTTGCCCATTCCGGAGTGGAAATGGGAGCAGATCTCCATGGAAATTATTGTGGGTCTACCTAGGACCAGTCGAGAGTAGGACTCTATTTGAGTGATCGTAGACCAATTGACGAAAGCAGCTCACTTTCTGCCAGTAAGACCCCTTTCGGATCGTTTAGTATGCTCAGACGTATGTTGATGAGATTGTGTGACTACATGGAGTTCCGACTTGTTTTATGTCCGACGGAGGCACCCAGTTCACCGGCAGAATATGGCAGAAACTTCAGGAGACTTGGACACCCAATTGAGTTTCAGTGCAATTTTCTTCCGCAGACCAATGGTCAATCAGAGCGGACCATTCAGATTCTTGAGGACATGCTCCGAGCCTGCGTTCTAGTATTCGGTGACAGTTGGGATCGCCACTTGTCCTTGATAGAGTTTTCCTAATAACAGCTTCCATGAGACGATTCAGATGGCACCATTTGATGCGTTATATGGGAGGAGATGTCGATCACCCGTTTGTTGGACAAACCTCAGTGAGAGCAGTATTTTGGGACCGCAGATTGTGCAAGAGATGACAGGAAAGATTCAGTTGATTTGGGATAGGATGAGAGCGGCATAGAGCATGCAGAAATCTTATGCAAACCGACGTCGGCACAGACTTGAGTTTATAATAGGCGATCATGTTTTCTTGAGGGTTTCTCCGATGAAGGGCGTGCTAAAATTGGGAAAGAAAGGGAAGCTTAGTCTCAGATATGTGGTTCCCTTTGAGATTCTCGAGCGTGTCGGCGCAGTTGCTTATCGTTTGGCTCTTCCACCCAATTTCCCAGATGTTCACCCCGTGTTCCATGTATCGATACTTCGCAAGTACCTTCAGGACCCATATCGCGTGATACAGCATCACGCTGGAGCGCGATATTTCTTTCACCAAGCAGCCGATAGTCATTCTAGATCGGCAGGTGAAGAAACCGAGGTCCGAGGACATACCGTCCGTAAAGGGTTCTTAGCGTAGCCCGAACGGCGAAAAGGTCACGTGGGAAGCCGAGGACGAGATGCGGAAGAACTATTCCCATCTCTTCGAGGGTACACATAGTTAGATGTAATGCCCCAGGTGGAGTTGGGGCTGAATACCACCTACCCCGTGAGAAGTGAGATGTTATCCGGTATCGAGGTGGGGATGTAACCGCTACGGATGCACACGGGGACCCACCAGAACAATGGGGAATATCGAATTCCCTTCTGAAAGAGGGCACGATATGAACTATAAATGGAATGATATCACTCTTATAACAAAAAGGTGCCTTTTGGATGAATCGGAACTCCGGAGTTTGAAGAACTCCGTAGTTAAGCGTGCTTAAGCCAGAGAAATTCTGGGATGGGTGACCTACTGGGAAGTAGCCCCGGGTTCATTCAAAGGGACAAAGCCGTGCGGTTTCGGCCAGAGTGGACAATACCATCTGTGTTTGGGGGTGGGTCGTGACAAATATGGTATCAAAGCCGGTCCCTCAAAAGTAGGTCTGTTGTTCGAGGACAAACCATTGTTCTAAGTGGGGGGAATGTGATACCCCAGGTGGAGTTAGGGCTAAATACCACCTACCTAGTGAGAAGTGAGATGTTACCCGTATCGAGGTAGAGATGTAACCGATACGGATGCACACGGGGGACCCACCTAAACAATGGGGAGTATCGAATTCTATTCCGAAAAATAGCACGATCTGAACTATAAATGGAATGATACCACTCTTATAACACTGAGGCGCCTTTTGGATGAATTGGAACTGCGGAGTTTGAAGAACTCCGTAGTTAAGCGTGCTTGAGCCATAGAAATGTAAGTCTGCGGTAGCGCCCCGGCCGTCAATCTGACGCCAAATGCGGAACAAAAACTTTTATTGTTAGTTATATGTATGCCGTAGAGGCCATTACTGTACATTGGATGTATATTGTAGTGGATGCTCGGACATATATAGGTAGGACTTTCTTGCTCGACATGATATTACGCTATCTGGTTGCTCTTTATCTTAACATGTATACTTTTTGTCTCTCTGTTACATGTTGATAAAGCCCTAAGGATGTGTACTCGACTTCTAGGACTATGATGTAGATCATACTAATGGGGCATGGGTAGTCCATGAGTACATCCTTCAATGTTCCTAGTCGTGGGAATATCGAGACGGGGCATCGATATTCCAGAGTAGACTAGCGTATATCTTCTCGACCCATGTGATGGGCGATGGATGATACCATATCCATTGGTGTTTGACATCAGAGATGGTATGCGGGTGCTCAGTGGAGACTAGGTACACTGAACGGACTCGCCGAGAACTCCCATATGGTATTATACCTCACGTCAGATGGCAGTTCTCAGGTGACCTACTGGGAAGTAGCCCCGGGTTCATTCAAAGGGACAAAGCCGTGCGGTTTCGGCCAGAGTGGACAATACCATCTGTGTTTGGGGGTGGGTCGTGACAAATATGGTATCAAAGCCGGTCCCTCAAAAGTAGGTCTGTTGTTCGAGGACAAACCATTGTTCTAAGTGGGGGGAATGTGATACCCCAGGTGGAGTTGGGGCTAAATACCACCTACCTAGTGAGAAGTGAGATGTTACCCGTATCGAGGTAGAGATGTAACCGATACGGATGCACACGGGGGACCCACCTAAACAATGGGGAGTATCGAATTCTATTCCGAAAAATAGCACGATCTGAACTATAAATGGAATGATACCACTCTTATAACACAGAGGCGCCTTTTGGATGAATTGGAACTGCGGAGTTTGAAGAACTCCGTAGTTAAGCGTGCTTGAGCCATAGAAATGTAAGTCTACGGTAGCGCCCCGGCCGTCAATCTGACGCCAAATGCGGAACAAAAACTTTTATTGTTAGTTATATGTATGCCGTAGAGGCCATTACTGTACATTGGATGTATATTGTAGTGGATGCTCGGACATATATAGGTAGGACTTTCTTGCTCGACATGATATTACGCTATCTGGTTGCTCTTTATCTTAACATGTATACTTTTTGTCTCTCTGTTACATGTTGATAAAGCCCTAAGGATGTGTACTCGACTTCTAGGACTATGATGTAGATCATACTAGTGGGGCATGGGTAGTCCATGAGTACATCCTTCAATGTTCCTAGTCGTGGGAATATCGAGACGGGGCATCGATATTCCAGAGTAGACTAGCGTATATCTTCTCGACCCATGTGATGGGCGATGGATGATACCATATCCATTGGTGTTTGACATCAGAGATGGTATGCGGGTGCTCAGTGGAGACTAGGTACACTGAACGGACTCGCCGAGAACTCCCATATGGTATTATACCTCACGTCAGATGGCAGTTCTCAGGTGACACTGGTACAGCTTAGTCTGTTGACCTGAGATCGTCATAGAGTCTTGTGTGTTTCCTACTGTGCTTTGATTTCCACCCTACCACGGATCTACTGAGTCGTGTAAACAGGTTGTTTTTGGGTACAGTCCCGATTCACATGGAGGCATTGAGCAATATGTGGGGATTCGTCTCTCCCGGTATTGGGGGTTGATGTTGCGCTATGCTTGACTGGCTATAACCGGAAATCCCTGGCCAGGGTTGCAGTGATTTACTGGTAAGAGTTATCAGTAGTTTCACGCTTGTTATGGACCTTATATCGGCATGACTTATCAAGCTACTGGGGTCTGACGTTTACCACCCATAGGCGAGATATGCGACATATCAGACGAACAGATCGGACTGTACAGTATGTGTTACTGGTTGGATTCACAGGAGTGTGAGCAGGCTTGCTCGTTGATCTTCTGATCGCTCAATACCCGGGTGGCCGTTACGTTTAGCAGACCGCTTGCGGCTTGTGGGTGTTTGATATGATCATCACCTGCTGCCGGCGTATTGACGAGTCTTTAGAGTCCTACACAGTAGTTTCCTGGCTCAAGAGAAACGAAATAGGAGCGCATATGAGATATGTGTGGGACCGAGAATAATACCAGTATGTGATACTGAATTCTATTCTCGCGATTAGTATCATCGGACAGTTATATAAGATATTGCCGGGTTACCGAATCAAATGTTGATTCGATATATTGATATACTTGATATTAGTCGGTTATGTGCAGTATGATCGGATCATTAAATCAAGTGTTGATTTAATGATTTAATGTATAATTATATATTAGATATATTACTTTACATTAACTAGTATTTGTTCACTTAAGATTGATTCTCTCACTTGATGTGCACAAGTAGTATATGTGATATATTTTTGTGCACTTGATTGTATCATGTTTGATGATACATGCAAACTTGGGTGTGTGTATGCTATACACTATGTTTAGTTAATGGTTAGGGTTTCAATTGCCTTATTTATTTATTTTATTTATTTACTTTTGGCAAAAATAAAATGGTGGTTATCTTTGTTTTATGCAAGAAGCTTCATGATGCTTCATGCATCTTTGAAAAAGTCTACCATTTTGTTTTTTCCTTAACCTAACCATTTACCTAAACCCTAGTTTATTCTCTACATTAGTTACACTCACCCATGGTTGCTAAATGATAAGCATCACTTGATTTTCTATTTTTTTGATAATATTCATTCATTCTTTTCTTCTTCTTCTTCTTCTTCATGAAGAGAAGAAAACCTTGCTAGAAAAATTCAAAGTGATGAATCCAAGTGAGAAATCCAAATCCAAAGTGAACCCACTTCCTATTTCTTCATCCTTTACCACTTGCCATGTAGTAGAGTGTGTTATCTTCACAAGTTTCATGACCTAGTGAAGATGGAGCTTGAGTTTGAGTCACCTCGACGTAGATCATCTTCGGCATCGAAGTCAAGGACCTAGCTCTCCCATTTCTCCGATGAAACCGACAATAGAGTCCGAGATTCCGATGATCGCAGCGGAGGGACGTCAACACGGAGCTAGAGAAGTGGAGGCCCGGATCTACAAAGGTTGTTGTCTCTTTCACTTAGTTACAAAGTAGTTTGCTTGCTTAGTTTCGCCTTACCTCTAGTTAACGATCTAGCATAGGGATCTTAGGCACATGAAAAATTTGATTTTGGCATGGTTGATCAGTTGTAGAACCTCATGGGTGTGCCTAGGAACCCAACAGTGGTATCAGAGCCTAGCTAGAGGTTTAGGCGATGAGTAGACGAAGTTAGAAACCCGATCGAACCCCGAAACCCTAATTGCAACCCCTCTCTATACATTTTTGAAAACAGTGGATTTTTCCACATTAAAAATATCCAAAAAATTCAGCAGGGCTTTATTGGAATTACTGTGCATCACGTGCGCCTAAGTCGACCAAAGTGCCGCGGAACCGCGACACGAGCATGGCTCGTGCGGCGGTTCCGCGGCTATACAGTCACATTATTTTTTGAATTTGCACAGTAATGTCCTTTTGAGTATCCTCTGTTTTCTGGGAATTTTTAATATGTACTAAAGAGTTGAGTTTTCTGGGTTGCATTGGGGACTCGATGTTTCGATCGGAAAGTTTAACTTCGTCTATGTGTTTTTCCGGGTAATTTTGGAATATGTAAAAAAGTTCGACCGGATATAAATACCCATTTTTTCCCCTGCCGGGAAATTTCCAATTGTTGGATTTTTCCATAGTTTAATAACGTTCTAAGTAGTGCAAGTAACGCGATGGACCATCTAGAAGACAACAAACCTTAACTCGATTATGTGACCGTCTTGAACTGCCCTTTGAACCTTAGGGTTTGGGGCAGTACGGCGTGCCACATGTGAGGCGTTGGTTTAACCCTTCTACGGCTGGACCGTTGGTACTGTGGCATGAAGTGAATGTTTTTAAACTTATTTCATGTGTTGAGTTGTTTTGGGAAAACTTGGGTGTTTGATTGTTCGATCGGAAAGTTTAACATTTTCTATTTATCTGGAATGTGATACAATATTTGGAATCCACAAGTAGTTATGAGATAACTAATTTGGATGTTATAAATATAGCAGTTTAATCTCACTTGATCGGTTGCCACGGAATTTTGATGTGATCAAAAGTCCGTCGCAATCACATAGCGTACGCGGATACTCGCCGGGTAAACTTAATAGACAGCTACACCCCATAGCCCCGACCAAGTGACTGTAGGAGAACCCCGTCGCCGAAAGCATCTGTTCGAGTGCTCGCGGCAGCGGTGTTCCGCCTTGGTGCACTTCGTCGACGGCATCAGGGGTGCGGCCGCCTACTAAAGTTTGCGACGAGCATTCGATCAAAATGTCGGGAATCCTGTTGAATTGCCCGACTTGATATTGAAAAGAGTTTTCGATAATGAGACTGAAATGCGGGGTTTATAATTGTTAGGCATGCGATGTCTAAGGAAATTGCGGATTCCAACTGTTGTAGTTTTACACTTTCTTTTCTGCGACCGTAAGTGTAATATGTGATATCGCCGGTTTCGTTGCTATATGTCAACGACAATTGGGATGCGCATATTTACTTACGTTGATGACATGTGATGTTATGTATTGCTGAATATGTTATATTGGATCGTCGTGTTTGAATAGCCGGGTTTTTTTTATGTGAGATGAGTGTTTTTCATTTTCATTCATGTAAAAACTTGTATATAATATTCTTTTATTGGGGCACTTCCAGGTTGCGGAAGATGTCACCGTTGATGTATATTATTTACTTTTCCGCATTAGGATAGACCCAAGGAGGGGAGCACAAGTAACCGGGTTCTAAGGTCCAGTGGGAGACCATCTCGAGGAGTCGAGTTCGGGTCTCCTAACTCTAGAATTGGTAGGGTTGCTTGCCGCTCTCGTAGGGGTCTAGGGGTGTGGGATTGGATATTCATCACGACCGTGGAATCCGTGTTTTATATAGTCTCAAAATAAAACACGGACGTCCTAGTATATCCAATATTTCATATGATATTTTCTGCTGCGTTATCTGTGATGTGATCATGTGATATGTTCAGATAGATATTGTATATAGTATATATGATATATTATATAGACGTTGCTTATGTTTTACACCCGTGCTAGCCCTGCCTCGTTCTGGCGTTAGTTACCTAACCTAACGGTGCAGACGGGACATCGAGGCGGATGCGGATGGCATAAGCGTACGTCATATTTATCTGTGATGTTTAGGTGGACTTAAATGATGGGACATTCATTAATGAGATTAATGAAAGAAGATAAACCTAAAAGATGTTGTGGAATCGAATTTCAAAAGTAAAAACAGGTAGCTACAGTTCTTGCTTTGCATCGCGGTGTTCCTTGTAGAACATCCTGCACCTTATTCGATGAGGAAAGGGCCGACGATCTCTTCACCGGGAGTGACCCCTTTAGCAATAACTGGCAGATGTTACAACCCTCGGTTTGTCTTTTGATTGCTTCTATAGTTTTTTCTTTGCACAGCGGTATATATGATATATCCTGCACCTTATTCGATGAGGAATGGGCCGACGATCCCTTCACCGGGAGTGACCCCTTTAGCAAAACTAGAAAAGCCTCAAAAACACTCTATTTAAAAACCATTTGATTCCGTAACGAGATCAAGTTCAAAGCGTTAAAGGTTTTATTAAAAACCATTCGCAACCCTCCGTCATTTTAGAAAGTAGAGTACTTAGTATTCGTGCTGTGTTTGTTGACCATAGTCAAGGTACAGTGTACGGTAGCTAAGTGATGTCTTCCTACACCGTATATGATGCGATTAGTTAGGACAGTCATGTGGCTTTGTTGACCTTAGCCAAGGGTCATGTGGTTGGGTCTAATTAATCATGAAATGACGGGTAGAACTTGACTAGTGCTTATGATTTATTGTCCTTAGCCAAGGTCATAGGTGCTAGGGGTAAAAACCATTATCGGGAGTTTCAAGTATTGAAATTTGCAATGAGATTGCATACCTTCTATATGATAGTTGGATCCCGATACCCACTGCGAGAAATTGTTACTCCTGGGAGAGTTTTGCACTTTGCAATTAGCCGATCAAGTAGGTGTCTAGAAAGGTATCAACGGGGTTACGACCCTGGGAAAACGAGGTTTACATTAATTAGGTCCGTGCGAAAGAACGAGGAACCTCCCTCAAAGTACCGACACTGGCCTGGCTGAAAGATTGGCGAACTTGTAGAGTGTAATTAATCCCGGCTAGTCTTTCCTTTTAGGGTTTGAAGGAAGATTTGATAAAAACAGTGGGAGCCATCCTGATTAGATAAAATATATAACCAATCTAATCTTGCAAGAGCGCACGCAGAGTGTTTTCTTCTCTCTCTCTCCAGGTAGCAACCATATCACGCCTTATTCAAGATAATAATATAGATGTATTGACCGAATCCGCTTGTTATACTGAGCTGGGGAACGTTGGTCCTGCTCCAACTTATAATTGTTATAAGACCGAGCAGGAAATAGGGGAATACCAGAATTCCTATGCCGCCGAAACGAAGAAAGTACATATGATTCATTTCCTTCGGGTGTGTTCATTATAAAGAACTGTTTCTCTGTGTCCTCGACGTCCTGGGTATTTGATACCGGATCAGGATCCCAGATATGTAATCTGTTACATAGGGCTACAGAAAGTTAGAGAACTGAGAACGGGTGATAAGTTTCATGAGACAGAAAACGGGGCAAGTGTTGTGTTAGTGTATATGCCCTAGAGGCCATTACTGTATCATACTAGTATGTATATTACTTGATGGAAGCTTGGGATATACACAGTTGTACAGACAATCTTGCTCAATATAGTAGTATGCTACTTGGTTTGTCTCTGCTTTAATGTGTACATGTGAGTTTATTTATTATATCACCTATACGCATTAGTAGAGCCCTTAGGATCTTTGCTTGATTACCGGCGTTGTGATGGCGATCACACTCGTGGGGGCTAGGTAATCTACAAGCACATCCTTATTCACGTCCCTAGTCGTGGGATTACCGAGATTGGGCATCGATACTCCGGAGTAGACTAGCGTATGCGCTTCTCATCCCAGCATGGAAGACGGTCTGTCCCACAGCCGTCAGTACGTCGTACTTGAGATAGTATTCGGGTGCTCGTTAGGTTACGAGTACACTGGACAGGACTCGTCGGGAACTGATGGTTGGTATTATACCTATCGTCAGTTATCAGTTCCCAGGTGACATGAGTACAGCTTAGTCCGCTGACTTGACACTGTCACTTCACCTCGAGTGTGTTCCCACTGTTCTTTGATTACTACCCTACCACGGCTCTACTGAGTCGTGCAAACAGGTAGTAGTTGGGAGCAGTCCCGAAGCACTTGGAGGCAGTGACGGTTAGACAGGATTCGTCTCTCCCGGTATTGGGGGTAGACATCACGCTGTGTCTAGGAGAGCCATTACACGAGTACTCCCTGGCCAGGGAAAGCGAGATATACTGGTAGGTTTCCAGTGTTATCTCAGGGTGTTCTGGGCTTCACTCCGACACGACTTGTACCGCTATTAGGGGACTGACGTTTACCGCCCCCTAGGCCCGCCATGCGATGTATCAGACGAACAGACCGGACTGTACGGAGATTGTCACATACAGGCTCAGTAGGAGATCGGATGGGTTTACCTCATCGGCCTTCTTATCGACA
Organism: Agapanthus africanus; assembly: GCA_030015575.1. Classification (NCBI taxonomy): domain Eukaryota; kingdom Viridiplantae; phylum Streptophyta; class Magnoliopsida; order Asparagales; family Amaryllidaceae; genus Agapanthus; species Agapanthus africanus. Next base: position 244,551,379 of record JASDDO010000012.1, read on the forward strand.
TCTACCTAGGGACCGTTACGTATAGCTAGTGCCGCTTGCGGTCTGTGATTAAACCCACTGCCAGCGTAGTGTCGAGTCTTTAGAGTCCCACACAGAGAGTTTCCCTGCACTGAACGAAACGTGTAGAGGCCGTATGGTTTTACGGCAAGGCTGCGATCACTTACGTAAACTTGTGTGCGTGTGGTGTTCGGGCAGGCAATACTAGTGGGCTTTGGTTTAAGCCGGATCCTAGTATTGCACGGATGGATTTGTTTTGTCTTCTGTGCATCCGCATTCTACGGAATGCGGATGCAGGTGTGTATGCACAGTTTTCCGGAGCGATGAAGGAGGAGATGCCTCATCAGGGTTTTGGCAGTTGGTTCGGCCAAAACCGTTATATGGCAGGCTCATTAGGGTTTTGACAGTTGATTCGGTCAAAACCATTTTGAGGCGGACTCATTAGGGTTTTGACAGTTCGTTTTGTCAAAACCATTATGAGCCGCGGACATCATTTACTAATCCTTTTAGTGATAATTTTATGATGGCTAATTGCATTGACCATTTGACCTCCTTGACCTCTCTTGACTTTGTTGACCGGTTGACCGTGTTGACCATTGATTTTCAAGAGAGATCTACACTCTTCTTTTCTTTTTCTTTTTCTATTTTGATTATGATAATGGTCATTTCAATGTAGTCATCAAACTTTATCTTGATGGGATTAGTAATGATAATGTTTGTGTATTATTGAACCATGGTTCATTTTCTTTAGCTCACAATTCTTTTCTCATTCTCTCTCTTGCCTTTTTCTAGTGAGAAGAAAAGAAATGCACCATGGTTGCTAGCTCCTCTTTCTTCCTCCTCTTGATTCATCTTTTGATCTCATGTGTTGAGAGATAAAGATCCCACAAAGACAAAACCATCCCTCTACCATTTCTACACAACCTAAGGCTTCTAGATTGACAATCTCTTTGCCCTAGTTAGCTCGGCTCGAGGTGGAGCTCGGTGTACATCTCTCGGGTGGATCGTCTTCGACTCAAGGAGGCCTCGGAGGTGACCAAAGTCCGGATCAACCCTCGAAGCAAGCAAAGAGAATAACAACAAGAAGAGAAGGAGTTCAAGTTGAGGTATAACCCCTAACCGAGTAGATAAATCTCTAGTTAGGATGCTAGTGTGTTGTTTAGCAACGATCCGGCTTTTACGGTCCATGTTACCATGTTTAGAAAAAAATTTGTTTTACCAATTCCGCAACCCCGAAAGTACCGGGAGAGGTAACGTGGACCTAACAGTGGTATCAGAGACTAACTAAACACACCCTAGCATGTTAGCAAAGTATTTAGAATATCGACCGGACGAAAAACCGCAAAATCACCCCGAAAAATTCAGTTTCTGCCGATTTTCAGATCTGTTCCAAAATCTATAAATCATACACTAAAAATCGGCTCAGGCTTTTTATAGAATACTGAAGAAAAATGGTCACCTAACTCGGTTAAAGCGCCGCGGTTCCGCGGCATAAGCAAGCTTATGCCGCGGAACCGCGGCCGAGTTAACTCGGTTGGCGATTTTCTTTTCTGCAGTATTCTTATATGCGTATTTTGGGATTTTTGATATATGACTTTTCTGCCGAGATTTTCCAGAAAGCAAAATTTGTATTTGGGGCTCAAAAATCTGTATTTTTGGTCGATGTTCTGTAGACTTTGGCTAATTGTTATATCTGTAATGTTATATGTGTATTGAACGTCTACTAATCGCTATACGTCGATTAGTGGGGGTTATACATATCTGTGATCTGTGTTGTTGATGGTATGTGTATATGAACTCGTTGGATTGTCGCGGATGAATAGCCGGGGTGGATGTGAGATGAGAGTTTCTTTTTCTTTCATTCATGTAATAAATTTGTAAATTGATGTAATATTATTTGTATGGCCGCACAACCGGGTCGGGGTTGTAGCCGTCATTGTATATTTCTTTTTACTGTTTTTTGCTCCTAGGATAGACCCATGGAGGGGGTGCACAAACTACCGGGTATCTCGAAGTGCCGAGTAGCCTACTCACGGTGTTGAGGGAGGTTGCTTCGCTTCGGGTACTTGGGGGGTAGTTTGCCGCACCCGTAGGGGTCTTGGGTGGGGTATTGGCTATTCATCGCGACCGTGTAATCCGCTTTTCGTTGCAGGCTCGAACGAATCGCGGGTTCCTAGTATATCCAAAGTGTTCATCTGTGATCTGGATTGGCTATCATTGCTGTATATATATATATATATAATAACTATTTAGGCGTTGCTTATGTTTTTCAGCCGCGCTAGCCCAGCCCCAGCTCTGTCGTTAGTTAAGTAACCTAACGGGTGATGACGGGGCCCCGTGGCGAATGCGAATGGCATAAGCGTACGTCATATTTTGGTTGTTTTCTGTAATGGTAGGATTTAAATGATGGGACGCATTAAAAGAACTAATGCAAGAAAATAAATATAAAAGACGTTGTTGGAACAATTTTTCAAAAAAAGCTGTTGTTACAAGGACGTTCATATTTGTTTTGCATCGAGGTATTCGGTTATGAATGCCCAGCACCTCATTCGACGAGGCAAGGGTCGAGATCCCCTCATCGGGAGTGACCCCGTGGACAAAAGTTTGCGTCAGGGTGATAACTTCACTATAGTCGATTATTCTTTCTTTGCATCGAGGTATTCATCTTATGAATACCCAGCACCCCACTCGACGAGGAAAGAGCCGAGATCCCTTCACAGGGAGTGACCTCTTTAGCAAAAAGTTTTCGCCACTATATTTTCAAAAAGATTACCAGGTTCCTTCAACGATATCAAGTTCGTTACGTTAACGGGTTTTTCGCCAAAAACCCAACCATAGCCTTCCGTCATTTCTTACAAGTAACACTTAGTATTCGTGCTGCGTTTGTTGACTCCGTCAAGGCGTAGTGTACGGTAGCTAAGTGTTGCTTGTTTGTATCGGTATATGGGATTGATTAGGACAGTCGTATAATCTTGTTGACTCCGTCAAGGGTTATGCGGGTGGGTTTAATGCAATCCAGATAATGACGGGTTGAACTTGACTAGGACTCTTTGATTTGTTGACTCCGTCATGATCACTTGGGTCCTTGGGGAAAAAACCACATCGGGAGTTTCTAAAGAAACTGAAACTTGCAGATTTAGCATACCTTCTGGAGTGTGGTGACTAGAGTGGATTCCATCTAGGTTATCACACAATGACAGTTCGATCCCGATCCCACTGATGAGTTGGATTACTCTCGGGAGATTATTTCACTTAACGATCAATGCTATAAACCTAGTAGGTGTCTAGAAAGGTGTTAGCGGGGCTACGCCCCCAGGGAAAAGAGGTTCTTAAATTAAGGAACTTCGTGAAAGCGTTGGAAAACCTCCCTCGAAGTACCGACACTAGCCTGGCTGAAAGGTTAAGCAAGTATTGTGACGTGAATTAAATCCCGGCTAGTTCTTCTTTTAAAAGGTTTTAAGAAAGAATTTGAGGAAACAGTGGGAGACATCCTGGTTAGATAAACTAATAAACCAATCTAATCTTGCAAGAGCGCACGCTGAGTGTTTCTTTTCTCTCTCTCCAGGTAGCAACCATTTCTCGCCCTAATCAAGATAATAAAATGTATCGCTTGACCGATCCGAATTCTTATTCGGGGCTGGGGAACGTTGGTTCGGCTCTAACTTGTGACAACAGTCATAAGTATGAGCAAGAGAAAAGGGATTGTATGGATTCCAAGGATACCCAGTTGAAGAAGAAGCATGGTTTTGCATCTACTTCAGGTGTTCTTGTAATTGAGAACTGTTTTACGGTTAGCCCTACCTCCTGGGTACTTGATATCGGATCAGGATCTTATATCTGCAATTTATTACAGGGACTGAGAAAAAGTAGGAAAGTTGCACCGGGTGATATGTCGCTCAGAGTAGCGAACGGAGCACAAGTTAATGCGGCAGCCGTCGGTGAATATCACCTAGTATTGCCAAATGGCAAGACTATGATTTTGAACGATTGCTACTCTGTACCCTCCATGGTTTGCAACATCATATTAGTTTCTTTACTTGATAAAGATGGATATAACTTTGTTCTTGATAGAAATATCATGAACATTTACCTTCATAAGGTACTGGTTGCAGAGGGTACACTGTGTAATGGTGTCTACGTTCTAAATCAGAATACAGTTCTCAATATACAAAACACACGCAAGAGAAAGAATTCAGATACGAATGAATCCTACTTGTGGCATTGTAGACTTGGTCATATCGGAGAGAAAAGACTGAGTAAGTTGCATAAAGATGGACTCTTGAATACGTTCGAGTTTTCATCTTATGAAACTTGTCAGTCTTGTCTCAAAGGGAAGATGACCAAATCTCCGTTCACCGGACATGGAGAAAGAGCAACAGAGCTCTTGGGACTCATACACAGTGATGTATGTGGTCCGATGTCTATACATGAAAGGGGTGGGTTCTCGTACTTCATCACATTCACTGACGATCTCTCTAGGTTCGGATATGTGTATCTGATGAAACACAAATCTGAAGCTTTTGAGAAATTCAAGGAATTCAGAAAGGAAGTAGAGAACCAGACTGGCAAAAGTATCAAGATCCTCCGGTCTGATAGAGGAGGGGAGTACTTAAGCACGGAATTCCTAGATAACTTAAAAGAGGATGGTATTCTCTCTCAGCTTACTCCTCCTTATACACCACAGCACAACGGTGTTTCGGAGCGGAGGAATCGTGCCCTATTGGATATGGTTCGCTCTATGATGAGTAGTGCCGAGTTGCCACTTTCATTTTGGGGACATGCGCTTCAGACAGCAGCATACCTACTGAATTATGTTCCATCCAAATCTGTGCCTAGGACTCCATATGAAATATGGAGTGGGAGAAAGCCGTATCTTAAACGTATTAAGATATGGGGTTGTCCGGCCTATGTAAAAGTACAAAATCCGGACAAACTTCAGGCACGTTCAGTTCTATGTAAATTTGTGGGATATCCTAAGAACTCCACAGGATATCTGTTCTACCACACCGAGGAACAGAAGGTGTTTGTATCTCGCCACGCCACCTTTTTAGAGTGGCAATTTCTTGCAAAAGAAACAAGTGGGAGTTCGGTAGAACTGGAAGAAATTTAGCGACCACAAAATGAAACTGAAGATTTGACAGAACCTCAGAATTCAATAACCCCAGACGAACCTCAGCCACTCCGCAGATCTGGTAGGATTTCTCATCCGCCCGAGAGATACTACGGTTTTCTCATAGACGGGGATCGAGAGGATTGCATCTTGGAAGAAGATGACCCTACCAGTTTCAGGCAGGCCATTATCAGTAGGGACTCTGATAAGTGGCAGGAAGCAATGCAATCCGAAATGGAGTCCATGTACGCCAATAAAGTGTGGACCTTAGATATTGCTCCACCTGGGGTAAAACCCGTTGGATGCAAATGGATCTACAAAAGGAAACTTGGTGTAGATGGGCAGGTGGAAACTTATAAGGCTAGACTCGTTGCAAAAGGTTTACGTCAAAGACCTGGTTTGGACTATGATGAAACTTTTTCTCCGGTGGCTATGATCAAATCCTTTCAGATCCTACTTGCCATTGCTGCCTTCCATGACTATGAAATCTGGCAGATGGATGTTAAAACGGCTTTCCTAAACGAATGTTTGGAAGAGTGCGTTTACATGGATCATCCAGAAGGTTTCGTAGACAGTGGGAGCAGCGGGAAGGTGTGCAAGTTGCTTAAATCCATTTATGGATTAAAGCAGGCATCGCGGAGCTGAAACATCTGTTTTGATGAGGCAATTAAGGAATTTGATTTCATCAAGAACGAAGATGAACCCTGTGTTTATAAGAAGATTGTAGGACGAACTGTCGTATTCCTAGTCTTGTACGTGGACGACATTCTTTTGATAGGAAATGATATTCCTATGCTACAGTCGGTCAAGCTATTTTTGTCACAACGGTTCTCCATGAAGGACCTGGGTGATGCCTCGTACATTCTGTGGATCAAGATCTATAGAGATAGATCCAAGAGACTACTGGGACTTTCGCAGTCCAGGTACATAGAGACAGTGCTAAAGAGATTTAGTATGGAGGATTCCAAGCGCGGTAACATACCCGCATTGCACGGAATTACCCTCTCCAAGAAGATGTCTCCTAAGACTGACGAGGAGAGGGTTCGCATGAGCACTATACCCTACGCTTCGGCGGTAGGATCTATAATGTATGCGATGCTATGTACAAGACCAGATGTAGCTTACGCACTGAGCGCGGTAAGCCGGTATCAGTCAGACCCAGGTGAGGACCACTGGACAGCAGTGAAGAACATTCTCAAGTACCTGAGAAGGACTAAGGAGATGTTCCTGGTTTACGGTAATGAAGACCTCAGGTTCGAGTCCTTTACCGATTCAAGCTTCTAGAGTGACAAAGATGACAGCAAGTCTGTCTCAGGTTTTGTGTTTACCCTCAACGGAGGGGCGGTATGTTGGAGGAGTTCCAAACAGGATACCGTCGCAGACTCGACGATGGAGGCAGAATATATTGCTGCAAGCGATACCGCAAAAGAGGCGGTCTGGATGAAGAAATTCATTAGTGAACTTCAGGTGGTTCCGTCCATTGTTGACCCAATACCTTTGTATTGCGATAACAATGGGGCTATAGCTTTAGCGAAGGAACCAAGGTCCCATCAGAAATCCAGGCACATCTTAAGGCGGTATCACCTGATCAGGGAGATCATTGATCACCAGGAGATCGAGGTGCGGAGAGTGGACACAAAGGACAACACAACGGACCCATTCACGAAGGCCTTACCCCAGACTTAGTTCGAGCGGCTGATCGAGATGATAGGTCTTCGATACGCCAGTACATGGCCTTAGTGCAAGTGGGAGATTGTTAGTGTATATGCCCTAGAGGCCATTACTGTATCATACTAGTATGTATATTACTTGATGGAAGCTTGGGATATTCATAGTTGTACAGACAATCTTGCTCAATATAGTAGTATATTACTTGGTTTGTCTCTGCTTTAATGTGTACATGTGTGTTTATTTATTATATCACCTATACGCATTAGTAGAGCCCTTAGGATCTTTGCTTGATTACCGGCGTTGTGATGGCGATCACACTCGTGGGGGCTGGTTAATCTACAAGCACATCATTATTCACGTCCCTAGTCGTGGGATTATCGAGATAGGGCATCGATACTCCGGAGTAGACTAGCGTATGCGCTTCTCATCCCAGCACGGGAGACGGTCTGTCCCACAGCCGTCAGTACGTCATTCTTGAGATAGTATGCGGGTGCTCGTTAGGTTACGAGTACACTGGACAGGACTCGTCGGGAACTGATAGTTGGTATTATACCTATCGTCAGTTATCAGTTCCTAGGTGACATGAGTACAGCTTAGTCCGCTGACTTGACACTGTCACTTCGCCTCGAGTGTGTTCCCACTTTTCTTTGATTACTACCCTACCACGGCTCTACTGAGTCGTGCAAACAGGTAGTGGTTGGGAGCAGTCCCGCAACACTTAGAGGCAGTGACGGTTAGACAGGATTCGTCTCTCCCGGTATTGGGGGTTGATATCGCGCTGTGTCTAGGAGAGCCATTACACGAGTAGTCCCTGGCCAGGGCAAGCGAGATATACTGGTAGGTTTCCAGTGTTATCTCAGGGTGTTCTGGGCTTCACTCCGACACGACTTGTACCGCTATTAGGGGACTGATGTTTACCGCCCCCCTAGGCCTGCCATGCGATGTATCAGACGAACAGACCGGACTGTACGGAGATTGTCACATACAGGCTCAGTAAGAGATCGGATGGGTTTACCTCATCGGCCTTCGTATCGACATCTACCTGGGGACCGTTACGTATAGCTAGTGCCGCTTGCAGTCTGTGTTTAAACCCACTGCCAGCGTAGTGTCGAGTCTTTAGAGTCCCACACAAAGAGTTTCCCTGCACTGGGCGAAACGTGTAGAGGCCGTATGGTTTTACGGCAAGGCTGCAATCACTTACGTACACTTGTGTGCATGTGGTGTTCGGGCAGGCAATACTAGTGGGCTTTAGTTTAAGCCGGCTCCTAGTATTGCACGGATGGATTTGTTTTGTCTTCTGCGCATCCGCATTCTACGGAATGCGGATGCAGGTGTGTATGCACAGTTTTCCGGAGCGATGAAAGTGGAGATGCCTCATCAGGGTTTTGGCAGTTGGTTCGGCCAAAACCGTTATATGGCAGGCTCATTAGGGTTTTGACAGTTGATTCGGTCAAAACCATTTTCAGGCGGACTCATTAGAGTTTTGACAGTTCGTTTGGTCAAAACCATTATGAGCCGCGGACATCATTTACTAATCCTTTTAGTGATAATTTTATGATGGCTAATTGCATTGACCATTTGACTTCCTTGACCTCTCTTGACTTTGTTGACCGTTTGACCGTGTTGACCATTGACTTTCAAGAGAGATCTACACTCTTCTTTTCTTTTTCTTTTATTTTGATTATGATAATGGTCATTTCAATGTAGCCATCAAACTTTATCTTGATGGGATTAGTAATGATAATGTTTGTGCATTATTGAACCATGGTTCATTTTCTTTAGCTCACAATTGTTTTCTCATTCTCTCTCTTGCCTTTTTCTAGTGAGAAGAAAAGAAATGCACCATGGTTGCTAGCTCCTCCTTTTTCCTCCTCTTGATTCATCTTTTGATCTCATGTGTTGGGAGATAAAGATCCCACAAAGACAAAACCATCCCTCTACCATTTCTACACAACCTAAGGCTTCTAGATTGGCAATCTCTTTGCCCTAGTTACCTCGGCTCGAGGTGGAGCTCGGTGTACATCTCTCGGGTGGATCGTCTTCGACTAAAGGAGGCCGTGGAGGTGACCAAAGTCCGGATCAACCTTCGAAGCAAGCAAGGAGAAGAACAACAAGAAGAGAAGGAGTTCAAGTTGAGGTATAACCCCTAACTGAGTAGATAAATCTCTAGTTAGGATGCTAGTGTGTTGTTTAGCAACGATCCGGCTTTCACGGTCCATGTTACCATGTTTAGAAAAAAAATTGTTTTACCGTTTCCGCAACCCCGAAAGTACCGGGAGAGGTAACGTGGACCTAACATGTTGCAGCCAAGTCTGTTGGTCACTGTCACCCTGTATTACTAGTACATTGATTCTGAACAAATGCTATTAGATACTGAACCTGATATACAAAATCATATCAGTCTCTTTATTAGTAAAGAAATGATAAAATTTTGTATTGTTGGATAATGTTTTGAACATTTCCTATTTCAAAAGTTGATCGGTTCAGGCATGTTATCGAAAAGCATTGATGTTCTAAATCAAACTACAGATCCTAGTGTACAGGACACACACAAGAGGAAGAGTTCAGAAATGAACGAATCATTCTTGAGTTATTGTAGACTAGGTCAAATCAATATGACCCGACTAGCTAAAGTTACATTTAGATGCATATTTAAATCAGTTTGAATTTACATCTTGTGAAACATGCCAGTCACGTCACAAAGATAAGATGACCATAGCTCCGTTTACTGGAAACAGAGAAAGAGTTAGTAAACTCTTGGGACTGATACATGATGATGTATGTAAGGTCCCCTGTTTTCACATGCCAGGACCGGTTCTTTGTACTTCATTACATTCTCTGATAATCTCTCAAGAATTCAGACATATGTTAATGTTGAAACACAAGTCCGAAACTTCTGAGATATTCACAGAATATAAGTTAGAAGTAGAGAACCAAATCACGGATAGAAGTATTATGTCCTATGATAAGATCAGGGAGGAGAATACTTGTGCATAGAATTCTTGGACTATTCTAAAGGAGAATGAGATTCTCTCTCGGTGTTACTCCTCTGAATATACCATAGCACAACGGTGTATCGGGGCGGAGCAATCGCACCATATAAGATATGGTGTGCTCTATGATGAGTACTACTGAGTTACCTATTTCTTTTGGAGGTTATGCACTTAAGAAGCTGCATACCTATTGAATTAGGTTCGAATTAAATCAGTGCCTACCACTCCGTATAAGATATGGTATGTGAAGAGCCTATCTCTTAAGTAAGTTAAGATTTGGGATTGTCCAGCCTATGTCAAAAGAAAAATCCGGACAAGATCAAGGCAAGGTCAGTTCTGTACAACTGGAATGGTTCTAGCTATACAAAACTGCAGCTGATGATTTGACAGAACCAAAGGATTCAATAAGTCCCCGACGAACCTCGGCCTCTCCGCCGATCTGGTAGGGCTCCTCATCCGCCTGAGAGATACTTCGGTTTCTCGATGACAGTGGGAGCGAGGATTGCATCATGAGATGATGACCCAACTAGATTCGATCAGGCCATCGAGAGTGGGGACTCTGTAAGAATGGCTGGATGCTAAGCGATCTGAGATGGAATCCATATACACCAACAAAGTATGGACTTTGGTTGCTTTATCTGAAGGGTTAAACCCCCATCAGAAGCAAGCATATCTTGGGAAGATTACTTAGTGTAGATGGAAGAGTTAAGACTTTCAAAGAAAGACTTGTTGCAAAAGGTTTGCGTCATCGACCAGGTATGGATTATGATGAAACCTTTTCTCCAGTGGCTATGCTTAAGTCCATCCGGATCCTACCTTCCATTGCTATGTACCATGACTACGATATCTGGCGGTTTGGTGTCATGACTACTTTTCTAAACAGTGATTTAGAAGAGAGCGTCTATAAGTACACAGCCAGAGGGCTTCGTAGACAGTGGGAGCAACGCAAAACGTGTGCAAGTTGCTTTACGGGTTAAAGCAGGTATCGCTAAGTTGGAACATCTGTTATGATGTAGTAGTTAAAGAGTTTGACTTCATCAAACTGGTAGATGAGCCTTGTATATACAAAACGGTGGTAGAGAGTAAGGTGGTCATCCTCGTATTGTACGTGGATAACATACTCTTGATAGGAAAAGAGTTTCTTATGCTACGAACGGTCAATCTCCTCTTATCACAAGGATTCTCCAAATAGGATAAAGGTGATACCTCCTAAATCCTGGGATTTGGATCTATAAGATAGATCTAAAGGGATGTTAATGTTCTCACTAGGTTTAGTGAGATGGTATCAATCGATCGTGGAGAGAATCACAGGAAAGGTTCCAGGGTGAAGGACGACTGAATGTCAGGCGCAGGCATTGTCTTTGCCCTCAGTGGAGGGACAATATGTTGGAAGAGTTCCAACCTAGATACCGTGGCAAACTAGACGATAAAGGCTGGTAACTGTTAGTTATATGTATGCCCTAGAGGCCATTACTGTACATAGGATGTATATTGTAGTGGATGCTGGGACATATATAGGGAGGACTTTCTTGCTCGACATGATAGTATGCTATCTGGTTACACTTTACCTTAACGTGTATACTGATTGCCTCTCTATTACATGTTGGTAAAGCCCTTAGATTGTGTACTTGACTACCTGGACTATGATACGGATCATACTAGTGGGGACATGGTAGTCCATAAGTACATCCTTCAAAGTCCCTAGTCATGGGTGTATCGAGACGGGGCATCGATATACCAGAGTAGACTAGCGTGTAGCTTCTCGACCCATACAGATGGGCGATGGATGATCCCATATCCATTGGTGTTTGACATCGGAGATGATATACGGGTGCTCAGTAGAGACTGGGTACACTGGACGGACTCGCCGAGAACTCCCAGATGGTATTATACCTCACGTCAGATGGCAGTTCTCTGGTGACACTGGTACAGAGTAGTCTGTTGACCCGAGATCGTCATAGAGTCTTGTGTGGTTCCCACTGTGCTTTGATTTCCATCTTACCACGTCCAAGAGGGCGTGCAAAACGGTGGTTTTTGGGTACAGTCCCGAGTCACATGGAGGCAATGAGCGATAGGAGGGGATTCGTCTCTCCCGGTATAGGGAGTTGATGTTGCGCTGTGTTCGATTGGCTATAATAGGAAATCCCTGGCCAGGGTTGCTGAGATTTACTGGTAAGTGTTACCAGTAGTTTCTCGAATTTTTATAGACCTCATATCGACACGATTTATCGAGCTATTGGGGTCTGACGTTTACCACCCCTAGGCAAGATATGCGAGATACCAGACGATCAGACCGGACTGTACGGTAGTGTTACTAGTTGGATTCACTGGAGTGTGAGCGGGCTTGCTCGTCGATCTTCTGATCGCTCAATACCCGGGTGGCCGTTACGTTTAGCAGACCGCTTGCGGCTTGTGGGTGTTTGATATGATCATCATCTGCTGCCGGCGTATTGACGAGTCTTTAGAGTCCTACACAGAGGTTTCCTGGCTCAAACGAAACGAAATAGGAGCGCATATGAGATATGTGCGGTGTTCAGTCGATAAAACTGCACATTTGTAGTACATTTTTCCTACCATTTTTATATTAAAAAAGGACTTTATTATAATATATTATACATATGAGGGTTTATGTGTAAAAACATTATTTTCCATGTGTTAATATATTTAATTATCATTTGGTAGGAAAATGTATGCAAATAATATTATTGGTCTAATCCTAGTAGAACAAAGTCTACTAAAATCTTATTTGAGTTGTTGTGCAGAATATTTCCAAGTTGATATGAAGGATTTAACAAACAAATCAATTTGTTGAAGAAAACTTGCCAAATTAAGAAGCAAACTTCGAGACCAAGTCTGGAAGCAACCGAGAGAATATTTCTGAAATATGAAGATGCCTAGGATTGCCAAATATCACCAGATGAAAGCATAAGAAAAATAATCAATTGATCTTGTCCCTTGAGCGCGGATCCGCGGCCAAACCCACCCTGGGGCCGCGGATCCGCCGCAATTTGAGGAGGTTAGAGTGCAAGATTTTGGGGCATTATTCTTTGCTGAATTTTACCAAGTTTTCAACAATAAGATTCTGGGTTTTCACTATATAAAGGCACCGGGGGCCTCTTGGAAAAAGCTATCAAGCCGAAGAGATCACGAAGTCCAAGACGGCTCACGCATCCAGGCTGATCATCAACTGTTCATCTACCTCCTTAGAAGAGATCGAGAAGCAAACTAGGTTTTTTTGTAATCATTTTCTAAGGAATAAAAGTGTACTTGATCTTGTTGATTAATAAAGGTAGTTCTTTTTCTTATTCTATTTCTTCATGCATTTTCTCTCCATCTCTTTTTCTCCCAACATGCCCGAGTAATTCTCCGCTTGTTAGGGTTCGTAGGATTAGGGTAGGTTAATGGGTGATGAAAATAATTAAACCCTTTTTAAGTCCTATAAAGTTTAGGAACTTTATCAAAATAATCATTAACATCCTAATCGGGCGCGCTAGCAATTCTTTGCTAGTTCCAACCGCGATTAGAGATTAGATTAATGATTGTTTTGGTAAAGGCTAGATATGAACGGAGTTCCGTGTCAAGATAAGGGTTACGAGTGGGTTTCCTTTTCCCTCCAGAAACCCTAATCTACACGCATCACCGTCGTTCTAGTTCTAAATCTATTAATGGATAAAAAGGGTAACTTTTAATTAATCTTCCATAAATACTAAATCCTAACGAACCCTACAAGCCCTATTATTATATTATTTAAATCTCTAAAATAATCTAGATCTATATTTAACATTCTTGTTTAAAGTAGATCTAGAAACTTTTCACAAAATTCTTTATTCCTCCTCTCTTTCTCAACACATCTAAAGTAAGAATAAAAGGTTCCACGTTTCCCAGAGGACGACCCGTACTCATCTCGGTCTAGCTACGCGCGACACCGTTCTGATTGCGGTTAACTACAAAAACGATTTTTCGTATCAATCAAATGGCGCCGTTGCCGGGGAAACGTGCGTAATTTTTTAATTTTACTATTTGTGTTGAATTCTTAGACGAGTCATATCATTATTAAAACAAAACTGCAAATTGTATATTTAACGATTATTGTGTGAATTTTTGTGAGGAAATCTGGAGTCACGGACTTGAGGAAACAGGAGATCTAGGGTTCACACTTCTCTGGTAAGATTCTAACTCCCTTCTCTCTCCTCTAAAATCCAATAAAATCTATTTTCTGCAGGATTCTTTGCAAAATATCGCCGCTCAAAAATCTTTTTGCAAAGTTTTGTTTTTCGGTTTGTTTTTGCATATTTTAATACGGATCTTTAAGGGGCAAGGACCAAATCAAGATTAGGTGGGGATTTCATCACCCTTCCTAAGCCCCATAAATCACAAACCGAGCATATAGATCAACCCTTCATTAATTTAAAAAATATCTAGATCAGACTCTAAGGACTGTCGCGCTCAATAAGGACAGAGGAAGGTCGTGGGTAATCTATCGTTTATCCGCATTACTTTTGTAGTGCCTAGGCAAGTGTGACAAAGGCTAGTGGTTTTTAATTAGGCCCACGACGTGGTTCCTTCCCACTTACCTGGCACTTACCTGGCTACAAGGGTAGTACGGAGGCGGTAGAGGATTTATCCTGCGGCTTGTCCTTTGGAAGTCTAGGAGCGGTCTAGAGACTGGAACTAGGTAACCATAGTTCTAGGGTTGTGCATTTTTTTGTGATTTGTCTAAATCCGTCATTTTTCAAAACAAACCAATTACTTTCTCTCCTTTTTACCCCTTCCCCCTTCTTCTCTTCTTATAATGGGTGACCTAAACAGAAGAACACTTGCCGAGCTTTGCTGTCCACAACCAGATATCTCTTGTTTTCGAAATCCCTTCGGTATACCGTCCGGCTCTTCCATGTCCTTAAGAGATCATATAGAACAAGCAGGAAGAAACAGTTGGCCACCTCAGTCTAGGTCTTATCAACCATATCCTAATCCTACACCTATTTCAGTTCATACCCAGAGTGAGGAAGCCCCTAGACGAATGTCCATTGCTGAGCACATAGCTAGGTCTAGAGGCCAAAGTTTCAACCCGGACCAATATCAACTGTCCGGAGAAGAGTTTGATATGCGGTTTGTGGCATATAAGATGTCTGTTGAAAATAGCCAACCAACCAACCCATATCAATATTCTTCTTATCATAATATTGATCCTACTCCTACCCATGTTCCGCAACCATTCTATTCCTATCAATCCAATCCGACTTTTCCACCTACTCTAGACAGTTCTTCTAATCAGTCATTTGGGAGTTTTAATTATCCATAGGAATTTCAATCTTATACTGAAACCCCTTATCAGCCCAAGACTAGTCTGGAGCAGACATTAGAAAAATTTATGGAAATGTCGAACCAAATTATGAAGGATTTGGGTAGTAAGACAGAACAGTACCTCCAAACTGAAATCCACAACTCCAGTTTCATAGATTCATCAAGTACACCAAATAGAATGACTGATAAGTTGTGTGACTTTGTAGTGTTTGATTTACCAAACTGTGAAGGGTCCCTTTCAAGTGAAACCATACCCAACCCTTGTAATCTCTACACCTCCACTCTTGAACCAAAACTGATTGAAAACCATACTTTTGATGAGGAGTTTGAGAATTTTAACCTTCACTTGAATGAGGTGATTGACGTTGGGGATATTTTGATTGATGAACCCGAAATTTTGGATGATTTTGGCCCACCAATTCATCAAATCCTTTCACTTCCTTATGGTCATCATCTTGAGCCTCTAATTCTTCCCGAATCCCAAATATGTCTTGAAGTTGATGATAATGGTATACCCGAAGATCAGACCGAAATACAACCTCCATCTTCCACATCTGGTTCAGCAACACTCGACATACCAATTTGTTTACCCATTTCACCTTCTACTTTCTCCGGTTCTTCTTCTGTTCCTATAGTTTCAGTGAGTTTGGATAAATCACAATCTGTTAATTCAAGTTCAATAATACCAGAAATTCAACTTGATTTGGATATTTTTGAAAAAGAGGTAGATGAGATTTTTGAGTCCTCTACCTCAGTGATTTTTTATGAATCAAGTAGAATAAATTCTGGCATAAAACTCTTTGACAGCAAAATATTCAATCACACTATTGATAAAAGTTTTGAAGAACTTTTTGCTGACGAACTTGAATTTTTAAACAATACGGATTTTGTGATTGATCAATCTCCACCTCTAGAGGTTGAACCGTCACCATTCCTTCTTTCTAATCATTCACATTCATCCTCATTCTTTCTTTTCTCTAATTTCAATCCCTTTCCAGACCACCTCTTATGCCTTCCCCACTTTTTCTTGAGTCGATACAACACATTCTTCCACCAACCTATACGATATACTGATAAAATCTTTGAATGGTTGGTGTTAACTTTTGGTCTTTGTAAAGCCTTACTTTGACCAAATGACTCACCCCCTCTTAAAATGCTTCATATTGTCTAACTCATGTTTGAGGGGGGGGTATATTTTTGGCTCTTGATCATAACTTTTGTCCTCAAATTTGTGAGCCAAAAATAAGTTTGGGGGAGCATTTTCACTTTCATATATTCTTGCCCCCATTAATAATTTCCTCCCAAGTCTACAGGTTTTTGAGCTTAACGGATGACATCAGTGAGGACACTGCTGTAAACAGGTTTGGGGGAGGTTTGTGCTTATTTACACATCAATTTGCATCATATTTTGCATAAGCACAACATTTTCAAAAATTAAAAAAAAAATAATTCTTTTATAACAAAAGAGTAGAAAGTGAAAAATTACATCCAAAAGATAGGAATAGTTTAAGAAAATTAGAAGTTTTTCTTACACGAACTGGTAATAAGTAGTTATGAGCTGTTGTCCCAAGGGTTAGTAAGATGAAGGAAGTCACTAATCTGAGAATAAAAATAAGTCTGAAAAATAGTTTCTATTCTGGAAGCCGAACATTTGAATGTTGATACCCTACTATATGCACATACACACGTCTTGAAACTCGGGATAGTAGAGGATACCTTGAAATGCTCTTGTCTAAAATCCAAAGTATGAAGGAAGTATAAAAATGGTGAAAAGAAAAAAAAATGAACACTGGTTTTTTATCGCCAAGGCAGCAATAAAAAAATATAGCGAGGGTGCCTCTTCACCTAGTGCCCTAAGGCCAACTGGTCTGGGAGTCACTGCTAAGCCTTAGGTGGTGCAAGAAAAGGAAAATACTATCACCAAATCAGCAAGCACTTGAGTAATCGGTCGGTTAGTACCTCAAGAAGTATTAGCGGTCGCATGAAAAGGTGTGAGCAAACCTAAGTATTCATAAAGTACTGAGGTAGATGGACAAGAGTATGATAGCTGGAATTGAATTCTCTGAGTGTAGGGATGTTCTTTACACACACGTGGGGTTATATGATCAATGTTTGGATGAAAGGTAGGAATGAAGAATAAAGATGATGTTTTATTGAGGGATGATGTGATTTCTAACATTTTTTCATGACTATTAAGATAGGGCTCATGACAACTGAAAAGCCAGTATAGTTGGAAACTCTTCTTTTCAAAGTATTTCTTTTATGGTTCTTGTCTTTATATGTAAATTTCACCATCTTTCTTTTGTTATAGGATTTTGTGGGTGTAATCCGCTGAAAACCCTCAGGAGACAACACTCCTCCTACTTGGGACACCTAGAGGTTTAACGGCTTGTTGCACGCGCTCAGTGCAATCGTGTCTGCCTACGAAAGTGTTCTTAGTTTTCTCCTTTCTTTTTCTCCTCTTAAATAAACTAGTTTTCTCGGGACGATCAAAGATATGTTTGGGGGTATTTGTTCAGTCGATAAAACTGCACATTTGTAATACATTTTTCCTACCATTTTTATATTAAAAAAGGACTTTATTATAATATATTATATATATGAGGGTTTATGTGTAAAAACATTATTTTCCATGTGTTAATATATTTAATTATCATTTGGTAGGAAAATGTATGCAAATAATATTATTGGTCTAATCCTAGTAGAACAAAGTCTACTAAAATCTTATTTGAGTTGTTGTGCAGAATATTTCCAAGTTGATATGAAGGATTTAACAAACAAATCAATTTGTTGAAGAAAACTTGCCAAATTAAGAAGCAAACTTGGAGACCAAGTCTGGAAGCAACCGAGAGAATATTTCTGAAATATGAAGATGCCTAGGATTGCCAAATGTCACCAGATGAAAGCACAAGAAAAATAATCAATTGATCTTGTCCCTTGAGCGCGGATCCGCGGCCAAACCCACCCTGGGGCCGCGGATCCGCCGCAATTTGAGGAGGTTAGAGTGCAAGATTTTGGGGCATTATTCTTTGCTGAATTTTACCAAGTTTTCAACAATAAGATTCTGGGTTTTCACTATATAATGGCACCGAGGGCCTCTTGGAAAAAGCTATCAAGCCGAAGAGATCACGAAGTCCAAGACGGCTCACGCATCCAGGCTGATCATCAACTGTTCATCTACCTCCTTAGAAGAGATCGAGAAGCAAACTAGGTTTTTGTAATCATTTTCTAAGGAATAAAAGTGTACTTGATCTTGTTGATTAATAAAGGTAGTTCTTTTTCTTATTCTATTTCTTCATGCATTTTCTCTCCATCTCTTTTTCTCCCAACATGCGCAAGTAATTCTCCGCTTGTTAGGGTTCGTAGGATTAGGGTAGGTTAATGGGTGATGAAAATAATTAAACCCTTTTTAAGTCCTATAAAGTTTAGGAACTTTATCAAAATAATCATTAACATCCTAATCGGGCGCGCTAGCAATTCTTTGCTAGTTCCGACCGCGATTAGAGATTAGATTAATGATTGTTTTGGTAAAGGCTAGATATGAACGGAGTTCCGTGTCAAGATAAGGGTTACGAGTGGGTTTCCTTTTCCCTCCAGAAACCCTAATCTACACGCATCACCGTCGTTCTAGTTCTAAATCTATTAATGGATAAAAAGGGTAACTTTTAATTAATCTTCCATAAATACTAAATCCTAACGAACCCTACAAGCCCTAGTATTATATTATTTAAATCTCTAAAATAATCTAGATCTATATTTAACATTCTTGTTTAAAGTAGATCTAGAAACTTTTCACAAAATTCTTTATTCCTCCTCTCTTTCTCAACACATCTAAAGTAAGAATAAAAGGTTCCACGTTTCCCAGAGGACGACCCGTACTCATCTCGGTCTAGCTACGCGCGACACCGTTCTGATTGCGGTTAACTACAAAAACGATTTTTCGTATCAATCATGCGGGACCGAGAATAATGCGTGTATGTGATACCGTATTCCATTCTCGCAATGAATGTATCGAATGATTGTATGCGATATAACCTAGTTATCGATTCAAGCGTTGATTCGATAAGCCGATACATAGGATACTAGTCGGTTATATGCGATATGACCGTATCGTTAAATCAAGTGTTGATTTAATGATTTAATGTATAATTATATATTTGATATATTACTTTTCATTAACAAGTATCGGTTCACATTAAATGGATTTTCTCGCTCGGGTGTGCGCATTGCATATGCGATATGATTTTGTGCACCTGCTTGTATCATGTTTGATGATACATGCAATACTTGGTTAAATGTATGTTTAAACCATATTTAGTTAATGGTTAAGGGTTTTAAATGATTTATTTATTGTTTTATTTATTTTTGGCAAAAGGAAAATGGTGGCTTTATTTATTTCTTTTGTTGAAGTTTCTTGAACTTTTGAAAAGTCCACCATTTTTGTTTTATGCCAAACCCTAACCACTCACTAACTTTGGTTAACTCTCTACACTTAACTATGGTAAGTGTTATGATAAGATTGAATTTTCTTTTCCATTGATTTTAACTTATCATAATATTTATCATCTACTTCCTCTTCTTCTTCTTCATGAAGATACCTTCCTCCATCAATGGTGATTGATGCAAATGAGTGAGAAATTCAATTCTAAAGTCTACCCACTTCCTATTTCTTCATCCTCTACCTCTCGCCAAGTAGTAGAGTGTGTTTCCTTCACAAGTTTTCATGACTTGGTGAAGTTAGAGCTTGATCTAGCGATGCCTCGACGTAGATCATCTTCGGCATGGACATCGACGACCCAGCTTGCCCATTCTCCAACGAAGCCGACGCTAGAGCCCGGGAACTCATATGGACAGCGAGGGGACTTCGTTGCGGAGCTATGGAGGTGGAGCACCGGATCTACAAAGGTTGTATTTCCGTATCTCCTAGTTAAGTGTTAACTAGTTCATCTTTTTCGCCTAAACATCTAGTCTAAGATCCGTAGTCGGGTCTCTCGGCACCTAGAATTTTTGAAATTGGCATGTTCGATGCCTTGTGAGACCTCACTAGGATGCCCAGGAACCCTACAGTGGTATCAGAGCCTAGCTAGAGCCTTAGGCGAAGTCTAGACGGAGTTTGAAGTCCGAACGAACCCGAAACCCGATCACAAAATTGCTCTCTGTCCTTTTTTCAAAAACTGGGATTTTTCCATATTAAAAATATGCAGTAAAATCAGCAGGTAATTCTAAGGCATACTGTAAAATTCGGTTCCCTAATTCCAACAGTGCGCTGCGTTTCCGCGGCACGAGCATGGCTCGTGCGGCGGAAACGCGGCCGTTTTGTCTTTTGTGGCATCCAAATTTGTACAGTAATTCATAAAATGCAGTGCTGGTTTTCCTGGGAATTTTTAATATTTTTTTCAAGAGTTGAATTTTCTGAGTTGTTTTGGGGATTCGAATGTTCGATCGGATTATCAAATTTTGTCTGTGTGGCTTTCCGGATAAATTTTTGAATATGTTAAAAAGTTCGACCGGATATAAATACCCAATTTTTCCCCTGTCGGGAAATTTCCAAGTGTTGGATTTTTCCGTAGTTTAACGACGTTCTAAGTAGTGCAAGTAACACGATGGACCCTCTAGAAGACAACAAACCTTAACTCGATTATGTGACCGTCTTGAACTGCCCTTTGAACCTTCGGGTTTGGGGCAGTACGGCGTGCCACATGTGAGGCGTTGGCTTGACCTTTCTACGGCTGGACCGTTGGTACTGAGGCACGAACTGAATGTTGTTAGACTTATTTCATGTGTTGATATGTATCGGGAAAACTTGGGTGTTCGATTGTTCGATCGAAAAGTTTAACATTTTCTGTTTATCTGGAATGGGATACAATAACTGGAATTTGCAAAAGTTATGTGATAACTGAATGAATATTATAAACATAGCAGTTTAGTCTCAATTGATCGGTTGCCACGGAATTTTGATGCGATCAAAAGTCCGTCGCAATCACGTAGCGTACGCGGATACTCGCCGGATAAACTTAATAGACAGCCTCACCCCATAGCCCCGACCAAGTGACTGTAGGAGAACCCCGTCGCCGAAAGCATCCGTTCGGGTGCTCGCGGCAGCGGTGTTCCGCCTTGGTGCACTTCGTCGACGGTATCAGAGGTGCAGCCGTCTACTGAAGTTTGCGACGAGCATTCGATCAGGATGTCGGGAATCTTGTTGAATTGCCCGACTTGACATTGAAAAGAGTTTTCGATATTGAGACTAAAATGCTGGGTTTATGATTGTTAGACATGCGATGTCTAAGTAATTCATTTGGTCAGGCATGCGATGTCTGAGGTGGTTGCGGATTCCAACTGTTGTAGTTTTACACTTTCTTTTCTGTGACCGTAAGTGTAATATGTGATATCGCCGGTTTCGTTGCTATATGTCAACGACAATTGGGATGCGCATATTTACTTACGTTGATGACATGTGATGTTATGTGTTGCTGGATATGTTATATTGGATCGTCGTGTTCGAATAGCCGGGGGTTTTTATGTGAGATGAGTGTTTTTTCATTTTCATTCATGTAAAAAACTTGTATGTAATATTCTTTTATTGGGGCGCTTCCAGGTTCCGGAAGTAGTCACCGTTTGTATATTATTTACTTTTCCGCAGTAGGATAGACCCAAGGAGGAGGGCACAAGTAACCGGGTTCTGGAGTTCAGTAGGAGACCAACTCGAGGAGTTGAGTCCGGGTCTCCTAACTCTAGAATTGGTAGGGTTGCTTGACGCTCTCGTAGGGGTCTGTAGGGTTGCTAGGCACGCGCACAAGGGTCTACGAGGCATCAACCATGCCCGAATAAAATTTTAGCCGTGCCGAACAACCCGAATACGGAACTTTAAACTAGAGATTAGGCGATAACTTGCATGCTAAACACTTTAACACTAAGTGAGAGGGATCACAACCTTTGTAGATCCGGTCCTTCACTTCATTTGCTCCGTGTTGTGGTCCCTTCGCTGCGATCATCGGGTTCCGGGCTCTCGAGAGGTTCCACGAAGAGAATGACGCAACCTTTGCTTCCGATCTTCGATACTACGATGATCTACCTCGAAGTTTCTTTAACACAAGCTAACACTCATGAAATGATGTGAACACCCTCATCTAAATGGCAAGGGAAGATGAGGATGATGAAGTAGGAATTTTGCTCTATTTATTTATCATTTTCTCACTATTATTCATCACTTGGAAAAATCAAGAAAGGTTTTTCCATGAAAGAAAATGGAGGAAGAAGAAGAATAGTGTTCCATTCTCTTTTGTGATGAATAAGAAAGGATTAATATGAAGAATAATGCAACCATGGTTCACTTAACCATTGTAGATAATTGACTAGGGTTAGGGTTTTGGGTAAAGTTAAAGCATGAGTCATGAACAAATATCTTTCACAAAACAAAACAAATCCTTCTAGAAACTTCTAGAAAGATTAACCCTAATCCGAACCCTAATCAAGTTTAAACTCCACTAAAAGAGTTGCATTAGTTATCATATCATGTTACAATATTATATATCACATATATAATATTTACCGTAACAAAATAAAATAATACAATTAACATATATCGCATATATATCAATGTATTACCCGAGTGAGAAAAAGAATCTTTTAGTGAGAAAATATTAGTTAATGCAATTTAATATATCATATATATTATTATACATTAAATTATCGAATCAACACTTGATCCGACAATCCGTCTATATCGCATATAACCGGCTAATATTTATTTGTACCGATTCATCGAATCAACACTTGATCCGATGACCCGGCTGATATCAAATATCGCGAGAATACAATACGATATCACATACCGCATTATCCTCGGTCCCGCACATATCACATATGTGCTCCTACTCCGTTTTGCCTGAGTCAAGAAACCTCTGTGTAGGACTCTAAAGAATCGTCAATACGCCGGCAGTAGGTGATGATCATATCAAACACCCACAAGATGCAAGCGGTCAGCTAAACGTAACAGCTACCCAGGTATTGAGCGCTCAGAAGATCAACAAGCAAGCCTGTACATTCTCCTGTGGATCCAAACAGTAACACTCCCGTACAGTCCGGTCTCGTCGTCTGATATGTTGCATATCTCGCCTAGGGGTGGTAAACGTCAGACCCCAGTAGCTCGATAAGTCGTGTCGATATGAGGTCTATAACAGTTCGAGAAACTACTGATAACACTTACCAGTAAATCTCAGCAACCCTGGCCAGGGATTTCCGGTTATAGCCAATCGAACACAGCACAACATCAACTCCCTATACCGGGAGAGACGAATCCCCTCCTATCGCTCATTGCCTCCATGTGATTCGGGACTGTACCCAAAAGCCATCTTTTTGCACGCCCTCTTGGACGTGGTATGATGGAAATCAAAGCACAGTGGGAATCACACAAGACTCTATGACGATCTCGGGTCGACAGACTACTCTGTACCAGTGTCACCGGAGAACTGCCATCTGACGTATGGTATAATACCATCTGGGAGATCTCGGCGAGTCCGTCCAGTGTACCCAGTCTCCATTGAGCACCCGTACACCATCCTTGATGTCAAACACCAATGGATATGGGATCATCCATCGCCCATCATATGGGTCAAGATGCGTATACGCTAGTCTACTCTGGTGCATCGATGCCCTGTCTCGATACACCCTCGACTAGGAACAGTTATAGGATGTACTCGTCGACTACCGTGGCCCCACTAGTATGATCTCATCATAGTCCCAGTAGTCGAGTACATATCCTAAGGGCTTTATCAACATGTAACATAGAGACAATCAGAGTACATGTTAAGATAAAGTACAACCAGATAGCATACTATCATGTCGAGCAAGAAAGTCCTCCTTATATATGTCCTAGCATCCACTACAATATACATCGTATGTACAGTAATGGCCTCTAGGGCGTACATATAACTAACAATCTCCCACTTGCACTAGGGCCATCTGTTATGGTATCGCATACCCAACAATTAGCTGCGGTTGAAGTATCTCATACTCAACCATCCCGTAAAAGTCTCTACTGGGAAAAAGGCCTTTGTGAGTGGATCCGCGCTGTTGTCCTCTGTGTCTACTCTCCTAACCTCGATTTCCCTGGAGATCAACCATCTCCATGATCAGGTGATACTGCCTAAGAATTATATCTGGATGTCTGATGGGACGGTAGTTCCTTGGCTAAAGCTACAACTCCATTGTCACACAATGGTAGGAACGAAGTTCATCTTATGAACTTATATATATCCAGACTTCCTCTTTGGTAGTATCCTTGGTAACGATGCATCTTGCCTTTAATCGTCTAGTATGTCACGGTATCTAGCTTGGAACTCTTCCAACATACCGTCCCTCCACTGAGGGTATAGACAAGCCTGCGACTGACATTCAGTCATCCTTATCAATTTGGAACCCTTCCAGTGATTCTCCCCAGGATCGATTGATACCATCTCACTACAACTAGTGAGTATCCTAACATCCAATTAGATCTATCTCATAGATCAAAACCTAGGATTTAGTAGGTATCACTTTGATCCTATATGGAGAATCTTTGTGATAAGCGGAGATTGACCGAGCGTAGCATAGGAAACTCCTTCCCTATCAAGAGTATGTCATCCACGTACTCTACGAGGATCACCACCATACTCTCTACTACCTTTTCGTATATACAAGGTTCATTTTTGATGAAGTCAAACTCTTTGACTACTACATCAAAACAGATGTTCCAACTCCGCGATGCCTGTTTTATCATATAAAACATCTTGCACACGTTTCCGCTGCTCCCACTGTCCACGAAGCCCTCTGGCTGTGTACTTATAGACGCTCTCTTCTAAACATCATTTAGAAAAGCAGTCATGACACCCAACCACCAGATATCGTAGTCATGGTATGTAGCCGTGGCAAGTAGGATCTGGATGGACTTAAGCATAGCTTTGAAAGTCTCAACTTTTCCATGCACACCAAGTAATCTTCTCAAGATATACTCGCTCCTGATGGGGATTTAACCCTTCAGATAAAGCAACCAAAGTCCATACTTTGTTGGTGTATAAGGATTCCATCTCAGATCGATAAGCATCCAGCCATTCTTACAGAGTCCCACTCTTGATGGCCAGCTCGAAACTAGTTGGGTCATCATCTCATGATGCAATCCTCGCTCCCACTGTCATAGAGAAACCGAAGTATCTCTTGGGTGGGTGAGGAACCCTACATGATCGGCGGAGAGGCTGAGGTTCGTTGGAATCTACTGAATCCTTTTGTTGTACCAAATCATCTGTTGTATTTTGTATAGCTGGAACATTTCCAGTTCTACATAACAGACCTTGCCTCGAGCTTGTCCGGATTTTGCTTTTAGACATAGGCCGGACAACCCCAAATCTTAACAAACTTAAGATATGGGCTGTTCCCTTTCCATATATGAAGTGGTAGGCAACTTATTTGATTTGAACCCTATTCAATAGGTATGCAGCTTCTCAAGTGCATAACTCCCAAAAGGAAATAGGCAACTCAGTAGTACTCATCATAGAGCACACCATATCACATAGGGTGCTATTGCTCCGCCTTGATATACCATCTTGCTATGGTGTATACGGAGGAGTAATGCTGAGAGAGAATCTCATTCTCCTTTAGAATAGTCCAGGAATTCCGTGCTCAAGTATTCTCCTCCTTGATCTCATCAAAGGACATAATACTTATACCCTTATTTTGGTTCTCTACTTCCAACTTATATTCTGTGAATATCTCAAAAGGTTCGGACTTGTGTTTCAGCAGGAACATATGTCTGAATCTTGAGAGATCATCAGAGAATGTAATGAAGTACAAAGAACCGATCTTGGCATGTGTAGACAGGGGACTTTTATACATCAGCATGTATCAATCCCAAAAGTTCACTAAGTCTTTCTCTGTTTCCAATAAACAGAGCTGTGGTCATCTTATCTTTGTGATATGACCGGCAAGTTTCATAAGATGTAAATTCAAACTTATTTAAATATGCATCTTTATGTAACTTCAGCCAGTCGGGTCGCATTGATATGACCTAGTCTACAATGCCTCAAGAAGGATTCGTTCATTTCTGAACTCTTCCTCTTGTGTGTGTTCTGTACGTTAAGAACTGTAATTTGATTTAGAACGTCAATGCTTTTAGATAACGTGCCTGAACCGATCAACTCTTGATATAGGAAATGTTCAAAACATTATCCAACAATACAAAATTATATCCTTTCTTTACTAATAAAGAGACTGACATGATTTTGTATATCAGGTTCGGTATCTAATAACATTTGTTCAGAATCAATGTATTCCGGTAATACAGGGTGACAGTGATCAACAGACTTGGCTGCAACACTTGCACCGTTTTCTGTCTCATGAAACTTATCACCCGTTCTCAGTTCTCTACCTATCTGTAGCCCATGTAACAGATTACATATTCGGGATCCTGATCCGGTATCTCATACCCAGGACGTAAAGGATATTGAGAAACAGTTCTGTGTAATGAACACACCCGAAGATGATGCATCAGCATGCACTTTCTTCGTTTGGGCGGCACGGGAAATCTGGTATTCCCCAATTTCCTGCTCTGTCTTATAACAATTATAAGTTGGAGCGGGACCAACGTTCCCCAGCTCAGTATAACAAGCGGGTTCAGTCAATATATCCGTTTTATTATCTTGATTAAGGCGTGATATGGTCGCTATCTGGAGAGAGAGAGAAGAAAACACTCAGCGTATGCTCTTGCAAGATTAGATTGGTTATCTAATATATCTAATCTGGATGTCTCCCACTGTTTTAGTCAAATCTTCCTTCAAACCCTAAAAGGAAAGACTAGCCGGGATTAATTACACGCTACAAGTTCGCCAATCTTTCAGCCAGGCCAGAGTCGGTACTTTGAGGGAGGTCCCCCGTGCTTTCGCACGAACCTAATTACAGTAAACCTCGTTTTCCCAGAGGCGTAACCCCGTTAACACCTTTCTAGACACCTACTTGATCGGCTAATTGTAATGTGTAAAACTCTCCCAGGAGTAACTCTTACTCGCAGCGGGTATCGGGATCCAACTATCTTATAGAAGGTATGCAATCTCATTGCAAATTTCAACACTTGAAATTCCCAATAATATTTTGCCCCTAGCAGCTTATGACCTTGGCTAAGGTCAACAAATCATAAGTGCTAGCCAAGTTCAACCCGTCATTTCCCGATTGAATTAAACCCACCCGCACGACCCTTGGCTAAGGTCAACAAAGTCGCACGACTACCCTAACTCAATCGCATCATATGCTTATACAGATAAGCACTAATCAGCTACCGCACACTACGCCTTGACTAAGGTCAACAAACGTAGCACGAATACTAACCAGTACTTATCTGAAATGACGGAGGGCTACGACGGGTTTTTCAGAAAACCCTTTGCGTAATGAACTTGATATCGTTGTAGAATCGAGTGATTTTAAATGGAGTGTTTTTGAGGCTTTTCTAGTTTTGCTAAAGGATTCACTCCCGGTAAAGGGATCGTCGGTCCTTTCCTCGTCGAATGAGGTGCGGGATATATCATATATACCACTATGCAAAGCAGAAACTATAGAAGCAATCAAAAGACAAACCGAGTTTGTAGCATCTGCCAGTTATCGCTAAAGGAGTCACTCCCGGTGAAGGGATCTCGGTCCTTTCCTTATCGAATAAGGTGCTGGATGTTCTACAAGGAACACCGCTATGCAAAGCAAGAACTAGAGCTACCAGTTTTTAAACAAGTTTCTACAACATCTTAGGTTTCTTTTATTTCATTAATCTCATTAATGAAATCCCATTTTATTATGCTTCATAAGCATCTATTTTGAAACGAAATCTGCAATATAACATATATCTCATATATAAAATATAAACATTCGTCTCAGGCAGTAATATGATCTCATCACAGAACATTGCAGCAGAAGAACATATATGAAATATTGGATATACTAGGACGTCCGTGTTTTCAATACGAGCCTGTATAAAACACGGATTCCACGGTCGCGATGAATAGCCAAACCCACATCCCTAGACCCCTACGAGAGCGGCAAGTAACACTGCCAATTCTAGGGTTAGGAGACCCGGTCTCGACTCCTCGAGATGGTCTCCCACTGGACCCTAGAACCCGGTTACTTGTGCTCCCCGCCTTGGGTCTACCTAATGCGGAAAAGTAAATAATATACAACGGTGACATCTTCCGCTACCTGGAAGTGCCCCAATAAAAGAATATTACATACAAATGAATTTTACATGAATGAAAAAGAAAAACTCTCATCTCATATAAAACCCCGGCTATTCAAACACGACGATCCAATATAACATATCACAGCAACACATAATATCTCATATCATCAACGTAAGCAAGTATGTGTATCCCGATTGTCGTTGATGTATAGCAATGAAGCCGGCAATACACCACATACTACGCTTACGGTCACAGAAAAGAAAGTGTTAAACTACAACAGTTGGAATCCGCAACTTCCTTAGACATCGCATGCCTAACCAAATGAATTCCTTAGACATCACATACCTAACAATTATAAACCCCGCATTTTAGTCTCATTATCGAAAACTCTTTTCATTATCAAGTCGGCCAATTCAACAAGATTCCCGACGTCCTGATCGAATGCTCGTCGCAAACTTTAGTAGACGGCCGCACCCCCGATACCGTCGACGAAGTGCACCAAGGCGGAACACCGCTACCGGGAGCACCCGAACGGATGCTTTCGGCGACGGGGTTCTCCTACGGTCACTTGGTCGGGGCTATGGAGTGAGGCTGTCTTTTAAGTTTACCCGGCGAGTATCCGCGTACACTACGTGATTGCGACGGACTTTTGATCGCATCAAAATTCCGTGGCAACCGATCATCTGAGACTAAACTGCTATGTTTATAATATTCAAATTAGTTATCTCATAACTATTTGTGGATTCCAATTATTGTATCACATTCTAGATAAATAGAAAAAGTTAAACTTTCCGATCGAATCATCAAGCACCCAAGAATTCCCCAATATATTTCAACACTTGAAAACAGTTTAAAAACATCCATTACATGCCACAGTACCAATGGTCCAGCCGTAGAAGGGTCAAGCCAACGCCTCACATGTGGCACGCCGTACTGCCCCAAACCCTAAGGTTCAAAGGGCAGTTCAAGACGGTCACATAATCGAGTTAATGTTTGTTGTCTTCTAGAGGGTCCATCGAGTTACTTGCACGACTTAGAACATTCCTAAACACGAGGAAAAATCCAACTTTTGAAAAATTTTCCGACAGGGGAAAAAGTGAGTTATTGATATCCGTTCGAACTTTTTAACAGTTTCTAAAAGTTATCCGGAAAAAACACATAGACAAAATTTGATAATCCGATCGAACATTCGAATCCCCAAAATAACCCCAGAAAACTCAACTGTAGAATAAACATTAAAATTATCCAGAAAACTCACCACTGAATAAAAGAAATTACTGTGCAAAAAGGAGTCAACGAATCAACAGTTCCGCCGCGGAACCGCCGCGCCACGTGGGCTTGCGCCGCGGTTCCGCGCCGTAATGACGGAGTTAAGTCTCCGTTTTTCACAGTTTTTCTTAAAAAACCCTGCTTGATTTTCTGGATATTTTTAATATTGAAAAATCCCAGTTTTTGAAAATTGGACAGAGAGCATGGCTAAAATGGGGTTTCGGGTTCGTTCGGATTTCAAACGTCGTCTAGACTTCGCCTAAAGCTCTAGCTTGGCTCTGATAGCACTGTAGGGTTGCTAGGCACGCGCACAAGGGTCTACGAGGCATCAACCATGCCCGAATAAAATTTTGGCCGTGCCGAACAACCCGAATACGGAACTTTAAACTAGAGATTAGGCGATAACTTGCATGCTAAACACTTTAACACTAAGTGAGAGGGATCACAACCTTTGTAGATCCGGTCCTTCACTTCATTTGCTCCGTGTTGTGATCCCTTCGCTGCGATCATCGGGTTCCGGGCTCTCGAGAGGTTCCACGAAGAGAATGACGCAACCTTTGCTTCCGATCTTCGATACTACGATGATCTACCTCGAAGTTTCTTTAACACAAGCTAACACTCATGAAATGATGTGAACACCCTCATTTAAATGGCAAGGGAAGATGAGGATGATGAAGTAGGAATTTTGCTCTATTTATTTATCATTTTCTCACTATTATTCATCACTTGGAAAAATCAAGAAAGGTTTTTCCATGAAAGAAAATGGAGGAAGAAGAAGAATAGTGTTCCATTCTCTTTTGTGATGAATAAGAAAGGATTAATATGAAGAATAATGCAACCATGGTTCACTTAACCATTGTAGAGAATTGACTAGGGTTAGGGTTTTGGGTAAA
Organism: Agapanthus africanus; assembly: GCA_030015575.1. Taxonomy (NCBI): domain Eukaryota; kingdom Viridiplantae; phylum Streptophyta; class Magnoliopsida; order Asparagales; family Amaryllidaceae; genus Agapanthus; species Agapanthus africanus. The sequence continues at coordinate 244,581,803 of JASDDO010000012.1, forward strand.
GTTAAAGCATGAGTCATGAACAAATATCTTTCACAAAACAAAACAAATCCTTCTAGAAACTTCTAGAAAGATTAACCCTAATCCGAACCCTAATCAAGTTTAAACTCCACTAAACGAGTTGCATTAGTTATCATATCATATTACAATATTATATATCACATATATAATATTTACCGTAACAAAATAAAATAATACAATTAACATATATCGCATATATATCAATGTATTACCCGAGTGAGAAAAAGAATCTTTTAGTGAGCAAATATTAGTTAATGCAATTTAATATATCACATATATTATTATACATTAAATTATCGAATCAACACTTGATCCGACAATCCGGCTATATCGCATATAACCGGCTAATATTTATCCGTACCGATTCATCGAATTAACACTTGATCCGATGACCCGGCTGATATCAAATATCGCGAGAATACAATACGATATCATATACCGCATTATCCTCGGTCCCGCACATATCACATATGTGCTCCTACTCCGTTTTGCCTGAGTCAAGAAACCTCTGTGCAGGACTCTAAAGAATCGTCAATACGCCGGCAGTAGGTGATGATCATATCAAACACCCACAAGCTGCAAGCGGTCAGCTAAACGTAACAGCTACCCAGGTATTGAGCGCTCAGAAGATCAACAAGCAAGCCTGTACATTCTCCTGTGGATCCAAACAGTAACACTCCCGTACAGTCCGGTCTCGTCGTCTGATATGTTGCATATCTCGCCTAGGGGTGGTAAACGTCAGACCCCAGTAGCTCGATAAGTCGTGTCGATATGAGGTCTATAACAGTTCGAGAAACTACTGATAACACTTACCAGTAAATCTCAGCAACCCTGGCCAGGGATTTCCGGTTATAGCCAATCGAACACAGCACAACATCAACTCCCTATACCGGGAGAGCCGAATCCCCTCCTATCGCTCATTGCCTCCATGTGATTCGGGACTGTACCCAAAAGCCACCTTTTTGCACGCCCTCTTGGACGTGGTATGATGGAAATCAAAGCACAGTGGGAATCACACAAGACTCTATGACGATCTCGGGTCGACAGACTACTCTGTACCAGTGTCACCGGAGAACTGCCATCTGACGTATGGTATAATACCATCTGGGAGTTCTCGGCGAGTCCGTCCAGTGTACCCAGTCTCCACTGAGCACCCGTACACCATCCTTGATGTCAAACACCGATGGATATGGGATCATCCATCGCCCATCATATGGGTCAAGATGCGTATACGCTAGTCTACTCTGGTGCATCGATGCCCTGTCTCGATACACCCTCGACTAGGAACAGTTATAGGATGTACTCGTCGACTACCGTGGCCCCACTAGTATGATCTCATCATAGTCCCAGTAGTCGAGTACATATCCTAAGGGCTTTATCAACATGTAACATAGAGACAATCAGAGTACATATTAAGATAAAGTACAACCAGATAGCATACTATCATGTCGAGCAAGAAAGTCCTCCTTATATATGTCCTAGCATCCACTACAATATACATCGTATGTACAGTAATGGCCTCTAGGGCATACATATAACTAACAGGGTCTAGGGGTGTGGGTTTGGCTATTCAACACGACCGTGGAATCCGTGTTTTATACTGGCTCGTATTGAAAACACGGACGTCCTAGTATATCCAATATTTCATATGTTTCTTCTGCTGCGATATCTGTGATGTGATCATGTGATGTTCTGTGATAGATACAGTATATAGTATATATGATATATTATATAGAAGTTACTTATGTTTTACACCCGCGCTAGCCCTGCCCCGCTCTGCCGTTAGTTACCTAACCTAACGGTGCACGAGGGGACATCGAGGCGAATGCGGATGGCATAAGTGTACGTCGTATTTATCTGTGATGTTTAGGTACTTAAATGATGGGACTTCATTAATATGATTAATGAAATAAAAGAAACCTAAGATGTTGTAGAATCGAATTTCAAAATAAAACAGGTAGCTACAGTTCTTGCTTTGCACAGCGGTATATGCGATATATCCTGCACCTTATTCGATGAGGAAAGGACCGAGATCCCTTCACCGGGAGTGACTCCTTTAGCAATAACTGGCAGATGCTACACACTCGGTTTGTTTTTTGATTGCTTTTAAGAGTTTTTGCTTTGCACAGTGATATATATGATATATCCCGCACCTCATTCGACGAGGAAAGGACCGACGATCCCTTCACCGGGAGTGACTCCTTTAGCAAAACTAGAAAAGCCTCAAATACACTCCATTTTAAAATCATTCGATCCTACAACGATATCAAGTTCATTACGCAATAGGTTTTCAGAAAAACCTGTCGTAGCCCTCCGTCATTTCAGATAAGTAGTAGTTGGTATTCGTGCTACGTTTGTTGGCCTGCGTCAAGGCGTAGTGTGCGGTAGCTAACTATTATTTATCTCCGTATGCATATGATGCAGATTGGATTAGGGTAGTCGTGCGACTTTGTTGGCCTGCGTCAAGGGTCGTGCGGGTGGGTTTAATTCAATCAGGAAATGACGGGTTGAACTTGACTAGCGCACTATGGTTTGTTGGCCTGCGTCAAGGTCATAGGACGCTAGGGGCAAAATATTATCGGGAATTTCAAGTGTTGAAATTTGCAATGAGATTGCATACCTTCTATGAGATAGTTGGATCCCGATACCCGCTGCGAGTTAGAGTTACTCCTGGGAGAGTTTTATACATTACAATTAGCCGATCAAGTAGGTGTCTAGAAAGGTGTTAACGGGGTTACGCCTCTGGGAAAACGAGGTTTACATTAATTAGGTTCGTGCGAAAGCACGGGGGACCTCCCTCAAAGTACCGACACTGGCCTGGCTGAAAGATTGGCGAACTTGTAGTGTGTAATTAATCCCGGCTAGTCTTTCCTTTTAGGGTTTGAAGGAAGATTTGATAAAAAGCAGTGGGAGCCATCCTGATTAGATAAAATAATAACCAATCTATTCTTGACAGAGCGCACGCTGAGTGTTTTCTTCTCTCTCTCTCCAGGTAGCGACCATATCACGCCTTAATCAAGATAATAATACGGATTATTGACCGAACCCGCTTGTTATACTGAGCTGGGGAACGTTGGTCCCGCTCCAACTTATAATTGTTATAAGACAGAGCAGGAAATTTGGGAATACCAGATTTCCCGTGCCGCCCAAACGAAGAGAGTGCATGTTGATGCATCATCTTCGGGTGTGTTCATTACAAAGAACTGTTTCTCAGTATCCTCCGTATCCTGGGTATTTGATACCGGATCAGGATCCCAGATATGTAAGATATTACATAGGGCTACAAAAGGGTAGAAAAACTGAGAACGGGTGATAAGTTTCATGAGGCAGAAAACGGGGCAAGTGTTGCAGCCAAGTCTGTCGGTCACTGTCACCCTGTATTGTAATACATTGATTCTGAACGAATGTTATTAGATACCGATCCTGATATACAAAATCATATCACTCTCTTTATTAGTAAAGAAATGATAAAATTTTGTATTGTTGGATAATGTTTTGAACATTTCCTATATCAAAAGTTGATCGGTTCAGGCATGTTATCTAAAAGCATTAATGTCCTAAATCAAATTACAGTTCTTAGTATACGGAACACACACAAGAGAAAGAGTTAGTGAACTCTTGGGACTGATATATGTTGATGTATGTAGGTCCCCTATCTACACATGCCAGGACTGGTTCTTTATACTTCATTACGTTCTCTGATGATCTCTTTAGATTCAGACATATGTTCTTGTTGAAACACTAGTCCGAACCTTTTGAGATATTCACAGAATATAAGTTAGAAGTAGAGAACCAAAATACGGGTATAAGTATTATGTCCTTTGATGAGATCAAGGAGGAGAATACTTGAGCACGGAAATTCCTGGACTATTCTAAAGGAGAATGAGATTCTCTCTCAGAATTACTCCTCCGTATACACCATAGCACGATGGTATATCGGGGCGGAGCAGATACACCCTATTTGATATGGTGTGCTCTATGATGAGTACTACTGAGTTACCTTTTTCCTTTAGGGGTTATGCACTTGAGAAGTTGCATACCTATTGAATAGGGTTCAAATCAAATCAGTTGCCTACCACTTCATATGTGATATGGAAAGGGAAGAGCCCATGTCTTAAGCTAGTTAAGATTTGGGGTTGTCCGGCCTATGTCTAAAAGCAAAATCCGGACAAGCTCGAGGCAAGGTCTGTTATGTACAACTGGAAAGGTTCCAGCTATACAAATGACAGCAGATGACTTGGTAGAACCAAAGGATTCAATAGATTCCAACGAACCTCAGCCTCTCCGCCGATCTAGTAGGGTTCCTTACCCACCTGAGAGATACTTCGGTTTCTCTATGACAGTGGGAGCGAGGATTGCATCATGAGATGATGACCCAACTAGTTTCGAGCTGGCCATCAGGAGTGAGACTCTGTAAGAATGGCTGGATGCTTAGTTATCTGAGATGGAATCCATATACACCAACGAAGTATGGACTTTGGTTGCTATATCTGAAGGGTTAAATCCCCATCAGGAGAAAGTATATCTTGAGAAGATTACTTGGTGAACATGGAAAAGTTGAGACTTTCAAAGCTAGACTTGTTAAAGGTTTTCTTCATTGACCAGGTATGGATAATGATGAAACCTTTTCCCGTACCTATGCTTAAGTCCATCCAGATCCTACTTGCCACGGCTACATACCATAACTACGATATCTGGCGGTTGGGTGCCATGACTGCTTTTTTAAATGATGTTTTAAAATAGTGCGTCTATAAGTACACAGCCAGAGGGCTTCGTAGATAGTGGGAGCAGCGGAAACGTGTGTAAGATGCTTTATATGATAAAGCAGGCATCGCGGAGTTGGAACATCTGTTTTGATGTATTAGTCAAAGAAGTTGACATCATCATAATGGTAGATGAACCTTGTATGAACAAAAAGGTAGTAGGGAGTATAGTTACGATCCTCGTAGAGTACGTGGATGACATACTCTTGATAGGGAAGGAGTTTCCTATACTACGCTCGATCAATCTCCGCTTATCACAATGATTCTCCATATAGGATCAAAATGATACCTACTAAATCCTGGATTTTGGATCTATGAGATAGATCTAATTGGATGTTAGGTATCTCACTAGTTGTAGTGAGAAGGTATCAATCGATCCTGGGGAGAATCACTGGAAGAGTTCCAGGGTGATAAAGACGACTGAATGTCAGTCGCAGGCATTGTCTTACCCTCGGTAAAGGGACGGTATGTTGGAAGAGTTCCAAGCTAGATACCGTGACATACTAGACGATAAAGGCTGGATACATCGCTACTTAAGATACTACTAAAGAGGATGTTTGGGTGTATATTAGTTCATGAGATGAACTACGTTCCTACCATTGTGAGACAATGGAGTTGTGGCTTATGCCAAGGAACGCCGGTCCCATCAGTGATCCAGACTTATTCTAAGGCAGTATCACCTGATCATGGAGATGGTTGATCTCCAAGCTGATCGAGGTTAGGAGACAGACTCAGAGGAAAACACGGCGGATCCACTCACAAAGGCCTATTCCCAGAGAGAGACTTTTATGGGATGGTTGAGTATGAGATACTTCGACCACAGCTACAGATGGCCCTAGTGCAAGTGGGAGATTGTTAGTTATATGTATGCCCTAGAGGCCATTACTGTACATAGGATGTATATTGTAGTGGATGCTGGGACATATATAGGGAGGACTTTCTTGCTCGACATGATAGTATGCTATCTGGTTACACTTTACCTTAATGTGTATACTGATTGCCTCTCTATTACATGTTGGTAAAGCCCTTAGGATGTGTACTTGACTACCTGGACTATGATGCGGATCATACTAGTAGGGACATGGTAGTCCATAAGTACATCCTTCAAAGTCCCTAGTCGTGGGTGTATCGAGACGGGGCATCGATATACCAGAGTAGACTAGCGTGTAGCTTCTCGACCCATACAAATGGGCGATGGATGATCCCATATCCATTGGTGTTTGACATCGGAGATGATATACGGGTGCTCAGTAGAGACTGGGTACACTGGACGGACTCGCCGAGAACTCCCAGATGGTATTATACCTCACGTCAGATGGCAGTTCTCTGGTGACACTGGTACAGAGTAGTCTGTTGACCCGAGATCGTCATAGAGTCTTGTGTGGTTCCCACTGTGCTTTGATTTCCATCTTACCACGTCCAAGAGGGCATGCAAAACGGTGGTTTTTGGGTACAGTCCCGAGTCATATGGAGGCAATGAGCGATAGGAGGGGATTCGTCTCACCCGGTATAGGGAGTTGATGTTGAACTGTGTTCGATTGGCTATAATAGGAAATCCCTGGCCAGGGTTGCTGAGATTTACTGGTAAGTGTTACCAGTAGTTTTTCGAATTGTTATAGACCTCATATCGACACGATTTATCGAGCTATTGGGGTCTGACGTTTACCACCCCTAGGCAAGATATGCGACATATCAGACGATCAGACCGGACTGTACGGTAGTGTTACTGGTTGGATTCACTGGAGTGTGAGCGGGCTTGCTCGTCGATCTTCTGATCGCTCAATATCCGGGTGGCCGTTTCGTTTAGCAGACCGCTTGCGGCTTGTGGGTGTTTGATATGATCATCATCTGCTGCCGGCGTATTGACGAGTCTTTAGAGTCCGATACAGAGGTTTCCAGGCTCAAGAGAAACGAAATAGGAGCGCATATGAGATATGTGCGGGACCAAGAATAATGCGTGTATGTGATACCGTATTCCATTATCGCGATGAATGTATCGAATGGTTGTATGCGATATAACCTAGTTATCGATTCAAGCGTTGATTCGATAAGCCGATACATAGGATACTAGTCGGTTATATGCGATATGACCGGATCGTTAAATCAAGAGTTGATTTAATGATTTAATGTATAATTATATATTTGATATATTACTTTTCATTAACTAGTATCGGTTCACTTTAAATGGATTTTCTCGCTCGGGTGTGCGCATTGCATATGCGATATGATTTTGTGCACTTGCTTGTATCATGTTTGATGATACATGCAATACTTGGTTAAATGTATGTTTAAACCATATTTAGTTAATGGTTAAGGGTTTTAAATGATTTATTTATTGTTTTATTTATTTTTGGCAAAAGGAAAATGGTGGCTTTATTTATTTCTTTTGTTGATGTTTCTTGAACTTTTGAAAAGTCCACCATTTTTGTTTTATGCCAAACCCTAACCACTCACTAACTTTGGTTAACTCTCTACACCTAACTATGGTAAGTGTTATGATAAGATTGAATTTTCTTTTCCATTGATTTTAACTTATCATAATATTTATCATCTTCTTCCTCCTCTTCTTCTTCATGAAGATACCTTCCTCCATCAATGGTGATTGATGCAAATGAGTGAGAAATCCAATTCTAAAGTCTACCTACTTCCTATTTCTTCATCCTCTACCTTTTGCCAAGTAGTAGAGTGTGTTTCATTCACAAGTTTTCATGACTTGGTGAAGTGAGAGCTTGATCTAGCGATGCCTCGACGTAGATCATCTTCGGCATGGACATCGACGACCTAGCTTGCCCATTCTCCGACGAAGCCGACGCTAGAGCCCGGGAACTCATATGGACTGTGAGGGGACTTCGTTGCGGAGCTATGGAGGTGGAGCACCTGATCTACAAAGGTTGTATTTTTGTATCTCCTAGTTAAGTGTTAACTAGTTCATCTTTTTCGCCTAAACATCTAGTCTAAGATCCGTAGTCGGGTCTCTCGGCACCTAGAATTTTTTAAATTGGCATGTTCGATGCCTTGTGAGACCTCACTAGGTTGCCCAGGAACCCTACAGTAACATCGCTATTAAAGATACTACCAAAGAGGCAGTTTGGGTGCATATTGGTTCATAAGATGAACTAGGTTCCTACCATTTTATGACAATGGAAGTGTGGCTTTGTCTCAGGAACCCCGGTCACATCAGTGACCTAGAAATATTCTGAGGCAGCATCACCTGATCGTGGAGATAGTTGATCTCCAGGGTGATCGAGGTTAGGAGAGTCGACTCAGAGGATAACACAGCGGATCCACTCACAAAGGCTTTTTCCCAGAGAGAGACTTATATGGGATGGTTGAGTATTAGATACTGCAACCACTGCTACAGATGGCCCTAGTGCAAGTGGGAGATTGTTAGTTATATGTATGCCCTAGAGGCCATTACTGTACATTGGATGTATATTGTAGTGGATGCTGGGACATATATAGGTAGGACTTTCTTGCTCGACATGATAGTACGCTATCTGGTTGCTCTTTATCTTAACATGTATACTTTTTGTCTCTCTGTTACATGTTGATAAAGCCCTTAGGATGTGTACTCGACTTCCACGACTATGATGTAGATCATACTAGTGGGGCCTGCGTAGTCCATGAGTACATCCTTCAATGTTCCTAGTCGAGGGAATATCGAGACGGGGCATCGGTATCCAGAGTAGACTAGCGTATATCTTCTCGACCCATGTGATGGGCGATGGATGATCCCATTGTTGGAGATAGTGCCCCCAGAGTCAATTATTAGGTCACAGGTACGTGATTGCAATGATTGATGGAGGACCTATCCTGGTAGGACAGTCTTACTCAAGATGATAGTATGCAATCTGGTTTGCCTTTATCATCGTGTACTGCTTTAGGTGACCTGACAAGTCACTATTACACGTTGATAGAGCCCCTAGGATTCTTGCTTGACCACCAGCAGTATGAGGGCGATCATATAAGTGGGAGCTGGGGTCTATAAGCATATCCTTAAATGGTCCCTAGTGGTGTGAGTTTCGAGACAGGGCATCGATACTCCAGAGTAGACTAGTGTATACAGTCGAGACCCCGACGAGGGGCGGTGGCCGGTCTCACAAGCCACTGGTGTCAGTTGGATCACCTAAGATGTATACAGGTGCTCATTGGGTTATGAGTACACCGGACAGGACTCGCCGGGAACTTGCTAGTTGGTCATATACCAGACGTCAGATGGCAGTTCCCTGGTGACATGCGTGCAGGTTAGTTCATCGACCTGGGGATCGTCATTTGTCTTGTGTGAGTTCCCACTGTACTTTGATTACTACCCTACCACGGCTCAAAGGAGTCGTGCAAACAGGTTTTAGTTGGGTACAGTCCCGAGCCACATGGAGGCAGTGAGCCCATCTTCAGGGGTTCGTCTGTCCCGGTATTGGGGGTGAGGTCGTGCTGTGTCTAGGAGAGCCATTACACGAAGCCCTCGGCCGAGGCAACGAGATTTACTGGTAGGTATTCCAGTAGTATCTCAGGGTGTTCTGGGCTACACTCCGACACGACTTGTACCACTTTTGGGGGTCTGACTTTTACCAACCCCCTAGGCCCGCCATGCGATACTCATAGGCGAACGGACCGGACTGTACGGATATTGTCACTGACAGGCTCAGTAGGGTTGTCAGGCTGAGTTCGCTCACAGACGTCCCTTTTAGTCAATACCTGGTAGCCCGTTACGTATTGGCTTATACCTCTGACGTGCTAGTGGTTAAATCCACAACCAAGGTGTTGACGAGTCTTTAGAGTCCGCCACATTCAGTTACTCAGCTTTCGGGCGAAAGGTTGTAGAGGCCGTATGGAGATATGGCAAGGTCCGAACAGATACGTGCAGTATTGCACGAATCAGGATAGGACAGTTTGTACTATAGGCCGTATGGGTATATGGCAGGGTTCGATCAGATACGTGTGGTATTGCACGGATCAGGATCGAACGGATATTACTAGCCGGTTTTGGTATAAGCCGGATCCTAGTATAGTACAGTGTAGATTTTGTCTCATTGCATTTGTATTTCGGTCGGAATACAAATGCGGGTGTGTATGCACCGTATCGGGGTTTTCCTGTAATTTATTACGGGACCAGTTTTCTGGAGTTGCCAGTTTGCTTTTCGTTTCGGTCGATTTCCTTTGTATCGTTCATTGGCCGAAGATTGGTGGAGGAGGGCTTATTTGCATTGTTGCAAATAAGTATTTGTGGAGGGGGTCTTTGCATTTATTTGTATCATGATGGTTTCATGATGGAGCCCATCCTTTGACTCTTTCTTTTCCATCATGGCTTGACTTTGTAAACAATCATGGTTGTTGATTGTTGGTTGAGTATTGGTTTTGGGAGTGATCATTGTTTCTCATCATCACTTGCTTTTCAACCACCTCTTTGTCTTGACTCTCTCTCTTGCATGATAGATGAGAAAGGCTCCCATTATCTTTTGATACACCACATTTTCACTCTCTTCTCTTCCTCATTGATATGGCCGGCCACCAAGAGGGAAGGGGCTGTCCAAATTTTGGAGAGTGGGGATTTGTTCATTTCATGTTCCCAAAATCCCCAAAAGTTCCTCCACATTGTTCTTGTATCATTCCTCCACCAAAAAGGTAATTCCACATACCCCAAATGAGACTTGCTCACTAAATTCTACAGCAAATCTTGGGCACGTCGACTAGCCAGCTTCGTGCCCGAGTTGCCTCGGCATTGAGGTGGGAGCCCGTAAAAGAAGTAGGCGATGTGGTGCACTTCCGGCGACGAGGAGGAGACGGCACATTCCGCAGGAGATCGGGATGACGACGAGAAGACCGGAGGACTCGGATCTGTCGGTATATCTCTCTTCCCTTTCTTGTAGATAGCTAGGACTAGTTAGTGGTTCGATCCGGGTATTAGTGCGCGGCGGTTTGCCAAGTTCAAGCAAAAATTAAAGTTTATCACCGCTTCCGCATTTGGTCGTCGGATTGACGGCCGGGGCGCCGCCGTGCACTTACAGTGGTATCAGAGCCTCGCCATTAACTTAGTCTAGCTTGGTTTAATGTGTTTGCATTTCCGATCGATCAAAAAGTTCCAAAACCGTGTTTTTCGAATCGACAGTTTTCTGTTGAAATTTTTTGGTCTCCAAAAATTTTTCAAGTTGTAAAATATTGATGTACTGGAAAATCTAAGAGCTCTGTAAAAATTCGATGAAGTGACTCCACAGTGGGAGCACGGAACCGCCGCAAATACTCCCTTTCCGCCGCTGTTCCGCCGCACACTGTGGGGATCCCTGCACCAATTTTTTACAGAGGCTTTCTGGGGTTAAACTTGGGGTTTTGGAATATTAATATTGGGCCCAGAATTTCCTGATCTGCTACAGTAATGCTTGGGGGCCCACTTGTTAAAATTTGATTGATCGGATATTTTAAATACATTATTTCACAGTATTTACATTATATCTGCGACCGTGAATGTCACTTGATCGGTAAATCCGGTCTAACTGCTATAGCCCGGTTAGACGGATTTGCGAACGTGATTTTCACATTGATGTTCTGTTTTTGCTGTGATGTTGCGGATTGGTCGTGGGGGATAGCCTGGATGCAATGCTAGTACAGTTGTGGTTGTATTATGTACATTTGATATTGCGGGGCGAGCGTCCGACATGTGGACTGCCGTCACTGCCTGATTGTATTATTCTTTTGGGGCACGACCTGGTTGCGGTCGATGTACCCGTTGTATGTATATTTTACTTTCTGTACTAGGATTACCCCGCGGAGGGGTGCACGGATAGCCGGGTTCTAGAGGGCAACAAGCCCGCATCTCATGGCATTGAGACGGAGGGGGCTTCACTTTAGGATTGGCGGGTTATTCGCCGCACTCGTAGGGGGTACAGGTTAACCCAGGAGGGGTGCCCAAGTTACCGGATTCCGTGAAGTGCTGGGTGGTCCATTCACGGTGCTGAAGGGGGCCGCCTCGCTTCAGGTTTTGGCGGGTAACTTGTCGAGCCCGTAGGGGTCTAGGATTTCATTGCACAGGCTATCCACACGACCAGGGGAACGTCGGGTTTCAGTAGTGGCTCTGTGAAACCCGGGGATCCCAGATATCTGTATTGTTTCTGTGATGCTGTACATTTTCTGTGATGTTGCATTTCTTTTCACGCCTTGAGCGAATATAATATATTGGTATATATATTAGTAGATGTTGTATATGTTTTACATCCGCGCTAGTCCAGTCCCCGCTCTGTCGTTAGTTAGCTAACCTAACGGGTAATGACGGGACCCAGTGGCGAATGCGGATGGCATATACGTACATCAGTATATTTTCATTCTTTTTGGTGTGATCAATTGATGGGACTGCGTTGATTCTGATCAATGCAAGTTAAAAACAAACCTAATCTGATGTTGTTGGAACACTTTTTCAAAAAGCTGTTATTGCAAGGACGTTCACTTTTGTTTTGCATCGTGATATTCAGTTGAAATATCCTGCTCCTTAGTCGACGAGGCAAGGGCCGAGATCCCTTCACCGGGAGTGACCCCTTGGACAGAAGTTTGCGTCAGGGCATTAACTTCACTATAGCCGATTGCTTTTGCTTTGCATCGCGGTATTCATTTGGAATATCCTGCACCCCATTCTTCGGGGAAAGAGCCGAGATCCCTTCACCGGGAGTGACCTCTTTAGCAACGGTTTTCGTCACTATATTTTTAAAAAGCTATCCGTTCCTTCGACGATATCAAGTTCTTTACGTTAAAGGTTTTCGCCAGAAACCATTCGTAGCCCTACGTCGTTTCATATGGGTGGTCAATAGTATTCAAGCTGTGTATGTTGGCCAAAGTCAAGGCACAGTGATTGGTAGCTATTGGGGCATTCATATGCAGCATAGATAGATGCGTTGGTTTGGGACAGTCGTGCTGCCATTTTGGCCAAAGTCAAGGGTATGTACGGGTGGATTCAAATTAACCTGGAGAATGACGGGTAGAACTTGACATGTGACTTATGATATGTTGGCCAAAGTCAAGGTCATAAGAGCATGGGGCAGAAATCACATCGGGAGTATCAAAAGAACTGAAACTTGCCAGATATGCGCATACCTTCTGGAGTGTGATACCGTGAGCGGATTCCGTCACGTTGTCATGTGATGATAGTTGGATCCCGATTCCCACTGATGAGTTGGTTTACTCCTCGGGTAATCTCGACTAATTCTTCTTTCAGGTTTGGAGGAGAATTTGACGGTACAGTGGGAGGTTTCCAGATTAGATAAATTGGTAACCATTCTGATCTAGGTTAGAGTGCACGCTGAGTGTTTCTTTTCTCTCTCTCTTTGGCAGCGACCATTGACCCGACCCTAAGACTATGACTCGGTGACCAAGTTAACCGAACCTTCTTAAACAATGGCTTTTGAATTGTCAGAGTTGCAGATCTCATTGCCACTCCTACTTTTACCCTTTTCTCCAGGACACCTCGTATTACTACGAACGTCCACTTCCATTGGACAAAACCATCGTATGGTTAGATACGAACTCGAAAGAATTTATTCGAGGATGGTTTCAGGTTCTGGAGAAAACGGATAGGACTATTCAGTTGTCTTTTCCTTTTACCCTCTCTCAGGTTACGAGTACTCCTTGGTTTAGGGGTAGTACACCTATTATGCAAATTGGATAGTCTTCTTCCAAACCATAGGCAGGTGCCGACCGGTAGGGAATGAAGAAAACCAACTAGCATAACGATGGTGTGCAGAAGGTATTAAGTTAAGACAAAGCAAGGGATTAGTAAGAGGGCAAAGTAAATTGCGACTGCTTTTCACGACCAAACCAAGTATCTCTTCGCCAATCCTAAATCACCTTTGTATTTCTCCAGGACACTCTGTATCACTACGAAGATCCACAGTTTATTTGGATACTCCATCGTATGGTTATATACAAACTCGAAAGGAACTTGTTCCAGTTCGGGGATGGATTCTGGTTCAGGAGAAATAGGAATAAGATTTATTCAGGTGTCTTTTATCTTCACCTTCTCTCGCATTGCGAGTGTTCCTAGGATTAGGACAGTACACCCATTATGCTTATTGGATAGTCTTCTTCCAAACCATAGGCTGGTGCCGAACGGTAGGGAAGGAAGAAAACCATTTGGCCTAAAGGGGTGTGCAAAAGGTAAAGATTAAAGACATATGAAGGGATTTGGAGAGGTGGCAAAGAGATATACGGTTACAGTTGTGAATCTGGAAAATGGAAGAGGCATTACTAGGAATACCAGGATACCCCATCGAAACATTTCAATGTTTCAGTTTCACTGTGTACTGTTAAAAGAAAACTGATTTCCCGATTAGACACTTGCTCCAGGGTATGTATTTACCAGGCATGATTCTCACATCTGTATGGTTTTACAGATGTTGAGTGGGAGTAAGTTATTGGGAATTGGGTGATCATCCTCATTATATCGGGATTCGTTGTAATCGGTGATATTTGAGGAAATCACCTGGGCTGTTTCCCGGTCGGCAAATATTTGGTTTTGAATATCCGCAGTTATGCACCAATTTCAAATTGATATATTTGTACGTCTATTTTCATAGAGTGAGATATACCTTTCTGAAATTATGTCTACGACATTTACCTATATCAGTGGATGGTTAGGTAAGGAGCATTAAACAGCGGTGTAATTCTTCTTAACCATAAGTACAGTTTTCAACCAACGACACACAGTGAATGAGTTTTCAGACTCAAGGGACTTATACAGAGTATTGTATGTTGTCCAGGGTCCATCAGGACAGAGGGTCTGGTCCTCGTACTATATTCGGTTTACTTATGACTTCTCTAGTTTTTAGACAGGTGTTTCGTGGAAACACAGGGTCCGAATTTTGAGAAGTTATGGGTATTTGAATAAAGTAGAGAACCAGGTATTGCAAGTATCGGGATTCTTCAAAGTGATCGAAGATGTAGATACTTGTGTATGGTATTCAGTTGATAGTAATGATTAAGAGAACTTGCTTCTCTTTCAGGTTACTCATAATTGGAAATGCTCCTAAGTTGTGTAACGCTGATCGGCGTCCTTCCATTTAGTTGACATGCACTGGAGACAGCTGCATAATTTGGATCTAGTTCAATTAAATCAGTGCCTCTGGTTCTATATTGGATATAGAACAGTTCATATCTTAACGATGTTAAGGTACGGGGAGTTGTCCGGCTTATGATTAAAACCAGACACTGGACAACTCAAGGCACGATTCTGTAATGGATGTTTGTGGGTTGACCCAGGCTATGACGAGGGTTGACTTTCTACCATCTGGATGAACAATAGCAATATTGTTCTAGACTCGCCACAGTTTTATTAAAAATGGATTTTTTCAGAAAACAGTAGTGGGAGTATGGTAGAACTGGAAGTGATTCCAGAACCACAAACGATTACTGAAGATTTGATAAGGAACCTAAAGATTCAATCTAGATTGACATTCCATTGGCCACTCCGCAGATAAGGTGGGTAACTTCAGGCACCCGAGAGGTACTCCGGTAGCCTCAAGGACGGTGACAGGGAAGTTCTTGTTTACCCACACTTGCCATTGCTGTTGTTCCAGACTGTGAGACCCGGCAGGAGGATGAGTATAGCGGCGTTCTAAACTTGCTTTAGAAGTGTACGTGTATATGACTCTGTCAGAGGGTTGTCGTAGTCAGTGGGAGCAGCGGAAGCATTGGTGGACAGGTAACTTATGTCTATTTATAGACTAAAGCAGATATAGCGGAGATAGATCATCGATTTCTGATATGACAGTCATAGGTTTGACTTCATCAGAATAGGGGATGGATCTGTTGAGAAGGTAGTAGGGTGTGATATCCTGGTATTTGGATGACATACACAGAGTAGGAAAAGAAACTCCTATACTACAATCGGTTATACTTTGGTCGTCACATAGTGGTTTCTCCACAAAGGAAATGGATTTTATTTCAGACCTACTGGATACTAGATCTATGGTTTTAGATCTAGATTTGGGTAGTCTCCCAATCTGGGTACTTAGAAAGCATTCTAAGGGTATTTAGAATGGACGACTCCTGGCACGGTAGTGTACCTGCAGGTAATGGAGTCACCCTCTCTAAAGGTGTCTTACAGACTAAAGGGGAGAGGGACGTGCATGATTGGCAGATCACTTGCTCAGGCAATTAAGTCAATCATGAGATGTCAAGTACCACACCAGATGTTGTTCTTGCACTAGATGCAATAAGTTGATATTAATCCAATCCTGGAGAAACAATCAGAAGCAGTTTTGGAACATATGTTGATGTTCTAGGGATATGATAACAGCATTCTCCTTCGGGAGACAGTTATCATTCCAGGCTTCCAAGGTGACCTGGACGGCAGAGTGGCTGTCAGAGTTATAGTTTTCCCTCTGACGAGGGGCAGTATTTTGGACAGGTGGTCCAAGGCAATACTGAGGGAGGCATGGCGCAGGATACTGATTAAGTTCAGTTGACGATACAGTCTAAGAAGTTTGGATTTGGAGTTCATTTATGAGCTATGTCCCATCAGACATCCAGACACATTCTAAGAAAGGTATTGCTCATTTCGGGATATGGGTTTCACCGCGAACTTGAGATATAGAGAGACATAGAAAGAAACAACAAAGTGGATCCACTCACTTAGGCTATTCCTCGAACGCAATAGTTTCGCAAACGAGCTTTGTGAGACTGACTAGTAAAAGAGTAGGGTGTTCGGTATCACACGGTCTGTGAGTATGCGACATCGCAATAATTAGCCTTGAGTGCAAGTGGGAGATTGTTGGAGATAGTGCCCTCAGTGTCAATTATTAGGTCACAGGTACGTGATTACAATGATTGATGGAGGACCTATCCCGGTAGGACAGTCTTACTCGAGATGATAGTATGCTATCTGGTTTGCCTTTATAATCGTGTACTGCTTTAGGTGACCTGACAAGTTGCTATTACACGTTGATAGAGCCCCTAGGATTCTTGCTTGACCACCAGCAGTATGAGGGCGATCATATAAGTGGGAGCTAGGGTCTATAAGCATATCCTTAAATGGTCCCTAGTCGTGTGAGTTTCGAGACAGGGCATCGATACTCCAGAGTAGACTAGTGTATACAGTCGAGACCCCGACGAGGGGCGGTGGCCGGTCTCACAAGCCACTGGTGTCAGTTGGATCACCTAAGATGTATACAGGTGCTCATTGGGTTATGAGTACACCGGACAGGACTCGCCGGGAACATGCTAGTTGGTCATATACCAGACGTCAGATGGCAGTTCCCTGGTGACATGTGTGTAGGTTAGTTCATCGACCTGGGGATCGTCATTTGTCTTGTGTGAGTTCCCACTGTACTTTGATTACTACCCTACCACGGCTCAAAGGAGTCGTGCAAACAGGTTTTAGTTGGGTACAGTCCCGAGCCACATGGAGGCAGTGAGCGCATCTTCAGGGGTTCGTCTCTCCCGGTATTGGGGGTGAGGTCGTGCTGTGTCTAGGAGAGCCATTACACGAAGCCCTCGGCCGAGGCAACGAGATTTACTGGTAGGTATTCCAGTAGTATCTCAGGGTGTTCTGGGCTACACTCCGACACGACTTGTACCGCTTTTGGGGGTCTGACTTTTACCAACCCCCTAGGCCCGCCATGCGATACTCATAGGCGAACGGACCGGACTGTACGGATATTGTCACTGACAGGCTCAGTAGGGTTGTCAGGCTGAGTTCGCTCACAGACGTCCCTTTTAGTCAATACCTGGTAGCCCGTTACGTATTGGCTTATACCTCTGACGTGCTAGTGGTTAAATCCACAACCAAGATGTTGACGAGTCTTTAGAGTCCCCCACATTCAGTTACTCAGCTTTCGGGCGAAAGGTTGTAGAGGCCGTATGGAGATATGGCAAGGTCCGATCAGATACGTGCGGTATTGCACGAATCAGGATAGGACAGTTTGTAGTATAGGCCGTATGGGTATATGGCAGGGTTCGATCAGATACGTGCGGTATTGCACGGATCAGGATCGAACGGATATTACTAGCCGGTTTTGGTATAAGCCGGATCCTAGTATAGTACAGTGTAGATTTTGTCTCATTGCATTTGTATTTCGGTCGGAATACAAATGCGGGTGTGTATGCACAGTATCGGGGTTTTCCTGTAATTTATTACGGGACCAGTTTTCTGGAGTTGGCAGTTTGCTTTTCGTTTCGGCCGATTTCCTTTGTATCGTTCATTGGCCGAAGATTGGTGGAGGAGGGCTTATTTGCATTGTTGCAAATAAGTATTTGTGGAGGGGGTCTTTGCATTTATTTGTATCATGATGGTTTCATGATGGAGCCCATCCTTTGACTCTTTCTTTTCCATCATGGCTTGACTTTGTAAACAATCATGGTTGTTGATTGTTGGTTGAGTATTGGTTTTGGGAGTGATCATTGTTTCTCATCATCACTTTCTTTTCAACCACCTCTTTGTCTTGAATCTCTCTCTTGCATGATAGATGAGAAAGGCTCCCATTATCTTTTGATACACCACACTTTCACTCTCTTCTCTTCCTCATTGATATGGCCGGCCACCAAGAGGGAAGGGGCTGTCCAAATTTTGGAGAGTGGGGATTTGTTCATTTCATGTTCCCAAAATCCCCAAAAGTTCCTCCACATTGTTCTTGTATCATTCCTCCACCAAAAAGGCAATTCCACATACCCCAAATGAGATTTGCTCACTACATTCTACAGCAAATCTTGGGCACGTCGACTAGCCAGCTTCGTGCCCGAGTTGCCTCGGCATTGAGGTGGGAGCCCGTAAAAGAAGTAGGCGATGTGGTGCACTTCCGGCGACGAGGAGGAGACGGCACATTCCGCAGGAGATCGGGACGACGACGAGAAGACCGGAGGACTCGGATCTGTCGGTATATCTCTCTTCCCTTTCTTGTAGATAGTTAGGACTAGTTAGTGGTTCGATCCGGGTATTAGTGCGCGACGGTTTGCCACGTTCAAGCAAAAATTAAAGTTTATCACCGCTTCCGTATTTGGTCGTCGGATTGACGGCTGGGGCGCCGCCGTGCACTTAGACCCATATCCATTGGTGTTTGACATCATAGATGGTATGTGGGTGCTCATTGGAGACTGGGTACACTGAACGGACTCGCCGAGAACTCCCAGATGGTATTATACCTCACGTCAAATGGCAGTTCTCAGGTGACACTGGTACAGATTAGTCTGTTGACCCGAGATCGTTATAGAGTCTTGTGTGTCTCCCACTATGCTTTGATTTCCACCCTACCACGGCTCTTCTGAGTCGTGCAAACAGATGGTTTTTGGGTACAGTCCCGATTCACATGGAGGCAATGAGCGATAGGAGGGGATTCGTCTCTCCCGGTATTGGGGGTTGATGTTGCGCTACGCTCGACTGGCCATAACCGGAAATCCCTGGCCAGGGTTGTAGTGATTTACTGGTAAGAGTTATAAGTAATTTCATGCTTGTTATGGACCTTATATCGGCATGACTTATCAAGCTACTTGAGTCTGACGTTTACCACCCCTAGGCGAGATATGCGACATATCAGACGAACAGACCGGACTGTACGGTAAGTGTTACTGGTTGGATTCACAGGAGTGTGA
The DNA here is from genome assembly GCA_030015575.1 of Agapanthus africanus. NCBI lineage: Eukaryota > Viridiplantae > Streptophyta > Magnoliopsida > Asparagales > Amaryllidaceae > Agapanthus > Agapanthus africanus. Next base: position 244,601,146 of record JASDDO010000012.1, read on the forward strand.
GCGGGATTGCTCGTTGATCTTCTGATCGCTCAATACCTGTGTGGCCGTTACGTTTAGCAGACCGCTTGCGGCTTGTGGGTGTTTGATATGATCATCACCTGCTGTCGGCGTATTGACGAGTCTTTAGAGTCCTACACAGAGGTTTCCTGGCTCAAGCGAAACGAAATAGGAGAGCATATGAGATATGTGCGGGACCGAGAATAATACCAGTATGTGATACTGAATTCTATTCTCGCGATACGTATCATCGGACGGTTATATAAGATATAGCCGGGTTACCGAATCAAATGTTGATTCGATATATTGATACACTTGATATTAGTCGGTTATGTGCAGTATGACCGGATCATTAAATCAAGTGTTGATTTAATGATTTAATGTATAATTATATATTAAATATATTACTTTACATTAACTAGTATTTGTTCACTTAAGATTGATTCTCTCACTTGATGTGCACAAGTAGTATATGTGATATATTTTTGTGCACTTGATTGTATCATGTTTGATGATACATGCAAACTTAGGTGTGTGTATGCTATACACTATGTTTAGTTAATGGTTAGGGTTTCAATTGCGTTATTTATTTATTTTATTTATTTACTTTTGGCAAAAATAAAATGGTGGTTATCTTTGTTTTATGCAAGAAGCTTCATGCATCTTTGAAAAAGTCTACCATTTTGTTTTTTCCTTAACCTAATCATTTACCTAAACCCTAGTTTATTCTCTACATTAGTTACATTCACCCATGGTTGCTAAATGATAAGCATCACTTGATTTTCTATTTTTTTGATAATATTCATTCATTCTTTTCTTCTTCTTCTTCTTCTTCATGAAGAGAAGAAAACCTTGCTAGAAAAATTCCAAGTGATGAATCCAAGTGAGAAATCCAAATCCAAAGTGAACCCACTTCCTATTTCTTCATCCTCTACCACTTGCCATGTAGTAGAGTGTGTTATCTTCACAAGTTTCATGACCTAGTGAAGATGGAGCTTGAGTTTCAGTCGCCTCGACGTAGATCATCTTCGGCATCGAAGTCAACGACCCAGCCCGCCCATTTCTCCGATGAAACCGACAATAGAGTCCGGGATTCCGATGATCGCTGCAGAGGGACGTCAACACGGAGCTAGAGAAGTGGAGGACCGGATCTACAAAGGTTGTTGTCTCTTTCACTTAGTAGCAAAGTAGTTTGCTTGCTTAGTTTCGCCTTACCTCTAGTTAACGATCTAGCATAGGGTTCTTAGGCACATGAAAAATTTGATTTTGGCATGGTTGATTAGTTGTAGAACCTCATGGGTGTGCCTAGGAACCCTACAATTATAACCGGCGCTATCGCATACTATAACCCGGATCTGCCATTAACGCTAAACTAACAAACTGTAAAGAGGGTAGAAATGTTATACCGAACGATCCGAGTCCTTCGTTCTTTAACCATCATCCTACGCTGCTGTTGCGGCTGCTCCGATCTCGTCGATCTCCGATCTGCTCGTTCAGGTGGCACCACGTCATCGGATCTTTAAACGGGCTCCCGCCTCTGACCCGATGCAACTCGATAATCAAGTTTGCTAAAAGAGATGACCAAGATTGATGTAGAGAATGACTAAAACACTTTGTCTCGCTTCATCCAAAGCCATGGACGAACGGTTAATGAAGTTTCCATTTGAAACTGTGATGGAATAATATGAGCTATGAAATTTCCTTGCACAAATCTATCATAATCTTTTTAACCAAGTGAGTGAGTGAGGAGGAAGGGATGGGCCGTCCATATATGAGTGAGAGGAGGGGTGATTGTAGGAGCAAAAGGGGTGACCATAAGCAAAAGTTCTTAAGAAAATACAAAGAAGAGTTAATGCAAAAGAATGAGTCACCTAAACACATCATCATCTATTTAATGAAACCAATGAATCATATAACACCTCAGTTACCTAGTCACCAATTCTAGAATCTTCTAGAAGCACTCTCATGACTCACCCTCATGACTCACCCTCATGAAGAAAAGATAAATCCGCATTAAACCGAATATTTAAATACGACCGATAGAAAACTGGAAACTTGCAACTTCCAAAAGCGATCCCGAAACGAATTTCAGGTTAACCCCGTAACAGTATAAATATACCCGCATTTGTATTACGACCGAATACAAATACAACTGAGACAAAGATATTATATGTACACAGTATAATACTCGGATCTGGCTTAAACCAAAGCCCACCAGTACTATCTGCCCGAAATATGACACGTGCGTAAACGCACGTGCATTTTCCGAACCCTGCCATACAAACATACGGTCTCTACAACGTTTCGCCCGAACTTGGGAAACTATCTGTGGGGGACTCTAATGACTCGTTAGTAACCTGGCAGTGGGTTTAACCATAAGCCGTCAGCGGCACTAGCTGTGCGTAACGGCTGCCCATGTACTGACCTCAAGGGTAGCCGATGAGCGAACTCATCCTGAAACCCTACTGAGCCTAACAGTGACAATGTATATACAGTCTGGTCCGTTCGTCTATGAGTATCACATATCCGGTCTAGGGGGCTGGTAACGTCAGACCCCCAATAGCGGTATAAGTCGTATCGGAGACAGGCCCTGAACACCCTGAGAAACTACCGGAGTACCTACCAGTAATTCTCACCTTCCTTGGCCAAGGACTTGGTGTAATGGCTATCCTAGACACAGCGCGATCTCCACCCCCAATACCGGGAGAGACGAATCCCTTGCCGATCCGCTCAAGTGCCTCCATGTGGCTCGGTACTGTACCCAAAAACTACCTGTTTGCACGACTCCTTTGAGCCGTGGTAGGGTAGAAATCAAAGCACAGTGGGAACTCACACGAGACAAATGGCGACCTCAAGTCGATGAACTAACCTGTACACATGTCACCAGGGAACTGCTATCTGACGATATGTATAATACCAACTAGCAGATTCCCGGCGAGTCCTGTCCGGTGTATTCATAACCTAATGAGCACCTGTATACATCTTAGGTGATCCAACTGACAGCAGTGGCTTGTGAGACCGACCACCGCCCCTCGTCAGGGTCTCGACTGTATACACTAGTCTACTCCGGAGTATCGATGCCCTGTCTCGAAACTCCCACGACTAGGGACCACTATTAAGGATATGCTTATAGACTACCCAACTCTTACGTATATGATCGCCATCATACTGTTGGTAGTCAAGCAAGATCCTAAGGGCTCTATCAGCGTGTAATCGTAATCAGTCACCTGAACCTATACACGACTGATAAAGGCAAACCAGATAGCATACTATCATCTCGAGTAAGACTGTCCTACCGGTATAGGTCCTCCTTCAATCATTGCAATCACGTACCTGCGATCTAATAATTGACTTTGAGGGCACTATATCCAACAATTTCCCACTTTCACTTAAGGCTAATTATTGCGATGTCGCATACTCACAGCCCGTGTGATACCAAACTCCCAACTCCTCTACTAATCAGTTTCACAAAGCCCGTTCGTAAAACTCTTGTGTTATAGAAATAGCCTCAGTCAGTGGATCCGCCTTGATGTTTCTTTCTGTCTCTCTTAATCTCAAGTTCGCGGAGAAAGCCATCTCCCGAATAGAGTAATACCTGTCTTAGAATATATCTGGATATCTGATGAGACCTAGTTCATAAATGAACTCCAAATCCAATTTTCTTAGATTGTATAAATAACTGAACTTAATCAGTATCCTGCACCATGCCTCCCACAGTATCCCCTTAGACCACCTGTCCATAATACTGTCCCTCGTCAGAGGGAAAACTATAACTCTGACAATCACTCTGTCATCCATGTCACCTTTGAAGCCAGGAATGATAATCGTCTCCCGAAGGAGGCTGCCGTCATCAAATCCGTAGAACATTCACTTATGTTCTAAAACTGCTTCCTTATGTTTCTCCAGGATTGGATTAATACAAACTTATTGCATCTAGTGCAAAAACAACATCTGGTGTGGTACTTGACATCTCATGATTGACTCAATTTCCTAAGCAAGTGATCTGCCAATCTTGCACATCCCTCTCCCCTTTAGTCTGTAAGACACCTTTAGAGAGGGTGACTCCATCACCTGCAGGTACACCACCATGCCAGGAGTCATCTATTCTAAAAACTATTAGATTACTGTCAAAGTACCCACATTGGGAAACTACCCAAATCTAGATCTAAAACCATAGATCTAGAAACCAGAATGTCAGATATTATATCTATATCCTGTCTTGAGAAACAACGGTGTGACAACCACAGTACAACCGATCGTAGTATAGGAATTTTACTTCCTACTCTGTGTATGTCATCCAAATATCAGGACATCACACCCTTCTACCTTCTTAACCGATCCATCCCCTATTCTGATGAAGTCAAACCCATGACTGTCACATCAAAATTAGATGATCTATCTCCGCTATAACTGCTCAAGTCTATAAATAAACATAAGCTAAATTCCAACTATGCTTCAGCTGCTCCCACTGACCACAACAACCTTCTGGTAGAATAATATATATACGTGCACTTCTAAAGCTAGTTTAGAACAACGCTATACTTAACCTCCTGCCGGGTCTCATAGTCTGGAACAACAGTAGTGTCAAGTCTGGGTAAGAAAGAACCTCCCTGTCACCGTCCTTGAGGCTACCGGAGTATCTCTCTGGTGTCTGAGGTTACCCACGATATCTGCGGAGTGGCTAATGGAATGTCAAACCTGATTGAATCTTTAGGTCCTATTAAATTTTCCGTAATCGTTTGCGGTTCTGGAATCACTTCCAGTTCTACCATACTCCCAGTACTGTTTTCTGAAAAAATCCATTTTACTAAAACTGTGGCGAGTCAAGAATAATATCATTATTGATCTTCCAGATGGTAGAAAGTCAACCGTCGACATAGCCCGGGCCAACCCACAAACTGCCATTACAGAAACGTGCCTTGAGTTATCCAGAGTCTGGTTTTAAGCATAAGCTGGATAACTCCCCGTACCTTAACATCGTTAAGATATGAACCATTCTATATCCAATATAGAAACTTTGCACTTATTTAATTGGAACCAGATTCTAATCATGCAACTGTCTCCAGTGCATATCAACTTAATAGAGAGAGGCTAATCAGCATTACTCAACTTAGGAATACATCCAATTATGAGTAACCTGAAAGAGAAACAAGTTTCTCAAAACCATTACTATCATCTGAATACCAATCACAAGTATCTACATCTTCGATCTCTTTGAAGAATCCCGATACTTGCGATACCTGGTTCTCTACTTTATTATTATACCCACAACTTCTCAAAACTTAGACCTTGTATTTCTACGAAACACTTGTCTAAAACTAGAGAAGTCATAAGTAAACAGAACATAGTACGAGGACCGACCCCTTTGTCCTGACGGACACTGGACAACATACAATACTCTGTATAAGTTCGCTGAGTTGAATAACTCAAAACCTGTGCGTCGTAGGTTGAAAACTGTACCCAGGCGATTTCCTCAAATATCACCAATTACAACGAATTCCGATATAATGAGGATGATCACCTAATTCCCAATAACTTCCTCCCACTCATCATCTGTAAAACCATACAGATGTGAGAATGAAACCTGGTAAATACATACCCTGGAGTAAGTATCTAATCAGGAAAACAGTTTTCCATTTAACAATGCACTGAAACATGAAAATGTTTCGTAGGGGTATCCTGGTATTCATAGTAATGCCTCTTCCATAATCCAATTCATGATTTTAATCGTATATTTCTTTGCCATCTCTCCAAATCCCTTTATGTGACTTTAGTCGTTACCTTCTGTACACTATCGTTAGGCTAAACGGTTTTCTTTCTTCCCTACCGTTCGGCACCAGCCTATGGTTTGGAAGAAGACTGTCCAGTAAGCATAATAGGTGTACCCTCCTCAACATAGGAGTACTCACATCTTGAGAGAAGATGATGATAAAAGACAACTGAATAATACCTTATTCTTTTAAAGGTGAAATAGGAGTGGCGATGAAGTACGCGATTTGGTCGTGAATGACAACAGTTGAAATTTACTTTGGCCACTTTCTAATCCCTTTATTTTGTCTTTACATACTACCTTCTCTACACCCTACTTAGGCTAATTGGTTTTCTTCATTTCCTACCTTTCGGCACATGCCTATGGTTTGGAAGAAGACTATCCAATAAGTGTAATAGGTGTACTCTCCTAAACCAAAGAGCCATCGCAACCTAAGAGATGGTGATAATAAAAGACGCCTGAATAAACCAATTCTATTTCTCCTGAACCTGGATCCATCCTCGAAGAAGTCCCTTAAAGTTCGTATATAACCATACGATGGATCTATCCAATAGAAGTGGATTTCCGTAGTAATACGGGATGTTCTGAGAAATGCAATGGGTAAAAGAAGGAGTGGCAATGACTTATGCAACTCAGACAATCCAAAAGCCAATATTTTAAGAAAGTTCGGTCAACTTGGTCACTGAGTCATAGTCTAGGGTCGGTCAAAGGTTGCTGCCAAAGAGAGAGAGAAAAGAAACACTCTGCGTGCACTCTAACCTAGGTCAGAATGGTTATCACTTTATCTAATCCGGAAACCTCCCACTATACTGTCAAATTCTCCTCCAAACCTAAAAGAAGAATCAATCGGGATCACCCGAAGAGTAAACCAACTCATCAATGGGAATCGGGATCCAACTCTCATCGCATGATAACGTGACGGAATCCACTCACGTTATCACACTCCAGAAGGTATGCACATGCCTGGCAAGTTTCATTTTCTTTAGAAACTCCCGATATGATTTTTGCCCCATGCTCTTATGATCGTGACTAAGGGCCAACCCATCATAAGTCGCATGCCAAGTTCTTCCTATCATTATCTTGTTAATTTGAACCCACCCGTACTCGCCCTTGACTAAGGGCCAACAAGGTTGTACGACTGTCCCAAACCAACGCATCTATCTATGCTACATGTGAACACCCCAGCAGCTACCAATCACTATGTCCTGGCTAAGGGCCAGACCAACATAGCTTGAATACTACTGACCATTCAAAAGAAATGACGGAGGGCTACGGCTGGTTTTTGGCGAAAAACCTTTAACGTAATGAACTTGATCTCGTTGAAGGAACCTGATAGCTTTTTATAAAAATATAGTGGCAAAAATCTTTGCTAAAGAGGTCACTCCCGGTGAAGGATCTCGGCTCTTTCCTCGTGGAATGAGGTGCAGGATATTCCACTGAATACCGCGATGAAAAGCAACTTGTAATCGACTATAGTGAAGTTATTACCCTGATGTAATCTTCTGTCTAAGGGGTCACTCCCGGTGAAGGGATCTTGGCCCTTGCCTCGTCGAATGAGGTGCAGGATATTCCAACCGAATACCACTGTGCAAAAAAAAAGGAAACGTCCTTGTAATAACACCTTTTAAAACTGTTCCAACAACATCCAAACATGTTTGTTTTCCTTTGCATTGATCAGAATCAACGCAGTCCCATCAATTAATCACACTAGAAAAGAACGAAAATAAAATTTACGTATATGCCATCCGTATTCGTCTCTGGGTCCCGTCATCACCCGTTAGGTTACTTAACTAACGACAGAGCGGGGACTGAACTAGCGCGGGTGTAAAACATATACAACATCTACTAGTATATATACCAATATACAATAATCGCTCCAGGCATGATAATATGCAACATTACAGAAAAGTAATAAGCATCACAGAATAATACAGATAATCTGGGATCCCCGGGTTTCACAGAGCCGCTGCTGAAACTCGACGTTCCCCTGGTCGTGTTGATAGCTTGTGCAATGAAACCTAGACCCCTACGGGTGCGGCAAGTTACCCGCCAAAAACCTGGAGCGAGGAAGCCCCCCTAGAGCATAGTGAATGGACCACCATGCACTTCACGGAATCCGGTAACTGAGCACCCCACCTTGGGTCAACCTGTACCCCATACGAGTGCGGCGAATAGTCTGCGAATTCTAGAGTGAGGCCCCTCTGCTTCTCAAAGCCATGAGATGCGGACCCGTTGACCCCCAAAACCCGGCTATCCGTGCACTCCGTCGTGGGGTAAAACCTAGTACAGAAATGAAAAATATGTACAACGGGTACATCGACCTCAACCCGGTCGTGCCCCAAAAGAATATTATACAAACAGGCAGTGACGGCAGCCCACATGTTGGACGCTCGCTACGCAATATCAAATGTACAAATAAATCCAAACTGCACTACCATTGCACACTGCTATCCACCATGACAAATCCGCAACATCACAGCACAACACAGAACATCAACACGAATGTCACGTTCGCAAACCCGTCTAAAAGAACTATAGCAACCATACGCGGTTTACCGCTCAAATGACATTCACGGTCGGAGATATAATGTAAGTACTGTAAACTGACATGTTTAAATTTCGACCGACTAAATTTCCTTAAGTGGGCCCCACGTACATCTACTGCACAGTAACAATACCTGGGCCCAAATGAAATATACTAAAAACCACAATTTACGAAGTCAAGCACACTGAAGCAATTTGGACCACTGTTCCTATATACTGGCCGAGGATGCGCGGTCAAACCCTAGGTTTGACCGCGGAGCCACGGCGGTATAGTAAGATCACGTGACCGGATTTTTACAGTGTGCTTAAAAAACCCTGCTCAATTTTCTGGGATCATCAAAATAAGTTTTAAACCAGATTTAAAATCGACAGAAACATTGAACAGAAAAATTGTAGTTTTTGAAATTCGGTCCGATCGATATTTTAAACGTGTTAGCACAAGTTAGTAAAGCTTAATGGCGAGGCTCTGATACCATGTAAGTCTACGGTAGCGCCTCGGCCGTCAATCTGACGCCAAATACGGAACAAAAACTTTTATAACTGGCGCTATCGCATACTATTACCCGGATCTGCCATTAACGCTAAACTAACAAACTGTAAAGAGGGTAGAAAGGTTATACCGAACGATCCGAGTCCTTCGTTCTTTAACCATCATCCCACGCTCCTGTTGCGGCTGCTCCGATCTCGTCGATCTCCGATCTGCTCGTCCAGGTGGCACCACGTCATCGGATCTTTAAACGGGCTCCAGCCTCTGACCCGAGGCAACTCGGTCATCAAGTTTGCTAAAAGAGATGACCAAGATTGATGTAGAGAATGAGTAGAACACTTTGTCTCGCTTCGTCCAAAGCCATGGACGAACGGTTAATGAAGTTGCCATTTGAAACTGTGATGGAATAAAATGTTCTATGAAATTTCCATACACAAATCTATCATAATATGTTTAACCAAATGTGTGAGGGAGGAGGAGGGGAGGGGCCGGCCATATATGAGTGAGAGGAGGGGTGAGTGTAGGAGCAAAAGGGGTGACCATAAGCAAAAGATCTTAAGCAAATACAAAGAAGAGCTAATGCAAAAGAATGAGTCACCAAAACATATCATCATCTATTTAATGCAACCAATGAATCATATAACACCTTACTTACCTAGTCACCAATTCTAGAATCTTCTAGAAGCACTCTTATGACTCAGCCTCATGACTCACCCTCATGAAGAAAAGATAAATCCGCATTAAACCGAATGTTTAAATACGGCCGATAGAAAACTGGAAACTGGCAACTTCCAAAAGCGATCCCGAAACAAATTTCAGGATAACCCCGTAATAGTATAAATACACCCGCATTTGTATTAAGACCGAATACAAATGCAACTGAGACAAAGATATTATATCTACACAGTATAATACTCGGATCTGGCTTAAAACAAAGCCCACCAGTATTATCTGCCCGAAATTAGACACGTGCGTAAACGCATGTGCATTTTCCGAATCCTGCCATAAAACCATACGGTCTCTACAACGTTTCTCCCGAACTTGGGAAACTATCTGTGGGGAATCTAATGACTCGTCAGTAACCTGGCAGTGGGTTTAACCACAAGCCGTCAGCGGCACTAGCTGTGCGTAACGGCTGCCCATGTACAGACCTCAAGGGTAGCCGATGAGCGAACTCATCCTGAAACCCTACTGAGCCTAACAGTGACAATGTATATACAGTCCGGTCCGTTCGTCTATGAGTATCGCATATCCGGCCTAGGGGGCTGGTAACGTCAGACCCCCAATAGCGGTATAAGTCATGTCGGAGACAAGCCCTGAACACCCTGAGAAACTACCGGAGTACCCACCAGTAATTCTCACCTGTCTTGGCTAAGGACTTGTGTTGGAGATAGTGCCCTCGGAGTCAATTATTGGATCACAGGCACATGATTGCAATGATTGAGGGAAGACCTATTCCGGTAGGACAATCTTACTCAAGATGATAGTTTGCTATCTGGTTTACCTTTATCATCGTGTACTGCTTTAGGTGACCTTACATGTCACTATTGCACGTTGATAGAGCCCCTAGGATTCTTGCTTGACTGCCAGCAGTATTAGGGCGATCATATACATGGGAGCTGGTAGTCTATAAGTATATCGTTAAAAGGTCCCTAGTCGTGGGAGTTTCGAGACAGGGCATCGATACTGTAAGTCTACGCTAGCGCCCCGGCAGTCTACACACGCCAAATGCGGAATAAAAACTTTTTAACTGGCGCTATCATATACTTTAACCCGGATCTGCCATTATTGCTAAACTAACAAACTGTAAAGAGTGTAGAAAGGTTGTACCGAACGATCCGAGTCCTTCGTTCTTCAACCATCATCCCACGCTCCGTTGCGGATGCTCCGATCTCGTCGATCTCCGATCTCCTCGTCGAGGTGACACCACATCACCGATTCTTTAAACGGGCTCCCGCCTCTGACTCGAGGCAACTCGATCGTCAAGTTTGCTAAAAGAGACGACCAAGATTGATGTAGAGAATGAGTAGATGACTTTGTCTCACTTCGTCCAACTCCGTGGACGATCGGTAAATGAAGTTGCAGTGGAAATCGGGTGATGGAATGAAATGAACTGTAAATTCCATACACCCCAAAACTATCATATCTTTTCTAACCGAATGAAATATCAAGTGAATCGAGATGGATCAAGAGAGAGAGAGGGGCCGGCCACCTTATAAGGAAGAGGGGGGTGACCGTAGGAGGAGGGAGGTGACCATAAACTAAAAGCTTCTTACTAAAATATCTTAAGCCAAAACAAAATGCATTAATGAAAAAGGATGTGTCATTTAGAAACATTGAACTAAAAACCCTAGTCACCAAAAGCTTTAATGACACCATTAATGCCTAATGAGTCATGAAGCCAAGTCATCACCCTAGTGACCATATCTAGAAACTTCTAGAAGCACGACTCATCATATCTGAAGAAAAGATAAATCCGTCTTTAACCGAATGTTAAAAGACGGCTGATAGAAAACTGGAAACTGGCAACTTCCAAAAGTGATCCTGAAACAACATTCAGGATAACCCCGAAACTGTATAAATATACCCGCATTTGTATTACGACCGAATACAAATGCAACTGAGACAAAGATATCATATCTACTCAATATAATACTCGGATCCGGCTTAAACCAAAGCCGACCAGTATCATCTGTCCAAAAATCGACACGTGCGTAAACGCACGTGCATTTTTCCGAACCCTGCCATAAAACCATACGGCCTCTACAACGTTTCGCCCGAACTTGGGAAACTGTCTGTGGGGGACTCTAATGACTCGTCAGTACCCTGGCAGTGGGTTTAACCACAGACCGTCAGCGGCACTAGCTATGCGTAACGGCTGCCCATGGACTGACCTCAAGGGTGGCCGAGGAGCGAACTCAAGGGAGACCGATGAGCGAACTCCTCCGAAAACCCTACTGAGCCTAACAGTGACAATGTATATACAGTCCGGTCCGTTCGTCAATGAGTATCGCATATCTGCCTAGGGGGCTAGCAACGTCAGACCCCCAATAGCAGTATAAGTCGTGTCGGAGTGAAGCCCAAATACACCCTGAGATACTACTGGAGTACCTACCAGTAAATCTCCTACCATGGGCATGGATTTGTATAATGGCTCTCCTAGACACAGCACGATCTCGACCCCAATACCGGGAGAGACGAATCCCCTGCCGATCCTCTCACGTGCCTCCATATGGCTCGGGACTGTACCCAAAAACTACCTGTTTGCACGACTCCTTTGAGCCGTGGTAGGGTAGAAATCAAAGCACAGTGGGAACTCACACGAGACAAATGACGACCTCAGGTCGATGAACTAACCTGTACACATGTCACCAGGGAACTGCTATCTGACGGTAGATATAATACTAACTAGCAGATTCCCGGCGAGTCCTGTCCGGTGTACTCAAAACCCAATGAGCACCTGTATACATCTTAGGTGATCCAACTGACACCAGTGGCTTGTGAGACCGGCCACCACCCCTCGTCGGGGTCTCGACTGTACACACTAGTCTACTCTGGAGTATCGATGCCCTGTCTCGAAACTCCCACGACTAGGGACCACAATTAAGGATATGCATATAAACTACCCAACTCTCACGTATATGATCGCCATCATACTGTTGGTAGTAAAGCAAGATCCTAAGGGCTCTATCAAAGTGTAACATGCAATCAGTCACCTGAACATGTACACGACTGATAAAGGCAAACCAGATAGCATACTATCATTTCGAGTAAGACTGTCCTACCGGGATAGGTCATCCTCAATCATTGCAATCACGTACCTGCGATCCAATAATTGACTATGAGGGCACTATCTCCAACAGATACTCCAGAGTAGACTAGTTTATACAGTCGAGACTCCGACGAGGGGCGGTGGCCGGTCTCACAAGCCACTGGTGTCAGTTGGTTCACCTAAGATGTATACAGGTGCTCATTGGGTTATGAGTACACCGGACAGGACTCGCCGGGAACATGCTAGTTGGTCTTATACCTGACGTCAGATAGCAGTTCCCTGGTGACATGTGTACATGTTAGTTCATCGACCTCAGATCGTCATTTGTCTCGTGTGAGTTCCCACTATACTTTGATTACTACCCTACCACGCTCAAAGGAAACGTGCAAACAGGTTTTAGTTGGGTACAATCCCGAGCCACATGGAGGCAGTGAGCGGATCTGCAGGGGTTCGCCTCTCCCGGTATTGGGGGTGAGGTCGCGCTGTGTCTAGGAGAGCCCTTACACGAAGTCCTTGGCCAAGGCAGGAGATTTACTGGTAGGTATTCCAGTCGTATCTCAGGGTGTTCTGGGCTACACTCCGACACGACTTGTACCGCTTTTGGGGGTCTGACTTTTACCAACCCCATAGGCCCGCCATGCGATGCTCATAGACGAACGGACCGAACTGTACGGATATTGTCACTGACAGGCTCAGTAGGGTGTCAGCATGAGTTCGCTCATCGACGTCCCTTTTTGGTCAATACCTGGTATCCAGTTACGTATAGGCTAATACCTCTGACGTGCTAGTGGTTAAATCCACAACCAAAGTATTGACAAGTCTTTAGAGTCCCCCACTGAACGTTTTCTCAAGTTTCGGGCGAAACGCTGTAGAGGCCGTATCGAGATATGGCAGGGTTCGATCACATACGTGCGGTATTGCACGGATAATGATCGGACGGATTATACTAGCGGGCTTTGGTTTAAGCCAGATCCTAGTATAGTATAGTGTAGATTTTGTCTCATTGCACTTGTATTCGGTCGGAATACAAATGCGGGTATGTATATACAGTAGCGGGGTTTCCCTGTAATTTATTACGGGATCAGTTTTCCGAAGTTGCCAGTTTGCTTTCCATTTCGACCATTTTCCTTTGTATCTTTTCTTGGCCGAAATATTGGTGGATGAGGACTTATTTGCAATTGTGCAAATTAGCATTGTGGAGGGTAGTCTTTGCATATTGTTGCTTCATGATGGTGGCACCATTATTTGACTTCTTCACATCATCATTGCTTGACCTTTTGATGATGATTAGGTGATGGAGTGGAAGCTTTGTAGTAATGATTTTTTCTCATGATGACCTTTTCTCTCTCTTGCATTATGAGGGCTCACTCATTTTTGATCCATATTCTATCCTCTCATTCTTTTCCTCTCCTTGAGGCATATGGCCGGCCAAGCAAAAAGTGGGGCTGCCCAAAATATTGAGAGTGGGGATTTTGATCTTTTATGCTTTGCAAAATCCCCATGTTCATCTACAAAAAGTTCACTTCATTTCCTCCACCAAAAGGAAACTTCTAGTAACCCCAAGAGACAAACCGTTCCACACTATTCTACAGCAATTCTTGGGTACGTCGGCTTGCCAACTTCGTGCCCGAGTTGCCTCGGTCCAGAGGTGGAAGCCCGTAAAAGAACCCGGTGATGTGGTGCCCTTCCGACGAGGAGATGAAGACCGGAGATTTCGCGGGGAGATCGGGACGACGACGAGAAGACCGAAGGACACGGATCGCTCGGTATATCTCTCTACCCCTTCTCTAGTTAGCTAGGACTATGTTAATGGCCCGATCCGGGATTTTAGTGCGCGGTGGTGCCGGTTCAAAAGTTAATGTAAATTATCGTTTCCGCATTTTGGCCTCGGATTGACGGCCTGGGCGCCGCCGTGCACTTATATGGTATCAGAGCCACGCCATTAACCAAGTCTAGCTTGGTATAACGTGTTTACAAGTTCGATCGATCAGATTTTCAAAAACCGCATTTTCAAAAGCATCAGTTTCTGTCGAAATATTTTCGGCACGAAAAATTTTTCAGGTTGTTGCAGAAATATGTGCAGGGAATTCTAAGACTTCTGTGGAAATTTGGTTGCATGACGTCATAGTTCCACCGCGGAACCGCGGCCAAACCCATGCATTGGCCGCGGTTCCGCCGCGACCTTGACTCCTCTCTGCACCAAATTTGCACTGTAGGCTTCTGACTTGAAAATAGGGTTTTTTGAACATTCTTTTTGGGCCCAGAATTTCTTTGAGTGCTACGATAGTGCTTGGGGCCCACTTGGGAAAATTTGGTCGATCGAATATTTTAAACATGTTAGTTCACAGTATTTACATTATATCTGCGACCGTGAATGTCATTTGATCGGTAAATCCTGTCTAACTGCTATAGCCCTTTTAGACGGATTTGCGAACGTGACATTCACGTTGATGTTCTATGTTGTGCTGTGATGTTGCGGATTGGTCGTGGGGGATATCCTGGATGCAATGTTAGTACAGTTTGGTTGTATATGTAAATTTGATATTGCGGGGCGAGCGTCCGACATGTGGATTGCCGTCACTGCCAGTTTGTATATTATTCTTTTGGGGCACGACAGGGGTGAGGTCGATGTACCCATTGTATATATTTTACTTTCGGTACTAGGTTTAACCCGCGGTGGGGTGCACGGATAGCCGGGTTCTAGAAGGCAACGGGCCCACATCTCATGGCATTGAGACGGAGGGGGATTTACTCTAGAATTGGCGGGCTATTCACCGCACTCGTAGGGGGTACAGGTTGACCCAGGAGGGGTGCCCAAGTTACCGGTTTCCGTGAAGTGCTGGGTAGTCCATTCACGTTGCTGAAGGGGGCTGCCTCGCTTCAGGTTTTGGCGGGTAACTTGCCGCGCC
The DNA here is from genome assembly GCA_030015575.1 of Agapanthus africanus. NCBI lineage: Eukaryota > Viridiplantae > Streptophyta > Magnoliopsida > Asparagales > Amaryllidaceae > Agapanthus > Agapanthus africanus. Next base: position 244,616,625 of record JASDDO010000012.1, read on the forward strand.
CGTAGCGGTCTAGGATTTCATTGCACAGGCTATCCACACGACCAGGGGAACGTCGGGTTTCAGTAGCGGCTCTATGAAACCAGGGGATCCCAGATATCTGTATTGTTCTTTGATGCTCATTATATTTCTGTTATGTTGCATTTTATCATTCCTTGAGAGAATATTATATATTGATATATATACGATTAGATGTTGTATATGTTTTGCATCCGCGCTAGTCCAGTCCCCGCTCTGCTGTTAGTTAAGTAGCCTAACGGGTAATGACGGGACCCAGTGGCGAATGCGGATGGCATATACGTACATCATTATTTTCGTTCTTTATTGGTGTGATCAATTGATGGGACTGCGTTGATTCGGATCAATGCAAGCTAAACAAGCCTATTCTGATGTTGTTGGAACAATTTTCAAAAAGCTGTTATTGCAAGGACGTTCACTTTTGTTTTGCACAGTGGTATTCGGTTATGAATATCCAGCACCTCAGTCGACGAGGCAAGGGCCGAGATCTCTTCACCGGGAGTGACCCCTTGGACAGAAGTTTGCGCCAGCGTAATAACTTCACTATAGCCGATTACTTTTGCTTTGCATCGTGGTATTCAGTTGGAATATCCTGCACCTCATTCTACGGGGAAAGAGCCGAGATCCCTTCACCGGGAGTGACCTCTTTTGCAAAGGATTTCATCACTATATTTTTAAAAGCTATCCGGTTCCTTCAACGATATGAAGTTCATTACGTTAAAGGTTTTCGCCAGAAACCATTCGTAGCCCCCCTTCGTTTCATATGGATAGTCAATAAGTATTCAAGCTGTGTATGTTGGCCAAAGTCAAGGCACAGTGATTGGTAGCTATTGGGTATTCATATGCAGCATAGATAGATGCGTTGGTTTGGGACATTCGTACTACTATTTTGGCCAAAGTCAAGGGTATGTACGGGTGGGTTCAAATTAACCTGGAGAATTTGTAACATTTCCAAATAATCGAATATTATTTTTGGGAATTTTTATATTTTAATATTATTTTAATGAATATTTTAATATTTTGGTATAATTAAATATCGATAAATGGAGAAAAAGTTGGAAAAATTATGGAAAATTCTAAATAGGGTATTTTATGGAATTATGCCATTTTTAAGTTTTTATGATTAGTTATATGCTAATTTAGTGCTAATCGCGATTAAAAATCGTTAATCGGATTTTTGGCATTTTGTGCAAAACATGCACATATCATTTTAGACATGTGTTACATTATTCTTACCATGGCTTTGTTTTGGGTTCACTATTCATGGGAGAAGGTTTTTGAGAGGTTTAGCAAAAAGAAAAGAAAAAAACATTTGATTAGAATATGGTAGTAGGTAGAGAGAGAGAGGGAGAGTATGGGGTCTTCTTTGACTTGGCTCTTCTCCATTTCCTCCACCATTTCCTCTCTCCCCCTTCAAGTGTTGCTGCAGCTGCTGCCCACAATCCCCTCCCCTCTCCAAGCCTCCAAAAAACACAAAAATCACTCCAAAACCCCATCTTCCCTTCAATAAAAATGTGCACCAGCCCTCAAGCAACCATTTGGACCAAGAATGTTTGTGATTTGGCGCTGTTGAGGATTCATGAGTCTCTATGGAGGTAATTCCTTCACAATTGTTGTATCATTTCTAGTGATTAAGCCTCTTTTAAAGTTTGATGTCGTTTCGACGAAGTTTTGTGCACTTTGGACAACCCTAGAGAGGATTAGGGTAAATTTGAGTTGTTAAGTGAAATTGAGACTTGTTGTGACCTTAGAATCCTATTAGTGATGTTACTTTGGACCAGAACTGAGAGTTAAACCCAGAATACGGATTTAGTGAATCGATATCGGGGAAAACTGTATTTCTGCGTGTGTGTTTTGGAATCTGCTATCATCCCGGGACCCCTAAAATAAAATTGAGTTGACATTGAGATGTGCAGACACCCTGGAACCACCACACCAAACCCTAGCCCCCAACTCCAATTCCCGGCCGCAGATAAATCCAATATGGCCGCAAATTGCGGCCAGAGCAGGGGGGTTTGGCCTCGTTTTTTGTGCATGGCCCTATTTCCAGTTAACTTGACCCTTGGTATGTGAAATTTTGTCTGGTTCCAATCAGGGTAAAATCTGGGTTGATTTTCCTATGTTGGCGCATGATTTACGACTTGTTTCAGCATGGATTCTGGTATTTGGTGATTCATTTCTGTCGGGTGGTGTTTGGACGTCAACGACACGTGGATATTGATCGTGTTTACATGCGAGACGATGGGTTTTTACCTATGCGAGTAGCGTGTGCTGTTTTGGTTTTCCGATATGATTTTCATGTGCTTTAGCGTTGTGATATACTTGTAAGTACCCTACGTGATGTTGTGGCGAAGAAGATGAAGATGGCTACATCGGCATCGGCACATGAGAAGCAAGGTGGGTAGATTTATATCTATGGGGAGAAGTCGGGTGGATGGAGTATAACACCCCCGCAGTCCATGGTAATGTATACGAATACGTATACACACGTCTATATTTTATGTGTTGTTTAAGATTGTTGATGATAATAATGGAATTACTGATGATAAGGATGTATTGGTTTAGTATAGTACGAAACCCCAGAGTAGTGGTTCCACCCACACATACACGTACACATATACTTGCATACATTCTTTCTTTTATCTGTGCGCATTTGGAGGTGTATATCTACACATGGGTATGGGACTATGTGTTCATATACGGGATTTGAGTATGATACGTGGGATTGAGATGAGTCAATGACGTTTGATTGAGGCCGTGGGATTCGGCGATATGACAGAGTTCGTATTTGAGATGCGACATGATGGTTTTAGCGGGCCTTTGGGCATGTGCTTTACCCCGCATTCATATTTATATAGATGGTATCGATGATACTAGACTTAGACTTGTACCATAAACTATGTGATATGATGGTAGTGATACCTGATATGCGATGAGATGAATGTAATATTGACCCGTACCCAGCTATTAGGATGTCGTACGATGATTTACCGTACTAGCCTTATATTGATGTTAGATCCGCACTCATGACTCGAGGATGTCATATGATATGCTGTATCGTACATGATACTATTGAGGCGAGATCACCGACTATTGTGTATAGATATGTATATCGACTCAGATTTAGGTGGTTTCCATACCCCTGCCGATTGACTTGATAGTTGGGTCCGTAGTTCGCATAGTAGGCGTAGACTAGACCCGAGCCATACCTATTTCAAAACTAACGAATCAGGGATATTTTAAAGATAGGCAAAAGGGATTCTACGGATATTTTCAAACGTAGCATCTGTTCTTAAAACACCGTAGCCCTTATTTTACCAAAAACCACGATTCGTCTTATTTCAAAAGGCAAGGCTGCATGATATAATTTTTGAGGTAGATTCTTTACTGTTGCGTTGATTATTCGATTCCGCATATTCATGCTATTTTCATTGCATCACTTGTGTTGTTGATATATTACAGTCATGCTGCTAGGACACCGGCACCATTATCGATGATGCGTATGTTCCACGTACACTGTTTGCCGGCTCACACACCTCATCATCGATAATTGCCATGTCACTACACTGTAGTACTATTGCATTCAGGATATGATTCTTGCATGACAGACTGATATGCTTACATTTCTTTTACATGTCACATACATCATGTTTTCTGATTATACGCATTGAGAGTTGCTATTTCCTGATATTTCTGGATTTGGGAACCGTGTGTATTTCAAAAGAGAATGTCATTGCTTTAAAAACCCAGTTACCCTTGATATGATATTTCAGTGCGTCCACCATGTGTTTTCTCGGTGCCGAGAGCGACATGTGAAACCCGATTCGAGGAGTGGACGAGCCGATTGCGGGTACATGGTGGACCCGGTATGGTTCCCCTCGGCAAGATGATCGAAGGACTTTGCCGATTGAGCCTGGAGGCGGGCGAGTACCTACCGGTGATTGGTTGGACCTGGCGGTTATCCGGAGGATACCGACCGGAGTCGATAGATGGATATGGGCGTACTGTTGGGGCCGAGGGCCGATTCCGCAGACGGAGCCCGTGGGCTGGTCCGGACTGACGGAGCCCGTGGGCTGGTCCGGACTGTCGGAGCCCGATATATGAGGATTTACGTGCCAATGCTTGGCACGGTTTTCATGATGTTTTCGAGTGTCAATGCTGGGCACTCCGGTTCCATGATTTTGAAGTGTCGCGAGGGACACAGGTGGTTTATATCCTCATATTTCAATGCATATGCTGATGATATTTAAATGCATGATGGTTATTGTCATTGGGTGACGAGTGGACAGGATCCACGCACATGCAGATTGATTTCATTGATCATACCTCACATTTATGATATGCTATTACCTGAGGCACGAGCATGAGCACTTGGCACTACACTCATGTATAGAGATTACATTGCCAGTTTAGCATGCTTCAGACTTGTTCATATTGAGGTTTATATATATATATATATATATATATATATATATATCTGATCGTATTGACCTAAGATGGGTCATACATTCGATTTCTGCGTGTAGATATTTTCTATTCACGAGTTGGCAACTCACTCCCGTTGTGCCACAGTTCTTGCAGGTTTTAGCCGTACAGATTCCATAGCGGCATTTCTGGCACACTGCTTCTATATGGGTGACGTGCGTTGGTAGGTGGGTTCTTTTACATCAGAACCACCCTTGTACATGTACTTTCAGTTGTATCTAGTCATTCCATCAACCAAAACTTTTATATTGTTTCAGACTTAGAGACAGTGATGTATTATTTCGACCTTAGAGTCGCGCTTGTAGTATTATGGTTTTCTGGCTGTTTTGAGTTTCTTTTTGGGTTTTGATCCTCGCCCTTTTGCGTTGTATATTATTATTGATTGCGTGGTTGTGACCGTCGATTGACGAAGAGCTAGCTCCCGCTTGGGGATGCCTTTTATCATTTCATATATATTGTTCTTGTAGTACCCCATTCGGGGCCGGTTTTTACAAAGGAAACTCTGCCGAAATTTTCAGGAAAGGATACACATTTTAAAAATGCATACTCTGCTAGTTATTTAAAAACTTTGATTTTCAAAACATGATTTCTTTACTTCTTAAAATCAGTTTTCCTTATTTACTCCTTAAAATGGTTTTAGATATCTGGGCTTTTGGCTTACTTGGATCAGATGGGGTCCTATAGACTTCATATGGTTCAAGGGCCAGTCACGTGCTCTTTCGGGTCGTGACAGAATGACGGGTAGAACTTGACATGTGACTTATGATATGTTGGCCAAAGTCAAGGTCATAAGAGCAAGGGGTAAAAATCACATCGGGAGTTTCTAAAGAAACTGAAACTTGCCAGATATGCGCATACCTTCTGGAGTGTGATAACGTGAGCGGATTCTGTCACGTTATCATGCGATGATAGTTGGATCCCGATTCCTACTGATGATTTGGTTTACTCCTCGGGTGATCCCGACTAATTCTTCTTTCAGGTTTGGAGGAGAATTTGACGGTACAGTGGGAGGTTTCCAGATTAGATAAATTGGTAACCATTGTGATCTAGGTTAGAGTGCACACTGAGTGTTTCTTTTCTCTCTCTCTTTGGCAGCGACCATGACCCGACCCTAAGACTATGACTCAGTGACCAAAATCAACCGAACCTTCTTAAACACTGGCTTTTTGGATTGTCAGAGTTGCATACCTCATTGCCACTCCTAATTTTACCCTTTTCTCCAGGACACCCTGTATTACTACGAACGTCCACTTCCATTGGATAAAACCATCGTATGGTTATATACGAACTCGAAAGAATTTATTCGAGAATGGTTTCCGGTTCTGGAGAAAACGGATAGGATTATTCAGCTGTCTTCTCCTTTTACCTTCTCTCAGGTTGCGAGTGCCCCTTAGATTAGGGGATAGTACACCCATTACGCAAATTGGATAGTCTTCTTCTAAACCATAAGCAGGTGCCGACCGGTAGGGAATGAAGAAAACCAATTAGTCTAAAGATGGTGTACAGAAGGTATTATGTAAAGACAAATAAAGAGATTAGAAGGAGGGCAAAGTAAATTGCGACTGCTATTCACGACAAAACCAAGTATTTCATTACCACTCCCACTTGACCTTTGTATTTCTCCAGGACACTCCATATCACTACGAAGATCCACATTTTATTGGATACTCCATCGTATGGTTATATACGAACTCGAAAGGAACTTGTTCAAGTTCGGGGATGGATTCTGGTTCAGGAGAAATAGGAATAAGGTTTATTCAGGTGTCTTTTATCTTCACCTTCTCTCGCGTTGAGAGTGCTCCTAGGATTAGGACAATACACCCATTATGCTTATTGGATAGTCTTCTTCCAAACCATAGGCTGGTGCCGAACGGTAGGGATGGAAGAAAACCATTTGGCCTAAAGGGGTGTGCAGAAGGTAATGACTAAAGACATATGAAGGGGTGTGGAGAGATGGCATAAAAATATACAGTTACAGTTGTGAATCGGGATAATGGAAGAGGAATTACTAGGAATACCAGGATAACCCTACGAAACATTTCAATGTTTCATTTTCACTGTGTACTGTTAAAGGAAAACTGATTTCCCAATTACACACTTGCTCCAGGGTATGTATTTACCAGGTATGATTCTCACATCTGTATGGTTTTACAGATTATGAGTGGGAGTAAGTTATTGAGAATTAAGTGATCATCCTCATTATATCGGAATTCGTTGTAATTGGTGATATTTGAGGAAATCGCCCGGGTTATTTGCCGGACGGCAAATATTTGGTTTTGAATATCCGCTGTTATGCACCAATTTCAAATTGATATATCTGTACGTCTATTTTTATAGAGTGAGATATACCTTTTTGAAATTATGTCTATGACATTTACCTATATCAGTGGATGGTTAGGTAAGGAGCATTAAACAGCGTTGTAATTCTTCTTAACCATAAGTACAGTTTTCAACCTACGACACACAGGGTTTGAGTTATTAGACTCAGGGGACTTATACAGAGTATTTTATGTTGTTCAGCGTCCATGAGGACAGAGGGGTTGGTTCTCATACTATATTCGGTTTACTTATGACTTCTTTAGTTTTTAGACAAGTGTTTCGTAGAAACACAAGGTCCAAGTTTTGAGAAGTTACAGGTATATGAATAAAGTAGAGAACCATGTATTGCAAGTATGAGGATTCTTCAAGGTGATCGCAGACGTAAATACTTGTGTATGGTATTCAGTTGATAGTAATTGTTTTAAGAGAACTTGCTTCTCTATCAGATTACTCATAATTGGAAGCACTCCTAAGTTGAGTAATGCTGATCGGCCTCTTTCCATTTAGTTGACATGCACTGGAGACAGCTGCATAATTTGAATCTGGTTCAATTAAATCGTGCCTCTGGTTCTATATTGGATATAGAACAGTTCATATCTTAACGATGTTAAGGTACGGGGAGTTGTCCGGCTTATGCTTAAAACCAGACTCTGGATAACTCAAGGCACGTTTCTGTAATGGTTGTTTGTGGGTTGACCCTGTAGGGTTCCTAGGCACACACATGAGGTTCAACAACTGATCAAACATGTCCAATTCAAAATTTTCTATGTGCCAAAGAACCCTAAACTTGACCGTTACTAGAGGTAAGGCGAAACTATGCAAGTTAACAGTTTAACTATAAGTGAAAGTGACTACAACCTTTGTAGATCCGGTCCTCCACCTCTTTAGCTCCGTGATGACGTCCCTCCACTGCGATCATCGGATCCCGGACTCTAGCGATGGTTTCGTCGGAGAAAAGATCGGGCTGGGTCGTTGACTTCGGTGCCGAAGATGATCTACGTCGAGGAGACTCAAACCCAAGCTCCATCTTCACTAGGTCATGAAACTTATGAAGATAACACACTCTACTACATGGCAAGTGGTAGAGGATGAAGAAATAGGAAGTGGGTTCACTTTAGAATTGGATTTCTCACTCTTTTTCTCATGGCACCATTGGAGCTATCAAGCTTTCATGAAGCTTGATGAAGATGAAGAAGAAGAAAGAATAAAGAGATAATGAAATACGAATGAAACTTATCCTTTTAATTATGGCACCATGGTTGACTTAAGCCCGCATTCTTAACTCATGTAGAGAATTGACCAAGGTATTAGGTTAAAGGTTAGGTTAAAGAATTATAATAAGAAATGACAAAAGAGTGGACTTTGTCAAAATATCTCCAAGCTTCTTCAAGCTTGACAACTTTGACCAAGTTCATTTCTTTTGTTAATTCTCTTGATAAAACAATACCCTAATCTTAAACTTAATCTTGATATAATTCTCATACACACAACTTGTATGTATCATCAAACATGATACAAACATATGTACACAAATATATATCATATGTACACTTATGCACAAACTAGTGAGAAAACAAATCTTAAGTGAACCAATACTAGTTAATGTAAAGTAATATATGAAATATATAATTATACATTAAATCATTAAATCGATACTTGATTTAATGATCCGGTCATATCACATATAACCGACTAATATCAAGTGTATCAATGTATCGAATCAACACTTGATTCGGTAACCCGGCTATATCTTATATAACCGTCCAATGATACAAATCACGAGAATAGAATACAGTATCACATACTGGTATTATTTTCGGTCCCGCACATATCTCATATGCGCTCCTATTTCGTTTCTCTTGAGCCAGGAAACCTCTGTGTAGGACTCTAAAGACTCGTCAATACGCCGGCAGTAAGTGATGATCATATCAAACACCCACAAGCCGCAAGCGGTCTGCTAAACGTAACGGCCACCCGGGTATTGAGCGATCAAAAGATCAACGAGCAAGCCCGCTCACACTCCTGTGAATCCAACCAGCAACACTTACCGCACAGTCCGGTCTGTTCGTCTGATATGTCGCATATCTCGCCTAGGGGTGGTAAACGTCAGACCCCAGTAGCTTGATAAGTCATGCCGATGTAAGGTCCATAACAAGCGTGAAACTACTGATAACTCTTACCAGTAAATCACTGCAACCCTAGCCAGGGATTTCTAGTTATGGCCAGTCGAGCATAGCGCAACATCAACCCCCAATACCGGGAGAGACGAATCCCCTCCTATCGCTCATTGCCTCTATGTGAATCGGGACTGTACCCAAAAACAACCTGTTTGCACGACTCAGTAGAGCCATGGTAGGGTGGAAATCAATGCACAGTGGGAGACACTCAAGACTCTATGACGATCTCGGGTCAACAGACTAAGCTGTACCAGTGTCACCAGAGAACTGCCATCTAACGTGAGGTATAATACCATCTAGGAGTTCTCGGCGAGTCCGTTCAGTGTACCCAGTCACCACTAAGCACCCGCATACCATTTCTGATGTCAAATACCAATGGATATGGGATCATCCATCGCCCATCACATGGATCGAGAAGATATACGCTAGTCTACTCTGGAATATCGATGCCCCGTCTCGATATTCCCACGAGTAGGAACATTGAAGGATATACTCATTGACTACCCAGGCCCCACTGGTATAATCTGCATCATAGTCCTGGAAGTCGAGCACACATTCTAAGGGCTTTATCAACATGTAATAGAGAGACTGCAAGTATACATGTTAAGATAAAGATGTTGGAGATAGTGCCCTCAGAGTCAATTATTGGATCACAGGCACGTGATTGCAATGATTGAGGGAGGACCTATCCCGGTAGGACTGTCTTACTCGAGATGATAGTATGGTATCTGGTTTACCTTTATCATCGTGTACTGCTTTAGGTGACATGACAGGTCACTATTGCACGTTGATAGAGCCCCTAGGATTCTTGCTTGACTACCGGCAGTATGAGGGCGATCATATACGTGGGAGCTGGTAGTCTATAAGCACATCCTTAAAAGGTCCCTAGTCGTGGGAGTTTCGAGACAGGGCATCGATACTCCAGAGTAGACTAGTGTATACAGTCGAGACCCCGACGAGGGGCGGTGGCCGGTCTCACAAGCCACTGGTGTCAGTTGGTTCACCTAAGATGTATACAGGTGCTCATTGGGTTATGAGTACACCGGACAGGACTCGCCGGGAACATGCTAGTTGGTCTTATACCTGACGTCAGATAGCAGTTCCCTGGTGACATGTGTACAGGTTAGTTCATCGACCTGAGGATCGTCATTTGTCTCGTGTGAGTTCCCACTGTGCTTTGATTACTACCCTACCACGGCTCAAAGGAGTCGTGCAAACAGGTTTTAGTTGGGTACAGTCCCGAGCCACATGGAGGCAGTGAGCGGATCTTCAGGGGTTCGTCTCTCCCGGTATTGGGGGTAAGGTCGCGTTGTGTCTAGGAGAGCCATTACACGAAGTCCTTGGCCAAGGCAGGAGATTTACCGGTAGGTATTCCAGTAGTATCTCAAGGTGTTCTGGGCTACACTCCGACACGACTTGTACCGCTTTTGGGGGTCTGACTTTTACCAACCCCCTAGGCCCGCCATGCGATGCTCATAGATGAACGGACCGGACTGTACGGATATTGTCACTGACAGGCTCAGTAGGGTGTCAGGATGAGTTCTCTCATCGACGTCCCTTTTGGTCAATAGCTAGTGGCCCGTTACGTATTGGCTTGTACCTCTGACGTGCTAGTGGTCAAATCCACAGCCATAGTATTGACGAGTCTTTAGAGTCCACCACACTTTTAGTTACTCAAGCTTTCGGGCGAAACGCTGTTGAGGCCGTATGGAGATATGGCAGGGTCCGATCAGATACGTGCGGTATTGCACGGATCAGGATCGGACGTTTTGTACTAGTGGCCGTATGGTTATATGGCAGGGTTCGATCAGATACGTGCGGTATTGCACGGATCAGGATCGGACGGATATTACTAGCCGGCTTTGGTTTAAGCCGAATCTTAGTATAGTACAGTGTAGATTTTGTCATTTTGCATTTGTATCCGGTCGGTATACAGATGCGGGTGTGTATGCACAGTATCGGGGTTTTCCTGTAACTTATTACGGGACCAGTTTTCTGGAGTTGCCAGTTTGCATTCCGTTCCGGCCGGTTTTCCTTTGTTCTTTCCCGGCCGGACTTTTCCGATGGAGGGGGTTATTTGCAAGTTTGCAAATAACATTTGTGGAGGGGGTATCTTACATATTGGTGGCATCATGATAGTTTTTCATGATGAGATTCTTTTTCCTTCTCATCACTTGATTTGTATTAATGGTGATTAGAGTTGATTAGATTTGGAGATGACATTGTTATCATGATTTTTGGATATGGTCACCCTTTCTCTTTTACTACACTCACCTCCCTTCTTGTTATGGTTTGATATTCATTCCTCCACCATTCTCACTAAGATGAGAGAGGGCACACTTAAGAGAAGAGAAGGAGAGAGTTTCATTTTTGAGTGTGTGGCATTTTTCTTGATCTCATTTTCATGCTAGGAAAAATGCAAGCACCATTTTTCCTTATCTTGATTCCTCCATCATCTTCAAAGGCAACATAACCCCAAAGAGACAAAGCACTGCACATTCTACAGCAAATCTTGGGCACGTCGACTTGCCAGCTTCGTGCCCGAGTTTCCTCGGTATTGAGGCGGGAGCCCGTAAAAGACGCAGGCGATGTGGTGCCCTTCCGGCGAGGAGGAGACGACATGGAGACAGGATTTTCCGCGGGAGATCGGGACGATGACGAGAAGACCGGAGGACTCGGATCACTCGGTATATCTCTAACCCGTCTTGTAGTTTGCTAGGACTAGTTAATGGTTCGATCCGGGTGTTTAGTGCGCGGTGGTGCCGGTTTGCTAAGTTCGCAAAATTAAAGTTTATCACCGCTTCCGCATTTGGTAGTCGGTTTGACGGCCGGGGCGCCGCCGTGTACTTACAAAAGAGCAACCAGATAGCGTACTATCATGTCGAGCAAGAAAGTCTTACCTATATATGTTCCAGCATCCACTACAATATACATCCTATGTACAGTTATGGCCTCTAGGGCATACATATAACTAACAATCTCCCACTTGCACTAGGGCCATCTGTAGCAGTGGTTGCAGTATCTAATACTCAACCATCCCATAAAAGTCTCTCATTGGGAAACGACCTTTGTGAGTGGATCCGCCGTGTTGTCCTCTGAGTCTACTCTCCTAACCTCGATCACCCTGGAGATCAACTATCTCCATGATCAGGTGATGCTGCCTCAGAATATGTCTGGGTCACTGATGGGATCGGGGTTCCTGGGCCAAAACCACACTTCCATTTTCATACAATGGTAGGAACCTAGTTCATCTCATGAACCAATATACACCCAAACTACCTCTTTGGTAGTATCTTTAATAGCGATGTTACTAGCCTTTATCGTCTAGTTTGCCACGGTATCTCACTTGGAACTCTTCCAACATACCGTCCCTCCACTTAGGGTGATGACAACGCCTGCGACTGACATTCAGTCGTCCTTATCACCCTGGAACCTTTCCAGTGATTCTCCCCAGGATCAACCGATACCATTTCACTACAACTAGTGAGAATCCTAACATCCATTTAGATCTATCTCATAGATCCAAAAGCCAGGATTTAGGAGGTATCACCTCTATCCTATTGTAGAATCCTTATGATAAGAGGAGATCGACCGTGTATAGTATAGGAAACTCTTTTCCTATCAAGAGTATGTTGTCCACGTACAATACGAGGATGACCACCTTACTCTCTACTACCTTTTTGTATATACAAGGTTCATCTACCATTTTGATGAAGTCAAACTCTTTAACTACCGCATCAAAACAGGCGTTCCAACTCCGCGATACCTGCTTTATTCTGTAAAGTAGCTTGCACACGTTTCCGCTGCTCCCATTGTTTACGAAGCCCTCTTGCTGTGTTCTTCTAAATCATTATTTAGAAAAGTAGTCATGGCACCCAACCGCCAGATATCGTAGTCATGGTATGTAGCCGTGGCAATTAGGATCCGGATGGACTTAAGCATAGCCACTTGGAAAAGATTTCATCATTATCCACGCCTGGTCGATGACGAAAACCTTCAACAAGTCTAGCTTTGAAAGTCTCAACTTTTCCATCCACACCAAGTAATCTTCTCAAGGTATACTTGCTCCTGATTGGGATTTAACCCTTCAGATACAGCAACCAAAGTCCATACTTTGTTGGTGTACATGGATTCCATCTCAGATCTCTAAGCATCCAGCCATTCTTACAGAGTCCCTACTCTCGATGGCCAGCTCGAAACTAGTTAGGTCATCATCTCATGATACAATCCTCGCTCCCACTGTCATCGAGAAACCGAAGTGTCTCTCAGGCGGATGAGGAACCCTTACCAGATCGGCGGAGAGGCTGAGGTTCGTCGGGGACTATTGAATCCTTTGGTTCTGTCAAATCATCAGCTGCAGTTTTGTATAGCTGGAACTTCTCCAATTCTACAGAACTGACCTTGCCTCGATCTTGTTCGGATTTTGCTTTTGACATAGGCCGGACAATCCCAAATCTTAACTTACTTAAAAGATAAGCTCTTCCCATAGCATATCTTATATGGAGTGGTAGGCACTGATTTGATTCGAATCCAATTCAATAGGTATGCAACTTCTCAAGTGCACAACCCCAAAAGTAAACAGGTAACTCAGTAGTACTCATCATAGAGCACACCATATCTAATATGGTGCGATTGCTCCGCCCCGATACACCGTTGTGCTGTGGTGTATTCAGAGGAGTAACACCGAGAGAGAATCTCATTCTCCTTTAGAATAGTCCAAGAATTCCATGCACAAGTATTCTCCTCCCTGATCTTATCATAGGACATAATACTTATACCCGTATTTTGGTTCTCTACTTCTAACTTATATTCTTTGAATTTCTCAAAAGCTTCAGACATGTATTTCAACAGGAACATGTGTCCGAATCTTAAGAGATCATCAGTTAATGTAAGGAAGTACAAAGAACCGGTCCTGGTATGTGTAGACAGGGGACCTTACATACATCATCATGTATCAGTCCCAAGAGTTTACTAACTCTTTCTCTGTTTCCAATAAACAGAGCTATGGTCATCTTATCTTTGTGACATGACTGGAAAGTTTCACAAGATGTAAATTCAAACTGATTTAAATATGCATCTAAAATGTAACTTAAGCAAGTCGAGTCACAATTATATGACCTAGTCTACAAAACCTCAAGAAGGATTCGTTCATTTCTGAACTCTTCCTCTTGTGTGTGTTCTGTATACTAGGAATTGTAGTTTGATTTAGAACGTCAATGCTTTTAGATAACGTGCCTGAACCGATCAACTTTTGAAATAGGAAATGGTCAAAATATTATCCAACAATACAAAATTATATCCTTCTTTAATAAATAAAGAGATTGATATGATTTTGTATATCAGGTTCGGTATCTAATAGCATTTGTTCAGAATCAATGTATTGGTAATACAGGGTGACAGTGACCAACAGACTTGGCTGCAACACTTGCACCGTTTTCTGTCTCATGAAACTTATCACCCGTTCTCAGTTCTCTGCCTTTCTGAAGCCCTATGTAACTGATTACATATCTGGGATCCTGATCCGGTATCAGATACCCAGGATGCAGAGGATACTGAGAAACAGTTCTGTGTAATGAACACACCCGAAGAAGATGCATCATCATGCAGTTTCTTCGTTTGGGCGGCATGGGAATTCTGGTATTCCCCTAATTCCTGCTCTGTCTTATAACAATTATAAGTTAGAGCGGGACCAACGTTCCCCAGCTCAGTATAACAAGCGGGTTCGGTCAATTCAACCATATTATTATCTTGATTAAGGCGTGATATGGTCGCTACCTGGAGAGAGAGAGAAGAAAAACACTCTGCGTGCGCTCTTGCAAGATTAGATTGGTTATATATTTTATCTAATCAGGATGGCTCCAACTGTTTTTATCAAATCTTCCTTCAAACCTTAAAAGGAAAGACTATCCGGGATTAATTACACTCTACAAGTTCGCCAATCATTCAGCCAAGGCAGTGTCGGTACTTTGAGGGAGGTTCCCCGTGCTTTCGTACGGACCTAATTAAAGTAAACCTCATTTTCCCATGGGCGTAACCCCGTTGACACCTTTCTAGACACCTACTTGATCGGCTAATTGCAAAGTGCAAAACACTCCCAGGAGTAACAATTACTCGCAGTGGGTATCGGGATCCAACTATCATATAGAAGGTAAGCAATCTCATTGCAAATTTCAACAATTGAAACTCCTGATAATGGTTTTTACCCCTAGCACCTATGACCTTGGCTAAGGTCCACAAATCATAAGCACTAGTCAAGTTCTACCCGTCATTCCGTGATTAATTAGACCCCCCTACATGACCCTTGGCTAAGGTCAACAAAGCCATATGACTGCCCTAACTAATCGCATAATATGCGGTGTAGGAAGACATCACTTAGCTACCGTACACTGTGCCTTGACTATGGTCAACAAACACAGCACGAATACTAAGTACTCTACTTCCTAAAATGATGGGGGGTTGCAGATGGTTTTTAAGAAAACCTTTAACGCTTTGAACTTGATCTCGCTGCGGAATCAAATGATTTTTAAATGGAGTGTTTTTTAGGCTTTTCTAGTTTTGCTAAAGGGGTTACTCCCGGTGAAGGGATCGTCGGCCCTTTCCTCATCGAATAAGGTGCAGGATATATCACATATACCGCTGTGCAAAGCAAAAACTATAGAAGTAATCAAAAGACAAACCGAGGGGTGTAGCATCTGCCAGTTATTGCTAAAGGGGTCACTCCCTGTGAAGGGATCTCGGCCCTTTCCTTATCGAATAAGGTGCAGGATGTTCTACAAGGAACACCGCGATGCAAAGCAAGAACTGTAGCTACCTGTTTTATTTTTGAGATTCGATTCCACAACATCTTTTAGGTTTATTTTCTTTCATTAATCTCATTAATGAATGTCCCATCATTTAAGTCCACCTAAACATCACAGATAAATATAACGTACGCTTATGCCATCCGCATTCGCCTTGATGTCCCGTCTGCACCGTTAGGTTAGGTAACTAACGGCAGAGCGGGGAAGGGCTAGCGCGGGTGTAAAACATAAGCAACATCTATATAATATATCATATATAATATATACAATATCTATCTGAACATATCACATGATCACATCACAGATAACGCAGCAGAAAATATCATATGAAATATTGGATATACTAGGACGTCCGTGTTTTTAATACGAGCCAGTATAAAACACGGATTCCACGGTCGTGACGAATAGCCAATCCCACACCCCTAGACCCCTACGAGAGCGGCAAGCAACCCTACCAATTCTAGAGTTAGAAGACCCGGACTCGACTCCTCGAGATGGTCTCCCACTGGACCCTAGAACCCGGTTACTTGTGCTCCCCTCCTTAGGTCTATCCTAATGCGGAAAAGTAAATAATATACATCAACGGTGACATCTTCCGCAACCTGGAAGTGCCCCAATAAAAGAATATTACATACAAGTTTTTACATGAATGAAAATGAAAAACACTCGTCTCACATAAAAAACCACGGCTATTCAAACACGACGATCCAATATAACATATCCAGCAACACATAACATCATATGTCATCAACGTAAGTAAATATGCCTATCCCAATTGTCGTTGACGTATAGCAACAAAACCGGCGATATCACATATTACACTTACAGTCGCAGAAAAGAAAGTGTAAAACTACAACAGTTGGAATCCGCAAGCTCTTTAGACATCGCATGCCTAACCAAATAAATTCCTTAGACATCGCATGCCTAACTATTATAAACCCCGCATTTTAGTCTCATTATCGAAAACTCTTTTCAATATCAAGTCGGACAATTCAACAAGATTCCCAACATCCTGAACGAATGCTCGTTGCAAACTTTAGTAAGTGGCCGCACCCCCGATGCCGTCGACGAGGTGCACCAAGGCGGAACACCGCTGCCGCGAGCACCCGAACGGATGCTTTCGGCGATGGGGTTCTCCTACAGTCACTTGGTCGGGGCTATGGGGTGTAGCTGTCTATTAAGTTTACCCAGCGAGTATCCGCGTCCGCTACGTGATTTCAACGGACTTTTGATCACATCAAAATTCCGTGGCAACCGATCAAGTGAGACTAAACTGCTATGTTTATAACATCCAAATCAGTTATCTCATAACTACTTGTGGATTCCAAATATTGTATCACATTCCAGATAAATAGAAAATGTTAAACTTTCCGATCGAACAATCAAACACCCAAGTTTTCCCGAAACAGCTCAACACATGAAATGAGTTTTAAAAAAACATTCACTTCATGCTACAGTACCAACCAATCAGCCGTAGATGGGTCAAGCCAACGCC
This sequence comes from Agapanthus africanus, assembly GCA_030015575.1. Lineage (NCBI taxonomy): Eukaryota > Viridiplantae > Streptophyta > Magnoliopsida > Asparagales > Amaryllidaceae > Agapanthus > Agapanthus africanus. The sequence continues at coordinate 244,633,916 of JASDDO010000012.1, forward strand.
TCACATGTGGCACGCCGTACTGCCCCAAACCCTAAGGTTCAAAGGGCAGTTCAAGACGGTCACATAATCGAGTTAAGGTTTGTTGTCTTCTAGAGGGTCCATCGCGTTACTTGCACTACTTAGAACATTCTTAAACCACGGAAAAATCCAACAGTTGGAAATTTTCCGGCAGGGGAAAAATTGGGTATTTATATCCGGTTGAAATTTTTAACAGTTTCTAAAATATCCAGAAAAACATAAACGAAGTTAAATTATCCGATCGAATTAACGAGTCCCCAATAAAACCCTAGAAAACTCAACACTTAAGTGGAATTAAAAAATTCCCAGAAAGACATGTCAAGAAAGGACCTAAGAATAAATATATGAAGTTTGAGGGACTAATTCACAATTTTGGCCGCGGCACCGCCGCCAAACCCATGGTTTGGCCGCGGTTCTGCGGTAAAATTTTTGATTTAGGGGTCCGTACTTCACATTAATTCTTAAATTTTCCTGCTTAATTTTCTGAGCATTTTTAATTCACAAAAATCCACAGTTTGGAAAAATGTACAGAGAAGGGTTTAATCGAGGGATATCGGGTTCGATCGGACTTCTAGCTTCGTCTACACTTCGCCTAAAGCTCTAGCTAGGCTCTGATACCACTGTTGGGTTCTTAGGAACAAACATGAGGTTCAACAACTGATCAAACATGTCCAATTCAAAATTTTCTATGTGCCAACTAACCCTAAACTAGATCGTTACTAGAGGTAAGGCGAAACTATGCAAGTTAACAGTTTAACTATAAGTGAAAGTGACTACAACCTTTGTAGATCCGGTCCTCCACCTCTTTAGCTCCATGATGACGTCCCTCCGCTGCGATCATCGGATCCCGGACTCTAGAGATGGTTTCGTCGGAAAAATGGTCGGGCTAGGTCGTTGACTTCGGTGCCGAAGATGATCTACGTCGAGGCGACTCAAACCCAAGCTCCATCTTCACTAGGTCATGAAACTTGTGAAGATAACACACTCTACTACATGGCAAGTGGTAGAGGATGAAGAAATAGGAAGTGGGTTCACTTTAGAATTGGATTTCTCACTCATTTTCTCATGGCACCATTGGAGCTATCAAGCTTTCATGAAGCTTGATGAAGATGATGAAAAAGAAAGAATAAAGAGATAATGAAATAAGAATGAAACTTATCCTTTTAATTATGGCACCATGGTTGAGTTAAGCCCTCATGCTTAACTCATGTAGAGAATTGACCAAGGTATTAGGTTAAAGGTTAGGTTAAAGAATTATCATAAGAAATGACAAAAGAGTGGACTTTGTCAAGGTATCTCCAAGCTTCTTCAAGCTTGACAACTTTGACCAAGTTCATTTCTTTTGTTAATTCTCTTGATAAAACAACACCCTAATCTTAAACTTAATCTTGATATAATTCTCATACACACAACTTGTATGTATCATCAAACATGATACAAACATATGTACACAAATATATATCATATATACACTTATGCACAAACTAGTGAGAAAACAAATCTTAAGTGAACCAATACTAGTTAATGTAAAGTAATATATCAAATATATAATTATACATTAAATCATTAAATCGATACTTGATTTAATGATCCGGTCATATCACATATAAGCGACTAATATCAAGTGTATCAATGTATCGAATCAACACTTGATTCGGTAACCCGGCTATATCTTATATAACCGTCCAATGATACAAATCACGAGAATAGAATACAGTATCACATACTGGTATTATTTTCGGTCCCGCACATATCTCATATGCTCTCCCATTTCGTTTCGCTTGAGCCAGGAAACCTCTGTGTAGGACTCTAAAGACTCGTCAATACGCCGGCAGTAGGTGATGATCATATCAAACACCCACAAGCCGCAAGCGGTCTGCTAAACGTAACGGTCACCCGAGTATTGAGCGATCAGAAGATCAACGAGCAAGCCCGCTCACACTCCTGTGAATCCAACCAGCAACACTTACCGCACAGTCCGGTCTGTTCGTCTGATATGTCGCATATCTCGCCTAGGGGTGGTAAACGTCAGACCCCAGTAGCTTGATAAGTCATGCCGATGTAAGGTCCATAACAAGCGTGAAACTACTGATAACTCTTACCAGTAAATCACTGCAACCCTGGCCAGGGATTTCCAGTTATGGCCAGTCGAGCATAGCGCAACATCAACCCCCAATACCGGGAGAGACGAATCCCCTCCTATCTCTCATTGCCTCCTTGTGAATCGGGACTGTACCCAAAAACCACCTGTTTGCTCGACTCAGTAGAGCCGTGGTTGGGTGGAAATCAAAGCATAGTGGGAGACACACAAGACTCTATGACGATCTCGGGTCAACAGACTAAGCTGTACCAGTGTCACCAGAGAACTGCCATCTGACGTGAGGTATAATACCATCTCGGAGTTCTCGGCGAGTCCGTTCAGTGTACCCAGTCACCACTGAGCACCAGCATACCATCTCTGATGTCAAACACCAATGGATATGGGATCATCCATCGCCCATCACATGGATCGAGAAGATATACGCTAGTCTACTCTGGAATATCGATGCCCCGTCTCGATATTCCCACGACCAGGAATATTGAAGGATGTACTCATTGACTACCCAGGCCCTACTAGTATGATCTGCATCATTGTCCTAGAAGTCGAGCACACATCCTAAGGGCTTTATCAACATGTAATAGAGAGACTGCAAGTATACATGTTAAGATAAAGAGCAACCAGATAGCGTACTATCATGTCGAGCAAGAAAGTCCTACCTATATATGTCCCAGCATCCACTACAATATACATCATATGTACAGTAATGGCCTCTGGGGCATACACATAACTAACTGACCCAGGCTATGACGAGGGTTGACTTTCTACCATCTGGAATATCAATAGTGATAATGTTCTTGACTCGCCACGGTTTTAATAAAAATGAATTTTTTCAAAAAACAGTAGTGGGAGTATGGTAGAATTGGAAGTGATTCCAGAACCGCAAGCGATTACTGAAAATTTAATAAGAACCTAAAGATTCAATCTGGATTGACAGTCCATTGGCCACTCCGCAGATATGGTGGGTAACCTCATGCACCCGAGAGGTACTCCGGTAGCCTCAAGGACGGTAGCAGGGAGGTTCTTGTTTACCCAGACTTGCCATTGTTGTTGTTCCAGGCTGCGTGACTCGGCAGGAGGATGAGTATAGCGTCGTTCTAAACTAGCTTTAGAAGTGTACGTGTATATGACTCTGCCAGAGGGTTGTCTTAGTCAGTGAGAGCAGCGGAAGCATTGGTGGACAAGTTGCTTATGTCTATTTATAGACTAAAGCAGATGTAGCGGAGATAGATCATCTATTTCTGATGTGACAGTCATAGGTTTGACTTCATCAGAATAAGGGATGGATCTATTCAGAAGGTAGTAGGGTGTGATGTCCTGGTATTTGGATGACATGCACAGAGTAGGAAGTGATATTCCTATACTACGATCGGTTATGCTTTGGTTGTCACACTGTGGTTTCTCCACATAAGGATATAGATATAATATCAGAAATTCTGGTTACTGGATCTATGGTTTTAGATCTAGATTTGGGTAGTTTCCCAATCAGGGTACTTAGACAGCATTCTAAAGTATTTAGAATGGACGACTCCTGGCATGGTGGTGTACCTGCAGGTGATTGAGTCACCCTCTCTAAAGGTGTCTTACTGACTAAAGGGGAGAGGGATGTGCATGATTGGCAGATCACTTGCTTAGGCAATTGAGTCGATCATAAGTACCACACCAGATGTTGTTTTTGCAGCAGATGTAATAAGTTGATATTGATCCAATCCTGCAGAAACGGTAAGAAGCAGTTTTAGAACATAAGTGGATGTTCTAGGGATATCATAACGACATCCTCCTTAGGGAGACAGTTATCATTCCAGACTTCCAAGGTGACCTGGATGACAGAGTGGTTGTCAGAGTTATGGTTTTCTCTCTGTCGAGGGGAAGTATTTTGGACAAATGGTCCAAGCGGATACTGAGGGAGGTGTGGCGCAGGGATACTGATTAAGTTCAGTTGACGATATTGTCTAAGAAGTTTGGATTTGGAGTTCATTTGTGAACTAGATCCCATCAGACATCGAGACACATTCCAAGATAGGTATTGCTCATTTCGGGAGATGGTTTTCTCCGCGCACATAAGATATAGAGAGACATAGAAAGAAACATCAAAGCGGATCCACTCGCCGAGGCTATTCCTCGAACGCAATAGTTTCGCAAACGGGATTTGTGAGACTGACTAGTAGAGGAGTTGGGTGTTCGGTATCACACGGGCTGTGAGTATGCGACATCGCAATAATTAGCCTTGAGTGCAAGTGGGAGATTGTTGGAGATAGTTCCCTCAGAGTCAATTATTGGATCATAGGCACGTGATTGCAATGATTGAGGGGGGACCTATTCCGGTAGGATAGTCTTACTCAAGATGATAGTTTGATATCTGGTTTACCTTTATCATCGTGTACTGCTTTAGGTGACCTTACAGGTCACTATTGCACGTTGATAGAGCCCCTAGGATTCTTGCTTGACTGCCAGCAGTATGAGGGCGATCATATACGTGGGATCTTGTAGTCTATAAGCATATCCTTAAAAGGTCCCTAGTCGTGGGAGTTTCGAGACAGGGCATCGACACTCCAGAGTAGACTAGTGTATACAGTCGAGACCCCGACGAGGAGCGGTGGCCGGTCTTACAAGCCACTGGTGTCAGTTGGTTCACATAAGATGTATACAGGTGCTCATTGGGTTATGAGTACACCGGACAGGACTCGCCGGGAACATGCTAGTTGGTCTTATACCTGGCGTCAGATAGCAGTTCCCTGGTGACATGTGTACAGGTTAGTTCAACGACCTCAGATCGTCATTTGTCTCGTGTGAGTTCCCACTGTACTTTGATTACTACCCTACCCCGCTCAAAGGAGACGTGCAAACAGGTTTTAGTTGGGTACAGTCCCGAACCACATGGAGGCAGTGAGCGGATCTGTAGGGGTTCGTCTCTCCCGGTATTGGGGGTGAGGTCGCGCTGTGTCTAGGAGAGCCCTTACACGATGTCCTTGGCCAAGGCAGGAGATTTACCGGTAGGTATTCCAGTAGTATCTCAGGGTGTTCTGGGCTACACTCCGATAAGACTTGTACCGCTTTTGGGGGTCTGACGTTTACCAACCCCCTAGGCCCGCCATGCGATGCTCATAGACGAACGGACCGGACTGTACGGATATTGTAACTGACAGGCTCAGTAGGGTGTCAGCATGAGTTAGCTCATCGACGTCCCTTTTGGTCAATCCTGGTAGCCCGTTACGTATAGGCTAATACCTCTGACGTGCTAGTGGTTAAATCCACAACCAAAGTATTGACGAGTCTTTAGAGTCCCCCACAGACCGTTTTCTCAAGTTTCAGGCGAAACGCTGTAGAGGCCATATGGAGATATGCCAGGGTTCGATCACATACATGCGGTATTGCACGGATCATGATCGGACGGATTATACTAGCGGGCTTTGGTTTAAGCCAGATCCTAGTATAGTACAGTGTAGATTTTGTCTCATTGCATTTGTATTCGGTCGGAATACAAATGCGGGTATGTATATACAGTAGCGGGGTTTTCCTGTAATTTATTACGAGATCAGTTTTCCGAAGTTGCCAGTTTGCTTTCCGTTTCGACCATTTTCCTTTGTATCTTTTCTTGGCCAAAATATTGGTGGAGGAGGACTTATTTGCAATTGTGCAAATTAGCATTGTGGAGGGTAGTCTTTGCATATTGTTGCTTCATGATGGTTGCACCATCATTTGACTTCTTCACATCGTCATTGCTTGACTTTTTGATGATGATTAGGTGATGGAGTGGAAGCTTTGTGATTGAATGAAATCTGTGATTGTGTAAATCGAATCAAATAGTCCCCGGCAACGGCGCCATTTAATTGATGATAAATTCTCGTTGTGTGTAATATGAAATAGTAAAGAAATCACAACCAAAAATTATTTGACCGCAATCAACTACGGTGTCGGATGTAGATTGTTAGTGAGTGCGGTTCGTCCACAGGGAAAGTGTAATCGTTCGTCTTTCGAATTAGATGAATTGAATCTTTAAAGAAAGAAAACAAAACAATTCAAGATTTATAGTTGAAGTTCAAGAATGAGAAAAAACTAGATCTAAGAAAGCATTTAAAGATAGAATCAAGAATTGATAGTTTGTTGATTTTTCCAAACCAAATCTCAAGAATCGAAATGAGGCTCGTAGGAATCGATCGGATCTATAGATGTGATGTAATCTTAGAATTACGTATTCTTATCCTTCGATGAATTGATACTAGATCGATGATGATCGATCGAGAATTAGGGATTTCTTGTGAAACTAGGGTTTCATCTTATCCCTTGTTCTTTCGTCGATATCATTCACATTCTAGCCTCTAGTAAATTCAAGAAACGATCGTAGATCCCTAATTTCGAGCGATCAGAATCAAGAAAGCATCGCTACGAAACTAGGTCATCGATTCTTGAACTTGCTAGGGTTTACAAAACTCGTAGGACTTAAAAATCGTTTAAAGATTTGTTACATCATCATTCTACAATCGTCTCGACTCCTTAACGAGCGGAGTTTTACTCAAACATCACAACAAGAGCAACAATTACAAATTGAGATCTAATCATGATGCAAGAATTAAAAGAAAACAAGATTAAAGAATTTCACCTTTTATTTATATCAACAATTTAGTTACATTCGCTCAAGAACTACAAGAGGAAGAACTTGATCGTCGACTTGGCTTCGCTCGTCTCCGTGGATCGTGGATCGGCTTGGATCACTTGCCTGATTGAAGATCGGCTCGGCTCCTAAAAGGTTGAAGGCTTCTTGCTCGATTGGTACTCAATATCTTGGATTTGGAGTGGAATTAGGGTTAGGGTTTCGCACAAGCCTTGTCACGAGACTTGTGGAAAAAATGGTGTAGAATGATTAGCTTTTAACCCTAGGTCTAGGTTCCTATTTATAGATAACTAACCCTAGATCTAGGATTTCAAATTCTAAGTTTCCCTCCTAATGTTTGTTGAAGAAATTCAAATTTCCCTCCAAAAGTTAGTTAGGGGAGAAGCTTCTAGATGTGATTAGTTAGGAGGAGCTTCTAGAAGAGGATTAATTAGGAGCTTAATTAGGATTAGCCTTTCTTAATCTTCTTTGCTGATCTGGCAGTAGCTTTGAGAGAGTTCTAGAATTTGAAGTATCAAAGAGGACTGTGGGACCAGAGCTGAGAATTGTGCCCAAAACTTCATCTGCTGACGTGGCATAAGAGGCGCAGAACCGCCGCAGTTAAGGGATATTTGCCGCGGAAGGGCGGCTGCTTTGGGGATTTAGAGCTTGGGCTTTCTGGTGCTTGTTGGGCCTGAGTTGTGGGCCTTTATCTGATATGTGGAATTTTGTTTCTCCCTTTATATTGCTACCAGATTTGAAATTGTTGAGTTGGCGTAATGTTTGATCAGCTTCTTTTGATTTTGCTCCGGACTTTCCTGCACAGACTCAAGACAAGTGTTGCGCAAATACAGAAATGATGCGATGCCATGAAATGCGGTTAATTTCCTTTAAAGTGTCGGTTTAAAAGTCTAATACATGTAATCTGGTATTTTGTGACAGATTTGCTAATATGTAGAATATGAATGCCGAACACTTCTAAATGTATGCAAAAGATGGGGAAATTGCCGGCTAAAATATACAATATTTTCGACTGATCAAATACCCCCAAACTTAATTTCGATCGTCTCGAGCGAATGTTTTATTAAAAAGAGAAGGAGAAAATAAAGAAAGAGAAAAAACTAACTAGCACACTTTCGTAGGCAACACGATTGCACAGAGCACGTGCAACAAGCCTTTAAACCTCTCGGTGTCCCTAGTAGGAGGAGTGTTGTCTCCTGAGGGTTTTCAGCGGATTGCACCCACAAAATCCAATAATAAAAGCAAGATCATGAATATTACATTTAAAGACAAGAATTGTAAAAGAAAGACTTTGAAAGTTAGGGTTTCCAACTAAGCTAGCTTTTCGGTTGTCATGAGCCCTATCTTAATGGTCATGAAAAGATGTCAGAAATCACGTCCTCCCTCAATAAAACATCGTCTTATTCTTCATTCCTATCTTTCTTCCAAACATCGATCATATCACCCTGCGTGTGTGTAAAGACATCCCTACACCCGGAGAATTCAATTCAAGCTATCATACTCTTACCCATCAGCCTCAGTACTTTTTGATAAACGAGATTGCTCACACACTTTCATGCGACCGTTAATACTTCTTGAGGTACTAACCGACCGATTACTCCTCTGCTTGCATGCTTGGTGTATTTTCCTAGTCTTGCACCACCTCAGGCATAGCAGTGACTCCCAGACCAGTTGACCTTAGGACACTAGGTGAAAAAGCACCCTTGCTATATATTTTTTATTGCCCTCGGTAATAACAAAACCAGTGTCCATTTTTCTCACCACTTTCAAAATATTTTTTTCCATACTTTTGGCTTTAAGACAAGAGCATTTCAAGGTATCCTCTACTATCCCAGGTTTTAAGATGTGTGTAAGTGCGAATAGCAGGGTAGCAACGTTCAAAATGTTTGGCTTCCAGAATAGAAACTATTTTTCAGACTTATTTTTATCCTCAGATTAGTGACGCCCTTCATCTTACTAACCCTTGGGACAACGGCTCATAACTACTTATTACTAGTTCGTATAAGAAAACTTCTAATTTTCTTAGTTTTCTTAAATTTTTCTAATCTCATGGATGTAATTTTTCACTATCTAAACTTTTATTATCTTATTTATGTACAAAGATATTTTTATCTTTTTGAAAATTTTTAAATTTTTAAAGGTTTTTAAAGAAATGTTTTGTGCTTATGCAAAATGATATGCAAATGATGCGAAAATAAGCACAAACCTCCCCCAAACTTGTTTTCAATAGTGTCCTCACTGTTGCCTTCTGCTAAGTCTCGAAAAACCTGTAAGCTTGGGAGGAATTTATTAGTGGGGGCAAAATATTTAAGTGAAGATCCTCCCTCAAACTTATTTTTGGCTCATAATTTTGTAAAAATTTCATTTTCAAGAGCCCGATTATACCCCCCCAAACTTGAGTTATGCAATGTTAAACTTTGAAAATCACAAGTGGGGGTCAAAAATCAGTGGTCGATGCCAAGCTTTGCAAAGACCGAAAGTTAACACCAACCATTCAAAAATTTTATCAATGCAGTGCTCTGGTTGGTGGAAGAAGAAGTGGGGAAAGGTTAAGTGGTGGAATAGAATGTGTGTGCGTCTCATTTTGGAGAGACGATGCAGTGTATGTGATGGATTACTCGCATTCTTTTTACAGTTCAAAAGAAGGGGTGGAGGTTCAATTTCATTGATTGGGACATGATTCGTCTCAACACCCGTGTCATTCAAAAATGCGAGTTTATCAGCGAAGATCTCCTCAAAAGTTCCATTAAGACCCCGGTGAATAATGTCATCACAAAGTGCGGGGTGATCTTTAGACTCTAAAAGCAGTTCATAATCGGTGTTAATTGTTGACCCGGACAACTCGGTGGAAGAGTCCGTATGTGTATGATAAATAGTTGGGTCAAACAATAACGTATGAAAAGAGTCAAGATCGATATCAGGAGGATCATCAAATTCGCTGTTGTCGACATCCATTAAGTCGACAGAACAGACATGAGCATTAGGTTCGGAGGGTAAACTTCCCAACTTGTAAATGTTCAGCTCTATTGACCTATTCCCAAAAGATAGGGTCATAGAACTATTACGACAGTTGATTATTGCGTTGGAAGTGGCCAAAAAGGGGCGACCTAAAATCACCGGAATTTGATTCCGTGGGTTCGCTACAGGCTGTGTATCAAGTACAATAAAATCCACAGGAAATACAAATTCCCCGATTTTTATTAACACATCCTCCAGTTCACCCCTAGGTTTGGTGATTGATCAGTCAGCCATCTGGAGAGTTATGCTCGAAGGCTTTAACACTCCGATACCTAGTTGCTCATATACCGAGTAAGGAAGTAAGTTAACACTAGCGCCAAGGTCAAGTAACGCACGGTTGTTGTGTTTCTCCCCAATAAAAATGGAAATAGTAGGACAGCCAGGGTCCTTACGTTTCCTCGGTAATTGTTGGGGAAAAGCCGTGTCTACAGTACTCGACATGAAGATTTTTTTAGGCACTTGAGTCTTCCTCTTCCTAGTGCACAAGTTCTTAAGAGTTTTTGCATAGGACGGAACTTGTTGAATAGCATCTAGGAGAGGGATGTTGATGTTAACTTCCTTAAACATGTCCACAATCTTCTCCATTTGGGCATCATGTTTCTTGGGCCTCAACCTATTTGGAAATGGAGCTCTATTAATAAGTGTTGGGTCCAACATTTGTGGAGAAGTTTGTGGGGGTGGAAAAAATGATGTGGGTGGAGGGTTCGAGCCTTTGGGAACACGGAGAATAGGCTCGGAAGAAGAAGGTAGGTTAGACGAAATAGGGTAAGAAATAGAAGTGTGAGTGGAAGTGGAAGTTGAAGCCGGGGTGTTAATGATCAATTCATCATTATCAATTTGTTCACCCAAATGATTGTCTAGCACTCTTCCAGATCTCAACGTTGTAAAAGCGTCCATATTAGTGTAATGTGAAGGTCTAGGATCAGGTACGGGTTGAGATGGAAGATTCCCTTCTTCTCTAGCACTTATTTCGGCTGTTATTCGTTCAATTTGTGCTTCCATTGATTTGATATTCTCATTTTGAGTTAGAATGATCTCTATCATATTATCAATGGAAGATTGAAAACTTGCCGACTCTTCGGTGGATTGTTTCATGAAAGTAACCAAGGTTTGCACCAGTGCAGAGATATTATCATTACCAGCCAATTGCAAAGAGTTTTCATGTAGTGCAAAAGTGTTGGCAGGATTTTGAAAATTTTGTGGTTGGAAGGGGTGCTGACTCAATTGAAGTGGTGGTTGCTGTTGTGGTGGAGGGACCCTTTGAAAATTGTTTAGGATTGGAACCGTGTTTTGAGATTGTGATTGGTTCCAAGCAAAGTTCGGGTGATTCCTCCAATCTTGATTATATGAGGAAGAAGAGGGGTAGTTTCCAGGTCTTTGCTGAAGTGAAGTATTAGTGTGACCTTGAAACGGTACATTCAAAGGACATTCTTCCGTCAAATGTGAAGGGTTTGAACAGCAGCCACACACGGTTTTGGGAAGTGTGGATTGGTTTAGGGAGGCTGAAGAGATTTTATTTTCTATAGCGTCGAGTTTCCTTTGTATTGCGGCCATTTCGGCTTTCAAGGTGAGGGAAACATCGAGCTGATTGACATCTTCTCTAAATGGTAGTGGTCTAACACTTTCCCATTGTGATGTGTTTTGAGCTAAATCTTCTAAGTATTTCCAAGCTTCACCATCATCTTTAGATAGGAATTGGCAATGACACATGGTTTCAAGCATCTGTCTAGTAGTGAGATCAATACCCTCATAGATAATTCGACACAAATCCCACCTGGGGATTCCGTGATGAGGGCATTGGATAAGAAGATCCTTGAACCGTTCAAAGCATTTCCAAAATGGTTCATTGGGAAGTTGGGTAAATTTAGAGATTTCGCTCCGAACACGGGCGGTCTTGTGATTGGGATAAAATTTCTTAAGGAATGCTGCAACGAATTCGTCCCATGTTGAAATAGAATGTGCGGGTGTGATGTAAAGCCACTTCTCGGCTAAATCGCACAAAGTGAATGGGAGAAGACGTAAACGCAGAGCATCCAAAGACAGTTCTGAATTCCCCATCAAAGCACATACGTTTTCAAATTTGGAAATAAACATGTATGCGTTTTCAGAATCAAGACCATGAAATTTGGGTAATAGTTTGATGAATTGGGGGTTGATTTCAAAATTTTCCCCGATGGCAGGTGGTATAGAAAGACAGGTGGGGAGGGTAACACGTGTAGGATAGCATCTCTCTTGGAGAGAAATGCGTGGAAGATTCTGCGCACCTGCGGGCGGTGGCAGAGTAGTGTTAAAGTTTGATGGATTTGGGTCCATCGCGGGTGTGGTGGGTGGTGGGGGAGAAGACGAAGAATTACCGACTCTGGGGTCGATAAAAGAAACGCGGACAAGACGGGAAATGGAATCCCGTGTCCATCCTAACATTGTGCTAAATGGTTGTAGCACAAGTGGCAGCGTTGGTATAATTAGAGGAAATGAAGTGTTGGTGTTTGTTTTGAAAAGATACGGATTTTTGGAAAATATGATGCAACAAAATAAATGCAACACACAAACCCTAGAATCTAGTGGTCACCTAGGTCAAACTCTAGACCGCTCCTAACTGCCAAAAGACAAGTCGCAGGATAAATCCTCCACTGCCTCTTTGTCTCCCTGTGGCCGGATAAGTGCTAGGTAAGTGGGAAGGTACTCCACTACGTAAGTAGTGGGCCTAATTAAAAACCACTAGCCTTAGACACACTCTCCTTAGGCACCACAAGAAAACGCGGATAAGCAATGAATTACCCACGGCACTCTCTTGTCCTAATTGAGCGCGACGGTCCTTAGAGTCATCTCTAGATATTTTTTAATTAATGAGGGTAAATGCGGATGCAAGTTTTGCGATTTTCGGGGCTTAGGAAGGGTAATGAAATCCCCACCTAATTTGAATTTGGTCGTGCCCCTTAAATTTCCGTATTAATATGCAACAACCACAAGAATCAAAAACACGCACAAATTTTATTTTGCTTTGCGGCGCTGCGATTTATTTGCAAAGAAACCTGCAGCAAATTGTCAATTGGAGCTAAAAAGAGGAGAGAGAGAAGGTAAGAAGCTTACAGAGGAAAATTGGCACAGAGAATCAACTATGGGGCCGCGGAAGCACCGCAGTTGTGGGTCTTTAGCCGCGGAAACGTGCCTCAATATACTGTTCAGTGCACCAACATTCTACAGTGAACTTCTATTCACTTCTTGAGCTCTCTGGAATATTCAGAAAAGTTTTTCTCCAGCTCCAATGATTCCAGATTTTCTCGCAACAAATCACAACACTCGTATTAGGGTTTGTACGAGTTTAGATCTAAAAATTATGATGAAATAAATTGTTCAACTCAAATTTCAAAATACGAACTATTAGCGCACTATCCCTGGCAACGACGCCATTTGATTGAATGAAATCTGTGATTGTGTAAATCGAATCAAATAGTCCCCGGCAACGGCGCCATTTGATTGATGATAAATTCTCGTTGTGTGTAATATGAAATAGTAAAGAAATCACAACCAAAAATTATTTGACCGCAATCAACTACGATGTCGGATGTAGATTGTTAGTGAGTGCGGATCGTCCACAGGGAAAGTGTAATCGTTCGTCTTTCGAATTAGATGAATTGAATCTTTAAAGAAAGAAAACAAAACTATTCAAGATTTATAGTTGAAGTTCAAGAATGAGAAAAAACTAGATCTAAGAAACATTTAAAGATAGAATCAAGAATTGATAGTTTGTTGATTTTTCCAAACCAAATCTCAAGAATCGAAATGAGGCTCGTAGGAATCGATCGGATCTATAGATGTGATGTAATCTTAGAATTACGTATTCTTATCCTTCGATGAATTGATACTAGATCGATGATGATCGATCGAGAATTAGGGATTTCTTGTGAAACTAGGGTTTCATCTTATCCCTTGTTCTTTCGTCGATATCATTCACATTCTAGCCTCTAGTAAATTCAAGAAACGATCGTAGATCTCTAATTTCGAGCGATCACAATCAAGAAAGCATCGCTACGAAACTAGGTCATCGATTCTTGAACTTGCTAGGGTTTACAAAACTCGTAGGACTTAAAAATCGTTTAAAGATTTGTTACATCATCATTCTACAATCGTCTCGACTCCTTAACGAGGGGAGTTTTACTCAAACATCACAACAAGAGCAACAATTACAAATTGAGATCTAATCATGATGGAAGAATTAAAAGAAAACAAGATTAAAGAATTTCACCTTTTATTTATATCAACAATTTAGTTACATTCGCTCAAGAACTACAAGAGGAAGAACTTGATCGTCGACTTGGCTTCGCTCGTCTCCGTGGATCGTGGATCGGCTTGGATCACTTGCCCGATTGAAGATCGGCTCGGCTCCTAAAAGGTTGAAGGCTTCTTGCTCGATTGGTACTCAATATCTTGGATTTGGAGTGGAATTAGGGTTAGGGTTTCGCACAAGCCTTGTCACGAGACTTGTGGAAGAAAATGGTGTAGAATGATTAGCTTTTAACCCTAGGTCTAGGTTCCTATTTATAGATAACTAACCCTAGATCTAGGATTTCAAATTCTAAGTTTCCTTCCTAAAGTTTGTTGAAGAAATTCAAATTTCCCTCCAAAAGTTAGTTAGGGGAGAAGCTTCTAGATGTGATTAGTTAGGAGGAGCTTCTAGAAGAGGATTAATTAGGAGCTTAATTAGGATAAGCCTTTCTTAATCTTCTTTGCTGATCTGGCAGTAGCTTTGAGAGAGTTCTAGAATTTGAAGTATCAGAGAGGACTGTGGGACCAGAGCTGAGAATTGTGCCCAAAACTTCATCTGCTGACGTGGCATAAGAGGCGCGGAACCGCCGCAGTTAAGGGATATTTGCCGCGGAAGGGCGGCTGCTTTGGGATTTAGAGCTTGGGCTTTCTGGTGCTTGTTGGGCCTGAGTTGTGGGCCTTTATCTGATATGTGGAATTTTGTTTCTCCCTTTATATTGCTACCAGATCTGAAATTGTTGAGTTAGCGTAATGTTTGATCAGCTTCTTTTGATTTTGCTCCGGACTTTCCTGCACAGACTCAAGACAAGTGTTGCGCAAATACAGAAATGATGCGATGCCATGAAATGCGGTTAATTTCCTTTAAAGTGTCAGTTTAAAAGTCTAATACATGTAATCTGGTATTTTGTGACAGATTTGCTAATATGTAGAATATGAATGCCGAACACTTCTAAATGTATGCAAAAGATGGGGAAATTGCCGGCTAAAATATACAATATTTTCAACTGATCACTTTGTAGTAATGATTTTTTTCTCATGATGACCTTTTCTCTCTCATGCATTATGAGGGCTCACTCATTTTTGATCCATATTCTATCCTCTCATTCTTTTCCTCTCCTTGAGGCATATGGCTGGCCAAGCAAAAGATGGGGCTGCCCAAAATATTGAGAGTGGGGATTTTGATCTTTTATTCTTTGCAAAATCCCCAAGTTCATCTATAAAAAGTTCACTTCATTTCCTCCACCAAAAGGCAACTTCTAGTAACCCCAAGAGACAAACCGTTCCACACTATTCTACAGCAATTCTTGGGCACGTCGGCTCGCCAACTTCGTGCCCGAGTTGCCTCGGTCCAGATGTGGGAGCCCGTAAAAGAAACCGGCGATGTGGTGCCCTTCCGATGAGGAGATGAAGACCGGAGATTCCGCGGGGAGATCGGGACGACGACGAGAAGACCGAAGGACACGGATCGCTCGGTATATCTCTCTACCCCTTCTCTAGTTAGATAGGACTATGTTAATCGCCTGATCCGGGATTTTAGTGCACGGTGGTGCCGGTTCAAAAGTTAAAGTAAATTATCGTTTCCGCATTTTGGCCACGGATTGACGGCCGGGGCGCCGCCGTGCACTTACAACTTGGTGTAATGGCTTTCCTAGACACAGCGCGATCTCCACCCCTAATACCGGGAGAGACGAATCCCCTGCTGATCCGCTCACGTGCCTCCATGTGGCTCGGGACTGTACCCAAAAACTACCTGTTTGCACGACTCCTTTGACCCGTGGTAGGGTAGAAATCAAAGCACAGTGGGAACTCACACGAGACAAAACACGACCTCAGGTCGATGAACTAACCTATACACATGTCACCATAGAACTGTGTCATGACCCGAAAGTACGGAACATGACCGGCACTTAGACTACGAAACGTCTCGAGGCGTACGCAATCTAAGTAAGCCGAAAACCCAGAAATCCAAACCAAGAAAAGTAGTAGAGTGAAGGAAAACCAATTTAAATCAAGTAGTTTTAATAGCATAAGCCGAATTATGCGTTGAAAAAAAAACATCAAGTATTTTCTGAAAATTTCGGCAGAGTCTCCTTTGTAAATACTGGCTCCCAAACGGGATACAGCATGAATAGTATACGAAATCAATAAAAAAGCATCCCCAAGCGGGAGCTAGCTCTTCTTCAATCGACGGTCACAACCACACAAGCAATATACTATACAACGCCAAGGGCGAGGATCAAAACTCAAAAGGAAACTCAAAACAGCAAGAAATTCATAGAAATACAACGCGCGACTCTAAGGTCGAAAGAATAAACATCACTGGTCTCTATCTGAAATAAATACATGTTTGCTTGATGGACCTTCTAGATACAACAGAATAATTTACAAGGTATAATGATGGGTACGATACAAATAAACCCACCTACTAGCAAGTAACGAAACTGTGCCCGCAAAGCCGTAATGAAACCTGTACGGCAAACCTGCAAGAAACTAGGGCACAACGGGGGTGAGTTGCCAACTCGTGAATAGAAAAACATCTACGAATAGAAATCGCATGTATGACGCAATCCTAGGTCATACGATCATAATATATCCTCAAATATATAACCAGCAGCCTATAACAATGGCTAGGGTAAAAGTCTAACCCAAGTGTAATCCCATGTGTCCGTGTCAGTGCCTCAGGTAGCAATATATCATATGGATGATCTATGAATGCATGAAAACAGAATACATGTACTAAAGAAACTGCTTTCATAATTTAGTGAGATTTCTGTATTTTAAAAATGACGTACCAAAAATGAAATCATCATAAAACAGTGCCCAGTATCGACACAAAACAAGTGTCCAAATATCTCGATATCTCTGTACCTCAATATCTCAAAATCTCAATGTCTCAATCACAATATCTAGGGCGCCGTCAGTCCAGACCAGCCCCTACCATCCATCTCAAGACCACAACGGTATCCTCCGGATATCCGACGCGTCGGGTAAAATCACCGGTCGGTAGTGCTCCCCTGCCAGGCTCAACGTCAACAACACGATCCTCTTGCCCCGGAGTACCGCACCGGGCCCACCATGTACCCGAAACGGTTCATCCAACTCCTCGAATCGGGTCTCGAAATCAATCAGCAAACTCATGGTGGATGACTCATACATCATGGGAAAACCGCACTTTTCATTTAAAAGAGAGAGAAAAGAAGTTTATAAATGTTTTTGCGGTTTTCCGCTAAATCCAGAAAATCTCATGGAAATCCGAATCCAAAACCTCAATAGCACATAAAATAGTGAATATATACATGAGAATCCATGAACGCGGCATAACAAGGAATAACAGTATGCATGAAATGACAAGTAATAACTACAATGTCTAAACTGGCATATAAGGCTGGTACACTAATATCATGTCAAACTACTAACTAACAAGCTAAATCAAGCAATAATATTTTCGAAGGTGTACGTGAGATGGCAATTACCGATGAAGATGTGTGTGAGCCGGCAAGTAAGTGTAAGTGGTACATACGCATCATCGGTAATGGTGCTGGTGTCCTAACAGCATAATATCAACAATGCAATATGAAATAACAATGTAAGTATACGATGCGGAGCGAGAAACCATAATGAGCGGGAGCTAAATATTAAACAATGGTGCCATTTGAAATAAGACGAATCGTGGGGTTTTGAAAATAGGGGCTACGGTGGTTTTAAGAAAGAATACGTCTATTGAAATATCCGTAGATCCCTTGACCTGTCTTTTAAAATACCCACGATCCGCTAGTTTTGAAATAGGTAGGAGTCTAATCTAATCTAACAACTACACTAAACTATACGGCTGAACTAACAAGCTGAACTACAGGTAAGGAAACCGCCTATCATCTGAGTCGATACATATACATACCTGTATATGTATAGTCGGTGATCCCGCCTCAATAATATCATATCCGATACCATATCTATAATCAGACATCCTAAGTTAAGAGTGCGGATCAATCGTCAATATATAGCTCGTACGTAAATCCGTCGTACGACATTCCCAAATCTGGGTACGGGTCAATATCACATTATTCATCTGGTATCCTCTTTATCAAATATCATGATCGGGGTACTGATCTACGTCTAGTACAATACTGATACCGCCTAAGTATGCATGCATGTGTGTGAAACACTGCGTCAATGACCCGCTACAACGTCATGTCGTATCTCAAATACGAACCCTGCCATATCACCGATCTCACGGCCTCAAATCAAATCTCATCGACTCATCTTAAATCCCAAGTACTATCCTCATTATCCATGCCTGTGTATATGAATATATATATGCATAGTCCCATACCCATGCATATATACATATATACACATCCCCATCTACGCACAAGAAAGTAATGTATGCAAGTCTGAGTGTGCGTATGTGGGTATAACAACTACTCTAGGGTTTCGCAACTAACCCAAAGGTAATCCATGAACACATAAACATATCATGAATAAACATTCACGTATCATAAAACACCTATATAAACATATATATATGAACTATACTACGGACTGCGGGGGTGCTATACGCCATCCACCCGACTTCTCCCCGTAGATATAAATCTACTCACCTGGTCCTTGCTCGCCGGTGCCGATGTTGCCACACGCTTGCTTGTCGTCTCGAAGTCCACATGGGGTACCTACATATCATAACGCACCGTATCGTACTAAAACCCAATTCGAAATTGAAACGTCATACGAAAATCAAACCGGCACGCGTATCACACATAGGTCAAAACTTATCGCCTACGCATGCATGAATAGCCAAACCAACCCTCGATGTCGATGTACAAACGTCCAACCATCGAGAAAAATCCAAACACTCTAATTTACGCATTCACGAACACTAATTATAATATAAAATAGCTTAAAATTCACAAAACCTCAAACTCACTTTAAAAGCTATTTTTCCGAAAACCTAGCAGGCAAAATTAACCGTTTTAGTACAAAACTCGATGTTTAAACAAAACTAGCGGCCATAATATCCACTAAACATCATAACTAATTCATATAAACCATTTCTATAATTTATTCTTATCAATTTGCATAAATTCCAAAATCCTAGTTTGCAAAAATATCAATTTTTAACACCTTTTAAAGCAAAATTCACAATTCAACCATTAAGCTTAGTTTTGCATAACCTAAGATATTAAACCACTCATTATAATGTTAATGATGTCATGAAAAACTAATTGAAATTTTATCTCACCAAAATATATATATTTAAAAACCTAGTTTGCAATTTATATAATTATTACAAATTTAAATTAACAAATTGCAAACTAGCAACTAAATTAGTTTTAGCATAACATTAATATGTCAAATACATCACACAATCATAATCTCCTTACCCAAAACCTTAACTAGCAATTAACCCCATTCTAGAATTCCCAAGTTTTCAAATTAAAACCTAATTAAGCATCTAATTAGATAATAAGGAAGTATTATAGCAACAATTAAGTAACTAATCAAAAATCAATCCTTGAGACAAATTTATACCTCACAAATTGAGATCTACCATGCAAATCCTAGCTTCCAAAAGTAGCTTCCATGCTCCTAGATCCACGCTAGATAGGCAAATGAGAAATGGGTAGGAGTTGGATTTTGGTTTTGAGTTTTTATTTTGGATTTTGATGGAATTTGAGATGAGTTTTGAAGAAAAAAGAGAAGGGAAGTTAGGGGCTGTTTTCTGCAGAATTTCAGCAGCAAGGAGGGATGGGGAGATGTGTGGGGTGATGTGGGTTTTTGTCAAAGTTAAAGCCACCCTTTCTCAAATTAACCATACCCCTAATTTAACATATTTTAATCAATTTTTCACTTTCCATTCACATGAAAGTCAAAAAGAGGGGGGGAAAAAATGTGGACAGCTTTTGGTGGTGGTGGGGCCGGCCAAGGAGGGGGGGTGAGGGTGTGAGGGTTTGCACAAAAAAATTCTATGCAAAAAGAACCCTCAAGTTACAAAAATTGCAAGTTTTAGTTCAAAATAATTATATTTTTGTTTCCTTCGATTATAACGAAATAAAACTTAAAATAAAATACTAAAAAAATTATATTACAAACTAGATTTTAGTTAACATGATTCTAAGGAGTAAAATTAGCCCAAAGAAATTTGTATTTATCGCTAATTTAATGTATTTTTACCGGCTTAAAATAATATTAAAAATTGAAAAATAGGGAAATTTTTTTAAATGACCAGAAATTTATAAGTAACTCATTATCTACTAAAAACTATCAATTATCTATCCAAATTAGGTATAATTAGGCCTAAACAGCAAAATAACTATATTGACGATTTACGGAAAAATACCAAATTTTCACCGATTTTCGGGAAAACACCAAAACGACTTTTCAAGGTGTTACAATCTTCCCCCCTTAAAGAAATTCGGTCCCCGAATTTAAATTAAAACTCCGCCCAAATACTAAAACATCTACGCAAAACCATCAAGTCATCGGGGCTCCGAAATCGTAAATACATAAAACAAATCGTAGCGCAGCGCATGCACCTGAAAAATGAGCATGTAACTCAAAATCAAAACTCCGTCAAGCATCCCGCAATCATCAGAGTCATGGTGAAGACACAATGTCTAAATTCCAAAATGAAAATCAATATGATATACATCATTAAAATATCTGGAAGCAATGCATGCTAAATCTTCTTCAAATCGTTGTGCGATGCTCGCAGCATTGCACAGTGGCGGACGTCTATTGTAAGAAAATAACTACATATATATATATATATATATATATATATATATATATATATATCCTTTGTTTGAAATGTACGTTCCGCCGTTTTGGGAAACAATTTAGAAGGGTTTCCTTGTTTTAAACGTTTCTTGTGATATCAGACACGTAGGTAAATACTGAGACTATAGCTCGTTTTTTGGAATTCCCTTCGATAGCTATCAATGCATGCAAAATACATTCAGGTACTGTCCTCTGACTAGTCCTGCTCAGTACGAAAACACAAGCAAATATTATAAAAACGTACTACTCTATAAGAAATCAATCCTAAAATATGCATATGAATCCCATGTGCGTTTGGTGCGCACGGAAATCGAAATCCATGAATGTGCCATATATATGCACAGAAACAACATCTAGGTGCATTGGGTGTGCACGAAACATCTGTCAAGGACAACAGGTGTGCCTGACAGCAAAACAGGTGCATCTGACATGCACGAAGAATCTCGATTTAGTGCATCTGGTGTGCACCAAAATCGTATCTCAAAACATGCGCTCAACATGCGCGAAAATCCAATCAGGTGCACAAGGTGCACAAATCAAACATCGAGTATCACAATCGAAATCTAAGTGCACAAAATGCGTATCCCTGCACTGCAAGCATATGTGAACTATACCGAGTGCAAAAACCAAATTGCGTGCGTATATACGCAAAAAAAATAAAAATCAACTCAACCGTATGAAATCCATAAAATCACAAATATGAGAAACCAAGGTACGGAAACGATATCAAGTGCAACAACTGTGCAAAAGTCGTAAATACTCAGTAGGTGCAACCATGGTCCATGAAAACAAATATCATGAAACTCAATCATCAAAATCAATCATGCGAATAGATCGCCCAAAATACCGAAATCAAGTGAGGTGGAATAGTTCCGCTCAAGCACATCCTCCAAGAATCTCTAGCCAATTGTCGTGGTCACTCATAATATGTCTTGTCGACGATCCTGAACTCTGGCCTGCCGGTGTGCGTAGCATGACTACTCCTGGGTCCAAGTCTTCTCGTAATTCGTCCCAGAAAGGTCCTGTCGAGATCTCTCCTAAATCTCGTCTCTGCCGAACTGTCCGGAAGTCATCGTCCCTTGCTAGATCTGTTCTCGTTCCGGAACGGCTGCATACTCATCGCGACTCCTTCTGGAAGGTATATCCAAGTACAATGCCTCGGCATGCGTATCGCATCTCTGATGTCGGTGGAGTGGAACGTCATCTTATCCAGATCTTGTACGGACCTCATTACTCCACTTTCTCTAATGTCGACTGCTTCGGACTCGTCTCATCGTGGCTGCATGGACTGAGCTCCAACGGCTATCCTCGTATCTGGAGTCTCCCAAGAAATGCATCTCACCACCTGGCATCCTAATGAAGTCGAACCATTTGATCGATTCGTCAAAACCTCGTAATCCCCCAAGAGCTCAACATCTTGGGTGCAGTTTAACAGTATCGGGTACATACCACAACATCGATGGTCCAGCCGTAGAAGGGCAAACCCAAGCCTCACTAATGGCGCCGCGGAACTGCCGCAAACCCTAAGGTTCAAAGGCTTTCACACGGTCATTAAGTCGAGTTAGGGTTTCATTCTTCTAGAGGGTCCATAGAATTGCCTGCATGTCTTTCCGAATACTTTAAACTTGGAATAATAAGTTTCTGACACTCGATCGTCTCTGTCGACTCTCAACGTCTCCGCGTGAAGTCGTCTCTAGCTGGAATCAATCTATCTGATGACCTCGCATCGGGGTAGGCGAACGAACGACATGTCCTAGTCATTCATCCTAGGGTGACTAGCGACCTTCTATCATCTCTTAGTACAACCCGTACTGCAATAGCTCCAACATCTAGGGCGATATCTCGTCGTTCGCAGCAATGACTGGCTCACTCGTCTGCACGCTGAACAGTGCCTCAATCATCAGGAGTAAGCAATACGCCAACGGTCATCAAAACCTGGCTGGCCTCTATCATTGGCTCAATCCTCTAGTGCAAATCGGCACGTCCGAGTAATCTCATAGAGTGGTCCATCCCACGCTCGTGGCGCGAAAACACAGTAAAAAGACACATCTCTGCAGTCGTGTGTCACCGGAATCACGTCCTGGTCAGTTCTCGTTCTTGACGAGCTCGTACTGACCGCAACTCTAGCCGTACCTCTCCCTGCCCGTAATCGTGGCAGCAAAACCATGACTGGTACCGATGAGGCTAAATCATAAGAAGGAATATAATACTGAACAAAGAAATGTACATCCTAAGGCTTCTTAAGTGGAGTAGCGTATCGCAAGTATGCCGCGGAACATACCCATGGTACGTCACTCTACTTTAGTCACCTATTCCATCAACCAAGGGTCATCCTACCCTCCGAAGGTAAAACCTAACGCTCTGATACCAACTTTGTCACGACCCGAAAGTACGGAACATGACCGGCACTTAGACTACGAAACGTCTCGAGGCGTACGCAATCTAAGTAAGCCGAAAACCCAGAAATCCAAACCAAGAAAAGTAATAGAGTGAAGGAAAACCAATTTAAATCAAGTAGTTTTAATAGCATAAGTGAATTATGCGTTGAAAAAAAAACATCAAGTATTTTCTGAAAATTTCGGCAGAGTCTCCTTTGTAAATACTGGCTCCCAAACGGGATACAGCATGAATAGTATACGAAATCAATAAAAAGGCATCCCCAAGCGGGAGCTAGCTCTTCGTCAATCGACGGTCACAACCACACAAGCAATATAATATACAACGCCAAGGGCGAGGATCAAAACTCAAAAGGAAACTCAAAACAGCAAGAAATCCATAGAAATACAACGCGCGACTCTAAGGTCGAAAGAATAAACATCACTGGTCTCTATCTGAAATAAATACACGTTTGGTTGATGGACCATCTAGATACAACAGAATAATATACAAGGTATAATGATGGGTACGATACAAATAAACCCACCTACTAGCAAGTAACGAAACTGTGCCCGCAAAGCCGTAACGAAACCTGTACGGCAAACCTGCAAGAAACTGGGGCACAACGAGGGTGAGTTGCCAACTCGTGAATAGAAAAACATCTACGAATAGAAATCGCATGTATGACGCAATCCTAGGTCAAACGATCATAATATATCCTCAAATATATAACCAGCAGCCTATAACAATGGCTAGGGTAAAAGTCTAACCCAAGTGTAATCCCTTGTGTCCGTGTCAGTGCCTCAGGTTGCAATATATCATATGGATGATCTATGAATGCATGAAAATAGAATACATGTACTAAAGAAACTGCTTTCATAATTTAGTGAGATTTCTGTATTTTAAAAATGAGGTACCATAAATGAAATCATCATAAAACAGTGCCCAGCATCGACACAAAACAAGTGTCCAAATATCTCGATATCTCTGTACCTCAATATCTCAAAATCTCATTGTCTCGATCACAATATCTAGGGCGCCGTCATTCCAGACCGGCCCCTACCATCCATCTCAAGACCACGACGGTATCCTCCGGATATCCGACGCGTCGGGTAAAATCACCGATCGGTAGTGCTCCCCTGCCAGGCTCAACGCCAACAACACGATCCTCTTGCCCCGGAGTACCGCACCGGGCCCACCATGTACCCGAAACGGTTCATCCAACTCCTCGAATCGGGTCTCGAAATCCATCAGCAAACTCATGGTGGACGACTTATACATCATGGGAAAACCGCACTTTTCATTTAAAAGAGAGAGAAAAGAAGTTTATAAATGTTTTTGCGGTTTTCCCCTAAATCCAGAAAATCTCATGGAAATCCGAATCCAAAACCTCAATAGCACGTAAAATAGTGAATATATGCATGAGAATCCATGAACGCGGCATAACAAGGAATAACAGTATGCATGAAATGACAAGTAATAACTACAATGTCTAAACTGGCATATAAAGCAGGTACACTAATATCATGTCAAACTACTAACTAACAAGCTAAATCAAGCAATAATATTTTCTAAGGTATACGTGACATGGCAATTACCGATGAAGATGTGTGTGAGCCGGCAAGTAAGTGTAAGTGGTACATACGCATCATCTGTAACGGTGCTGGTGTCCTAACAGCATAATATCAACAATGCAATATGAAATAACAATGTAAGTATACGATGCGGAGCGAGCAACCATAATGAGCGGGAGCTAAATATTAAACAATGGTGCCATTTGAAATAACACGAATCGTGGGGTTTTGAAAATAGGGGCTATGGTGGTTTTAAGAAAGGATACGTCTTTTGAAATATCCGTAGATCCCTTGACCTGTCTTTTAAAATACCCACGATCCGCTAGTTTTGAAATAGGTAGGAGTCTAATCTAATCTAACAACAACACTAAACTGTACTGCTGAACTAACAAGCTGAACTACAGGTAACGAAACCGCCTATCATCTGAGTCGATACATATACATACCTGTATATGTATAGTCGGTGATCCCGCCTCAATAATATCATATCCGATACCATATCTATAATCAGACATCCCAAGTCAAGAGTGCGGATCAATCGTCAATATGTAGCACGTACGTAAATCCGTCGTACGACATTCCCAAATCTGGGTACGGGTCAATATCACATTATTCATCTGGTATCCTCTTTATCAAATATCATGATCGGGGTGTTAGTTATATGTATGCCCTAGAGGCCATTACTGTACATTGGATGTATACTGTAGTGGATGCTGGGACATATATAGGGAGGACTTTCTTGCTCGACATGATAGTATGCTATCTGGTTGCTCTTTACCTTAACGTGTACACAGATTGTCTCTCTATTACATGTTGGTAAAGCCCTTAGGATGTGTACTTGACTACCTGGACTATGATGCGGATCATACTAGTGGGGACATGGTAGTCCATAAGTACATCCTTGAAAGTCCCTAGTCGTGGGTGTATCGAGATGGGGCATCGATATACCAGAATAGACAAGCGTGTACCTTCTCGACCCTTACAGATGGGCGATGGATGATCCCATATCCATTGGTGTTTGACATCAGAGATGATTTACGGGTGCTCAGTAGAGACTTGGTACACTGGACGGACTCGCCGAGAACTCCCAGATGGTATTATACCTTACGTCAGATGGCAGTTTTCTGGTGACACTGGTACAGAGTAGTCTGTTGACCCGAGATCGTCATAGAGTCTTGTGTGGTTCCCACTGTGCTTTGATTTCCACCTTACCACGTCCAAGAGGGCGTGCAAAACGGTGGTTTTTGGGTACAGTCCCGAGTCACATGGAGGCAATGAGCGATAGGAGGGGATTTGTCTCTCCCAGTATAGGGAGTTGATGTTGCGCTGTGTTCGATTGGCTATAATAGGAAATCACTGGCCAGGGTTGCTGAGATTTACTGGTAAGTGTTACCAGTAGTTTCTCGAATTGTTATAGACCTCATATCGACACGACTTATCGAGCTATTGGGGTTTGACGTTTACCACCCCTAGGCAAGATATGCGACATATAAGACGACGAGACCGGACTGTACGGTAGTGTTACTGGTTGGATTCACTGGAGTGTGAGCGGACTTGGTCGTCGATCTTCTAATCGCTCAATACCCGGGTGGCCGTTACGTTTGGCAGATCGCTTGCGGCTTGTGGGTGTTTGATATGATCATCACCTGCTGCCGGCGTATTGACGGGTCTTTAGAGTCCTACACAGAGGTTTCCTGGCTCAAGCGAAACGAAATAGGAGCGCATATGAGATATGTGCGGGACCGAGAATAATGCGTGTATGTGATACCATATTCCATTCTCGCGATGAATGTATCGAATGGTTATATGCGATATAACCTAGTTATCGAATCGAGGGTTGATTCGATAAGCCGATACATTGGATACTAGTCGGTTATATGCGATATGACCAGATCGTTAAATCAAGTGTTGATTTAATGATTTAATGCATAATTATATATTTGTTATATTACTTTGCATTAACTAGTATCGGTTCACTTTTAAATGGATTTTCTCACTTGTTTGTGCACATTGTATATATGATATATTTTTTGTGCACATGATTGTATCATGTTTGATGATACATGTTAACTAGGGTTTGTGTAAAGATTAAACCATGGTTGTGTAATGGTTAGGGTTTTCATTTTTTTTATTCATTTATTTATTTGTTTATTTATTTTGGAAAATAAATGGCATAAAGAAATGAAATTGTGGCTCATTTTGGACTTGCATGTTGAAGCTTCATGAAGCTTTGACTAAGTCACCATTTTGTCTCATGCTTAACCCTAACCACTCCACTTAACCCTAGTTGATTCTCTACACTTCACCATGGTTAGATTATGATAAGGATTCCTTTTATTTTCTATTTGGGATATTATCATAACAATATCATCTTCTTCTTCTTCTTCACAAGAAGAAAAGCTTGCTTCATCAATGGTGATTGATGAAAAAGTGAGAGAAATCCAATTCTAAAGTGAACACACTTCCTATTTCTTCATCCTCTACCTCTTGCCAAGTAGTAGAGTGTGTTTCCTTCACAAGTTTTCTTGACTTGGTGAAGTTGGAGCTTGATCTAGTGATGCCTCGACGTAGATCATCTTCGGCATCGTCGTCGATGACCTAGCCCGCTTTTTCTCCGATGAAGCCGATGCAAGAGTTATGGTTCGATTTGGACAGCGGAGAAGACTTCATCATGGAGCTATGGAGGTGGAGAAACGGATCTACAAAGCTTGTATTTCCGTTCTTTTAGTTTTGTTGTAAACTAGTTTCTTTTTCGCCTAAAAATCTAGTTAACGATCTAGTCTCGGGTTTCTCGGCATCGTTAAATTTTCAAATTGGCATGGTTGATGCCTTGTGAGACCTCCTTGGTGTGCCTAGGAACCTTTCATTGGTATCAGAGCCTAGCTAGAGCCTTAGGCGAAGTCTAGACGGAGTTTGAAGTCCGATCGACCCGAAACCCCGATTTTTCCTCGCTCTCTGGACTTTTTCTAAAAACTTGGTTTTTTCCAGATTAAAAATTCTTTAAAAATTCAGCAGAGAATTCTAAGAATTACAGTGCAAAAATTACCCAAATATGCCTCTAAAGTGCGGCGGAACCGCGGCATAAGCAGGCTTATGCGGCGGTTCCGCGGCCTTATTGTCAGATTGCCACATAATATTTGCACAGTAATTCCTCATTTCTGGTGTTGGATTTTCTGGGATTTTTTAATATTTATTCAAGAGTTGAATTTTCTAGGGTTGTTTTGGGGATTCGGTGTTTCGATCGGAGTATCAGATTTTGTCTATGTGCCTTTCCGGATAATTTTTGAATATGTTAAAAAGTTCGACCGGATATAAATACCCAATTTTTCCCCTGTCGGGAAATTTCCATGTGTTGGATTTTTCCGTGGTTTAAAGACGTTCTAAGTAGTGCAAGTAACTCGATGGACCCTCTAGAAGACAACAAACCTTAACTCGATTATGTGACCGTCTTGAACTGCCCTTTGAACCTTAGGGTTTGGGGCAGTCCGGCGTGCCACATGTGAGGCGTTGGCTTGACCCTTCTACGGCTGGACCGTTGGTACTGAGGCACGAACTGAATGTTGTTAGACTTATTTCATGTGTTTGACTGTATCGGGAAAACTTGGGTGTTTGGATGTTCGATCGGAAAGTTTAACATTTTCTATTTTATTCGGAATGTGATACAATAATTGGAATTCACAATAAGTTATGAGATAACTGAATGAATGTTATAAACGTAGCACTCTAGTCTCACTTGATCGGATGCCAGGGAATTTTGATGTGATCAAAAGTCTGTCGCAATCACGTAGCGTACGCGGATACTCGCCGGGTAAACTTAATAGACAGCTACACCCCATAGCCCCGACCAAGTGACTGTAGGAGAACCCCGTCGCCGAAAGCATCAGTTCGGGTGCTCGCTGTGGCGGTGTTCCGCCTTGGTGCACTTCGTCGACGGCATCGGGGGTGCGGCCGCCTACTGAAGTTTGCGACGAGCATTCGATCAGGATGTCGGGAATCTTGTTGAATTGCCCGACTTGATATTGAAAAGAGTTTTCGATTTTGAGACTAAAATGCGGGGTTTATAATTGTTAGGCATGCGATGTCTAAGTAATTCATTTGGTCAGGCATGCGATGTCTGAGGTAGTTGCGGATTCCAACTGTTGTAGTTTTACACTTTCTTTTCTGTGACCGTAAGTGTAATATGTGATATCGCCGGTTTCGTTGCTATATGTCAACGACAATTGGGATGCGCATATTTACTTACGTTGATGACATGTGATGTTATGTGTTGCTGGATATGTTATATTGGATCGTCGTGTTCGAATAGCCGGGGGGTTTTATGTGAGATGAGTGTTTTTTCATTTTCATTCATGTAAAAACTTGTATGTAATATTCTTTTATTGGGGCACTTCCAGGTAGCGGATGTTGTCACCATTTGTATATTATTTACTTTTCCGCACTAGGATAGACCCAAGGAGGAGGGCACAAGTAACCGAGTTCTGGAGTCCAGTGGGAGACCAACTCGAGGAGTCGAGTCCGGGTCTCCTAACTCTAGAATTGGTAGGGTTGCTTGCCGCTCTCGTAGGGGTCTAGGGGTGTGGGTTTGGCTATTCATCACGACCGTGGAATCCGTGTTTTATACTGGCTCGTATTCAAAACACGGACGTCCTAGTATATCCAATATTTCATATGATTCTTCTGCTGCGATATCTGTGATGTGATCATGTGATGTTCTGTGATAGATACTGTATATAGTATATATGATATATTATATAGACGTTACTTATGTTTTACACCCGCGCTAGCCCTGCCCCGCTCTGCCGTTAGTTACCTAACCTAACGGTGCACGAGGGGACATCGAAGCGAATGCGGATGGCATAAGCGTACGTCGTATTTATCTGTGATGTTTAGGTACTTAAATGATGGGACTTCATTAATGAGATTAATGAAATAAAAGAAACCTAAGATGTTGTAGAATCGAATTTCAAAATAAAACAGGTAGCTACAGTTCTTGCTTTGCACAGCGGTATATATGATATATCCTGCACCTTATTCGATAAGGAAAGGACCGAGATCCCTTCACAGGGAGTGACTCCTTTAGCAATAACTGGCAGATGCTACACACTCGGTTTGTCTTTTGATTGCTTTTAAGAGTTTTTGCTTTGCACAGTGATATATATGATATATCCAGCACCTCATTCGACGAGGAAAGGACCGACGATCCCTTTACCGGGAGTGACTCCTTTAGCAAAACTAGAAAAGCCTCAAAAACACTCCATTTCAAAATTCATTCGATCCTACAACAATATCAAGTTCATTACGCAATAGGTTTTCAGAAAAACTTGTCGTAGCCCTCCGTCATTTCAGATATGTATTGGTTAGTATTCGTGCTGCGTTTGTTGACCTCTGTCAAGGCGTAGTGTGCGGTAGCTGATTAGTGCTTATCTGTATAAGCATATGATGTGATTGATTTAGGGTAGTTGTGCGACCTTGTTGACCTATGTCAAGGGTCGTGCGGGTGGGTTTACTTCAATCAGGAAATGACGGGTTGAACTTGACTAGCAGCCTATGGTTTGTTGACCTCTGTCAAGGTCATAGGACGCTAGGGGCAAAATATTATCGGGAATTTAAAGTGTTGAAATTTGCAATGAGATTGCATACCTTCTATGAGATAGTTGGATCCCGATACCCGCTGCGAGTAAGAGTTACTCCTGGGAGAGTTTTACACATTACAATCAGCCGATCAAGTAGGTGTCTAGAAAGGTGTCAACGAGGTTACGCCTCTGGGAAAACGAGGTTTACATTAATTAGGTTCGTGCGAAAGCACGGGGGACCTCCCTCAAAGTACCGACACTGGCCTGGCTGAAAGATCGACGAACTTGTAGTGTGTAATTAATCCCGGATAGTCTTTCCTTTTAGGGTTTGAAGGAAGATTTGATAAAAAGCAGTGGGAGCCATCCTGATTAGATAAAATAAAAACCAATCTGATCTTGCAAGAGCGCACGCTGAGTGTTTTCTTCTCTCTCTCTCCAGGTAGCGACCATGTCACGCCTTAATCAAGATAAAAATACGGATTATTGACCAAACCCGCTTGTTATACTGAGCTGGGGAACGTTGGTCCCGCTCCAACTTATAATTGTTATAAGACAGAGCAGGAAATTGGGGAATACCAGATTTCCCGTGCCGCCGAAACGAAGAGAGTGCATGCTGATGCATCATCTTCGGGTGTGTTCATTACAAAGAACTGTTTCTCAGTATCCTCTACGTCCTGGGTATTTGATGCCGAATCAGGATCCCAGATATGTAATCTGTTACATAGGGCTACAGATAGGTAGAGAACTGAGAACGGGTGATAAGTTTCATGAGGCAGAAAACGGGGCAAGTGTTGCAGCCAAGTCTGTTGGTCACTGTCACCCTGTATTCCAATACATTGATTCTGAACGAATGTTATTAGATACCGAACCTGATATACAAAATCATATCAGTCTCTTTATTAGTAAAGAAATGATATAATTTTGTATTGTTGGATAATGTTTTGAACATTTCCTATATCAAAAGTTGATCGGTTCAGGCACGTTATCTAAAAGCATTAATGTTCTAAATCAAACTACAGTTCTTAGTATATGGAACACACACAAGAGGAAGAGTTCAGAAATGAACGAATCCTTCTTGAGGAATTGTAGACTAGGTCATATCAATGCGACCCGACTGGCTAGAGTTACATAAAGATGCATATTTAAATTAGTTTGAATTTACATCTTGTGAAACTCGCCAGTCATGTCACAAAGATATAATGACACCAGCTCTGTTTATTGGAAACAGAGAAAGAGTTAATAAACTCTAGGGACTGATACATGATGATGTATGTAAGGTCTCCTGTCTACACATGCCAGGACCGGTTCTTTATACTTCATTATATTCTCTGATAATCTCTCAAGATTTAGACATATGTTCCTGTTGAAACACAAGTCCGAACCTTTTGAGATATTCACAGAATATAGGTTAGAAGTAGAGAACCAAAATATGGGTATTAGTATTATGTCCTTTGAGGAGATCAATGAGGAGAATACTTGTGCATAGAATTTCTGGACTATTCTAAAGGAGAATGAGATTCTCTCTCAGCATTACTCCTCCGTATACACCATTGCACGATGGTATGTCGGGGCGGAGAAGATACACCCTATTTGATATGGTGTGCTCTATGATGAGTACTACTGAGTTACCTTTTCCCTTAGGGGGTTATGCACTTGAGAAGTTGCATACCTATTGAATAGGGTTCCAATCAAATCAGTTGCCTACCGCTTCATATGTGATATGGAATGGGAAGAGCCCATGTCTTAAGTTAGTTAAGATTTGGGGTTGTCCGGCCTATGTCTAAAAGCAAAATCCGGACACGCTCGAGGCAAGGTCTGTAATGTAGAACTGGAAAGGTTCCAGCTATACAAAATACAGCAGATAATTTGGTAGAACCAAAGGATTCAGTAGATTCCAACGAACCTCAGCCTCTCCGCCGATCTAGTAGGGTTCCTCACCCACCTGAGAGATACTTCGGTTGCTCTATAACAGTGGGAGCGAGGATTGCATCATGAGATGATGACCCAACTAGTTTCGAGCTGGCCATCAGGAGCAAGACTCTGTAAGAATGGCTGGATGCTTAGTGATCTGAGATGGAATCCTTATACACCAACAAAGTATGGACTTTGGTTGCTATATCTGAAGGGTTAAATCCCCATCAGGAGCAAGTATATCTTGAGAAGATTACTTGGTGTACATGGAAAAGTTGAGACTTTCAGAGCTAGACTTGTTAAAGGTTTGCATCATTGACCAGGCGTGGATAATGATGAAACCTTTTCAAGTACCTATGCTTAAGTCCATCCAGATCCTACTTGCCACGGTTACATACCATGACTACGATATCTGGTGGTTGGGTGTCATGACATCTTTTCTAAATGATATTTTAGAAGAGAGCGTCTATAAGTACACAGCCAGAGGGCCTCGTAGACAGTGGGAGCAGCGGAAACGTGTGCAAAATGTTTTATGTAATAAAGCAGGCATCGCGGTGTTGGAACATCTGTTTTGATGAGTTAGTCAAACAGTTTGACATCATCAAAATGGTAGATGAATCTTGTATAAACAAAAAAGTAGTAGGGAGTATGGTGGTGATCCTCATAGAGTACGTGGATGACATACTCTTGATAAGAAAGGAGTTTCTTATGCTACGCTCGATCAATCTCCGTTTATCACAAAGATTCTCCGTATAGGATCAAAGTGATACCTACTAAATCCTGGATTTTGGATCTATGAGATAGATCTAATTAGATGTTAGGATACTCACTAGTCGTAGTGAGATGGTATCAATTGATCCTGGGGAGAATCACTGGAAGTGTTCCAGAGTGATAAGAACGACTGAATGTCAGTCGCAGGCATTGTCTTTACCCTCAGTAAAGGGACGGTATGTTGGAAGAGTTCCAAGCTAGATACCGTGGCATACTAGACGATAAAGGCAAGAGACATCGCTACTTAAGATGCTACCAAAGAGGCTGTTTCGGTGTATATTGGTTCATGAGATGAACTATGTTCCTCCCATTGTGTGACAATGGAGTTGTGGCTTATGCCAAGGAACGCAGGTCCCATTAGTGATCCAGACATATTCTAAGGCAGTATCACTTGATCATAGAGATGGTTGATCTCTAAGGGATCGAGGTTAGGATAGTAGACTCAGAGGACAACACGGCGGATCCACTCACGAAGGCCTATTCCCAGAGAGAGACTTTTATGGGATGGTTGAGTATGAGATACTACAACCACTGCTACAGATGGCCCTAGTGCAAGTGGGAGATTGTTAGTTATATGTATGCCCTACGGGCCATTACTGTACATTGGATGTATATTGTAGTGGATGCTGGGACATATATAGGGAGGACTTTCTTGCTCGACATGATAGTATGCTATCTGGTTGCTCTTTACCTTAACGTGTACACAGATTGTCTCTCTATTACATGTTGGTAAAGCCCTTAGGATGTGTACTTGACTACCTGGACTATGATGCGGATCATACTAGTGGGGACATGGTAGTCCATAAGTACATCCTTGAAAGTCCCTAGTCGTGGGTGTATCGAGATGGGGCATCGATATACCAGAGTAGACTAGCGTGTACCTTCTCGACCCATACGGATGGGCGATGGATGATCCCATATCCATTGGTGTTTGACATCAGAGATGATATACAGGTGCTCAGTAGAGACTGGGTACACTGTGTTGGAGATAGTGCCCTCATAGTCAATTATTGGATCGCAGGTACGTGATTGCAATGATTGCGGAGGACCTATCCCGGTAGGACAGTCTTACCCGAGATGATAGTTTGCTATCTGGTTTGCCTTTATCAGTCGTGTACATGTTCAGGTGACTGATTGCATGTTACATTTTGATAGAGCCCTTAGGATCTTGCTTTACTACCAACTGTATGAGGGCGATCATATACGTGAGAGTTGGGTAGTTTAGATGCATATCCTTAATTGTGGTCCCTAGTCGTGGGAGTTTCGAGACAGGGCATCGATACTCCGGAGTAGACTAGTGTATACAGTCGAGACCCCGACGAGGGGCGGTGGCCGGTCTCACAAGCCACTGGTGTCAGTTGGATCACCTAAGATGTATACAGGTGCTCATTGGGTTATGAGTACACCGGACAGGACTCGCCGGGAATCTGCTAGTTAGTATTATATCTACCGTCAGATAGCAGTTCCCTGGTGACATGTGTACAGGTTAGTTCATCGACCTGAGGTCGTCATTTGTCTCGTGTGAGTTCCCACTGTGCTTTGATTTCTACCCTACCACGGCTCAAAGGAGTCATGCAAACAGGTAGCTTTTGGGTACAGTCCCGAGCCATATGGAGGCACGTGAGCGGATCGGCAGGGGATTCGTCTCTCCCGGTATTGGGGGCGAGATCGTGCTGTGTCTAGGAGAGCCATTACACAAAGCCCACGGCCGTGGCAGGAGATTTACTGGTAGGTACTCCAGTAGTATCTCAGGGTGTTATTGGGCTTCACTCCGACGCGACTTATACTGCTATTGGGGGTCTGACCTTGCTAGCCCCCTAGGCAGATATGCGATACTCATTGACGAACGGACCGGACTGTATATACATTGTCACTGTTAGGCTCAGTAGGGTTTTCGGAGGAGTTCGCTCATCGGTCTCCCTTGAGTTCGCTCCTCGGCCACCCTTGAGGTCAGTCCGTGGGCAGCCGTTATGCATAGCTAGTGCCGCTGACGGTTTGTGGTTAAACCCACTGCCAGGGTACTGACGAGTCATTAGAGTCCCCCACAGGCAGTTTCCCAAGTTCGGGCAAAACGTTGTAGAGGCCATATGGTTTTATGGCAGGGTTCGGAAAATGCACGTGCGTTTACGCACGTGTCGATTTTCGGGCAGATGATACTGGTCGGCTTTGGTTTAAGCCGGATCCGAGTATCATATTGAGTAGGTATAATATCTTTGTCTCAGTTGCATTTGTATTCGGTCGTAATACAAATGCGGGTATATTTATACAGTTTCGGGGTTATCCTGAAAGTCGTTTCAGGATCACTTTTGGAAGTTGCCATTTTCCAGTTTTCTATCAGCCGTCTTTTAACATTCTGTTAAAAACGGATTTGTCTTTTCTTCAGTTGGAGTGAGTCATCATTCTAGAAGCTTCTAGAGAGGGTGACAAGGCTAGTGACTCACTTAAGTCATTAATGGTTCATTAATGTTAAAGCATGACTAGGTTTTATTTGATTGGTTTGCTTTTAATGATATGAGGTGATTCATGCTTTGTGTTCATATTATGATAAGTATGATAGGATATGGTCACCACTTGGAGATCCTACACTCACCTCCCTCCTTTGATATATATAGCCTCCTCTCTCTCTCTCATTCACTCACTTGATTCAAGAGAGAAAAGGTTTTGATAGTATTAATCGGTGTATGGAATTTCACAGTCCATTTCATTCCATCACCCGATTTCCACGGCAACTTCATTAACCGATCGTCCACGGATTTGGACGAAGTGAGACAAAGTCATCTACTCATTCTCTACATCATTCTTGGTCGTCTCTTTTAGCAAACTTGACGATCGAGTTGCCTCGAGTCAGAGGCGGGAGCCCGTTTAAAGAACCGATCATGTGGTGCCACCTCGACGAAGGACATCGGAGATCGACGAGATCGGAGCAGCCGCAACGGAGCGTGGGATGATGGTTAAAGAACGAAGGACTCGGATCGTTCGGTATAACATTCCTACACTCTTTACAGTTTGTTAGTTTAGCAATAATGGCAGATCCGGGTTAAAGTATACGATAGCGCCAAGTTAAAAGTTTTTGTTCCGCATTTGGCGTCTGTAGACTGCCGGGGCGCTAGCGTAGACTTACAGTGGTATCAGAGCCTAACCATTTTGCTATACTAACTTGTGCTAACGCGTTTAAAACATCGATCTGACCGAAAATCGAAAACTGCCAAAAATATCATTTTCCTTACTTGACAGTTTCTGTTGTTTTTAAACGGTGTCGAAATTGATTTCTGGATGTCTTAAAAATCAGAGCAGAGAATTATAAGACCCACGACGAAATTTGGAGTCGTGACTCCTCCAAATTGCCGCGGAAGGGCGGCCAAACCCATGGTTTGGCCGCGCTTCCGCGGCCATGTGAGGAGCACGTGCTCCAATTTTTTTTCAGTGGGTTCTTGGTGGGATTTTGGGGTTTTTGGTATATAAATTTTTGGCCCAGATTTTGTTACTGTTCACCAGTAAGCTTTGTGGCCCACTTTTTGAAATTTGGTCTTTGGTCGATCGAAATTTAAACACGTTAGTTTACAGTGCTTACATTATATCTCCGACCGGGAATGTCATTTGATCGGTAAACGGCGTTTAACTGCTATAGTTCTTTTAGACGAGTTTGCGAACGTGACATTCGCGTTGATGTTCTGTGTTGTGCTGTAATGTTGCGGATTTGTCATGGTGGATAGCAGTGTGCAATGATAGTACAGTTTGAGTTTATTTGTACATTTGATATTGCGGGGCGAGCGTCCAACTTGTGGACTGCCGTCACTGCCTGTTGTATAATATTCTTTTGGGGCACGGCCAGGATGCGGTCGATGTACCTATTGTACTATTTTTCATTACTGTACTAGGTTTTGCCCCGAGACGGAGTGCACGGATAGCCGGGTT
The DNA here is from genome assembly GCA_030015575.1 of Agapanthus africanus. NCBI lineage: Eukaryota > Viridiplantae > Streptophyta > Magnoliopsida > Asparagales > Amaryllidaceae > Agapanthus > Agapanthus africanus. Next base: position 244,670,822 of record JASDDO010000012.1, read on the forward strand.
CTGGGGGGCAACGGGTCCGCAGCTCATGGCTTTGAGAGGCAGAGGGGTCCCACTTCAGAATTGGCAGACTATTCGCCGCACTCATAGGGGGTACAGGTTGACCCAAGGAGGGGTGCCCAAGCTTACCGGATTCCGTGGAGTGCTGGGTGGTCCATTCACTATGCTGTAGGGGGCTGCCTCGCTTCAGGTCTTGGCGGGTAACTTGCCGCACCCGTAGGGGTCTAGGTTTCATTGCACAGGCTATCCACACGACAGGGGAACGTCGAGTTTCAGCAGCGGCTCTGTGAAACTCGGGGATCCCAAATATCTGTATTGTTCTGTGATGCTTATTACTTTTCTGTAATGTTGCATATTATCACGCCTGGAGCGATTATGTATATTGGTTTATATACTATTAGATGTTGTATATGTTTTACACCCGCGCTAGTCCAGTCCCCGCTCTGTCGTTAGTTAAGTAACCTAACGGGTGATGACGGGACCCAGAGACGAATGCGGATGGCATATACGTACATTTTATTTTCGTTCTTTTCTGGTGTGATTGAATGATGGGACTGTGTTGATTCTGATCAATGCAAAGTAAAAACAAACCTGTTTGAGTTGTTGGAACAATTTTAAAAGTGTTGTTACAAAGACGTTTCCTTTTGTTATGCATAGCGGTATTCAGTGGAATATCCTGCACCTCATTCGACGGGGCAAGGGCTGATATCCCTTCACCGGGACTGACCCCTTGGGCAGAAGTTTGCGTCAGCGTAATAACTTCACTATAGTCGATTACAAGTTGCTTTGCATAGCGGTATTCAGTGGAATATCCTGCACCTCATTCCACGAGGAAAGAGCCGAGATCCCTTTACCGGGAGTGACCTCTTTAGCAAAAGGTTTTCGCCACTATATTTTAAAAAGCTATCAGGTTCCTTCAGCGATATCAAGTTCACTACGCTAAAGGTTTTTCGCCAAAAACCAGCCGTAGCCCTCCGTCATTTCATATGGATGGTCAGTAGTATTCAAGCTATGTTGGTCTAGCCCTTAGCTAGGACATAGTGATTGGTAGCTGCTGGGGTGTTCACATGTTGCATAGATAGATGAGTTGGTTTGGGACAGTCGTACAGCCTTGTTGGCCCTTAGTCAAGGGCGAGTACGGGTGGGTTCAAATTAACAAGATAATGATGGGCAGAACTTGACATGTGACTTATGATTTGCTGGCCCTTAGTCAGGATCATAAGAGCATGGGGCAAAAACTACATCAGGAGTTTCTAAAGAAACTGAAACTTGCCGAGTATGCGCATACCTTCTGGAGTATGAGTAACGTGGATGCATTCCATCACGTTATCATGCGATGAGAGTTGGATCCTGATTCCCACTGATGAGTTGGTTTACTCTTCGGGTGATCCCGATTGATTCTTCTTTAGGTTTGGGGGAGAATTTGACAGGACAGTGGGAGGTTTCCGGATTAGATAAAATGATGACCATTCTGATCTAGGATAGAGTGCACGCAGAGTGTTTCTTTTCTCTCTCTCTCTTTGGCAGCGACCTTTGACCGACCCTAGACTATGACTCAGTGACCAGGTTGACCGAACCTTCTTAAAATACTGGCTTTTGGATTGTCTAAGTTGCATAAGTCATTGCCACTCCTTCTTTTACCCTTTGAATTTCTCAGAACACCCGTATTACTACGGATATCCACTTCCATTGGATAGATCCATCGTATGGTTATATACGAACTCGAAGGGACTTCTTCGAGGATGGATCCCGGTTCAGGTTCAGGAGAAATAGAATTGGCTTATTCAGTTGTCTTTTATTATCACCTTCTCTCAGGTTGCGAGGGCTCCTTGGTTTAGGAGAGTACACCTATTACGCTTATTGGATAGTCTTATTCCAAACCATAGGCTGGTGCCGAAAGGTAGGGAATGAAGAAAACCAATTAGCCTAAGTAGGGTGTGCAGAAGGTAATATGTAAAGACAAAATAAAGGGATTAGAAAGAGGGCAAAGTAAATTGCGACTGATATCATTCACGACCAAAACCGCGTACTTCATCGCCGCTCCTATTTCACCTTTAAAATGAATAAGGTATTATTCAGTTGTCTTTTATCGTCACCTTCTCTCGAGATGCGAGTACTCCTTGGTTTAGGAGGGTACACCTATTATGCTTACTGGATAGTCTTCTTCCAAACCATAGGCTGGTGCCGAACGGTAGGGAAGGAAGAAAACCAGTTAGCCTAACGATGGTGTACAGAAGGTAACGACTAAAGACAAATAAAGGGATTTGGAGAGATGGCAATAAAATATACGGTTGAAGTCATGAATAGGATTATGGAAGAGGCATTGCTATGAATACCAGGATACCCCTACGAAACATTTTCATGTTTTCAGTGCATTGTTAAAGAAAAACTGTTTTCCCGATTAAACACTTACTTCAAGGGTATGTATTTACCAGGTTTCATTCTCATATCTGTATGGTTTTACAGATGATGAGTGGGAGTAAGATATTGGGAATCAGGTGATCATCCTCATTATATCGGAATTCGTTGCAATTGGTGATATTTGAGGAAATCGCCAGGGTACAGTTTTCTACCTACGACGCACAGGTTTTGAGTTGTTTAAACTCAACGGACTTATACAGAGTATTGTATGTTGTCCAAGTGTCCATCAGGACAGAGGGATAGGTCCTCGTACTATATTCTGTTTACTTATAACTTCTCTAGTATTTAGACAAGTGTTTCGTAGAAATACAAGGTCTAAGTTTTGAGAAGTTGTGGGTATAAGAATAAAGTAGAGAACCAGGTATCACAAGTATCGGGATTCTTCAAAGAGATCGAAGATGTAGATTCTTGTGATTGGTATTCAGATGATAGTGATGGTTTTGAGAAACGTGTTTCTCTTTCAGGTTACTCATAATTGGATGGATTCCTAAGTTGAGTAATGCTGATTAGCCTCTTTCCATTAAAGTTGATATGCACTGGAGACAGCTGCATGATTCGAATATGGTTCCAATTAAATAAGTGCCAAAGTTTCTGTATTGGATATAGAATGGATCGTACCTTAAAAGAAACTAAGGTATGGGGAGTTGTCCAGCTTATGCTTAAAACCAGACACTGGATAACTCAGGGCACGGTTCTGTAATGGCTGTTTGTGGGTTGACCCTGGCTATGACGAGGGTTGATATTCTACCATTTGGAAGATCAATAGTGATATTGTTCTTGACTCGCCACAGTTTTAGTAAAAATGGATCTTTTTCAGAAAACAGTAGTGGGAGTATGGTAGAACTGGAAGTGATTCCAGAACCGCGAACGATTACGGAAAATTTAATAGGACATATATATTAAATCAGGTTTGACATTCCAATAGCCACTCCGCCGGTATGGTAGGTAACCTCAGACACCCGAGAGGTACTTCGGTAGGCTCAAGGACGGTGACAGGGAGGTTCTTATCTACCCAGACTTGACACTACTGTTGTTCCAGGTTATGAGACCCGGTAGAAGGGTTGTCGTAGTCAGTGGGAGCAACGGAAGAATAGTGGGCAAGATGCTTATATCTATTTATAGACTTGAGCAGTTATAGCGGAGATAGATCATCTAATTTTGATGTGATAGTCATGGGTTTGACTTCAATCAGAATAGGGGATGGATCAGTTAAGAAGGTAGTAGGGTGTGATGTCATGGTATCTGGATGACATACACAGAGTAGGAAGTAAAATTCCTATACTACGATCGGTTGTACTGTGGTCGTCACACAGTTGTTTCTCCAGACAGGATATGGATATAATATTTGACATTCTGGTTTCTAGATCTATGGTTTTAGATCTGGATTTGGGTAGTTTCCCAATGTGGGTACTTTGACAGATATTCTAATGGTTTTTGGAATAGTTGACTCCTAGCATGGTGGTGTACCTGCAGGTGATGGAGTCACCCTCTCTAAAGGTGTCGTACAGACTAAAGAGGAGAGGGATGTGCATGATTGGCAGATCACTTGCTTAGGCAATTGAGTCAATCATGAGATGTCAAGTACCACACCAGATGTTGTTTTTGCACTAGATGCAATAAGTTTGTATTAATCCAATTCTGGAGAAACATAAGGAAGCAGTTTTAGAACATTAGTACATGTTCTACGGATTTGATAACGGCAGCCTCTTTCGGGAGACGGTTATCATTCCAGGCTTCAAAGGTGACATGGATGACAGAGTGATTGTCAGAGTTTTAGTTTTTGGGTGGCATGGTGCCCGATACTGATTAGGTTCAGTGATCGTTTCAGTCTAAGAAGTTTGGATATGGAGTTCATTTATGAACTAAGGTCCCATCAGATATCCAGACATATTCTAAGACAGGTACTACTCAATTCGGGAGATGGCTTTCTCCACGAACTTGAGATTAAGAGAGATACAGAAAGAAACTTCTAGGCGGATCCACTCACTGAGGCTATTTCTCGAACACAATAGTTTTACAAACGGGCTTTGAGAAACTGATTAGTAGAGGAGTTGGATGTTCGGTTTCACACGGGCTGTGAGTAGTCGACATCGCAATATTAGCCTTGAGTGCAAGTGGGAGATTGTTGGAGATAGTGCCCTCATAGTCAATTATTGGATCGCAGGTACGTGATTGCAATGATTGCGGAGGACCTATCCCGGTAGGACAGTCTTACTCGAGATGATAGTTTGCTATCTGGTTTGCCTTTATCAGTCGTGTACATGTTCAGGTGACTGATTGCATGTTACATTTTGATAGAGCCCTTAGGATCTTGCTTTACTACCAACTGTATGAGGGCGATCATATACGTGAGAGTTGGGTAGTTTAGATGCATATCCTTAATTGTGGTCCCTAGTCGTGGGAGTTTCGAGACAGGGCATCGATACTCCGGAGTAGACTAGTGTATACAGTCGAGACCCCGACGAGGGGCGGTGGCCGGTCTCACAAGCCACTGGTGTCAGTTGGATCACCTAAGATGTATACAGGTGCTCATTGGGTTATGAGTACACCGGACAGGACTCGCCGGGAATCTGCTAGTTAGTATTATATCTACCGTCAGATAGCAGTTCCCTGGTGACATGTGTACAGGTTAGTTCATCGACCTGAGGTCGTCATTTGTCTCGTGTGAGTTCCCACTGTGCTTTGATTTCTACCCTACCACGGCTCAAAGGAGTCGTGCAAACAGGTAACTTTTGGGTACAGTCCCGAGCCATATGGAGGCACGTGAGCGGATCGGCAGGGGATTCGTCTCTCCCGGTATTGGGGGCGAGATCGTGCTGTGTCTAGGAGAGCCATTACACAAAGCCCACGGCCGTGGCAGGAGATTTACTGGTAGGTACTCCAGTAGTATCTCAGGGTGTTATTGGGCTTCACTCCGACGCGACTTATACTGCTATTGGGGGTCTGACCTTGCTAGCCCCCTAGGCAGATATGCGATACTCATTGACGAACGGACCGGACTGTATATACATTGTCACTGTTAGGCTCAGTAGGGTTTTCGGAGGAGTTCGCTCATCGGTCTCCCTTGAGTTCGCTCCTCGGCCACCCTTGAGGTCAGTCCGTGGGCAGCCGTTATGCATAGCTAGTGCCGCTGACGGTTTGTGGTTAAACCCACTGCCAGGGTACTGACGAGTCATTAGAGTCCCCCACAGGCAGTTTCCCAAGTTCGGGCGAAACGTTGTAGAGGCCATATGGTTTTATGGCAGGGTTCGGAAAATGCACGTGCGTTTACGCACGTGTCGATTTTCGGGCAGATGATACTGGTCGGCTTTGGTTTAAGCCGGATCCGAGTATCATATTGAGTAGGTATAATATCTTTGTCTCAGTTGCATTTGTATTCGGTCGTAATACAAATGCGGGTATATTTATACAGTTTCGGGGTTATCCTGAAAGTCGTTTCAGGATCACTTTTGGAAGTTGCCATTTTCCAGTTTTCTATCAGCCGTCTTTTAACATTCTGTTAAAAACGGATTTGTCTTTTCTTCAGTTGGAGTGAGTCATCATTCTAGAAGCTTCTAGAGAGGGTGACAAGGCTAGTGACTCACTTAAGTCATTAATGGTTCATTAATGTTAAAGCATGACTAGGTTTTATTTGATTGGTTTGCTTTTAATGATATGAGATGATTCATGCTTTGTGTTCATATTATGATAAGTATGATAGGATATGGTCACCACTTGGAGATCCTACACTCACCTCCCTCCTTTGATATATATAGCCTCCTCTCTCTCTCTCATTCACTCACTTGATTCAAGAGAGAAAAGGTTTTGATAGTATTAATCGGTGTATGGAATTTCACAGTCCATTTCATTCCATCACCCGATTTCCACGGCAACTTCATTAACCGATCGTCCACGGATTTGGACGAAGTGAGACAAAGTCATCTACTCATTCTCTACATCATTCTTGGTCGTCTCTTTTAGCAAACTTGACGATCGAGTTGCCTCGAGTCAGAGGCGGGAGCCCGTTTAAAGAACCGATCATGTGGTGCCACCTCGACGAAGGACATCGGAGATCGACGAGATCGGAGCAGCCGCAACGGAGCGTGGGATGATGGTTAAAGAACGAAGGACTCGGATCGTTCGGTATAACATTCCTACACTCTTTACAGTTTGTTAGTTTAGCAATAATGGCAGATCCGGGTTAAAGTATACGATAGCGCCAAGTTAAAAGTTTTTGTTCCGCATTTGGCGTCTGTAGACTGCCGGGGCGCTAGCGTAGACTTACACACTGGACGGACTCGCCGAGAACTCCCAGATGGTATTATACCTTACGACAGATGGCAGTTCTCTGGTGACACTGGTACAGAGTAGTCTGTTGACCCGAGATCGTCATAGAGTCTTGTGTGGTTCCCACTGTGCTTTGATTTCCACCTTACCACATCCAAGAGGGCGTGCAAAACGGTGGTTTTTGGGTACAGTCCCGAGTCACATGGAGGCAATGAGCGATAGGAGGGGATTCGTCTCTCCCGGTATAGGGAGTTGATGTTGCGCTGTGTTCGATTGGCTATAACAGGAAATCCCTGGCCTGGGTTGCTGAGATTTACTAGTATGTGTTACCAGTAATTTCTCGAATTGTTATAGACCTCATATCGACATGACTTATCGAGCTATTGGGGTCTGACGTTTACCACCCCTAGGCAAGATATGCGACATATAAGACGACGAGACCGGACTGTACGGTAGTGTTACTGGTTGGATTCACTGGAGTGTGAGCGGGCTTGCTCGTCGATCTTCTGATCGCTCAATACCCGGGTGGCCGTTACGTTTGGCAGACCGCTTGCGGCTTGTGGGTGTTTGATATGATCATCACCTGCTGCAGGCGTATTGACGGGTCTTTAGAGTCCTACACAGAGGTTTCCTGGCTCAAGCGAAATGAAATAGGAGCGCATATGAGATATATGCGGGACCGAGAATATTGCGTGTATGTGATACCATATTCCATTCTCGCGATGAATGTATCGAATGGTTATATGCGATATAACCTAGTTATCGAATCGAGGGTTGATTCGATAAGCCGATACATTAGATATTAGTCGGTTATATGCGATATGACCGGATCGTTAAATCAAGTGTTGATTTAATGATTTAATGCATAATTATATATTTGATATATTACTTTGCATTAACTAGTATCGGTTCACTTTTAAATGGATTTTCTCACTTGTTTGTGCACATTGTATATATGATATATTTTTTGTGCACATGATTGTATCATGTTTGATGATACATGTTAACTAGGGTTTGTGTAAAGATTAAACCATGGTTGTGTAATGGTTAGGGTTTTCATTTTTTTATTCATTTATTTATTTGTTTATTTATTTTGGAAAATAAATGGCATAAAGAAATGAAATGGTGGCTCATTTTGGACTTGCATGTCGAAGCTTCATGAAGCTTTGACTAAGTCATCATTTTGTCTCATGCTTAACCCTAACCACTCCACTTAACCCTAGTTGATTCTCTACACTTCACCATGGTTAGATTATGATAAGGATTCCTTTTATTTTCTATTTGGGATATTATCATAACAATATCATCTTCTTCTTCACAAGAAGAAAAGCTTGCTTCATCAATGGTGATTGATGAAAAAGTGAGAGAAATCCAATTCTAAAGTGAACCCACTTCCTATTTCTTCATCCTCTACCTCTTGCCAAGTAGTAGAGTGTGTTTCCTTCACAAGTTTTCTTGACTTGGTGAAGTTGGAGCTTGATCTAGTGATGCCTCGACGTAGATCATCTTCGGCATCGTCGTCGATGACCTAGCCCGCTTTTTCTCCGATGAAGCCGATGCAAGAGTTATGGTTCGATTTGGACAGCGGAGAGGACTTCATCATGGAGCTATGGAGGTGGAGAAACGGATCTACAAAGGTTGTATTTCCGTTCTTTTAGTTTAGTTGTAAACTAGTTTCTTTTTCGCCTAAAAATCTAGTTAACGATCTAGTCTGGTGTTTCTCGGCACCGTTAAATTTTCAAATTGGCATGGTTGATGCCTTGTGAGACCTCCTTGGTGTGCCTAGGAACCTTTCACGGGGTAATGATCTACGTCTAGTACAATACTGATACCGCCTAAGTATGCATGCACGTTTGTGAAATACTACGTCAATGAACCGCTACAACGTCATGTCGTATCTCAAATACGGACCCTACCATATCACCGATCTCACGGCCTCAAATCAAATCTTATCGACTCATCTTAAATCCCAAGTACTATCCTCATTATCCATGCATGTGTATATGAATGTATATATGCATAGTCCCATACCCACACATATATACATATATACACATCCCCATCTACGCACAAGAAAGTAATGTATGCAAGTCTGAGTGTGCGTATGTGGGTATAACAACTACTCTAGGGTTTCGCAACTAACCAAAAGGTAATCCATGAACACATAAACATATCATGAATAAACATTCTCGTATCATAAAACACCTATATAAACATATATATATGAACTATACTACGGACTGCGGGGGTGCTATCAGCCATCCACCCGACTTCTCCCCGTAGATATAAATCTACTCACCTGGTCCTTGCTCACCGGTGCCGATGTCACCACGCGCTTGCTTTTCGTCTCGAAATCCACATGGGGTACCTACATATAATAACGCACCGTATCGCATTAAAACCCAATTTGAAATCGAAACGGCATACGAAAACCAAACCGGCACGCGTATCACACATAGGTCAAAACCTATTGCCTACGCATGCAAGAATAGCCAAACCAACCCTCGATGTCGATGTACAAACGTCCAACCATCGAGAAAAATCCAAACACTCTCATTTGCGCATTTACGAACACTAATTATAATATAAAATAGCTTAAAATTCACAAAACCTCAAACTCACTTTAAAAGCTATTTTTCCGAAAACCTAGGAGGCAAAATTAACCGTTTTAGTACAAAACTCGATGTTTAAACAAAACTAGCGGCCACAATATCCACTAAACATCATAACTAATTCATATAAACCATTTCTATAATTTATTCTTATCAATTTGCATAAATTCCAAAATCCTAGTTTGCAAAAATATCAATTTTTAACACCTTTTAAAACAAAATTCACAATTCAACCATTAAGCTTAGTTTTGCATAACCTAAGATATTAAACCACTCATTATAATGTTAATGATGTCATGAAAAACTAATTGAAATTTTATCTCACCAAAATATATATATTTTAAAAACCTAGTTTGCAATTTATATAATTATTACAAATTTAAATTAACAAATTGCAAACTAGCAACTAAATTAGTTTTAGCATAACATTAATATGTCAAATACATCACACAATCATAATCTCCTTACCCAAAACCCTAACTAGCACTTAACCCTATTCTAGGATTCCTAAGTTTTCAAATTAAAACCTAATTAAGAATCTAATTAGATAATAAGGAAATATTATAGCAACAATTAAGTAACTAATCAAAAATCAAACAATGAGACAAATTTATACCTCACAAATTGAGATCTACCATGCAAATCCTAGCTTCCAAAAGTATCTTCCATGCTCCTAGATCCATGCTAGATAGACAAATGAGAAATGGGTAGGAGTTGGATTTTGGTTTTGAGTTTTTATTTTGGATTTTGATGGAATTTGAGATGAGTTTTGAAGAAAAAAGAGAAGGGAAGTTAGGGGCTGTTTTCTGCAGAATTTCAGCAGCAAGGAGGGATGGGGAGAAGTGTGGGGTGATGTGGGTTTTTGTCAAAGTCAAAGCCACCCTTTCTCAAAGTAACCATACCCCAAAATTAACATATTTTAATCAATTTTTCACTTTCCATTCACATGAAAGTCAAAAAGAGGGGGGGAAAAACGTGGACAGCTTTTGGTGGTGGTGGGGCCGGCCAAGGAGGGGGGTGAGGGTGTGAGGGTTTGCACAAAAAAATTCTATGCAAAAAGAACCCTCAAGTTACAAAAATTGTAAGTTTTAGTTCAAAATAATTATATTTTTGTTTCCTTCGATTATAACGAAATGAAACTTAAAATAAAATACTAAAAAAATTATATTACAAACTAGATTTTAGTTATCATGATTCTAAAGAGTAAAATTAGCCCAAAGAAATTTGTATTTATCGCTAATTTAATGTATTTTTACCGGCTTAAAATAATATTAAAAATTGAAAAATAGGGAAATTTTTTTAAATGACCAGAAATTTATAAGTAACTCATTAGCTACTAAAAACTAGCAATTATCTATCCAAATTAGGTATAATTAGGCCTAAACTGCAAAATAACTATATTGACAATTTACGGAAAAATACCAAATTTTCACCGATTTTCGGGAAAACACCAAAACGACTTTTCAAGGTGTTACAAACTGCTATCTGACGATATGTATAATACCAACTAGCAGGTTCCCGGCGAGTCCTGTCCGGTGTACTCATAACACAATGAGCACCTATATACATCTTAGGTGATCCAACTGACACCAGTGGCTTGTGAGACCGACCACCGCCCCTCGTCGGGGTCTCGACTGTATACACTAGTCTACTCCGGAGTATCAATGCCCTGTCTCGAAACTCTCACGACTAGGCACCACAATTAAGGATATGCTTATAGACTACCCAACTCTCACGTATATGATCGCCATCATACTGTTGGTAGTCAAGAAAGATCCTAAGGGCTCTATCAACGTGTAATCGTGATCAGTCACCTGAACCTATACATGACTGATAATGGAAACCAGATAACATACTATCATCTCAAGTAAGACCGTCCTACCGGTATAGGTCCTCCCTCAATCATTGCAATCACGTACCTACGATCCAATAATTGAATTTGAGGGCACTATATCCAATAAGAAATTCTGGGATGGGTGACCTACTGGGAAGTAGCCCCGAGTTCATTCAAAGGGACAAAACCGTGCGGTTTTGACCAGAGCAGACAATACCATCTGTGTTTGGGGGTGGGTCGTGACATTAGATTTTAAATTCGGGGACCGAATTTCTTTAAGCGGGGAAGATTATAACTTTTTAAAAATCGTTTAAGTTAATTGTCCGATAATCGGTAATATAACTTGTGTTTTCCGTAAAATATAAGTATAATTATTTTTCCACATAGACTAAATTATACTTATTCTAGCTATGTTATTGCTAGTACTTGGTATTTAATTGGTCACTTGTAAATTGCTAGTTTAACTTAATATTTTTCTTAATGAATTATTTTTAAATACTATTTTAAGCTTTCACTTATACATTTAATTAGTGTAAACTACAAATTAGAATGGGTTAATACAAGTTTAGTGCACCATGACACACTAAACATTTATTTGTAACATGGTTCTAGAATTTTGTAGAAAGGTAAAAGTGAAATGAAAAACCAAAAAAAATTAAATGAGAAGAATAGAAAATTGATGTAAGGTGCATATTTAATGGAGTATGGTGTGTGTGTGCGCGCCATGGTAACCTTACCCCCAAACTTTTCCCCTCCTCACCCAAACAAACGTAGCCCCTTCACTCTTCACCAATTATCCATCTCATTTCCCACTTCAAATTAAGAGAAAAGAAAAAGGAAAAAAGGAAAATAATAAAGAAAGAAGTATGAGGTGTAAATAAATGAGGTATGGGTTTCTTGACTTTGCCACAAACACATATTCGCTCACCTCTCACTCTCCCTCATTGCTGGCCGAAATTCTGCAGCAGCCCCTCCCAGATTCTCCATTTCATTTTCCATCAAAAATCCTCAAAATTCCATCAAAAAATCTCACTAGTTCTTCATTTAACCTTTACTCATTTTTCCTTGGCCTAATCTAGCATGGATCTTGGAGCAAGATGGCTTTTTGGGAGGCTAAGTTACATGTTTGATCTCTTGTTTGTTGAGGTATAATCTTAACCCAATGGTTACTTGTAGTTTAATTACTTCAATTTAATTAATTTGGGTGTTCAAATTTGGTTCTAATTGCAAAATTGGAATTTCAAGAAAAGGGTTTGAATTCAAGTTAGGGTTTTTGTCAATAAATCAAGTTAACTAACTGTCGGTTATCATCTTAAGATTTGCAAAATCTAAACTAATTGTTAATTTGTTAATTGTTACAATTAATTTATCTTAATTATATAATCTTGCAAACTAATTTTTTGTGATTAAGGTAAATAGGTGAGATTAAAATCTAGTTAATAATTGTGTAGCCTAAATAAGATATCAAGTGAACATTGTGGCCATAAGTTTCGTTAAAACATCTAGATTTGCACTAAAATGTTAAATTGATACTGACTAGGTTTTTGGAATAAATCGATTTTAATTAAGCTTAAGGTTTTGATGATATACAACCTATTTCCTACTGTATTTAGTGTTTTGTGAATGAGCGATGGGTGCGATCAGGTTCTAGGGTTGGTAGTTGCTACGTATAGGGACCCTAGTTGTTGTTTATGGCGTTGTCGCGAGCGCGTTTTGTGCACCAAGTGCGTGCGCGTCTAGTTAGTGCACGTGGTTGATGTGTATCGTTTGTGTCCGCGACTATTTATATATCTATTTTCGTATTGACTTGTGTGCAATTCTACGATCGGGTGCAGAGGCGTCGGATGTGGCGTGGAAAAAGCAAGGCCGAGATCGAATCAGATTAGCCGAGGCGTCCCGGTGAGTAGATGTACACATCTACGGGGGAATCGTCTGGATGGCGCAAAGCGCCCGATAGTTAGAATTTCTAGTAGTACTTGCATTTATATGCTTAGTTTCCTAGTTATTTATCTCATTGCATAGCATTATCTTATATATATGTAGGGTTCCTAGGCACTCTTGTGAAGGTTCATAAAGCATCAAACATGCCCGAATAAAATTTTACATGTGCCGAACAACCCAAAGCCGGGATCTTTGCTAGATTATTAGGGTTTAACATGCAAGATAACATCTTTAAACTTAAGTGTGAGGGATTACAACATTTGTAGTCCGCTCCTTCGCTTCACAAGCTCCGAGTAGAAGTCCCTTCGCCGTCATCCACGATCACCCGGACTCAAGAGAGGCTCCACGACTCGAACGATCCATGCTAGATTGTAGTGTTCCGCTTCTCCGATGATCTACGTCGAAGTTGCTATAACCCAAGCTTTCTCACTCTAATGAGGTGAACACCCTAATCTAATGGGCTAGATTAGATGAGGATGATGAAGTAGTATTTATATTTTCTTTTTATATCATTTTCTCAGAAGAACTCATCACAAAAGAAATCACAAGTGAGCTCTCTCTCAAACTCAAGAGAGAAGAAGATGAAGAATAATGAGAAAATCCTTTTTGTGATGAATAGTAGATAAGAGTATATGATTGATTATGGAACCATGGTCAAGGATGAGAGGCTAAAACTTTGTAGAGAATAAACTAGAGCTAGGGTTTGGTTAGGTTAAGTATGAGTCAAGGATAAGTATCAACCATAATATCTTAACCAAGATAAAAGATAATCCTTCTAGAATGAACAAGAAGGAGCTAACCCTAATCAAACCCTAATCCATTTTTATCATCCTTAAACATGTTTCATAATAAATCATATCATGTCACAATAATATATATCACATATATATTATATATTTGCAAAAAAAGAAAATAATACAATTAACATATATCGCATATATATCAATGTATTAATCCGGTGAGAAAATGAAATAATAAAGTGAGCCAATATTAGATAATGTAATACAATATATTATATATATCATTATACATTAAATCATCGAATCAACACTTGATCCGACGATCCGGCTATATCGAATATAACCGACTAATATATCATGTACCGATTCATCGAATCAGCATTTGATCCGATGACCCGGTTCATATCTAAATATCGCAAGAATATAATACGGTATCTCATATCGCATTATCCTCGGTCCTGCACATATCACATATGTGCCTTTACTCCATTTTGCCTGAGCTAAGAAACCTCTGTGTAGGACTCTAAAGAATCGTCAATACGCCGGTAGCAGGTGATGATCATATCAAACACCCACAAGCTGCAAGCGGTCAGCTAAACGTAACAGCCACCCAGGTATTGAGCGATCAGAAGATCAACAAGCTAGCCTGTCCGTTCTCCTGTGAATCCAATCAGTAACACTCTCGTACAGTCCGGTATGTTCGTCTGATATATGTCGCATATCAAGTCTAGGGGTGTTATACGTCAAACCCCAGTAACCGATAAGTCGTGTCGATGTGAGGCTCCTCACAGCTCGAGAAACTACTGGTAACACTTACCAGTATATTTCTATATCAGCCCTGGCCAGGGACTTCCAGTTATAACCAATCGAACACAGCACAACATCAACTCCCTATACCAGGAGAGACGAATCCCCTCCTATCGCTCATTGCCTCCATGTGATTTGGGACTGTACCCAAAAGCCACCGTTTTGCATGCCCTCTTGGACGTGGTAAGGTGGAAATCAAAGCACAGTGGGAATCACACAAGACTCTATGACGATCTCGGGTCTACAAACTACCCTGTACCAGTGTCACTGGAGAACTGCCAGCTGACGTGTGGTATATCACCATCTGGCAGTTCTCGGCGAGTCCGTCCAGTGTACCTAGTCTCCACTGAGCACCCGTACACCATCCTTGATGTCAAACACCGATGGATATGGGATCATCCATCGCCCATCATATGGGTCAAGATGCGTATACGCTAGTCTACTCTGGTGTATCGATGCCCTGTCTCGATATACCCTCGACTAGGAACATTTATAGGATGTACTCATCGACTACCGTGGCCACACTAGTATGATCTCATCATAATCCCAGTAGTCGAGTACAGATCCTAAGGGCTTTATCAATATGTGAGAGAAAGACAGTAAACCAATACAAGTCAACATGTTAAGATAAAGTGAAACCAAATAGCATACTATCATGACGAGCAAGAAAGTCCTCTCTGTATATATCCAAGCATCCATCATAATATACATCATATGTACAACAGTGGCCTCTAGGGCATATACATAACTAACAATCTCCCACTTGCACTAAGGCCAGCTGCTGTAGTATCTCTTACCTAGCATCCCGAATAATCTCTCAAACTGTATCTGAGGTATAGCCTTCGTGAGTGGATTCGCAGTGTTGTCCTTCGTATCTACTCTCCTGACCTCGATTACCCGGCGATCAACTATCTCCCTGATTAGGTGATACCGCCTCAGAATATGTCTGGACTTCTGATGGGACCTGGGTTCCTTGGCCAAAGCCACAGCTCCATTGTTATCGCAATACAGAGGTATTGGATGCTCAATGGATGGAACCACACCAAGTTCACTAATGAACTTCTTCATCCAGACAGCCTCTTTGGCAGCATCGTTGGCAGTGATGTATTCAGCCTCCATCGTCGAGTCTGCAACGGTATCCTGTTTGGAACTCTTCCAACATACCGCCCCTCCATTGAGGGTAAAGACAAATCCCGAGTGCGACTTAGAGTCGTCCTTATCACTTTGGAAGATGGAATCGGTAAAGGACTCCACCCGGAGTTCTCCGTTACCATACACCAAGAACATGTCTGTAGTCCTTCGCAAGTACTTGAGAATGTTCTTCACAGCTGTCCAGTGACTCTCTCTAGGATCTGCTTGATACCGATTCACTACACTTAGTGAGTATGCTACATCGGGTCTGGTACATAGCATCGCATACATGATAGAGCCTACTGCCGAAGCATAGGGTATCCCTTGCATGCGAGCTCTCTCCAAATCAGTCTTGGGAGACATTTCTTTGGAGAGAGTGAGTCCAGAGATCATGGGTTGGTTTCCACGCTTGGATTCTTCCATACTAAACCTCTTTAGTATGGTGTCAATGTACCTGGATTGGGACAATCCCAGTATCCTTTTGGATCTATCTCTATAGATCCTAATCCCCAATATGCAGGAGGCATTACCTAGATCTTTCATTGAGAATCTTTGTGATAAGAAGAGCTTGACTGATTGCAGCATAGGAATATCATTTCCTATGAAGAGTATGTCATCCACGTACAATACGAGGAAGACAACCTTACTGTCTGCTACCTTCTTATAGATACAAGGTTCATCTATGTTTTTGATGAAGTCAAACTCTTTGACTACTACATCAAAACAGATGTTCCAACTCCGCGATGCTTGCTTTAACCCATAAATGGATTTAAGCAGTTTGCACACCTTTCCGCTGCTCCCATTATCTACGAAGCCCTCTGGCTGAGTCATGTACACGCACTCTTCTAAATCACCATTTAGAAAGGCGGTCTTAACATCCATTTGCCAGATTTCATAGTCATGGTATGCAGCAATGGCAAGTAAAAACCGGATGGATTTAAGCATAGCCACTTGAGAAAAGGTTTCGTCATAATCCACACCTGGTCTTTGACGAAAACCCTTTGCTACAAGTCTAGCTTTGAAAGTCTCAACTTTTCCATCTACACCAATTTTTTTTTTAAAAATCCACTTGCTCTTAATGGGTTTTACCCCTTCAGGAGCATTTTCCGAAATCCATACTTTATTGGTGTACATGGATTCCATCTCAGATCGCATGGCATCCAGCCATTTCACAAAGTCACCACTCGTGATGGCCTGCTCGAAACTAGTCGGGTCATCATCTTCCATGATGCAATCCTCGCTTCCACCATCAATGAGAAAACTGTAGTATCTCTCAGGTGGACGAGAAACCCTACTAGATCGGCGGAGAGGCTGGGGTTCGTCGGGTACTGCTGAATCCTCTGGTTCTACTAAATCTTCAGTTGCAATTTGTGTTTCTAGAACCTCTTCCAGCTCTACCTCTTTGCCACTAATTTCTTTTGCAAGAAATTCCTTTTCCAAAAAGGTGGCATATTGAGAAACAAACACTTTTTGTTCTTCAGCGTGGTAGAAAAAATATCCTTGGGAATTCTTAGGATATCCCACAAACTTGCAAAGAACTGACCGTGCCTCGAGTTTGTCTGGATTTTGCCTTTTGACATAGGCCGGACAACCCCATATCTTAACTCGTTTAAAATATGGTCTCTCCCCACTCCATATCTCATATGGTGTGGTAGGCACAGATTTAGACGGAACTTGATTCAATAGGTATGCTGCTGTCTCAAGCGCATAACCCCAGAAGGAAATAGGCAACTCAGCCTCGCTCATCATAGAGCGCACCATATCTAATAGGGTGTGATTCCTCCGTTCCGATACACTGTTGTGCTGTGGTGTATAAGGAGGAGTAAGCTGAGAGAGAATCCCATTCTCTTTTAGATAATCTAGGAACTCATTGCTTAAGTATTCACCTCCTCGATCAGATCGAAGAATCTTAATACTTTTGCCCGTTTGATTCTCAACTTCGTGCTTATATTCTCAGAATTTCTCAAAAGCTTCAGACTTGTGTTTCATCAGGAACACATGTCCGAATCTAGAGAGATCGTCAGTGAATGTAATGAAGTAGGAAGAACCGTTCCTGGCATGCGTAGACATGGGACCGCATACATCACTATGTACCAGTCCTAATAGTTCAGTAACTGTTTCTCCGTGTCCACTAAACGGAGCTTTGGTCATTTTTCCTTTGAGACATGAATGGCAAGTATCATAAGATGATAGTTCGAATGGATTCAAATAACCATCCATATGTAACTTAGCCAGTCGTGTCGCATTGATATGACCAAGTCTACAATGCCACAAGAAGGATTCGTTCATTTCTGAACTTTTCCTCTTCTGTGTGTTTTGTATATTGAGGACTGTATTCTGATTTAGAATGAATATGCCATTATGTAACGAGCCTGATGCAATCAACTTTTGATCTAGGAATATGTTCATAACATTATCCTTTACTACAAAATTATATCCTTCTTTACTTAATAAAGAGATTGATATAATGTTGCACATCATGTTCGGTATATAATAGCACTCATTTAGAATCAGTGTATTACGACTTGGAAATACAAGGTGATATTCGCCAACTGCTTTGGCTGCTATACTTGCACCGTTTCCTACTTGAACGGAATGATCACCTTTTCCCAGTTCTCTACCTTTTCGTAGCCTATGTAACAATTTACATATGTGGGATCCTGATCCGGTATCTAATACCCAGGACGTATGGTGAACTGAGAAACAGTTCTCAATAACTAACACACCTGAAGAAGATGCATCAACATGCACGTTCTTTTGGGCGGCTTGAGAATCCAGATATTCCCCTATTCCCTGTTCATTCTTATAACTCTTATAAGAAAGAACGGGTCCAACGTTCCCCTGCTCAGTATAATAAGCGGGTTCAGTCAATACATCCATATTATTATCTTGATTATGGCCTGACATGGTCGTTACCTAGAGAGAGAGAGAAGAAAACACTTTAGCGTATGCTCTTGCAAGATTTAGATTGGTTATTATCTTATCTAATCAGGATGTCTCCCACTGTTTTTATCAAATCTACCTTCAAACCTTAAAAGGTATGATTAGCCGGGATTAATTACACCTTACAATTTCGTCAATCTTTCAGCCAGATCTATGTCGGTACTTGAGGGAGGTTCCCCGTGCTTTCTCACGGACCTAATTAAAGTAAACCTCGTTTTTCCAGAGGCGTAACCTCGTTAACACTTTTCTAGACACCTACTTGATCGGCTAATTGTCCTGTGTAAAACTCTCCCAGGAGTAACACTTACTCGCAGTGGGTATCGTGATCCAACTATCTCATAGGAGGTATGCAATCTCATTGCAAATTTCAACACTTGAAATTCCCGATAATATTTTGCCCCTAGCAATTTATGACCTTAACATAGTCAACAAATCATAATTGCTAGCCAAGTTCAACCCGTCATTTCCCGATTGAATTAAACCCACCTGCAAGACCCTTAACATAGTCAACAAAGTCGTACAACTACCCTAATCCAATCACATCTCATGTTTTAGCAGATAAGTACTAATTAGCTACCGCACGCTACGCCTTAACATAGTCAAAAACGTAGCACGAATACTAACTAGTTTTTATCTGAAATGACGGAGGGCTACGCAGGTTTTTCAGAAAACCATCAGCGTAATGAACTTGATATCGTTGTAGAATCATGTGAAATTTTGAAATGGAGTGTTTTTTAGGCTTTCATTAGTTTTGCTAAAGAGGTCACTCTCGGTGAAGGGATCTCGGCTCTTTCCTCATCGAATAAGGTGCAGGACATATCATATATATCACCGTGCAAAGCAAAACACTAAAAGCAATGAAAAGACAAACCGAGTTTTGTAGCATCTGCCAGTTTTGCTAAAGAGGTCACTCCCGGTGAAGGGATCTCGGCTCTTTCCTCATCGAATAAGGTGCAGGGTATATTATATATACCGCTATGCAAAGCAAAACTGTAGCTACCCTTTTTATAAATTTTTGATTCTACAACATCTTTTAGGTTTCTTTTCTTTTTATTAATCTCATTAATAAAAAATCCCATCAGCTTATGCTTCCTAAGCTTCACAGAACAAACGAAAGCAGTAATATTTATATATCAGCATATTAATATATAGTATAAGCATTCGTCTCAGGCAGTAATATGATCTCATCACAGAACATTGCAGCAGAAGAACATATATGAAATATTGGATATACTAGGACGTCCGTGTTTTCAATACGAGCTTGTATAAAACACGGATTCCACGGTCGCGATGAATAGCCAAACCCACATCCCAGAACCCTACGAGAGCGGCAAGTAACACTGCCAATTCTAGGGTTAGGAGACCCGGTCTCGACTCCTCGAGATGGCCTCCCACTGGACCCTAGAACCCGGTTACTTATGCTCCCCTCCTCGGGTCTACCTAATGCGGAAAAGTAAATAATATACAAGGGTGACATCAACCTCATCCCGGAAGTGCCCCAATAGAAGAATATTACATACAAATGAATTTTACATGAATGAAAATAAAAACCCTCATCTCACATAAAACCCCCGGCTATTCAGAACACGACGATCCAATATAACATATCACAGCAACACATAATATCACATATCATCAACGTAAGTAAGTATGCATACACCGATCGTCGTTGTCGTATAACAAAAAAAACCGGCAATACAACTACATACTACACTTACGGTCACAGAAAAGAAATTGTAAAACTACAATATTTGGAATCCACAATCACTTTAGACATCGTAAATCCGAAATATCACATACATCACATTTCATGCCTAACTCTATGAATTCCACATATTGTATCGCATTCCAGATAAATAGACAGTATTAAACTTTCCGATCGAATGATCAAATACCCAAAATTTCCCAAATTGCTCAACACTTGAGCGGAGTTCAAATAATCCGGAATGTGTCACAGTAGTAGCGGTCCAGCCGTAGAAGGGTTAAGCCAACGCCTCACATGTGGCACGCCGTACTGCCCCAAACCCGAAGGTTCATAAGGCAGTTCAAGACGGTCACATAATCGAGTTAAGGTTTGTTGTCTTCTAGAGGGTCCACCACAGAACTAGCACGCATCTCCGAAAGATTTAAACCCGATAAAAATTTAACACTTGAAAGTTTTTCGTGCCGGGAAAAATTGAGTTAATGATATCAGTTCGAACATTTTAACAGTTTCTAAATATCCGGAAATAATCACAAAATTAAATTTTGCGATCGAATCAACGATTACAAAATAAACCCCAGAACACTCAACACTTGAGCCAGATTAAAAGTACCCAGAAAAATACATAATCACCTATGGTTATAACCATTGAAAAACGAGTCAACAATATGACTGTACGGCCGCGGATCCGCGGCAAGAGCAAGGTATTGCCGCGGTTCCGCGGCGCAATGGACGGATCATTGACACGTGTTTCAAGTAGATGCTTATAATTTCCTGCTTGTAATTTTAAGAATTTTTAATTCTGAAAAATCACAGTTTTAAGAAAAAGTCCAGAGAGGGGTTTTATTTTGTCGGTTCGGCTTCGATCGGAGTTTTAACTTCGCAAACACGACGTCTAATGCTCTAGCTAGTCTCTAATACCACTGTAGGGTTCCTAGGCACTCTTGTGAAGGTTCATAAAGCATCAAACATGCCCGAATAAAATTTTACATGTGCCGAACAACCCAAAGCCGGGATCTTTGCAAGATTATTAGGGTTTAACATGCAAGATAACATCTTTAAACTTAAGTGTGAGGGATTACAACCTTTGTAGTCCGCTCCTTCGCTTCACAAGCTCCGAGTAGAAGTCCCATCACCGTGATCCACGATCTCCCGGACTCAAGAGAGGCTCCACGACTCGAACGATCCATGCTAGATTGTAGTGTTCCGCTTCTCCGATGATCTACGTCGAAGTTGCTATAACCCAAGCTTTCTCACTCTAATGAGGTGAACACCCTAATCTAATGGGCTAGATTAGATGAGGATGATGGAGTAGTATTTATACTTTCTTTTTATATCAATTTCTCACAAGAACTCATCACAAAAGAAATCACAAGTGAGCTCTCTCTCAAACTCAAGAGAGAAGAAGATGAAGAATAATGAGAAAATCCTTTTTGTGATGAATAGTAGATAAGAGTATATGATTGATTATGGAACCATGGTCATGGATGAGAGGCTAAACCTTTATAGAGAATAAACTAGAGCTAGGGTTTGGTTAGGTTAAGTATGAGTCAAGGATAAGTATCAACCATAATATTTTAACCAAGACAAAAGAGAATCCTTCTTGAATGAACAAGAAGGAGCTAACCCTAATCCATTTTTATCATCCTTAAACATGTTTCATAATAAATCATATCATGTCACAATAATATATATCACATATATATTATATATTTGCAACAAAAGAAAATAATACAATTAACATATATCGCATATATATCAATGTATTAATCCGGTGAGAAAATGAAATAATAAAGCGAGCAATATTAGATAGTGTAATACAATATATCATATATATCATTATACATTAAATCATCGAATCAACACTTGATCCGACGATCCGGTTATATCGAATATAACCGACTAATATATCATGTACCGATTCATCGAATCAACACTTGATCCGATGACCCGGTTCATATCTAAATATCGCGAGAATATAATACGATATCTCATATCGCATTATCCTCGGTCCTTCACATATCACATATGTGCCTCTACTCCGTTTTTCCTGAGCCAAGAAACCTCTGTGTAGGATTCTAAAGAATCGTCAATACGCCGGTAGCAGGTGATGATCATATCAAACACCCACAAGCTGCAAGCGGTCAGCTAAACGTAACAGCCACCCATGTATTGAGCGATCAGAAGATCAACAAGCTAGCCTGTCTGTTCTCCTGTGAATCCAATCAGTAACACTCCCGTACAGTCCGGTCTGTTCGTCTGATATGTCGCATATCAAGTCTAGGGGTGGTATACGTCAGACCCCAGTAACCGATAAGTCGTGTCGATGTGAGGATCATAACAGGTTGAGAAATTACTGGTAATGTTAGTGTATATGCCCTAGAGGCCATTACTGTATCATACTAGTTTGTATATTACTTAATGGAAGCTTGGGATATTCACCTTGTATATACAATCTTGCTCAAAATAGTAGTATGCTACTTGGTTTGTTTCTACTTCAATGTGTACATGTGTTTATTTTAGTATATCGCCTATACACATTAGTGGATCCCTTAGGATCTTTGCTTGATTACCAGCGTTGTGATGGCAGTCATACTAGTGGGGCTGGGTAATCTATAAGCACATCCTTATGCAGGTCCCTGGTCGCAGGACTATCGAGACAGGGTATCGATACTCCGGAGTAGACTAGCGCATGTGCTTCTCATCCCAGTGTGGGAGACGGTCTGTCCCACAGCCGTCAGTACGTCGTACTTGAGATAGTATGCGGGTGCTCGTTGGGTTACGAGTACACTGGACAGGACTCGTCGGGAACTGACTAGTTGGTATTATGCCTATCGTCAGTTATCAGTTCCCAGGTGACATGAGTACAGCTTAGTCCGCTGACTTGACACTGTCACTTCGCCTCGAGTGTGTTCCCACTGTACTTTGATTACTACCCTACCACGGCTCAAAGGAGTCGTGCAAACAGGTGGTAGTTGGGTGCAGTCCTAAAGCACTTAGAGGCAGTGACTGTTAGACAGGATTCGTTTCTCCCGGTAATGGGGGTTGACATCGCACTGTGTCTAGGAGAGCCATTACACAAGTAGTCCCTGGCCAGGGCAAACGAGATATACTGGTAGGCTTCCAGTGTTATCTCAGGGTGTTTTGGGCTTCACTCCGACATGACTTGTACTGCTATTGGGGGACTGACGTTTACCGCCCCCTAGGCCCGCCATGCGATGTATCAGACGAACAGACCGGACTGTACAGAGAATGTCACATTCAGGCTCAGTAGGAGTTCAGATGGGTTTCGCCTCGTCAGTCTTCTTGTCGGCATCTACCTGGGGACCGTTACGCACAGCTAGTGCCGCTTGCGGTCTGTGGTTAAACCCACTGCCAGCGTAGTGTCGAGTCTTTAGAGTCCCACACAGAAAGCTATTCGCCTTTAGGCAAAAGTGTAGAGGTCGCATGGTTTTGCGGCAGGTCGCATGGTTTTGCGACAGGGTTCGGTTACATCCGTGCACTTGTGCACGTTCAGTGTCCGGACAGTTAACACTAGCGGGCTTTGGTTTAAGCCAGATCCTAGTGTACGTATTGGGATTGGATTTATCCAGTTTGTATTCGTGTTCCTCGGAACACGGATGCGGGTGTGTATGCACAGTTGACGGAGAGACAGAGGCGGAGGATTCTCATTAGGGTTGTTGACCGTTGACAGTTGACTATTGACTTTTTGCTCAACCCTAATGAGAATATGATATGTGATTAACAATTATATTAATTAGGTATTATGGTGACATGGTTGTTGAGTTGTTGACTTTGTTAACTTGTTGACTTTTGTTGACTTGTTGACTTTGTTGACCGGTTGACTAGGCTTGACTAGTTGACCATCATGATAACTATAGCTATCATTTCATGGCAAAAACTTTTGCTTGCTTGCTCTTTTGTGCAAAATGAGTGCATGAAATGATATGGCTATGGTTGCTTAAACCATCACATAATACTTGATTGATATGAGGTGTTATGATTGTTTTGGATTATGAGAGCCAAATGAGAAAAGTCTTCCCTCATTCTTTCATGCTCATTCTCTCTTTTGTTCTTGAGCTCTCATCTCCTCCTCTTGCTCTCCCTCTCTTGACTCTATAGTTCACTTGTCTCATGAGTTGAAAACCAAGAACCATAGATAAAATCCCATACAAACTCTTCTCTGCTCACTCTAGTTCACAAGGTTTAGCAAACCGAGTGAACTAGTTTCTTCAAAGTTCGAAGAAGGAGCCAAAGGTTGAAGCTTTCAGGTGGATCTATCTTCGGCGCAAGGAGACGACGGGGAGAAGTCGATTCGGACGACCATCGAAGCTTGAAGACGAAGGAGTTCGAGAAAAAGAAAGGTATAACCCCCTAACCGAGTAGTTAGCAAATCGTAGTTAGGTTGTTAGTTAGATGTTTAACAAAGATCCGGGTTTTAAGTCCATGTTACCACCTCTAAGAAAATCGTTTTTTATCAAATTCCGCATGCCCGAAAGTACCGGGAGAGGTAGCATGGACTTACAGTGGTATCAGAGCCTAGTTAAACTCTATCTAACATGTTAGCAAAGTAGCTAGAAGATCGATCAAAGAAAAGTCGTAAAACGAACCCGAGAATGTCTAGTTTCTGCCGATTTTTATTCTGTTCAAAAGTTGAAAATTTTCATCTTAAAAATCGGCTCAGGCTTTTGTTTGAATAACCACCAAATTTGGTCCCACGAACGATTCAAAGCGCCGCGGAAACGCGGCGGGAGCACGCTCCCGCCGCGGTTCCGCGGCCGAGTTGACTCGGTCGGGGTCCAAATTTGGTGCAGTGTATTTCTGGGGTTGTTTTGGGATTTTTGGAATATGTATTTTCTGCCCAGATTTTCCAGAACGAAAATTTTGTGTTTAGGGCCTATAAATCCGTATTTTTGATCGAACTTCTAAAAGACTTAAGCTGACGGGTTTTTCTGTGATGTGATATTTGTATTGAACGTCTGCTAATCGCTATATGTCGATTAGTGGGGGTTATACAAATCTATGATCTGTAATGTTGCTGGAATGTGTATATGAATTTATTGGATTGTCGCGGGTGAATAGCCGGGGGTTGTGAGACTAGAGTTTTCTTTTCTTTCAATTCATGTACATTTGTAAATTGATGTAATAATTATTTGTATGGCCGCACAACCGGGTCGGGGTTGTAGCCGTCATTGTATAATTTCTTTTTACTGTTTTTGCTCCTAGGATAGACCCATGGAGGGGGTGCACAAACTACCGGGTATGCCGAAGTGCCGAGTGGCCTACTCACGGGGATGAGGGAGGTTGCTTCGCTTCGGGTACTTGGCGGACAGTTTTCCGCACCCGTAGGGGTCTTGGGTGGGGTATTGGCTATTCACCGCGACCGTGTAATCTGTTTTTCGTTACAGGCTCGTACGAATTGCAGCTTCCTAGTATATCCAATGTGTTCATCTGTGATCTGAAATGTCTATCATTGCAATATATCTATATATGATATTATTTAGGCGTTGCTTATGTTTTACAGCCGCGCTAGCCCAGCCCCCGCTCTGTCGTTAGTTAAGTAACCTAACGGGTAATGACGGGGCCCCGTGGCGAATGCGAATGGCATAAGCGTACGTCATATTTTGGTTGTTTTCTGCAATGGTAGGATTAAATGATGGGACGCATTAAAAGATCTAATGCAAGAATATCACGCATTAAAAGAACTAATGCAAGAAAATAAACCATGTAAAAGTCGTTGGAACACTTTCGAAAAACCACTCGGTTCTTTTCAAAACAAACTTTTAAAATGCGGAGTTTGAGCCACTCCATTTAAAAGCTATCTCGTTCCATCGACTAAATCAAGTTCACTACGTTCACGGTTTCGCCAAAACCATTCGTAGCCCTCCGTCGTTTCACATAAATGGTCAATAGTATTCAAGCTATGTATGTTGGCCAAAGTCAAGGCATAGTGATTGGTAGCTATTTGGTATTCATGTGTAGCATAGATAGATGCGTTGGTTTGGGACAGTCGTACTGCCATTTTGGCCAAAGTCAAGGGTAGGTACGGGTGGATCCAAATTAACCTGGATAATGACAGGCAGAACTTGACATGTGACTTATGATATTTTGGCCAAAGTCAAGGTCATAAGAGCATAGGGAAAAATCCACATCGGGAGTTTCAAAAGAACTGAAACTTGCTAGTATTGCATACCATTTGGAGCGTGATGATTCTGGTAGGATTCCTTCAGTTTCGTCACGCGATGATATTTGGATCTCGATCCTACTGTGAGTATATGCTACTCTTCGGGAAATTTCTCACTTAACGATCAATGCTATAAACCTAGTAGGTGTCTAGAAAGGTGTTAGCGGGGCTACGCCCCCAGGGAAAAGAGGTTCTTAAATTAAGGAACTTCGCGAAAGCGTTGGAAAACCTCCTTCGAAGTACCGACACCAGCCTGGCTGAACGGTTAAGCAAGTATTGTACGGTGAGATTGATCCTGACTAATTCTTCCTTTTTGGTTTTAAGGAGGGATTCGAGAAACAGTGGGAGCCATCCTGTTTAGACAAACTAAAAACCACTCTAAACTTGCAAGAGCATCATGCTAAGTGTTTCTTCTTCTCTCTCCTAAATGCAGCGACCAATCGACATGACTGGACTTAAGTTACTTCTAGATAAAAACATACTGACAGGGCCAAACTACAAAGATTGGCTCAGGAATGTCAAAATGGCAATCACTTACGACAAGCTGGAGTATCTTCTTACCACCAAAGCTCCCCCTGTCCCAAGTCCCACCTCCAGCGTTGCGGATAAGGAAATCCGTAAGACTTGGGAGATTGATAGCGCGAAGGCCAAGTGCCTCGTACTTGCCTCGATGGACAACGAACATCAGAGGAGGCACGAGAATATGGACCTTGAATCCATATTTCTCCATACAAAAGAACTGTATGGAGAGCAATCTCGTATCGCAAGATACGAAGTGTCGAAGAAGTTATTTTCGGCAAGGTTGGCCATCGGATCATCGGTAGCGGAACACGTGCTTAAGATGATTGGCTTCATTGAGGAGCTCGCGGAACTTGGAACCACGTTAGAGAACGAGCTCTGTACGGACTTGATTCTCCAGTCCCTTCCTTCCACTTACGCCCAGTTTATCCTGAACTTCAACTTACAAGAAAAAGAAGTTGAACTTTCAGAACTCCTCAACATACTGAGGAGTGCAGAGGGCACCCTACAGAAAGGTAGGGAAACATCCACTTTGTTTGTAGAAGGATCTTCCTCTTCTAGGTCCAAGGCGAAAGCCAAGGGAAAGAAGAAGAAAGCCTTCGCCAAACCAAGGGGCGGTGTTAGTAAAGTGGATACGAAGGGAAAAGCAATGGCAACAAAGAAAGCGGGGCAGCTTGTGGATAAAGAAGAATGCTTCTATTTTCATAAGAAAGGTCACTGGAAGAATGATTGCAGGGCTTGGAAAGCCAGGACACAGGAATTGAAGCAGGTTGCGGCTTCAGCTTCAGGTGTGTATGTTATTGAAAACTGTGTTTCAATAAACTCTACTTCCTGGGTATTGGATACCGGATCAGGATCTCATATCTGTAATTCTTTGCAGGCGTTGAGAAACCGTTGGGTTTTGAAGGCAGGTGACATGACCCTCAGAGTTGCAAACGGAGCTAGCATGGATGCTAAGGCCGTGGGGGACTATCACTTGGGAATGTCAGATGGACATGTTTTGGTTTTGCGTAATTGCTTTTTTGTACCCAACGCAACTTGTAATATCATTTCTGTATCTTTAGTTTCTAAAGAAGGTTATGAATTTGCGTTTGTAAGTAATGTTGTAAACATTCACCTTAATCAAGTTCTGATCGGGTCAGGTACATTGAGCAATGGTATATACGTATTAAACCAACCACAGATTTTCAATGTCCAGAATACACACAAAAGAAAGTCTCCGGAAATAAATCAGACTTTCTTATGGCATTGTAGACTGGGTCACATTAATGAGAGAAGGTTGACGAAGTTACATACAGAAGGATATTTGAATCCGTTCGAATATCAATCGTATGCCCCTTGTCAATCCTGTCTCAAAGGAAAGATGACAAAAACTCCATTCACTGGACACGGAGTAAGAGCGAGCGAGCTCTTGGGACTCGTACACAGCGACGTGTGCGGTCCAATGTCTACACATGCGCGAAGCGGGTATTCTTACTTCATTACTTTTACGGATGACTTTTGAAGGTACGGTTATGTCTTCTTAATGAAACATGAGTCCGAAGCCTTTGGAAAATTCCAGGAATATAAGAATGAAGTAGAAAAACAAACTGGCAAAAGTATCAAGATTCTAAGATCGGATCGAGGTGGAAAATACTTGAGTGCCGAGTTCCTGGACTATTTAAAAGAGAACGGAATTCTCTCTCAACTTACTCCTCCATACACTCCGCAACATAACGGTGTATCGGAGAGACGGAACCGAACCATATTAGATATGGTTCGGTCCATGATGAGTAACGCTGAGTTACCGCGATCATTCTGGGGGTATGCGCTAGAATCAGCTGCATACCTTTTGAACTGAGTTCCAACTAAGACTGTGCCTACTACACCATATGAAATGTGGAGTGGGAAGAGACCCTATCTTAAACACATTAAGACATGGGGAAGTCCAGCTTTTGTTAAAAAGCAGCATGTGGACAAGCTCGAGGCACGCTCAGTACAATGCAAGTTTGTGGATATCCAAAGAATTCCAAGGGATATTTCTTCTACTGCGAGGAGGAACAAAAAGTTCTTGTTTCTCGTCATGCCCACTTTCTAGAACACCAGTTCTTAGAAAAGGAAATAAGTGGGAGCGCAGTAGAACTGGAAGAAATTCCAGAACCACAGACTATTACTGAAAGCTTAGTGGAACCAGAGGGTTCAAAAGAACAGGACATTCCTACACCGCTCCGCAGAAGTAGTAGGCAGTCTCATCCGCTCGAGAGATACTACGGTTTTCTCATAGACGGGGATAGAGAGGATTGCATCATAGATTATGATGAGCCTACTAGCTTCCAGAAAGCCGTTTAGAGCGTCGACTCGGTAAAATGGCTGGATGCAATGCGGACCGAAATGGAGTCCATGTACAACAACAAAGTATGGACGTTAGACATTGCTCCAGACGGGGTAAAACCCGTAGGATGCAAGTGGATCTTCAAAAGGAAGATTGGTGTAGATGGACAGGTTGAGACCTATAAAGCTAGACTGGTTGCAAAGGGTTTTCGTCAAAGACCTGGTTTGGACTATGACGAGACCTTTTCTCCAGTGGCTATGCTGAAATCCATTCGGATCCTTCTTGCCATTGCTGCCTTCCACGATTATGAGATCAGGCAAATGGACGTAAAGACCGCTTTTCTAAATGGAAATTTAGAGGAGTGTGTCTATATGGACCAACCATAGGGTTTCATTCAGAGTGGGTGTCAAGACCCGAAGGTACGGAACGTGACTGGCACTTAGATTACGAGACGTCTAAAGGCGTAACGTAATCTAAGTCAGCCAAAGCCCAGAAAAATCTAAACCAAAAACAAAAGAGAGTGAAGGAAAATCTTAAATGAAAACGGTTTTTAAATCAATTAAGTTGCATAGAATCCCTTTTTTTTTATAACATCAAAAATTTCCGAAAATTTCGGCAGAGTCTCCCCTGTATTTTCTAGCCCCCAAAATGGGTAAAATAAGATATATATAACCTGTAATAAACAAATGGCATCCCCAAGCGGGAGCTAGCTCTTCGCCCAAGGCGGATCACAACCACACGCAATATATAAGTAATATCAAGAAAAGAGCATAAAAGAAATGCAAAATATCAGAAAACACAACGTCGGCTCAATGGAGCTCGACCCAAAAGAAACCACATATATACAAATCTCTCCGTCTCATCACTAGGTCGCATATACAAATAGAAAGTGGTAGATGGAGAATACTAGATACAATGATAGAGCAAAAAGAAATAAAGTGTGCTCGCAACCCACCTACGGGCGATGTCGCGAGTCTGAGCAAAAGGAGCTGATGGTAAGATAGCCCGCCACTACAAGGGTGACGGGTCCGACCTGCAAGACACTGTGGCACAACGGGGGTGAGTTGCCAGCTCGTGAGTAGAATATAACATCTAATAAGGCAATCGTAAGAATGTACGCAATGCGCCATAACATGTATGTCCATATGTGATATAATAGCTCTAGTATGCATGCACATGTATGCAATGTCATTACTAAATCTTTAAGTGTTTTAAATGTTAAGGGTACTGCATTCTTAACTTTAGAAAATGAATATCTGTATAATAGCTAAGTACCATCAAGAAATCATCTGAAAACCCATGTCAAGCATCGACACCAAATATGAAATCACCTCTGTCTCAATGTCTCACTGTATCAATGTCTCAAAATATCGGGCTCCGTCAGTCCGGATCGGCCCATGTCATCAAATCTCACGACAACGGTCGGTATCCTCCGGATATCCGCCGCGCCAGACATCACCGGTAGGTAGTCTTCCCCTGCCAGGCTCATCGTCTACAACTCGATCTTCTTGCCCCGGGGTACCATACCGGGCCCACCATGTACCCGAGACGGTTCATCCACTCCTCGAATCGGGTCTCGAAATCCAACAGAAAACATGAAAACTCATGGTGGACGACACATACATCACGAGAAAACCGCAACTTTGTTTTAAAAATGATAAATATAAGCTTTTGTTAAATTCTTGCGGTTTTCCCCAAAAATCCAGAAATCGCAGCAATACTGAAATCCTCAAGAAAAATCATAATGTCCACATGTTATATATGATAAATGTCTATGATAATAAGGTATGCGATGTGAATTGTGGCTTAAAATCTATGTAAGTATGATGATGATGCGAGGTATATACATGCTATCCAATTTCATATATCATGTATGATGCAAGTGGCGATACTAAACTAAACAGGTTCTATGGTGCACGTGGCATGGCAATTACCAAAGTCGTGTGTGTCACATGAATAGTGCACGTGCAACAGATGCCAATGGAAATGGTGTTCGTGTCCTACGAAGTGTTATCGCATATATGTATATGAATGTTATATGAATGTCCATGCAATCTAGTATACAGTTAGCTGTGAGGGTATGCAATGTAAATAAAGGGGTAAGCTATCTAGCAATACAAGTCTTGCAAGAAATAGGGTAATCCTAACTAGGGGGCGCCTCGCGCCATCCAGACGATTCCCCCATAGATGAATACATCTACTCACCTGAATGCCTCGCTAATCCGATCCGACCACCGCCTTGCCTTTACGCGCCGTGTCCGATGTTTCCCCGACCGATCCTATATTTGCACAACACCAAGCATAAGATTACATACCCCTAAAACGACACCAAGTCAATATAAAAAGATCGACGCTCTTGAATTAAACATAACATGCACTCGGTGCGCGGGAAAACACACGAAAATCGCTAAATCTTAACTAAAATTGTTATTTCGGGGCAATCGACAAAACTAAAACCCGACTAGACAAAACCCCGAATTCGCGCACTCTAATAGTCGTAAACGAAGCTAATTATATCGCTAATATAACGCAATTAGATCGCATCCTAATTTTTATAAAAATCTAGTAAGCAAAAAGCATACCGATTCGATGCAAATATCGCAATTTTATCGATCTAGCGAGCACAACATCGCACAATTAACCACTCTAACCAATTAGATAACCAAACCCTAACTTAACTCCAACAACCATGCTTCAAACCCTAATTTGAAATCAAATCCCTCTCTTGATTTTTCTAAACAAACAATTACTACTAAATTAACACTTCAAATTTCAATTTTAGCACATTTAAACTACAAGTTAACAAATAGATTAGAATTTTCACCTCACAAGTTGAATCCTAGAATGCTCAAGCCACCAAAGAAGTCTCCTTTCTTCAAGTTTTTAAACTGATTTGGGTTGGAAAGGAGATAGATTATGGATGGGGTTTGAATTTCTAAGGAAAAGTGTGGAATTTTTGTAGATTTTGTTGATTTTTTTGCAAGAATTTGAATAAGGAAAATGGTGAAAAATTTTGGGCTGTAGGAGGGTGGGAGCTCGGCCTGAGCAAGTGGAGAGGTGATGGGGGGTTTTGTGTAGAGGTTTCTAGGTCAAAAACCCCCTTAAGTTCTCATTTAATGCATTTCACATCAACCTTTTTCAAAAAAAACCCTTTTTAGTTCATTTTTTCATTAAATTTCCAACCATAAAACTAAAATCTTATAAAGTTATGATACAATTATTAACACTCTATTTTAGTTTATAAAGATTCCTAATTATGAAATTTACCTAATTAAATTTGTATTTATCACTAATTTAATGTATTTTTAAAAGCTTAAAATAATAAAAAAAAAATAATTAATTACGAATTTTTTTTTATTTAACTAGAAAATTATAAGTGACATTTTAGTGACAAAATTATAGTAATATCTTATCTAAATTCTGTATAATTAGGTCTACAATGAAAAATACATATTTTGACTTTTTACGGAAAAAGCCGAAAAAATTGCCGATTACCGAAAAACTGCCTAAACGATTGTTGAAGGGTTACAATCTTCCCCCCTTAAAGAAATTCGGTCCCCGAATTTAGAATTTAACTACGTGTACCTTCAAAAAGATGGGGATATCTCTTCCTCATCTCGACCTCGGTCTCCCAGGTGACCTCCTCGCTGTTCGGGCCACGCCAAAGAACCTTGACAGACGGTATGACCTTCGACCTCAATTTCTTCACCTGTCGATCCAAAATGACCACCGGCTGCTCGGTGAAAGAAAGATCACGCTCTAGCTGGATCGTCTGGTGCTGAATCGCCTGGGAAGGATCATGAAGGTACTTACGGAGCATCGAGACATGGAATATGGGGTGAACATCGGGGAAGCTAGGCGAAAGAGCTAACCGATAAGCGACTGGACCAACACGCTTTAGGATCTCAAAAGGACCAACATATCTAGGACTCAGTTTCCCTTTCCGCCCAAATCTCATCACCCCTTTCATCGGAGAGACCTTCAGGAAAACATGATTGCCAACAGTGAACTTGAGTCGGCGACGGCGCCTGTCAGCATAAGATTTCTGCCTGCTCTGTGCCGCTCTCATCCTGTCCCGAATCAGCTGTATCTTCTCGGTCGTCTCCTGTATGATCTGCGGCCCCAAAATACTGCTCTCCCTGAGCTCTGTCCAACATACAGGCGATCGACATCTCCTCCCATAAAAAGCCTCAAAAGGTGCCATCTGAATCGTCTCCTGGAAGCTATCATTGTAGGAAAACTCGATCAAAGGCAAATGACGATCCCAGCTACCACCGAAATATAAAACACAAGCTCTGAGCATGTCCTCAAGAGTCTGAATCGTACGCTCCGACTGACCATCAGTCTGCGGATGAAAGGCTGTGCTAAAACTCAATCGGGTGCCCAAAGCTTCCTGGAGTTTCTGCCACAATCGGCTGGTAAACTGGGTGCCACGGTCGGACACGATGCAAGTCGGAACACCATGCAGTCGCACTATCTCATCAATATAAACCTGGGCGTACTGAGAAAATCCAAAAGTTGTCTTCACTGGCAGAAAGTGAGCCGCTTTCGTCAGTCGATCCACAATCACCCAAATAGAGTCATACCCTCGACTGGTCCTGGGTAGACCCACAATGAAGTCCATGGAGACCTACTCCCACTTCCACTCAGGGATGGGCAAAGGCTGTAACTCGCCAGCTGGCCTCTGGTGCTCGGCCTTGACTTGCTGACAAGTCAGGCATCTCGACACAAAGTCTGTAACATCCTTCTTTATCCCGTCCCACCAGTAAACATCTCTCAAATCACGGTACATCTTGGTGGAACCTGGATGCACACTGTATACTGATCTATGTGCCTCCTCAAGAATATCACGCCTCAGTCCCTCTGAATCTGGCATGCACAGTCGAGTCCCAAATCAAAGTATCCCCTGATCATCAATCACGAACTCAGAAACTCTGCCCTGCCGAATCTGCTCAATAATCTCTAAGATACGGGCATCGCCGGACTGTGCCTCGCGGATACGGTCAAGTAACTGTGGGCGTGCTCTGAAATAGGCCAGCTGTCCCCCGGTAGGAGTAAACTCGAACTGCATTCTGCTGTCGCATAAAACCTGCCAATCCGCCGTCGGCTGCATCTGTACTGCGCTCAAACAAGATAAGCTAGCTCCGGGCCTCCTACTCAAAGCATCTGCCACCACATTCGCCTTGCCCGGATGATATAGAATCCCGCAGTCATAATCCTTCACCAACTCCATCCATCGGTGCTGTCTCAGGTTCAGATCTCGCTGCTGGAAGATATACTTCAAACTCTTGTGGTCAGTGAATATCTGGCACGACTCACCGTATAGGTAATGTCTCCAGATCTTAAGCGCAAATACCACTGTAGCCATCTCTAAATCATGGGTGGGGTAGTTCTGTTCATGTTTCCTCAGCTGCCGAGAAGCATGCGCGATAACTCTGTCGTGCTGCATCAAAACACAGCCCAACCCCACTCGAGAAGCATCACAATATACCACGAACCCGCCTGATCCTGAAGGCAATGCTAACACTGGTGCAGTAGTCAGACGAGTCTTCAGCTGCTGGAAACTATCCTCACATGCCTGGGTCTAATCAAAAGGAACCCCCTTCCGGGTCAATCCGGTCAACGGTGCAGCAATGCGGGAGAAATCCTGGACAAAACGTCGATAATAGCCGGCCATACCTAGAAAGCTGCGAACCTCTGTAACTGATACTGGTCTAGGCCAACGCTGAACTGCCTCGATCTTCTTCAGGTCCACACAAATACTATCTCTCGTCACCACATGACCAAAGAAATCGACACTGACTAGCCAGAATGCGCACTTGGAGAATTTGGCGAACAGCTGATGCTCCCTCAGAGTCTGCAATGTGATACGTAAGTGCTGCTCATGTTTCTCCGGGCTCCGAGAATAAACCAAAATGTCGTCAATGAATACAATAATGAACTGATCGAGATACGGCCTGAATACGTGGTTCATCAAATCCATAAATGCTGCCGGGGCATTGGTGAGCCCGAACGACATCACCAAGAACTCGTAATGACCATATCGAGTACGGAAAGCGGTCTTCGGAATATCCTCCTTCCGAACCCGCAACTGGAGATAACCTGATCGTAAATCAACCTTCGAGAAAAACCCTGCACCCTGGAGCTGATCAAATAAGTCATCAATGCGGGGTAGGGGATATCTGTTCCGCACAGTAACCCGGTTCAGCTGACGATAATCAATGCATAAACGCATACTTCCGTCCTTCTTCTTAACAAACAGGACGGGAGCACCCCAAGGTGACACACTCGGTCGGATAAGCCCTTTGTCCAGCAAGTCCTGTAATTGATCCTTTAGCTCTCTCAGCTCCGCCGGGGCCATCCGATAAGGCGGTATAGAAATAGGCCCCGTGCCAGGGATCAAGTCAATACAGAACTCAATCTCGCGCTCTGGTGGCAGACCAGGCAGCTCGTCAGGGAAAACATCAGGAAACTCTCCCACAACAGGGACCTGGTCCAACGGACCCTCTGTGGAGCTAGTATCACAAATATAGGCTAAGAATCCCTGACACCCTTTCCTTAAGAGCTGACAAGCGCGAAGAGAAGAAATCAAGCTGGGAAGGGTAGCACTACGATCTCCCTGAATAATAAGAACCGGCTCACCAGGAAAACTGAATCTGACTGCCTTTTCACGGCAGTCCACAGATGCATAACAGGTGGCTAGCCAGTCCATACCAAGAAGAACGTCAAAGCCTAGCATATCGAGGAGAATCAAATCAACTGAAGAATCCCTCTCCCCAATACGAACGGAACACGATCGGTACACAAAACGGGCAACAAAAGACTCACCTACCGGGGTAATAACGACGAGCGGCTGATCTAACGGAGAAGACTCCCGGCCCAACCTCGGTGCAAAATACGTGGAAACATAGGAATGTGTGGAGCCTGGATCAAATAATACCCGTGCATCAAAAGAACATACTGGCAGAGTACCTGTCACGACGGCATTGGATGCCTGTGCATCCTGAGGAGTCAACACGAACACTCGGGCCTGTCCACCACTAATAGCTGGCTGTGCTCTGCCTCTACCTCGGCCTCTGCCTCTGCCTCTGTCGCCTCGTCCTCTCTGAACCGGACCGCCACGCCCACGGCCTCTAGAAGCATCTGGCTGGCGTGAAGCATCATCAGGAGTAGGAAGTAAAGCTCTCTGAGAAGATGGTGAGGGTGGTAAAGTCACATGCGGGACTGTCGCCGTGCCCTGACGTCCCATGGTACAGTCTCTGATACGGTGGTACTGAGTCCCACACCGAAAACATCCTGGAGACGACTGCTGGGTCTGTGGATATGAACCAAATAACTGACCACGTCTCAATCCTCTGCCTCCGCCATCTCCTGGAAATAATCTATCACGATGTCTGCCCATCTGCCGCTGAGCTGGCGTATCAGTACGGATCCTCTTCGGCCCAGAGACGACCGGAGTCTCAGAAATACGCTCCTCCAAAAGTAAGGCTGCATCCATCGCGGCTGCGTATGTATCAAAGTGCTGGGTGCCGATGGCAAGGAATAGCTGTGTATCAAGCCCTCGTACAAACCTCTTTATTCTCTTCTCTTCTGTGTCTACTAGGTACGGAGCATATCGAGACAACTGGGTAAACTGTATATCATACTCCGACACTGTCATCCCAGGAGTCTTGCGCAAAGACTCAAAACTACGGGCTCGAGCATCTCGGACACTCTCCGGAAGAAAACGGGCAAGAAATGCAGCTGTAAACTCGTCCTAGGTCATAGAAGGTAGACCTGCAGCTTGGCCTCTCTCTACTGAATCGTACCATGTCTGGGCAAGACCCTCCAGACGAAAACTCGCAAACTCCACCAATCTATTATCAGAACACCTCAACGAACGGCAAATCCGAGCCATCCTATCAAGAAATGCCTGTGGGTCTTCTGTCGCATCCGTACCGGTAAAAGCTGGAGGTCTCAATCTCATGAACTCCTGTAGTGAAACAGGGATAGTCTCCGTAGTAGCAGCAGGAGTGACCATCTGTGCAGCAGGTACGATCGTGGTCTGTGCGGTGGAGGGAACGTCCTCGGATCTCTGTGCCCGGCTGGACTCAACTAAAGATCCCATCATCTGCCGCAACTCTTGCATGCCGGCCTCTAATCTGGCAATACGGTCAGGATAAGGCGGATCAGTATGACCCTGAGGGGTAGGCGTATCCTCCCGCTCGATCCTCGCCTCAGACGGGCCCGCCCGAATCTCATCCCTAGCGGCAGCCCGCTGAGCTCTCGTAGTCTTTGGCGGCATCGAAGCTAGAATAAGAAACAGGACTGATAAGGACATTGCAATTGAATCAAGGAATGCAAGGAATCAAGAAAGGAAATACAAGCAATTATGTCCTAAGGTTACTTAGGCGGAGTACCGTATCGTAAGTATGCCGTGGATCATACCCACGCTACGCCACTCTGCTTAAGTCACCTACTCCATCTACCAAGGTCGTCCTACACTCGGGAAGGTAAAACCTACGCTCTGATACCAACTTTGTCACGACCCGAAGGTACAGAACGTGACTGGCACTTAGATTACGAGACGTATAAAGGCGTAACGTAACCTAAGTCAGCCAAAGCCCAGAAAAATCTAAACCAAAAACAAAAGAGAGTGAAGGAAAATCTTAAATGAAAACGGTTTTTAAATCAATTAAGTTGCATAGAATCCCTTTTTTTTTTAAACATCAAAAATTTCCGAAAATTTCGGCAGAGTCTCCCCTGTATTTTCTATCCCCCAAAATGGGTACAACCAGATATATATAACCTGTAATAAACAAATGGCATCCCCAAGCGGGAGCTAGCTCTTCGCCCAAGGCGGATCACAACCACACGCAATATATAAGTAATATCAAGAAAAGAG
Organism: Agapanthus africanus; assembly: GCA_030015575.1. Lineage (NCBI taxonomy): Eukaryota > Viridiplantae > Streptophyta > Magnoliopsida > Asparagales > Amaryllidaceae > Agapanthus > Agapanthus africanus. The sequence continues at coordinate 244,709,114 of JASDDO010000012.1, forward strand.
CATAAAAGAAATGCAAAATATCAGAAAACACAACGTCGGCTCAAGGGAGCTCGACCCAAAAGAAACCATATATATACAAATCTCTCAGTCTCATCACTAGGTCGCATATACAAATAGAAAGTGGTAGATGGAGAATACTAGATACAATGATAGAGCAAAAACAAATAAAGTGTGCTCGCAACCCACCTACGGGCGATGTCGCGAGTCTGAGCAAAAGGAGCTGATGGTAAGATAGCCCGCCACTACAAGGGTGACGGGTCCGACCTGCAAGACACTGTGGCACAACGGGGGTGAGTTGCCAGCTCGTGAGTAGAATATAACATCTAATAAGGCAATCGTAAGAATGTACGCAATGCGCCATAACATATATGTCCATATGTGATATAATAGCTCTAGTATGCATGCATATGTATGCAATGTCATTACTAAATCTTTAAGTGTTTTAAATGTTAAGGGTACTGCATTCTTAACTTTAGAAAATGAATATCTGTATAATAGCTAAGTACCATCAAGAAATCATCTGAAAACCCGTGTCAAGCATCGACACCAAATATGAAATCACCTCTGTCTCAATGTCTCACTGTATCAATGTCTCAAAATATCGGGCTCCGTCAGTCCGGATCGGCCCATGTCATCAAATCTCACGACAACGGTCGGTATCCTCCGGATATCCGCCGCGCCAGACATCACCGGTAGGTAGTCTTCCCCTGCCAGGCTCATCGTCTACAACTCGATCTTCTTGCCCCGGGGTACCATACCGGGCCCACCATGTACCCGAGACGGTTCATCCACTCCTCGAATCGGGTCTCGAAATCCAACAGAAAACATGAAAATTCATGGTGGACGATACATACATCACGAGAAAACCGCAACTTTGTTTTAAAAATGATAAATATAAGCTTTTGTTAAATTCTTGCGGTTTTCCCCAAAAATCCAGAAATCGCAGCAATACTGAAATCCTCAAGAAAAATCATAATGTCCACATGTTATATATGATAAATGTCTATGATAACAAGGTATGCGATGTGAATTGTGGCTTAAAATCTATGTAAGTATGATGATGATGCGAGGTATATACATGCTATGCAATTTCATATATCATGTATGATGCAAGTGGCGATACTAAACTAAACAGGTTCTATGGTGCACGGGGCATGGCAATTACCAAAGTCGTGTGTGTCACATGAATAGTGCACGTGCAACAGATGCCAATGGTAATGGTGTTCGTGTCCTACGAAGTGTTATCGCATATATGTATATGAATGTTATATGAATGTCCATGCAATCTAGTATACGGTTAGCTGTGAGGGTATGCAATGTAAATAAAGGGGTAAGCTATCTAGCAATACAAGTCTTGCAAGAAATAGGGTAATCCTAACTAGGGGGCGCCTCGCGCCATCCAGACGATTCCCCCATAGATGAATACATCTACTCACCTGAATGCCTCGCTAATCCGATCCGACCACCGCCTTGCTTTTACGCGCCGTGTCCGATATTTCCCCGACCGATCCTATATTTGCACAACACCAAGCATAAGATTACATACCCCTAAAACGACACCATGTCAATATAAAAAGATCGACGCTCTTGAATTAAACATAACGTGCACTCGGTGCGCGGGAAAACACACGAAAATCGCTAAATCTTAACTAAAATTGTTATTTCGGGGCAATCGACAAAACTAAAACCCAACTAGACAAAACCCCGCATTCGCGCACTCTAATAGTCGTAAACGAAGCTAATTATATCGCTAATATAACGCAATTAGATCGCATCCTAATTTTTATAAAAATCTAGTAAGCAAAAAGCATACCGATTCGATGCAAATATCGCAATTTTATCGATCTAGCGAGCGCAACATCGCACAATTAACCACTCTAACCAATTAGATAACCAAACCCTAACTTAACTCCAACAACCATGCTTCAAACCCTAATTTGAAATCAAATCCCTCTCTTGATTTTTCTAAACAAACAATTACTACTAAATTAACACTTCAAATTTCAATTTTAGCACATTTAAACTACAAGTTAACAAATAGATTAGAATTTTCACCTCACAAGTTGAATCCTAGAATGCTCAAGCCACCAAAGAAGTCTCCTTTCTTCAAGTTTTTAAACTGATTTGGGTTGGAAAGGAGATAGATTATGGATGGGGTTTGAATTTCTAAGGAAAAGTGTGGAATTTTTGTAGATTTTGTTGATTTTTTTGCAAGAATTTGAAGAAGGAAAATGGTGAAAATTTTTGGGCTGTAGGAGGGTGGGAGCTCGGCCTGAGCAAGAGGAGAGGTGATGGGGGGTTTTGTGTAGAGGTTTCTAGGTCAAAAACCCCCTTAAGTTCTCATTTAATGCATTTCACATCAACCTTTTTCAAAAAAAACCCTTTTTAGTTCATTTTTTCATTAAATTTCCAACCATAAAACTAAAATCTTATAAAATTATGATACAATTTATTAACACTCTATTTTAGTTTATAAAGATTCCTAATTATGAAATTTACCTAATTAAATTTGTATTTATCACTAATTTAATGTATTTTTAAAAGCTTAAAATAATAATAAAAAAATAATTAATTACAATTTTTTTTTATTTAACTAGAAAATTATAAGTGACATTTTAGTGACAAAATTATAGTAATATCTTATCTAAATTCTGTATAATTAGGTCTACAATGAAAAATACATATTTTGACTTTTTACGGAAAAAGCCGAAAAAATTGCCGATTACCGAAAAACTGCCTAAACGATTTTTGAAGGGTTACAGTGGGAGCAACGGAAAGGTGTGCAAGTTGCTTAAGTCCATCTATGGACTAAAGCAGGCATCGCGGAGTTGGAACATCTGTTTTGATGAGACGGTCAAGGAATTTGGCTTTATCAAAAATCCAGATGAACCATGCATTTATAGTAGATTTGTAGCGAGAACTGTAGTATTCCTCGTTTTATACGTGAATGACATTCTCTTAATAGGAAATGACATTCCTATGCTACAATCTGTCAAGGGGTTCTTGTCACACAGGTTTTCCATGAAAGACCTGGGTGATGCCTCATACATCCTGGGGATCCGGATCCATCGTGATAGATCCAAGAGGATATTAGGACTTTCACAGTCCAGGTACATCGACACCATACTGAAAAGATTCAGTATGGAAGATTCCAAGCGCGGTAACCTACTGGCTTGTCACTGGATCACCCTCTCTAAAGTGATGTCTCCCAAGAATGATTTGGAGAGGGATCGCATGTCTATTATACCCTACGCTTCTGCGGTAGGCTCTATAATGTATGTGATGTTGTGTACCAGACCGGATGTAGCTTATGCACTGAGTGTGGTAAGCCGGTATCAGTCAAACCCTGGGGAGAAACACTGGATAGCAGTAAAGAACATTCTCAAGTACTTCAGAAGGACTAAGGAGATGTTCTTGGTGTTTGGCGGAAAAGACCTCCAGATCGAGGCCTTTGCTGACTCCAGCTTCCAGAGTGACAAGGATGATTCCAAGTCCATGTCGGGTTTTGTCTTTACCCTCAATGGAGGGGCGGTGTGTTGGAAGAGTTCCAAAGAGGAAACCGTTGCAGACTCGACGATGGAAGCGGAATACATCGCTGCAACTGATGCCGCAAAAGAAGCTGTCTGGATGAGGAAGTTCTTGAAAGAGCTTCAGGTGGTTCCGTCCATTGTTGATCCAATACCTCTGTATTGCGACAACAACGGGGCTATAGCTTTAGCGAAGGAACCCAGGTCCCATCAGAGATCCAGACACATCTTGAGGCGGTATCACCTGATCAGGGAGATCGTGGATCGCCAGGAGATCGAGGTTCGGAGAGTCGCTTCAGAAGATAACACTGCAGATCCATTCACCAAGGCCTTGCCCCAGACTCAGTTCGAGCGGCTGATCGAGATGATAGGTCTTCGATACGCCAGTACATCGCCTTAGTGCAAGTGGGAGATTGTTAGTGTATATGCCCTAGAGGCCATTACTGTATCATACTAGTTTGTATATTACTTAATGGAAGCTTGGGATATTCACCTTGTATATACAATCTTGCTCAAAATAGTAGTATGCTACTTGGTTTGTTTCTACTTCAATGTGTACATGTGTTTATTTTAGTATATCGCCTATACACATTAGTGGAGCCCTTAGGATCTTTGCTTGATTACCAGCGTTGTGATGGCAGTCACACTAGTGGGGCGGGGTAATCTATAAGCACATCCTTATGCAGGTCCCTGGTCGCAGGACTATCGAGACAGGGCATCTATACTCCGGAGTAGACTAGCGCATGCGCTTCTCATCCCAGTGTGGGAGGCGGTCTGTCCCACAGCCGTCGGTACGTCGTACTTGAGATAGTATGCGGGTGCTCGTTGGGTTACGAGTACACTGGAAAGGACTCATCGGGAACTGACTAGTTGGTATTATTCCTATCGTCAGTTATCAGTTCCCAGGTGACATGAGTACAGCTTAGTCCGCTGACTTGACACTGTCACTTCGCCTCGAGTGTGTTCCCACTGTACTTTGATTACTACCCTACCACGGCTCAAAGGAGTCGTGCAAACAGGTGGTAGTTGGGTGCAGTCCCGAAGCACTTGGAAGCAGTGACGGTTAGACAGGATTCGTCTCTCCCGGTATTAGGGGTTGACATCGCGCCGTGTCTATGAGAGCCATTACACGAGTAGTCCCTGGCCAGGGCAAACGAGATATACTGGTAGGCTTCCAGTGTTATCTCAGGGTGTTTTGGGCTTCACTCCGACACGACTTGTACCGCTATTGGGGGACTGACGTTTACCTCCCCCTAGGCCCGCCATGCGATATATCAGACGAACAGACCGGACTGTACAGAGAATGTCACATTCAGGCTCAGTAGGAGTTCAGATGGGTTTCGCCTCATCAGTCTTCTTGTCGGCATCTACCTGGGGACCGTTACGCACAGCTAGTGCCGCTTGTGGTCTGTGGTTAAACCCACTGCCAGCGTAGTGTCGAGTCTTTAGAGTCCCACACAGAAAGCTATTCGCCTTTAGGCAAAAGAGTAGAGGTCGCATGGTTTTGCGGCAGGTCGCATGGTTTTGCGACAGGGTTCGGTCACATCCGTGCACTTGTGCACGTACAGTGTCCGGAAAGTTAACACTAGCGGGATTTGGTTTAAGCCAGATCCTAGTGTACGTATTGGGATTGGATTTATCCAGTTTGTATTCCTGTTCCTCGGAACGCGGATGCGGGTGTGTATGCACAGTTGACGGAGAGACAGAGGCGGAGGATTCTCATTTGGGTTGTTGACCGTTGACAGTTGACTATTGACTTTTTGCTCAACCCTAATGAGAATATGATATGTGATTAACAATTATATTAATTAGGTATTATGGTGACATGGTTGTTGAGTTGTTGACTTTGTTGACTTGTTGACTTTTGTTGACATGTTGACTTTGTTGACCGGTTGACTAGGCTTGACTAGTTGACCATCATGATAACTATAGCTATCATTTCATGGCAAAGACTTTTGCTTGCTTGCTCTTTTGTGCAAAATGAGTGCATGAAATGATATGGCTATGGTTGCTTAAACCATCACATAATACTTGATTGATATGAGGTGTTATGATTGTTTTGGATTATGAGAGCCAAATGAGAAAAGTCTTCTCTCATTCTTTCATGCTCATTCTCTCTCTTGTTCTTGAGCTCTCATCTCCTCCTCTTGCTCTCCCTCCCTTGACTCTATGGTTCACTTGTCTCATGAGTTGAGAACCAAGAACCATAGATAAAATCCCATACAAACTCTTCTCTACTCACTCTAGTTCACAAGGTTTAGCAAACCGAGTGAACTAGTTTCTTCAAAGTTCGAAGAAGGAGCCAAAGGTTGAAGCTTTCAGGTGGATCTATCTTCGGCGCAAAGAGACGACGGGGAGAAGCCGATTCGGACGACCATCGAAGCTTGAAGACGAAGGAGTTCGAGAAAAAGAAAGGTATAACCCCCTAACCGAGTAGTTAGCAACTCGTAGTTAGGTTGTTAGCTAGATGTCTAACAAAGATCCGGGTTTTAAGTCCATGTTACCACCTCTAAGAAAATCGTTTTTTATCAAATTCCGCATGCCCGAAAGTACCGGGAGAGGTAGCATGGACTTACAGGTAACACTTACCAGTATATCTCTATATCAGCCCTGGCCAGGGACTTCCAGTTATAGCCAATCGAACACAGCACAACATCAACTCCCTATACCGGGAGAGACGAATACCCTCCTATCGCTCATTGCCTCCATGTGATTCGGAACTGTACCCAAAAGCCACCGTTTTGCACGCCCTCTTGGACGTGGTAAGGTGGAAATCAAAGCACAGTGGTAATCACACAAGACTCTATGACGATCTCGGGTCTACAGACTACCCTGTACCAGTGTCACCGGAGAACTGCCATCTGACGTGTGGTATATCACCATCTGGCAGTTCTCGGCGAGCCCGTCCAGTGTACTCAGTCTCCACTGAGCACCCGTACACTATACATGATGTCAAACACCGATGGATATGGGATCATCCATCGCCCATCATATGGGTCAAGATGCGTATACGCTAGTCTACTCTGGTGTATCGATGCCCTATCTCGATATACCCTCGACTAGGAACATTTATAGGATGTACTCATCGACTACCGTGGCCCCACTAGTATGATCTCATCATAATCCCAGTAGTCGAGTACAGATCCTAAGGGCTTTATCAACATGTGAGAGAAAGACAGTAAACCAATACAAGTCAACATGTTAAGATAAAGTGAAACCAAATAGCATACTATCATGACGAGCAAGAAAGTCCTCTCTGTATATATCCAAGCATCCATCATAATATACATCATATGTACAACAATGGCTTCTAGGGCATATACATAACTAACAATATATATATATATATATCTGTGTGTGTGTGTGTGATATCATCTTATAGGACACTTGCACCATTACCATTGGTTCATGCTGCACGGGCACTATTCATGCGAACACAAACGCCTTGGTAATTGTTACGCCACGAACACTATAGAACTTGCTTAAATCAGAATCTAAAACAATTGCACCATATATGATCTGTAAACCTGTACTTGTATATTCAATTCATCAGGATGGATACGTAGGATTGCTAGTCATATGTATATACCTCATTGCATCATCGTTCATGCATAGTTTTATAGTCACACATCGTATTTCATATTATTGATACCATAGGCATTCATCATCGCCGACATGTTTACATATTGTGATTTTGTTGGAGATTTCTGTGTTTATGAGATTTATGGATTTTGGGGAGAATCGCAAGAATTTTATAAACTTATTATCCTTTTAAAAAATGCAAGTTGTGGTTTCCTCGTGATATGATGTATGTGTCGTCCACCATGAGTTTTCCTGATTTCTGTTGGTTGTCGAGACCCGATTCGAGGAGGAGGATGAACCGTCTTGGGTACATGGTGGACCCGGTATGGTACCCCGGGGCGAGAGTGTTTTTGTGGGTATGACGATGAGCCTGGAAGGGGCATACTGCCTACCGTGTTGGGATTCCTTAGCTCCCTACTAGATTTTCGCAGCAACTACCATGCCAATTTCAAATTTTCTTTAGTGCTAATGAACCCTAACCTAGGATCTAGCTAGAGTGAATAGACAATATGAACATGTAATCAAACATTACACTAAGTGAATAATGAATACAACCTTTGTAGACCGGTCATTCACTTCTAATGCTCCATGTAGTAGTCCCTTCGCTGCAAGTATCGATCTCCCGAACTCTAGTATGGGTTCCCTTGGAGAAGTGAACAAGCTTGCTCGAAGTCTTCGATGCCGAAGATGATCTACGTCGAGGAGACTCAAACCCAAGCTACCTCTTCACTAGGTGAGAGAACACCCTAAACTAAATGGCAAATAGTAGAGGATGATAAAGTAGGAAATGGTCTCACTTTAGATTTTAGTTTCCCACAATATTTTCTCACCTTCTCAAGATCAAGAGAGCTAGAGGAAGAAAATGAAGAAAAACTCTCAAGAATAAAATCAAGTGAAGAATGAAAACTAATGAGGTGAGAAATAGCAACCATGGGTGAGTTAGTATCACATATATTAACCAATGTAGATCCATAACCATGGTTTAAGATAATGGTTTGGTTAATAAATATCTTGAATAATACAAAGTTAGTGGACTAAGTCAAATGATCTACAAGCTTCCACAAGCTTAAAAGCCATGACAAAATAGCACTATTTTGAATTACTAAAATAAATAAAATCCTTACCATTATCTTAATTATGGTGTCAGTCGCACACACACCCATGCTTGCATGTATCATCAAGCATGATACAAACTAATGTACACAAATACATATCACATATATACTTTGTGCACAATCAAGTGAGAAAAGAAATCTTAAGTGAGCTAATACTAGTTAATGTAAATTAATATATAAAATATATAATTATACATTAGATTATCAAATCAACACTTGATTTAATAATCCGGTTATATCTCATATAACCGACTAATATCATGTGCATCATTTTATCAAATCAACACTTGATTCGATAACCCGGCTATATCGCATATAACCGACCCATGACACAAATCGCGAGAATATAATACAGTATCACATACGCGTATTAATCTCGGTCCCGCACATATCTCATATGTGCTCCTACTCCATTTCGCTTGAGCCAGAAAACCTCTGTGTAGGACTCTAAAGACTTGTCAATACACCGGCAGTAGGTGATGATCATATCAAACACCCACAAGCCGCAACAGGCCCGCTAAACGTAACAGACACCCGGGTATTGAGCGATCAGAAGATCAACAAGCAATCCCGCTCATACTCCTAAGAATCCAATCAGTAACACTACCGTAATAGTCCGGTCTGTTCGTCTGATATATCGCATATCTTTCCTAGGGGTGGTAAACGTCAGACCCCAATAGCTTGATAAGTCGTGCCGATGTAAGGTCCATAACGGGTGAGAAACTACTGATAACACTTATCAGTAAATCTCATCTACCCTGGCCAGGGATTTCAGTTATGGCTAATCGAGCATAGCGCAACATCAACCCCCAATGCCGGGAGAGACGAATCCCCTCCTATCACTCATTGCCTCCATGTGACTCGGGACAGTACCCAAAAACCACTTGTTTACACGACTCAGTAGAGCTGTGGTAGGGTGGAAATCAAAGCACAGTCGGATACACAAAAGACTCTTTGAATATCTCGGGTCGACAGACTAACCTGTACCAGTGTCACCGGAGAACTGCTATCTGACGTGAGGTATAATACCATCTAGGAGTTCTCGGCGAGTCCGTTCAGTGTACCCAGTCTCCACTGAGCACCCGTATACCATCTCTGATCTCAAACACCAATGGATATAGGATCATCCATCACCCATCGCATGGGTCGAGAAGCTATACGGTAGTCTAATCTGGAATATCGATGCCCTGTCTCGATATTCCCATGACTAGGAACATTGAAGGATGAACTCATGGACTGCCCAGGCCCCACTAGTATGATCTGCATCATAATCTTGGCAGTCAAGTACACATCCTAAGGGCTTTATCAACATGTAACAGAGAGAAAGTAAGTGTACATGTTAAGATAAAGAGCAACCAGATAGCGTACTATCATGTTGAGCAAGAAAGTCCACCTTATATATGTCCCATCATCCACTATAATATACATCTCATGTATAATAATGGACTCTAGGGCATACATACAACTAACAATCTCCCACTTGCTCTAAGTCCAGTTGTTGTAGTATAGCATACCCAACGTCCTATAAAAGTCTCTTGCAGGAAAGGCCTCAGTGAGTGGATCCGCCGTGTTAATCTCTAAGTCTACTCTCTTAAACTTGATTTCTTGGTGATCAACCATCTCCATGATCAGGTGATACTGCCTTAAAATAAGTCTGGGGCACTGATGGGACGGGGTTCCTTGGAATAAGACACAACTCCATTGTCATACAATGGTAGGAATGAAGTTCATCTCATGAACTAATATACACCCAGACTGCCTCTTTGGTAGCTATGTATCCAGCCTTTATCGTCTAATTTTCCACGGTATCTATCTTGGAACTCTTCCAACATACCGTCCCTCTACTGAGGTTAAAGACAATGCCTGTGACTAACATTCAGTCGACCTTACCACCCTGGATGCTATCCAGTGATTCTCCCCAGGATCGATTGATACCATCTCATTACACCTAGTGAGAATCCTAATTTCCAATTAGATCTATCTCATAGATCCAAAACCCAGGATTTAGGATGAATCACCTTGATCCTTTATAGAGAATCCTTGTGATAAGAGGAGATTGACCGAGTGTAGCATAGGAAACACCTTCCCTATCAAGAGTATGTCATCTATGTAATATACGAGGATGACCACCTTACTCTCTATTACCCTTTTTTATATACAAGGTTCATCTACCATTTTGATGAAGTCAAACTCTTTAACTACCACATCATAACAGATGTTCCAACTCCGTGATACCTGCTTTAACCCGTAAAGAAACTTGCACACGTTTTGTGTTGCTCCCACTGTCTACGAAGCCCTCTGGCTGTGTACTTATAGACGCTCTCTTCTAAATCACTATTTAGAAAAGTAGTCATGACACCAAACTGCCAGATATCGTAGTCATGGTACGTAGCAATGGCAGGTAGGATCCGGATGGACTTAAGCATAGCCACTGGAGAAAAGGTTTCATCATAATCCATACCTGGTCGATGACGCAAACCATTTGCAACAAGTCTTGCTTTGAAAGTCTCAACTCTTCCATCTACACTAAGTAATCTTCCCAAGATATGCTTGCTTCTGATGGGGGTTTAACACTTCAGATAAAGCAACCAAAGTCCATACTTTGTTGGTGTATATGGATTCCATCTCAAATCGCTTAGCATCCAGCCATTCTTACAGAGTCCCCACTCTTGATGGCCAGCTCAAAACTAGTTGGGTCATCATCTCATGATGCAATCATCGCTCCCACTGTCATCGAGAAACCAAAGTATCTCTCAGGCGGATGAGGAGCCCTACATGATCGGCGGAGAGGCTATGGTTCGTCGAGAAATATTGAATCCTCCGGTTCTACCAGATCATCAGCTGTAGTTTGTATAGCTGGAACACCTTCCAGTTCTACCTCATGACCACAAATTTCTTTCATAAAAAATTTCTTTTCCTAAAAAGGTGGCATTCTGAGAAATAAAACATCTTTTGTTCCTCTGTGTGGTAGAACATATTCCCCTGCGAATGCTTGGGATATCCAACAAACTTCCACAGAACTGACCTTGCCTCGAGCTTGTCCGGACTTTGTTTTTGACATAGGCCGAACAACCCCAAATCTTAACTTGCTTAAGACATGGGCTCTTCCTATACCATATCTCATATGAACTTGTTACTTTTTGGAAATCGTTTAGGCGATTTTCCATTTTTAGGGTAAAATAGTCGGCGTTTTCCGTAAAATACTTAAAGCGATCTTTTTGCTGTATAGAATTCACTGCACCTAGTTTAGCTAGGAATTTGCTAGTTTGCGGGTTTTTGTAAGTTATTTGTAATTTTAGTGCATTTTAAATTTTTTCCCTAATTAAATTATTATTTTAAGCTGTTAATTATGCACATTAATTAGTGGTAATTACTTTTTTGCTTGGATTAATTACTACTAAAGTAAATCTATGCTACTAGTTTAAGCTAGAAACTTCTCTTCCAAAAATATCTTGTTAATTGTGAATTAAATTGAATTATTAATGAAAATGAATAAGAGGTGTCATAACGATAAGCTTTTTAATTAAGCATTAATGTGTTTTAACCAAGGTTTTTTTTCCACTACATTCTACACATTTCGTACTTCCTCATGCTTTGGCCGAAACTTCTCCTTGCTTCCCTCACTTTCATTTCACCCCATTTCAACTCTTTTTATCTCACAAAATTCATCAAAAATCCTAAATAAATCCCATAAACTAAAAAACAAATCATTACCCATTAATCGTTAGCCCTAAACATGCTTGGATCTTCATGAAAGTCTTGATTTTGGAGGCAAAATTTGGAGTTGTGTTTGCAAGTTTCAAAATCTATTTGAAGTATAAATCCTAACCCTAAACCTTATTTGTTGTTTTAATACATTAATTTAGCTTACTATATGGTTAATTAAAGCTTTTAATTAGATATTTAGAATTTCTAGTAAGAGTTTTTGTTAATCAAGTTAGGGTTTTGTTAGTTGTTATGATTAGTGTGAAGTTTAGACTTGGTGAAAACTTAATCTAGTGCAAGATTGTTATATGATATTTTCCCTAATTATGTAATTAGCTTAATTACAAACTAAACTTTTGCTAATCCTAATTAGGTAAGATTAAAATTCTAGTAAAGGTATGAGTGTTTTAATCATGCTTTATTGTGATGTTTGTGATTTCTAGTTTTGGTAAAACTTGTAGTTTTGAGCTAAAATGATATAAGTTGCTTACTAGATTTCTGGATAATTTAGGCGTGGGTTTCTTTTAATGTCGCGACGTTATTTATATTAGATTCCACGTTTGTTATTGTGTTGTGAATGCGCGATTGGTACGATCAGGGCCTAGGCTTGATGGTTGTGTCGTTTAGCGTTCCTAGATAGGGTTGTGCCGATGTCGTTCGTGTTTTTGTGTAGCTTTTGCTCTTGAGTTGGTTTCGTAGTGTCGCTACGTGCGTTACCCACTTGATTAACACTTGAGAGTACGCTTGGAGTTGGTGTGTCGGTCAAACGTAGTTTGTACGTGTTATTGGCCGTTTGCTAATATACACTTGTTATATTGTTATATGCTTACAGTATCGCAGGCGCGGACTTTGGGCGCTGCGAAGAAGGAAAAGCGAGTGGTTGGCTTTACTTAGCCATGATTGTTGTGAGTAAATTTAACATCTACAGGGGAATCGCCCGTATGGCGTTATGCGTCTGGGCTAGATTAAATGATATGACTATTAGTTAGATGTATACGGATATTGATTGTGCATGTGTACCCTTGTTGCATATCTCATTTTCTATTGTGTATGGACTTAGTATTAATGATACACAACACCATTATTGACGGTTCATGTTTCACGAGCACTAATTGTATGCTACACACACTGTCGATAATTGCCATGACACGCACAACACCTATGCATATGTGATATTGTATTGTTTAGGAACATTGAGACACGATCCTTATTTTCCTTCGTGCTTATGACATATAGCATACCTGTATACCTACATGGTTACACATATGCCTTGACATGCTTAAATGCTAGTTATCCATATACTTATATGGTATTGTACCATTAGGGATAGGTATATATACACATATGAGACATAGCTACATGTACATCTTGCATACATACTTATACATATACCTGGAGGGTATTACATCATTAGTGATAGGTAGATATACATATCTTGCTATACCTACATGGTTACGCATACCTGACTATAGCTACATGTTCACCTTTATTTGATGTTGTATGGACTTGGAGAAATTAGGAACCGCATGATATATATATTAACTTGTTGTAGTTAAATAGCGATTTTTCTTTATATGCTCATATTACTGTTTCATGTTGCATATATTACATTCATGGATTTCATATGCTGTTCTCTGATATTTTTACTCCTAAGTGTATATAACAGTGGAATGGGACATTGTTATATATGTATGTATGTATGTATGTATGTATGTATGTATATATATTAGTGGAATGGGACGCTAATATATATGTATTGATTCATGCAGATATACTTATTCATTACTTGATATTTTCTGGATTTGAGGACCGTGGTTGTTTCATGAAATTATGCATTATTTGAAAAACCCGGTTTCTCTTGATATGATATTTCAGCTTCCACCAAGAGATTTCTCGGTTCTGAGCTTATATATACCCCCATGCGAGGAGTTGTCGTGGGCCGTGTGCGGATATATGGTGGAGCCCGGTTGGTTCTCCGGGGCAAGAAGTTCGACGGTACATGCCGATGAACCTGGCTGGGGGCGTGTGCCAACCGGTGATAGTATTTGGACTCAATGGATATCTGGAAGATATCGATCGAGGTTATGTACGCACATGCTTTGCAGATTTCGGCTGGTGCTTACCCAGGTTCATAGGATGTACGTACAAGACACAGGAAGGCCAGTCCCAGGTGATGGCGCCTCGGATTTGAGTATTTTTTTGTCGATACTAGACACTTGTTTTCATGATATTTTTGGGTGTAGATGTAGGACACTCAGGTTTCATGAGACATACTCGATATTGTAACACCTTAGAATGCGTTTAGAGGTTAACTAAGTGAAAATATGATTTTTAGTAAAAATTTTACCAAAATGGTTTTTAAATAATTTATAAAAATTAATTAATATTTTAATATTATTTGTGACACTTGCACATAGCTTGTGCATGTTAACCATAATGTTTTTGTAACATGACATGTTAGTGTACAAGTTAATGGTTGGTTTAAAAATGGGGGAAAAGGGTTTTTCTTTTAAATTTATATTTTTGTAGAGAGGGAATGATGGGCTTGGAGGCATGGGGGACAAAGCATGGCAAGCACTTATGGAGGAGAGAGAGAGGGGCATGGTTGACTCTCACACTCATCCCACTCTCTCAAGTGTTTTCAAGCCCTCACAATTTCTTTCACACACTCTCCCTCTCTCTTTACTGCACAGCAGCAGCAGCCCCCCTCCCTCATTACTGCACAGCAGTAGCCCCCCTCCCTCATTCTTCTTCTTCTTCTTCCTTTCAATCAAGCTCCAAACCTCCATTAAAATTCCCTCCCCACTTCACTAAACCTCTTGCTTAGCACTTTATTGTTGGTTTTAAAGGAAAATTTTTGCCTTTGAAGGCAAGATTAGCAAGTTGAGCCATCACTAAACCACTTTGAGGTATAAGCTTACCCTAATCCTTTTCTTTGCTAAACTTTTAGTTATTTAACTTAATTTTGGGTAAGTGGTGTATTAGTGCTAATTAGGTGATTTAAGTGGAGATTAGGTCAAGGAATGGTTTTTATGTCTTAATTAGCTTAACTAAGTGTTGTTAGTGCTGTTAAATCCAAGTTTTTGCCTCAGGTTAAACTAAAACCCTATAATGTATTAATTTAGTGTTTAATTTAGTGTTTAGTTAAGATTTATAGTCATTTTGGGATCTTCTCTCACTGCCGATGCTTCAGGGAAAAGTTGAGTTTAGTAGAGCATGTTCACTAGTCCTAGACCACACATACGAAGAACGAGACCATACTTCATCTTAGACCACACACACGAAGAACGAGACCATACTTCCTACCCAAGCCGAAAATAAATTAGTTCTGGCCGCAATTTGCTGCCAGATAGGTGAGCTGTGTGTCGGGATTTGGTGGGTAGGAGTCTGCTACATATTTAAGGTGTTTGGTATATGCAACTTTTCTTATTTCAGCTCGTATCAAAATCTGGAACCTAATTCCTTGTTTAGTGCTTTTAAAATTACGCGACACGTACGTTTTGTGAGTGGGTTTGGTGGTTGTTGTGTGTCGCAGCGTGTCAGGGTAGTTTCAGACGTTTGTACACACGTTTTGGTGTATCGGATGCTCACGCGTTTAGCTTGCGACGCGAGTTTCTCGTTTCGTTTTGTTATCGCGTTTTTGCAGGATTTTAGCTTATGTGTATTACTTTGTGTAAATTATAGGGTCGCAGGCGATGACTTCGGACGCCGCGAAGAACGGGAAGCAGGTGGTCGGATACACGTAGATCGAGATCACTGTGAGTATATTTAACATCTACGGGGAAATCGCCCGTATGGCGTTATGCGTTAGGGCTTGATGGGGTGTTCTAGTCGCATGTACATTCATATATATATAAGTACCATTGTTGCATACCTTCTCTTGTTGCATATGGACATAGTAGTTATGAGACACTCGCACTATAGAATTGCTATGAACCATACGTCGTTTAGATTATCTCATCAATGATGAGTAGACACGATTTTGTTCCTTTGTGTACATTCATACTTGTGTATATACTACTTGTACATACATATTAGCGCACATGCACATTGTACACTTATACTTGCCTACATACCACTTGTACATCCATATTGGTGCACATGCACATTGTACACTTATACTTGCGTATATACCTACTTGTACATCCATATTGGCACACATGCACATTGTACACTTATACTTGCGTATATACCACTTATAAATCCATATTGGCGCACATGCACATTGTACACTTATACATGTGTATATACCACTTGTACATCCAAATTTGGCGCATATGCACATTGTACACTTATACTTGGGTATATACCTACTTATACATCCATATTTGGCGCACATGCACATTGTACACTTATACTTGCGTATATACTACTTGTACATCCATATTTGGCGCACATGCACATTATACATTTATACTTGCGTATATACCTACTTGTACATCCATATTTGGCGCCCATGCACATTGTACACTTATACTTGCGTATATAGTACTTGTACATCCATATTTGGCGCACATGCACATTGTACACTTATACTTGCGTATAGACTACTTGTACATCCATATTGACATATGTACACATTGTACACTCATACTTACGTTTATACCTACTTGTACATCCATATTAGCACATGTACACATTGTACACTCATACTTGCGTATATACCTACTTGTACATCCATATTGGCACATGTACACATTGTACACACATACATGCGTATATATCTATTTGTGTATTCATATTGGCATATATACATATTGTACACTCATACTTGCTTATATACCTACTTGTACATCCATATTGGTACATGTACATATTGTACACTTATACTTGCGTATATACCCACTTGTACATCCATATTGGCGCACATGCACATTGTACACACATACATGCGTATATACCTATTTGTGTATTCATATTGGCATATATACATATTGTACACTCATACTTGCGTATATACCTACTTGTACATCCATATTGGCACATGTACACATTGTACACTTATACTTGCGTATATACCTACTTGTACATCCATATTGGCACATGTACACATTGTACACTTATACTTGCATATATACCCACTTGTACATCCATATTGGCGCACACGCACATTGTACACTTAAACATGCGTATATACCCACTTGTACATCCATATTTGGCGCACATGCACATTGTACACTCGTACTTGCGTGTATGCCCACTTGTACATCCATATTGGAGCACATGCATATTATACACTCATACTTGGGTATGTATATCTTTGTGCATCCATACCAACATACAGACATGTTGCACATACATAGATAATGCCGGCCTTGATTTTTGGAGAAATGGGGACCGCAAGATATATTTTCAAAACTAGATCCATTTAAAAGCGCGGTTTCCCTTTTTACTCATAGTACGATTTTATGCGGCATACGACACATTGCATGGATTTACACATTGAGTTTTGGATTTCTTGTGATTCCCGGATTTGAGAACCATGGTATTATTTTAAGAAAGTATGCACTGTTTTGAAAACCCGGTTTCTTTTGATATGATATTTCAGTGCGACCACCATACATTTTCTCGGTTCTGAGGCGTGTGCTTGAAACCTGATTCGAGGAGTTGGATGATCCGTTTGCGGGTTTATGGTGGACCCAGTATGGTTCCCCGAGGCGAGAATGTTTTCGTGGAGTAGACGATGAGCCTAGCAGGGTGGTGAGTACCTACCGATGATTGGTTGGACCTGGCGGTTATCCGGAGGATACCGACCTGAGTCGAGAGATGGATATAGGCCGACCCGTACTGCCGGAGCCCGAGGGACGATCCCGCAGACGGAGCCCGTGGGCCGATCCGGACTGACGGAGCCCGATATATGAGGATTTATGTGTCGATACTGGACACGGGTATTTCATGATGTTTTTGAGTGCCGATGTTGGGCACTCCAGTTCCATGAGATTTACAGGATATGAGGGCCGGATAGAGTGTCGGCGCCTGAGTTATCGGGATTTTGTGGTGTTTTTGGTAGACACTGGGTTTTTCTACGATGATGATTCGTGTTGATGATATTTCATCCCATGATGAGCATTCATTGTTATGCATTGCATCATGTAGTTGTTGTACCTGATATAGTACCTCGCATGATCATTGCATACCTAGATTACTATATTGATGTCATCAGTTTGCACATGTTAGAGTATAGCATCACGTGCATACCCGTGATTACCTTTATTTGTTATTTACTATTCACGAGTTAGCAACTCACCCCCGTTGTGCCACAGTGTTTGCAAGTTGACCCTCAGTGTAGTCGCGGCAGGGCTACCTCATTGTATCTTTTTATTGCTGTAACATTTCAAAAAAATAAATTATTATTTTTTGGGAATTTTTATAATTTAATATAATTTTATTGAATATTTTAATATTTTGGTATAATTAAATACAGAAAAATTTGGAAAAATTATGGAAAATTCTAAAATAGGGTATTTTATGGGATTATGTCATTTTTAAGTTTTTATGATCATTTATATGCTAATTTAGTGCTTATCGCGATTAAAAATCGCTAATCGGTTTTTAACAATTTTGTGCAAAACATGCACATATCTTTTCTACACTTGTGTTACATTTTTTCTTGCCATGGTTTTACTTTGGGGTTACTATTCTAGTGAGAAGGATTTTGAGAGGAAAGAAAATAAAAAAGGAAAAGAAAAGAGAGGTATGTGCATGTAGTAGGTATGGGGGGAGTTTGACCTTGGACCTCTTTCCCTCTCCCTCTCATCTCTCCCTCATCTCTCCCTCTCCCTCTTCAGCTCCAGCAGCTGCTGCTGCCCCTCTTCATCCTCCACCATCAAGCCCTCAAATCATCTCAAAAAAAACACCAAAAACCCATCTTCATTTCACAAAAAGTATACACAAGCTCAAGATATACACATTGAACCAAGAAAGCAAGGATTTTGGCCACTATGGGCAACTCAAGAATATTCTTGAGTTGCCAAATGAGGTATTTACTGAACCTTTAGCTTAATTTTAGCATTCTTTATATCCCATGTTTAGTTTAGAACCGATATTGTGTGTTTTGTGGACTTAAGGAAAACCTAGTTAGGGTTTGAGGGAATTTTGTGTTGTAATATGAAATTGAGCTCAGTAGAGGTTAAATAAACACCCTTGTGCATGAATTGAGACCTAAACCTGAGAGTTGAAACCCGAAATACGGATTTAGAAACCGATATCGGAAAAGTACTGAAATCTGTGAAGGTTATATTGAATCTGCTTTCACCCGAGACACCTGAAAATAAAATTGGTTGGACAGTGGTATGTGCAGGCATCCAGGAAGCTACCACCAAGACCCTAGCCCCTAACTCCATGACCCGGCCGCAGATATATTCCTATTGGCCGCAATTTGCGGCCACACCAGCACCAAAATGTCTCGTTTTTGTTCCAGAGCTCCTACATGCATAGATTAGATCCCTGGCATGTATAGATTTGTCTAATTTGACCTAGGGTAAAATCTGGAGCCTATTTCCATTGTTGCTGTTTTGGATTCGTGTTTCCGTATTCCGTTTTTTTATTTCAGAATTTACTTATTGGGTTTTACCTCGACGATTTGGCATTTATACGATGATATCGAGGATTGATTGTTGGTTTTGGAGGCGTACCCATAGGTTCTAACCTATAGGCCCCATAGCGTATCGTTTTGGTTATCGTGTGTCGTTTTAGCTTTGATTTGGTTTTAATGCGCATATACGATACTTTGATGTGTAGGTACCCCATGAAGACTTCGGGACGACAAGCAAGCGCGTGGCGACGTCCACAAATGAAGACGCAAGGTGAGTAGATTATATCTATGGGGGAGGTCGGGTGGATGGCGTATAGCACCCCCGCAGTCCGTAGTTGATATACTATATGTATATATGATAGTTGTAGTGTGTCGTGGGTATTGTATTAGGTGTATTATGGATAGTTTAGGGTTAGAAGTAAACTAGTGTAGTTTATAGTCGCGAACCCTAGAATAGATTTACACCCACACGCACACCCTTGCATATTCATTATACTTGCACTGCGTTTGATGATATTGGACGACATTGGAGATGAGTCGATGATATTGGGCATTGTGCCGCGAGATCGGTGATTTGATATGATTCATATTTGGTATACGACATGTGGTCTCTAGCGGGCCCTCGGACGTGCGTTTACACTCGCAGTCATATTGATGGTATCAGTTGTACTAGACTTAGATCAGTACCCCAGATTATGTGATATGATGATGAGGATACCAAATAATTGATGAGCTGATTGTGATATTGACCCGTACCCAGCTATTGGGATGCCGTACGACGATTTACCGTACGAGCTTTATATTGATGATAGATCTGCACTCATGACTCGAGGATGTCAGATGATATACTGTATCGTACGCGATAATATTGAGGCGGGATCACCGATTATTATATTATATATATATATATATATATATATATATATCGACTCAGATTCAGGTGGATTCCATACCCCTCCAAATTGACTTGGCTTAGTAGATGCTAGACTAGACCCGAGTCATACCTATTTCAAAACAAACGAATCGGGAATATCTTAAGGACAAGTAAAGGGATTCTACGGGTATTTTCAAAAGACGGATCTATTCTTAAAAACACCATAACCCTTATTTTACCAAAACCCCATTTGTCTTATCTCATATTGGCACCACCGCATGACATGTACATATTGGTGTAGATTCTTCACTAATGCATTGATTATTCAATTCCGCATCGCATTGCATGTGTTTATTTCTATATTGCAATCATGCTGTTAGGACACCAGCACCATTATCGATGAAGCATATGTTCCACGTACACTTAATTGCCGGCGCACACACTTCATCATAGATAATTGCCATGTCACTACACAGTAGTATTATTGCATCAGGATATGATTTTGTATGTGTATAATATTATTCTATATCACATACAGCATGCTTTCTGATTATACGCATTGAGATATTCATTTTCATGATATTTCTGGATTTGGGAACCGTGGATAATTTCAAAGGAGAGTATGTACTTATTTGAAAAACTCGGTTTCCTTGATATGATATTTGCGCAGCCACCATGAGATTTATCGGTTCTGATTGTATACCCCATACGAGGAGTGTGTACCGTATGAGGCTACATGG
Source organism: Agapanthus africanus (assembly GCA_030015575.1). Taxonomy (NCBI): domain Eukaryota; kingdom Viridiplantae; phylum Streptophyta; class Magnoliopsida; order Asparagales; family Amaryllidaceae; genus Agapanthus; species Agapanthus africanus. The sequence continues at coordinate 244,730,191 of JASDDO010000012.1, forward strand.
TGGGGCCCGGTATGGTTCCACTTGGCAAGATGATCGATGGATTTTTCTGATTGAGCCTGGAGGTGGGTGAGTACCTACCGGTGATTGTATTTGAGCACGGCGGATATCCGGGGGATACCGACAGGAGTTGAGAGATGGACATGGGCTGACCCGTGCTGCTGGGGACGAGGACCGATACAGCAGATGGAGCCCCATATGGACGAGGATTTACGTGCCGATGCTAGGCACAAGTTTCATGATGTCTCCATGATTTTGATTATATCCTCGTATTTACATGCATGATGCTTTTTTGTCATTGGGTGACAGGTGGACAGGATCCACATATGTATACAGACTTTTATTACATTGATCATACTCCATTTGTATATATAACAGGGAATGAGGGCACTGTTATATATACCCTTACATCAATATTAGTGGAATGGGACGCAAATATATGTGTATTGATATTCATTTTGATACTTCATCATATTTACTTTATGCAGACAAACCTTATCTTTATGACATGTTTTTACCCGAGGCACTGGCACGGGTACTTGGCACTACATACACGATTAGATGTTACATTGCCACCTTATCATGCTTCAGACATACTCTTAAGGTTTATGTCATATCTGATCGTATTGACCTAGGATTATGTCATGCATTCGATTTCTGCTTGTAGATATTTTCTATTCACGAGTTGGCAACTCACCCCCGTTGTGCCACAGTTCTTGCAGGTTTTGCCGTACAGGTTCCATTGCGGCGTTTCTGGCACACTGTTTTCCTTTGCGGGTGATTTGCTTGGTAGGTGGGTTCTTTGCATCAGAACCATCGTTGTATATGTATTACTCATTGTATCTAGAAATTCCATCAACCAAAACTTGTATATTGTTTCAGACTTAGACACTAGTGATGTTTTATTTCGACCTTAGAGTCGCATGTAGTAGTATTAAGGTTTTCATGTTTTTTTGAGTTTTGAACCTCGCTATTCGGCGTTGTATATTATATTTATTGTGTGGTTGTGATCGTCGATTGACGAAGAGCTAGCTCCCGCTTGGGGATGCCTTTTATCACTGCATATATATATTATTTATGTTGTATCCCGTTCGGGGCGAGTATTTACAAAGGAAACTCTGCCGAAATTTTTAGAAAAGACTACACATTTTAAAAATGCATTTTCGGCTTAGTTGTTTAAAATCCTTGATTTCAAAATATGTTTCTTTGCTTATCAAAACCAGTTTTCTTTATTTACTCTTAAAATGGTTTTAGATTGCTGGGCTTTTGGCTTACTTGGATCAGATGGAGTCCTATAGACTTCATATGGTTCAAGGGCCAGTCACATGCTCCTTCGGGTCGTGACAAAGTTGGTATCAGAGCGCTAGGTTAACCTTGGTTCGAGTCTAAGTTTGACTATGTGGAGCCTAGGGCGTCTATATATATACGGAACTTAGGCTTGACCTTACGGAACTTAGACTTAGTCGAGGGGGTATTAGACCCGAACTTTCGTCGCGTAGGATGATCCTTGGTTGATGGAGTAGGTGACTGCAGTAGAGTGACGTACCGTGTGTATGTTCCGCGACATACTTACGACACGCCACTCCGCTTAAGGAGCCTTAGGATGTACATTTCCTTGCACAGTATTATATTCCTTCCTATGATCTATCTTCATCGATACTGGTTATGTTTTTGCTGCCACGATCACACGGGCAGATAGAGAGAGAGCTACGGCTAGAGTTGCGTCAGCTTGAGCTCGTCGCAGATGAGGGCTGACCAGGATGTGATTCCAGAGACATACGATTGCATATAGAGGCGTCGTTCTATTGTGTTTTCATGCCATAAGCGTTTGATAGATCGCCTTTACGAGATTTCTCGGACGTGTCGTTTGGTACCAGAAGATCAGGCTACTGCTAGAGGCCAGCCAGATGTGATGACCATTGATATATCGCTTATTCAGGATGATTGAGGCAATGTTCAGCGTACAGACGAATGAGCCAGTTGTTGCTGCAAACGACGAGATAACGCCCAGATGATTGGAGCTACTGCAGCATGAGTATATACTTAAAGTGATGATAATGAGTCGCTACTCAACCGAGGATGAATGACTTGGACATGTGGTTCGTTCGCTTACCCCGATGCGAGGTCATCAGATAGATTGATTCCAGCTAGAGACGACTTCACGCAAGTTCGTTGAGAGTCGATAGAGACAATCGAATGTCAGGAGCCCATTTTCCAAGTTTAAAGTATACGGTAAGACATGCAGACGATTTTATGGACCCTCTAGAAGAATTAAACCCTAACTCGACTTAATGACCGTGTGAAAGCCTTTAAACCATAGGGTTTGCGGCAGTTCCGCGGTGCCATTAGTGAGGCTTGGGTTTGCCCTTCTACGGCTGAACCACTGATGCTGTGGTATGTACTCGATACTATTAAACTGTACTCAAGATGTTGATCTCTAGGAGGATTATGAGGTTCTGACGAGTCGATCGGACGATTCGACATCATTCGGATATCATGTGATGGGACACTGCTTGGGAGACTCCAGATACGAGCATAGCCGTTGGAGAGAAGTCCATGCAGCCACGAGGAGACGGGTCCGAATCGGTCGATATTGAAGCAGAGTGAAGTAAAGAGTTCGCTAGAGATTTCGACGAGATGAATTTCCCCTCCGCTGACATCATAGATGTGATACGCACGCAGAGGCTTTGTTTATGGATATATCTTCCAGAAAAAGACGCGATGAGTACGCATCCATTCCGGGACAAGAATTAGCTTTAGCAATGGACGATGACTTCCGGGCAATTCGGCAGAAAAGAGATATGTGAGAGACTTCGGATGGACCGTAGCCGAGAACATTGCAATGCGCAGATAGAGACGTGACGTCGAAGTGGATGATAATACAGACAAGCGGGACAAGGAGTTCGTGCGTGATGCAGACGAGCTGTTACTACTCCCCGTTAAGATTAAAGGTCGGATATGTCTACAGAGGCGTTGGGATGCGACCAGCTTCCGAGGAGGTGCTGTGATGAGGACGCAGATGTCCATCGAGCGAGAAGAGATTATGCAAGAGTACCAGCCTCCGTACAGATCGGTATAGGAAAGATCGGAAGGGACCTTGAGCAGGATTCCTTCCAGGACACCGCTGCAATGATATTTGCACCCAGGATCAGATGTGCCGCGTACATTCAGAGAGCCAGAGGCCGACGCCAGTTACATGCTGCTTTACGAGTGGTCATGAGGATTGACCGATAGATGACCAGAGAAGTGCCAGAACGGAATCATCCCCGTTAGCACACCTGACAGGGCCGATGAGCCGATTAATTGCGAGTTAGGTAATCCGCAGAGAAGATAAGGACCCAGAGACAGAGGACGCCAGACCGTGAGCAAGATGCAAGAAGGTATCTTACGCTGCTAGTATTGGATGCACCGACACCTTCATGACTTTGAAGGAGGGACTACCGACGACGGTATTTATGATTTGTGATTTTGTGATTCGATTATCACGAATCCGTCACTTTGGATTTCAGTATTTTGGGCGTTCTGTTTTCATGATTTAGTCTTGATGGCTGAGTTTCATGATATTTGTTTTGTGAACCATGGTTGCACCCACTGGGTATTTATATTTTGCGTATAGTTATTACATTTGAGGTATTGATTGTGATTTCATGCCTATTTTATGCCAATGATTTGATTTATGTTTCCGGCATAGTTTTCGTGCACCTTTAGTGTTTTGATTTGATTTGTGCACGCTGATTCACATGGTTGTGAGCTTATACACTATGGTATACCTGATTTTGAGTGAGCCGTATTGTATATCGTCGATTTCGGATCTGATATTGATATTGATTTCTTGCACTCTGTGCATTTGATTTTGGATTTTCGCGCATATTGGGCGCAGGTTTGATACGATTTTGGTGCACACCAGATGCTCTAAATCGGGATTCCTTGTGCATGACAGATACACCTGATTTTTCTGTCAGGAACACACGTTGCCTATGATAGATGTTTCGTGCAAACCAGTTGCACCTAGATGTTGTTTTTGTGCACATGTATGACACATATATGGATTTTGATTTCCGTGCGCACCAGACGCACCGGATATTTATATATACATTTTGAGATTTATTTCTTATAGAGCATTACGTTTTATGATATTTGCTATGTGTTTTCATACTGAGCGAGACTAGTCAGAGGACAGTACCCGCATACTTTTGCATGTATTTACTTTAGTTATTTATACATATAGCTTTCATATATACATGTATAATTTTGATGTACATCATACTGGTTTTGTTTTGGATTTGACATTCGCGTCTTTACCATGACTCCGATGATTGCAGGATACTTGATGGAGATTCAATTTTGAGTTAACTCCTCATTACTTATGCGCATGTATTGCGCTATGATGTGTTTTATGTATTGATGATTTCGGAGACCCGACAATTTGGATTTTTACTGAAATGTTTTAGTACTTGGGGGTTTAAATTTAAATTCGGGGACCGACATTATTTAAGAGGGGAAGAATGTAACATTTCAAAAAAATAAATTATTATTTTTTGGGAATTTTTATAATTTAATATTATTTTATTGAATATTTTAATATTTTGGTATAATTAAATACAGAAAAATTTGGAAAAATTATGGAAAATTCTAAAATAGGGTATTTTATGGAATTATGTCATTTTTAAGTTTTTATGATCATTTATATGCTAATTTAGTGCCTATCGCGATTAAAAATCGATAATCGGTTTTTAGCAATTTTGTGCAAAACATGCACATATCTTTTCTACACTTGTGTTACATTTTTTCTTGCCATGGTTTTACTTTGTGGTTACTATTCTAGTAAGAAGGATTTTGAGAGGAAAGAAAATGAAAAAGGAAAAGAAAAGAGAGGTATGGGCATGTAGTAGGTATGGGGTGAGATTGACCTTGGACCTCTTTCCCTCTCCCTCTCATTTCTCCCACATCTCTCCCTCTCCCTCTTCAGCTCCAGCAGCTGCTACTGCCCCTCTTCATCCTCCACCTACAAGCCCTCAAATCAGCTCAAAAACAACACCAAAAACCCATCTTCATTTCACAAAAAGTATACACAAGCTCAAGATATACACATTGAACCAAGAAAGTAAGGATTTTGGCCACTATGGGCAACTCAAGAAAATTCTTGAGTTGCCAAATGAGGTATTTACTGAACCCTTAGCTTAATTTTAGCATTCCTTATATCCCATGTTTAGTTTAGAACCGATATTGTGTGTTTTGTGGACTTAAGGAAAACCTAGTTAGGGTTTGAGGGAATTTTGTGTTGTAATATGAAATTGAGCTCAGTAGAGGTTAAATAAACACCCTTGTGCATGAATTGAGACCTAAACCTGAGAGTTGAAACCCGAAATACGGATTTGGAAACCGATATCGAAAAAGTTATGAAATCTGTGAAGGTTATATTGAATCTGCTTTCACCCGAGACACCTGAAAATAAAATTGGTTGGACAGTGATATGTGCAGGCATCCAGGAAGCTACCACCAACACCCTAGCCCCTAACTCCATGACCCGGCCGCAGATATATTCCTATTGGCCGTAATTTGCGGCCAGACCAGCACCAAAATGTCTCGTTTTTGTTCTAGAGCTCCTACATGCATAGATTAGACCCATGGCATGTATAGATTTGTCTAATTTGACCTAGGGTGAAATCTGGAGCCTATTTCCCTTGTTGCTGTTTTGGATTCGTGTTTCCGTATTCCGTATTTTTATTTCTGAATTTACGTATTGTGTTTTACCTCGACTATTTGGCGTTTATACGACGATATCGAGGATTGGTTGTTGGTTTTAGAGACGTACCCATAGATTCTAACCTATAGGCCCTATAGCGTATCGTTTTGGTTATCGTGTGTCGTTTTAGCTTTGATTTGGTTTTAATGCGCGACGATACTTTGATGTGTAGGTACCCCATGAAGTCTTCGGGACGACAAGCAAGTGCGTGGCGACGTCCACAAATGAAGACGCAAGGTGAGTAGATTATATCTACGGGGGAAGTCGGGTGGATGGCGTATAGCACCCCCGCAGTCCGTAGTTGATATACTATATGTATATATGATAGTTATTGTGTGTGGTGGGTATTGTGTTAGGTGTATTATGGATAGTTTAGGGTTAGAAGTAAACTAGTCTAGTTCATAGTCGCGAACCCTAGAATAGATTTACACCCACACGCACACCCTTACATATTCATTATACTTGCACTGTGTTTGATGATATTGGACGACATTGAAGATGAGTCGATGATATTGGGCATTGTGCCACGAGATCGGTGATTTGATATGATTCGTATTTGGGATACGACATGTGGTCTCTAGCGGGCCTTTGGACGTGTGTTTACACACGCAGTAATATTGATGGTATCAGTTGTACTAGACTTAGATCAGTACCCCAGATTATGTGATATGATGATCAGGATACCAAATAATTGATGAGCTGATTGTGATATTGACCCGTACCCAGCTATTGGGATGCCGTACAACGATTTACCGTACGAGCTTTATATTGATGATAGATCCGCACTCATGACTCGAGGATGTCAGATGATATACTGTATCGTACGCGATACTATTGAGGCGGGATCACTGACTATTATATTATATATATATATATATATCGATTCAGATTTAGGTGGTTTCCATACCCCTCCTAATGGACTTGGTTTAGTAGATGTTAGACTAGACCCGAGTCATACCTATTTCAAAACTAAAGAATCGGGAATATCTTAAGGACAAGTAAAGGGATTCTACGGGTATTTTCAAAAGATGTATTTATTCTTAAAAACACCATAACCCTTATTTTACCAAAACCCCGATTCGTCTTATTTCAAATGGCACCACCGCATGACATGCAAATATTGGTGTAGATTCTTCACTGTTGCATTGATTATTCGTTTCTGCATCGTATTGCATGTGTTTATTTATATATTGCAATCTTGCTGTTAGGACACCAGCACCATTATCGATGATGCATATGTTCCACGTACACTTGATTGCCGGCGCACACACTTCATCATCGATAATTGCCATGTCACTACACAGTTGTATTATTGCATCAGGATATGACTTTGTATGTGCATACTATTATTCTATGTCACATACATCATGCTTTCTGATTATACGCCTTGAGATATTCGTTTTCATGATATTTCTGGATTTGGAAACCGTGGATAATTTCAAAGGAGAGTATGTACTTATTTGAAAAACCTGGTTTCCTTGATATGATATTTGCGCAGCCACCATGAGATTTATCGGTTCTGATTATATACCCCATACGAGGAGTGTGTGCCGTATGAAGGTACATGGTGGGGCCCGGTATGGTTCCCCTCGGCAAGATGATCGATGGATTTTGCCGATTGAGCCTGGAGGTGGGAGAGTACCTACCGGTGATTGTATTTGAGCTCGGCGGATATCCGGAGGATACCGAACGGAGTTGAGAGATGGACATGGGCTGACCCGTGCTGCCGGGGCCGAGGGCCGATACCGCAGACGGAGCCCCATATAGACGAGGATTTACGTGCCAATGCTAGGCACAGGTTTTATGATGTTTCCATGATTTTGATTATATCCTCATATTTACATGCATGATGCTTTTTTGTCATTGGGTGACAGGTGGACGGGATCCACATATGTATACAGACTTTTATTACATTGATCATACTCAATTTGTATATATAACAGGGTATGAGGGCGCTGTTATATATACCCTTACACCAATATTAGTTGAATGGGACGCTAATATATGTGTATTGATATTCATGTTGATACTTCATGCATACATACCATATGTTTATGACATGTTTTTAACTGAGGCACTGGCACGGGTACTGGGCACTACATACACGATTAGATGCTACATTGCCACCTTATCATGCTTCAAACTTACTCTTGAGGATTATGTTATATCTTATCGTATTGACCTAGGATTATGTCATGCATTCAATTTCTGCTTGTAGATATTTTCTATTCACGGGTTGGCAACTCACCCCCGTTGTGCCACAGTTCTTGCAGGTTTTGCCGTACAGGTTCCATTGCGGCGTTTCTGGCACACTGTTTTCCTTTGCGGGTGATTTGCTTGGTAGGTAGGTTCTTTGCATCAGAACCATCCTTGTATATGTATTACTCATTGTATCTAGAAATTCCATCAACCAAAACTTGTATAATGTTTCAGACTTAGACACTGGTGATATATTATTTCGACCTTAGAGTGGCGTGTAGTAGTATTACAGTTTTCATGTTTTTTTGAGTTTTGATCCTCGCCATTCGGCGCTGTATATTATATTGTTTGTGTGGTTGTGACCGTCGATTGACGAAGAGCAAGCTCCCGCTTGGGTATGCCTTTTATCACTGCATATATATATTATTTATGTTGTACCCCGTTCGGGGCTAGTATTTACAAAAGAAACTCTGCCGAAATTTTTAGAAAAGACTACACATTTTAAAAATGCATTTTCGGCTTAGTTATTTAAAATCCTTGATTTCAAAATATGTTTCTTTGCTTATCAAAACCAGTTTTCTTTATTTACTCTTAAAATGGTTTTAGATTGCTGGGCTTTTGGCTTACTTGGATCGGATGGAGTCCTATAGACTTCATATGGTTCAAGGGCCAGTCACGTGCTCTTTCGGGTCGTGACAATTGCGGATCCCGCTACTGTTGGCGTGTGGCCATTTTGCTTATAGGTGGGTTGCGGGTATCCTTTTATTTTCATTGTACTCTCTATTGTATCTAGTACTCTCCATCTACCATTTCATGTATTGACTTAGAGACCAGTTGTGAAGACGATGCTGTATATTATTTTGTACTCTGGATGTCGAGCTTGTGTGAGCCGGCTTTATTTATGCAGTTTTATCTTTTATTCTGCTTTCATTTATATTGCTCATTTCTTCGCTACGGCGTCGTATATTATTCTTATGGTGGTTGTTTCCTCCGTTGGACATGATTGCTCCCATTTGGGGATGCTTTATTCTTGTTATTAGTCATTTTACTTATATCATGTGTTGTACCCGTTTCGGGGCTAGTTTTTACAAAGGAGGTGCTGCCGAAATTTTTAAGAAATAACTTAAACTTTAATGATTTTTACTCAAGGTTTTCTAAATGTTTTAAACCAATGTTTTCATCACTTACTACTTTTAATGGTTTTGATTTCTAGGTTTCGGCTTACTTAATCGCGTTATGCCTGTAGACGTTATGTGGTTAAGTTCTGGTCACGGGCCGAACTTTGGGTCATGACAAAGTTGTATCAGAGCGTAGGTTTTACCTTTCGGAGTGTAGGATGACATTGGTATGATGGAGTAGGTAGCTGAAGCAGAGTGGCGTAGCGTGTGTATATTCCACGGCATACTCAAGACACGGTACTACGCCTAAGCAACCTTAGGACCTATTGATTGAAATTCCTTCCCGATTATATACATTCTTATGATTCGATTTCCGTATTCTGATCGAATCTTGTTACATTTCCAGCCATTATGCTGTCGAAGAATACGAGGGCCCAGAGAGCGGCCGCAAGAGCCGAGATCAGAGTTAACTCGTCTGAGAGGAGGACTGACCAGGGAAGTACGCCAGTTGTACCGGAGCAGATTGATCCCCATACGACAGTCCATATTGCTATGCTAGGGGACGGTATGCAGGAGTTGCGCCATATGATGGGGTTGTTAGTAGAGTCCATTCGAGCGCAGAGACAGGAGGTTGTTCCACCTATTACGGGGACCGCGATGCTACCTACAGTGCAGGCATTTGCTCCTGCAGCTACATAGGTGATCGCAGTATCGTTATCAGAGTTTATGAGGCTGAAGCCTCCGGTCTTCACAGGCACCGATGCAGCCGAGGACCCGCAGTCATTTATCGATAGGATGGCCCGGATATGTCGTTCACTTAGGTGCTCAGACGCGAGATGGGTAGAGTTTGCAAGCTTTCGCCTAGAAGGTCTTGCGCAGAAGTGGTGTGAGTCTCTAGAGAAAGGCAGAGCCGCATGTCTTCCTCCCATCACCTGGGCTGAGTTCGTGACGGTGTTTCTTGCCCGTTTTCTTCCACAGAGTGTTCGGGATGCTCGAGCGTGCAGTTTCGAGTCGCTACGCCAGACTCTAGAGATGACGGTGGCAGAGTAAAACGTACAGTTTATTGAGTTATCTACGTATGCCCCGTATTTGGTAGCTACTGAGGAGATGCAAATCAAGAGGTTTGTTCGAGGCTTTCTTACCCCGTTGTTTCTCGCCATCAGTGCACAGCATTGTGATACTTATGCAGCAGCCCTATTGGTCGAAGAGCGTCTTGCCAAGACTTCGGTAGTTCCGGAACCAAAGAGGGTTCGTACGGGTATATCGGCATGGAGACAGACATTTAGACGCCGCGATAGAGTTCGTTCAGGCCCGGGGAGTGAAAGAGGCTTGGGACAAGGCCAGTTGTTTAGCTCTTATTCCCAGGAGGGTCAGCAGTCGTCACATGGGTGCTTTGGGTGTGGCAGTCGATTTTACCTCGTTAGAGAGTGTCCTGAGTTACGCCGGAGGGCGGCAGCGGTTCTACAGGTTACTTTACCACCTTCTCCACCTCAGAAAGTGTTGCCTCTTGCACCTGCTATTGCTCCACGTCAGACTTATGCACAGAGAGGTCATGGTCGCGGAGGGTTTGTTCAGAGAGGACGAGGTGGCCGAGGCAGAGGACAGCCAGCTGCCGGCAGAGGACATCCAGTTGCCGGTAGGGGACCGCTAGTCGCAGGTAGAGGACAGGCAGGGGTATTCGCTTTGACACATCAGGACGCGCAGGCGTCCAATGCAGTGGTCTCAGGTACTCTTTCAGTATGCTCTTTTGATGCACACGTGTTGTTTGATCCGGGGTCTACACACTCGTACGTTTCCACACACTTCGTGCCGAGTTTGGGCAGAGAGTCTTGTTTGCTTGATCATCCGCTTATTGCGACCACTCGTGTGGGTGAGTCGTTTGTTGCTAGACACGTGTTCTGGTCATGTGATGTCTGTATTGGTGAGAGAGAGTTGTCCGTCGACTTGATCTTTCTTGAGATGTTGGACTTCGACGTTCTCCTGGGCATGGACTAGTTAGCCACGTGCTATGCGTCTGTGGACTGCCGCGAGAAGACAGTTAGGTTTTGTTTTCCCGGCGAGTCGGTTTTTGTTGTTCAGGGGGGTCGTGGTGCCGTTCCTCACAGATTGATTTCAGCCCTTCGCGCTAGTCAACTTTTGAGGAGGGGATGTCAGGTTTTCTTTCCTTCCATTCATGATGCCGGAGCCACAGTAGATTCGTTGGACCGAGTTCCTATCGTACGAGAGTTTTCTGAGATCTTTCCCGATGAGTTTCCTCGATTGCCGCCGGAGCGTGAGATAGTGTTTTGCATTGATCTGATTCCCGGCACGGGACCGATTTCTATACCGCCTTACCGGATGGCCTCGGCGGAGCTTAGGGAGCTGAAGGATAAGTTGCAGGAGTTGCTAGATAGGGGACTTGTGCGTCCAAGTGTTTCTCCGTGGGGTGCTCATGTCTTGTTCGTTAAGAAGAAGGATAGCAATTTGCATTTGTGTATTGATTACCGTCAGCTGAACCGGGTTACTATGCGGAACAGATATCCCCTGCCTCGTATCGATGATTTTTTCGACCAGCTTCATGGTGTGGGGCACTTCTCGAACATTGAATTTCGATCGGGCTACCATCAGTTGCAGGTTCGGCAGGAGGATATTCTGAGGACGGCTTTTCGCAGGCGTTACGGCCACTATGAGTTTTTGGTGATGTCGTTCGGACTCACCAACGCCCCAGCAGCGTTTATGGACTTGATGAACCGCGTATTCAGGCCGTATCTTGATCAGTTCATCATCGTATTCATCGACGACATCTTAGTGTACTCCCGGAGCCGAGAAGAGCACGAGGAGCACTTGCGTATTACGTTGCAGACCTTGAAGGAGCATCGGTTGTTCGCTAAATTCTCCAAGTGCGCATTCTGGCTCGACAGTGTAGACTTCTTGGTTCACGTGGTGACGAGAGATGGCATATGTGTGGACCCAAAAAAAATCGAGGCCGTTCGTCATTGGCCCAGAACAACATCAGTTACAGAGATCCGCAGCTTTCTAGGACTGGCCGGCTACTACCGACGATTTGTTCAGGACTTCTCCCGTATCGCTGCACCGTTGACCGGGTTGACCCGGAAGGGAGTCCCTTTTGATTGGAAAGAGGCGTGTGAGCATAGCTTTCAGCAGTTGCAGACTCGTTTGACTACGGTGCCAGTGTTATCATTGCCTTCGGGATCGGGCGGATTTGTGGTTTATTGTGACACTTCTCAAGTCGGGCTAGGTTGTGTATTGATGCAGCACGACAGGGTTATCGCATATGCTTCTCGGCAGCTGAAGAAACACGAACAGAACTACCCTACTCACGATTTGGAGATGGCTGCAGTGGTGTTTGCACTTAAGATCTGGAGACATTACCTGTACGGCGAGGCGTGCCAGATATTCACGGACCACAAGAGCTTGAAGTATATATTTCAGCAGCGAGACCTGAACCTGAGACAACGCCGTTGGATGGAGTTAGTGAAGGACTACGACGATATCCTTTATCATCCGGGCAAGGCGAATGTAGTGGCAGATGCTTTGAGTCGGAGGCCCGGAGGTAGTCTATCTTGTTTGAGCGCGGTACAGAGGCAGTCATCGGCAGATTGGCAGATTCTATGCGACAGCCAAGTGCAGTTCGAGTTTACTCCGACCGGGGGACAGCTTGCGCATATCCATGCACGTCCACAGTTGCTTCACCATATCCATGAGGTGCAGCCCAGCGATGACCGTCTTTCAGAGATCAGGGAGCAGGTTAGGCAGGGCTGAGACTCCGAGTTCGTGATCGATGATCAGGGGATACTGCGATTTGGAACTCGACTATGCGTACTAGATTCTGAGGGACTGAGGCATGAGATTCTCGAGGAGGAGCATCGATCGGTGTACAGTGTTCATCCAGGTTCCACCAAGATGTACCATGATCTGAGAGATGTTTACTGGTGGGAAGGGATGAAGAGGGACGTCACGGTTTTCGTTTCGAGATGCCTGACTTGTCAGCAAGTCAAGGCAGATCACCAGAGACCCGCGGGAGAGCTACAGTTGTTTCCCATTCCGGAATGGAAATGGGAGAAGATCTCTATGAACTTCATTGCGGGTCTACCCAGGACCAGTCGAGGGTACGACTCCATTTGGGTGATCGTGGATCGATTGAAGAAAGCGGCTCACTTTCTTCCGGTGAAGACCACTTTTGGATTTGCTCAGTATGCCCAGATATACATCGACGAGATTGTACGATTGCATGGCGTCCCGACTTGTATCATGTCCGACCGAGGCACCCAGTTCACCAGCCGACTATGGCAGAGACTTCAGGATGCTTTGGGCACCCGCTTCAGTTTCAGCACAGCATTCCATCCGCAGACCGATAGCCAGTCAGAGCGGACTATTCAGACTCTTGAGGACAGGTTTCGATCTTGTATTCTAGATTTCGGTGGCAGCTGGGATCGCCATTTGCCCTTGGTAGAGTTCTCCTAAAATAATTGCTTCCAGGATACGATTCAGATGGCACCTTTCGAGTCTTTATATGGGAGGAGATATCGATCGCCCGTCTGTTGGACAGAGCTTAGCAAGAGCAGTATTTTGGGGCAGCAGATCGTACAGGAGACGACCGAGAAGATACAGTTGATCCAAGATAAGATGAAAACAGCCCAGAGTAGGCAGAGGTCGTGTGCTGACAGACGCCGTCGCAGACTCGAGTTCGCAGTTGGCGATCATGTTTTTCTGAGGGTCTCTCCGATGAAGGGCATGATGAGATTTGGGCGGAAAGGGAAGCTTATCCCCAGATTTATAGGTCCCTTCGAGATCCTCGAGCGTGTGGGCACAGTTGCATATCGTTTGGCTCTTCTACCTGACATCCCGGATGTTCACCCCGTATTTCATGTGTCGATGCTTCGCAGATACCTTCATGACCCTTCTCACATGATTCAGCATCAGACCGTTCAGCTTGAGCGCGATCTTTCGTTCACCGAGCAGTCAGTAGTGATATTGGACCGGCAGGTGAAGAAACTTCGATCAAAGGTCTTGCCATCTGTGAAGGTTCTTTGGCGTAGCCCGAATGGTGAAGAGATTGTTAGTGTATATGCCCTAGAGGCCATCACTGTATCATACTAGTTTGTATATTACTTAATGGAAGCTTGAGATATTCACCTTGTATAGACAATCTTGCTCAAAATAGTAGTATGCTACTTGGTTTGTTTCTACTTTAATGTGTACATGTGTTTATTTTAGTATATCACCTATACACATTAGTGGAGCCCTTAGGATCTTTGCTTGATTACCAGCGTCTTGATGGCAGTCACACTCGTGGGGGCTGGGTAATCCACAAGCACATCCTTATGCAAGTCCCTAGTCATAGGAGTATCGAGATAGGGCATCGATACTCCGGAGTAGACTAGCGTATGTGCTTCTCATCCCAGCAGGGGAGACGGTCTGTCCCACAGCCGTCAGTACGTCGTACTTGAGATAGTATGCGGGTGCTAGTTAGGTTACGAGTACACTGGATAGGACTCGTCGGGAACAGTTGGTTGGTATTATACCTATCGTCAGTTATCAGTTCCCAGGTGACATGAGTGCAGCTTAGTCCGCTGACTTGACACTGTCACTTCGCCTCGAGTGTGTTCCCCCTGCTCAAAGGAGTCGTGCAAACAGGTAGTAGTTGGGTGCAGTCCCGAAGCACTTAGAGGCATTAACGGTTAGACAGGATTCGTCTCTCCCGGTATTGGGGGTTGATATCGCGCTGTGTCTAGGAGACCCATTAGACAAAGTCCCTGGCCAGGGCAAGCGAGATATACTGGTAGGTATCCAGCGTTATCTCAGGTTATTCTGGGCTACACTCCGACATGACTTGTACCGCTATTAGGGGACTAACGTTTACCGCCCCCCTAGGCCCGCCATGCGATATTCTCAGACGAATAGACCGGACTGTATGCAGATTGTCACATTCAGGCTCAGTAGGAGTTCAGATGTGTTTCACCTCATCCGTCTTCTTATCGGCATCTACCTGGGGGCCGTTACGCACAGCTAGTACCGCTTGCGGTCTGTGGTTAAACCCACTGCCATCGTAGTGTCGAGTCTTTAGAGTCCCACACAGAGAGCTATTCGCCTTTAGGCAAAAGAGTAGTGGTCGCATGGTTTTGCGACAAGGTTCGGTCACATCCGTGCACTTGTGCACGTTTAGTGTCTGGGCAGTTTACACTAGCGGGCTTTGGATTAAGCTAGATCATGGTGTACGTTTTGGGATTGGTTTTATCTCGTTTGTATTTGTGTTCCTCGGAATGCGGATGCGGGTGTGTATGCACAGTTGACAGAGAGACAGAGGCAGAGGATTCTCATTAGGGTTGTTGACTGTTGACTTTTGCTAAACCCTAATGAGAATAAGAAATATGATTAACAATAATATTAATTAAGTATTATTGTGACATGGTTGTTGATGGTTGACTTTGTTGACTTGTTGACTTAGTTGACGGTTGACTAGGTTGGACTTGTTGACCATCATCATGACAATGGCTATCATTTCTTGGCATTGACCTTGGCTTGCTTATTTGTTCACACATTGCATTTAATGCAAGAAATGATATGGCCACTTGATATGATAACAACCATCATATAATACTCAATTATTATTACTTGTTATCATGATTTTGGATTATGAGAGCTTAGATGGCAAAAGTCTTGCTCATTCTTTCATTTCCTTTCTCTCTCATGCTTAAGCTCTACCTCTTCCTCTTGCTCTCTCTCTCTAGTTCATGGTTCACTTGTCTCATGTGTTGAAAAGCAAGAACCATAGAGATAAAACCCAACACACTCCTCTACTCATCCTAGCACACAAAGTCTAGCAAGCCAAGTGTTCTAGTTTCCTCTAGTTTGAGGTTGAAGCCAAAGGTAGAAGCTTTCAGGTGGATCCATCTTCGGCACAAAGAGACGATGAGGAGTGAACCATCCGACCACCAAAAGGAGACCAAGAGAAGGAGTTCAAGTTAAGGTATAACCCCTAACCGAGTAGGTAAAACTCTTGTTAGGATTGTTAGATAGTTGTTTAACAAAGATCCGTAATTTGAGTCCATGTTACCACAAAAAGAAAAATTATTTTTCATCATTTCCGCAAGCCCGTAAGTACCGGGAGAGGTAACGTTGACTTACAGTGGTATCAGAGCCAGGTTAAACACTATCCAACATGTTAGCAAAGTAACTAGAAGTTCGATCGGAGAAAAAGTCACGAAACACGCCCGAAAAGTATTGTTTCTACCGATTTTTTTTCTTGTTCAAAAATTAATAAATCTTATACTAAAAATCGGCTCAGGCCTTTTATAACACACTGTAGAAAATTGGTCCAGGGACTCGGTCAAAGCGCCACGGAACAGCGGCAGGAGCATGCTCCCGCCGCGGATCCGTGGCCGAGTTGACTCGGTCGTGGGCGAATTTTCTTGCAGTGTGTTTACTGGGGTGTTTTGGGATTTTTACAATATGTTTTTTCTGCCCAGATTTTCCAGAAAGAAAAATTTGTTTTTGGGGCTTAAAAATCCTTATTTTGATCGAACTTCTAAAGACTTAAGCTAACGGGTTATATCTGTGATGTGATATATGTATTGAACGTTTGCTAATCGCTATACGTCGATTAGTGGGGGTTATACATATCTGTGATCTGTAATGTTGATGGTATGTGTATAAGAATTCTTTGGATTGTCGCGGATGAATAGCCGGGTGGTTGTGAGATGAGAGTTTTCTTTTTCTTTCAATTCATGTAATTTGTAATTGATGTAATATTATTTATATGGCAGCACAACCGGGATGGGGTTGTAGCCGTCATTGTATAATTTCTTTTACTTTTTTTGCTCCTAGGATAGACCCAAGGTGGGGTGCACAAACTACCGGGTATCTCGAAGTGCCGAATGGCCTACTCACGGTATTGAGGGAGGTTGCTTCGCTTCGGGTACTTGGAGGGTAGTTTGCCGCACCCGTAGGGGTCTAGGGTGGGGTCTTGGCTATTCATCGCGACCGTGTAATCCGCTCTTCGTTACAGGATCTTACGGATTGCGGATTCCTAGTATATCCAATGTGTTCATCTGTGATCTGGAATGGCTATCATTGCATGTGACGAATGAGTATATCTATATAGGATATCTATTTAAGCGTTGCTTATGTTTTGCATCCGCGCTAGTCCAGCCCCCGCTCTTTCGTTAGTTAAGTAACCTAACGGGTAATGACGGGGCCCTGTGGCGAATGCGGATAGCATAAGCGTACGTCATATTTTCGTTGTTTTCTGCAATGGTAGGATTAAATGATGGGACGTATTAAATTAATGCAAGAAAATAAACCAAATTTGAGTCGTTGGAACACTTTCAAAACCACTCGGTTTCTTTTCAAAATAAAACTAAAATTTTAAACGCGGAGCTTAAGACACTCCTTTTAAAAGCTATCTCTTTCCATCGATTATATCAAGTTCACTACGTTCACGGTTTCGCCAAAACCATTCGTAGCCCTCCGTCGTTTCACATGGATAGTCAATAGTATTCAAGCTATGTTTGTTGGCCAAAGTGAAGGCATAGTGATTGGTAGCTATTGGGTATTCATATGCAATATAGATAGATGTGTTGGTTTGGGACAGTCGTACTGCCTTGTTGGCCAAAGTCAAGAGTAGGTACGGGTGGGTTCAAATTAACCTGGAGAATGACGGGTAGAACTTGACATGTGACTTATGATTTGTTGGCCAAAGTCAAGGTCATAAGAGCATCGGGCAAAAATCAACATCGAGAGTTTCAAAAGAATTGAAACTTTCTAGCGCTGCATACCATTTGGAGTGTGATGATTCTGGTAGGATTCCTTCAGTTTTGTCACGCAATGATATTTGGATCCCGATCCTACTGTGAGTATATGCTACTCCTCGGGAAATTTCTCACTTAACGATCAATGCTATAAACCAAGTAGGTGTCTAGAAAGGTGTTAGCGGGGCTACGGCCCCAGGGAAAAGAGGTTATTTAAATAAGGAACTTCGCGAAAGCGTTGGAAAACCTCCCTCGAAGTACCGACACTAGCCTGGCTGAACGGTTAAGCAAGTATTGTACGGTGAGATTGATCCTGACTAATTCTTCCTTTTTGGTTTGAGGAGGGATTCGGGGGACAGTGGGAGCCATCCTGTTTAGGCAAATTAAAAACCACTCTAAACTTGCAAGAGCATCATGCTAAAGTGTTTGTTCTCTCTCCCCTAATTGCAGCGACCAAACATCATGACTGGACTTAAGTTACTACTAGATAAAAACATACTGACAGGGCCAAACTACAAAGATTGGCTCAGGAATGTCAAAATGGCAATCACTTATGACAAGTTGGGGTATCTCCTTACCACCAAAGCTCCCCCTGTCCCAGGTCCCAAAACCAGCGTCGCGGATAGGGAAATCCGTAAGACCTGGGAAATCGATTGCGCGAAGGCCAAGTGCCTCGTGCTTGCCTCTATGGATAATGAACATCAGAGGAGGCACGAGAATATGGACCTTGAATCCATATTTCTCCATACAAAAGAACTGTATGGAGAGCAATTCTGTATCGCCAGATACGAAGTCTCGAAAAAGCTGTTTTCGGCGAGATTGGCCGTCGGATCATCGGTAGCGGAACACGTGCTTAAGATGATTGGCTTCATTGAGGAGCTCACGGACCTTGGGACCACGTTAGAGAACGAGCTCTACACGGACTTGATGCTCCGGTCCCTTCCTTCCACTTACGCCCAGTTTATCCTGAACTTCAATTTACAAGAAAAATAAGTTGAACTTTCAGAACTCCTGAACATGCTGAGGAGTGCAGAGGGCACCCTAAAGAAAGGTAGGGAAACATCCACTTTGTTTGTAGGAGGATCTTCCTCTTCTAGGTCCAAGGCGAGAGCCAAGGGAAAGAAGAAGAAAGCCCCCGCCAAACCAAGGGGTGGTGTTAGTAAAGTGGATACGAAGGGAAAGACAAAGGCAACAAAGGTAGCGGGAAAGCTTGTTGGAAAGGAAGAATGCTTTTACTGTCACAAGAATGGACACTGGAAACAGGATTGCAGGGCTTGGAAGGCCAGAACCCAGGATCTGAAGCAAGTTGCGGCTTTAGCTTCAGGTGTGTATGTTATTGAAAACTGTCTATCAATAAACTCTAGATCCTGGATATTGGATACCGGATCAGGATCTCATATCTGTAATTCTTTACAGGCACTGAGAAGGCGTAGGGTTTTGAAGGCAGGTGATATGACCCTCAGAGTTGCAAACGGAGCTGGCATGGATGCTGAGTCCGTAGGGGACTATCACCTGGGGTTGTCAGATGGACACGTTTTGCTTTTGCGTGATTGTTATTTTGTACCCAATACAACCTGTAATATCATATCTGTATCTTTATTATCTAAAGAAGGTTATGAATTTGCATTTGTAAGTAATGTTGTGAACATTCACCTTAATGAAGTTTTGATTGGGTCAGGTACATTAAGCAATGTTATATACGTATTAAACCAACCACAGATTTTCAATGTCCAGAATACACACAAAAGAAAGTCTCCGGAAACAAATCAGGCTTTCTTATGGCATTGTAGACTGGGTCACATCAATGAGAGAAGGTTGACGAAGTTACATACAGAAGGATATTTGGATCCGTTCGAATATCTATCATATGCAACTTGTCAATCCTGTCTCAAAGGAAAGAGTACAAAGACTCCGTTCACTGGACACGGAGTAAGAGCGAGCGAGCTCTTGGGACTCGTACACAGCGACGTGTGCGGTCCAATGTCTACGCATGCACGAAGCGGTTATTCTTACTTCATTACTTTTATGGATGACTTTTCAAGGTACGGATATGTCTTCTTAATGAAACATAAATCCGAAGCCTTTGGAAAATTCCAGGAATATAAGAATGAAGTAGAAAAACAAACCGGCACAAGTATCAAGACACTAAGATCTGATCGAGGTGGTGAATACTTGAGTGCCGAGTTCCTGAATTACTTATAAGAGAATGGAATTCTCTCTCAACTTACTCCTCCATACACTCCGCAGCATACCGGTGTATCGGAGAGACGGAACCGGACCCTATTGGATATGGTACGTTCCATGATGAGTAACGCTGAGTTACCGCGATCATTCTGGGGATATGCACTAGAATCAGCTGCATACCTTTTGAACCGAGTTCCAACTAAGACTGTGCCTACCACACCATATGAGATGTGGTGTGGGAAGAAACCTTATCTTAAGCACATTAAGACATGGGAATGTCCCGCTTTTGTCAAAAAGCAGCATGCGGACAAACTCGGGGCACGCTCAGTACAGTGCAAGTTTGTGGGATATCCAAGGAACTCCAATGGATATTTCTTCTATTGCGAAGAGTAACAAAAGGTTTTTGTTTCTCGTCATGCCCAATTCTTGGAAACTGAGATTTTGAAAAATCAGATAAGTGGGAGCGCAATCGAACTGTAAGAAATTCCAGAACCACGAGCTATTACTGAAAGCTTAGTAGAACCAGAGAGTTCGAAAGATCAGGACATTCCTACGCCGCTCCGCAGGAGTAGTAGGCATTCTCATCCGTCCGAAAGATACTACGGTTTTCTCATAGACGGGGATAGAGAGGATTGCATCATTGATAGTGATGAGCCGACTAGCTTCCAGCAGGCCATTCTGAGCGTTGACTCGGTAAAATGGCTGGATGCAATGCGGACCGAAATTGAGTCCATGTACACCAACAAAGTATGGACGTTGGACATTGCTCCAGATGGGGTAAAACCCATAGGATGCAAGTGGATCTTCAAAAGGAAGATTGGTGTAGATGGACAGGTTGAGACCTATAAAGCTAGACTGGTTGCAAAGGGTTTTCGTCAAAGACCTGGTTTGGACTATGATGAAACCTTTTCTCCAGTGGCTATGCTGAAATCCATTCGGATCCTTCTTGCCATTGCTGCCTTCAACGATTATGAGATTTGGTAGATGGACGTAAAGACTGCTTTTCTGAATGGAAATTTAGAGGAGTGTGTCTATATGGATCAGCCAGAGGGTTTCATTCAGAGTTGGAGCAACGGAAATGTGTGCAAGTTGCTTAAGTCCATCTATGGACTAAAGCAGGCATCGCGAAGTTGGAACATCTGTTTTGATGAGACGATCAAAGAATTTGGCTTTATCAAAAATCCAGATGAACCATGCATCTATAGTAGATTTGTAGCAAGAACTGTCGTATTCCTCGTTTGGTACGTGGATGACATTCTTTTGATAGGAAATGACATTCATATGCTACAATCTGTCAAAGGGTTCTTGTCACACAGGTTCTCCATGAAAGACCTAGGTGATGCCTCTTACATTCTGGGGATCCGGATCTATCGTGATAGATCCAAGAGTATATTAGGACTTTCACAGTCCAGGTACATAGACACCATACTGAAAAGATTCAGTATGGAAGATTCCAAGCACGGTAATCTACCGGCTTGTCACGCGATCACCCTCTCCAAAGAGATGTCTCCCAAGACTCATTTGGAAAGGGATCACATGTCTATTATACCCTACGCTTCTGCGGTAGGCTCTATAATGTATGTGATATTGTGTACCAGACCAGATGTAGCTTATGCACTGAGTGTGGTAAGCCGGTATCAGTAAAACCGTGGGGAGAAGCACTGGATAGTGGTAAAGAACATTCTCAAGTACCTGAGAAGGACTAAGGAGATGTTCTTGGTGTATGGCGGAAAAGACCTCCAGATCGAGGCCTTTGCTGACTCCAGCTCCCAGAATGACAAGGATGATTCCAAGTCCATATCGGGTTATATCTTTAACCTCAATGGAGCGGCGGTGTGTTGGAAGAGTTCCAAACAGGAAACCGTTGCTGACTCGACGATGGAAGCGGAATATATTGCTGCTGCAGATGCCGCAAAAGAAGCCGTCTGGATAAGGAAGTTCTTGATAGAACTTCAGGTGATTCCATCCATTGTTGATCCAATACCTCTGTATTGCGACAACAACGGGGTTCTAGCTTTAGCGAAGGAACCCAGGTCCCATCAGAAGTCCAGACACATCTTGAGGCGGTATCACCTGATCAGGGAGATCGTGGGTCGCCAGGAGATCGAGGTTCGGAGAGTTGCTACGGAAGATAACACTGATGATCCACTCATGAAGGCCTTACCCCAGACTCAGTTCGAGCGGCTGATCGAGATGATAGGTCTTCGATACGCCAGTACATGGCCTTAGTGCAAGTGGGAGATTGTTAGTGTATATATTCCCTAGAGGCCATTACTGTATCATACTAGTTTGTATGTTACTTAATGGAAGCTTGGGATATTCAGCTTGTATAGACAATCTTGCTCAAAATAGCAGTATGCTACTTGGTTTGTTTCTACTTTAATGTGTACATGTGTTTATTTTAGTATATCACCAATACAAATTAGTGGAGCCCTTAGGATCTTTGCTTGATTACCAGCGTTGTGATGGCATTCACACTCGTGGGGGCTGGGTAATCCACAAGCACATCCTTATGCAGGTCCCTAGTCGTAGGACTATCGAGACAGGGCATCGATACTCCGGAGTAGAATAGCGTATGCGCTTCTCATCCCAGTAGGGGAGACGGTCTGTCCCACAGCCATTAGTACGTCGTACTTGAGATAGTATGCGGGTGCTCGTTAGGTTACGAGTACACTAGACAGGACTCGTCGGGAACAGTTGGTTGGCACTATACATATCGTCAGTTATGAGTTCCCAGGTGACATGAGTACAGCTTAGTCCGCTGACTTGACACTGTCACTTCGCCTCGAGTGTGTTCCCTCTGTACTTAGATTAATACCCTACCATGGCTCAAAGGAGTCGTGCTAACAGGTAGTAGTTGGGTGCAGTCCCGAAGCACTTGGAGGGAGTGACGGTTAGACAGGATTCGTCTCTCCCGGTATTGGGGGTTGATATCGCGCTGTGTCTAGGAGAGCCATTACACAAAGTCCCTGGCCAGGGCAAGAGAGATATACTGGTAGGTTTCCAGCGTTATCTCAGGGTGTTCTGGGCTACAATCCGACACGACTTGTACCGCTATTAGGGGACTGACGTTTACCGCCCTCCTAGACCCGCCATGTGATATTCTCAGACGAACAGACCGGAATGTACGCAAATTGTCACATTCAGGCTCAGTAGGAGTTCAGATGGGTTTCACCTCGTCCGACTTCTTATGGGAATCTACCTGGGGGCCGTTACGCACAGCTAGTGCCGCTTGCGGTCTATAGTTAAACTCACTGCCAGCGTAGTGTCGAGTCTTTAGAGTCCCACAAAGAGAGCTATTCGCCTTTAGGAAAAAGAGTAGAGTTCGTATGGTTTTGCGACAGGGTTCAGTCACATCCGTGCACTTGTGCACGTTTAGTGTCCGGGAAGTTAACACTAGCGGGCTTTGGTTTAAGCCTGATCCTAGTGTATGTTTTGGGATTGGTTTTATCTCTTTTGTAATCGTGTTCCTCGGAACGCGGATGCGGGTGTGTATGCACAGTTGACAGAGAGACAGAGGCAGAGGATTCTCATTAGGGTTGTTGACTGTTGACTTTTGCTAAACCCTAATGAGAATAAGAAATATGATTAACAATACTATTAATTATGTATTATTGTGACAGGGTTGTTGATGGTTGACTTTGTTGACTTAGTTGACCGGTTGACTAGGTTGGACTTGTTAACCATCATCATGACAATGGCTATCATTTCTTGGCATTGACCTTGGCTTGCTTATTTGTTCACACATTGCATTTAATGCAAGAAATGATATGGCCACTTGATATGATAACAACCATCACATAATACTCAATTATTATTACTTGTTATCATGATTTTGGATTATGAGAGCTTGGATGTCAAAAGTCTTGCTCATTCATTCATTTCCTTTCTCTCTCATGCTTAAGCTCTCCCCGTTCCTCTTGCTCTCTCTAGTTCATGGTTCACTTGTCTCATGTGTTGAGAAGCAAGAACCATAGAGATAAAACCCAACACACTCCTCTACTCATCCTAGCACACAAAGTCTAGCAAGCCAAGTGTTCTAGTTTCCTCTAGTTTGAGGTTGAAGCCAAAGGTAGAAGCTTTCAGGTGGATCCATCTTCGGCACAAAGAGACCATTGTCAAGTGTAGAGAGTGAACTAGAGAGAATGATATGAATATGATATGAACTAGACCACGGTCAAGTCTAGCAAGCCAAGTGTTCTAGTTTCCTCTAGTATTTTCTAAAAAAGAAAATGATATGAATACTTATCATATACCAACCATGGTCAAGTGTAGAGAGTGAACTAGGGTTAGGTTGAATGGTTAGGTTAAGGAAAAGAACAAGAATGGTCAAGCTTTCAACCCTTCAAGATGTTTCAACAAAACAACAAAATAAGCCACTATTCTTTTTATTTTCCAAAATGAATAAATAAATAAATAACTAACTAAATAAACAAAACCCTAACCATTCATATAACCATGGTTTAATCTTTACACAAACCCTAGTGAGCATGTATCATCAAACATGATACAAACAAGTGCACAAAAATATATCACATATACAATGTGCATATGAAGTGAGAAAATCCTTCTTAAGTGAACAAATACTAGTTAATGCAAAGTAATATATCAAATATATAATTATACATTAAATCATTAAATCAACACTTGATTTAACGATCCGGTCATGTCGCATATAACCGACTAGTATCCAATGTATCGACTTATCGAATCAATCCTTGATTCGATAACTAGGTTATATCGCATACAACCAATCAATACATTCTTCGCGAGAATGGAATACGTTATAACATACACGCATTATTCTCGGTCCCGCACATATCTCATATGCGCTCCTATTTCGTTTCGCTTGAGCCAGGAAACCTCTGTGTAGGACTCTAAAGACTCGTCAATACGCCGGCAGCAGGTGATGATCATATCAAACACCCACAAGCCGCAAGCGGTCTGCTAAACGTAACGGCCACCCGGGTATTGAGCGATCAGAAGATCGACGAGCAAGCCTGCTCACACTCCTGTGAATCCAACCGGTAACACTTACCGTATAGTCCGGTCTATTCGTCAGATATGTCGCATATCTCGCCTAGGGGTGGTAAACGTCAGACCCCAGTAGCTTGATAAGTCATGCCGACATTAGGTCCATAACATTCGTGAAACTACTGATAACTCTTATCAGTATATCACTGCAACCCTGGCCAGGGATTTTCTGTTATGGCCAGTCGAGCATAGCGCAACATCAACCCCTAATACCGGGAGAGACGAATCCCCTCCTATCGCTCATTGCCTCCATGTGAATCGGGACTGTACCCAAAAACCACCTGTTTGCACGACTCAGTAGTGCCGTGGTAGGGTGGAAATCAAAGCACAGTAGGAGACACACAAGACTCTATGATGATCTTGGGTCAACAGACTAAGCTGTACCAGTGTCACCAGAGAATTGCCATCGTGAGGTATAATACCATCTGGGAGTTCTCGGCGAGTCCGTTCAGTGTACCCAGTCTCCACTGAGCACCCGCATACCATCTCCGATGTCAAACACCAATGGATATGGGATCATCCATCGCCCATCACATGGGTCGAGAAGATATACGCTAGTCTACTCTGGAATATCGATGCCCCGTCTCGATATTCCCACGACTAGGAACAATGAAGGATGTACTCATTGACTACCCAGGCCCCACTAGTATGATCTTCATCACAGTCCTGGAAGTCGAGTACACATCCTAAGGGCTTTATCAACATGTAATCAGAGAGACAGAAAGTATACACGTTAAGATAAAGAGCAACCAGATAGCATACTATCTTGTCGAGCAAGAAAGCCCTACCTATATATGTCCCGGCATCCACTACAATATACATCCAATGTACAGTAATGGCCTCCAGGGCATACATATAACTAACAACAAGAAACATATGCACATATTAAAGTAGACACAAACCAAGTAGCATACTACCATGTTTAGCAAGATTGTATATACAACTGTGAATATCCCAAGCTTCCATTAAGTAATATACATACAAGTATGATACAATAATGGCCCCTTGGGCATATACACAAACAATCTCCCACTTGCACTCGGGCCATGAGCTGGCATATCATAGACCTATCATTTCGAATAGCCTCTCGAACTGCGTCTGAGGAAGGGCCTTTGTGAATGGATCAGCAATGTTATTCTCTGTCTCTACTCTTTTCACCTTGATCTCCCGGCGATCTACGATCTCCCTGATCAGGTGGTACCGCCTTAAGATGTGTCTGGACTTCTGATGGGACCTGGGTTCCTTCGCTAAAGCTATAGTGCCGTTGTTGTCACAATACAGACGTATTGGATCAACACTGGTAGGAACCACCTGAAGTTCTGTGAGGAACTTCTTCATCCTGACAGCTTCTTTTGGAACTCTTCCAACAGACCGCCCCTCCATTGAGGGTAAAGACATAACGTGACATGGATTTAGAGTCATCTTTGTCACACTGGAAGCCGTAGTCGGCAAAGGCCTCAATCTGGAGGTCTTTTCCGCCATACACCAAGAACATATCTTTAGTCCTCCTTAGGAACTTAAGAATGTTCTTTACTGCTATCCAGTGATTCTCGCCTGGGTTTGCCTGATACCGGCTTACAACGCTTAATGCGTATGCTACATCTGGTCTGGTACATAACATCGCATACATTATAGAGCCTACCGCAGAAGCATAGGGTATAATCGACATGCGATCCCTTTCCAAATCAGTATTGGGAGACATCTCTTTGGAGAGGGTGATTCCGTAACAAGCCGGTAGGTTACTGCGCTTAGAATCATCCATTTTGAATCTCTTCACTATGGTGTCTATGTACCTGGACTGCGAAAGTCCCAACATCCTTTTTGATCTATCACGATAGATCCGGATCCCCGGAATGCAGGTGGCATCACCCTGGTCTTTCATGGAGAATTTCTGTGACAAGAATCTTTTGACTGACTGTAACATAGGAATATCATTTCCTATTAGGAGAATGTCATCCACGTACAAGACGAGGAATATAACAGCTCTCCCTACAATCTTACTGTATATGCAAGGTTCATCTGGATTTTTGATGAAGTCGAATTCTTTGACAGCATCATCAAAACAGATGTTCCAACTCCGCGATGCCTGCTTTAGTCCATAAATGGACTTAAGCAGCTTGCATACTTTACCGCTGCTCCCACTCTGAATGAATCCCTCTGGTTGATCCATATAGACGTTCCCTTCCAAATTACCATTT
The DNA here is from genome assembly GCA_030015575.1 of Agapanthus africanus. Taxonomy (NCBI): domain Eukaryota; kingdom Viridiplantae; phylum Streptophyta; class Magnoliopsida; order Asparagales; family Amaryllidaceae; genus Agapanthus; species Agapanthus africanus. The sequence goes on from JASDDO010000012.1 coordinate 244,757,417, forward strand.
AGAAAGGCCGTCTTTACGTCCATCTGCCAGATTTCATAATAGTGGAAGGCAGCAATAGCAAGAAGGACCCGGATAGATTTAAGTATAGCCACTGGAGAAAAGGTTTCGTCATAGTCCAATCCAGGTCTTTGACGAAAACCCTTTGCAACAAGTCTAGCCTTATAGGTTTAAACCTGTCTATCTATACCAATCTTCTTTTTGAAGATCCATTTGCATCCTACGGGTTTTACCCCATCTGGAGCAATGTCCAAAGTCCATACTTTGTTAGTGTACATGGACTCCATTTCGGTCCGCATTGCATCCAGCCATTTTATTGAGTCACCGCTCTGAATGGCTTGCTGGAAGCTAGTAGGCTCATCATAGTCAATAATGCAATCCTCTCTATCCCCGTCTATGAGAAAACCGTAGTATCTCTCGGGCGGATGAGACTGCCTACTACTCCTGCGGAGTGGCGTCGGGATGTCCATTTTTTATGAAGCCTCAGGTTCTACCATACTTTCAGTAGTAGTTTGTGGTTCTGGAATTTCTTCCAGTTCTATTTCGCTCCCACTTGTTTCCTTTTCTACAAACTGATGTTCTAGAAAATGGGCATTACGAGAAACAAAAACCTTTTGTTCCTCTGCATAATAGAAATAATATCCTTTGGAATTCTTCAGATATCCCACAAACTTACACTGTACTGATCGTGCCTCGAGCTTGTCCACATGCTGCTTTTTAACAAAAGTTGTACATCCCCATATCTTCAGATGCTGAAGATGGGGTTTCTTTCCACTCCAGATTTGATATGGCGTGGTAGGCACAGTCTTGGTAGGAGCCCTGTTTAGAAGATATCCCGCTGATTCTAGCGCATAACCCCAGAATGATCGTGGTAACTCAGCGTTACTCATCATGGAACGAACCATATCCAATAGGGTTCGATTCCTTCTTTTCGATACACCGTTGTGTTGTGGTGTGTATGGAGGAGTAAGCTGAGAGAGAATTCCATTTTCTTTTAAGTAACCCAGGAACTCGGCACTTAAGTATTCACCACCTCGATCAGATCTCAGTGTCTTTATACTCTTGCCTGTTTGTTTTTCCACTTCATTATTGTATTCTTGGAATTTCTCAAAGGCCTCGGATTTATGCTTCATTAAGAAGACATATCCATACCTAGAGAAATCATCCGTAAAAGTAATAAAGTAGGAATAACCACCTCTCGCATGCGTAGACATTGGACCGCACACGTCACTGTGTACGAGTCCTAAGAGCCCGCTTGCACTTACTCTGTGTCCAGTAAACGGAGTTTTTGTCATCTTTCCTTTGAGACAAGATTCACAAGTAGCATAAGATTGATATTCGAACGGATTCAAATATCCTTCTCTATGTAACTTAGTCAACCTTCTCTCATTGATGTGACCAAGTCTACAATGCCATAAGAAAGCCTGATTTATTTCTGCAGACTTTCTTTTAAGTGTGTTCTGGACATTGAAAATCTGAGCTTGACTCAATACGTATATACCGTTATCTAATGTACCGGACCCAATCAGAACTTGATTTAGGTGGATGTGAGCTACATCACTTGCGAATGTAAAATCATATCCCTCTCTTGAAAGTGAGGATACTGATATGATATTATAAGTCATACTAGGTACATATAGACAGTTACGTAGAATCAATATCTGCTCACTTGTCAAACCTAGGCGATATTCTCCCACGGATTCAGCGTCCACGCTCATTCCGTTTGCAACTCTGAGAGACCAATCACCTACCTTTATAACTCTACGGTTTCTCAAAGCATGTAATGAATTACAGATATGAGATCCTGCTCCGGTATCTAGTACCCAGGAAGTAGAGTTAATTGAAAAACAGTTCTCAATTACAAACACATTTGGGGCCGAAGCCACAACATGCTTCGTATCCTGGCTACTGCCTTCTAAAGCCCTGCAATCTTTCTGCCAAGGCCCAATCCCATAACAATAGGACCGTCCCTCTTTTACTACATTCAGTCCCGAAACTTTTGCCCTTCTCTTTCCTTCTACTTCCCTGGTTTCCTTCAGGGTAGAAGGTAGAGACTGTAGAATCAAGTCAGTAGCTGACCTGTTTCCCAACGTGGTCTTCAGGTCCTGGAGCTCATCAATATAGCTGGTCATTGTAAGGACGTTGACCCCTACAGATGACCTGACAACCAACCTCGCTTGAATTAATTCGGTCGAGGTCTCATATCTTGCGATATGAGACTGCTCTCCATATAAATCTTTGTTATGGAGAAAAATGGAAACTGAGTCCATCTTCTCATGCTGCTTCTGGTATACACCATCAACTGAAGCTAACACGAGGCATTTGGCTTTCTCTTTATCCTTTTCCTTTGTCTGGCGGATATCCATATCCGTGACGGTGGAAACTGGACCTAGGACGGCGGGATCTTGAGTAGTAATAGGGTGGTCCAGCTTGTCATAGGCAATGGACATCTGGACAGACCTTTGCCAGTCATATAAGTCAGATTCAGTCAATTTGTTATCTAGATGTAACATATGTGTGGTCACAAGGTCTCTGCAATTTAAGAAAGAGAAGAAAATACTATTAGCATGATGCTCTTGCAAGTTTAGATTGGTTTTTAATTTATCTAAACAGGATGGCTCCCACTGTTTCTCGAATCCCTCCTCAAACCATAAAAGAAGAATTAGCCAGGACTATTCTCACCGTACAATTATTGCTTAACCGTTCAGCCAGGTCAGTGTCGATACTTCGAGGGAGGTTTTCCAACGCTTTCACGAAATTCCTTAATTAAATAACCTCTTTTCTCTGGGGGCGTAGCCCCGCTGACACCTTTCTAAGCACCTACTTGGTTTATAGCATTGATCGTTAAGTGACGAATCTCCTGATAAGTAGTATATACTCATAGTAGGATCCGGATCCAAAATATCATCGTATGATAATGTTGAAGGAATCCTACCAACATTCATCAAACTCTAAAATGGTATGCTCTCACTGCAAATTTCAGCTTCTTTTGAAAATTCCCGATATAAATTTTTGCCCCATGCTCTTATGACCTTGGCTTTGGTCAAAATGTCATAAGTCACATGTCATGTTCTACCCGTCATTATCCAGGATAATTTGAACCCATCCGTACATACCCCTGACTTTGGTCAAATGATAATTCGACTGTCCCAAACTAACTCATCTAACTATGCAACAAATGAATACCCAGCAGCTACCAAACACTATGCCTTGACTTTGGCCAAAATACATAGCTTGAATACTACTGAATACCCATATGAAATGACGGAGGGCTAAGAATCGTTTTGGCAAAAACCGTGAACGTAGTGAACTTGATATAATCGAAGGAACCTGATAGCTTTTTAAAAGGAGTGGTTAAAGCTCCGCAATTAAAAAATTCTGCTCTTTTAAAATAACCGAGTGGTTTGTTTTAAATTTGTTCCAATAATTAAACTTTTGGTTTATTTTCTATGCATTATAATAATGCATCCCATCATTTATCCTATCATTGCAGAAAACAACGAAAATACCATGTCCTCTTATGCCATCCGCATTCGCCACGGGGTCCCGTCATCACCCGTTAGGTTACTTAACTAACGACAGAGCGGGGGCAGGGCTAGCGCGGATGTAAAACATAAGTGACGTCTAATAGCTATCATATATAGATATTGTACATTCATCAGACGCAATAATAAGCATTTTAGATCACTGATGAACTTTATTGGATTTACTAGCAATCCGCATTTGCTTTGAGCCTGCAATAAAAGACGGATTTACACAGTTGTGATGAATAGCCATTACCCCACCCTAGACCCCTGCGGGTACAACAAACTACCCGCCAAGTACCCGAAGTGAAGCGGTCTCCCTCAACGACGTAAGTTGGCCACTAAACACTTCAACGTACCCGGTAGTTTGTGTACCCCACCTTGGGTCTATCCTAAGAGCAAAAACAGTAAAAAGAAATAATACAACGGTGGCTACAACCGCAACCTGGATGTGCCCCGCAAAAGAATATTTCATCATATTACATTTACATCGAATGAATGAATATTAAACCCATCTCAAAACCCCGGATAATCATCACAACAGTCCAATACAGTTCATATACAAAAACAGTAAACATTACAGAAATGTGCAACCCCCTGCCAACCGACATACTAGCAGTTAGGGGAGGTTTACGAACACATTAAACATTACAGATAAAAACCCGATTAGCAAATATCTTAGAACATCGATCGATTACCATATTCCGTGTTTACCCCAAAAGCAAACCAGCAAAGAAGCAACCTGGGTAGAAACAGAACATACAGGAAAATAGAAAACCACAAAATAGGAATTACTGAGCAAATCCGAGTCGACTCGGCGGCGGATCCGCGGCACAAGCACTCTATTGCCGTGGATGCGCGGCCGTTTTGCCTAGTTACTGGCTCGTATTTTCCCAGTATTCTTAAAAAACCCTGCTGTGAATTTTAAGGTATGTCGAATATTTTTTCAGACACTTTTAAAATAAACAGAAACTTGGGATTTCCGGGGTTTCGTTTTCGCGTTTTCTGACGATCGAAGTTCTAATCAGTTGCTAACAAGCTAGTAATGGTTTAGTTGGCTCTGATACCACTGTAAGTCCTTGTCACGCACCCCACGAACTTGCGGGGAGGCGGAATATATGAAAAACGATTATCAAAGCTTCGTAACACGGACTTGACTGAATGAATCGTATCTAAACCGTTACTAGTAAACTACGAAAGGTTTAACTACTCGGATTCGAAATTATACCTCACGTTACTTCTCCTTCGGGTCTTCATCGCGGTCCTCCACTCCTCGTAGGCTCTTTGGAACATCGGCACCTCAACGGCCTCCTCGAGTCAAAGACGATCCACCCGAGAGCTCCTACGCCAAGCTTGATCTCTAACTTGAGATAACTAGGTTGCTCAAAGTGCTAATCTAAGCTACCTAGGGGATATAGAGTGAGGTTATAGAAGTATTAGTCTAGCTAACCCTTGATCTCAACACATGAGAGGTTAGGGTTAGGGTTTGAAGAGGGAGAGCTTGAGGAGAGAGAAGGTGAGAATATGAATTACTTTGGATGAATGAAATCATTTGTGTATATATGAAACATATGATATTATTAAATAAATAATAAATAAAGCTTTATCGTCATTAATACCATAAGTGATTCATCATATGAGTCATATAAATCATTAAATGAATCATTAACTCATTGCATGAATCACTACATGACTCACTAATCCAATTAATGCAAATGCCACCTTAGCCTCCTACTCACTATGCTTCTAGAAGCTTTCCGGAAAATTACGAGAACGCCCCTCCATTCCGTGAAAACACGGAAAAACTTTAGATTGTATAAATCCAATAACCCGATAGTAGAATCTGGTTTAAACCAAAGCCGACTAGTAAAATCTGTCCGAACGTCGTACGTGTATAAACACACGTATGCGTCTGAACCTCTATATCGTTTCGCCTGGAGCAGGGAAACTCTCTGTGTGGGACTCTAAAGACTCGACACTACGCTGGCAGTGGGTTTAACAACAGACCGCAAGCGGTACTAGCTGTACGTAACGGTCCCCAGGTAGATGTCGATAAGAAGGCCGATGAGGAAAACCATCCGAACTCCTACTGAGCCTGATGTGACAATCTCCGTACTGTCCGGTCTGTTCGTCTAAGAATATCGCATATCAGGCCTAGGGGGCGGCAAGTGTCAGTCCCCTAATAGCTGTATAAGTCGTGTCGGAGCATAGCCCATTACACCCTGAGAAAACTACTGGAACCTACCAGTAAATCTCGCTTGCCCTGGCCAGGGACTTTGCGTAATGGCTCTCTGACACAGCGCGATATAAACTCCCAATACCGGGAGAGACGAATCCTGTCTAACCGCCACTGCCTCCAAGTGCTCGGGACTGCACCCAACTGCTACCTGTTTGCACGACTCCTTTGAGCCGTGGTAGGGTAGCAATCTAAGAACAGTGGGACACACTCGAGGCGAAGTAGCAGTGTCAAGTCTGTGGACTATCTGTACTCATGTCACCTGGGAACTGTTAACTGACGATGGGTATAATACCAACCAATCAGTTCCCTTGCGAGTCCTGTCCGGTGTACCCGTAACCTAACGAGCACATGTATACTATCTCCAGTACGACGTACTGATGGCTGTGGGACAGACCATCTCCCCAACTGGGATGAAAAGCGTACACACTTAGTCTACTCCGGAATATCGATGCCCTATCTCGATAATCCAACGACTAGGGACCCGTATAGGATGTTGCTTATTGACTACCCAGCCCCCACTAGTGTGACTGCTATCACAACGCTGGTAATCAAGCAAAGATCCTATGGGCTCTACTAATATGTATAAGTGATACGTTGCAAGAAACATATGCACATATTAAAGTAGACACAAACCAAGTAGCATACTACCATGTTTAGCAAGATTGTATATACAACTGTGAATATCCCAAGCTTCCATTAAGTAATATACATACAAGTATGTTACAATAATGGCCCCTAGGGCATATACACAAACAATTGGCACATGTACATATTGTACACTTATACTTGCGTATATACCTACTTGTACATCCATATTGCCGCACATGCACATTGTACACACATACTTGGTATATACCTATTTGTGTATTCATATTGGCATATTTACATATTGTACACTTATACTTGCGTATATACCTACTTGTAAATCCATATTGGCACATGTACACATTGTACACTTATACTTGCTTATATACCCACTTGTACATCCATATTGTCGCACATGCACATTGTACACTTATACTTGCGTATATACTCACTTGTACATCCATATTTGGCGCACATGCACATTTTACACTCAAACTTGCATGTATATCCACTTGTACATCCATATTGGAGCACATGCATATTATACACTCATACTTAGGTATGTATATCTTTGTACATCCATACCTACATACAGACATGTTGCATATACTTAGATAATGCTGGCCTTGATTTTTGGAGAAATGGGGACCGCATGATATATTTTCAAAATGGATCCATTTAAAAGAGCGGTTTCCCTTCTTACTCATGGTACGATTTTATGCGGCATATGACACATTGCATAGATTTACACATTGAGTTTTGGATTTCATGTGATTCCTGGATTTGAGAACTGTGGTATTATTTTAAGAATGTATGCACTGTTTTGAAAACCCGGTTTCTCTTGATATGATATTTCAGTGCGTCCACCATTCGTTTTCTCGGTTCTGAGGCATGTGCTTGAAACCTGATTCGAGGAGTTGGATGATCCGTTTGCGGGTTCACGGTGGACCCGGTATGGTTCCCCTGGGCGAGAATGTTTTCATGGAGTAAACGATGAGCCTAGCAGGGTGGCGAGTACCTACCGGTGATTGGTTGGACCTGGCGGTTATCCGGAGGATACCGACCAGAGTCGAGAGGTGGATATTGTAACATTTCAGAAAAATAAAATATTATTTTTGGGAATTTTTATAATTAAATAATAAATATATTGAATATTTTATTAGTGCGGTATAATTAAATACCGATACGTTGGAAAAAATATGGAAAATTATGAAATTTCTAAAAAGAGGGTGTTTTATTGGATTTATGCAAATTATGAAATTTTACGATTTATTATACACACTATATTAATGCTAATCGCGATTAAATATCGCTAATCGGGCATTAAGCTTTTTTTGTGCACATGACATGCACCATGTCATTTTTATCATTTTACATTTGTCCTTCATGGTTTCTTCTTTTATCATGCATGATTTTAGTGTTAAAAGAAAAGAGAGGAGATAAGAAAAGAAAAGAAAAGAAAAATGAAAACATTAAACAATATGGTATGGGCATGAGAGAGAGAGGGGGTGAGGGGTCAAACCATTGGCCATGGCTCATCTTCTCACTTCACTATCCTCATCTTTTCTTCTTCATCTTCCTCTCATGGCAGCACCTCACTCCCCCTCCACTTCAAACCCTCAAAACATCATCAAATCTTCACCAAAAGTTCATCTCTACTTCACTAAAAGCATGCACAATCTCACAAGCTACACTTTGGACCAAGAAAGTTTGCATTTTGGGCACTTGGTGTCACGACCCGAAATAGCACGTGACTGGCCTTGAATCATATGAAGTCTATAGGACCCCATCTAATTCAAGTAAGGCAAAAGCCCAGAAATCTAAAACCATTTTTATGGAGTAAATGAAGAAAACTAGTTTTAAGAAGTGAAAAAACATGTTTTAAAAACAAGGTTTTTAAATAAGTAAGCCAAATATGCACTTTTAAAATTCTCAATGTCTTTTCTGAAAATTTCGGCAGAGTTTCCTTTATAAATACTGGCCCCGAATGGGGTACAACATGAATAATATATATATGCACAATAAAAAGGCATCCCCAAACGGGAGCCAGCTCTTCGTCAACCGACGGTCACAACCACACAAGCAATATAATATACAACGCTAAGTGCGATGATCAAAACTCAAAGGATAACTCAAATCAGCTTGAAAACCATAATACTACAACGCGCGACTCTAAGGTCGAAATAATACACAACTGGTCTTCTAAATCTGAAACAATATACAAGTTTGGTTGATGGAATTACTAGATACAACTGAATATAATAAAAACAAGGGTGTTCACGATGCGAGTGAACCCACCTACCAATGCAATCACCCAGAAAGGAAGCGGCGTGCCAGAAAAGCCGCAATCGAACCTGTACGGAAAAACCTACAAGAGCTGTGGCACAATAGGGGTGAGTTGCCAACTCGTGAATAGAAAACATCACAGAGCAGAAATCATATGTATGACTCAGTCCTAGGTCAATACGATCAAGTATATATAAACTGTAGGGTTCCTAGGCACACTCAAGAGGTTCAACAAGGCATCAAACATGTCCAATTCAAATTTTATGTGTCGAGAAACCCTAATATAGATCGTTAGCTAGAGGATAGGAGAAAACAAATGCAAGCAAACTACTTTGCTACAAAGTGAAACGGATTACAACCTTTGTAGATCCGGTACTCCACTTCTTTAGCTCCGTGATGACGTTCCTCCGCTGCGATCATCGGGATCCCAGACTCTAGCGATGGTTTTTTCGGAGAAATGATCGGGCTAGGTCGTTGACTTCGATGCCGAAGATGATCTACGTCGAGGCGACTCAAACTCAAGCTCTATCTTCACTTGGTCATGAACCTTGTGAAGAAAACACCCTGTACAACATGGCAAGTGATAGAGGATGAAGAAATAGGAAGTGGGTTCACTTTGGATTTGGATTTCTCACTTGATTTCAACACTTGAAATTTTTCAAGAAAGCTTTCTTCTTTACTTCATGAAGAAGAAGAAGAAGAAAAGAATAAATCAATTATTTTCCAAAAGAAATTCAAGTGAAGTCTATCATTTAGCAACCATGGGTGAGTTAACTTGTGTAGAGAATAAACTAGGGTTTAGGTGTACTGGTTAGGTTAAGGAAAAAACAAAATGGTTGAAGCTTCATGAAACTTCAAGAATAAAACAAAGAAAGCGACCACATTTGTTTTTGCCAATTTTCGAGAAAAATGCGGTGCTGAGGACACAGATGTAACAACAGCTCATCAGCATCTCGCACGAACTTCTTGTCCCGCTTGTCTGTATCATCGTCTATTTCGTCATCACGTCTCTATCTTCTCACTATAATTGTTCTCGGCTATAGTCCATCTAAATCTTCTTGCACGGACTCGAAATCACGAACTCGGTATCTTCATCACTCTGTAGAAGAAATCTGGCTGAGCACGTCCTCGGGAACTCGTCCCAACCGGCGGAGATATACTCCATTCTCGTCCATCCTTGATCAATTCACAACGCTTTTGGGTGAGGACCTCTATCCGAACCTTGTCAACTGTCTCGTCGACGATGCCGAACTCTGGCCTGCTGGGTGTGCGCAATATGAACACTCCTGGGTCCAGGTATTCTCGTATAGTATTCCAGAAAGGTCCTATCGAGGTCTCTCTCTCTCTAATCTCGTCTCTGCCGAATTGCCCGGAAGTTACCATCCTTCACTATATCTGTTTTTTTATTCCGGAACGGCAGCATACTCATCGCGACTCCTTCTGGAAGGTATAACCATATACAATGCCTCTGCATGCGTATCACATCTCTGATGTCGGCGGAGTGGAACGTCATCTCGTCAAAATCTCGTGCGAACTCTTTACTTCACTCTTCTCCAATGTCGACTGATTCGGACTCGTCTTCTCGTGGATGTATGGACTGCGCTCCAACGGCTATACTCGTATCCGGAGTCTCTCAAGCAATGTGTCCCATCATATGATATCCGAAAGATGTCGAACCATCCGATCGATTCGTCGGGACCTCATAATCCCCCACGAGATAACATCTTGAGTACAGTTTAACAGTATTCCAGTACATACCACAGCACCTGTGGACCAACTGTAGAAGGGAAAACCCAAGCCTCATAAATGGCACCGCTAAACTGCCGCAAACCCTATGTTTCGAAGGCGTTCCATGGTCATTACGTCGAGTTAGGGTTTCATTCTTCTAGAGGGTCCATAGCATTACTTGCATTGTCTTCCGAATACTTTAAACTTGGAAATGGGTTCCTGACATTCGATTGTCTCTATTGACTCTCAACGAATCTGCGTGAAGTCGTCTCTAGCTGGAATCAATCTATCTGATGACCTCGCATCGGGGTAAGCGAACGAACCCCATGTCCTAGTCTTTCCTCCATGGGTGACTAGCGACCTTCCATCATATCTCTAAGTATATACTCATGCTGCAGTAGCTCCAACATCTGGGCAATATCTCGTCATTTGCAGCAACAACTGGCTCATTCGTCTGTACGCTAAACCGTGCCTCAATCATCTTGAGTAAGCGATATATCAATGGTCATCACATTCTGGCTGTCCTCTAGCAGTAGCCTGATCCTATGGTGCCGATCTGCACGTCCGAGAAATCTCGTAAAAGCGATCCGTCAAACGCATCGTGGCGCGAAAACACAAATAAACGACGCCTCTACACGCAATCGTACGTCTCTGGAATCACGCCTTGGTCAGTCCTCGTCCATGACGAGCTCATGATGATGCAACTCTAGCCGTAACTCTCTCTCTCTCTCTCTCTCTCTGCCCGTGTAATCGTGGCAGCAAAATCATAACCAATACCGATTAGGATAAATCATAGGAATGAATATAATACTGTGCAAGGAAATGTACATCCTAAGGTTTCTTAAGCGGAGTAGCGTATCGTAAGTATGCCGCGGAACATAAGTACGGTACATCACTCTACTCAAGCTACCTACTCCATCAACCAAGGGTCATCCTACACGACGAATGTTTGGGTATAATACCCCCTCGACTAAGTCTAAGTTCTGTAAGGTCAAGCCTAAGTTCCGTATATATATAAACGCTCTAGGCTCCGCATAGTCAAACTTAGACTCGAACCAAGGTTAACCAAGCGCTCTGATACATACTTTGTCACGACCCGAAATAGCACGTGACTGGCCTTGAATCATATGATGTCTATAGGACCCCATCTAATTCATGTAAGCCAAAAGCCCAGAAATAAAAAAACATTTTTAAGGAGTAAATGAAGAAAACTAGTTTTAAGAAGTGAAGAAACGTGTTTTAAAAACAAGGTTTTTAAATAAGTAAGCCGAATATGCATTTTTTAAATCCTCAATGACTTTTCTGAAAATTTCGGCAGAGTTTCCTTTATAAATACTGGCCCCAAACGGGGTACAACTTGAATAATATATATATGCACAATAAAAAGGCATCCCCAAACGGGATCTGGCTCTTCGTCAATCGACGGTCACAACCACACAAGCAATATAATATACAACGCCAAGGGCGATGATCAAAACTCAAAGGAAAACTCAAATCAGCTTGAAAACCATAATACTACAACGCGGGACTCTAAGGTCGAAATAATACACAACTGGTCTTCTATGTCTGAAACAATATACAAGTTTAGTTGATGGAATTACTAGATACAACTGAATATAATAAAAACAAAGGTGTTCACGATGCGAGTGAACCCACCTACCAATGCAATCACCCAAAAAGGAAGCAGTGTGCCAGAAAATCCGCAATCAAACATGTACGGAAAAACCTACAAGAACTGTGGCACAATGGGGGTGAGTTGCCAACTCGTGAATAGAAAACATCACAGAGCAGAAATCGTATGTATGACTCAGTCCTAGGTCAATACGATCAAATATATATAAACCTCAAATGAATAAGCCAGAAACATGATAAGGTGGCAATGTAACATCTATACATGAGTGTAGTGCCAAGTGCTCGTGCCAGTGCCTCAGGTAATAACATATCATAAATATGAGGTATGATCAATGTCGACTATTTCATGAAGTCTATAAGTATGTGGATATCATCCCACTATGTAATCAATGTCATCATTTATGTGGATCTCGTCCAACTATGTGATCAATGTCATCAATGTCAATATATGTATGTGGAAATCGTCCACGTGTCACCCAATGACAATAAGCATCATGCATGTAAATATCATAAACATATGCATAGAAGTATGATGATGTAAATGAACATGTGTCGCTCACAACATATCAAGATCATGGAACCTGAGTGTCAAGCATCGACACTCGAAAACATCATGAAACCTGTGCCCAGCATTGGCACGTAAATCCTCATAAACATAGGGCTCCGTCAGTCCGGATCGGCCCATCTCATCTCTCAACTCTGGTCGGTATCCCCCAGATATCCTCCGTGCTCAAAACAATCACCGGCAGGTAGTACTCCCCTGTTGGGCTCACCGTCTAACATATACGAGTCTTCTTGTCCCGGGGTAACTCACCGGGTCCACCATGTACCAGAAGACGGTGCCTACCTCTTCTTAAATCGGGTTTCGCATGTCGCTCTCAGAACCGAGAAAACATATGGTGGACGTACTGAAATATCATATCAAGGGTAACCGGGTTTTTAAAACAATACATACTCTCTTTTAAAATACCCACGGTTCCCAAATCCAGAAATATGATGGAAACAACATATCTCAATGCGTATAATCAGAAAGTATGATGTATGCGACATATAAAAGAAATGTAAGCATATTAGTATATCATGCAACATGGAATAGTAATATGCACATTGTGGGGGAAACCGCTCTTTTAAAATAAATCAGTTTAAAGAGTATCTTGCGGTTCCCAAATCATCAAATCAATCGAGAATCATCTATATATGTGCAAATGAGTATGTACACAAGTATGAGTGTACAATATGTAAGTACACGAATATGAATGTACAATAGGTATGTGCACAAGTATGAGTGTACAATATGTAAGTACACGAGTATGAATGTACAATAGGTATGTGCACATGTATGAGTGTACAATATGTAAGTACTCGAGTATGAATGCAAGGGTCATACCCTGAATGCAACAGTCCTACACTGTAGTGACATGGCAATTATCGATGATGAAGTGTGTGAGCCGGCAAGCAGGTGTACGTGGAACATACGCATCATCGATAATGGTGCTGGTGTCCTATCAGCATGGTTTTGATATAACAATAACATATTTAACATGCGATGCGTTGCAACAGTAAGAATATGCGGCAAATGAATAATAAGCACAACAGTGCAGAATCTACATCAATGTAACTATGTTATACTGTTTTTGCCATTTGAAATAAGACGAATCGGGGTTTTTAGGAAAATAAGTGCTACGGTGTTTTTAAGAAAAGATGCGTCTTTTGAAAATATCTGTAGAATCTCTTGCCTGTCTTTAAAATACTCCCGATTCGTTAGTTTTTGAAATAGGTATGACATTGGCCTAGCCTAACATCTACTAGCAAAACTACAGCCCTGACTAACAAGTCAATCGGGAGGGTATGGAAACCACCTAAATCTGAGTCGATATATATATATATATATATAAATAGCCCGTGATCCCGCCAGAATAGTATCACGTACGATACAGTATATCATATGACGTCCTGGAGTCATGAGTGCGGATCTATCATCAATGTAAAGCTCGTACGGTAAATCATCGTACGACATCCCAATAGCTGGGTACGGGTCAATATCACATTCCTCTCATCAATTATCAGGTATCCTTATCATCAAATCTCATGATCTGGGGTACTGATCTAATTCTAGTACAAATCGATACCATCTATATAAATATGAATGCGTGTGTGAAACACACGTCCCAAGGCCCGCTAAAATCTCATGTCGTATCCCAATTACGAATCACATCATACCACCGATCTCACGGCACTATGCCAAAAATCATCGAATCATCTATAATTATCATCCACTATCCTCATCATCTAGGTATATGTATAACCAGTATGCATGTGTGTGCGTGTGGGTGTAGACCTTTCCTAATGTTCGTATCTAGGAAACTATACTAGTTTACATCTAACCCTATTCTATCCACAGTACACCTAATCACATCTGAATATCCAAGTCACATATAACGCTATCATACATATATATAGTGTATATCTAGTATACTAAGTATCGAACTGCGGGAGTGCTATACGCCATCCACCCGACTTCCCCCGTAGATATAAACTACTCACGTTGCATCCTGCGTGTCGGTGTCGACGTCACCTTCATCTTCTTCATCACCTCGAATCACCATGGGGGTACCTACATGACACGCGTATCGCATTAAAACAAAATCAATCCAAAACGACACACGAAAACCAAAACGATACGCTTAAAAGCTTATAGGTAAGAACCTATGGACTACACTTTCAAAACCATCAAACAACCCTCGATGTTGTCGTGCAAACGTCAAGTGATCGAGGTAAAACACAAATACGCAAATCCCGATTTAAAATACGAGAAACGAAACTCCGAATCAAAACAGCAACTCAGGAAAAAGATCCCAGATTCTACCTTAGGTCAAATCAGACAATTTTGCTTATACCAAGGGTCTATTTTACTGATGAGGGGACCACAGAACCAATACGAGACAGATTGGCCCAGGTCTGGCCGCAAATTAGGGCCATAGGGATTAAATCTGCGGCTAAGGTTGAGGGTTAGGGGCTGGGGTTTTGGTGGTAGCTTCCTAGGTGCCTGCATGTATCACCGCCCTTGCAAAATAATTTTCAGAGTCTCGGGATGATAGCAGATTTCATATAACCCTCACAATCCACAATTTTCCGATATCGGATTTTCTAAATCCGTATTCCAGGTTTCTAGTCTCTGGTTTAGGCCTGGATTCTAGCACTAGGGGGTTTGTGTGGCCTCTATTGAGCTCAACTTCACATCACAACTCTCAAATTCCTTTAACCCTAACTAGAATTCTTCTAAGTCCACAAAATCACACGATATCGGTTCTATCATAACATGGGTGTAAAAGTAATGCAAATACTAAGCTAAAGGTTCAGAAATTACCTTATTTGGCAACTCAAGAAAATTCTTGAGTTGCCCCAAGTGGCCAAAATCCTAGCTTTCTTGGTCCAATGTGCTTCCCTTGAGCTTGTGTATCTTTTTAAAGAAATTGGATTTGGGTTTTGAGTTGTTTTTCATGTAGTTTTGTTTCTTGAAGATGGAGGAAGAAGGGGAGGCAGCAGCAGCAGCAACAACAAGAAGAGGGGAGAGGGAATGAGTGAAGGAAAATGATGGGGGATGGCTCAAGACAAGGTTGACCCCTCACAATCTCTTTCTTTTTCTCACCCATACCTCACACTATTCCATTCTTTATTCAATTTCTTTTCTTTTCTAATCCATTTTCCTTCTCTCCTCAATAGTAAACCCAAAATAAAAGCCATGAAAAAAAAATTGTAACAAGTGTAAAAATGATACGGTGCAACGTTTTGCACAAAATACGCTTAAAGCGCGATTAGTGATTTTTAATCGCGATTAGCACTAAATTAGTGTTAAACTAATCATAAAAACTTAAAATTTTCATAATTCATATAAAACACCATCATTTAATAATTTCTAAAATTTTCAAAAATTTTCCCAATTTATCGGTATTTAATTATACCACCTTATTTAAAAAATTCAATATTTTATTATTAAATTATAAAAATTCCCAAAAATAATATTTTATTTTTTTGAAATGTTACACTTGGGGAACTCAAGAATTTTTTTGAGTTGCTAAGTGAGGTAATTCTTTCACATTAAGTGTAGTATTTCTATTGGTTTAGCCTCTTTCCAAGTTTAAAATCGATTTGGAGTAGTTTAGTGAATTTTGAAATTCATAGAGGTAGATTAGGGGTTTCCTTGGGTTGTGATGGTGCAGGTGAGTTCTTATGGTGACCTTAAACCCCCTTGGTGCTAGAAATCCAGACTCAACACAAATACCAAACCTGAAACCCAAAATACGGAATATCATAAACTTTTTATGTCATTTTTGTGAGTAATAGAGGGTGCAGGGAAATCTGGGATGACCTGGAATATTTTCAAGATAAGCAAACAACTTCAGAAGCCTACATTGACCAATGCGAGACCACCCTACAAAGACGAGGCCTCATCTCCCCTACAAAACCGAGGAGGCCGGAATTCTTAGGGTAGTGGCCGGCCAAATTTTTGAAATTGGTGCCCAGGTTTCTTCTGTAGTTCATAGGAACCCTATACATGAACCCAGTATTGTTTGTTTAACTAATTTCCACCTTAAAGAAAATCTGGAGCATGTTTTCAATGTTGCTGCCTTATGTTTTGCGATGTTTTCGAATATAAGTTTTGGTATTTGGTTTTGTATTCGATCACATGACGTTTGTACGTCGAAATCAAGGGTTATTTGGTTGATTTGCGAGAGTAGACCATAGGTTTTGACCTATGTGAGTTCCGCGTGTCGTTTGGGTTTTTGATTTGGATTTTAATGCGATATGATACATTGTAGCATGTAGGTTCCCAGATGGACTTCGAGACGACAAGCAAGCGCGTGGCGACGTCGGCATCGGCAAACGAAGATCAAGGTGAGTAGATATATATCTACGGGGGATGTCGGGTGGATGGCGTATAGCACCCGCGCAGTTCATAGTGTTGTGTATGGTACATATTATATGGATTTATTTATATGTTTATTGTGTGTTTATGATTATCTAGATAGACTTTTGGAAGTCATGGATAACTTTATTGTAATTGGATGATAGTGTCGTTAGTCAGTTTAGTCGCGAGCCCTAGAATAAGGTTTACACCCACACGCACACACATGCTTACTTTGTTTTACTTGTGCGTATATGTGGATATGTATATATATATACACACACACACATATGTGTGGGACTATGTATATATCACTACTACAAATAAGGGTTGCCCCTACAGATTTATCCATAGGAGCAAACCAATGCCGCTACGGATATATCCGTTGGGACAAGAAAACACCATGTAGGTACAAACGCCGTAGGTGTAAGTCGAAGCCTTGAAATTTCCCCTACGGACTAAAATATGTACCTACAGAGTTGTGTGTAGGTCCAGTTTGACCTACGGAATAGACCGTAGGGGCAAAATTTTTATTTTATTTACGGTTTTATAAAATAGATTAGGTGTACCTACGGATGTATCCGTAGGGCCAATTAGTGGCCCCTACGGATAAGTGCGTAGGTATATATCTGTAGGGGCAAAATATTAGGAATCCTGATATTTTGCCCCTACGAATAACTGTGTAGGGGCATTTTTTTGCCCCTACGGAGTTATCCGTAGGGGCAAGCTTAACCCCTGATACTGAGATCATAGGGGGAAAATATCAGGTATCCTGATATTTTGCCCCTACGGATTAAGCCGTAGGAGCAACGTTGGGCCCTACGGATTAATCCGTGGTACATATTATCAGGGTTTTTTTAAAAAAAGGGCTGCCAATTTTTGTCTCGCCCTGTGCACAATAATATATACATCGATCATATATAAAATTAATCATCACGCTGAACATATATCGCAGTATTCATAATCACATCTCACGCATAATATACAAAAGAAACCAAAAAGCAGAATATGATATCAATATAAACACGCAAACACCACCAATATCAATATCATCCAAAATGTAGTACAATATGTATCATATAAATAAATACATGTTTAAAATACAAGAATCAAAAAGATACCCTAGCTCGGTCCAGCTCCACCTCGGATAAACGCCAGATTCTGGCGTGCCTGCTCCTCGGTCAATAAATCATGCGATGCGGAGCGTGCGGGAGTCTGAGCGGGCTGTGGAGCTGGCGATGTGGTCTGCGCAGCCGCCGTCGAGGTAGTGGCTTGCGGAGCCGCGGCTGCGAGAGTCTGAGCTGGCAGTGGAGCTATAAGAGCTGTCTGCGGAACCGCAGCCGATGTAGTGGCTTGCGGAGCCGCAGCCGAAGGAGATGCATATAGAGGCTCGGCCAATGTACCCTGTCGCGTATTGACCTAACGTGTGTAATAAGCGAGTAAGAACTGTGTATTATTCGAATTCATATCATTATCATGTTATTTCGAAACCCCATTTCGATATCTAGTTTGGAAAACCGTAGTTTATTTTAATTAGATATGTATGTATGATTAATCAAAGCTAAGTCTACAACCAAATAAGCTCAGGCTACGTACTAATATTGGATATGTTGATATCTATAATATGACATCATATTTTACTATTAAGTAGTATACATACCAGCATCTCCTTCAACTCCTGAACGGTGGCCTTCAAGCTCTCCAGTTCCTGCTGGACACGTCGCTCACTGGAGACGGAGGAAGTAACCGCTGGGGTGGAGTCCAACCACATATGGGCCTTGCTAGGGCCCAGTCCCCGGCCTCTCTCCCAACCTCCGTGGTGCCCTCCGTGTGTGGCGTCTAAGACTGGGGTCAGCAGCCTCGGATCGCTCTGTCCGGTAAAATCGATCCCCGATGCCTCGGCTTGCTCAACCACCCGCTCCTACACCCACATTAACCAGTAAAATATAAGTATATCATTTAAATTTGAACCTTCCAAAACTAAAATTTCAAATAGCGGTTGAATAAATATTAACACTTACGCAATACTCCTGGGTAGCGACGTCGCGGTATCGAAGTTCGCCCGTGGCGGGATCTGTCGAGGTGCCGTGGACGGCAAGATATGCGGACAGCACGCTCGGTGTACCACCTTGCGCCAGGGTCTGAGTTGTCTGCAATATTAGAAAATAACTCTTAATATTAGATATATTAGAAAATAACACTTAATATTGCATAATATAACAAAGGCCGGTCTATTGTAATTTACCGATAACTCCATGGCTCGAGTAATATTCCTCGAGCCACCTGTATAAGTGGGGCAACCCCTCTTCGCCGACTTCCTATTCTCTATATTTTGAGCGTCCTGTTTCTGCACAACACATTCACATTTAGTTTTCTAATTAAGGAACAAAAAAAAATAAATTATATACTAAACAATGAATTACATTTAAAATACATACCTGTTTGCGTTGAGAGTCGAAATATTCGCACATTAGAGGCCATGTCTCTACGTCGACTCTCGCAAAGGCCGGAGTAGATAGGAGGGCCGCTCTCTCTGCCTCGGGGGTCGCCATCCACAGGGAGTAGCATTCGGCCTTCAGCTCATTCCTGTTGTATCGGACCTTGGTCTGCATGTTCTTCATTAGGCCATTGTACAGAGCATGAAGGTCGAGCACCCTCCCAGGGTGATCAGGGTCGGGTACAGGCTCAAAATCGTAATCCAACTGAAAATACAATAAAAAACATTGTTATTAGATTGCAAGTGTTAATAATAAATATATTGGATAAATCAAATGAAAATATATATTAATACCCGAGCCTGATCAAAGAAGTGGGCGAATGAGCGTCGGTGCTGGTCGCCCCACTCAACGTGAAGTGCATAGTTCTTCACGAGCCGGCTCTCATCCTCCATATACCAGCCGAACCTCTCGGCATAAGGACCGGTATAGCGATAATCAAGGGTAAAAAAGAGGGGGAATTCTGCCTCCTCCTAGCTCTATCAAGCCTCAGCCTATGGGACTGATTCGGGCCTCGAGTCCACCTCTGGGGATGGGTAGGCCCTGCGTCTGCAAGAAATATCAAGACAATCAATATTAAGACAAAGTTGTATTAAGAAATCAAGGTTAAACGAAAATTGAAGTGTGATATATACCTCCGGTGACTAAAGCACGAGCCTGGGCCCGGGCAGCAACACGAGCGGGACGATAGTTCCTCCGGTGAGGAACAGCCGGTGTCCCGGATGCGGACGCATCCCCTCCAACTAGAAAATAAACATTGACGCTAAATTTCCATGAAGTTCATATTTATTCTATAGAGGATTTGTAAAATGAATAAATATTTTATATTTATTCATACTAACCTACAGACGATGCGGAGGGTACGGAAGTGGCAGGAGTGGCCCCAGCGTTAGATGTGGATGCACCACCTATAATTAGACAATTAAAAATAGATTTTATAAGTAATTGCAAAAAGAATGTGTAGATCAATAATATAACATTCTAAATCAATATGCATGCACTATAGGATATATAAACATCCCCGCAAGTGCGGTGGTGTCACCACCTACAGCTAGAAAATAATAAAAATTACTATCAAAGTAAGAGCAAAAGGAATGTGTGCATATTTATGATACATCATTCTAAATCAATATACATGCACTATATGATATATAAACATACCTGGAGGAGCGGGAGTGGCCTTTGTCCCTGATGTGGACGCATCACCAACAACTAAACAATCAAACATTGACATTATAAGTAATTTTGACATAAACAGGCATGAATATCTATAATATTACATTCAAAATGGTTATGCGTGCAATATACCTGGAGGTGTGGCAAATTCCACACAGAAGGAGGCATCCGAAGGGGTCTCCGATCTGGGTGCAAGAACGGACCTCTGAAGCTCCTTACGCAGCTCTCCGGGCGGTAGAACCGCTCTGCCTCTGCCTCTGCCGGTGCCGCGGCTGGTGCTCCTACCGCCCCTCGCTGCTCCCGTCATCGTCATCAAATCTATATAAACAGTTCGTGGACGCATTAGACAATCATTAAAAGTATTGACTATATATGTATAGATCGTAAAATGTGAAGTAATAATATAACATTACTGATAACCTTTTTCGTTTCCTGTGCGCATTATACATATCTACTTGGATTTCATCGTCGATGTCATTTCTAACCCACGTAACTTCATGATCGGCTGAAGACAACCCGTCCTACGAAACAGACGGTCAGAGCATTCTAATCCTTCTCTCTTCTTCATGTAAGTCCACGTTGCCCACCCCGGTGCTTACGGGGAGGCGGAAACGATAAAAAAAAATATAGATTTTTAGAACTCAAGGCAACATGGACTAAAAGGAGGATCTTTGCTAAACAAAAACTAACAACCATGCTAAGAGATTTAGCTACTCGGTTAAAGGGTTATACCTAAGTCTTGAACTCCTTCTCTTCTTGCTCTTCGGAGTGGGATGAACGGGTCCTCCTCGTTGCCTTCTCTTGCCGAAGAATGATCCACCCGAGGGCCACTACCTTTGGCTCCTACCTCAACCTAGAGGTAACTAAAGTGCTTGGTGTGCTAAACCTAGAACCTTAGGATGAGTAGAGAGTAATTCTGGTGTTTTATCTCAAAAGCAAAATGGTTCTCAACTCATGAGAGGGGAGAGCTTTGAGAGAGGAAGAGGATGAGAGAGAATGAGCATGAGAGAATGAGGATAATATCAACCATTCTCACATATATGTGAATTATGATAATTAAATAATTCATCATAGATAATAGTGATGGTTAACTTGAAATGACCATTATCATTTCACATTAATGAATTTTGCAAGAATCAAAGAGCATCTTTCATGTGAAATGATGATGGTCAATATGTCAACATAGGTCAACAAGTCAACCATAGTCAAATGGTCAACAACCCTAACCATAACAGAATTATAATTAATTAATATTAATAATCACATTTCACATATACGTTAGGGTTAAGAAAAAGACAACGGTCATCAGCCCTAAAGAAAGTCCTCTGCCTCTGCCACAGTCAGCTGTGCATAGACACCCGTATCCGTGTTCCGAGGAACACGAATACAATGAGATAAAACCAATCCCAAAACATATACTAGGATCTGGCTTAAACCAAAGCCCGCTAGTATCAACTGTCCGGACACCAAACGTGCACAAGTGCGCGGATGTGAACGAACCCCATCGCAAAACCATACGACCTCTTCTCTGTTTTGCCCAAAGGCGAATAACCCTCTGTGTGGGACTCTAAAGACTCGAAACTACGCTGGCAGTGGGTTTAACCACAAGCCGCAAGCGGTACTAGATGTACGCAACGGTCCCCAGGTAGATGCCGATAAGAAGACTGACGAGGTGAACCCATCTGAACTCCTATTGAGCCTGAATGTGACAATCTACGTACAGTCTGGTCTGTTCGTCTAAGAGTATCGCATGGCGGGCCTAGGGAGGCGGTAAACGTCAGTCCCCTAATAGCGGTACAAGTCGTGTCGGAGTGTAGCCGAGAACACCCTGAGATAACACTGGAAACCTACCAGTATATCTCGCTTGCCCTGGCCAGGGACTTTGTGTAATGGCTCTCCTAGACACAGCGTGATATCAACCCCCAATACCGGGAAAGACGAATCCTGTCTAATCGTCACTGCCTCCAAGTGCTTCGGGACTGCACCCAACTGCTATCTGTTTGCACGACTCCTTTGAGCTGTGGTAGGGTAGCAATCTAAGAACAGTGGGAACACACTCAAGGCGAAGTGATAGCATCAAGTCAACGGACTAAGCTGTACTCATGTCACCTGGGAACTGATAACTGACGATAGGTATAATACCAACCAACAGTTCCCGACGAGTCCTGTCTAGTGTACTCGTAACCCAACGAGCACCCACAAACTATCTCAAGTATGACGTACTGACGGCTGTGGGACAGACCGTCTCTCATGAGAAGCGCATACGCTAGTCTACTCCGGAGTATCGATGCCCTGTCTCGATAGTCCTACGACTAGGGACCTGTATAAAGATGTGCTTGTGGATTACCCAGCCCCCACGAGTGTGACTGCCATCACAACGCTGGTAATCAAGCAAAGATCCTAAGGGCTCCACTAATGTGTAAAGGCGATATGCTATAGGAAACACATGCACACATTAAAGTAGAAACAAACCAAGTAGCATACTACTATTTTGAGCAAGATTTTCTGTACAACTGTGAATATCCCAAGCTTCCATTAAGTAATATACAAACTAGTATGATACAGTAATGGCCTCTAGGCCATATACACTAACAATCTCCCACTTGCACTAAGGCCATGTACTGGCGTATCGAAGACCTATCATCTCGATCAGCCGCTCGAACTGAGTCTGGGGTAAGGCCTTCGTGAATGGATCAGCAGTGTTATCTTCCGTAGCAACTCTCTGAACCTCGATCTCCTGGCGACCTACGATCTCCCTGATCAGGTGATACCGCCTCAAGATGTGTCTGGACTTCTGATGGGACCTGGGTTCCTTCGCTAAAGCTATAGCCCCCTTGTTGTCGCAATACTGAGGTATTGGATCAACAATGGACGGAACCACCTGAAGTTCTGTCAAGAACTTCCTTATCCGGACTGCTTCTTTTGCGGCTTCTGCAGCAGCGATATATTCCGCTTCCATCGTCGAGTCAGCAACGGTTTCATGTTTGGAACTCTTCCAACACACCATCCCTCCATTGAGGGTAAAGACATAACGCGATATAAACTTGGAATCATCCTTGTTACTATGGAAGCTGGAGTCAGCAAAGGCCACGATCTCGAGGTCTTTTCCGCCAAATACCAAGAACATCTCCTTAGTCCTTCTCAGGTACTTGAGAATGTTCTTTACCGCTATCCAGTGTTTCTCCCCAGGGTTTGACTGATACCGGCTTACCACACTCAGTGCATAAGCTACATCCGGTCTGGTACACAACATCGCAGACATTATAGAGCCTACCGCCAAAGCGTAGGGTATAATAGACATGCGATCCCTTTCTAAATCTGTCTTGGGAGACATCTCTTTGGAGAGGGCGATCCCGTGACAAGCCGGTAGATTACCGCGCTTGGAATCTTCCATACTGAATCTTTTCAGTATGGTGTCGATGTACCTGGACTGTGAAAGTCCTAATATCCTCTTGGATCTGTCACGATAGACTCGGATCCCCAGAATGTAAGAGGCATCACCTAGGTCTTTCTTGGAGAACCTGTGTGACAAGGCTTTGACAGATTGTAGCATAGGAATGTCATTTCCTATCAAGAGAATGTCATCCACGTATAAAACGAGGAATGCGATAGTTCTTGCTACAAATCTACTATAGATGCATGGTTCATCTGGATTTTTGATAAAGACAAATTCTTTGACCGTCTCATCAAAACAGATGCTCCAACTCCGCGATGCCTTCTTTAGTCCATAAATGGACTTAAGCTACTTACACACCTTTCCGCTGCTCCCGCTCTGAATGAAACCCTACGGCTGGTCCATATAGACACACTCCTCTAAATTTCCATTTAGAAAAGCGGTCTTTACGTCCATCTGCCAAATGTCATAATCGTGGAGGCAGCAATGGCAAGAAGGTTCCGAATGGATTTCAGCATAGCCACTGGAGAAAAGGTTTCGTCATAGTCCAAACCAGGTCTTTGACGAAAACCCTTTGCAACAAGTCTAGCTTTATAGGTCTCAACCTGTCCATGTACACCGATCTTCCTTTTGAAGATCCACTTGCATCCTACGGGTTTTACTCCATCTGCTGCAACGTCCAACGTCCATACTTTGTTGGTGTACATGGACTCCATTTCGGTCCGCGTTGCATCCAGCCATTTTACAGAGTCAACGCTCTGAATGGCCTGTTGGAAGCTAGTAGGCTCATCACTATCAATGATGCAATCCTCTCTATCACCGTCTATGAGAAAACCGTAGTATCTCTCGGGCGGATGAGACTGCCTACTACTCCGGCGGAGCGGCGCAGGAATGTCCTGATCTTTCGAACCCTCTGGTTCTACTAAGCTTTCAGTAATAGCTCGCGGTTCTGGAATTTCTTTCAGTTCTATTGCGCTCCTACTTATCTGATTTTCCAAAAACTCAGTTTCCAAGAAGTGGGCATGACGAGAAACAAAAACCTTTTGTTCCTCTGCGCAATAAAAGAAATAACCCTTGGAGTTCTTTGGATATCCCACAAACTTACACTGTACTGAGCGTGCCTCGAGTTTGTCTGCATGCTGCTTTTTGACAAAAGCTAGACATCCCCATGTCTTAAAGTGCTTAAGATAGGGTTTCTTCCCACACCACATCTGATATGGTGGAGTAGGCTCAGTCTTAGTTGGAACTTGGTTCAAAAGGTATGCAGCTGATTCTAGCGCATATCCCTAGAATGATCGCGGCAACTCAGCGTTACTCATCACGGAACGTACCATATCCAATAGGGTTCGGTTCCGTCTCTCCGATATACCGTTATGTTTTGGAGGTATGCATCCGATTCTAGCGCATATCCCCAGAATGATCGCAGTAACTCAGCATTACTCATCATGGAACGTACCATATCCAATAGGGTTCGGTTCCGTCTCTCCTTTACACTGTTATGTTCGGTTCCTTTTGAAGATCCACTTACATCCTACGGGTTTTACCACATCTGGTGCAATGTCCAACGTCCATACTTTGTTGGTGTACATGGACTCCATTTCGGTCCGCATTGCATCCATCCATTTTACCGAGTCAACGCTCTGAATGTCCTGCTGGAAGCTAGTCGGCTCATCACTATCAATGATGCAATCCTCTCTATCCCCGTCTATGAGAAAACCGTAGTATCTCTCGGGCGGATGAGACTGCCTACTACTCCTGCGGAGCGGCGCAGGAATGTCCTGATCTTTCGAACCCTCTGGTTCTACTATGCTTTCAGTAATAGCTCATGGTTCTGGAATTTCTTCCAGTTCTATTGCGCTCCCACTTATCTGATTTTCCAAAAACTCAGTTTCCAAGAAGTGGGCATGACGAGAAACAAAAACCATTTGTTCCTCTACGTAATAGAAGAAATATCCCTTGGAGTTCTTTGGATATCCCACAAACTTGCACTGTACTGAGCGTGCCTCGAGTTTGTCCGCATGCTGCTTTTTGACAAAAGCTGGACATCCCCATGTCTTAATGCGCTTAAGATAGGGTTTCTTCCCACACCACATCTGATATGGTGTAGTAGGCACAGTCTTAGTTGGAACTCGGTTCAAAAGGTATGCAGCTGATTCTAGCGCATATCCCCAGAATGATCGCGGTAACTCAACGTTACTCATCATGGAACGTACCATATCCAATAGGGTTCGGTTCCGTCTCTCCGATACACCGTTATGTTGTGGAGTGTATGGAGGAGTAAGCTGAGAGAGAATTCCATTCTCTTTTAAGTAATCCAGGAACTCGGCATTCAAGTATTCACCACCTCGATTAGATCTCAGTGTCTTGATACTTTTTCCAGTTTGTTTTTCCACTTCATTCTTATATTCCTGGAATTTTCCAAATGCTTCGGATTTATGTTTCATTAAGAAGACATATCCATACCTTGAAAAGTCATCCGTAAAAGTAATGAAGTAAGAATAACCGCTTCGCGCATGCATAAACATTGGACCGCACACGTCGCTGTGTACGAGTCCCAAGAGCTCACTCGCTCTTACTCCGTGTCCAGTGAACGGAGTCTTTGTCATCTTTCCTTTGAGACAGGATTGACAAATTGCATATGATTGATATTCGAACGGATCAAAATATCCTTCTGTATGTAACTTCGTGAACCTTCTCTCATTGATATGACCCAGTCTACAATGCCATAAGAAAGCCTGATTTTTTTCCGGAGACTTTCTTTTGTGTGTATTCTGGACATTGAAAATCTGTGGTTGGTTCAATACGTATATACCATTGCTTCATGTACCTGACCCAATCAGAACATGATTAAGGTGAATGTTTACAACATTGCTTACAAATGCAAATTCATAACCTTCTTCAGATATTAAAAATACAGAAATGATATTACAAGTTGCATTGGGTACAAAATAACAATCACGTAAAACCAAAACATGTCCATCTGACAATCCCAGGTGATAGTCCCCCACGGCCTCAGCATCCATGCTAGCTCCGTTTGCAACTTTGAGGGTCATATCACCTGCCTTAAAACCATACGCTTTCATAGTGCCTGCAAAGAATTAAAGATATGAGATCCTGATCCGGTATCCAATACCCAGGAAGTAGAGTTTATCGATAGGCAGTTTTCAATAACATACACACCTGAAGCCGAAGGCACAACTTGCTTCGTGTCCTGGTTTCTGGCCTTCCAAGCCCTGCAATCCTTTTTCCAGTGTCCACTCTTGTAACAGTAAAATCACTCTTCCTTCCCCACAAGCTTTCCCGCTACCTTTGTTGCCTTTGCCTTTCCCTTCGTATCCACTTTACTAACACCGCTGCTTGGTTTGGTAGGGGTTTTTCTTCTTATTTCCCTTGGCTATCACCTTGGACCTAGAAGAGGAAGATCCTCCTACAAACAAAGTGGATGTTTCCCTACCTTTCTGTAGGGTGCCCTCTTCACTCCTCAGCATGTTGAGGAGTTCTGAAAGTTCAACTTCTTTTTCTTGCAAGTTGAAGTTCAGGATAAACTGGGCGTAAGTGGAAGGAAGGGACTAGAGAATCAAGTCAGTATAGAGCTCGTTCTCTAACGTGGTCCCAAGGTCCGCGAGCTCTTCAATATAGCCAATCATATTAAGCACGTGTTCCGCTACCGATGATCCAACGGCCAATCTCGTCGAAAACAGCTTTTTCGAGACTTCGTATCTGGCGATACGGGATTGCTCTCCATACAGTTCTTTTGTATAGAGAAATATGGATTCGAGGTCCATATTCTCGTGCCTCCTCTGAAGTTCATTATACATAGAGGCAAGCACAAGGCACATGGCCTTCGCGCAGTCGATTTCCCAGGTCTTACGGATTTCCTTATCCGCGACGCTGGTTTTGGGACCTGGGACAGGGGGAGCTGTGGTGGTAAAGAGATACCCCAACTTGTCATAAGTGATTGCTATTTTGACATTCCTGAGCCAATCTTTGTAGTTTGGCCCTGTCAGTATGTTTTTATCTAGTAGTAACTTAAGTCCAGTCATGATGTTTGGTCGCTTCAATTAGGAGAGAGAGAAGAAAAATTTTAGCATGATGCTCTTGCAAGTTTAGAGTGGTTTTTAATTTGTCTAAACAGAATGTCTCCCACTGTCTCTCGAATCCCTCCTCAAACCAAAAAGGAAGAATTAGTCGGGATCAATCTCACCGTACAATACTTGCTTAACCGTTCAGCCAGGACAGTGTTGGTACTTCGAGGGAGGTTTTCCAACGCTTTCGCGAAGTTCCTTAATTAAATAACCTCTTTTCCCTGTGGGCGTAGCCCCTCTAACACCTTTCTAGACACCTACTTGGTTTATAGCATTGATCGTTAAGTGAGAAATTTCCGGAGGAGTAGCATATACTCACAGTAGGATCGGGATCCAAATATCATCGCGTGACAAAACTGAAGAAATTCTACTAGAATCATCACACTCCAAATGGTATGCAGCGCTAGCAAGTTTCAGTTTCTTTTGAAACTTGTTGGAGATAGTGCCCTCATAGTCAATTATTGGATCGCAGGTACGTGATTGCAATGATTGCGGAGGACCTATCCCGGTAGGACAGTCTTACTCGAGATGATAGTATGCTATCTGGTTTGCCTTTATCAGTCGTGTACATGTTCAGGTGACTGATTGCATGTTACACTTTGATAGAGCCCTTAGGATCTTGCTTTACTACCAACAGTATGATGGCGATCATATACGTGAGAGTTGGGTAGTTTATATGCATATCCTTAATTGTGGTCCCTAGTCGTGGGAGTTTCGAGACAGGGCATCGATACTCCGGAGTAGACTAGTGTGTACAGTCGAGACCCCGACGAGGGGCGGTGGCCGGTCTCACAAGCCACTGGTGTCAGTTGGATCACCTAAGATGTATACAGGTGCTCATTGGGTTATGAGTACACCGGACAGGACTCGCCGGGAATCTGCTAGTTAGTATTATATCTACCGTCAGATAGCAGTTCCCTGGTGACATGTGTACAGGTTAGTTCATCGACCTGAGGTCGTCATTTGTCTCGTGTGAGTTCCCACTGTGCTTTGATTTCTACCCTACCACGGCTCAAAGGAGTCGTGCAAACAGGTAGCTTTTGGGTACAGTCCCGAGCCATATGGAGGCACGTGAGCGGATCGGCAGGGGATTCGTCTCTCCCGGTATTGGGGGCGAGGTCGTGCTGTGTCTAGGAGAGCCATTACACAAATCCATGTCCATGGTAGGAGATTTACTGGTAGGTACTCCAGTAGTATCTCAGGGTGTTATTGGGCTTCACTCCGGCACGACTTATACTGCTATTGGGGGTCTGACGTTACTAGCCCCCTAGGAAGATATGCGATACTCATTGACGAACGGACCGGACTGTATATACATTGTCACTGTTAGGCTCAGTAGGGTTTTCGGAGGAGTTCGCTCATCTGTCTCCCTTGAGTTCGCTCCTCGGCCTCCCTTGAGTTCAGTCCATGGGCAGCCGTTACGCATAGCTAGTGCCGCTGACGGTTTGTAGTTAAACCCACTGCCAGGGTACTGACGAGTCATTAGAGTCCCCCACAGATAGTTTCCCAAGTTCGGGCGAAACGTTGTAGAGGCCGTATGGTTTTATGGCAGGGTTCGGAAAATGCACATGCGTTTACGCACGTGTCAGTTTTCGGGCAGATGATACTGGTCGGCTTTGGTTTAAGCCGGATCCGAGTATTATATTGAGTAGGTATAATATCATTGTCTCAGTTGCATTTGTATTCGGTCATAATACAAATGCAGGTATATTTATACAGTTTCGGGGTTATCCTGAAAGTCGTTTCAGGATCACTTTTGGAAGTTGCCAGTTTCCAGTTTTCTATCAGCCGTCTTTTAACATTCGGTTAAAGACGGATTTATCTTTTCTTGGATGAGGTGAGTCAGTGCTTCTAGAAGCTTCTAGAAGGTTCTAGATGATGACTAGGCTTCATGACTCATTAGTGCATTAATGGTTTTATGATGATGTGTTTAATGACTCATGCTTTGATAATTAATGGTTTTGTTTTCCTTAGGATATTTGTTCATAATATCTTTTGCTTAAGGTTACCCTCTTTCTCCTACGGTCACCCCCCTCTTGCTATAAGAGGCCGGCCCCTCTCTCTCCTCCTCACTTCACTTGATGTTTCATTTTGGTTAGAAAAGATTATGATAGTATTCGGGGTGTATGGAATTTTACAGTTCATTTCATTCCATCACCCGATTTCCACGGCAACTTCATTAACCGATCGTCCACGGATTTGGACAAAGTGAGACAAAGTCATCTACTCATTCTCTACATCATTCTTGGTCGTCTCTTTTAGCAAAATTGACGATCGAGTTGCCTCGAGTCAGAGGCGGGAGCCCGTTTAAAGAATCGGTGATGTGGTGCCACCTCGACGAGGATATCGGAGATCGACGAGATCGGAGCAGCCGCAACGGAGCGTGGGATGATGGTTGAAGAACGAAGGACTCGGATTGTTCGGTAAAACCTTTCTACACTCTTTACAGTTTGTTAGTTTAGCAATAATGGCAGATCCGGGTTAAAGTATACGATAGCGCCAGTTTAAAAGTTTATGTTCCGCATTTGGCGTCTGTAGACGGCCGGGGCGCTAGCGTAGACTTACAGTGGTATCAGAGACTAACCATTTTGCTATGCTAACTTGTGCTAACGCGTTTAAAACATCGATCGAACCGGAAATCGAAAATTGCAAAATCCTAGCTCGACAGTTTCTGTTGATTTTAAATGGTCTCGAAAATTAATTCTACATGTCTCAGAAAACTGTGCAGACTTTTCTAAGAACCACGATAAAATTTTGGCTCGTGACCCCACCAAACCGCCGCGGAAACGCGGTCAAACCCATGGTTTGACCGCGCATCCGCGGCCACGTGGTGAGCTCGTGCTCCCAAATTTTTCCAGTGGCTTCTCTGTTGGATTTTGGGGTTTTTGGTAAATATCGTTTTGGCCCAGATTTTGTTACTGTTCACCAGTAAGCAGTGGGGCCCAGTTTTTGATATTTGGTCGATCGAAATTTAAACATGTTAGTTTACAGTGCTTACATTATATCTCCGACCGGGAATGTCATTTGATCGGTAAACCGCGTCTTATTGCTATAGTTCTTTTAGACGGGTTTGCGAACGTGACATTCGCGTTGATGTTCTGTGTTGTGCTGTGATGTTGCGGATTTGTCGTGGTGGATAGCAGTGTGCAATGGTAGTACAGGTTGAGTTTATTTGTACATTTGATATTGCGGGGCGAGCGTCCAACTTGTGGACTGCCGTCACTGCCTGTTGTATAATATTCTTTTGGGGCACGACCAGGTTGCGGTCGATGTACCTATTGTACTATTTTTCATTACTTTACTAGGTTTTACCCCAAGACGGAGTGCACGGATAGCCGGGTTCTGAGAAGCAACGGGTCCGCATCTTATGTCTTTGAGAGGCAGAGGGGCCCCACTCTAGAATTGGCAGACTATTCGCCGCACTCGTAGGGGGTACAAATTGACCCAAGGAGGGGTGCCCAAGCTTACCGGATTCCGTGAAGTGCTGGGTGGTCCATTCACTATGCTGTAGGGGGCTGCCCCGCTTCAGGTTTTGGCGGGTAACTTGCCGCGCCCGTAAGGGTCTAGGTTTCATTGCACAGGCTATCCACACGACAGGGGAACGTCGAGTTTCAGCAGCGGCTCTGTGAAACTCGGGGATCCCAGATATCTGTATTGTTCTGTGATGCTTATTACTTTTCTGTAATGTTGCATATTATCACGCCTGGAGCGATTATTGTATATTGGTTTATATACTATTAGATGTTGTATATGTTTTACACCCGCGCTAGTCCAGCCCCCGCTCTGTCGTTCGTTAAGTAACCTAACGGGTGATGACGGGACCCAGTGACGAATGCGGATGGCATATACGTACATTTTATTTTCGTTCTCTTCTGGTGTGATTAATTGATGGGACTGCGTTGATTCTGATCAATGCAAAAGTAAAACAAACCTGTTTTCAGTTGTTGGAACAATTTAAAAGGTGTTATTGCAAAGACGTTTCCTTTTGTTATGCATAGCGGTATTCAGTGGAATATCCTGCACCTCATTCGACGGGGCAAGGGCCGATATCCCTTCACCGGGACAGACCCCTTGGGCAAAAGTTAGCGTCAGGGTAATAACTTCACTATAGTCGATTACAAGTTGCTTTGCATAGCGGTATTCAGTGGAATATCCTGCACCTCATTCCACGAGGAAAGAGCCGAGATCCCTTTACCGGGAGTGACCTCTTTAGCAAAAGGTTTTCGCCACTATATTTTAAAAAGCTATCAGGTTCCTTCAGCGATATCAAGTTCACTACGTTAAAAGTTTTTCGCCAAAAACCAGCTGTAGCCCTCTGTCGTTTCTTATGGATGGTCAGTAGTATTCAAGCTATGTTTGTTGGCATACGTCAATGCATAGTGTTTGGTAGCTGCTGGGTATTCATTTGTTGCATAGATAGATGAGTTGGTTTGGGACAGTCGTATTACCTTGTTGGCATACGTCAAGGGTATGTACGGGTGGGTTCAAATTAACAAGATAAATGACGGGCAGAACTTAACATGTGACTTATGATTTGTTGGCATACGTCAAGGTCATAAGAGCATGGGGCATAAATCATATCGGGAGTTTCTAAAGAAACTGAAACTTGCCAAGTATGCGCATACCTTCTGGAGTATGAGTAACGTGGATGCATTCCATCACGTTATCATGCGATGAGAGTTGGATCCCGATTCCCACTGATGAGTTGGTTTACTCTTCGGGTGATCCCGATTGATTCTTCTTTAGGTTTGGAGGAGAATTTGACAGGACAGTGGGAGGTTTCCGGATTAGATAAAGTGATAACCATTCTGATCTAGGTTAGAGTGCACGCAGAGTGTTTCTTTTCTCTCTCTCTTTTGCAGCGACCTTTGACCGACCCTAGACTATGACTCAGTGACCAGGTTGACCGAACTTTCTTAAAATACTGGCTTTTGTATTGTCTGAGTTGCATAAGTCATTGCCACTCCTTCTTTCACCCTTTGCATTTCTCAGAACACCCGTATTACTATGGATATCCACTTCCATTGGATAGAGCCATCGTATGGTTATATACGAACTCGAAGGGACTTCTTCGAGGATGGATCCAGGTTCAGGAGAAATAGAATTGGTTTATTCAGTTGTCTTTTATTATCACCTTCTCTCAGGTTGCGAGAGCTCCTTGGTTTAGGAGAGTACACCTATTACGCTTATTGGATAGTCTTATTCCAAACCATAGGCTGGTGCCGAAAGGTAGGGAATGAAGAAAACTAATTAGCCTAAGTAGGGTGTGCAGAAGGTAATATGTAAAGACAAAATAAAGGGATTAGAAAGAGGGCAAAGTAAATTGCGACTGATATCGTTCACGACCAAAACCGCGTACTTCATCGCCACTCCTATTTCACCTTTAAAATAATAAGGTAGCATATACTCACAGTTGGATCGGGATCCAAATATCATCGCGTGACAAAACTGAAGAAATCCTACCAGAATCATCACACTCCAAATGGTACGCAGCGCTAGCAAGTTTCAGTTTCTTTTGAAACTCCCGATGTGGATTTTTGCCCCATGCTCTTATGACCTTGACTTTGGCCAACAAATCATAAGTCACATGTCAAGTTCTACCCATCATTCTCCAGGTTAATTTGAACCCACCCGTACCTACCTTTGACTTTGGCCAACAAGGCAGTACGACTGTCCCAAACCAACACATCTATCTATGCTGCACATGAATACCCAATAGCTACCAATCACTATGCCTTGACTTTGGCCAACAAACATAGCTTGAATACTATTGACTATCCATGTGAAACGGCGGAGGGCTACGAATGGTTTTGGCAAAACCGTGAACGTAGTGAACTTGATATAATCGATGGAATAAAATAGCTTTTAAAAGGAGTGGCTTAAGCTCTGCGTTTAAAAGTCGTTTTGAAAAGAAACCGAGTGGTTTTGAAATTGTTCCAACGACTTTACTTTGGTTTATTTTCTTGCATTACTTTTAATGCGTCCCATCATTTAATCCTACCAATGCAGAAAACAACGAAAATATGACGTACGTTTATGCCATCTGCATTCGCCACGGGGTCCCGTCATCACCCGTTAGGTTACTTAACTAACGACAGAGCGGGGGCTGGACTAGCGTGGATGCAAAACATAAGCAACGCCTAAATAGATATCATATAGATATAAACATTCGTCAGATGCAATGATAGCCATTCCAGGTCACAGATGAACACATTGGATATACTAGGAATCCGCATTCCGTACGAGCCTGTAATGAAGAGCGGATTATACGGTCGCGATGAATAGCCAAGACCCCACCCTAGACCCCTACGGGTGCGGCAAACTACCTGCCAAGTACCCGAAGCGAAGCAAGCTCCCTCAACACAGTGAGTAGGCCACTCGGCACTTCGAGGTACCCGGTAGTTTATGCACCCCACCTTGGGTCTAGCCTAGGAGCAAAAACAGTAAAAGATATTATACAATGACGGCTACAACCCCATCCTGGTTGTGCGGCCATATAAATAATATTACATCAATTACAAATTACATGAATTGAAAGAAAAAGAAAACTCTCATCCCACGACCCCCGGCTATTCATCCGCGACAATCCAACGAATTCATATACACATACAATCAACATTACAGATAACAGATATGCACAACCCCACTAATCGACGTATAGCGATTAGTTGACATTCAGTGCATATATAACATCACATATATAACCCATTAGCTAAAGTCTATAGAATTTTGATCAAAATACGGATTTGTAACCACCCCAAACACAAATTTGTTCTCTGGAAATTCTAGACAGAAACAAACCATCCTAAAAATCCCAAAACACCAATATAAGAACACTGTAAGAAAAATGACCCATGGCCGAGTCAACTCGGCCGCGGTTCCGCGGCGTGTTGACCGAGTCACTGGATCGTTTTTCTTGGGTATTCTTTAAAAACCCTGAGCCGATTTTTAGTGTATGATTAATTATTTTTAAAGCAGGTTTAAAAATCGGCAGAAAGTTAGGTTTTTCGAACGTGTTTTGTGATTTTTCTCCGATCGAAATTCTAGATACTTTGTTAACTTGCTAGTTTGTGTTTAGCTAGGCTCTGATACCACTGTAAGTCCACGTTGCCCACCCCGGTGCTTACGGGGAGGCGGAAACGGTATAAAAAAATCGATTTTTAGAACTCAAGGCTACATGGACTAAAAGGAGGATCTTTGCTAAACAAAAACTAACAACCATGCTAAGAGATTTAGCTACTCGGTTAAAGGGTTATACCTAAGTCTTGAACTCCTTCTCTTCTTGCTCCTTGGAGTGGGATGAACGGGTCCTCCTCGTTGCCTTCTCTTGCCGAAGAATGATCCACCCGAGGGCCTCTACCTTTGGCTCCTACCTCAACCTAGAGGTAACTAAAGTGCTTGGTGTGCTAAACCTAGAACCTTAGGATGAATAGAGAGTAATTTTGGTGTTTTATCTCAAAAGCAAAATGGTTCTCAACTCATGAGAGGGGAGAGCTTTGAGAGAGAGGAAGAGGATGAGAGAGAATGAGCATGAGAGAATGAGGATAATATCAACCATTCTCACATATATGTGAATTATGATAATTAAATAATTAATCAAAGATAATAGTGATGGTTAACTTGAAATGACCATTATCATTTCACATTAATGAATTTTGCAAGAATCAAAGAGCATCTTTCATGTGAAATGATGATGGTCAATATGTCAACATAGGTCAACAAGTCAACCATAGTCAAATGGTCAACAACCCTAACCGTAACACAATTATAATTAATTAATATTAATAATCACATTTCACATATACATTAGGGTTAAGAAAAAGACAACGGTCATCAGCCCTAATGAAAGTCCTCTGCCTCTGCCTCAGTCAACTGTGCATACACACTCGTATCCGTGTTCCGAGGAACACGAATACAATGAGATAAAACCAATCCCAAAACATATACTAGGATCTGGCTTAAACCAAAGCCCGCTAGTATCAACTTTCCGGACACCAAACGTGCACAAGTGCGCGGATGTGAACGAACCCCGTCGCAAAACCATGCGACCTCTACTCTGTTTTGCCCAAAGGCGAATGACCCTCTGTGTGGGACTCTAAAGACTCGACACTACGCTGGCAGTGGGTTTAACCACAGGCCGCAAGCGGTACTAGTTGTACGTAGCGGTCCCCAGGTAGATGCCGATAAGAAGACTGACGAGGTGAACCCATCTGAACTCCTACTGAGCCTGAATGTGACAATCTACGTACAGTTCGGTCTGTTCATCTAAGAGTATCGCATGGCGGGCCTAGGGGGCGGTAAACGTCAGTCCCCTAATAGCGGTATATGTCGTGTCGGAGTGTAGCCCAGAACACCCTGAGATAACACTGGAAACCTACCAGTATATCTCGCTTGCCCTGGCCAGGGACTTTGTGTAATGGCTCTCCTAGACACAGCGCAATATCAACCCCCAATACCGGGAGAGACGAATCCTGTCTAACCGTCACTGCCTCCAAGTGCTTCGGGACTGCACCAAACTGCTACCTGTTTGCACGACTCCTTTGAGCCGTGGTAGGGTAGCAATCTAAGAACAGTGGGAACACACTCAAGGCGAAGTTACAGTGTTAAGTCAACGGACTAAGCTGTACTCATGTCACTTGGGAACTGATAACTGACGATAGGTATAATACCAACCAACAGTTCCCGACGAGTCCTGTCCAGTATACTCATAACCCAACGAGCACCCGCATACTATCTCAAGTATGAGGTACTGACGGCTGTGGGACAGACCGTCTCCCATGCTGGGATGAGAAGTGCATACGCCAGTCTACTCCGGAGTATCGATGCCCTGTCTCGATAGTCCTACGACTAGGTACCTGCATAAGGATGTGCTTGTGGATTACCCAGCCCCCATGAGTGTGACTGCCATCACAACGCTGGTAATCAAGCAAAGATCCTAAGGGCTCCACTAATGTGTAAAGGCGATATGCTATAAGAAACACATGCATACATTAAAATAGAAACAAACCAAGTGTAAGTGCACGGCGGCGCCCCGGCCGTCAATCCGACGCCGGAATGCGGAAGCGGTGATAAACATTAATTTTGC
Organism: Agapanthus africanus; assembly: GCA_030015575.1. NCBI lineage: Eukaryota > Viridiplantae > Streptophyta > Magnoliopsida > Asparagales > Amaryllidaceae > Agapanthus > Agapanthus africanus. The sequence continues at coordinate 244,794,549 of JASDDO010000012.1, forward strand.
GAACTTAGCAAACCGGCACCACCGCGCACTAAAACCCGGATCGAACCATCAACTAGTCCTAGCTAACTACAAGATAGGGAATAGAGATATACCGACTGATCCGAGTCCTCCGGTCTTCTCGTCATCGTCCCGATCTCTCACGGAATGTCCTGTCTCCACCTCATCGCCGGAAGTTCACCACATCGCCTACATCTTTTACGGGCTCCCACCTCAATACCGAGGCAACTCGGGCACGAAGCTGGCTAGTCGACGTGCCCAAGGTTTGCTGTAGAATGTGTAGTGCTTAAGTCTCATTTGGGGTTATGGAATTGCCTTTTGGTGGAGGGATGAACTATGGAGTTTGGAGATGGAACTTGTGGGAATTTTGCAAAGCTAGAAGCACAAAATTCCCACCTCAAGAATTTGGGACAGCCCCCTCAAGGCTTGGCCGGCCATGGCTCTTGGTGGGAGTGAGAACGAGGGAGTCTATCAAAAATATGAGAGAGGCCACACCATAATCCAAAAGGAGAGAGAGAGAAGGCTATCATGCAAAGGAATGATCACTAGTAAAGTCCAACACTCAAACATCAATCATCACACTTCATCATCAACAAGCATGATGACAATCAAAGGCCAACACTCCACTACAACCATCATCTCAAGCATGATGACTTCAAAAAGTCAAGCCATCATGAAGAAGTCAAGAAGTCAAGGTCAATGGATGGTGCAACCATCATGACACAAGAATATGCAAAGACCCCCTTCCAAATTGCTTATTTGCACAAATGCAAATAAGCCCTCCTCCACCAATCTTCGGCCATTGAATGATACAAATGAAAATGGCCGAAACTGAAAACAAACTGGCAACTCCAGAAAACTGGTCTCGTAATAAATTACAGGAAAAACCCCGATACGGTGTATACACACCCGCATCTGTATTCCGACTGAAATACAAATGCAATGAGACAAAATCTACACTGTACTATACGAGGATCCGGCTTATACCAAACCCGGCTAGTAAAATCCGTTCGATCCTGATCCGTGCAATACCGCACGTATCTGATCGAACCCTGCCATATAACCATACGGACAGTAGTACAAACTGTCCGATCCTGATCCGTGGAATACCGCACGTATCTGATCGGACCCTGCCATATCTCCATACGGCCTCTACAGCTTTTCGCCCGAAAGCTTGAGTAACTGAATGTGGGGGACTCTAAAGACTCGTCAACACCTTGGCTGTGGATTTAACCACTAGCACGTCAGAGGTATAAGCCAATACGTAACGGGCTACCAGGTATTGACCAAAAGGGACGTCGATGAGCGAACTCATCCTGACACCCTACTGAGCCTGTCAGTGACAATATCCGTACAGTCCGGTCCGTTCGTCTATGAGCATCGCATGGCGGGCCTAGGGGGTAGGTAAAAGTCAGACCCCTAAAAGCGGTACAAGTCGTGTCGGAGTGTAGCCCAGAACACCCTGAGATACTACTGGAATACCTACCAGTAAATCTCCTGTCTTGGCCAAGGACTTCATGTAATGGCTCTCCTAGACACAGCACGACCTCACCCCCAATACCGGGAGAGACGAACCCCTGAAAATCCGCTCACTGCCTCCATGTGGCTGATCGCACGCTTTCGGCGTGTCGGATGTTCAAAGAATTTAAGTGTAACCGCGATCAGGACGGTGTCGCTATGCAGCTAGCCGGTTGAGCACGGGTCGGTCCACATGGAGATGGTGTTATCTTACCTTCTTGTCTTAGACGAGTCAATAAAGAATCTGTATGTTTTGTTCAGTTCTAACCTATGTGTTTATCTACAAGTATAAAGTTGTTAAGAAAATACGAGATTGTAAGCTAAAATATACGTACTCAAAACCTTTGAGCCGAGTCTTGACCAATTGAAGCTAAGCAATTGGCAACAACGTGAATTAGGGGATTTAAGCGCGGTATTCGTGGAATCCGGCTTATTTACCCTTGTCCTTCCGTTCTTGTCTCTTGCTTTCGCCTCCGGCCAAACCGAACGCAACCGGTCGTGGTTAGGAATCACCGTTACCTTGTCAGGGTACGGTGCCTAACGGAGCGCTTGCGTATGGTTTGGGCGAAGTTCAAATGGAAAATAACGGGAAAAGGAATTGGCAAAGAAATGTGTTAACTTACAATACCGTATTAATTCTTAACAACAACAATAATTACAACATTCACAAAATGAACAAAAGAGAACAAAAAGAAAAGAACAAAGAAAAGAGAAGATACAAGTAATTAAAGTACATGGAATAAAATTGCATGAAATAAATTGCAAGTAATAAAAGTGCATGGAAATAAAAAGCGGGTAATGAAAAGAACACGGAAGTAGAACCCAAGCCAAGCATGTGCTCAATAGCCAACCCTTAAACTTGCAAGCTCAATGAAGAGGTTGCAAGATCAAGGGAAGGGTAGAGAACGCATGTGAAGTGAAGAACTAGTCCCGTGAGAAAATACGACCCTTGAGATCAATAACTAACTCTTACCCATTCAAGCTCAATGAAGAGGTTGAATGAGCAAGAGAAAGCAAGAATCTCAAGGGGGAGCAAACTGACAAGAAAGATAAAAAGCCCTCATCTTCATTAATCTTCCACTCAAAAGCTCTCACTACAATTTCATGGAGAAAGAATGAAGAGGAGGAAGAAGAAGAACAAAATTACACAAAAAAGAGACTAAAGAAAAGCTCCCTTGGTTAAGCTCAGGTCCGGGGTATTTATAGGAGGTGTTCTGAAACCCTAGGGCCAAATTCTGGCATAAAATGAAATCCCCAAAGTGCCCCCAAAAGATGATGCAGAGAGGGCCCCACCTTGCAGCGCATGCGCGGCCAATACCCCCTTTTGGCCGCGCATGCGCGGCCGTACAGTGGAATTGGGTGCTGGTCTTTTCATAGCTGCCCTGGTTTCTTGTTTCCTCGTGTTTGCCAACTTTAAACTGCGCAAAAGTCTTCAGAATATCTCCAGATTTCCAAGTCCAAGATTGCAATATCTTTGTTTATTTTTGACTTTATCTCCCTCGAGCTCCGCGCACCCATTGATTCTTGTGCAGCCCACCTCGTGCTCTGTGCTTGTCCCAGACATGAATGACCACTGTCACATGTCTTGTATCGGGAACCGGTACTCGGCACTGGACGGATATGGATGACCGGAACCCGGCTTTTATCTGCTGTCGACAGATGTTCTGCATTTGGCGTAACTGTGGAGATTTTATCCTGATTTGCAATATTTGTACTGGAAACCTGTATTCTGTAAACATGTAACAAACACGGATTAAATGCACCTACCTATAAACACACGAGCATAAGAATGGGCGGTATAAAATGCAATATTCTGATATGAACAAATACCCCCAAACTTAACTTTTGCTCGTCCCGAGCAAAACCAATTATTCACAAAAATAAAATGATAACCGCACTTTCGCAGGGAACGCGATTGCACTGAGCATGTGCAACAAGCCGTTAAACCTCTAGGTGTCCCTAGTAGGAGGAGTGTTGTCTCCTGAGGGTTTTCAGCGGATACTACCCACAAAATCCGGTCAAGCTAGTTTTGTAAAATAACTAAGATTCAAGCCCCTAAAGTTTTGTTTCAGAAAATAACAATTCTATAATCCTAAGTTTAGACTATCGAACCTTTATTTTTCACATCTCTCTTCTTATTTAACTACAGATTTTATATGTCTTTACATGCAGTGCAAAATAGTGTCGTTAAGTTCCCGAAAGGTCGAATAAAGTCATTATGTCACACAATAAAGCCCAGATAACAATTTTAAAAGGATCACATAAGTTTTATAAAGAGTTAAGCATTTTTCAAGTTTCGTTTTCCAGTAAAGTTTCAACTTCAGAATTTCTATCTTCCCTAACAGGAAACTAGGTCTTATTCTTCACTCCACCTTTTTCTTGTTTACATTTCATACACACCTCTGTGAACGTGCAATAGTCTTTATCATAGAGTAAAACCTTCATATCTCCGTTAAATTTTTTTTTTATAAAAGCTTGTCTTTTATCAAGATTATTCTCACACAAAGAACCGTTAGGAATTTTAACTCGGAGAGAACACTTGCTTGACTTTGTTCTTATCTGGACTTTCTAGGCTTCTTAGCGAGCTTTGGGCCAATGCACCCAAACCAGTTGGTTTTAGGGCATTAGGTGTAGAAACACCCCAGCGGACTTAATTACTCAAGTTACCTAGGTCCAAAAACAAAAGACAGTTTGGCGTGAAAAACATGATGATTCAATACGAACGGAGATATAACCGGTAGTTCAATTATTTTTTGGATAAAAGACGTGTTTAGTGGGTTCGGTGTGTAATCATTCCAATCAAGTTTCAGATGGGTTATTTTTCAGACTTAGTTTCAATTAAGGCATCAATAACATTCCTTCATATTCACTTACTTCACAAACTATTCTTGATATATTACTTATTTCAGAACAAACCTATTGGATCCTCAGAAAATCATTTATCTATTTAAAAGTTTTTTAAACATAAAAGACTTGTCATCTAATTTCCAAGACTCACAACACGTGTAGTGTAATGTAAAGACGTATATCAGCTATAGTTAACTTCAAAGGAGAGTTATCTTTCAGGTTTTCAAAATCCAAACATAGGATTTAGTTATTCCTATCTTTTCAAACAAAAACCGTCGAATGTTGAATCAGAGTTCTTCCACAAGCTAACTTGACAAAAAAAGTTTTTATATTTTTAGAAAATTTTCAGATTTTTATGGATTTTATGGATTTAATATGCAGATGCAAAATATACATATGAATGCGAAGGAAGAAAGCTTACCGAGCACACCCCCAAACTTAAACTTGACAGTGCCCTCACTGTCAGGCTATACCAAGAGGGTCAAAATTGCCGGCGCTTCCTAAAAACAAATTATATACAAAAAAAAAAAGGAAAACCAATAATATATACAAAAAAATGTCCCCCCCAAACTTAAGTAAAACAGTCTTTCTACTGTTAAGCGTTGAAATTCAGGATTAGAGGGGAAAAAACAGTATCCATCTATACAAGGCCTTACACAGGCCAAAAGTTAACACCAACCATTCAAAGATTTTATCATGGTAAAGCAGTGGTTGGTGAAAGAAGGTGAAGAGGAAAGAGATGGAAAATACGCGAGACCGTATGTGGAGAGAAGTGGAATGCGGTCTCGGTAGATGAGAAGAAGAATGGCGGAAGGGAAAAAGAAGTGGAGTACGAACTTGAGGGTGCAAATGGAGTGAATAGATTAGCACAATTTGGGATGAGCGATGTGTAAACAGCGATTGTGCTAATCTATTAACCCGTCGAGAAATGGGGTCAAATCCCTCAAGGTTCGTGAGAAACTATGGGTACGCCGAACTTGGTAAACCAGACATATGAAATGAGAGTGAGACAGGTTCTTGCAAGGACGGAACGATGGAAAGGATGGAGGGAAGGGGTTGAGGAAGGGTATCGGTTAAGGGTTCTGGAGGGTGTACACAGTCAGTGAAAGGAACAAGATGAATTGGAAAATCCGACTCATCATCTAGAACTGTTTCATCCTCAAAAATCTCCTCAAAATTCTCCTTAAAATTTAGCACATCCATGCTCTTCTCTTCAAAGTCCAGACGCATATGGGGTTCGGGAAAAACAGTTAAAGACTCGGGATGATGATTTGAAGAGACAAACTCAGCCAAATCTACGGGTTCATCATCCAAAATATTCCCAGCGTCAATATCCTTAATCAAGTGAAAATCAAAATTCTCTGACACTTCAACCAAAGCATGGATATTAATCAATTCAGGTTCTAAGATGGAGGTGTAGAGGTCAAAAGGATTGGGATTGGTTTCACTTGGAAGGGACCCTTCACAATCTGGCAAATCAAACACTATAAAGTCGCACAACTCATTAAACATTCTATCTTCAACTGATAATCCATTTGGGACACTTGATAGACTTTCAACACAGGAGTTGTGGGATTCAATTTGAGACGGGTAGGTTTGATTTGGAAGGGGGTACATCTCACTCTCTCCACTTAAATTCACAGCCTGTCCTGCCGCCTCATCATACATTGAAAAAGTTGGAGCTAGTTGAAAACTAGCTACCGGGTCACTAGGTTGCATGAGGGCGGCCATGGACGCATTCAAATCCATCATCTGTTGGCTTGACGCTACCCTAAAATCTTCCAACGATTGTTCTAGACTAGACATAGGTTGTGAAGGGGTTTCAGTAAAAGATTCAAAGTTGTTTGGATACTGAAAACTCCCAAATGGCTGTTCTGAAGCAATGTCTAGGGAAGGTGCAAAAGTAGGGTAGGATTGGTAGGAATTGAATGGCTGGACAGGAGTGGGATCAACATTGGGATAAGAAGGTGAATGGAATTGTTGGTCCCAAGAATTTGTAGTGGTGAAAGGAGTGAAAGATCGGCTACGAGATTGTTCAATACGTTCAGCGATGGACAAAGGACGACTTGCAGAAGGGGTATCAACATAAGCGGGAGTGAATGTTTGAAACGGTTGATACGAAGTGGAATGAGGAGTGCAAGTGTTTGTCCTAGACGCTGCTATGCGATCTTTCAGTGAAACTTTGGGCATGGAGGGGTCGTTCGATGTTCGGCCAAAGCAAGAACCGTATGAGGTAATGTCTGGTTGCGGGTACCAAAGTTCGGCAAGAGTTTTGCGAGGTGGGGTACCCATGATATGAAGAGAGAAGGAAAGGAAGGAAGAGAAAAGGAGGGGAAAAAGAATGTGATTTAATTTTTTTTTTTTATTGTTAGTTGTTAGCAAAAGAATGAAATATACACAAAAGAAATATGGACAAAAATAATCACGACACAAAAATACCACACACCTAATCGTTCTAGGGTTCACCTAGGTCAACTAGACCTGCTCGAGAACTTGATTGTCGTAGTAAAACTGTGTCGAGAAACAGGCTCAAGATATACTGATCACGAGGCCAGGTAAGTGCAGAGATAAGGGGAGGTTTTCTAACGCTTTCGCGAAGTTCCTTAATTAAATAACCCTTTCTCTTTTGGCGGTTTCGCCGTTAACACTTTCCTAGACACCCCGTAAACAATATACCGTTAAGCAAGCTTCTAAATACAGTTAACTTCTCCTAGTGAGCGCGAAGTCCTTAAGGCTTAAAGTCTAGTTTCTTTTAAATTTGTGTGGGTAAACGTTATGCGCAAGTTCGTGATTTGTGGGCCACGGAAAAGGTGATGAAATCCTTTACCGTATGTTGTGGGGTTCGCTTGCCCTTAAGTCCGTATTAATGTATGCAATGCGCAATTCAAAAATTCTTTAAAGAATCAAACAATCATTTTTTTTTTAATTTTAAGCCCGGCGCTGCAACAAATACGGGTTAGTCAATTTTGGCGTTTGCTAGCGAACTTGCAAAGAATCCTGCAAAGAATAGTACATTGGAAGCGTCGGATTTGAGAAGAAGGTGTTAGTAAAGTACGTACCGTTAAGTTTTGGGTTAGGAAACCCCCGTTGAATCAAATCCGGTAAGCTTGAAAGGTTCGCTTGCGCGGGTCAAACTACCCGGATCTTTGGCACTGTACTTCGTAAATCACCCTTGCCTTGAATGCACACTTTGCTCCCCACAATCGCAGTTTGCAAACTTGCAAAAATCTGCACTCTTGCCCACAAGAATTATCCAAAAAGAACAAAAAGAATATATATTTTTTTTATATATACAAAAAGAATATCAACCCGAATAACAAGAAAGAAAATACGCTACCGTCTCCCCGGCAACGGCGCCATTTGATCGCACGCTTTCGGCGTGTCGGATGTTCAAAGAATTTAAGTGTAACCGCGATCAGGACGGTGTCGCTATGCAGCTAGCCGGTTGAGCACGGGTCGGTCCATAGGGAGATGGTGTTATCTTACCTTCTTGTCTTAGACGAGTCAATAAAGAATCTGTATGTTTTGTTCAGTTCTAACCTATGTGTTTATCTGCAAGTATAAAGTTGTTAAGAAAATATGAGATTGTAAGCTAAGAAATCCGTACTCAAAACCTTTGAGCCGAGTCTTGACCAATTGAAGCTAAGCAATTGGCAACAACGTGGATTAGGGGATTTAAGCGCGGTATTCGTGGAATCCGGCTTATTTACCCTTGTCCTTCCGTTCTTGTCTCTTGCTTTCGCCTCCGGCCAAACCGAACGCAACCGGTCATGGTTAGGAATCACCGTTACCTTGTCAGGGTACGGTGCCTAACGGAGCGCTTGCGTATGGTTTGGGCGAAGTTCAAATGGAAAATAACGGGAAAAGGAATTGGCAAAGAAATGTGTTAACTTACAATACCGTATTAATTCTTAACAACAACAATAATTACAACATTCACAAAATGAACAAAAGAGAACAAAAAGAAAAGAACAAAGAAAAGAGAAGATACAAGTAATTAAAGTACATGGAATAAAATTGCATGAAATAAATTTCAAGTAATAAAAGTGCATGGAAATAAAAAGCGGGTAATGAAAAGAACACGGAAGTAGAACCCAAGCCAAGCATGTGCTCAATAGCCAACCCTTAAACTTGCAAGCTCAATGAAGAGGTTGCAAGATCAAGGGAAGGGTAGAGAACACATGTGAAGTGAAGAACTAGTCCCGTGAGAAAATACGACCCTTGAGATCAATAACTAACTCTAACCCATTCAAGCTCAATGAAGAGGTTGAATGAGCAAGAGAAAGCAAGAATCTCAAGGGGGAGCAAACTAACAAGAAAGATAAAAAGCCCTCATCTTCATTAATCTTCCACTCAAAAGCTCTCACTACAATTTCATGGAGAAAGAATGAAGAGGAGGAAGAAGAAGAACAAAATTACACAAAAAAAAGACTAAAGAAAAGCTCCCTTGGTTAAGCTCAGGTCCGGGGTATTTATAGGAGGTGTTCTGAAACCCTAGGGCCAAATTCTGGCATAAAATGAAATCCCCAAAGTGCCCCCAAAAGATGATGCAGAGAGGGCCCCACCTTGCCGCGCATGCGCGGCCAATACCCCCTTTTGGCCGCGCATGCGCGGCCGTACAGTGGAATTGGGTGCTGGTCTTTTCATAGCTGCCCTGGTTTCTTGTTTCCTCGTGTTTGCCAACTTTAAACTGCGCAAAAGTCTTCAGAATATCTCCAGATTTCCAAGTCCAAGATTGCAATAGCTTTGTTTATTTTTGACTTTATCTCCCTCGAGCTCCGCGCACCCATTGATTCTTGTGCAGCCCACCTCGTGCTCTGTGCTTGTCCCATACATGAATGACCACTGTCACATGTCTTGTATCGGGAACCGGTACTCGGCACTGGACGGATATGGATGACCGGAACCCGGCTTTTATCTGCTGTCGACAGATGTTCTGCATTTGGCGTAACTGTGGAGATTTTATCCTGATTTGCAATATTTGTACTGGAAACCTGTATTCTGTAAACATGTAACAAACAAAGATTAAAAGCACCTACCTATAAACACACGAGCATAAGAATGGGCGGTATAAAATGCAATATTCTGATATGAACAGTGGCTCGGGACTGTACCCAACTAAAACCTGTTTGCACGACTCCTTTGAGCCGTGGTAGGGTAGTAATCAAAGTACAGTGGGAACTCACACGAGACAAATGACGATCCCCAGGTCGATGAACTAACCTGTACACATGTCACCAGGAAACTGCTATCTGACGTCTGGTATAAGACCAACTAACATGTTCCCGGCGAGTCCTGTCCGGTGTACTCATAACCCAATGAGCACCTGTATACATCTTAGGTGAACCAACTGACACCAGTGTCTTGTGAGACCGGCCACCGCCCCTCGTCGGGGTCTCGACTGTATACACTAGTCTACTCTGGAGTATCGATGCCCTATCTCGAAACTCCCACGACTAGGGACCATTTAAGGATGTGCTTATAGATTACCAGCTCCCACGTATATGATCGCCCTCATACTGCTGGCAGTCAAGCAAGAATCCCAGGGGCTCTATCAACGTGCAATAGTGACCTGTCAGGTCACCTAAAGCAGTACACGATGACAAAGATAAACCAGATAGTATACTATCATCTTGAGTAAGACTGTCCTACCGGGATAGGTCCTCCATCAATCATTGCAATCACGTGCCTGTGATCCAATAATTGACTCTGAGGGCACTATCTCCAACACCAAGTAGCATACTACTATTTTGAGCAAGATTGTCTGTACAACTGTGAATATCCCAAGCTTCCATTTAGTAATATACAAACTAGTATGATACAGTAATGGCCTCTAGGGCATATACACTAACACTTCATCCTCGTCGCTGTCCTCGAATTCTGGGACATCGTAGACATCCCTGGGTTTCCAACGGCATACAACACTCCATACCGGATGCTTCAAACACTGTGAGTAGTATACATGGAACGCTTGGTTCAGAAAGATAAACGGATCTTCCTGACCGTAAAATCGAAGTGTGTTCACGCTGGTCAATCCATATTCATATTTTCAAGTCCCAAGATTGCTTCTCTACTTATCCGTATCGGTTCGCGTATCGTACCAAGTACACTGGAATATATAAAAGGGTTCTGATCATCCGGGATAGTGGATGCCGAGTATACAATTTAAGTACCCATAATAAATCACACCATCCGATCCTACCGTCGCAATCCCTCTATTCTGAGTGCTTCTACATGTTTCTATGTCCTTAACTTCGAATTTGTATCCAAGGACACCAAATCCTTTATAATATGCAACCTCCATACTAGGAAATTGAGCTAAACATCTTGAATCACTCTCAAATGATGCAGACAAGTTCGGATAGTGGATCTAACAAAACAAATTTTACGACAAATACATAACGATACAAGTTTAGATTAAAACTGATACCAATAAAATGTTATTCGAAAAACTTACATGATCTGTGACCCAATCACAAAAATTATCCTGATGATATTTTTCCAATCGTTCTTCGTTCCAATCAGGATGCCCCTCACGTACCTCGTTAAAATGAATTCTGTTTTCGACAAATAATGGTGACATTAATATTATATCATTTCATACACACACAGACACAAATATAACAATTAATCCAAAAGAACTTACTCTCTAATTTGTTCAAGACATGCGCAATTAAGCAAGATAAACCGGTATATCTTGTTGATAAACATAGTGTCTACCCTCTTATAATCGGCTTTACCATACAGCCCGTCTTGAATTCTTCGAGGCCGGTTAAGTCTCGTCTCAATGTTCTCGTCCAGATAGTGGGAACAAAATGTGGTTACTTCATCAAGAAGATAACCTTGCATGATAGAACCCTCTGGTCGATTTTTATTGCGTATATACTTTTTAAAAGTGTAGAGGCACCTAAAGAAAATATGTTGAATAAATAAATACGGGCATACAGGACAACAATAATTTTAAAAATTGCGCGAAACGAAAAATTACACGTACCTCTCGACGAGATACATCCATCGATATTATACCGGTCCGGCTAACTTAGCCTCAGTTGCAAGATGAACCGTCAAGTGTATTATGATATCGAAGAATAACGGTGGGAAAACACGCTCAAACTTGCAAATTATCAACGCAATAGAATTTTCTAGTTTATCCAGCGTCACAACCTCCAGTGTTTTAGCACACAACTCTCTGATAAAACAACATAGGTCGTTGATTACTAGACCAACCGATTCGGGGAGAGAAGTCCTGAGGGCTAATGGAAGAAGGTGCTCCACGATAACATGTTGATCATGACTTTTCAGCCCATCGATCTTGCCTATCACAATTTTTATTTTCTTGCTGAATGATCCTGAGAAACCTGTGGGAACTTTCAAATCATGCAACACCTGCAGGAATCTTTTCTTCTCCGGTTGTGACATATGATAAGCGGCATTGGGAAGTACAAACTTTCCTGGTTTACCCGCTACCGGTCTAGGGTGCAATTCACTTCTTATTCCCCAATCTTGTAGATCCATCCGAGCTTTCAGGTTGTTTTTCGATTTCCCGTCTTTACAAAGAAGCAAGTTGAGTATGTGCTCTGATACTCCCTTCTCTATATGCATGACGTCCAGACAATGACGCACTAAATTTGTTGACCAGTACGGAAGCTCGAAGAAAATGCTTAACTTGTTCCAAAATGGTGGTTTGACCTATTTCGTCGGATCCATCCCGAAGGTCACATTATTGTAACCATCCCATTGAGCAGTCATGTCCTCTCCGGACAATGGGGATGGAGGTCCAAGAAGCTCCTGATGACCATCAAAGTGAACCGTGTCTAACCTATAGGGGTGGTCTGGAGGCAGGAAACGTCGATGGCCGCAATAACAAACCTTCCTGCTAAAATTCAAGAATTTCGATTGTTTGTTGATGGCAATGAGGACATGGTTTGTGACCATGTACGGACCAACCTGATAGCATTCCATACGCAGGAAAGTCATTAATTGTCCACATTAAAGCCGCACGCAGTATGAAGGTTGTATTTGTGTTTGCATCATATGTCTCTACACCATCAATGAACAAAGATTTCAACTCCTCGATCAGATGTCGGAGATAGACGTCGATATTGTTTCCCGGTGAGTTTGGTTCGTCGATAAGAAGAGACATCATAAAGTATGATTGGTCCATAGCCAACCAAGTCGGCAGATTATAAATTATCATTACAACGGTCCATGTGCTGTGACTTCCAGCCATATAGTTGAATGGGCAGAAGCCATCACTAGCCAGTCCGAGCCGGACATTGCGAGGATCGCTACTGAATATTGCATGCCTCCTATCGAAATCCTTCCATGCCGGTGAATCTCTTGGATGACTCATTTTTCCATCTTCACTTGGAAGAGCACGGTGATGCCAAATCATTGCCTCGACTGTTTTCTTGCACCTGAATAGAAAGTATCGTGCTATCTTGACAGGTATATCAGGCTTCTTATCAGAATCTTTCGGCTTATAACTGGCCTCTCCGCATGTTGGACACTCTTTCAAATCTGAAATCTCTTTCTGGTACAACACGCAATTTTTAGGACATACTTGAATCTTCTCGCACTTTAGACCCAAATCAGACATCATCTTCTGGGCCCCGTACCAGCTGTCGGGCACGTTATTTCCCGGGGGCATAGAATCATTCAAGAACGAAAGAAGCATTGTGAATGACTTGTTGCTCCATCCAATTAGGCACTTAATCTGGAAAAGTTGGACGAACCATGAGAGGATGGAATACTTCGCATTCTCATAAATTGGTTTTCTAGCATCATTCATGAAATTTTCATATTTATCCGCACGCAGTCCTTGACCTGAAGGAATGTCATCTTCGGTACGAATAGATTCACCTAGGGCAGCCTCTACCATATCCTCCATTTCTTCTGATGGAAATAAATTACCTTCTTCTCCTTCTGCCGCATTACCGAATTCTCCTTCTTCTCCTGCCGCATTATCGTGTTCCCCTTCTTCTTCTGCCGCATTACTGCGTTCTTCTCCTTCCCCGTGATATTTCCAAGTTGTATAAAGTCTAGTAAACCCATATTTTACAATATGAAGCTCTGCCAATTCTACCTTCTGCCAGTACTTATTGCCACATCTATCGCACGGGCAGAGAATCTTCTCTTTTATGATCTTATTATGTGCGCGTGCAAATTCAATAAAAGCAGCAACTCCTGCGACGGACTTAGGTTGAATACGTTGTTGCCAATCCACATTCATCCAGTCCTTAACTCTGACGCACTCATGGGCCATGATAGACCGAATAACATATAAATTGTAGGTTATGGTGATGATTGATCTCAAAAACTATATATTACCGTAATCAAGAACGGCGTCGCTTGGTAACTAGCCGGTGAGTATGGGTCGGTCCACAGGGATTTTGTGAATTTCCTAATCACGATAACGAGTTAATTTCGAAGGGTGTTCGGATTGATTATTAAATCTAAAAACTAAATTAATCTATATCTAAGTCTTGCTAGGGTTAGGTCTAGGTTAAGTTTGGAAAGTCTATAAATCTCACCGCTTTCTATACCCATATGAAGATATAATTAGGTGTTCTGGTAATTATTAATAAAAGGAAAGATGTTTTCTTCCTCTAGGTTCTTGTCCTTCATTTATCAATCCTTACCCTAACCTCCATGGAAAACAATCACAACCGGGCCTTTATACTACGGTATCACCGCTACCTCGAAGGATAGGGTGCCGTAGGGAGCGGTATGTGCATGTATGCATGAAGTCCTACGAAAATATATGACGGGCAAGAAAGTGGATGAGAGATCTTCGTCTCTCAAACCTTCCCCAGATCTAACCCTAACAAGCGAGGAGACTACTCACTCATTAGGGAATTTAAAAACATTTATCTAGGTCAGAGAATGAAAATTACCTAGGGCATGAATTGAAATCTAAACTTGGGCAATTAAATAAATATGCTTACTTTACAGATGGCTCTCTCCAAACATTTACACAGGGTTGTCAGATCTGAATAGATGATATGAAAAGAGATATCGATACTCTCCAAAAGAATTCTAAATTTTATTCATAAAAAGAGGCATAGGGAGGCATAGCCTTTACAAAGATTTAGATTTTCTATTTATAGAGGATAGGAAACCCTAGGTTACAATTGATTCGCATGTCTACATTTACCAAATATCCTTAGGAAGACCTATTTAAAGTAGACTTCAAGCTTTGGTAAAATTTTATGTCTAGAAATTTTGGAACTGATTCGGGGCTTCTTGGGCTTTTTATTTCTTTGGATCTTTATTCAAATTTGCTTCTCTATTTCTTCCAGATCTCCAGTGAACAATTGCAGTGGACTTTTAACCGTTTGCTTTGTAATCTTGGACCTTGCGTTGCCTTGTACTGATCTTTTGTGTAGGCTTGATTAAGATCCTTCTATTTGTTGGTCAAATTCCCTTTTTTGTGTCGTCTTTTGTCTTTTTCACTGTTTTCGCTCCAAGAACCTGTAACCTGTAATATGTAGCAAACATGCGTCAAAAGCACCTGTTTATTTATAAAAAGAATAAGAATGGGGAATATAATAATACAATATTATGGTGTGAACAAATACCCCCAAACTTATCTTTTGCTCGTCCTCGAGCAAACTTATTTTTTTATTCTCTACAAAAGAACCTAACCGCACTTTCGCAGGGAATCGCGATTGCTCTGAGCTCGTGCAACAAGCCGTTAAACCTCTAGGTGTCCCTAGTAGGAGGAGTGTTGTCTCCTGAGGGTTTTCAGCGGATACTACCCACAAAATCCTATCAATTAGGCCCATTGACTTTTATTCTCCAATTAGGTTTTTCTAACAAGGAATTCTATTATCTTTGACTTGTAAATCATCCACCCATATTCTTCACACTTCCTTATCATTTAACTTAAGATTATACATGTTCTGCAGACCTATTTAGCTTTCGGCATCTCTTAAGTTTTCCTTCTAGGGTTCCATCTCCACTTAGGAATTTTTATCAACTCTACGAAAGATACAAGTTCTATTCTTCATTCTTCTCTCTTATCTAAATCCCAATTACATATCCCCACGTGTGTGTATAAATCACCCCTACACTTGGAAATTCAAATCAAGCAATCATACCCTTGTCCGTTGTCCAAAGTACATATTAGTAGGTGAATTTTTAATTGAATTTTGCTTACACATCCTTCATGCGACCGTTAATACTTCTTGAGGTACCAACAACCAATTACAAGATATGTTTGCACTTTAAAGCGTAATTCCTAGTCTTGCAACACCCAAGGCTTTTAGCAGTGACTCCCAAACTAGTTGGTCTAAGGCACTAGGTGATGAAGCACCCTCTCTAAATATTTTTCTATTTTTACAGCCTTAAGTAATCACAAAAACCAGTGTTCATTTTTTTTTCTTTATTCACTTTTTTTTCTTTTATTTTCTTCGTACTAAGGACTTTAGACAAGAGCATTTCAAGGTCTCCTCTACTATTCCAAGTTTCAAGGTGCGTGATTGTGCAAATTGTAAGGTATATATTTTCAGAATCTAGACTTAAGCTAGTAATTATTTTTCAAACTTACTTATACTCTAATAAAAATATCAATACTTTTCCTTCGTTTCGACTTAGCCCAAGAAGTGAACCCAAAATTTGCCTATTTCTAAATAAACTACAAAGACATATACTTTCTACCGCTAAACTTTAAGGAAAGTTAACTTTAGGGTTTTTAATTTACTAAGTTTAAGATCTAGTTGTTCCTAGCTAGTTAACCTTTTGTCTAACTCAAGTTAATTAGCCAAAATTGAATACAATAATTTTTGAAAATTTTTGAAAATTTTCAATTTTATGGGTTTTAAAATAAGTATGCAAATGCAAAAATATGTATAAATGAATGCGAAGGAAGAAGACGTACCGAGCATACCCCCAAACTTAAACTTGACAGTGTCCTCACTGTCATGCTACACCAAGAGGGTCAAAATGTCGGCACTCCCCTGTTTATTTATTTATAAATTTTTTTTTTTTTTTAATGTTTTGAAATTTTTTTTGTTTTTTATAGAAAAAGAAAAATATATGTACATATATACAACAAAGTTTCCCCCAAACTTAAGCTTGGCCTTACACAAGCCAAAGGTTAGCACCAACCATTCAAAAATTCTATCGTGGTAATGGTAGAGTTGGGAAAAGAATGGAGTGGAAAGAAAAGAAATGAGAAGCACACGAGACCGTGTGGAGTGAAAAGGATAATATGGTCTCGGTGGAGGAGAATGGCGGAGGGGAAGAAGAAATGGTAGGGGTTCTACTTCTTCGAGTGGAGGTTGATGAATCACAAAATCCGTATCGTTTAAGAATGCGAGTTCGTCGGCGAAAATATCTTCGAAACTGTCATCGAAGGTCCAATTGAAAATTATCGAACTCAAAATATCGGATTGTGATTCATCAACACTTGGGATCATTAAAGGAAGACTGGTAGAACTAAAGAAAGTGGGAATACGAATTTGAGGGTGGGGATGGAGCGTATAAATTAGCACAATTTGTAATGACCGATGTGTAAAAAGCGATTGTGCAAATCTATCAACCCGCGAAAAAATGAAAGTGAATCCCTCAACAGTCGTGAGCAAACATGGGTACGTCGAACTAGGTATTAGAGATGAAAGCGTAACGGTCTCTTGCACAGTCGGAACGATAGGAAGGACGGAAGGAAGTGAGTGAGGAAGGGTATTAGTTAAGGATTCAGGAGGGTGTATTGGAAAATTCGACACATCAAACGAAAATGGTTCAACCTCAAAATTATCCTCAATACTATCCTCATAATTCTCCTCAATATTTTCCTTAAAAATTTTCTTATCCATGCCAATATCATCAAAATCAAGACGCATATGAAGTTCGGGACAAACATTTAATGACTCGGGATGATGAATTGGACATAAAATTTCAATTAAATCAACAGGTTCATCATCCGAAATATTCCCGGCGTCTATATCCTCAATCAAGTGAAAATCAATTTTTTCTGACACCTCATCAAAAGCATGGATATTTATCGATTTAGGTTCTAGAGTGGAGGTGTAAAGATCGAAAGGATTAAGTGTGGTTTCACTCGAACGGGGTTCTTCACAATCTGGCAAATCAAGAACTACAAATTCACACAACTCGTTTTTATTTTCAACTGGTGAACTATTTTGGACAATCAATGGAAAACCGGAGTTGTGGGCTGGAATTGGGTATGGGTAGGGTTGATTTGGAAATCCTCTCAAATTCTCACTCTGTCCAACCGCCTCCTCATACATTGGAAAATTTGGAGCTAGTTGGAAACTAGCTACCGGTTCACTAAGTTGCATAAGGGCGGCCACGGACGCTTCCACATTCCTAACCATTTTGTTTGTTGCTAAAATATAAGCTTGCAACGACTGTTCCAAACTAGACATGGGTGGTGAAGGGGTTTCGGTAAAAAATTCGAAATTGTTTGGATACGTGAAACTCCCAAAAGGTTGTGTAGAAACAGGGTCTAGTGAAGGTGGGAAAGTCGGGTAGGACTGGTAGGAATTGGATGGTTGGACAGGAGTAGGGTCATCATGTGGATAAAAAGGTGAATGGACTTGTCGATCCCTAAAACTAGATGTGTGGAGAGGGGTGAAAGATCGGCTACGAGATTGAGCAATATGCACAGCAATGGACATAGGTTTAGGAGTTACATCTGGGCTCGAAAAAGTGGTATCAACATATGAAGGTTGTAAAGGTTGACTTGGTTGACACAAAGTGGGTTGTAAAGTAAAACTGTTTCTCCTAGACGTTTCTATTTGATCTTTCAACGAAATTTTTGGCACGGAGGGATCGTCTTTAAATTGACCGAACACATTAACGTACAACGCAAAATTAGGTTCGAGATACCAAAGTTCGGCAAGAGATTTATGATGTGGGGTACCCATGATAGAAGAAAGAGAAGATGGAGAAGGTAGGTGGGTGTAAGTGGGGTGCAAGGATTTCTTAGCGACAAAATTTTGCAAGTTTTTATAAAAAAAATTTCTTTTTCTCTTTATTTAGAACTGTTTGCAAAAAGATTTTCGAGAAAAGAGCTAAGACACACTTTCGATCAACCAAAAATGCACAATCAGGCTTAGATCTAGGGTCACTTAGGTCAGCTAGACAGCTCCTAACTGTTCCAAAAGGCTAGAAATAGGACCTCAAACCGCCTCTTCACCGCCAATTGGGGCCAGGTTAGTGCCAGGTAACAGGGAGGCTCCCCGCTACAAGTAGCGGTCCTAATTAAGTAACCACTTGCCTTAAACAAACTTGTCTAGACACCGCAAAGTCAGGTTAGGATAAACGGTCGATGCCTATAACTAGTCCTCTGTCCTATTGAGCTCGAAGTCCTTAGGGCTGAGTCGAGTATTTTTTAATTAAAGATTGGTCAATGCAAATGCTTTATGTGATTTCTGGGGTCCTGGGAAGGGTGATGAAATCCCCACCCAATCTGAATTGGTCAAAAGCCCCTTAAAGTCCGATTAAAGATATGCAAAACAGTAAATCACTCGCAATCAAATAATTTTTTTTGTGAATTTCAAAGTTTGCAAGTTTTCAAAGTATGCAAAACAGTAAATCTCTTTATTTGGAAAGATATTTTTAGCAAAAAGATTAAGGATATGCAAATCAGAAAAGATCACTTGCAATCAATTATTATTTTATGCATAGCGCAACGAATCCTGCATAAGATTTATTATTTGGAAAGGAAAAGATTTTTTTTAAGCGCAAAGAATCCTGCAGGAGATTTTTCAGAAGATATATCGGAGATTTGTAGAGGAGGAGAGAGAAAACTCACAGAGATTTGCAGTGGCGGAACCTTTTTTTTTTTTGCTGCTGCCACCAGGGAGCGGCGGTTCCGCGGCCTGAGTGGGGGTTGCGCGGCGGTTCCGCGGTCGGAATGGGGGTCGCGCGGCTTTTTTTTTTTTAGGACCAGAGCACCGCGATTCTTCTTATTTGACTCGGTCCTCCAAATTTCTTCTGTTGTCTATTGTGATATTCCTCTGTTTGTTCGTATTTGATATTTTTTGTTTTGATCTCTGTAGATTTCCAGATCCGAATTTGTTCGTAGATCCTGCAAAATTCACACAAAAATACCCTTCCCAAAAATAACAGATGATATATTTTTATATTTTTTTGATTTTTCATATTTTTATGATTTTTTAATTTTGATTAACCCGAAATTGCAAAAAGGAATTTAACACGCCATCCCCGGCATGGCGCCATTTGATTGATCTCAAAAACTATCTATTACCGCAATCAAGAACGGCGTCGCTTGGTAGCTAGCCGGTGAGTACGGGTCGGTCCACAGGGATTTTGTGAATTTCCTAATCGCGATAACGAGTTAATTCCGAAGGGTGTTCGGATTGATTATTAAATCTAAAAACTAAATTAATCTATATCTAAGTCTTGCTAGGGTTAGGTCTAGGTTAAGTTTGGAAAGTCTATAAATCTCACCGCTTTCTATACCCATATGAAGATATAATTAGGTGTTATGGTAATTATTAATAAAAGAGATTAGAGTCATCGGGAAGATGTTTTCTTCCTATAGGTTCTTATCCTTCCTTCATCAATCCTTACCCTAACCTCTATGGAAAACAATCACATCCGGGCCTTTATACTACGGTATCACCGCTACCTCGAGGGATAGGGTGCCGTAGGGAGCGGTATGTGCATGTATGCATTAAGTCCTATGAAAATATATAACGGTCAAGAAAGGGGATGAGAGATCTTCGTCTCTCAAACCTTCCCCAGATCTAACCCTAACAAGCGAGGAGACTACTCACTCATTAGGGAATTTAAAAACATTTATCTAGGGCAGAGAATGAAAATTACCTAGGGCAAGAATTGAAATCTAAACTAGGGCAATTAAATAAATCTACTTACTTTACAGATGGCTCTCTCCAAACATTTACACAGGGTTGTCAGATCTGAATAGATGATATGAAAAGAGGCATCGATGCTCTCCAAAAGAATTCTAAATTTTATTCATAAAAAGAGGCATAGGGAGGCATTGCCTTTACAATGATTTAGAGTTCCTATTTATAGAGGATAGGAAACCCTATGTTACAATTGATTCGCATGTCTACATTTACCAAATATCCTTAGGAAGACCTAGTTAAAGTAGACTTCAAGCTTTGGCAAAATTTTATGTCTAGAAATTTTGGAAATGATTCTGGGCTTCTTGGGCTTTTTATTTCTTTGGATCTTTATTCAATTTGGCTTCTCTATTTCTTCCAGATCTCTAGTGAACAATTGCAGTGGACTTTTAACCGTTTGCTTTGTAATCTTGGACCTTGCGTTGCCTTGTACTGATCTTTTATGTAGGCTTCATTAAGATCCTTCTATTTGTTGGTCAAATTCCCTTTTTTTGTGTCGTCTTTTGTCTTTTTCACTGTTTTCGCTCCAAGAACCTGTAACCTGTAATATGTAGCAGACATGCGTCAAAAGCACCTATTTATTTATAAAAAGAATAAGAATGGGGAATATAATAATACAATATTATGGTGTGAACATGTGACTATATTGAGAAATCTAAGAACGGGATAGTTACTGACAAAGGAGAAAATCCGTGTATATGCTTTGTGTGTGCATTAGTCGTTGAAAAGAACAAATTATCGAACGTATGTTAACCGCTAGACGGGGACTAAGTGGCGCTTTTACTTTCATATATGAGTATCGATGAGAATACAAAGGTTTCATATTATCATCGAGTACCATATATTGGTTTTAACTTTAACATCTTGAATCACTCTCTAATGATGCGTTTGTTGTGTATTCTTGTTGTATGTGTGTGTTCTGGCTGTCGGGGGTAAGGCATCTATCCTATTTAGAATGTATAGAGCGAACACCCATTCGCTTGTGCTTTCAACCGTTTCGAGTAAATTTCGGCAGCACCTCCCCGCCGTTCTCAGAGTACACTGTAATAGATTAGATAATCATTTCAAAGCTGTGAAACAACGTTGAAATGAACATCTAATCTATCTTTGTACACGGAGAACCAGCGGGAAGGTACCGATTAATTATCTCGAAACGGATGAAAACACATGTGAATGAAAGTGTTTGCTTTATACATTCCTAACTTGTCCACACGGGACAAATCTATCGGTTATCATACGATTGAATCTTCTCGTCACATAGACTATACGACGGTTGTTAGTATCGAGCTATACCGTCCGATATTTAACATCCTTCGTATAATTCTATGTCACGACGAACATCGAACGTATGTTAACCGATAAACGGGGACTAAGTGGCGCTTTTAGTTTCATATATGAGTATCGATGCGAATATGAAGGTTTCATATTATCATCGAGTATCATATTTTGGTTTTAACTTGAACATCTTGAATCACTCTATAATGATGCGTTTGTTGTGTATTCTGGTTGTATGTGTGTGTTTCGGCTGTCGGGGAAAAGGCTTCTATCACATTAAGAATGTATAGAGCGAACACCCATTCGCTTGTGCTTTCATCCGTTTCGAGTAAATTTCGGCAGCTTCTCCCCGCTGTTCTCCGAGTACACTGTAATAGAATTGATAATCATTTCAATGCTTTGAGACAACGTTGAAATGAATATCTAATCTATGTTTGTACACGGAGAACCTGTGGAAAGGTACCGACGAAATATCTCGAAACGGATGAAAACATAAGTGAATGAAGGTGTTTGCTTTATACATTCTTAACTTGTCCACACGGGACAAATCTATCGGTTATCATACGATTGAATCTTCTCGTCACATTGACTATACGACAGTTGTTAGTATCGATCTATACCGTCCGATATTTAACAACCTTCGTATAGTTCAATATCACGAAGAACATCGAATGTATATTAACCGATAGACGGGGACTAAGTGGCGCTTTTTGTTTCATATTTGAGTATCGATGAGAATATGAAGGTTTCATATTATCATCGAGTATCATATATTGGTTTTAACTTGAACATCTTGAATCACTCTCTAATTCTGTGTTTGTTGTGTATTCTTGTTGTATGTGTGTGTTCCGGCTGTCGAGGGTAAGGCTTCTATCCCATTTAGAATGTATAGAGCGAACACCCATTCACTTGTGCTTTCAACCGTTTCGAGTATATTTCGGCAGTCCCTCCCCGCTGTTCTCCGAGTATACTGTAATAGAATAGATAATCATTTCAAAGATGTGATACAACGTTGAAATGAACATCTAATCAATCTTTGTACACGGAGAACCAGCGGAAAGGTACCAACGAAATATCTCGAAACGGATGAAAATACAAGTGAATGAAGGTGTTTGCTTTATACATTCCTAACTTGTCCACACGGGACAAATCTATCGGTTATCATACGATTGAATCTTCTCGTCATATAGACTATACGACGGTTGTTAGTATCAAGCTATACCGTCTGATATTTAACAACCTTCGTATAGTTCTATGTCACGACGAACATCGAACGTATGTTAACCGATAGACGGGGACTAAGTGGCGCTTTTAGTTTAATATATGAGTATCGATGAGAATATGAAGGTTTCATATTATCATCGAGTATCATACATTGGTTTTAACTTGAACATCTTGAATCACTCTCTAATGATGCGTTTGTTGTGTATTCTTGTTGTATGTGTGTGTTCCGGCTGTCGGGGGTAAAGCTTCTATCCCATTAAGATTGTATAGAGCGAACACCCATTCGCTTGTGCTTTCAACTATTTCGAGTAAATTTTGGCAGTATCTCCCCGCTGTTCTCCGAGTACACTGTAATAGAATAGATAAACAATTCAAAGCAGTGAAACAACGTTGAAATGAACATCTAATCTATCTTTGTACACGGAGAACCAGCGGAAACGTACCGACGAAATATCTCGAAACGGATGAAAACACAAGTGAATGAAGGTGTTTGCTTTATACATTCCAAACTTGTCCACACCGGACAAATCTATCGGTTATCATACGATTGAATCTTCTCGTCACATAGACTATACGACAGTTGTTAGTATCGAGCTATACCGTCCGATATTTAACAACCTTCGTATAGTTCTATGTCACGACGAACATCGAATATATGTTAACCGATAGACGGGGACTAAGTGGTGCTTTTAGTTTCATATATGAGTATCGATGAGAATATGAAGGTTTCATATTATCATCGAGTATCATATATTGGTTTTAACTTGAACATCTTGAATCACTCTCTAATTATGTGTTTGTTGTGTATTCTTGTTGTATGTGTGTGTTCCAGCTGTCGGAGGTAAGGCTTCTATCCCATTAAGAATGTATAGAGCGAACACCCATTCACTTGTGCTTTCAACCGTTTCGAGTAAATTTTGGCAGCACCTCCCCGCTGTTCTCCGTGTACACTGTAATAGAATAGTTAATCATTTCAAAGCTGTGAAACAACGTTGAAATGAACATCTAATCTATCTTTGTACACGGAGAACCAGCTGAAAGGTACCGACGAAATATCTCGAAACGGATGAAAACACAAGTGAATGAAGGTGTTTACTTTATACATTCTTAACTTGTCCACACGGGACAAATCTATCGGTTATCATACGATTGAATCTTCTCGTCATATAGATTATACGACGGTTGTTAGTATCGAGCTATACCGTCCGATATTTAACAACCTTCGTATAGTTCTATGTCACGACGAACATCGAACGTATGTTAACCGATAGACGGGGACTAAGTGGCGCTTTTAGTTTCATATATGAGTATCGATGAGAATATGAAAGTTTCATATTATCATCGAGTATCATATATTGGTTTTAACTTGAACATCTTGAATCACTCTCTAATGACGCGTTTGTTGTGTATTCTTGTTGTATGTGTGTGTTTCGATTGTCGGGGGTAAGGTTGGTGAGGCCAAGTACATATTTGAAGGTAAAACTATACAAAGAATGGAGCTTCTAGTCCTCGGCACCCTCAAATGGGGGATGCAAGCAGTGACCCCCTTTTCTTTTATAGACTACTTAACAAATTCGACAACCACAATTCTAAGATAACGTCGTTGGTTTCTCGTGTCATAGAGCTTATCTTGATCTCAATTAAAGGTTTGTTTTCATGATATATCTATCAAATTTACAGAAAAAGAAACAAGAGATGAAGTCAAGGTTAATTGCTCATAACACTCTTTACTTATTGACTGGCTTATCAGCATCCGACACTCTTGTAGAGTTAGTCTTGGTTCGGGCCATACTGGCATCTTATAACCGTTAAGTATACTAATTTCAAAGATTTCACACCAAATTAACCAATGAGCGGTTATTGTTGGAGATAGTGCCCTCAAAGTCAATTATTGGATCGCAGGTACGTGATTGCAATGATTGAGGCAAGACCTATACCGATATGACAGTTTTGCTCGAGATGATAGTATGCTATCTGGTTTGTCTTTACCATCGTATACATGCTTTAGTTCACTATTGCATGTTGATAGAGCCTATAAGATACTTGCTTGACTGCCAAAATTATGATGGCGATCATATACGTGGGAGCTGGGGTCTGTAAGCACATCCTTAAAGTGTCCCTAGTCGTAGGAGTTTCGAGACAGGGCATCGATACTCCAGAGTAGACTAGTGTATACAGTCGAGACCCCGACGAGGGACGGTGGCTGGTCTCACAAGCCACTGGTGTCAGTTGGATCACCTAAGATGTATACAGGTGCTCATTGGGTTATGAGTACACCGGACAGGACTCGCCGGGAACATGCTAGTTGGTATTATACATATCGTCATATAGCAGTTCCCTGGTGACATGTATACAGGTTAGTTTGTTGACCTGAGAACGTCATTTGTCTCGTGTGAGTTCCCACTGTGCTTTGATTTATACCCTACCACGCTCAAAGGAGACGTGCAAACAGGTATTTTTTGGGTACAGTCCCGAGCCACATGGAGGCAGTGAGCGGATCGTCGGGGATTCGTCTCTCCAGGTATTGGGGGTTGATGTCGCACAGTGCTCGGGTGGCCATCACAAAAAATCCACACCCGAGGTAGTGGAGAATTACTGATTTGGATCAGTAGTTTCTCAGGTGGTGATGTGCTTCATACCGACACGAATTATCGCGTTATTAGGGGTTTGACTTTATCCACCCCCCTAGACTCGATATGCGATACTCTTTAGACGAACGGACCGGACTGTACGGATATTGTCACTATAGGCTCAGTATGGTTTCTGGATGAGTTCGCTCGTCAGCTTCCCTTCCAATCAATACATAGGCAACCGTTACGTACAGCTTGAACCTCTGACGTGCTAGAGTTTATACCCAGTACCAGTGTGTTGATGAGTCATTAGAGTCCCCCGTAGACAGTTTACCAAGTTCTGGCGAAACGTTGTAGAGGCCGTATGGTTTTATGGCAGGGTTCGGAAAATGCACGTGCGTTTTCGCACGTGTCATTTTTCGGGCAGATAATACTGGTAGGTTTTGGTTTAAGCCGGATCCCAGTATTATACTGTGTAGATATAATATCTTTGTCTTGGTTGCATTTGTATTCGGTCGTAATACAAATGTGGGTATGTTTATACTGATACGGGGTTATCCTGAAATTCGTTTCAGGATCACTTTTGGAAGTTGCCAGTTTCCGGTTTTCTATCACCAGTATTTAACAATCGGTTAAATGCGGATTTATCTTTTCTTGATGAGTGTGGAAGGTTCTAGATGCTTCTAGATGATGACTAGGATGATGAGATGGCTAGTAAGTCATTAGTTCATTAATTGTGCATTTAATGGATGATGACTAGGTTACATGATTCATTTGTGTGCAATTAATGTTTGTGCTAGGTGTTTAAATGACTCATCCTCTTCATTATTGTTATGGTGACCCTCCCCTCTCCTACACTCACCTCCCCCCTCTACAAATATGGCCGGCCGCCTCTTGGTGAAGTGAGAGGATTGATTTTTGGGAAAAAGATTATGGTTTTGGTTCATGGAAATTAATATACTCATTTCTCATTTCACCTGATCCATTTGGAAACTTCATTAACCGTTCGTCCATGGCTTTGGACGTAACGAGACAAAGTGTTCTACTCATTCTCTACATCAATCTTGGTCATCTCTTTTAGCAAACTTGATGATCGAGTTGCCTCGGTTCAGAGGCGGGAGCCCGTTTAAAGATCCGTCGACGTGGTGCCACGTGGACGAGAAGACTGGAGATTCAGGATATTGGAGCAGCCGTAACAAAACGTGGGATGATGGTTGAAGACCGAAGGAGTCGGATCGTTCGGTATAACATTTCTACCCACTTTGTAGTTTGTTGGTTTAGCTTTAATGGCAGATCCGGGTTATAGTACGCGATAGCGCCAGTTGTAAAAGTTTTTGTTCAGCATTTGGCGTCTGTTAGACGGCCGGGGCGCTACCGTGGACATACAGTGGTATCAGAGCCTCACCATTAAGCTATACTAACTTGTGCTAACACGTTTAAAATATCGATCGAACGGAATTTCGAAAATCACAATTTTCAGTGTAAAAGTTTCTGTCGATTTTTAAAAGAGTATTAAAATTATTTTACATATCACAGAAAACAGAGCAGGCTTTTTTAAGCATTCTGGGAAAATTTGGGCACGTGATCCAACAGTACCACCGCGGATCCGCGATAAAACCTATGGCTTGACCGCGAAACCGCGGCCAGTATGTAGGAACAGTGCATGAAATTTCTCCTGTGAGCTTTATATGGTTAATTTTGGTTTTTGGTATATTTCTTTTGGGCCCAGTTTTTGTTACTGTACAGCAGATGTTTGTGGGGCCCAATTTGGGATATTTGGTCGATCGAAATTTAAACATGTTGGTTTACAGTATTTACATTATATCTCCGACCGGGAATGTCATTTGAGCGGTAAATTGCGTCTAATTGCTATAACTCTTTTAGAAGGATTTGCGAACGTGACATTCGCGTTGATGTTCTGTGTTGTGCTGTAATGTTGCGGATATGTCGTGGTGGATAGCTGTGTAAAATGGTAGTGCAGTTTGGATTTATTTGTACATTTAATTTTGCGGGGCGAGCGTCCAACATGTGGACTGCCGTCACAGCCTGTTTGTATAATATTCTTTTGGGGCACGACCGGGCTGAGGTTGAAGTACCCGTTGTACATATTTTATTTTCTGTACTAGGTTTATCCCGCGACGGAGTGCACGGATAGCCGGGTTCTGGAGGGCAACGGGTCCGTATCTCATGGCTTTGAGAGGCAGAGGGACCTCACTCTAGAATTGGCAGACTATTCGCCGCACTCGTAGGGGGTACAGGTTGACCCAAGGTGGGGTGCTCAAGTTACCGGATTCCGTGAAGTGTCGGGTGGTCCATTGATTTTTCTGTAAGGGGCTGCCTCGCTTCAGGTTTTGGCGGGTAACTTTCCGCACCCGTAGGGGTCTAGGTTTCATTGCACTGGCTATCCACACGACCAGGGGAACATCGGGTTTCAGTAGCGGCTCTGTGAAACCAGGTGATCCCAGATTATTTGTATTGTTCTGTGATGCATATTACTTTTCTGTAATGTTGCATATTATCACGCCTGGAGCGATTATTGTATATTGGTATATATACTATTAGATGTTGTATATGTTTTTCATCCGCGCTAGTCCAGCCCCCGCGCTGTCGTTAGTTAAGTAACCTAACGGGTGATGACGGGACCCAGTGACGAATGCGGATGGCATATACGTACATTTTATTTTCGTTCTTTTCTGGTGTGATTGATTGATGGGACTGCATTGATTCTTATCAATACAAGGATAAAAAAAACCTATATTTGATGTTGTTGGAACAAATTTTAAAAGGTGTTATTACAAAGACGTTTCCTTTTGTTTTGCATAGCGGTATTCAGTTGGAATATCCTGCACCTCATTCGACGAGGCAAGGGCCGAGATCCCTTCACCGGGAGTGACCCCTTAGGCAGAAGTTTACGTCAGGGTAATAACTTTAATATAGTCGATTACAAGTTGCTTTGCATCGCGGTATTCAGTTGGAATATCCTGCACCTCATTCCACGAGGAAAGAGCCGAGATCCCTTCACCAGGAGTGACCTCTTTAGCAAAGGTTTTTCGCCACTATATTTTTTATAAAAAGATATCAGGTTCCTTCAACGAGATCAAGTTCATTACGTTAAAGGTTTTTCGCCAAAAACCAGCCGTAGCCCTCCGTCATTTCTTATGGGTATTCAGTAGTATTCAAGCTATGTATTTTGACCAACGCCAAGGCAGAGTGTTTGGTAGCTGCTGGGTATTCATCTTTTGCATAGATAGATGAGTTGGTTTGGGACAGTCGTTCTGTCATTTTGGCCAACGTCAAGGGCATGTGCGGGTGGGTTCAAATTGACCTGGATAGTGACGGGTAGAACATGGCATATGACTTATGATATTTTGACCAACGCCAAGGTCATAAGAGCATGGGGCAAAAATTACATCGGGAGTTTCAAACATACAGGAAACTTGCTAGGCATGAGCATAGCTTCTGGAGTGTGATAAGTTGAGTGGCTTCCATCAAGTTATCATGTGATGATAGTTGGATCCCGATTCTCACTGATGAGTTGGTTTTCTCTGCGGGCGAACCCGACTAATTCTTCTTTCAGGTTTGGAGATGAATTTAAGATTACAGTGGGAGGTTTCCTGATTAGATAAAGTGATAACCATTCTGATCTTGGGTAGAGTGCACGCAGAGTGTTTCTTTTCTCTCTCTCTCTCTTTGGCAGCAACCTTTGACCGACCCTAGACTATGACTCAGTGACCAAGTTGACCGAACCATCTTAAAATACTGGCTTTTGGATTGTCTAAGTTGCATAAGTCATTGCTGCTCCTTCTTTTACCCTATGTATTTCTTAGAACACCCCGTATTACTACGGACATCCACTTCCATTGGATAGATCCATCGTATGGTTATATACGAACTCGAAGGGACTTCTTCGAGGATGGATCCAGGTTTAGGAGAAATAGAATCGGTTTATTCAGTTGTCTTTTATTATCACCTTCTCTCAGGTTGCGAGGGCTCCTTGGTTTAGGAGAGTACACCTATTACGCTTATTGGATAGTCTTCTTCCAAACCATAGGCTGGTGCCAAAAAGTAGGGAAGGAAGAAAACCAATTAGCCTAAGTAGGGTGTGCAGAAGGTAATATGTAAAGACAAGATAAAGGGATTAGAAAGAGGGCAAAGTAAATTGCGACTGTTGTCATTCAAGACCAAACTACGTACTTCATCGCCACTCCTATTTCACCTTTTTCCCCAGTTCGGGAGAAATAGAATAAGGTATTATTCAGTTGTCTTTTATCATCACCTTCTCTCAAGTTGCGAGTACTCCTAGGTTAAGGAGAGTACACCTATTAAGTTTACTGGATAGTCTTCTCCCAAACCATAGGCTGGTGCCGAACGGTAGGGAAGGAAGAAAACCATTTAGCCTAACGATGGTGTACAGAAGGTAACGACTAAAGACAAATAAAGGGATTTGGAGAGATGGCAATGAAATATATGGTTAAAGTCATGAATTGGATTATGGAAGAGGCATTACTAGGAATACTAGGATAACCCTACGAAACATTTTCATATTTCAGTGCATTGTTAAAGGAAAACTGATTTCCCGATTAGATACTTATTCCAGGGTATGTATTTACCAGGTATGATTCTCGCATCTGTATGGTTTTACAGATGATGAGTGGGAGTAAGTTATTGGGAATAAGGTGATCATCCTCATTATATCGTAATTCGTTGTAATTGGTGATATTTGAGGAAGTCGCCTGAGTTTTTGCCAGACGGCATGTGTTTGTTTTTCAATATCCGTTGTTGTGCACCAATTACAAAATGATATATCTGTACGTTTATTTTTATAAAGTGGGATATAACTTTTTGAAATTATGTCCGTGACATTTACCTATATCAGTTGACGATTGGGTAAGGAGCATTGAACAACGGAGTAGTTCTTAATCACAAGTACAGTTTTCAACCTACGATGCATAGGTTTAGAGTTTTTCAAACTCAGCGGACTTATACAGAGTATTGTATGTTGTCCAGTGTCCATCAGGACAAAGGGGTTGGTCCTCGTACTCTGTTCTGTTTACTTGTAATTTCTCTAGTTTTTAGACAAGCGTTTCGTTGAAATACTATGTCTAAGTTTTGAGAAGTTGTGGGTATAAGAATAAAGTAGAGAACCAGGTATCGCAAGTATCGGGATTCTTCAAAGAGATCGAAGATGTAGATTCTTGTGATTGGTATTAAGTTGATAGTAATGGTTTTGAGAAACTCGTTTCTTTTTCAGGTTAGTCATACTTAGATGTATTCCTAAGTTGAGTAATGCTGAGTAGCCACTTTCCATTAAGTTGATATGCACTGGAGACAGCTGCATGATTTGAATCTGGTTCCAATTAAATTAGTGCCTCTATTTCTATATTGTATATAGAATGGTTCATATCTTAACGATGTTAAGATACGGGGAGTTGTCCAGCTTATGCTTAAAACCAGACACTGGATAGATCAAGGCACGTTTCTGTAATGGCGGTTTGTGGGTTGACCCTGGCTTTGACGAGGGTTGATTTTCTACCATCTGGAAGATCAATAGTGATATTGTTCTTGACTCGCCACAGTTTTAGTAAAATGGATTTTTTCAGAAAACAGTAGTGGGAGTATGGTAGAACTAGAAGTGATTCCAGAACTGCAAATGATTACGGAAAATTTAATAGGACCTATATATTCGATCAGGTTTGACATTCCAATAGCCACTCCGCAGATATGGTGGGTAACCTCAGACACCCAAGAGGTACTCCGATAGCCTCAAGGACGGTGACAGGGAGGTTCTTGTTTACCAGGACTTGACACTACTGTTGTTCTAGACTATGAGACCCGGCAGGAGGATATGTATAGCGTCGTTCTAAACTTGTTTTAGAAGTACACGTATATATTATTCTGCCAGAGGGTTGTTGTGGTCAGTGGGAGCAGCGGAAGCATAGTGGGCAAGTAGCTTATGTCTATTTATAGGCTTGAGCAGATATAGCGGAGATTAGATCGTCTAATTCTTTATGTGAAAGTCATGTGTTTGACTTCATCAGAATAGGGGATGGATCTGTTAAGGAGGTAGTAGGGTGTGATGTCCTGGTAATTGGATGACATACACAGAGTAGGAAGTAAAATTCCTATACTACGATCGGTTGTATTGTGGTCGTCACACAGTTGTTTCTTCACAAAGGATATGGATATAATATCTGACATTCTGGTTACTAGATCTATGGTTTTAGATCTAGATTTGGGTAGTTTCCCAATGTGGGTACTTTGACAGTATTCTAATAGTATTTTAGAATAGTTGACTCCTGGCATGGTACTGTACCTGCAGGTGATGGAGTCACCCTCTCTAAAGGTGTCTTAGAGACTAAAGGAGAGAGGGATGTGCATGATTGGCAGATCACTTGCTTAGGCAATTGAGTCAATCATGTGATATCAAGTACCACACCAGATGTTGTTTTTGCACTAGATGCGATAAGTTTATATTAATCCAATCCTGGAGAAACATAATGAAGCAGTTTTAGAACATAAGTGCATGTTCTACGGATTTGATGACAACAGCCTCCTTCGGAAACGGTTATCATTCCAGGCTTCCAAGGTGACATGGATGACAGAGTGACTGTCAGAGTTATAGTTTTCCCTCTGATGAGGGACAGTATTAGGGACATGTGGTCTAAAAGGATACTGTGGGAGGCATGGTGCTCGATACTGTTTAGGTTCAGTTATCAATACAGTCTAAGTAGTTTGGATTTGGAGTTCATTTATGAACTAGGTCCCATCAGATATCCAGACACATTTTAAGACAGGTATTACTCAATTCGGGAGATGGCTTTCTCCGCGAATTTAAGATTAAGAGAGACATAGAAAGAAACATCAGGGCGGATCCACTCACTGAGGCTATTTCTCGAACACATGAGTTTTACAAACTAGCTTTGTGAAACTGATTAGTAGAGGAGTTGGATGATCGGTATCACACGGGATGTGAGTATGCGACATCGTAATAATTAGCTTTAAGTGCAAGTGGGAGATTGTTGGAGATAGTGCCCTCAAAGTCAATTATTGGATCGCAGGTACGTGATTGCAATGATTGAGGCAGGAATTATACCGATATGACGGTCTTGCTCGAGATGATAGTATGTTATCTGGTTTGTCTTTATCATCGTATACATGCTTTAGTTCACTACTGCATGTTGATGAGCCCATAGGATTCTTGCTTGACTGCCAGCAGTATGATGGCGATCATATACGTGGGAGCTGGGGTTTGTAAGCACATCCTTAAAGTGTCCCTAGTCGTAGGAGTTTCGAGACAGGGCATCGATACTCCAGAGTAGACTAGTGTATACAGTCGAGACCACGACGAGGGGCGGTGGCCGGTCTCACAAGCCACTGGTGTCAGTTGGATCACCTAAGATGTAGATAGGTGCTCATTGGGTTATGAGTACACCGGACAGGACTCGCCGGGAACATGCTAGTTGGTATTATACATATCGTCACATAGCAGTTCCCTGGTGACATGTGTACAGGTTAGTTTGTCTACCTGAGATCGTCATTTGTCTCGTGTGAGTTCCTACTGTGCTTTGATTTATACCCTACTACGCTCAAAGGAGACGTGCAAACAGGTAGTTTTTGGGTACAGTCCCGAGCCACAAGGAGGCAGTGAGCGGATCGTTGGGGATTTGTCTCTCCCGGTATTGCGGGTTGATGTCGCACAGTGCTCGGGTGACCATCACTAGAAATCCTCGCCCGTGGTAGTGGAGAATTACTGATTTGGATCAGTAGTTTCTCAGGTGGTGATGGGCTTCAT
Organism: Agapanthus africanus; assembly: GCA_030015575.1. Lineage (NCBI taxonomy): Eukaryota > Viridiplantae > Streptophyta > Magnoliopsida > Asparagales > Amaryllidaceae > Agapanthus > Agapanthus africanus. The sequence continues at coordinate 244,827,635 of JASDDO010000012.1, forward strand.
ACCGACACGAATTATCGCGTTATTAGGGGTCTGACATTATCCACCCCCCTAGACTCGATATGCGATACTCTTTAGACGAACGGACCTCACTGTACGGATATTGTCACTGTTCAGCTCAGTAGGGTTTCTGGATGAGTTCGCTCGTCAGTTTCCCTTCCAATCAATACATAGGCAACCGTTACGTACAGCTTGAACCTCTGACGTACTAGAGTTTATACCCAGTGTCAGTGTGTTGATGAGTCATTAGAGTCCCCCACAGAAAATTTCCCAAGTTCGGGTGAAACGTTTTAGAGGCCGTATCGTTTTATGGCAGGGTTCGGAAAATGCACGTGCGTTTTCGCACGTGTCATTTTTCGGGAAAATAATACTGGTAGGCTTTGGTTTAAGCCGGATCCCAGTATTATACTGTGTAGATATAATATCCTTGTCTCAGTTGCATTTGTATTCGGTAGTAATACAAATGCGGGTGTGTTTATACTGTTACGGGGTTATCCTGAAATTCGTTTCAGGATCACTTTTGGAATTTGCCATTTTCCAGTTTTCTATCACCCGTATTTAACATTCGGTTAAATGCGGATTTATCTTTTCTTAATGAGTGTGGAAGGTTCTAAGTGCTTCTAGATGATGACTAGGATGATAAGGTGGCTAGTGAGTCATTAGTTCATTAATTGTGCATTTAATGGATGATGACTAGGTTACATGATTCATTTGTGTGCAATTAATGTTTGTGCTAGGTGTTTAAATGACTCATCCTCTTCATTATTGTTATGGTGACCCTCCCCTCTCCTACACTCACCTTCCCCCTCTACGAATATGGCCGGCCCCCGCTTGGTGAAGTGAGAGGATTGATTTTTGGGAAAAAGATTATGGTTTTGGTTCATGGAAATTAATATACTCATTTCTCATTTGACCCGATCCATTTGGCAACTTCATTAACCGTTTGTCCATGGCTTTGGACGTAGCGAGACAAAGTGTTCTACTCATTCTCTACATCAATCTTGGTCATCTCTTTTAGCAAACTTGATAATCGAGTTGTAAGTCCATGTCACACACCCCACGAACTTATGGGGAGGCGGAATATATGAAAAACGATTATAAAAGCTTCGTAACACGGACTTGAGCGCATGAATCGTTATCTAAACCATTACTAACAAAAAGCTAGAGGTTTAACTACTCGGATACGAAGTTATACCTCACGTTACTTGTCCTTCGGGTCTTCATCGCCGTCCTCCACTCCTCGTAGGCTCCTTGGAACATCGGCACCTCAACGGCCTCCTCGAATCAAAGACGATCCACCTGAAAGCTCCTACGCCAAGCTTAATCTCAAACTTGAGATAACTAGATTGCTTAAAGCGCTAATCTAAGCTACCTAGGGGATATAGAGTGAGGTTATGGAAGTATTAGTCTAGCTAACCCTTGTTCTCAACACATGAGAGGTTAGGGTTAGGGTTTTAAGTGAGAGTGAGCTTGAGGAGAGAGAAGGTGAGAATGATAATGAGAATGAAAAAGCTTCTCACTTGAATATATGAAATATTAGTGTATATGCCCTAGAGGCCATTACTGTATCATACTGGTATGTATATTACTTGATGGAAGCTTGGGATATTCACAGTTGTATATACAATCTTGCTCGAAATAGTAGTATGCTACTTGGTTTGTCTCTGCTTTAATATGTGCATGTGTTTCTTTTAGCATATCGCTTATATACTTATTAGTAGAGCCCGTAGGATCTTTGCTTGATTACCAGCGTTGTGATGGCGCTCACACTCGTGGGGGCTGGGTAATCCATAAGCACATCCTTATACAGGTCCCTAGTCGTTGGACTATCGAGACAGGGCATCGATACTCCGGAGTAGACTAGCGTATGCGCTTCTCATCCCAGCGTGGGAGACGGTCTGTCCCACAGCCGTCAGTACGTCGTACTTGAGATAGTATGCGGGTGCTCATTAGGTTATGAGTACACTGGACAGGACTCGTCGGGAACTGTTGGTTGGTATTATACCTATCGTCAGTTATCAGTTCCCAGGTGACATGAGTACAACTTAGTCCGCTGACTTGACACTATCTCTTCGCCTCGAGTGTGTTCCCACTGCACTTTGATTTCTACCCTACCCCGGCTCAAAGAAGTCGTGCAAACAGGTAGTTTTTGGGTGCAGTCCCGAAGCACTTGGAGGCAGTGACGATTAGACAGGATTCGTCTCCCCCGGTATTGGGAGTTGACATCGCGCTGTGTCCAGGAGAGCCATTACACAAGTAGTTCCTGGCTAGGGAAAGCGAGATATACTGGTAGGTTTCCAGTGTTATCTCAGGGTGTTCTGGGCCACACTCCGACACGACTTGTACCGCTATTAGGGGACTGACGTTCACCGCCCCCCTAGGCCCGCCATGCGATGTATCAGACGAACAGACCGGACTGTACGAAGACTGTCACATACAGGCTCAGTAGGAGTTCAGATGGGGTCACCTCGTCAGCCTTCTTATCGGCATCTACCTGGGGACCGTTACTTACAGCTAGTGCCGCTTGCGGTCTGTGGTTAAACCCACTGCCAGCGTAGTGTCGAGTCTTTAGAGTCCCACACAGAGAGTTATTCGCCTTTAGGCAAAATGAGTAGTGGTCGCATGGTTTTGCGATAGGGTTCGTTCACATCCGCGCACTTGTACACGTTTGCTGTCCGGACAGCTTATACTAGCCGGCTTTGGTTTAAGCCAGATCCTAGTATACGATTTGGGATTGGTTTTATCTCATTGTATTCGTGTTCCTCGGATCATGAGTACGGGTGCGTATGCACAGTTGATTGAGACAGAGGGAGAGGACTTTGATTAGGGTTAATGACCATTGCCATTTTGTTAACCCTAATGCTTATGTGTGTATTATGATTAATTGATATTAGTTATATATAATTGTGCATGGTTTGGGTTGTTGACATTTTGACCATACTTGACTTGTTCACCTTGGTTGACACTTTGACCATCATCATTCCATATAAAAGATGCTCTTTGATCCTTGCAATTTGCATTTAATATGAAATGATAATGGTCAAGTCTTGATTAAACCATGACAATTATTTTGCTAATTATCTTTTTACAATAATTCACACATATATGTGAGAATGGTTCTTTATTCTCTCATTCTATCATATAGATTCTCTCTCCTCCTCTTCCTCTCTCTCAAGCTCTCCCCTCTCATGTGTTGAGAAACACTTGAGCTTGAGATAAACCTCTCCAAAGTAATCTCTACTCTCATCTAAGGTTCTAGGATTAGCACTTCTAGCACCTTAGTTACTTCTAGCTTGAAGTTGAAGCCAAAGGTTGAGGCTCTCGGGTGGATCCTTCTTCGACTAGAGAAGGCGACAAGGTGAGCACTTTCTTTCACTCCAAGGAGCAAGGAGAGAAGGACATAAAGCCCAAGGTATAACCTTTCTTACATGTAGCTAATTCTAGTTATCTTTTAGTTAGTTTTTGTTTAGCAAAGATCCTCCTTTAGCTAGTCCATGTTGCCTAGTTCGATAAAAATCCGATTTTTATTCCGTTTTCCGCCTCCCCGCAAGCACCGGGGTAGGCAACGTGGACTTACAGTGGTATCAGAGCTTAACTAAACATAAACTAGCTAGTTAGTAAAGTGTATGGAAGTTCGATCGGAAAAATCGCAAAACTAAACTTTCAAAACCCTAAGTTTCTGTTGATTTTTTTTCTGCTCTAAAAATAATAAATCATACTTCAAAAATCAGCTCAGGGTTTTGTTAAGAAACTCACCAAAAACAATCTAGTGAACCGCTCAAAGCGCCGCGTTTCCGCGGCAAGAACATGCTTATTGCCGCGGAACCGCGGCCGAGTTGACTCGGTTCTGGACCGAATTTGGTGCAGTGTTCTTCTGATATGGTTTTGTGATTTTTAAGATATTTTATTTCTGCCCAGATTTTCCAAAATAGAATTTTGTTTTTGGGTGGCTATAAATCCGTATTTTTTTTGATCGGACTTCACTATACTTTGACTAATGGTTATATCTGTGATGTTTATATGTATTTAACGTCTACTAATCGCTATACGTCGATTAGTGGGGGTTATACATATCTGTGATCTGTAATGCTTATTGGTTTGTGTATATGATCTCGGTGGATTGTCGCGGATGAATAGCCAGGGTGGATGTGAGATGAGAGTTTCCTTTTTCTTTCATTCATGTAATTTGTAAATTGATGTAATATTATTTATTTGGCCGCACAACCGGGTCGGGGTTGTAGCCGTCATTGTATAATTTCTTTTTACTGTTTTTGCTCCTAGGATAGACCAATGGTGGGGTGCACAAACTACCGGGTATCTCGAAGTGCCGAGTGGCCTACTCACGTCGTTGAGGGAGGTTGCTTCGCTTCGGGTACTTGGCGGGTAGTTTGCCGCACACGTAGGGGTCTTAGGTGGGGTATTGGCTATTCATCACGACCGTGTAATCCGCTTTTCGTTGCAGGCTCGAACGAATCGCGGATTCCTAGTATATCCAAAGTGTTCATCTGTGATCTTTAATGGCTATCATTGCTATATATTTATATATGATTACTATTTAGGTGTTGCTTATGTTTTACATCCGCGCTAGTCCAGCCACCGCTCTGTCGTTAGTTAAGTAACCTAACGGGTGATGACGGGACCCCGTGGCGAATGCGGATGGCATAAGCGTACACCATATTTTGGTTGTTTTCTGCAATGGTAGGATTAATTGATGGGACGCATTAAAAGAACTAATGCAAGAAAATAAACCAAGTAAAAGTCGATTGGAACACTTTGAAAACCACTCGGTTCTTTTCAAAACCAAACTTTTAAATGCGGAGCTTGAACCACTCCTTTTAAAAGCTATCTCGTTCCATCGATTATATCAAGTTCACTACGTTCACGGTTTCGCCAAAACCATTCGTAGCCCTCCATCATTTCAGTTAAATATTTGGTAGTATTCAAGCTATGTATTTTGACCTCACGCCAAGGCATAGTGATTGGTAGCTGCCGGATATTTATCTGTTGCATAGATAGAATGCGTTGGTTTGAGACAGTCGTACTGCCATTTTGGCCTACGTCAAGGGTAGGTACGGGTGGGTTCAAATTAACCTGGATAATGATGGGAAGAACTTGACATGTGACTTATGACATTTTGACCTCACGCCAAGGTCATAAGAGCATGGGGCAAAAATCCACATCGGGAGTTTCATAAGTACTGAAACTTGCTAGCGCTGCATACCATTTGGAGTGTGATGATTCTGGTAAGATTCCTTCGGTTTTATCACGCGATGATATTTGGATCCCGATCCTACTGTGAGTATATGTTACTCCTCGGGAAATCTCTCACTTAACGATCAATGCTATAAACCTAGTAGGTGTCTAGAAAGATGTTAGCGGGGCTACGCCCACAGGGAAAAGAGGTTACTTAATTAAGGAACTTCGCGAAAGCGTTGGAAAACCTCCCTCGAAGTACCGGAACTGGCCTGGATGAAAGGTTAAGCAAGTATTGTACGGTGAGATTGATCCCGACTAATTCTTTCTTTATGGTTTGAGAAGGGATTCGAGAGACAGTGGGAGCCATCCTGTTTAGAAAAACTAAAAACCACTCTAAACTTGCAAAAGCATCATGCTAAAGTGTTTCTTTTCTCTCTCCTAATTACAGCGACCATTCAACATGACCGTACTTAAGTTATTACTAGATAAAAACATACTGACAGGGCCAAACTACAAAGATTGGCTCAGGAATGTCAAGATGGCAATCACTTACGACAAGTTGGGGTATATCCTTACCACCAAAGCTCCCCCTGTCCAAGGTCCCACCTCCAGCGTCGCGGATGTAGAAATCCGTAAGACATGGGAGATAGATTGCGCGAAGGCCAAATACCTCGTACTTGCCTCGATGGACACCGAACATCAGAGGAGGCACGAGAATATGGACCTAGAGTCCATATTTCTCCATACAAAAGAACTGTATGGAGAGCAGTCTCGTATCGCTAGATACGAAGTGTCGAAGAAGCTATTTTCGGCAAGATTGGCCATCGGATCATCGGTAGCGGAACACGTGCTTAAGATGATTGGCTACATAGAGGAGCTCGCGGACCTTGGGACCACGTTGGAGAATGAACTCTACACTGATTTGATTCTCCAGTCCCTTCCTTCCACTTACGCCCAGTTTGTCCTAAACTTCAACATGCAAGGAAAGGAGGTAGAACTTTCCGAACTTCTGAACATGTTTAGGAGTGCTGAAGGCACCCTACAGAAAGGTAGGGAGACATCCACTTTGTTTGTAGGAGGATCTTCCTCTTGTAAGTCCAGGGCGAAAGCCAAGGGAAAGAAGAGAAAAGCCCCCGCCAAACCAAAGGGCGGTGTCAGTAAAGTGGATATGAAGGGAAAGGAAAAGGCAACAAAGGTAGCGGGAAAGCTGGTGGGGAAGGAAGAATGCTTCTACTGTCACAAAAGTAGACACTGGAAACAGGATTGCAAGGCTTGGAAGGCCAGAACCCAGAATCTGAAGCGAGTTGCGGCTTCAGCTTCAGGTGTGTATGTTATTGAAAACTGTCTATCAATAAACTCTACTTCCTGGGTATTGGATACCGGATCAGGATCTCATATCTGTAATTCTTTGCAGGCGTTGAGAAAGCGTAGAGTTTTGAAGGCAGGTGATATGACCCTCAGAGTTGCAAACGGAGCTAGCATGGATGCTGAGGCCGTGGGGGACTATCACCTGGGATTGTCAAATGGACACTTTTTGGTTTTGCGTAGTTGTTATTTTGTACTAAATGCAACCTGTAATATCATTTCTGTATCTTTATTATCTAAAGAAGGTTATGAATTTGCATTTATAAATAATTTAATGAACATTCACCTTAATCAAGTTTTGATTGGGTCAGGTACATTAAACAACGGTATATACGTTTTAAACCAACCACAGATTTTCAATGTCCAGAATACACACAAAAGAAAGTCTCCTGAAATCAATCAGGCTTTCTTATGGCATTGTAGACTCGGTCACATTAATGAGAGAAGGTTGACGAAGTTACATACAGAAGGATATTTGGATTCGTTCGAATATCAATCGTATTCAACTTGTCAATCCTGTCTCAAAGGAAAGATGACAAAAACTCCGTTCACTGGACACGGAGTAAGAGCGAGCGAGCTCTTGGGAATCGTACACAGCGACGTGTGCGGTCCAATGTCTACACATGCGCGAAGCGGTTATTCTTACTTCATTAATTTTACGGATGATTTCTCAAGGTTCGGACATGTCTTCCTAATGAAGCATAAATCTGAAGCTTTTGAAAAGTTCCAGGAATATAAGAATGAAGTAGAAAAACAAACAGGCAAAAGTATCAAGACACTAAGATCTGATCGAGGTGGTGAATACTTGAGTGCCGAGTGCCTGGGTTACTTAAAAGAGAATGGAATTCTCTCTCAGCTTACTCCTCCATACACTCCGCAACATAACGGTGTATCGGAGAGACGGAACCGAACCCTATTGGATATGGTACGGTCCATGATGAGTAACGCTGAGTTACCGCGATCATTTTGGGGATATGCGCTAGAATCAGCTGCATACCTTTTGAACCGAGTTCCTACTAAGACTGTGCCTACCACATCATATGAGTTATGGAGTGGAATGAAACCGTATCTTCAATACCTGAAGATTTGGGGATGTCCAGCTTTTGTCAAAAAGCAGCATGCGGACAAACTCGAGGCACGCTCAGTACTGTGCAAGTTTGTGGGATACCCAAAGAACTCCAAGGGGTATCTTTTCTATTACGCAGAGGAACAAAAAGTCCTTGTTTCACGTAATGCCCACTTTTTGGAACATCAGTTCTTAAAAAAGGAAATAAGTGGGAGCGTAATAGAACTGGAAGAAATTCCATAACCACAAGCTATTACTGAAAGCTTAGTAGAACCAGAGGGTTCGAAAGATCGGGACATTCCCACGCCAATCCGCAGGAGTAGTAGGCAGTCTCATCCGCCCGAGAGATACTATGGTTTTCTCATAAAAGGGTATAGAGAGGATTGCATCATAGATTGTGATGAACCTACTAGCTTCCAGCAAGCCATTCAAAGCGTTGACTCGGTAAAATGGCTGGATGCATTGTTGGAGATAGTGCCCTCAGAGTCAATTATTGGATCACATGCACGTGATTGCAATGATTGATGGAGGACCTATCCCGGTAGGACAGTCTTACTCAAGATGATAGTATGCTATCTGGTTTATCTTTATCATCGTGTACTGCTTTAGGTGACCTGACAGGTCACTATTGCATGTTGATAGAGCCCCTGGGATTCTTGCTTGACTGCCAGCAGTATGAGGGCGATCATATACGTGGGAGCTGGTAATCTATAAGCACATCCATAAATGGTCCCTAGTCATGGGAGTTTCGAGATAGGGCATCGATACTCCAGAGTAGACTAGTGTATACAGTCGAGACCCCGACAAGGGGCGGTGGCCGGTCTCACAAGCCACTGGTGTCAGTTGGTTCACCTAAGATGTATACAGGTGCTCATTGGGTTATGAGTACACCGGACAGAACTCGCCGGGAACATGCTAGTTGGTCTTATACCAGACGTCAGATAGCAGTTCCCTGGTGACATGTGTACAGGTTAGTTCATCAACCTGGGGATCGTCATTTATCTCGTGTGAGTTCCCACTGTACTTTGATTACTACCCTACTACGGCTCAAAGGAGTCGTGCAAACAGGTTTTAGTTGGGTACAGTCCCGAGCCACATGGAGGCAGTGAGCGGATCTTCAGGGGTTCGTCTCTCACGGTATTGGGGGTGAGGTCGTGCTGTGTCTAGGAGAGCCATTACACGAAGTCCTTGGCCAAGGCAGGAGATTTACTGGTAGGTATTCCAGTAGTATCTCAGGGTGTTCTGGGCTACACTCCGACACGACTTGTACCGCTTTTGGGGGTCTGACTTTTACCAACCCCCTAGGCCCGCCATGCGATGCTCATAGACGAACGGACAGGACTGTACGGATATTGTCACTGACAGGCTCAGTAGGGTGTCAGGATGAGTTCTCTCATCGACGTCCCTTTTGGTCAATACCTGGTAGCCCGTTACGTATTGGCTTATACCTCTGACGTGCTAGTGGTTAAATCCACAGCCAAGGTGTTGACGAGTCTTTAGAGTCCCCCACATTCAGTTACTCAGCTTTCGGGCGAAACGCTGTAGAGGCCGTATGGAGATATGGCAAGGTCCGATTAGATACGTGCGGTATTGCACGGATCAGGATCGGATAGTTTGTACTACAGGCCGTATGGATATATGGCAGGGTTCGATCAGATATGTGCGGTATTGCACGGATCAGGATCGAACGGATATTACTAGCCGGCTTTGGTTTAAGCCGGATCCTAGTATAGTACAGTGTGAATTTTGTCTCATTGCATTTGTATTTCGGTCGGAATACAGATGCGGGTGTGTATGCACAGTAGCGGGGTTTTCCTGTAATTTATTACGGGACCAGTTTTCTGGAGTTGCTAGTTTGTTTTCCGTTTCGGCCATTTTCATTTGTATCTTTCAATGGCCGAAGATTGGTGGAGGAGGGCTTATTTGCAATTGTGCAAATAAGCTTTTGTGGAGGGGGTGTTTGCATATTCTTGTGTCATGATGATGCACCATCCATTGACCTTGACTTCTTGACTTCTTCATGATGGCTTGACTTTTTGAAGTCATCATGCTTGATGATGGGTTATGATGGGTTGTGGTTGAGTGTGGGTTTGTGTTTGTGATGATTTCCTTTCATGATATCTTTTGACCTCTCTCTCTCACTTGGAAGAGGGTGTGGCCCCCTTCAATTTTGAGACACTCTCACCCTCACATTCCTCTCTCTCCCTCATTGTTTTTGGCCGGCCATTCCCTCTTGGGCTGTCCCAATTTTTGGTGTAGGGATTTACACCCATTTGGCTTGGCAAAAATCATATTAGCTCCTTCTCCAAAAGCTTGTATCATTTCCTCCACCATATGGCAATTCCTACAACCCCAAAAATGAGACTTGAGCACTACATTCTACAGCAAATCTTGGGCACGTCGACTAGCCAGCTTCGTGCCCGAGTTGCCTCGGTATTGAGGTGGGAGCCTGTAAAAGATGCAGACGATGTGGTGCCCTTCCGGCAAAGAGGCGACGACCGGAGTTTCCGCGGGAGATCCGGATGACGATGAGAAGACCGGAGGACTCGGATCAGTCGGTATATCTTTATTCCCCATCTTGTAGTTAGGTAGGACTAGTTAATGGTTCGATCCGGGTTTAGTGCGCGGTGGTGCCGGTTTGCTATGTTCGCAAAATTAAAGTTTATCACCGCTTCCGCATTTTGGCCTCGGGATGGAGGCCGGGGCGCCGCCGTGCACTTACAGTGGTATCAGAGACTCGCCATTAACATAGTCTAGCTTTGTTTAATGTGTTTACATTTCCGATCGACCAAAATTCCAAAAACCCGCGTTTTCACATACATCAGTTTTCTGTTGAATTTTTTCTTGCTCGAAAATTTTTTCAGGTTGTAGAAAAGTGATGTACTGGAAATTCTAAGAACACTGTAGAAATTCGATACAGTGACTCCACAGTGGGAGCGTGGAACCGCGGCTAAACACCCCTTTGGGCCGCGGTTCCGCCGCACTATGTTGAGATCACTACATCAAATTTCTGCAGTTGCTCTCTGTGTTGTTTTTAGGGTTTCTGGAATATTAATTTTGGGCCCAGAATTTCTTGATGTGCTACAGTAGTACTTGGGGCCCACTTGTTATTTTTTGATCGATCGGATATTTTAAACACATTATTTCACAGTATTTACATTATATCTGCGACCGTGAATGTCACTCGATCGGTAAATCCTGTCTAACTGCTATAGCCCGGTTAGACGGATTTGCGAACGTAACTTTCACGTTGATGTTCTATGTATTGCTGTAATGTTGCGGATTGGTCGTGGGGGATATCCTGCATGCAATACTAGTACAGTTGTGGTTGTATTATGTACATTTGATATTGCGGGGCAAGCATCCGACATGTGGACTGCCGTCACTGCCTGATTGTATTATTATTTTGGGGAACGACCAGGTTGCGGTCGATGTACCCGTTGTATGTATATTTTACTTTCTGTACTAGGATTACCACAGGAGGGGTGCACGGATAGCCGGGTTCTAGAGGGCAACAAGCCCGCATCTCATGGAATTGGGACGGAGGGGGCTTCACTCTAGGATTGGCGGGCTATTCGCCGCACCCGTAGGGGGTAAAGGTTGACCCAGGAGGGGTGCCCAAGTTACCGGATTCCGTGAAGTACTGGGTGGTCCATTCACGGTACTGAAGGGGGCTGCCTCGCTTCAGGTTTTTGCGGGTGACTTGCCGCGCCCGTAGGGGTCTAGGATTTCATTGCACAGGCTATCCACACGACCAGGGGAACGTCGGGTTTCAGTAGTGGCTCTGTGAAACCCGGGGATCCCAGATGTCTGTATTGTTCTGTGATGCTGTACATTTCTGTGATGTTGCATTTTATCACGCCTTGAGCGAAATATAATATATTGGTATATATATTAGTAGATGTTGTATATGTTTTACATCCGCGCTAGTCCAGTCCCCGCTCTGTCGTTAGTTAGCTAACCTAACGGGTAATGACGGGACCCAGTGGCGAATGCGGATGGCATATACGTACGTCATATTATTTTCGTTCTTTTTGGTGTGATCAATTGATGGGACAGCATTGATTCGGATCATTGCAAGTTAAACAAACCTAATCTGATGTTATTGGAACACTTTTCAAAAAGCTGTTATTGCAAGGACGTTCTCTTTTGTTTTGCATTGTGGTATTCAGTTGGAATATCCTGCTCCTCACTCGACGAGGCAAGGGCCGAGATCCTTTCACCGGGAGTGACCCCTTGGACAGAAGTTTGCGTCAGGGCATTAGCTTCACTATAGCCGATTACTTTTTCTTTGCATCGTGGTATTCATTTGGAATATCCTGCACCCCATTCTACGGGGAAAGAGCCGAGATCCCTTCACCGGGAGTGACCTCTTTAGTAAATGTTTTCGTCACTATATTTTCTAAAAAGCTATCCGTTCCTTCAACGATATCAAGTTCATTACGTTAAAGGTTTTCGCCAGAAACCATTCGTAGCCCTCCGTCGTTTCAGACGGGTAGCACGTAGTATTCATGCTATGTTTGTTGACCTTCGTCAAGGCATAGTGTATGGTAGCTGCTTGTTGCCTTTCTGCTGCATAGATAGATGCGTTGGTTTGGGACAGTCGTATAGCCTTGTTGACCTTCGTCAAGGGCTTGTACGGGTGGGTTCAAATTAACCATGGATAATGACGGGTAGAACTTTACATGTGACTTATGATTTGTTGACCTTCGTCAAGGTCATAAGAGCATGGGATAAAAATCACATCGGGAGTTTCAAAAGAACTGAAACTTGCCAGATATGCGCATACCTTCTGGAGTGTGATACCTTGAGCGGATTCCGTCACGTTATCATACGATGATAGTTGGATCCTGATTCCCACTGATGAGTTGGTTTACTCCTTGGGTGACCCCGACTAATTCTTCTTTCAGGTTTGGAGGAGAATTTGAGGTACAGTGGGAGGTTTCCTGATTAGAAAAAGTGATAACCATTCTGATCTAGGATAGAGTGCACACTGAGTGTTTCTTTTCTCTCTCTCTTTGGCAGCGACCATTGACCCGACCCTAGACTATGACTCAGTGACCAAGTTGACCGAACCTTCTTAACACTGGCTTTTGGATTGTCAGAGTTGCAAACCTCATTGCCACTCCTACTTTTACCCTTTTCTCCAGGACACCCCGTATTACTACGAACGTCCACTTCCATTGGACAAAACCATCGTATGGTTATATACGAACTCGAAGGAATTCGAGGATGGTTTCCGGTTCTGGAGAAAATGAATAGGAATATTCAGTTGTATTTTCCTTTTACCTTCTCTCAGGTAGCGAGTACTCCTTGGTTTAGGAGTAGTACACCTATTACGCAAATTGGATAGTCTTCTTCCAAACCTTAGGCTGGTGTCGAACGGTGGGGAATGAAGAAAACCAATTAGCATAACGATGGTGTGCAGAAGGTATTAAGTTAAGACAAAACAAGGGATTAGTAAGAGGGCAAAGTAAATTGCGACTGCTATTCACGACCAAACCAAGTATTTCTTCGCTAATCCTAAATCACCTTTATATTTCTCCAGAACACTCCGTATCACTACGAAGATCCCAAGTTTATTGGATAATCCATCGTATGGTTATATACGAACTCGAAAGGAACTTGTTCCAGTTCGGGGATGGATCCTGGTTCAGGAGAAATAGGAATAAGGTTTATTCGGTTGTATTTTATCTTCACCTTCTCTCGCATTGCGAGTACTCCTAGGATTAGGACAGTACACCCATTATGCTTATTGGATAGTCTTCTTCCAAACCATAGGCTGGTGCCGAACGGTAGGGAAGGAAGAAAACCAATTGGCCTAAAGGGGTGTGCTGAAGGTAATGACTAAAGACATATAAAGGGATTTGGAGAGGTGGCAAAGAATTACACGGTTACAGTTGTGGATCTGGATAATGGAAGAGGCATTACTAGGAATACCGGGATACCCCATCGAAACATTTCAATGTTTCAGTTTCACTGTGTACTGTTAAAGGAAAACTGATTTCCCAGTTAGACACTTGCTCCAGGGTATGTATTTACCTGGTATGATTCTCACATCTGTATGGTTTTACAGATGATGAGTGGGAGTAAGTTATTGGGAATTGGGTGATCATCCTCATTATATTGGGATTCGTTGTAATCGGTGATATTTGAGGAAGTCACCTGGACTGTTTGCCAGTCGGCAAGTATTTGGTTTTGAATATCCGCTGTTATGCACCAATTTCAAATTGATATATCTATACGTCTATTTTCATAGAGTGAGATATACCTTTTTGAAATTATGTCTGTGACATTTACCTATATCAGTGGATGGTTAGGTAAGGAGCATTAAACAGCGGTGTAATTCTTCTTAACCATAAGTACAGTTTTCAACCTACGACACATAGTGAATGGGTTATCAGACTCAAGGGACTTATACAGAGTATTGTACGTTGTCCAGGGTCCATCAGGACAGAGGGGTTGGTCCTCGTACTATATTCGGTTTACTTATGACTTCTATTGTTTTTAGACAGGTGTTTCGTGGAAACACAGGGTCCGAATTTTGAGAAGTTATAGGTATTTGAATAAAGTAGAGAACCAGGTATCGCAAGTATCGGGATTCTTCAAAGTGATTGAAGATGTAGATACTTGTGTATGGTATTCAGTTGAGAGTAATGACTAAGAGAACTTGCTTCTCTTTCAGGTTACTCATAATTGGAAGCATTCCTAAGTTGAGTAACACTGATCGGCCTCCTTCCATTTAGTTGACATGTACTGGAGAAAGCTGCATGATTTTGAATCTGGTTCAATTAAATCAGTGCCTCTGGTTCTATATTGGATATAGAACAGTTCATATCTTAACGTTGTTAAGGTACGGGGAGTTGTCTGGCTTATGATTAAAACCAGACTCTGGATAACTCATGGCACGTTTCTGTAATGGCTGTTTGTGGGTTGACCCAGGCTATGACGAGGGTTGACTTTCTACCATCTGGAAGATCAATAGTAATATCTGTAAGTCCACGTTGCCACCCCCGGTTCTTGCGGGGAGGCGGAAACGGTATAAAAATCAAATTTTTAGCGCATAAGGCAACATGGACTAAAAGAGTCGGGATCTTTTCTAAACTAAACTAGCAAGAAAGCTAAAGAGAGTTGGCTACTCGGATAAAAGGTTATACCTAACTTGAACTCCTTCTTCTTGAAACCTTTATAGGGTTTGATGGTGCTTTCCTCGTCGCCTTCTTCCGTCAAAGATGGATCCACCTGAGGGTTCAACGTTCGGGCTCTTTATCGAACTTTGAGAGAACTAGGATCTTCGGCTTGCTAAACCTCTAACCCTAGAGTGAGTAGAGAGTGGCTTTGGGGTGCTTTTATCTCAAGGAGAGGGATTCTCAACACATGAGAAGGATTCTCCTTTTTACTAGAGGAGGAGGAAGAAGAAGAGAGGAGAGAGAAGAGATATGATAGAATGAATATTATTCTTCTCATTTTGCAACCATAACCAAAATGAAAAGAATTATCAAATTAACAATAATAATAAAAATGAAATAGTTGATGGATGGTTTGGAATGACTATTATCATTACATTCATTAAATGGTTTTGCTAGAATCAAAGAGCATCTTTGATATGTAATGATAATGGTCAAACTTTCAACCATGGTCAACAAGTCAACCTTGGTCAACAAGTCAACAAACCCAACCATAACATAATTTCATTTAATTAATATTATTAATTGATATATCACAAATTCATTAGGGTTTGGAAAAAGACGACTGTCAACAGTGCATACACACCCGTTCCGAAACCCTAATGAAAATCCTCTTCCTCCGCCTCAAACAACTGTGCATACACACCCGCAATCTTGTTCCGAGGAACATGAATACAATGAGATAAAATCAACCCCAAAACATATACAAGTATCTGACTCAAACTAGAGCCAGCCAGTAATATCCGTCCGGACTCCAAACGTGCACAAGTGCGCGGATGAGAACGAACCCTGTCGCAAAACCATGCGACCTCTACTCTGTTTTGCCCAAAAGCGAATAGCCCTCTGTGTGGGACTCTAAAGACTCGACACTACGCTGGCAGTGGGTTTAACCACGGACCGCAAGCGGCACTAGCTGTGCGTAACGGTCCCTAGGTAGATGCCGACAAGAAGACTGACGAGGTGAACCCCATCTGAACTCCTGCTGAGTCTGAATGTGACAATCTACGTACAGTCCGGTCTGTTCGTCTGATACATCGCATGGCGGGCCTAGGGGGCGGTAAACGTCAGTCCCCTAATAGCGGTACAAGTCATGTCGGAGTGAAGCCCAAAACACCCTGAGATAACACTGGAAGCCTACCAGTATATCTCGCTTGCCCTGGCCAGGGACTACTCGTGTAATGGCTCTCCTAGACACAGCGCGATGTCAACCCCCAATACCGGGAGAGACGAATCCTGTCTAACCGTCACTGCCTCCAAATGCTTCGGGACTGTACCCAACTACTACCTGTTTGCATGACTCATTTGAGCCGTGGTAGGATAGTAATCAAAGTACAGTAGGAACACACTCGAGGCGAAGTGACAGTGTCAAGTCAGCGGACTAAGCTGTACTCATGTCACCTGGGAACTGATAACTGACGATAGGTATAATACCAACCTGTCAGTTCCCGACGAGTCCTGTCTAGTGTACTCGTAACCCAACGAGCACCCGTATACTATCTCCAGTACGACGTACTAATGGCTGTGGGACAGACCATCTCCCACACTGGGATGAGAAGCGCATACGATAGTCTACTCCGGAGTATCGATGTCCTGTCTTGATAGTCCTGCGACTAGGGACCTGTATAAGGATGTGCTTATAGATTACCCAGCCCCCACTAGTGTGACTGCCATCACAACGCTGGTAATCAAGCAAAGATCCCAAGGGCTCCACTAATGTGTATAGGTGATATACTAAAATAAACACAAGTACACATTGAAGTAGAAACAAACCAAGTAGCATACTACTATATTGAGCAAGATTGTTTATACAAGGTGAATATCCCAAGCTTCCATTAAGTAATATACAAACTAGTATGATACAGTAATGGCCTCAAGGGCATATACACTAACAATCTCCCACTTGCACTAAGGCCATGTACTGGCGTATCGAAGACCTATCATCTCCATCAGCCGCTCTAACTGAGTCTGGGGCAAGGCCTTGGTGAATGGATCTGCAGTGTTTTCTTCTGAAGCAACCCTCCGAACCTCGATCTCCTGGCGATCCACGATCTCCCTGATCAGGTGATACCGCCTCAAGATGTGTCTGGATTTCTGATGGGACCTGGGTTCCTTCGCTAAAGCTATAGCCCTGTTGTTGTCGCAATACAGAGGTATTGGATCAACAATGGACGAAACCACCTGAAGTTCTTTCAAGAACTTCCTCATCCAGACGGCTTCTTTTGCGGCATCAGATGCAGCGATGTATTCCGCTTCCATCGTCGAGTCTGCAACGGTTTCCTGTTTGGAACTCTTCCAACACACCGCCCCTCCATTGAGGGTAAAGACAAAACCCGACATGGACTTGGAATCATCCTTGTCACTCTGGAAGCTGGAGTCAGCAAAGGCCTCGATCTGGAGGTCTTTTCCGCCATACACCAAGAACATCTGCTTAGTCCTTCTCAGGTACTTGAGAATGTTCTTTACCGCTATCCAGTGTTTCTCCCCAGGGTTTGACTGATACCGGCTTACCACACTCAGTGCATAAGCTACATCCGGTCTGGTACACAACATCGCATACATTATAGAGCCTACCGCAGAAGCGTAGGGTATAATAGACATGCGATCCCTCTCCAAATCAGTCTTGGGAGACATCTCTTTAGAGAGGGTGATCTCGTGACAAGACGGTAGGTTACCGCGCTTGGAATCTTCCATACTGAATCTTTTCACTATAGTGTCGATGTACCTGGACTGAGAAAGTCCTAATATCCTCTTGGATCTATCACGATGGATCCGGATCCCCAAGATGTATGAGGCATCACCCAGGTCTTTCATGGAGAACCTGTGCGACAAGAACCCCTTGACAGATTGTAGCATAGGAATGTCATTTCCTATTAAGAGAATGTCATCCACGTATAAAACGAGGAATACTACAGTTCTCGCTACAAATCTACTATAGATGCATGGTTCATCTGGATTTTTGATAAAGCCAAGTTCCTTGACCGTCTCATCAAAACAGATGTTCCAACTCGGCGATGCCTGCTTTAGTCCATAGATGGACTTAAGCAACTTGCACACCTTTCCGCTGCTCCCACTCTGAATGAAACCCTCTGGCTGATCCATATAGACACACTCCTCTAAATTTCCATTTTGAAAAGCGGTCTTTACGTCCATCTGCCAAATCTCATAATCGTGGAAGGCAGCAATGGCAAGAAGGATCCGAATGGATTTCAGCATAGCCACTGGAGAAAAGGTTTCGTTATAGTCCAAACCAGGTCTTTGACGAAAACCCTTTGCAACAAGTCTAGCTTTATAGGTCTCAACCTGTCCATCTACACCAATTTTTCTTTTGAAGATCCACTTGCATCCTACGGGTTTTACCCCATCTGGAGCAATGTCCAACGTCCATACTTTATTGGTGTACATGGACTCCATTTCGATCCGCATTGCATCCAGCCATTTTACCGAGTCAATGCTCTGAACGGCCTGCTGGAAGCTAGTAGGCTCATCATAATCTATGATGCAATCCTCTCTAACCCCGTCTATGAGAAAACCGTAGTATCTCTCGGGCGGATGAGACTGCCTACTACTCCTGCGGAGCGGCGTAGGAATGTCCTGTTCTTTTGAACCCTCTGGTTTCACTAAGCTTTCAGTAATAGCTCGTGGTTCTGGAATTTCTTCCAGTACTACTGCGCTCCCATTTATTTCCTTTTCTAAGAACTGGTGTTCTAGAAAATGGGCATGACGAGAAACAAGAACTTTTTATTCCTCTTCGCAGTAGAAGAAATATCCCTTGGAATTCTTTGGATATCCCACAAACTTACACTGTACTGAGCGTGCCTCGAGCTTGTCCGCATGCTGCTTTTTAACAAAAGCTGGACTTCCCCAAGTCTTAATGTGACTGAGATGGGGCCTTTTCCCACACCACATTTCATATGGGTTGGTAGTCACAGTCTTAGTAGGAACTCGGTTCAAAAGGTATGCAGTTGATTCTAGCGCATATCCCCAGAATGATCGCGGTAACTCAGCGTTACTCATCATGGACCGTACCATATCCAATAGGGTCCGGTTCCGTCTCTCCGATACACCGTTATGTTGCGGAGTGTATGGAGGAGTAAGCTGAGAGAGAATTCCATTCTCTTTTAAGTAATTCAGGAACTCGGCACTTAAGTATTCTCCACCTCGATCCGATCTTAGAATCTTGATACTTTTGCCGATTTGTTTTTCTACTTCATTCTTATATTCCTGGAACTTTTCAAAGGCTTCGGACTTATGTTTCATTAAGAAGACATAACCGTACCTTGAAAAATCATCCGTAAAGTTAATGAAGTAAGAATAACCGCTTCGCGCATGTGTAGACATTGGACCGCACACGTCGCTGTGTACGAGTCCCAAGAGCTCGCTCGTTCTTACTCCGTGTCCAGTGAACGGAGTCTTTGTCATCTTTCCTTTGAGACAGGATTGACAAGTGGCATACGATTGATATTCGAACGGATCCAAATATCCTTCTGTATGTAACTTAGTCAACCTTCTCTCATTGATGTGACCCAGTCTACAATGCCATAAGAAAGTCTGATTGATTTCCGGAGACTTTCTTTTGTGTGTATTCTGGACATTGAAGATCTGTGGTTGGTTTATACGTATATTCCATTGCTCAATGTACCTGACCCAATCAGAACTTGATTAAGGTGAATTTTTACAACATTACTTACAAACGCAAATTCATAACCTTCTTTAGAAACCAAAGATACAGAAATGATATTACAAGTTGCGTTGGGTACAAAAAAGCAATTACGCAAAACCAAAACATGCCCATCTGACATTCCCAGGTGATAGTCCCCCATGGCTTTAGCA
The DNA here is from genome assembly GCA_030015575.1 of Agapanthus africanus. NCBI lineage: Eukaryota > Viridiplantae > Streptophyta > Magnoliopsida > Asparagales > Amaryllidaceae > Agapanthus > Agapanthus africanus. The sequence goes on from JASDDO010000012.1 coordinate 244,847,276, forward strand.
TCCATGCTAGCTCCGTTCGTAACTCTGAGGGTCATGTCACCTGCCTTCAAAACCCTACGGTTTCTCAACGCCTGCAAAGAATTACAGATATGAGATCCTAATCCGGTATCCAATACCCAGGAAGTAGAGTTTATTGAAAGAAAGTTTTCGATAACATACACACCTGAAGCTGAAGCCGCAACCTGCTTCAGTTCCTGTGTCCTGGCCTTCCAAGCCCTGCAATCTTTCTTCCAGTGTCCACTCTTATGACAATAGAAGCATTCTTCTTTACCTATAAGCTTTCCCGCTATCATTGTTGCCTTTGCCTTTCCCTTCGTATCCACTTTACTAACACCGCCCCTTGGTTTGGCGGGGGCTTTCCTCTTCTTTTCCTTGGCTTTCGCCTTGGACCTAGAAAAAGAAGATCCTCCTACAAACAAAGTGGATGTTTCCCTACTTTTCTGTAGGGTGCCCTCTACGCTCCTCAGCATGTTGAGGAGTTCTGAAAGTTCAACCTCCTTTTCTTGTAAGTTGAAGTTCAGTATAAACTGGGCGTAAGTGGAAGGAAGGGACTGGAGAATCAAGTCCGTATAGAGCTCATTCTCCAACATGGTTCCAAGTTCCGCGAGCTCCTCAATGAAGCCAATCATCTTAAGCACGTGTTCCGCTACCGATGATCCGATGGCCAACTTTGCCGAAAATAACTTCTTCGACACTTCGTATCTTGCGATACGAGATTGCTCTCCATACAGTTCTTTTGTATGGAGAAATATGGATTCAAGGTCCATATTCTCGTGCCTCCTCTGATGTTCGTTGTCCATCGAGGCAAGTACGAGGCACTTGGCCTTCGCGCTATCAATCTCCCAGGTCTTACGGATTTCCTTATCCGCGACGCTGGAAGTGGGACTTGGGACGGGGGGAGCTTTGGTGGTAAGAAGATACCCCAGCTTGTCGTAAGTGATTGCCATTTTGACATTCCTGAGCCAATCTTTGTAGTTTGGCCCTGTCAGTATGTTTTTATCTAGAAGTAACTTAAGTCCAGTCATGTCGATTGGTCGCAGCAATTAGGAGAGAGAGAAGAAACACTTAGCACGATGCTCTTGCAAGTTTAGAATGGTTTTTAGTTTTTCTAAACAGGATGGCTCCCACTGTCTCTCGAATCCCTACTCAAACCAAAAAGGAAGAATTAGTCGGGATCAATCCCACCGCACAATACTTGCTTAACCGTTCAGCCAGGCCAGTGTTGGTACTTCGAGGGAGGTTTTCCAACGCTTTCACGAAGTTCCTTAATTAAATAACCTCTTTTCCCTGGGGGCGTAGCCCCGCTAACACCTTTCTAGGCACCTACTAGGTTTATAGCATTGATCGTTTAGTGAGAAATTTCCCGAGGAGTAGCATATACTTACAGTAGGATCGGGATCCAAATATCATTGCGTGACGAAACTGAAGGAATCCTACCAGAATCACCACACTCCAAATGGTATGCAAATCTAGCAAGTTTCAGTACTTATGAAACTCCCGATGTGGATTTTTGCCCCATGCTCTTAGGACCTTGACTTTGGCCAAAATATCATAAGTCGCATGTCAAGTTCTACCCGTCACTATCCAGGTTAATTTGGATCCATCCGTACCTACCCTTGACTTTGGCCAAAATGGCAGTACAACTGTCCCAAACCAACGCATCTATCTATGCTACACATGAACACCCAATAGCTACCAATCACTATGCCTTGACTTTGGCCAACATACATAGCTTGAATACTATTGCCTATTCATGCGAAACGACGGAGGGCTACGAATGGTTTTTGTAAAACCGTGAACGTAGTGAACTTGATATAATCGATGGAACGAGATAGCTTTTAGAAGGAGTGGCTCAAGCTCCGCATTTAAAAGTTATTTTTGAAAAGAACCGAGTGGTTTTTCGAAAGTGTTCCAACGACTTTTGCTTGGTTTATTATCTTGCATTAGTACTTTTAATGCGTGATATTCTTGCATTAGTTCTTTTAATGCGTCCCATCAATTAATCCTACCATTGCAGAAAACATCCAAAATATGACGTACGCTTATGCCATTCGCAATCGCCACGGGGCCCCGTCATCACCCGTTAGGTTACTTAACTAACGACAGAGCGGGGGCTGGGCTAGCGCGGCTGTAAAACATAAGCAACGCCTAAATAGTTATAAATGTAAAGCAATGATAGACATTACAGATCACAGATGAATACATTGGATATACTAGGAATCCGCAATCCGTTCGAGCCTGCAACGAAAAGCGGATTACACGGTCGCGGTGAATAGCCAAAACCCCACCCAAGACCCCTACGGGTGCGGCAAACTACCCGCCAAGTACCCGGAGCGAAGCAACCTCCCTCACCACCGTGAGTAGGCCACTCGGCACTTCGAGATACCCGGTAGTTTGTGCACCCCCTCCATGGGTCTATCCTAGGAGCAAAAACAGTAAAAAGAATTATACAATGACGGCTACAACCCCGACCCGGTTGTGCGGCCAAACAAATAATATTACATCAATTTACATATTACAAGAATGAAAGAAAAAGAAAAACTCATCTCACATCCACCCCGGCTATTCACCCGCGACAGTCCAACGCATTCATATACACATACCATCATCAATCACAGATCACATATATGTATAACCCCGACTAATTGACATATAGCGATTAGCCGATGTTCAATACATACAAACATCACAGATATAACCAATATAGTCAAAGTGTAGTGAAGTTCGATAAAAATACGGATTTATAGGCCCCCAAAAACAAATTTCTTTTCTGGAAAACCTGGGCACAAATAACCATCTGAAAAATCCCAAAACCCTACCAGAAGAACACTGCACAAAACCCGATCACGAGAGGAGCCTATACGGCGGCGGTTCCGCGGCGGTTTGAGGGAATCAGGGGATCGTTTTTGGTGGGTGTTCCCACAAAACCCTGAGCCGATTTTAGGAGTAAAACCTTTTACCTTTTGAGCACAAAAAATTTCATCAGAAAGTTAGGGTTTTTAACTTTTAGGTTTTTGTGATTTTTCCGATCGAACTTCCGTACACTTTACTACTAAGCTAGTTTAAGTTTAGTTAGGCTCTGATACCACTGTAAGTCCACGTTGCCACCCCCGGTTCTTGCGGGGAGGCGGAAACGGTATAAAAATCAAATTTTTAGCGCATGAGGCAACATGGACTAACAGAGTCGGGATCTTTTCTAAACTAAAGTAGCAAGAAAGCTAAAGAGAGTTAGCTACTCGGATAAAAGGTTATACCTAACTTGAACTCCTTCTTCTTGAAACCTTTGTAGGGTTTGATGGTGCTTTCCTCGTCGCCTTCTTCCGTCAACGATGGATCCACCCGAGGGTTCAACCTTCGGGCTCTTTCTCGAACTTTGAGAGAACTAGGATCTTCGGCTTGCTAAACCTCTAACCCTAGAGTGAGTAGAGAGTGGCTTTGGGGTGCTTTTTTCTCAAGGAGAGGGATTCTCAACACATGAGAAGGATTCTCTTTTTTACTAGAGGAGGAGGAAGAAAAAGAGAGGAGAGAGAAGAGATATGATAGAATGAATATTATTCTTCTCATTTTGCAACCATAACCAAAATGAAAAGAATTATCAAATTAACAATAATAATAAAAATGAAATAGTTGATGGATGGTTTGGAATGACTATTATCATTACATTCATTAAATGGTTTTGCTAGAATCAAAGAGCATCTTTGATATGTAATGATAATGGTCAAACTTTCAACCATGGTCAACAAATCAACCTTGGTCAACAAGTCAACAAACCCAACCATAACATAATTTCATTTAATTAATATTATTAATTGATATATCACAAATTCATTAGGGTTTGGAAAAAGACGACTGTCAACAGTGCATACACACCCGTTTCGAAACCCTAATGAAAATCCTCTTCCTCCGCCTCAAACAAGTGTGCATACACACCTGCATTCTTGTTCCTAGGAACATGAATACAATGAGATAAAATCAACACCAAAACATATACCAGTATCTGACTCAAACCAGAGCCAGCCAGTAATATCCGTCCGGACTCCAAACGTGCACAAGTGCGCGGATGAGAACGAACCCTGTCGCAAAACCATGCGACCTCTACTCTGTTTTGCCCAAAAGCGAATAGCCCTCTGTGTGGGAATCTAAAGACTCGACACTACGCTGGCAGTGGGTTTAACCACAGACCGCAAGCGTCACTAGCTGTGCGTAACGGTCCCCAGGTAGATGCCGACAAGAAGACTGACGAGGTGAACCCCATCCGAACTCCTACTGAGTCTGAATGTGACAATCTCCGTACAGTCCGGTCTGTTCGTCTGATACATCGCATGGCGGGCCTAGGGGGCGGTAAACGTCAGTCCCCTAATAGCGGTATAAGTCGGATCGGAGTGAAGCCCAAAACACCCTGAGATAACACTGGAAGCCTACCAGTATATCTCGCTTGCCCTGGCCAGGGACAACTCATGTAATGGCTCTCCTAGACACAGCGCGATGTCAACCCCCAATACCGGGAGAGACGAATCCTGTCTAACCGTCACTGCCTCCAAATGCTTCGGGACTGTACCCAACTACTACCTGTTTGCACGACTCCTTTGAGCCGTGGTAGGGTAGTAATCAAAGTACAGTGGGAACACACTCGAGGCGAAGTGACAGTGTCAAGTCAGCGGACTAAGTTGTACTCATGTAACTTGGGAACTGATAACTGACGATAGGTATAATACCAACCTGTCAGTTCCCGACGAGTCCTGTCCAGTGTACTCGTAACCCAACGAGCACCCGTATACTATCTCCAGTACGACGTACTGATGGCTGTGGGACAGACCATCTCCCACACTGGGATGAGAAGCGCATACGCTAGTCTACTCCGGAGTATCGATACCCTGTCTCGATAGTCCTGCGACTAGGGACCTGTATAAGGATGTGCTTATAGATTACCCAGCCCCCACTAGTGTGACTGCCATCACAACGCTGGTAATCAAGCAAAGATCCCAAGTGCTCCACTAATGTGTATAGGTGATATACTAAAATAAACACAAGTACATATTGAAGTAGAAACAAACTAAGTAGCATACTACTATATTGAGCAAGATTGTTTATACAAGGTGAATATCCCAAGCTTCCATTAAGTAATATACAAACTAGTATGATACAGTAATGGCCTCTAGGGCATATACACTAACAATATTGTTCTAGACTCGCCACAGTTTTATTAAAAATGGATTTTTTTAGAAAAACTGTAGTGGGAGTATGGTAGAACTGGAAGTGATTCCAGAACCACAAACGATTACTGAAGATTTCATAGGAACCTAAAGATTCAATATGGCTTGACATTCCATTGGCCACTCCGCAGATTTGGTGGGTAACCTCAGGCACCCGAGAGGTACTCCGGTAGCCTCAAGGACGGTGACAGAGAGGTTCTTGTTTACCCACACTTGCCATTGCTGTTGTTCCAGACTGTGAGACCCGGCAGGAGGATGAGTATAGCGTCGTTCTAAACTTGCTTTAGAAGTGTACGTGTATATGACTCTGCCAGAGGGTTATCGTAGTCAGTGGGAGCAGCGGAAGCATTGGTGGACAAGTAGCTTATGTCTATTTATAGACTAAAGCAGATATAGCGGAGATAGATCATCTATTTCTGATGTGACAGTCATAGGTTTGACTTCGTTAGAATACGGGATGGATCTGTTGAGAAGGTAGTAGGGTGTGATGTCATGGTATTTGGATGACATACACAGAACAGGAAAAGAAACTCCTATACTACGATCGGTTATACTTTGGTCGTCACACGGTGTTTCTCCACATGGGACTTGGACATTATATCAGACAAGCTGGTTTCTAGATCTATGGTTTTAGATCTAGATTTGGGTGGTTTCCAAATTAAGGGTACTTAGACAGCATTCTAAGAGTATTTAGAATGGACGACTCCTGGCACAGTAGTGTACCTGCAGGTGATGGAGTCACCCTCTCTAATAGTGTCTTACAGACTAAAGTGGAGAGGGATGTGCATGATTGGCAGATCACTTGCTCAGGCAATTGAGTCAATCATGAGATGTCAAGTACCACACCAGATGTTGTTCTTGCACTAGATGCAATAAGTTGACATTGATCCAATCCTGGAGAAACAGTCGGAAGCAGTTTTAGAACATAAGTGGATGTTCTAAGGATATGATAACGACAGCCTCTTTAGAGAGATGGTTATCATTCTAGGCTTCCAAGGTGACATGGACGACAAGGAGGTTGTCAGAGTTATAGTTTTCCCTCTGACGAGGGGCAGTATTTTGGACAGGTGGTCCAAGGCAATACTGAGGGAGGCATGGCGCAGGATACTGATTAAGTTCAGTTGACGGTACAGTCTAAGAAGTTTGGATTTGGAGTTCATTTATGAGCTTGGTCCCATCAGACATCCAGACACATTCTAAGACAGGTATTGCTCATTTCGGGAGATAGGTTTCTCCGCGAACTTGAGATATAGAGAGACATAGAAAAAGACATCAAGGCGGATCCACTCACTAAGGCTATTCCTCGAACGCAATAGTTTCGCAAGCGAGCTTTGTGAGACTGACCAGTAGAGGAGTTGGGTGTTCGGTATCACACGGGCTGTGAGTATGCGACATCGCAATAATTAGCCTTGAGTGCAAGTGGGAGATTGTTGGAGATAGTGCCCTCAGAGTAAATTATTGGATCACAGGCACGTGATTGCAATGATTGATGGAGGACCTATCCCGGTAGGACAGTCTTACTCAAGATGATAGTATGCTATCTGGTTTTTCTTTATCATCGTGTACTGCTTTAGGTGACCTGACAGGTCACTATTGCACGTTGATAGAGCCCCTGGGATTCTTTCTTAACTGCCAGCAGTATGAGGGCGATCATATACGTGGGAGCTGGTAATCTATAAGAACATCCTTAAATGGTCCCTAGTCGTGGGAGTTTTTGAGATAGGGAATCGATACTCCAGAGTAGACTAGTGCATACAGTCGAGACCCCGACGAGGGGCGGTGGCCGGTCTCACAAGCCACTGGTGTCAGTTGGTTCACCTAAGATGTATACAGGTGCTCATTGGGTTATGAGTACACCGGACAGGACTCGCCGGGAACATGCTAGTTGGTCTTATACCTGACGTCAGATAGCAGTTCCCTGGTGACATGTGTACAGGTTAGTTCATCGACCTGGAGATCGTCATTTGTCTCGTGTGAGTGCCCACTGTACTTTGATTACTACCCTACCACGGCTCAAAGGAGTCGTGCAAATAGGTTTTAGTTGGGTACAATCCAGAGCCAGATGGAGGCAATGAGCGGATCTTCAGGGGTTCGTCTCTCCCGGTATTGGGGGTGAGGTCATGCTGTGTCTAGGAGAGCCATTACACGAAGTCCTTGGCCAAGGCAGGAGATTTACTGGTAGGTATTCCAGTAGTATCTCAGGGTGTTCTGGGCTACACTCCGACACGACTTGTACCGCTTTTGGGTGTCTGACTTTTACCAACCCCCTAGGCCCGCCATGCGATGCTCATAGACGAACGGACCGGACTGTACGGATATTGTCACTGACAGGCTCAGTAGGGTGTCAGGATGAGTTCGCTCATCGACGTCCCTTTTGGTCAATACCTGGTAGCCCGTTACGTATTGGCTTATACCTCTGACGTGCTAGTGGTTAAATCCACATCAAAGGTGTTGACAAGTCTTTAGAGTCCCCCACATTCAGTTACTCAGCTTTCGGGCGAAACGCTGTAGAGGCCGTATGGAGATATGGCAAGGTCCGATCAGATACGTGCGGTATTGCACGGATCAGGATTGGACAGTTTGTACTACAGGCCGTATGGATATAGGGCAGGGTTCGATCAGATACGTGCGGTATTGCACGGATCAGGATCGAACGGATATTACTAGACGGCTTTGGTTTAAGCCGGATCCTAGTATAGTACAGTGTGAATTTTGTCTCATTGCATTTGTATTTCGGTCGGAATACAGATGCGGGTGTGTATGCACAGTAGCGGGGTTTTCCTGTAATTTATTACGGGACCAGTTTTTTGGAGTTGCCAGTTTGTTTTCCGTTTCGGCCATTTTCATTTATATCTTTCAATGGCCGAAGATTGGTGGAGGAGGGCTTATTTGCAATTGTGCAAATAAGCTTTTGTGGAGGGGGTGTTTGCATATTCTTGTGTCATGATGGTGCACCATCCATTGACCTTGACTTCTTGACTTCTTCATGATGGCTTGACTTTTTGAAGTCATCATGCTTGATGATGGGTTATGATGGTTGTGGTTGAGTGTGGGTTTGTGTTTGTGATGATTTCCTTTCATGATATCTTTTGACCTCTCTCTCTCACTTGGAAGAGGGTGTGGCTCCCTTCAATTTTGAGACACTCTCACCCTTACATTCCTCTCTCTCCCTCATTGTTTTTGGCCGGCCATTCCCTCTTGGGCTGTCCTAATTTTTGGTGTAGGGATTTACACCCATTTGGCTTGGCAAAAATCATATTAGCTCCTCCTCCAAAAGCTTGTATCATTTCCTCCACCATATGGCAATTCCTAAAACCCCAAAAATGAGACTTGAGCACTACATTCTACAGCAAATCTTGGGTACGTCGACTAGCTAGCTTCGTGCCCGAGTTGCCTCGGTATTGAGGTGGGAGCCCGTAAAAGATGCAGACGATGTGGTGCCCTTCCGGCAAGGAGGCGACGACCGGAGTTTCCGCGGGAGATCGGGATGACGACGAGAAGACCGGAGGACTCGGATCAGTCGGTATATCTCTATTCCCCATCTTGTAGTTAGGTAGGACTAGTTAATGGTTCGATCCGGGTTTAGTGTGCGGTGGTGCCGGTTTGCTAAGTTCGCAAAATTAAAGTTTAACACCGCTTCCGCATTTTGGCCTCGGGATGGAGGCCGGGGCGCCGCCGTGCACTTACATGCAATGCGGACCGAAATGGAGTCCACGTACACCAACAAAGTATGGGCGTTGGACATTGCTCCAGATGGGGTAAAACCCGTGGGATGCAAGTGGATCTTCAACAGGAAGATTGGTGTAGATGGACAGGTTGAGACCTATAAAGCTAGACTGGTTGCAAAGGGTTTTCGTCAGCGACCTGGTTTGGACTATGACGAAACCTTTTCTCCAGTAGCTATGCTGAAATCCATTCGGATCCTTCTTGCCATTGCTGCATTCCACGATTATGAGATTTGGCAGATGGACGTAAAGACCGCTTTTCTAAATGGAAATTTAGAGGAGTGTGTCTATATGGACCAGCCAGAGGGTTTCATTCAGAGTGGGAGCAGCGGAAAGGTGTGCAAGTTGCTTAAGTCCATTTATGGACTAAAGCAGGCATCGCGGAGTTGGAACATCTGTTTTGATGAGACGGTCAAGGAATTTGGCTTTATCAAAAATCCAGATGAACCATGCATCTATTGTAGATTTGTAGCGAGAACTGTAGTATTCCTCGTTTTATACGTGGATGACATTCTCTTAATAGGAAATGACATTCCTATGCTACAATCTGTCAAGGGGTTCTTGTCACACAGGTTCTCCATGAAAGACCTGGGTGATGCCTCATACATTCTGGGGATCCGGATCTACCGTGACAGATCCAAGAGGATCTTAGGACTCTCACAGTACAGGTACATCGACACCATACTGAAAAGATTCAGTATGGAAGATTCCAAGCGCGGTAATCTACCGGCTTGTCACGGGATCACCCTCTCCAAAGAGTTGTCTCCCAAGACTGATTTGGAGAGGGATCGCATGTCTATTATACCCTACGCTTCTGCGGTAGGCTCTATAATGTATGCGATGTTGTGTACCAGACCAGATGTGGCTTATGCACTGAGTGTGGTAAGCAGGTATCAGTCAAACCCAAGGGTGAAACATTGGATAGCGGTAAAGAACATTCTCAAGTACCTGAGAATGACTAAAGATATGTTCTTGGTGTATGGCGGAAAAGACCTACAGATTGAGGCCTTTGCTGACTCCAGCTTCCAAAGTGACAAGGATGATTCCAAGTCCATGTCGGGTTTTGTCTTTACCCTCAATGGAGGGTCGGTGTGTTGGAAGAGTTCCAAACAGGAAACCGTTGCTGACTCGACTATGGAAGCGGAATACATTGATTCATCTGATGCCGCAAAAGAAGCTATCTGGATGAGGAAGTTCTCGAAAGAACTTCAGGTTGTTTCATCCATTGTTGATCCAATACCTCTGTATTGCGACAACAACGGGGCTATAGCTTTAGCGAAGGAACCCAGGTCCCATCAGAAATCCAGACACATCTTGAGGCGGTATCACCTGATCAGGGAGATAGTGGATCGCCAGGAGATCGAGGTTCGGAGGGTTGCTTCAGAAGATAACACTGCAGGTCCATTCACAAAGGCCATACCCAAGACTCAGTTCGAGCGGCTAATCGAGATGATAGGTCTTCGATACGCCAGTACATGGCCTTAGTGCATGTGGGAGGTTGTTAGTGTATATGCCCTAGAGGCCATTACTGTATCATACTAGTATGTATATTACTTGATTGAACCTTGGGATATTCACAGTTGTATATACAATCTTGCTCGAAATAGTAGTATGCTACTTGGTTTGTCTCTGCTATAATATGTGCATGTGTTTCTTTTAGCATATCGCTTATATACATATTAGTAGAGCCCGTAGGATCTTTTCTTGATTACCTGCGTTGTGATGGCGCTCACACTCGTGGGGGCTGGGTAATCCATAAGCACATCCTTATACAGGTCCCTAGTCGTTGGACTATCGAGACAGGGCATGGATACTCCGGAGTAGACTAGCGTATGCGCTTCTCATCCCAGCGTGGGAGACGGTCTGTCACACAGCCGTCAGTACGTCGTACTGGAGAAAGTATGCGGGTGCTCGTTAGGTTATGAGTACACTGGACAGGACTCGTCGGGAACTGTTGGTTGGTATTATACCTATCGTCAGTTATCAGTTCCCAGGTGACATGAGTACAGCTTAGTCCGCTGACTTGACACTGTCACTTCGCCTCGAGTGTGTTCCCACTGCACTTTGATTACTACCCTACCACGACTCAAAGGAGTCATGCAAACAGGTAGTTTTTGGGTCCAGTCCCGAAGCACTTGGAGGCAGTGACGGTTAGACACGATTCGTCTCTGCCGATATTAGGAGTTGACATCGCACTGTGTCCAGGAGAGCAATTACACAAGTAGTCCCTGGCCAGGGCAAGCGAGATATACTGGTAGGTTTCCAGTGTTATCTCAGGGTGTTCTGGGCTACACTCTGACACGACTTGTACCGCTATTAGGGGACTGACGTTCACCGCCCCCCTAGGCCCGTCATGCGATGTATCAGAAGAACAGACCGGACTGTACGGAGACTGTCACATACAGGCTCAGTAGGAGTTCAGATGGGGTCACCACGTCAGCCTTCTTATCGGCATCTACCTGGGGACCGTTACCTACAGCTAGTGCCCTTGCGGTCTGTGGTTAAACCCACTGCCAGCATAGTGTCGAGTCTTTAGAGTCCCACACAGAGAGTTATTCGCCTTTAGGCAAAATGAGTAGAGGTCGCATGGTTTTGCGACAGGGTTCGTTCACATCCGCGCACTTGTGCACGTTTCCTGTCCGGACAGCTTATACTAGCCGGCTTTGGTTTAAGCCAGATCCTAGTATACGATTTGGGATTGGTTTTATCTCATTGTATTCGTGTTCCTCAGATCACGAATACGGGTGCGTATGCACAGTTGATTGAGACAGAAGGAGAGGACTTTGATTAGGGTTAATGACCATTGCCATTTTGTTAACCCTAATGTTTATGTGTGTATTATGATTAATTGATATTAGTTATATATAATTGTGCATGGTTAGGGTTGTTGACATTTTGACCATACTTGACTTGTTGACCTTGGTTGACATTTTGACCATCATCTTTCCATATAAAAGATGCTCTTTGATCCTTGCAATTTACATTTAATATGAAATGATAATGGTCAAGTCTTGATTAAACCATAACAATTATCTTGCTAATCATCTTTTTACAGTAATTCACACATATATGTGAGAATGGTTCTTTATTCTCTCATTCCATCATATAGATTCTCTCTCCTCCTCTTCCTCTCTCTCAAGCTCTCCCCTCTCTTGTGTTGAGAAACAATTGAGCTTGAGATAAACCTCTCCAAAGCAATCTCTACTCTCTTCTAAGGTTCTAGGATTAGCACTTCTAGCACCTTAGTTACTTCTAGCTTGAAGTTGAAGCCAAAGGTTGAGGCTCTCGGGTGGATCCTTCTTCGACTAGAGAAGGCGACAAGGTGAGCACTTTCTTTCACTCCAAGGAGCAAGGGGAGAAGGACATAAAGCCCAAGGTATAACCTTTCTTACATGTAGCTAAATCTAGTTAGCTTTTAGTTAGTTTTTGTTTAGCAAAGATCCTCCTTTAGCTAGTCCATGTTGCCTAGTTCGATAAAAATCCGATTTTTATTCCGTTTTCCGCCTCCCCGCAAGCACCGGGGTGGGCAACGTGGACTTACATGAAACATAATGAATTATCAAATAAATGATTATTCACCATGCTTCATTAATTCAATATGAGTGATTCACTATGTGAGTCATTAAGCAATAAATGATGCATTAATGACATTGTGAATCACACAAATGAGTCACAAATTTCATTTAATGCAATGCCACCTCCCTCCCCAAGTTACCACTCTTCTAGAAGCTTCTTGACAAATTACGAAAACGCCCCTCCAATCTGTGAAAACACGGAAAAACTTTAGACTGTATAAATCCAATAACCCGATACTAGAAACTGGCTTAAACCAAAGCCGACTAGTAAAAACTGTCCGAACGTCGTACGTGCGTAAACACACGTATGCGTCCGAACCCTTGTCGTAAAACCATACGACCTCTATATCGTTTCGCCTAGAGCAGGGAAACTCTTTGTGTGGGACTCTAAAGACTCGACACTACGCTGGCAGTGGGTTTAACCACAGACAGCAAGCGGCACTAGCTGTACGTAACGGTCCCCAGGTAGATGTCGATAAGAAGGCCGATGAGGAAAATCATCCGAACCCCTACTGAGCCTGATGTGACAATCTCCGTACAGTCCGGTCTGTTCGTCTAAGACTATCGCATATCAAGCCTAGGGGGCGGCAAGCGTCAGTCCCCTAATAGCTGTATAAGTCGTGTCGGAGCGAAGCCCATTACACCCTGAGAAGCTACTGGAACCTACCAGTATATCTCGCTTTCCCTGGCCAGGGACTTTGCGTAATGGCTCTCTGACACAGCGCGGTATCAACTCCTAATACCGGGAGAGACGAATCCTATCTAACCGCCACTTCCTCCAAGTGCTCCGGACTGCACCCAACTGCTACCTGTTTGCACGACTCCTTTGAGCCGTGGTAGGGTAGCAATCTAAGAACAGTGGGACACACTCAAGGCGAAGCAGCTGTGTCAAGTCTGCGGACTATGCTGTACTCATGTCACCTGGGAACTGATAACTGACGATGGGTATAATACCAACCAATCAGTTCCTCGGCGAGTCCTGTCCGGTTTACCCGTAACCTAACGAGCACCTGTATACTATCTCCAGTACGACGTACTGATGGCTGTGGGACAGACCATCTCCCCAACTGGGATGAGAAGCGTATACACTTAGTCTACTACGGAATATCGATGCCCTATCTCGATAATCCAACGACCAGGGACCTGTATAGGATGTTGCTTATAGACTATCCAGCCCCCACTAGTGTGACTGCCATCACAACGCTGGTAATCAAGCAAAGATCCTATGAGCTCTACTAATATGTATAAGTGATACATTACAAGAAACATATGCACATATTAAAGTAGACACAAACCAAGTAGCATACTACCATTTTTAGCAAGACTGTTATATACAACTGTGAATATCCCAAGCTTCCATTATGTAATATACAACCTAGAATGATACAATAATGGCACCTAGGGCATATACACTAACAATCTCCCACTTGCACTAGGACCATGAGCTAGCATATCGTAGACCTATCATCTCGAATAGCCTCTCAAACTGCGTCTGAGGAATGGCCTTTGTGAATGGATCAGCAATGTTATTCTCCGTCTCTACTCTCTTCACCTCGATCTCCCGGCGATCTACGATCTTCCTGTAAGTGCACGGCGGCGCCTCGGCCTCCATCCCGAGGCCAAATGCGGAAGCGATGGTTAACTTTAATTTTTCTTGAACCGGCACCACCGCGCACTAAAACCCGGATCGGGCCATTAACTAGTCCTAGCTAACTACAAGATGGGGAAGAGAGATATACCGAGCGATCCGTGTCCTCCGGTCTTCTCGCCGTCGTCCCAATCTCCCGCGGAATGTCCGGTCTCCACCTCCTCGCCGGAAGGGCACCACGTCGCCTGCTTCTTTTACGGGCTCCCGCCTCTATACCGAGGCAACTCGGGCATGAAGTTGGCGAGACGATGTGCCCAAGGTTTGCTGTAGAATATAGTGTAGAACCATGTCTCATTTTGGGGTTCATGGAGGTGCAATTTTGGTGGAGGGATGATACATGAACTATGTAGAGGAACTTGGGGATTTTTGGAGCATCAAATGAACAAAAAAAACCCACACCAATAAAAATGGGCAGCCCCCCTCCTCTATGTGGACGGCCATCACCAAAATAGTGAGAGAGAAAAGGAAAAAGAGAGTGTGGTGAGTGTGTGAATGAGTGAGCCAACCAATAATCCAAGGGAGAGAGAGAAAAGGCTATCATGCTCAAGCATGATAACAAGCTAAAACCAACACTCCACCACAACTATCATGATATCCAAAGTCAAGCAATCATGAAAACTATCATGAAGCAAAAAGTCAAGTCAATGGATGGTGCACCATCATGATACAATAATAATGCAAAGAACACCCTCCACAAATTCTTATTTGCATAAATGCAAATAAGCCCTCCTCCACCAATCTTCAGCCAATGAACGAAACAAAGGAAATTGGACGAAACGGAAAGCAAACTGGCAACTCCAGAAAACTGGTCCCGTAATAAATTACAGGAAAACCCCGCTACTGTGTATACACACCCGCATTTGTATTCCGACCGAATACAAATGCAATGAGACAAAATCTACACTGTACTATACTAGGATCCGGCTTAAACCAAAGCCGGCCAGTAAAATCCGTTCGATCCTGATCCGTGCAATACCGCACGTATCTGATCGAACCCTGCCATATATCCATACAGCCTCTACAGCGTTTCGCCCGAAACTTGAGTAACTGAATGTGGGGGACTCTAAAGACTCGTCAATACTATGGCTGTGGATTCAACCAATAGCACGTCAGAGGTATTAGCCATACGTGACGGGCCACCAGCTATTGACCGAAAGGGACGTCTATGAGCGAACTCAGCCTGACACCCTACTGAGCCTGTCGGTGACAATATCCTTACAGTCCGGTCCGTTCGTCTATGAGCATCGCATGGCGGGCCTAGGGGGTTTGGTAAAAGTCAGACCCCCAAAAGCGGTACAAGTCGTGTCGGAGTGTAGCCCAGAACACCCTGAGATACACTAGAATACCTACCAGTAAATCTCCTGCCTCGGCCGAAGGCTTCGTATAATGGCTCTCCTAGACACAGCGCGACCACACGCCCAATACCGGGAGAGACGAACCCCTGAAGATCCGCTCACTGCCTCCATGTGGCTCGGGACAGTACCCAACTAAAACCTTTTTGCACGACTTCTTTGAGCCGTGGTAGGGTAGTAATCAAAGTACAGTTGGAACTCACACGAGACAAATGACGATCCCCAGGTCGATGAACTAACCTGTACACATGTCACCAGGGAACTGCTATCTGACGTCAGGTATAAGACCAACTAGCATGTTCCCGGCGAGTCCTGTCCGGTGTACTCATAACCCAATGAGCACCTGTAGACATCTTAGGTGAACCAACTGACACCAGTGGCTTATGAGACCGGTCACCGCCCCTCGTCGGGGTCTCAACTATATACACTAGTCTACTCTGGAGTATCGATGCCCTGTCTCGAAACTCCTACGACTAGGGACCTTTTAACGATGTGCTTTTAGACTACCAGCTCCCACGTATATGATCGCCCTCATACTGCTGGTGGTCAAGCAAGAATCCTAGGGGCTCTATCAACGTGCAATAGTGACCTGTAAGGTCACCTAAAGCAGTACACGATGATAAAGGTAAACCAGATAGCATACTATCATCTTAAGTAAGACTGTCCTCCTTGGATAGGTCCTCCCTCAATCATTACAATCACGTGCCTGTGATCCAATAATTGACTCTGAGGGCACTATCTCCAACAATCTCCCACTTGCACTCAAGGCTAATTATTGCGATGCCGCATACTCACAGCCCGTGTGATACCGAACACCCAACTCCTCTACTAGTCAGTCTCACAAAGCTCGTTTGTGAAACTATTGCGTTCGAGGAATAGCCTCAGTGAGTGGATCCGCTTTGATGTTTCTTTCTATGTCTCTCTTAATCTCAAGTTCGCGGAGAAATCCATCTACCGAAATGAGCAATACCTGTCTTAGAATGTGTATGGATGTCTGATGGGACCTAGCTCATAAATGAACTCCAAATCCAAACTTCTTAGACTGTATCGTCAACTGAACTTAATCAGTGTCCCGCTCCATGCCTCCCTCAGTATTGCCTTGGACCACCTGTCCAAAATACTGTCCCTCGTCAGAAGGAAAACTATAACTCTGACAACCTCCTTGTCGTCCAGGTCACCTTGGAAGCCTTGAATGATAACTGTCTCCCGAATGGGGCTGTCGTTATCATATCCCTAGAACATTCACTTATGTTCTAGAACTGCTTCCGACAGTTTCTCCAGGATTGGATCAATGTCAACTTATTGCATCTAGTGCAAGAACAACATCTGGTGTAGTACTTGACATCTCATGATTGACTCAATTGCCTAAGCAAGTGATCTGCCAATCATGCACACCCCTCTCCTCTTCAGTCTGTAAGACACCTTTAGAGAGGGTGACTCCATCACCTGCAGGTATACAACCGTGCCAGGAGTCGTCCATTCTAAATACTCTTAGAATGCTGTCTAAGTACCCTTAATTGGGAAACCACCCAAATCTAGATCTAAAAACATAGATCTAGTAACCAGTATGTACGATATAAGATCCAATTCCTTTATGGAGAAACCACTGTGTGACGACCAAAGTATAACCGATTGTAGTATAGAAATATCACTTCCTACTCTGTGTATGTCCTCCAAATACTACGACATCACACCCTACTACCTTCTCAACAGGTCCATCCCCTATTCTGATGATGTCAAACCTATGACTGTCACATCAGAAATTGATGATCTATCTCCGCTATATCTGCTTTAGTCTATAAATAGACATAAGCCACCTGTCCACCAATGCTTCCGCTGCTCCCACTGACTATGACAACCCTCTGGCAGAGTCATATACACGTACACTTCTAAAGCTAGTTTATAACGACGCTATACTCATCCTCTTGCCGGGTCTCGCAGCCTGGAACAACAGCAATGGCAAGTGTGGGTAAACAAGAACTTCCCTGTCACCGTCCTTGAGGCTACCGGAGTACCTCTCGGGTGCCTGAAGTTACCCACCTTATCTGCGGAGTGGCCAATGGAATGTCAAGCCATATTGAATCTTTAGGTTCCTATGAAATCTTCAGTAATCGTTTGTGGTTCTGGAATCACTTCCAGTTCTACCATACTCCCACTACTGTTTTTCTGAAAAAATCCATTTTGAATAAAACTGTGGCGAGTCTATAACAATATTACCATTGATCTTCCAGATGGTAGAAAGTCAACCCTCGTCATAGCCTGGGTCAACCCACAAACAACCATTACAGAAACGTGCCTTGAGTTGTCCAGTGTCTGGTTTTAATCATAAGCCGGACAACTCCCCGTGCCTTAACATCGTTAAGACATGAACTGTTCTATATCCAATATAGAACCAGAGGCACTGATTTAATTGAACCAGATTCAAATCATGCAGCTGTCTCCAGTGCATGTTAACTAAATGGAAGGAGGCCGATCAGCGTTACTCAACTTAGGAATGTTTCCAATTATGAGTAACCTGAAAGAGAAGAAAGTTCTCTTAATCATCACTATCAACTGAATACCATACACAAGTATCTACATCTTCGATCAACTTGAAGAATCCCGATACTTGCAACACCTGATTCTCTACTTTATTCAAATACCTATAACTTCTCAAAATTCGGACCCTGTGTTTCCACGAAACACTTGTCTAAAAACTAGAGAAGTCATAAGTAAACCGAATATAGTACGAGGACCAACCCCTCTGTCCTGATGGACCCTGGACAACATACAATACTCTGTATAAGTCCCTTGAGTCTGATAACTCATTCACTGTGTGTCGTAGGTTGAAAACTGTACTTATGGTTAAGAAGAATTACACCGCTGTTTAATGCTCCTTACCTAACTATCCACTGATATAGGTAAATGTCATCGACATAATTTCAAAAAGTATATCTCACTCTATGAAAATAGACGTACAGATATATCGATTTGAAATTGGTGTATAACAGCGGATATTCAAAACCAAATATTTGCCGACCGGCAAACAGCACAGGTGATTTCCTCAAATATCACTGATTACAACGAATCCCGATATAATGAGGATGCTCACCCAATTCCCAATAGCTTACTCCCACTCATTATCTGTAAAACCATACAGATGTGAGAATCGTACCTGGTAAATACATACCCTGGAGCAAGTGATCTAATCGGGAAATCAGTTTTCCTTTAACAGTACACAGTGAAAATGAAACATTGAAATGTTTCGATGGGGTATCCCGGTATTCCTAGTAATGCCTCTTCCAGATTCACGACTGTAACCGTATAATTCTTTGCCACCTTTCCAAATCCCTTTATATGTCTTTAGTCATTACCTTCTGCACACCCCTTTAGGCCAAATGGTTTTCTTCCTTTCCTACCGTTCGGCACCAGCCTATGGTTTGGAAGAAGACTATCCAATAAGCATAATGGGTGTGCTGTCCTGATCCTAGGAGCACTCGCAATGCGATAGAAGGTGAAGATAAAAGACAACCGAATAAACCTTATTCCTATTCCTCCTGAACCACAATCCATCCCCGAACTGGAACAAGTTCCTTTCGAGTTCGTATATAACCATACGATGGAGTATCCAATAAACTGTAGATCTTCGTAGTGATACGGAGTGTCCTGGGGAAATACAAAGGTGAAGTGGGAGTGGTAATGAAATACCTGGTTTGTTCGTGAATATCAGTCGCAATTTACTTTGCCCTCCTTCTAATCCCTTTCTTTGTCTTTACTTAATACCTTCTGTACACCATCGTTAGGCTAATTGGTTTTCTTCATTCCCTACCGGTCGGCACCTGCCTATGGTTTAGAAGAAGACTATCCAATTTGCGTAATAGGTGTACTATCTCATAAACCAAGGAGTACTCGCAACCTGAGAGAAGGTAAAAGGAAAAGACAACTGAATAGTCCTATCCGTTTCCTCCAGAACCTGAAACCATCCTCGAATAAATTCTTTCGAGTTCGTATATAACCATACGATGGTTTTGTCCAATGGAAGTGGACGTTCGTAGTAATACGGGGTGTCCTGGATAAAAGGGTAAAAGTAGGAGTGGAAATGAGGTTTGCAACTCTGACAATCCAAAAGCCAGTGTTTAAGAAGGTTCGGTTAATTTGCTCACCGAGTCATAGTCTCAGGGTCGGGTCAATGGTCGCTGCCGAAGAGAGAGAGAAAAGAAACACTCAGCGTGCACTCTAACCTAGATCAGAATGGTTACCAATTTATCTAATCTGGAAGCCTCCCACTGTACCGTCAAATTCTCCTCCAAACCTAAAAGAAGAATTAGTCGGGATCACCCGAGGAGTAAACTAACTCATCAGTGGGAATCGGGATCCAACTATCATCGCATGATAACGTGACGGAATCCGCTCACGCTATCACATTCCAGAAGGTATGCGCATATCTGGCAAGTTTCAGTTCTTTTGAAACTCCCGATGTGATTTTTACCCCATGCTCTTATGACCTTGGCGTGAGGTCAAAATATCATAAGTCACATGTCAAGTTCTACCCGTCATTATCCAGGTTAATTTGAACACACCCGTACATACCCTTGACGTAGGCCAAAATAGTAGTACGACTGTCCCAAACCAACGCATCTATCTATGCAACAGATAAATACCCGGCAGCTACCAATCACTATGCCTTGGCGTGAGGTCAAAATACATAGCTTGAATATTACCGAATATTTAACTGAAATGACGGAGGGCTACGAATGGTTTCTGGCGAAATCCTTTAACGTAATGAACTTTATATCGTTGAAGGAACAGATAGCTTTTTGAAAAATATAGTGACGAAAACCGTTGCTAAAGAGGTCACTCCCGGTGAAGGGATCTCGGCTCTTTCCCCATAGAATGAGGTGTTGGATATTCCAACCGAATACCACGGTGCAAAGCAAAAGTAATCGGCTATAGTGAAGTTATTGCCCTGACGCAAACTTTTTGTCCAAGGGGTCACTCCCGGTGAAGGGATCTCGGCCCTTGCCTCGTCGATTGAGGAGCAGGATATTCCAACTGAATACCAAGATGCTAAACAAAAAAGAACGTCCTTGCAATAACAGCTTTTTGAAAAGTGTTCCAACAACATCAGATTAGGTTTGTTTTTAACTTGCATTGATCCGAATCAACACAGTCCCATCAATTGATCACACCACAAAGAACGAAAATATACTGATGTACGTATATGCCATCCGCATTCGCCACTGGGTCCCGTCATTACCCGTTAGGTTAGCTAACTAACGACAGAGCGGGGACTGGACTAGCGCGGATGCAAAACATATACAACATCTACTAATATATATACCAATATATTATATTCGCTCAAGGCGTGATAAAATGCAACATCACAGAAATGTACAGCATCACAGAACAATACAGATATCTGGGATCCCCGGGTTTCACAGAGCCACTACTGAAACCCGACGTTCCCCTGGTCGTGTGGATAGCCTGTGCAATGAAATCCTAGACCCCTATGGGCGCGGCAAGTTACCCGCCAAAACCTGAAGCGAGGCAGCCCCCTTCAGCAACGTGAATGGACCACCCAGCACTTCACAGAATACTGTAACTTGGGCACCCCTCCTGGGTCAACCTGTACCCTCTACGAGTGCGGCGAATAGCCCGCCAATTCTAGAGTGAAGCTGTTGCGCCACGGCAGCACCCCGGCCGTCTATCCGAGGCCAAAATGCGGATTCAAGTTTTCTTAACTTTTAAACTGGCGCTACCGCGGACAATATACCCGGATCGTAACCATTAACCGATACTAGCTATCAAGAGAAATGGTGAGAGATATACCGAGTGATCCGAGTCCTCCGGTCTTCTCGTCATCGTCCCGATCTCCCGCGGAAAATCCGGTCGTCGCCTCCTTGCCAGAAGGGCACCACATCGTCTGTATCTTTTACGGGCTCCCACCTCAATGCCGAGGCAACTCGGGCACGAAGCTGGCAAGTCGACGTGCCCAAGGTTTGCTGTAGAATGTAGTGTAGAATCATAGTCTCTTTTGGGGTGGTGAAGTTGCCATGGAGGGAGAAGAGAATCATGAACTTTGGAGAGGGTTTTTGAGAATTTTGCAAGTATGGAAAAAGAGATGTGAATTAATCCCTCATAAAAAAATGAGCCCTCTCATTTTTTTCTCCCCTCATCAAATGTGGCCGGCCAAAACTCCAAAGGAAATGGTGGAGGGAAATCAAACAAATACAAGAGGGAGGTGAGAGTAGGATAAAGCAAGAGGTGACCACATCCAAAGTAAACCTCACATCAAACACTTAATCAACTCTAATCAATCCTTTCTCAAAAAGCAAATGAAAAGACTAAGAAAGCATCTCATGATGAGAAACTATCATGATGCCACCAATAAGCAAGATACCCCCTCCACAAATGTTATTTGCAAACTTGCAAATAACCCCCTCCATCGGAAAAGTCCGGCCGGGAAAGAACAAAGGAAAACCGGCCGGAACAGAATGCAAACTGGCAACTCCAGAAAACTGGTCCCGTAATAAATTACAGGAAAACCCCGATACTGTGCATACACACCCGCATCTGTATTCCGACCGGATACAAATGCAATGAGACAAAATCTATACTGTACTAAACTAAGATCCGGCTTAAACCAAAGCCGGCTAGTAATATCCCTCCGATCCTGATCCGTGCAATACCGCACGTATCTGATCGAACCCTGCCATATATCCATATGGCCACTAGTACAAACCGTCCGATCCTGATCCGTGCAATACCGCACGTATCTGATCGGACCCTGCCATATCTCCATACGGCCTCTACAGCGTTTCGCCCAAAAGCTTGAGTAACTGAAAGTGTGGTGGACTCTAAAGACTCGTCAATACTATGGCTGTGGATTTAACCACTAGCACGTCAGAGGTATAAGCCAATACGTGACGGGCCACCAGCTATTGACCAAAAGGGACGTCGATGAGCGAACTCATCCTGACACCCTACAGAGCCTGTCAGTGACAATATCCGTACAGTCCGGTCCGTTCGTTTATGAGTATCGCATGTCGGGCCTAGGGGGTTGGTGAAAGTCAGACCCCCAAAAGCGGTACAAGTCGTGTCGGAGTGTAGCCCAGAACGCCCTGAGATACTAATGGAATACCTACCAGTAAATCTCCTGCCTCGGCCGAGGGCTTTGCGTAATGGCTCTTCTAGACACAGCGCGACCTCACCCCCAATACCGAGAGAGACGAACCCCTGAAGATCCGCTCACTGCCTCCATGTGGCTCGGGACTGTACCCAACTAAAACCTGTTTGCACGACTTCTTTGAGCCGTGGTAGGGTAGTAATCAAAGCACAGTTGGAACTCACACGAGACAAATGACGATCCTCAGGTCGATGAACTAACCTGTACACATGTCACCAGGGAACTGCTATCTGACGTCAGGTATAAGACCAACTAGCATGTTCCCGGCGAGTCCTGTCCGGTGTACTCAAAACCCAATGAGCACCTGTATACATCTTAGGTGAACCAACTGACACCAGTGGCTTGTGAGACCGGCCACCGCCCCTCGTCGGGGTCTCGACTGTATACACTAGTCTACTAATGGAGTATCGATGCCCTGTCTCGAAACTCCTACGACTAGGGACCTTTTAAGGATGTGCTTATAGACTACCAGCTCCCACATATATGATCGCCATCATACTGCTGGTAGTCAAGCAAGAATCCTAGGGGCTCTATCAACGTGTAATAGCGACATGTCAGGTCACCTAAAGCAGTACACTATGATAAAGATAAACCAGATAGCATACTATCATCTCGAGTAAGACTGTCCTACCGGGATAGGTCCTCCCTCAATCATTGCAATCACGTGCCTGTGATCCAATAATTGACTCTGAGGGCACTATCTCCAACAATCTCCCACTTGCACTCAAGGCTAATTATTGCGATGTCGCATACTCACAGCCCGTGTGATACCGAACACCCAACTCCTCTACTAGTCAGTCTCACAAAACCCGTTTGCGAAACTATTGCGTTCGAGGAATAGCCTCAGTGAGTGGATCTGCAGTGAAGTTTCTTTCTATGTCTCTCTATATGTCAAGTTCGCGGAGAAAACCATCTCCCGAAATGAGCAATACCTGTCTTAGTGTATGTCTGGATATCTGATGGGACCTAGCTCATAAATGAACTCCAAATCCAAACTTCTTAGACTGTACCGGTAACTGAACTTAATCAGTACCCAGCGCCATGCCTCCCTCAGTATTGCCTTGGACCACCTGTCCAAAATACTGCCCCTCGTCAGAGGGAAAACTGTAACTCTGACAGCCACTCTGCTATCCAGGTCACCTTGGAAGCCTGGAATGATAACCGTCTCCTAAAGGAGGCTGGCTTTATCATATCCCTAGAACATCAACTTATTTTCTAAAACTGCTTCCGATTGTTTCTCTAGGATTGGATTAATATCAACTTATTGCATCTACTGCAAGAACAACATCTGGTGTGGTACTTGACATCTCATGATTGACTCAATTGCCTAAGCAAGTGATCTGTCAATCATGCGTATCCCTCTCCCCTTTAGTCTGTAAGACACCTTTAGAGAGGGTGACTCCATTACCTGCAGGTGTACTACCGTGCCAGGAGTCGTCCATTCTAAATACTCATAGAATGCTGTCAATGTACCCAGATTGGGAAACCACCCAAATCTAGATCTAAAACCATAGATCTAGTAACCAGAATGTCTGATATAATATCCAAGTCCTGTGTGGAGAAACCACTGTGTGACAACCAAAGTATAACCTATCGTAGTATAGGAGTTTCCTTTCCTACTATGTGTATGTCATCCAAAACCAGGACATCACACCCTACTACCTTCTTAACAGATCCATCCCCTATTCTGATGACGTCAAACCTATGACTGTCACATCAGAAATAGATGATCTATCTCCGCTATATCTGCTTTAGTCTATAAATAGACATAAGCCTGATATCTACCAATGCTTCCGCTGCTCCCACAGACTACGACAACCCTCTGGCAGAGTCATATAAACGTGCACTTCCAAAGCTAGTTTAGAACGACGCTATACTCATCCTCCTGCCGGGTCTCGCAGCCTGGAACAACAACAATGGCAAGTGTGGATAAACAAGAACTTCCCTGTCACCGTCCTTGAGGCTACCGGAGTACATCTCGGGTGCCTGAAGTTACCCACCGTATCTGCGGAGTGGCCAATGGAATGTCAAACCAGATTGAATCTTTAGGTTCCTTATCAAATCTTCAGTAATCGTTTTGCGGTTCTGGAATCACTTCCAGTTCTACCATACTCCCACTACTGTTTTTGAAAAAATCCAGTTTTAATAAAACTGTGGCGAGTCTAGAACAATATTACTATTGATCTCCCAGATGGTAGAAAGTCAACCCTCGTCATAGCCTGGGTCAACCCACAAACAGCCATTACAGAAACATGCCTTGAGTTATCCAGAGTCTGGTTTTAAGCATAAGCCGGACAACTCCCCGTACCTTAACAATGTCAAGATATGAACTGTTCTATATCCAATATAGAAACAGAGGCACTGATTTAATTGGAACCAGATTCAAATCATGCAGCTGTCTCCAGTGCATGTCAACTAAATGGAAGGAGGCCGATCAGCGTTACTCAACTTAGGAATGCTTCCAATTATGAGTAACCTGAAAGAGAAGCAATTTCTCTTTATCATTACTATCAACTGAATACCATACACAAGTATCTACATCTTCGATCACTTTGAAGAATCCCGATACTTGCTACACCTGGTTCTCTACTCTATTCAAATACCTATAACTCCTCAAAACTTAGACCCTGTGTTTCTACGAAACACCTGTCTAAGAACTAGAGAAGTCATAAGTAAGCAGAATATACTACGAGGACCAACCCCTTTGTCCTAATGGACACTGGACAACATACAATACTCTGTATAAGTCCGCTGAGTCTAACAACTCTTTCACTGTGCGTCGTAGGTTGAAAACTGTACTTATGGTTAAGAAGAATTACACCGCTGTTTGATGCACCTTACCTAACCATCCACTGATATAGGTAAATGTCATCGACATAATATCAAAAGGTATATCTCACTCTATGAAAATAGACGTACAGATATATCAATTTGAAATTGGTGCACAACAGCGAATATTCAAAACCAAATATTTGCCGACCGACAAACAGCCCAGATGATCTCCTCAAATATCACCGATTACAACGAATCCCGATATAATTAGGATGATCACCCTATTCCTAATGACTTACTCCCACTCATCATCTGTAAAACCATACAGATGTGAGAATCATACCTGGTAAATACATACCCTGGAGTAAGTATCTAATCGGGAAATCAGTTTTCTTTTAACATTACACAGTGAAACTGAAACATTGAAATGTTTCGGTGGGATATTCCGGTATTCTTAGTAATGCCGCTTCCATTATCCAGATTCACAATTATAACCGTATAATTCTTTGCCACCTCTCCAAATCCCTTTATATGTCTTTAGTCATTACCTTCTGCACACCCCTTTAGGCCAAATGGTTTTCTTCCTTCCCTACCGTTCGGCACCAGCCTATGGTTTGGAAGAAGACTATCCAATAAGCATAATGGGTGTACTGTCCTAGTCCTAGGAGCACCCGCAATGCGAGAGAAGGTGAAGATAAAAGGCAACCGAATAAACCTTATTCCTATTTCTCCTGGACCAGAATCCATCCCCGAACTGGAACAAGTTCCTTTCGAGTTCGTATATAACCATACGATGGAGTATCCAATAAACTGTGGATCTTCGTAGTGATACGGAGTGTCCTGGAGAAATACAAAGGTGATTTAGGATTGGCGAAGAAATACTTGGTTTGGTCGTGAATATCAGTCGCAATTTACTTTGCCCTCTTACTAATCCCTTGCTTTGTCTTAACTTAATACCTTTTGTACACCATCGTTATGCTAATTGGTTTTCTTCATTCTCCACCGTTCGGCACCTGCCTAAGGTTTGGAAGAAGACTATACAATTTGCGTAATAGGTGTATTATCTCCTAAACCAAGGAGTACTCGCAATGAGAGAAGGTGAAAAGAAAAGACAACTGAATAATCCTATTCGTTTTCTCCAGAACCAGAAACCATCCTCGAAGTCCTTCGAGTTCGTATATAACCATACGATGGCTTTGTCCAATGGAAGTGGACGTTCGCAGTAATGCGGGGTGTCCTGAAGAAAAGGGTAAATGTAGGAGTGGCAATGAGGTCTGCAACTCTGACAATCCAAAAGTCTGTGTTAAGAAGGTTCGTTCAACTTGGTTACTGAGTCATAGTCTTAGGGTCGGGTCAAAGGTCGCTGCCAAAGAGAGAGAGAGAAAAGAAATACTCAGTGTGCACTCTATCCTAGATCAGAATGGTTATCACTTTATCTAATCAGGAAACCTTCCACTGTACCGTCAAATTCTCCTCCAAACCTGAAAGAAGAATTAGTCGGGATCACCCGAGGAATAAACCAACTCATCAGTGGGAATCGGGATCCAACTATCATTGCATGATAACGTGACGGAATCCGCTCACGTCATCACACTCCAGAAGGTATGCGTATATCTGGCAAGTTTCAGTTCTTTTGAAACTCCCGATGTGATTTTTACCCCTAGGACCCAAGTGACCTTGACTGAGCCAACATATCAAAGGATCCTAGTCAAGTTCAACCCGTCATTATCTTGATTGCATTAGACCCACCCGCACGAATCCTTGACTGAGCCAAAATGACCGCACGACTGTCCTAACCAATCTCATATCCATGCAACAGAAAAGCACTACATAGCTACCGAACACTACGCCTCGGCTAAGCACGACATACGCAGCACGAATACTAAGTAATACTAATCTGAAATGACGGAGGGCTACGAATGGTTTTTGGCGAAAAACCTTTTGCCGTAATGAACTTGATATCGTTGAAGGAACTGGATAACTTTTTATAAAAATATAGTGACGAAAACCTTTGCTAAAGAGGTCACTCCCGGTGAAGGGATCTCGGCTCTTTCCCCGTAGAATGAGGTGCAGGATATTCCAACTGAATACCACGATGCAAAGCAAAAGTAATCGGCTATAGTGAAGTTAATGCCCTGACGCAAACTTTTGTCCAAGGGGTCACTCCCGGTGAAGGGATCTCGGCCCTTGCCTCGTCGACTGAGGAGCAGGATATTCCAAATGAATACCACGATGCAAAACAAAAGTGAACGTCCTTGCAATAACAGCTTTTTGAAAAATGTTCCAACAACAACAGAATAGGTTGGTTTATCTTGCATTGATCCGAATCAACACAGTCCCATCAATTGGTCACACCAATAAAGAACGAAAATAATGATGTACGTATATACCATCCGCATTCGCCACTGGGTCCCGTCATCACCCGTTAGGTTACTTAACTAACGACAGAGCGGGGACTGGACTAGCGCGGATGCAAAACATATACAACATCTACTAATATATATACCAATATATTATATTCGCTCAAGGCGTGATAAAATGCAACATCACAGAAATATACAGCATCTCAGAACAATACAGATATCTGGAAGCCCCGGGTTTCACAGAGCCCCTGCTGAAACCCGACGTTCCCCTGGTCGTGTGGATAGCCTGTGCAATGAAAACCTAGACTCCTACGGGCGCGGCAAGTCACCCGCCAAAACATGAAGCGAGGCAGCCCCCTTCAGCACCGTGAATGGACCACCCAGCACTTCATGGAATCCGGTAACTTGGGCACCCCTCCTGGGTCAACCTGTACCCACTACGAGTGCGGCGAATAGCCCGCCAATCCTAGAGTGAAGCCCCCTCCGTCTCAATGCCATGAGATGCGGGCCCGTTGTCCTCTAGAACCCGGCTATCCGTGCACCCCTCCGCGGGGTAGTCCTTGTACAGAAAGTAAAATATACATACAACGGGTACATCGACCGCAACCAGGTCGTGCCCCAAAAGAATAATACAAACAGGCAGTCACTGCCGTCCACATATCGGACGCTCGCCCCACAATATCAAATGTACATAAAACAACAAAACTGTACTAGCATTGCATCCAGGCTACCCCCCACGACCGATCCGCAACGACACAACATAAACATAGAACATCAACGTGAAAGTCACGTTCGCAAATCCGTCTAACCGGGCTATAGCAGTTAGACCGGATTTACCGATCAAGTGACATTCCCGGCCGCAGATATATTGTAAATACTGTGAAATAATGTGTTTAAAATATTCGATCGATCAAATAATTAACAAGTGGGGCCCCAAGCAATACTGTAGCACTCACAGAAATTCTGGGCCCAAATTTAATATCCCAAAACCCCCAAAATCAGCCCACAAGCCCACTGGAAAATTTGGACACAGTGAGGACACCAACACGCGGCGGAACCGCGGCCCAAGGGGGGGTTTGGCCGCGGTTCCGCGCTTCAGTGATCGACTGACTGCGTCGAATTATTACAGCAGTCTTAGAATTTTCAGTACATTAGTTTTTTACAACCTGAAAAATTTTTAGAGCTCGGAAAAAATCGACAGAAAACTGATGCACACTAAATGTGGTTTTTTTAGGATTTTGTTCGATCGGAAATGTAAAACACACTAGAACAAGCTAGGCAAGGTTAATGGCGTGGCTCTGATACCATGTTGCGCCACGGCAGCACCCCGGCCGTCTATCCGAGGCTAAAATGCGGAATCAAGTTTTCTTAACTTTTAAACTGGCGCTACCGCGGACAATATACCCGGATCGTAACCATTAACCGATACTAGCTATCAAGAGAAAGGGTGAGAGATATACCGAGTGATCCGAGTCCTCCGGTCTTCTAGTCATCGTCCCGATCTCCCGCGGAAACTCCGGTCATCGCCTCCTTGCCGGAAGGGCACCACATCGTCTGTATCTTTTACGGGCTCCCACCTCAATGCCGAGGCAACTCGGGCACGAAGCTGGCAAGTCGACGTGCCCAAGGTTTGCTGTAGAATGTAGTGTAGAATCATAGTCTCTTTTGGGGTGGTGAAGTTGCCATGAAGGGAGAAGAGAATCATGAACTTTGGAGAGGGTTTTTGAGAATTTTGCAAGCATGGAAAAAGAGATGTGAATTAATCCCTCATAAAAAAATGAGCCCTCTCATTTTTTTCTCCCCTCATCAAATGTGGCCGGCCAAAACTCCAAAGGAAATGGTGGAGGGAAATCAAACAAATACAAGAAGGAGGTGAGAGTAGGATAAAGCAAGAGATGACCACATCCAAAGTAAACCTCACATCAAACACTTAATCAACTCTAATCAATCCTCTCTCAAAAAGCAAATGAAAAGACTAAGAAAGCATCTCATCATGAGAAACTATCATGATGCCACCAATAAGCAAGATACTCCCTCCACAAATGTTATTTGCAAACTTGCAAATAACCCCCTCCATCGGAAAAGTCCGGCCGGGAAAGAACAAAGGAAAACCGGCCGGAACGGAATGCAAACTGGCAACTCCAGAAAACTGGTCCCGTAATAAATTACAGGAAAACCCCGATACTGTGCATACACACCCGCATCTGTATTCCGACCGGATACAAATGCAATGAGACAAAATCTACACTGTACTAAACTAGGATCCGGCTTAAACCAAAGCCGGCTAGTAATATCCGTCCGATCCTGATCCGTGCAATACCGCACGTATCCGATAAAACCCTGCCATATATCCATACAGCCACTAGTACAAACCGTCCGATCCTGATCCGTGCAATACCGCACGTATCTGATCGGACCCTGCCATATCTCCATTCGGCTTCTACAGCGTTTCGCCCGAAAGCTTGAGTAACTGAAAGTGTGGTGGACTCTAAAGACTAGTCAATACTATGGCTGTGGATTTAACCACTAGCAAGTCAGAGGTATAAGCCAATACGTGACGGGCCACCAGCTATTGACCAAAAGGGACGTCGATGAGCGAACTCATCCTGACACCCTACAGAGCCTGTCAGTGACAATATCCGTACAGTCCGGTCCGTTCGTCTATGAGTATCGCATGTCGGGCCTAGGGGGTTGGTGAAAGTCAGACCCCCAAAAGCGGTACAAGTCGTGTCGGAGTGTAGCCCAGAACGCCCTGAGATACTACTGGAATACCTACCAGTAAATCTCCTGCCTCGGCCGAGGGCTTTGCGTAATGGCTCTCCTAGACGCAGCGCGACCTCACCCCCAATACCGGGAGAGACGAACCCCTGAAGATCCGCTCACTACCTCCATGTGGCTCGGGACTGTACCCAACTAAAACCTGTTTGCACGACACCTTTGAGCCGTGGTAGGGTAGTAATCAAAGCACAGTGGGAACTCACACGAAACAAATGACGATCCTCAGGTCGATGAAATAACCTGTACACATGTCACCAGGGAACTGCTATCTGACGTCAGGTATAAGACCAACTAGCATGTTCCCGGCGAGTCATGTCCGGTGTACTCATAACCCAATGAGCACCTGTATACATCTTAGGTGAACCAACTGACACCAGTGGCTTGTGAGACCGGCCACCGCCCCTCGTCGGGGTCTCGACTGTATACACTAGTCTACTAATGGAGTATCGATGCCCTGTCTCGAAACTCCTACGACTAGGGACCTTTTAAGGATGTGCTTATAGACTACCAGCTCCCACGTATATGATCGCCATCATACTGCTGGTAGTCAAGCAAGAATCCTAGGGGCTCTATCAACGTGTAATAGCGACATGTCAGGTCACCTAAAGCAGTACACGATGATAAAGATAAACCAGATAGCATATTATCATCTCGAGTAAGACTGTCCTACCGGGATAGGTCCTCCCTCAATCATTGCAATCACGTGCCTGTGATCCAATAATTGACTCTGAGGGCACTATCTCCAACAGAAGCCCCCTCCGTCTCAATGCCATGAGATGCGGGCCCGTTGCCCTCTAGAACCCGGCTATCCGTGCACCCCTCCGCGGGGTAATCCTAGTACAGAAAGTAAAATATACATACAACTGGTACATCGACCGCAACCTGGTCGTGTCCCAAAACAATAATACAAACAGGCAGTGACAGAAGTCCACATGTCGGACGCTCGCCCCGCAATATCAAATGTACATAATACAACAAAACTGTACTAGCATTGCATCCAGGCTATCCCCCACGACCAATCCGCAACATCACAGCATAACACAGAACATCAACGTGAAAGTCACGTTCGCAAATCCGTCTAACCGGGCTATAGCAGTTAGACTGGATTTACCGATCAAGTGACATTCACGGTCGCAGATATAATGTAAATACTGTGAACTCATGTGTTTAAAATATCCGATCGATCCAATTTTAACAAGTGGGCCCCAAGTACTACTGTAGCAAATCAAGAAATTCTGGGCCCAAAATTAATATTCCAAAAACACTATTTTCAACCCAGAAAGCAACTGCAGAAATTTGATACGGCAAGGACATCAATGTGCGGCGGAACCGCGGCCCAAGGGGGGGTTTGGCCGCGGTTCCGCGCTCCCATTGTCGAGTTACTGTATCGAATTTCTACAGAATGCTTAGAACTTCCAGTACATCACTATTCAACAACCTGAAAAAAATTTCGAGCCTGAAAAAAATCAACAGAAAACTGATGCATGTGTTATTGGGTTTTCGGAACATTTGTTCGATCGGAAGTGTAAAACACATTAGACAAAGCTAGACTATGTTAATGGCGAGGCTCTGATACCACTGTAAGTACACGGCGGCGCCCCGGCCTCCATCCCGAGGCCAAATACGGAAGCGATGGTTAACTTTAATTTTTCTTGAACCGGCACCACCGCGCACTAAAACCCGGAGCGGGCCATTAACTAGTCCTAGCTAACTACAAGATGGGGAAGAGAGATATACCGAGCGATCCGTGTCCTCCGGTCTTCTCGCCGTCGTCCCGATCTCCCGCGGAATGACCGGTCTCCACCTCCTCGCCGGAAGGGCACCACGTCGCCTGCTTCTTTTACGGGCTCCCGCCTCTATACCGAGGCAACTCGGGTACGAAGTTGGCGAGCCGACGTGCCCAAGGTTTGCTGTAGAATATAGTGTAGAACCATGTCTCATTTTGGGCTTCATGGAGGTGCAATTTTGGTGGAGGGATGATACATGAACTATGTAGAGGAACTTGGGGATTTTTGGAGCATCAAATGAACAAAAAACCCCACACGAATAAAAATGGGCAGCCCCCCTCCTCTATGTGGCCGGCCATCACCAAAATGGTGAGAGAGAAAAGGAAAAAGAGAGTGTGGTGAGTGTGTGAATGAGAGAGCCAACCATTGATCCAAGGGAGAGAGAGAAAAGGCTATCATGCTCAAGCATGATAACAAGCTAAAACCAACACTCCACCACAACCATCATGATATCCAAAGTCAAGCAATCATGAAAACTATCATGAAGCAAAAAGTCAAGTCAATGGATGGTGCACCATCATGATACAATAAAAATGCAAAGAACACCCTCCACAAATGCTTATTTGCATAAATGCAAATAAGCCCTCCTCCTCCAATCTTCGGCAATGAACGAAACAAAGGAAATTGGCCGAAACGGAAAGCAAACTGGCAACTCCAGAAAACTGATCCCGTAATAAATTACAGGAAAACCCCGCTACTGTGTATACACACCCGCATTTGTATTCCTACCGAATACAAATGCAATGAGACAAAATCTACATTGTACTATACAAGGATCCGGCTTAAACCAAAGCCGTCCAGTAAAATCCGTTCGATCCAGATCCGTGCAATACCGCACGTATCAGATCGAACCCTGCCATATATCCATACGGCCTCTACAGCGTTTCGCCCGAAACTTGAGTAACTGAATGTAGGGGACTCTAAAGACGCGTCAATACTATGGCTGTGGATTCAACCACTAGCACGTCAGAGGTATTAGCCATACGTGACGGGCCACCAGCTATTGACCGAAAGGGACGTCTGTGAGCGAACTCAGCCTGACACCCTACTGAGCCTGTCGGTGACAATATCCGTACAGTCCGGTCCGTTCGTCTATGAGCATCGCATGGCGGGCTTAGGGGGTTGGTAAAAGTCAGACCCCCAAAAGCGGTACAAGTCGTGTCGGAGTGTAGCCCAGAACACCCTGAGATACTACTGGAATACCTACCAGTAAATCTCCTGCCTCGGCCGAGGGCTTCGTGTAATGGCTCTCCTAGACACAGCGCGACCTCACCCCCAATACCGGGAGAAACGAACCCCTGAAGATCCGCTCACTGCCTCCATGTGGCTCGGGACTGTACCCAACTAAAACCTGTTTGCACGTCTCCTTTGAGCGTGGTAGAGTAGTAATCAAAGTACAGTGGGAACTCACACGAGATAAATGACGATCCCCAGGTCGATGAACTAACCTGTACACATGTCACCAGGGAACTGCTATCTGACGTCAGGTATAAAACCAACTAGCATGTTCCGGCGAGTCCTGTCCGGTGTACTCATAACCCAATGAGCACCTGTATACATCTTAGGTGAACCAACTGACACCACTGGCTTGTGAGACAGGCCACCGCCCCTCGTCGGGGTCTCGACTGTATACACTAGTCTACTCTGGAGTATCGATGCCCTGTCTCGAAACTCCCACGACTAGGGACCTTTAAAGGATGTGCTTATAGACTGCCAGCTCCCACGTATATGATCGCCCTCATACTGCTGGTGGTCAAGCAAGAATCCTAGGGTCTCTATCAACGTGCAATAGTGACCTGTAAGGTCACCTAAAGCAGTACACGATGATAAATGTAAACCAGATAGCATACTATCATCTTGAGTAAGACTGTCCTCCTTGGATAGGTCCTTTCTCAATCATTGCAATCACGTGCCTGTGATCCAATAATTGACTCTGAGGGCACTATCTCCAACACTCCCTGATCAGGTGATACCGCCTTAAGATGTGTCTGGACTTCTGATGGGATCTGGGTTCCTTCGCTAAAGCTATAGCGCCGTTTTTGTCACAATACAGAGGTATTGGACAAACACTGGTAGGAACCACCTGAAGTTCCGTGAGGAACTTCTTCATCCAGACTGCTTCTTTTGTGGCATCGCAAGCAGCTATGTATTCCGCTTCCATTGTTGAGTCAGCAACGGTCTCCTGCTTGGAACTCTTCCAACAGTCCGCCCCTCCATTGAGGGTAAAGACATAACCCGACATGGATTTGGAGTCATCCTTGTCACTCTGGAAGCCGGAGTCGGCAAAGGCCTCTATCTGGAGGTCTTTTCCGCCATACACCAAGAACAACTCCTTAGTCCTCCTTAGGTACTTGAGAATGTTCTTTACTGCTATTCAGTGCTTCTCCCCTGGGTTTGCTTGATACTGGCTTACTACGCTCAATGCGTATGCTACATCTGGTCTGGTACATAACATCGCATATATTATAGAGCCTACCGAAGAAGAGTAGGGTATAATCGACATGCGATCCCTTTCCAAATCAGTCTTGGGAGACATCTCTTTGGAGAGAGTGATTCCGTGACAAGCCGGTAGGTTACCGCGCTTAGAATCATCCATACCGAATCTTTTCACTATGGTGTCTATGTACCTGGACTGCGAAAGACCCAACATCCTCTTTGATATATCACGATAGATCCGGATCCCCAGAATTGTAGGTGGCATCACCCAGATCTTTCATTGAGAATTTATGTGGCAAGAATCTTTTGACTGACTGTAACATAGGAATATCATTTCCTATTAGGAGAATGTCATCCACGTACAAGACGAGGAATACTACAGCTCTCCCTACAATCTTACTGTATATGCAAGGTTCATCTGGATTTTTGATAAAGTCAAATTCTTTGACAGCATCATCAAAACAGATGTTCGAACTCCGCGATGCCTGCTTTAGTCCATAAATGGACTAAAGCAGCTTGCATACTTTACCGCTGCTCCCACTCTGAATGAATCCCTCTGGCTGATCCATATAGACGCTCTCTTCCAAATTACCATTTAGAAAGGTCGTCTTTACGTCCATCTGCCAGATTTCATAATCGTGGAAGGCAGCAATAGCAAGAAGGACCCGAAAAGATTTAAGCATAGCCACTGGAGAAAATGTTTCATCATAGTCCAAACCAGGTCTTTGACGGAAACCATTTGCAACAAGTCTAGCCTTATAGGTTTCAACTTGCTATCTACACCAATCTTCTTTTTGAAGATCCATTTGCATCCTACGGGTTTTACCCCATCTGGAGCTATGTCCAAAGTCCATATTTTGTTAGTGTACATGGACTCCATTTCGGTCCACATTGCATCCAGCCATTTTACCGAGTCACCGCTCTGAATGGCATGCTGGAAGCTAGTAGGCTCATCATAGTCAATAATGCAATCCTCTCTATCGCCGTCTATGAGAAAACCGTAGTATCTCTCGGGCGGATGAGATTGCCTACTACTCCTGCGGAGTCGTGTCGGGATGTCCAGTTCTTCTTGAACTTCTGGTTCTACCATACTTTCAGTAACAGTTTGTGGTTCTAGAATTTCTTCCAGTTCTATTTCGCTCCCATTTATTCCTTTTTCTAAAAACTGATGTTCTAGAAATTGGGCATTACGAGAAACAAAGTCCCTTTGTTCCTCTGCGTAATAGAATAGATACCCCCTGGAGTTCTTTGGATATCCCACAAACTTACACTGTACTGATCGTGCCTCGAGCTTGTCCACATGCTGCTTTTTAACAAAAGCTGGACATCCCCAAATCTTCAGATACTGAAGATAGGGTTTCTTCCCATTCCACATCTGATATGGTGTGGTAGGCACAGTCTTGGTAGGAACTAGGTTCAATCGATATGCAGCTGATTCTAGTGCATATCCCTAGAATGATCGAGGTAACTCAGCGTTACTCATCATGGAACGAACCATATCTAATAGGGTTCGATTCCTCCTTTCCGATACACCGTTGTGTTGTCGTGTGTATGGAGGAGTAAGCTGAGAGAGAATTCCATTCTCTTTTAAGTAACCCAGGAACTCGACACTTAAGTATTCACCACCTCGATCAGATCTCAGTGTTTTTATACTCTTGCCTGTTTGTTTTTCCACTTCATTCTTGTATTCTTGGAATTTCTCAAAGGCTTCGGATTTATGCTTCATCAAGAAGATATATCCATACATAGAGAAATCATCCGTAAATGTAATGAAGTAGGAATAACCACCTCGCGCATGTGTAGATATTGGACCTCATACGTTACTGTGTGTACGAGTCCCAAGAGCTCGCTTGCTCTTACTCCGTGTCCAGAAAACAGAGTTTTTGTCATCTTTCCTTTGAGAAAAGATTCACAAGTAGCATAAGATTGATATTCTAACGGATTCAAATATCCTTCTCTATGTAACTTAGTCAACCTTCTCTCATTGATGTGACCAAGTCTACAATGCCATAAGAAAGCCTGATTTATTTCCGGAGACTTTCTTTTAAGTGTGTTCTGGACACTGAAAATCTGAGCTTGATTCAATACGTATATCCCGTTTTTTAATGTACCTGACCCAATCATAACTTGATTTAGGTGGATATGAACCACATCGCTTACGAAAGTAAAATCATATCCTTCTTTAGAAAGTAAGGATACAGATATGACATTACAAGTTGTACC
This sequence comes from Agapanthus africanus, assembly GCA_030015575.1. NCBI lineage: Eukaryota > Viridiplantae > Streptophyta > Magnoliopsida > Asparagales > Amaryllidaceae > Agapanthus > Agapanthus africanus. The sequence goes on from JASDDO010000012.1 coordinate 244,884,313, forward strand.
TGGTACATAAAAACAGTTGCGCAGAATCAATATCTGCCCAGTTGTCAGTCCAAGATGATATTCCCCTACGGATTCACCGTCCATGCTCATTCCGTTAGCAACTGTGAGGGTCATGTCACCTATCCTGATAACCCTACGGTTTCTCAGAGCCTGTAAAGAATTACAGATGTGAGTTCCTGACCCGGTATCCAATACCTAGGAAGTAGGGTTAACTGACATACATTTCTCTATTACAAACACACTTGAAGTCGAAGCCACAACATGCTTCGTATCCTGGCTACTGGCCTCAAAAGCCCTGCAATCATTCTGCTAATGTTCATTCCTGTAACAATAGGAACGTCCCTCTTTTACTATATCCTGTCCTGAAACTTTTGCCCTTCTCTTTCCTTCTACTTCCCTCGTTTCCTTCAGGGTAGGATGCAGAGACTGTAGAATCAAGTCAGTATCTGACTCGTTTCCCAACGCGGTCTCCAGGTCCTGGAGCTCATCAATAAAGCTAGTCATCGTAAGGACGTTGTCCCCTTCAGATGACCCGTCAGCCAACCTCGCTTGAATTAATTCGTTCGAGGTCTCATATCTTGCGATATGAGATTGCTCTCCATATAAATCTTTGGTATGGAGAATGATGGAAACTAAGTCCATCTTCTCGTGCTTCTTCTGGTATACACCATCAACTGAAGCTAACACGAGGCACTTAGCTTTCGCTTTATCTTTTTCCCTTGTCTGACGGATATCCATATCCCCGACAGTGGAAACTGGACCTGGGACGGCGGGATCTTGAGTAGTAATAGGGTGGTCCAGCTTGTCATAGGCAATGGACACCTGGAAAGACTTTTACCACTCATATAAGTAAGATTCAGTCAATTTATTATCTAGATGTAACCTAGTCGTGGTCACAAGGTCGCTGCAATTTAAGAGTGAGAAGAAAATACTATTAGCATGATGCTCTTGCAAGTTTAGAGTGGTTTAATTTATCTAAACAGGATGGCTCCCACTGTTTCTCGAATCTTTCCTCAAACCATAAAAGAAGAATTAGCCAGGACTATTCTCACCGTACAATTCTTGCTTAACCGTTCAGCCAGGTCAGTGTCGATACTTCGAGGGAGGTTTTCCAACGCTTTCGCGAATTTCCTTAATTAAATAACCTCTTTTCTTTGGGGGCGTAACCCCGCTGACACCTTTCTGGGCACCTACTTGGTTTATAGCATTGATTGTTAAGTGACGAATCTCCTGATAAGTAGTATATACACACAGTAGGATCGGGATCCAAAATATCATCGTATGATAATGTTGAAGGTATCCTACCAACATTCATCAAACTCCAAAATGGTATGCTCTCTCTGCAAATTTCTGTTTCTTTAGAAATTCCCGATATAATTTTTTGCCCCATGCTCTTATGACCTTGGCGTTAGGAAAAAATGTCATAAGTCACATGTCAAGTTCTACCCATCATTGTCCTTGTTAATTTGAACCTATCTGTACATATCCTTGACGTTAGGCCAAAATGATAATACGACTGTCCCAAACTAACACATCTATCTATGCAACATATGAATACCCAGCAGCTACCAAACACTATGCCTTGGCGTTAGGTCAAAATACATAGCTTGAATACTACTGAATACCCAAATGAAATGACGGAGGGCTACGAATGGTTTTGGCAAAACCGTGAACGTAGTTAACTTGATGTAATCGAAGGAACCTGATACTTTCTAAAAGGAGTGGTTAAAGCTCCGCAATTAAAAAATTCTGCTCTTTTCAAATAACCGAGTGGTTTCTTTTAATTTTGTTCCAACGATTAAACTTTGGTTTATTTTCTTTGCATTATAATAATGCGTCCCATCAATTATCCTATCATTGCAGAAAACAACGAAAATACCACGTCCTCTTATGCCATCTGCATTCGCCACGGGGTCCCGTCATCACCCGTTAGGTTACTTAACTAACGACAGAGCGGGGGCTAGGCTAGCGCGGGTGTAAAACATAAGTGACGTCTAATAGCTATCATATATAGATATTGTACATTCGTCAGACGCAATAATAAGCATTCCAGATCATAGATGAACTTTATTGGATTTATTAGCAATCCGCATTTGCTTTGAGCCTGTATTAAAAGACGGATTACACAGTTGTGATGAATAGCCATTACCCAACCCTAGACCCCTACGGGTACGGCAAACTACCCGCCAAGTATCCGAACTGAAGCGGTCTCCCTCAACAACGTGAGTAGGCCACTAAACACTTCGACGTACCTGGTAGTTTGTGTACCCCACCTTGGGTCTATCCTAGGAGCAAAAACAGTAAAAAGAAATAATACAACGGTGACTACAACCGCAACCTGGATGTGCCCCGCAAAAGAATATTACATCAAATTACATTTACAAGGAATGAATGAATATTAAACCCATCTCAAAACCCGGCTAATCATCACAACAGTCCAACACAGTTCATATACACAAACAGTAAACATTACAGAAATGTGCAACCCCCTGCCAACCGACATACTAGCAGTTAGGGGAGGTTTACGAACACATTAAACATTACAGATAAAAACCCAATTAGCAAATATCTTAGAATATCGATCGATAACCATATTCCGTGTTTACCCCAAAAGCCAACCAGCAAAGAAGCAACCTGGGTAGAAACAGAACATACAGGAAGAGAAAAAACCCAAAAATTATGAATTACTGCGAAACTCCGAGTCCACTCGGCGTTGACTCGGCTGCGGATCCGCGGCAGAAGCTCTCTATTGCCACGGATCCACGGCCGTTTTACCGATTCACTGGCTCGTATTTTCCTATAACTCATATATTTCCCTGCTGTGAATTTTAAGGTATGTCAAATATTTTTTCGGACAAGTTTAAAATTAACAGAAACTAGGAATATCCAGGGTTTTGTTTTCGTGTTTTCCGTCGATCGAACTTCTAACTAGTTTCTAACAAGCTAGTAATGGTTTAGTTGGCTCTGATACCACTGTAAGTCCATGTCACGCACCCCACGAACTTGCAGGGAGGCGGAATATTTGAAAAACGATTATCAAAGCTTCGTAACACGGACTTGAGCGCATGAATCGTTATCTAAACCATTAATAACAAAAAGCTAGAGGTTTAACTACTCGGATACGAAGTTATACCTCACGTTACTTGTCCTTCGGGTCTACATCGTTGTCCTCCACTCCTCGTAGGCTCCTTGGAACATCGGCACCTCAACGGCCTCCTCGAATCAAAGACGATCCACCCGAAAGCTCCTACGCCAAGCTTAATCTCAAGCTTGAGATAACTAGGTTGCTTAAAGTGCTAATCTAAGCTACCTAGGGGATATAGAGTGAGGTTATGGAAGTATTAGTCTAGCTAACCCTTGATCTCAACACATGAGAGGTTAGGGTTAGGGTTTGAAGAGAGAGTGAGCTTAAGGAGAGAGAAGGTGAGAATGATAATGAGAATGAAAAAGCTTCTCACTTGAATATATGAAACATAATGAATTATCAAATAAATGATTATTCACCATCCTTCATTAATTCAATATGAGTGATTCACTATGTGAGTCATTAAGCAATAAATGATGCATTATTGACATAGTGAATCACACAAATGAGTCACAAATTTCATTTAAAGCAATGCCACCTCCCTCCCCAAGTCACCACTCTTCTAGAAGCTTCTCGACAAATTAAGAGAATGCCCCTCCAATCCGTGAAAACACGGAAAAACTTTAGACTGTACAAATCCAATAACCCGATACTAGAAACTGGCTTAAACAAAAGTCGACTAGTAAAAACTGTCCGAACGTCGTATGTGCGTAAACACACGTATGCGTCCGAACCCTTGTCGTAAAACCATACGACCTCTATATCGTTTCTCCTGGAGCAGGGAAACTCTTGTTAGTGTATATGCCCTAGAGGCCATTACTGTATCATACTAGTTTGTATATTACTTAATGGAAGCTTGGGATATTCACCTTGTACAAACAATCTTGCTCAATATAGTAGTATGCTACTTGGTTTGATTCTACTTCAATGTGTACTTGTGTTTATTTCAGTATATCACTTATACGCATTAGTGGAGCCCTTCAGATCTTTGCTTGATTACCAGCGTTGTGATGGCAGTCACACTAGTGGGGGCTGGGTAATCTATAAGCACATCCTTATACAGCTCCCTAGTCGCAGGACTATCGAGACAGGGCATCGATACTCCGGAGTAGACTAGCGTATGGGCTTCTCATCCCAGTATGGGAGATGGTCTGTCCCACAGCCATCAGTACGTCGTACTGGAGATAGTATACGGGTGCTCGTTGGGTTACGAGTACACTGGACAGGACTCGTCGGGAACTGACAGGTTGGTATTATACCTATCGTCAGTTATCAGTTCCCAGGTGACATGAGTACAGCTTAGTCCGCTGACTTGACACTGACACTTCGCCTCGAGTGTGTTCCCACTGCACTTTGATCACTACCCTACCACGGCTCAAAGGAGTCGTGCAAACAGGTGGTGGTTGGGTGCAGTCCCGAAGCACTTGGAGGCAGTGAATATTAGACAGGATTCGTCTCTCCCGGTATTGGGGGTTGACATCGCGCTGTGTCTAGGAGAGCCATTACATGAGTAGTCCCTGGCCAGGGCAAGCGAGATATACTGGTAGGCTTCCAGTGTTATCTCAGGGTGTTTTGGGCTTCACTCCGACACGACTTGTACCGCTATTAGGGGACTGACGTTTTACCGCCCCCTAGGCCCGACATGCGATGTATTAGACGAACAGACCGGACTGTACGGAGACTGTCACATTCAGACTCAGTAGGAGTTCAGATGGGGTTCACCTCGTCAGCCTTCTTGTCGGCATCTACCTGGGGACCGTTACGCACAGCTAGTGCCGCTTGCGGTCTGTGGTTAAACCCACTGCCAGCGTAGTGTCGAGTCTTTAGAGTCCCACACAGAGGGTATTCGCCTCTGGGCAAAACAGAGTAGAGGTCGCGTGGTTTTGCGACAGGGTTCGTTCTCATCCGCGCACTTGTGCACGTTTGGAGTCCGGACGGATATTACTGGCTGGCTCTGGTTTGAGTCAGATACTGGTATATGTTTTGGGGTTGCTTTTATCTCTCAGTATTCATGTTCCTCGGAACAAGAATGCAGGTGTGTATGCACAGTTGTTTGAGGAGGAGGAAGAGGATTTTCTTTAGGGTTTCGGAACGGGTGCGTATGCACAGTTGACAGTCGTCTTTTTCCAAACCCTAATGGATTTATGTTATATCAATTAATAATATTAGTAAAATGAAATTGTGTCATGGTTGGTTTTTGTTGACTAGTTGACCATGGTTGACTTGTTGACCATGGTTGAAGTTTTGACCATCATCATTACAAAAGAAAGATGCTTTTTGATTCTTGCAAAACCATTTAATGTTTGAAATGATAATGGTCATTCCTAAACCTTCCATCAACTATTTCATTTTCATTATTATTATTAATTTGATAATTCTTTTTCTTTTGTCATATGGTTGCAAGAAAGAAAAAGTGAGCTCATTCTATCATTTAGCTTCTCTCTCCTCACTTCATCTTCTTCTTCCTCTAGCAAAAGGAGAATCCTTCTCATGTGTTGAGAATCCCTCTCCTTAAAAGAAAAGCACCCCTTAGACACTCTCTACTCACTCTAGGATCAAAGGTTTAGCAAGCCGAAGATTCTACTTCTCTCAAAGTTCAGGAAAGAGCCCGAAGGTTGAACCCTCAGGTGGATCCATCTTTGACGGGAGAAGGCAACAAGGAAGAAACCATCAACCTCTACAAAAGTTTGAAGAAGAAGGAGTTCAAGTTAGGTATAACCATCTTTCCGAGTAGCTAACTCCCTTTAGCTTGTTTGCTAGTTTAGTTTAGAAAAGATCCCGACTTTGTTAGTCCATGTTGCCTCATGCGCTAAAAATTTGATTTTTATACCGTTTCCGCCTCCCCGTAAGAACCGGGGGTCGCAACGTGGACTTACAACTCTCTGTGTGGGACTCTAAAGACTCGACACTACGCTGGCAGTGGGTTTAACCACAGACCGCAAGCGGCACTAGCTGTACGTAACGGTCCCCAGGTAGATGTCGATAAGAAGGCCGATGAGGAAAATCATCCGAACCCCTACTGAGCCTGATGTGACAATCTTCGTACAGTCTGGTCTGTTCGTCTAAGACTATCGCATATCAAGCCTAGGGGGCGGCAAGCGTCAGTCCCCTAATAGCTGTATAAGTCATGTCGGAGCGAAGCCCATTACACCCTGAGAAGCTACTGGAACCTACCAGTATATCTCGCTTGCCCTGGCCAGGGACTTTGCGTAATGGCTCTCTGACACAACGCGATATCAACTCCCAATACCGGGAGAGACGAATCCTATCTAACCGCCACTGCCTCCAAGTGCTCGGGATTGCACCCAACTACTTCCGGTTTGCACGACTCCTTTGAGCCGTGGTAGGGTAGCAATCTAAGAACAGTAGGACACACTCAAGGCGAAGCAGCAGTGTCAAGTCTGCGGACTATGCTGTACTCATGTCACCTGGGAACTGATAACTGACGATGGGTATAATACCAACCAATCAGTTCCTCGGCGAGTCCTGTCCGGTGTACCCGTAACCTAACGAGCACCAGTATACTATCTCCATTACGACGTGCTGATGGCTGTGGGACAGACCATCTCCCCAACTGGGATGAGAAGCGTATACACTTAGTCTACTCCGGAATATCGATGCCCTATCTCGATAATCCAAAAACCAGGGACCTGTATAGGATGTTGCTTATAGACTACCCAGCCCCCACTAGTGTGACTGCCATCACAACGCTGGTAATCAAGAAAAGATCCTATAGGCTCTACTATTATGTATAAGTGATACGTTACAAGAAACATATGCACATATTAAAGTAGACACAAACCAAGTAGCAAACTACCATTTTTAGCAAGACTGTAATATACAACTGTGAATATCCCAAGCTTCCATTAAGTAATATAGAACCTAGTATGATACAATAATGGCCCTTAGGGCATATACACTAACACAAGTTGCATCGGTTCAGAGGTGGGAGCCCGTTTAAATATCCGTCGACGTGGTGCCACCTGGACGAGAAGACTGGAGATTCAGGAGATCGGAGCAGCCGCAACAAAGCGTGGGATGATGGTTGAAGATCGAAGGACTCGGATCGTTCGGTATAACATTTCTACCCACTTTGTAGTTTGTTAGTTTAGCTTTAATGGCAGATCCGGGTTATAGTACACGATAGCGCCAGTTGTAAAAGTTTTTGTTCCGCATTTGGCATCTGTTAGACGACCGGGGCGCTACCGAGGACTTCCAGTTATAACCATTAAATGATTTATATATGTTGCTCATTGTAAAAAATATCATTAATGATCTCCTGTATCAAAACATTTTACTTTCTTTGCTCCTTGGAAACTGGAATCCTTATAGATGAATTATTCTTTTCTATCAATAATGTCAAGAAGTGGTTTCTAACCCCAACCCCAACCCCAACCCCAATCCTAACCCTAAGCCTACCACCAGCCCCAGCCCTAACCCCAGCCGAACCCCAACCCCAGCCTCAACCCCAACTCCAACCCCAACCGCAACCCCCTGCCGAACCCCAACCCCAACCCCAACCGCAACCCCAGCCCCAGCCCCAGCCCTAGCGCTAACCCCAACCGATGCCTCATCGGTACCCAAACCATGAATCATAGCCCTAAAACAATCAAAATTTTGTTTAATTGAAGATTTCTTAACCTGTGCAGAGGCGGCGATCGATCGGAGGCGATGACGAAAACTGAGATGAGGAAGAAGCTGGCGGTGGCGACGAAGAATCGGCCGGCGCTGGCGACGACGAGAACGGAGATGAAACACACTGACGATCGGCGGGAACGGGGGTTTGGGGATTTGGGTTCGCGCGCAGTGAGAAAATAATATTTAGAGATAATCAGCGTAGGGGTCGATCTGTGCCTTTTTACTTAAATCCCTATTTAGATGCCCCCACGGATAAGTCCGTAGGTTCTTGGTTTGCGGCTCCGTAGGGGAAAATAACAATTTAATATTTAATATTTTTAAATTAATATGTAAGGACCGTAGGGGAAACATTTTGGCCCTACGGATTAGTCCGTAGGGCCAAACTAAATCTTCCCCTACTGATGTCGTTATCCGTAGGGGAAACCCCCTTATTTAGTAGTGTATATATACATATACCTACACATGGATGATGAAGATTGTATATGTTATTTGGAGATGAGTCGATGAGATTGGGCATGGTGCCGTGAGATCGGTGATATGATGTGGTTCGTATTATGAGATACGACGCGATATTATAGTGGGCCTTTAGGCGTGTGTTTTCATACACGTATATATATATATATATATATATATATATATATATATATATATATATATATATATATATATGCATAAGGTATCAGTTTGTACTGGACTTAGATCAGTACCCCCAGTTCATGAGATATGATGATAAGGATACCAGATAAATGATGAGATAAATATGATATTCGACCCGTGCCCAGATTGGGATGTCGTACGATGGATTTACCGTACGAGCTTTATATTGATGATAGATCCACACTCTTGACTCAAGGATGTCATATTGTATATTGTATTGTATGTGATAGTATTGAGGCGGGATCACCGACTATTATATTTATATATATCGACTCAGACTTAGGTGGTTTTCCCTTACCCTTTCGGTTAGACTGTTCATTTAGTCCTGTAGTTTACTTGTAAATATTAGACTAGACTCGAGTAATACCTATTTCCAAAACTAACAAATCGTGAGTATTTTAAAGACAGGCCAAGGGATTATACGGATATTTCAATTGACGTACCTCTTTTCTTTAAAACACCATAGCCCCTATTTTTCCAAACACCATGATTCATGTGATTTCAAATGACAAACTGTATGACTCGTATAGCTAATGTAGATTCCTTATTGTTGCATTTACTTTCCATTTCCATATATTCATGTGGTTATTAGCGCATTGCATGCTTATATACTTGTGATTTATGTTATATTAAATCCATCCTATCAGGAAACCAGCACCATTACCGATGATGTGTATGCTCCACGTACACCTGCTTGCCGGCTCACACACTTCATCATCGGTAATTGCCATGTCACTACACAGTAGGACTGTCGCATCAGGATATGATTCCTTGCATGACATACTTGAGTACACACATATTGTACACCCATACTCGCATACATACGTATTTGCACATACATAAATGATTCTGGCTTGATTTTGGAGATTCGGAAACCGTAAGATATATTTTAAAACTGGATTCATTTTAAATGAGCGGTTTTCCCTCGATATGTGCATATTACTGTTCCATGTTCCATGATATACGGATATGCTTACATTTCTGTTATATGTCGCATACATCATGCTTTATGATTATATGCATTGAGATATGTTAATTTCATGAGATTTCTGGATTTGGGAACCGTGGTTATTTCAAAAGAGAGTATGTATTGTTTTAAAAACCCGGTTTCTCTTGATATGATATTTCAGTGCGTCCACCATGTGTTTTCTCGGTTCTGAGTGTGACATGTGAAACCCGATTCGAGGAGCAGGATGAGACCTATTGCGGGTATATGGTGGACCCGGTATGGTACCCCGGGGCGAGAACTGATTGCTGTGCTGCAGACGGTGAGCCTGGCAGAGGGACTACTACTTACCGCTGATTGTATTGGGCTCGGCGGATATCAGGAGGATACCGACCGGAGTCGAGAGATGATATGGTCCGATCCGGACTGACGGAGCCCATGGGCCGATCCGGACTGACGGAGCCAGAGATATGAGGATTTACGTGTCGATGATGGACACGGTTTTCATGATGTTTTCTAGTGTTGATGCTGGACACTCAGGTTCCATGATTTTGATGTGTCGCGAGGGACACCCGTTGATTTATATTCTCATATTTACATGCATGTGCTTTTATGATATTTACATGCATGATATTGTTGCGTCACTGGTTGACACGTGGACGAGATCCACAGGCTTACAGGCATTGATTTCATGGTTGAATGCATTCTATTTTCATGCATTCATACATCATACATATGATATGTTGTTACCTGACGCACTGACATGAGCACCTGGTATTAAACTTATGCATAGATGTATACCCTAGCCATATTTTATGCTTCAGGATATATTTTGTGGATATATATTGTGATCGTATGACCTAGGATTGAGTCATAGATGCGATTTCTGCTATGTGATGTTTTCTACTCATGAGTTGGCAACTCACCCCTGTTGTGCTACAGTTTCTTGCAGGTTTTGCCGTACAGGTTCGTTGCGGCTTTGCTGGCACACTGCCCCTTTTCGGGTGATTGCTTGGTAGGTGGGTTCACTTGTATCATGACCACCATTGCACTTATTATATTCTGTTGTATCTAGAAACTCCATTAACCAAACTTGTTTATTTGTTCAGACTTAGAGACCAGTTGTATATTATTTCGACCTTAGAGTCGCGCGTTGTATTATTATGGTTTTCTTGTTGTTTTGAGTTTCCTTTTGAGTTTTGATGCTCGCCCTTCGACATTGTATATTATATTTCTTCTGTGGTTGTGACCGTCGATTGACGAAGAGCTAGCTCCCGCTTGGGGATGCCTTTTATCATTTTGTATACTATTCATGTTGTACCCCGTTTGGGGCCAGTATTTACAAAGGAAACATTGCCGAAATTTTCAGAAAAGACTTGAGATTTTAAAAAAGCATATTCGGCTTATGTTATTTAAAACCACTTTCCTTAAAACGAGTTTTCCATCATTTATTATTTTAAATGGTTTAGATTTCTAGGATTTCTTGGCTTGAATTAGATGGGGTCTTATAGACTTCATATGATTCAAGTGCCAGTCACGTGCCATTTCTGGTCATGACAAAGTTGGTATCAGAACGCTAGGTTAACCTTGGTTTGAGTCTAGGTTTGACTATGCGGAGCCTAGGGCGTTTGTATATATACGGAACCTAGGCTTGACCTTACCGAACTTAGACTTAGTCGAGGGGGTATTAGACCTGAACTTTCGTCGAGTAGGTTGACCTTGGTTGATGAAGTAGGTGACTTAAGGAGAGTGACATACCGTGTGTATGTTCCGCGGCATACTTACGATACGCTACTCCGCTTAAGAAGCCTTAGGATGTACATTTCCTTGCACAGTATTATATTCATTCATGATCTATCCTCATCGATATCGGTTTATGGTTTTGCTGCCACGATTACACGGGCAGAGAGAGCTACGGCTAGAGTTGCGTCAGCATGAGCTCGTCACGGATGAGGACTGACTAGGTCGTGATTCCAGGGACTTACGATTTGCATAGATGAGTCATTTTATTGTGTTTTCGTGCCATGAGCGTTTGATGGATCTCTTTTACAACATTACTCGGACGTGCAGATCAGCACCAGAGGATTGAGCCACTGATAGAGGCCAGCCAGAATGTGATGACCGTCAATGCACAGATTATTCTTGATGATTGAGGCAATGTTCATCATGGGGACGAATGATTGAGTTGTTGCTGCGACTGACGAGATATCACCCCAGATGTTGGAGCTATTTCCGCACGAGTTGTATTTAGAAATATGACAGAAGATCGCTAGTCATCCAAGGAGGAATGACTAGGAAATGTGATTCGTTGCCTACCCCGATACGAGGTCATCAGATTGATTGATTCCAGCTAGAGACGACTTCACGCAGGTACGTTGGGAGTCGATAGAGACGATCGAATGTCAGAAACCCATTTTCCAAATTTAAAGTATTCGGAAAAACATGCAAGTATTTCCGTGGACCCTCTAGAAGAATGAAACACTAACTCGATATAATTACCATGAGAACGCTCTGAAACCTTAGGGTTTACAGCAGTTCAGCGGTGCCATTGATGACGCTTGGGTTTGCCCTTCTACGGTTGGTCCATAGGTGTTGTGGCATGTACTCAAGATGTTGATCTCTTGGGGGATTATGAGGTTTTGACGAATCGATCGAAAAGTTTGACTTCATTCGGATATCATGTGATGTGATGCATTGCTTGGGAGACTCCAGATACGAGTATAGCAGTTGGAGCACAGTCCATGCAGACACGAAGAGACGAGTTCGAAGCAGTCGACATTAGAGGGAAGTGGAGTAAGATGTTCGTACGAGATCTTGATGAGATGACGTTCCACTCCGCCGACCTCAGAGACGTGACACGCATACAGAGGCGTTATATATGGATATATCTTCAAGAAGGAGTCGTGATGAGTATGCAGCCGTTCCGGAACCAGAAACAGATTTAGTAAAGGATGATAACTTCCGGGCAGTTCGGCAGAAACGAGATTTGAGAGAGACTTCGACAGGAGCTTTCTGGAATAATACTACGAGAAGACTTGGACCTAGGAGCGGTCATATTGTGCACACCCAGCAGGCCAGAGTTCGGCATCGTCGACGAGATAGTTGGCCAGAGATCTTTAGAGGATGTACCAGAGCGGGACTGTTTCTGTCATCATTCCATATTGGGCCGTTGAGCCGAGGAGCTATATATCTAGCCATTCGCAGTGAGAGACAAGAGCCTAAAGGCACCAAGCGCCAGACCATGAACAGGAGGCAATGTAATGTTTTATAAATCGTTTTGCCAATTTTCCGTTTTTAGGGTAAAATAGTCGGTGTTTTCCATTTTAACCCGATTGTGATCAAACTTCTGTATAGACTTGTCGGCACCTAGTTTAGCTAGAATGAAGCTAGTGCGCGAGCTTTGGGGTCAATGGGAAGTTTTGGTTCACGTAGAATTTTTCCCTAATTAAAATATTATTTTAATACTCTATTTGTACACTTTATTAGTGGTAATTACTTTTTGGCTTGGGTTAATTACTACTAATGAGATTCTTTGCTAAACTAATCACTAGAATTAGTTTAGAACCTTCTCTTCTAATATCTAGATTTATTTTTTGATGACAAATGGTTTATTTTTAAAATAAAAGAAAACAAAGAAAATGTGTCATTTGCATTAATTAGCATTAATTAGTGTTTTTAGCTAGAAAATTCCACACTTCACCACAAAAACCTAGCCTCCTTCACTTGGCCGGCCACTTCCTATGCTTGCTGCCCCATCTCCTTCTTCACCTCATTTCTTCATTTTAAAGCTTGAAAAATTCATGAAAAATCCAAATTTATTCATCCAAACTCAAATATAATCAAAACCCATCATTCTCCATCAGTAATCTAGCTTGGATCTTCACAAAAGTCTTGGTTTTTGGAGGCTAATCTTGATATTCTTGTTGCAAGTTTCCAATCAATTTGGAGGATCGCAGGCGGGGACTTCGGGCGCTGCGAACAGGGGAAAGCAAGTAGTTGGCTTTATTTAGCCAGGACGGTTGGTGAGTAGATTTAACATCTACATGGGAATCGCCCGCATGGCGTTATGCGTCTGGGCTATAGATGTTATAATATTGTTGCATATTCTATTTCATATATAGAGTTGCGCATACACCTTATTGCTTAATTATTGTTGTGCTTGGACTAGTACCCTTAGGACACTGCACTATTATTGACGGCTTATGTTGTACGAGCACTGATTGTATGCCACACACACCGTCAATAATTGCCATGACACGCACAACACCCATACTTATATGATATTGTTTGGTAGAGACATTGATTCATATTCTTTTACACATAATGACATAGCTACAAGTATACCTTGCATACATACTTCACTTATACTCGGAGGGTATATTAAATCATTACTGATAGATATATTCATATACTTTGCTATACCTTTATATTTACACATATATCGGGTTATAGCTACATGTTTACCTTTCTTGATGTTATATAGATTTGGAGAAATTAGGAACCGCATGATATATATTAACTTGTTGCAGTAAAATAGCGGGTTTTCCTTTATATGCTCATATTACTGTTTCATGTTGCATATATTACATTCATGGATTTCATATGTTGTTCTCTGATATTTTTACTCATAAGTATATATATAACAGTGGAGTGGGACGCTGTTATATATGCATATATATATATATATATATATATATATATATTAGTGGAGTGGGATGCTAATATATATGTATTGATTCATGTAGTTATACTTATTCTTTACTTGATATTTGTATGCAACCGCTCAAAGATTTGTTTTAAACCAATACGGGATCGAGGGTGTCGATGTTGGGGCACTTAAGATTCGGATGACGTATATACCGATACGTGGAACACATGTGTCGAGGTGAGACACTTGGGTTTCGAGGAACGTATAGATATCAGAAAGACCGATACGTGGAACACGGATGTCGATACCGGACACATACGATTCGAGGAACGTATGAATATGAGAAAGACCAATACGTGGATCACGGGTGTCGATACCGGACACTTACGATTCGAGGAACGTATGGATTTGAGTATTTATGTGTCGATGCTAGACACTTGTTTCATGATGTTTTTGGGTGTCGATGCTGGAAAATCACTTTATATGAAACTTACTCGATACTGGATATTTGATATATGAGATTTACTTGATATTGTACATTAAGGATATATGAGATTTACTTGATATTGTACATTCAGGATATATAAGGTTTACTTGACACAGTAGATTCAGGATATATGAGGATTACTTGATATTGTATATTCAGGATATATGAGATTTACTTGATATTGTACATTCAGGATATATTGAGACTTACAGGATATGAGGGCCAATTTGGGGGCTAATTTGTGGAAATTTGGGATTTAGATTACCTTGATGGACATTGGTCCTACCACGAGGTCAGGATTCCGTGAGGATGACATGTTTTATCCGGTACTTCGCATTTATTGTATATGCATTAATTAATGTATGGGCAGTACCTGATAGAGTACCATTCATGACTGTTGCATTTACATACTGTTATTTTATATGCATTGTTCATGTAGTAGTGGTACCCAATATTGTTTCTTACATGACTGTTGCATACATATTGCCATTTATTGCTAGCAGCTTGCATGTATTAGATTCGCGCTGTACGTGCATACTTGCGATTACCTGCATATGTTATTTACAATTCACGAGTTGGCAACTCACTCCCGTTGTGCCACAGTGTTTTTCAGGTAGTCCCTCAGGGCAGTCGCGGCAGGCTATTCATCTATCATATCATCTTTTGCTGCGGATACCGCTTCGGCTCACAGTGTGCAGTTTTTCTTTAGGTGGGTTTGTGGTTATCCGTTTATGTTCTTGTATATTCGTTGTATCCTGTACTCTCCATCTACCACTTTCATGTATGACTTAGAGACTTGATGTGAGGACAATATTATATGTTATTTTGCGATTTGGAGGTCTTTTATGCAGTTTTTATTTATATCGTCTTTTATTTCTTCTCTACGGCATCGTATATCTGTTGTGGTGGTTGTTTCCGCCTTTGGGCGTGGATTTTGCTCCCGTTTAGGATGCTTTACTTATATTTATCTTGTACCCATTTTAGGGGTTAGTTTTTACAAAGAAGGTGCTTCCAAAATTTTAAAGGAAGAAAAGCTGGACTTTAAAGAATTTGGTTTGAGATTTACAAAGTTTTAAAAATGTTCTTATTTCTTACTACTTTTGATGGTTTAGATTGCTGGGTTTTCGGCTTACTTAAATTGCGTTACGCCTGTAGATGTTGCGTAGTTTAAGGGCTATCACGTGCCAATTTCGGGTCATTACAAAGTTGGTATCAGAGCGCTAGGTTTTACCTTTCGGAGTGTAGGATGACCTTGGTATGATGGAGTAGGTAGCTTAAGCAGAGTAACGTAGTGTGTGTATGTCCGCGGCATACTCACGAAATGGTACTCCGCCTAAAGTGACCTAAGTACTAATTGCTTCAAATTCTTTCCTTGATGATACTTATCCTTGTGATTCGATTTTCGTGTTCATATCGAATCCTATTTCCATATATAGCCTTTGCCGCCGATGACTATGAGGACTCAGAGTGGTGCAGCGAGAGCCGAGGTCAGAATTGACTCATGTGGGACGAGAACTGTCCAGGATGGCATGCTCGTTGCACAGTGTTAGTTTTTATGCCCTAGAAGGCCATTACAGTATCATACTAGTTTGTATATTACTTAATGGAAGCTTGGGATATTCACATATATATAACAGTCTTGCTAAACATGGTAGTATGCTACTTGGTTTTCTCTATCTTAATGTGTGAGTATACGTATTGATAGAGCTCTTATGATCTTGCTTGACTACCAGCGTTGTGATGGAAGTCACACTAGTGGGGGCTGGGTAGTCTACAAGCACATCCTTATTCAGGTCCCTAGTCGTTGGATTATCGAAACAGAGCATCGATACTCCGGAGTAGACTAGTGTGTACTCTTCTCATCCCAGTTGGGGAGATGGTCTGTCCCACAGCCGTCAGTACGTCGTACTGGAGATAGTATACAGGTGCTCGTTGGGTTACGGGTAAACCGGACAGGACTCACAGGAAACTGTTGGTTGGTTTTATACCAGTCGTCAGTGAACAGTTCCCAGGTGACATGAGTACAGCATAGTCCGCAGACTTGACACTTCTACTTCGCCTCGAGTGTGTCCCACCGTTCTTAGATTGCTACCCTACCACGGCTCAGAGGAGTCGTGCAAACAGGTAGCAGTTGGGTGCAGTCCCGAGCACTTGGAGGCAGTGGCGGTTAGACAGGATTCGTCTCTCCCGGTATTGGGAGTTGATATCGCGCTGTGTCAGAGAGCCATTACGCAAAGTCCCTGGCCAGGGCAAGCGAGATTTGCTGGTAGGTTCCAGTAGTTTCTCAGGGTGTAATGGGCTTCCCTCCGACACGACTTATACCGCTATTAGGGGACTGACGCTTGCCGCCCCCTAGGCCGGATATGCGATAGTCTAAGACGAACGGACCGGACTGCATGGAGATTGTCACATCAGACTCAGTAGGAGTTCGGATGGGTTCCCTCATCGGCCTTCTTATCGACATCTACCTGGGGACCGTTACGTACAGCTAGTGCCGCTTGCGGTCTGTGGTAAAACCCACTGCTAGTGTAGTAGTCGAGTCTCTAGAGTCCCACACAGAGAGTTTCCCTACTCCAGGCGAAACGATATAGAGGTCGTATGGTTTTACGACAAGGGTTCGGACGCATACGTGTGTTTACGCACGTACGACTTTCGGAAAGTTTTTACCAGTCGGCTTTAGTTTAAGCCAGTTACTGGTATGCGGTTATTGGATTTTTACAGTCTAAAGTTTTTCCGTATTTCTGCGGAAAGGAGGGGCGTTATCATAATTATGCGGGAAGCTTCTAGAAGGTGGTGACTAAGGAGGTTAAGGTGGCAAATGAAATGATTGTGATTAGTGAGTCACCTTGATGATTCATAGAAGTCTTTTGTCATTATAATGAATCATCACTAGATATTATCAAGCATGGTTGCTAAATTCATTTCTTATTCTTTTCTTGATAAAAGAAATGCTTGATATATATCTTCTTGACTCACTATTCTCATATCATTATCTTTTTCATCTTCTCTCTCCTCAAGCTCTCCCTCTTCAAAAGACTAATCCTCCCCTCTCATGAGTTGAGTACAAGGGTTAGTAAGACTAATTAATCCATAACCCTCTCTATATTACACCTAGCTTCTTTGATTAGCACTTAGAGAAGTTTAGTTTCCTCAAGTTTAGAGGCTAAGCTTGGAGTAAAGCTCTAGGGTGGATCGTCTACTACTTCGAGAAGGCCGAGGAGAACGAGGAGATCGTAAAGCCGAAGGACTTGGTTCGATAGGTATAATCCCTAAACATAATAGTATAGAAACTATATGTTTGTTGTTAGTTATCGTTTAGCTTCGATTCAAGCGGTTAGTCGATGTTTGTTCACTAAACAAGTTAGTTTTTGAAAATTCCGCCTCCCCACAAGTATTGGGGTGTTCTACATCGACTTACAGTGGTATCAGAGCCTCGCTAAACAATAAATATCTTAATTGCAAATTTGTACGAATTTCGAACGGAAAAAACGAAACCGGAAAACCCCGAACTGTCAAGTTTCTGTCGATTTTTAAATGAAGTCCAAAAATTTTTCAAGGATGTTCAAAAAGCTTGAAAAGACACCAGAAGAACACACAAGAAATTTGGACCCCTGAATCGTCTAAAGCGCCGCGGATCCGCGGTGGATCCTACTGGATCAGCCGCGCTTCCGCGACCGAGTTGACGATTCAGGAACCCAATTTTCCTGTGTTGGTTCTATATGATATTTGGGATTTTCTGGAATATTTAATTGTTGCTCAGGTTGCAGTTTTACAGAACAGTATTGGAGCAATATTAATGTGTTTAATCGATCGAAATTGTACAGTATTTACATATTGGATTATATCTGTGATTGTATAATGTGTTCGTAAACCTCCCCTAACTGCTAGTATGTCGGTTGGCAGGGGGTTGCACATTTCTGTAATGATTTTATCTGTTTGTGCATATGAACTGTATTGGACCGTTGTGGTGTATAGCCGGGGTTATGCAATGGGTTATTATTTAATTCATTTGTTGTAAATGTAATTTGTTGTAATATTATTTTTGCGGGGCACATCCAGGTTGCGGTTGTAGCCACCGTTGTATTATTTCATTTTACTGCTTTTGCTCCTAGGACTGACCCAAGGTGGGGTACACAAACTGCCGGGTGGGTAGTTTGCCGTACCCGTAGGGGTCGTGGGTGGGGTAATGGCTATTCATCACAACTGTGTTATCCGTCTTTTCTTGCAGGCTCAAAAGAAATACGGATTGCTAGCAAATCCAATTAAGTTCATCTGTGTTCTGGAATGTATATCATTGCGTCAGACGAATGTAAAATATCTATATATATGATAGCTATTTAGACGTCACTTATGTTTTACACCCGCGCTAGCCCAGCCCCCGCTCTGTCGTTAGTTAAGTAACCTAACGGGTGATGACGGGACCCCGTGGCGAATGCGGATGGCATAAGAGGACATTGTATTTTCATTGTTTTCTGCAATGATAGGTTAATGATGGGACGCATTATCTATAATGCAAAGAAAATAAACCAAAGTTTTAATCGTTGGAACAATTTAAAAGAAACCACTCGGTTAATTTTAAAACAGATATTTTTTAAATGCGGAGCCTTAACCACTCCTTTTAAAAGCTATCAGGTTCCTTCGATTATATCAAGTTCACTACGTTCACGGTTTCGCCAAAACCAGTCGTAGCCCTCTGTCATTTCTTATGAATGGTCAGTAGTATTCAAGCTATGTTTGTTTGGCCCTTAGTCAAGGCATAGTGATTGGTAGCTGCTGGGGTATTCATTTGTTGCATAGATAGATGAGTTAGTTTGGGACACTCGTATTACTTTGTTTGGCCCTTAGTCAAGAGTATACGGATGGGTTCAAATCAACAGGATAATGATGGGCAGAACTTGACATGTGACTTATGATTTGTTGGCCCATAGTCAAGATCATAAGAACATGGGGCAAAAATCCATATCGGGAATTTCTAAAGAAACTGAAATTTGCAAAGAGATGCATACCATTTTGAGTTTGATGAAAGTTGGTAGCATTCCTACAACATTATCAGACGATGATATTTGGATCCCGATCCTACTGTGAGTATATGCTACTTATCAGGATATTCGTCACTTAACGATCAATGCTATAAACCTAGTAGGTGTCCAGAAAAGTGTCAGCGGGGTTACGCCCCGAGAGAAAACAAGTTATTTAATTAAGGAACTTCGTGAAAGCGTTGGAAAACTGTTAGTTATATGTATGCCCTAGAGGCCATTACTGTACATTGGATGTATATTGTAGTGGATGCTGGGACATATATAGGGAGGACTTTCTTGCTCGACATGATAGTATGCTATCTGGTTGATCTTTACCTTAACGTGTATACTGATTGTCTCTCTGTCGCATGTTGGTAAAGCCCTTAGAATGTGTACTTGACTACCTGGGCTATGATGCGGATCATACTAGTGGGGACATGGTAGTCCATAAGTACATCCTTGAAAGTCCCTAGTCGTGGGTGTATCGAGATGGGGCATCGATATACCAGAGTAGAGTAGCGCATACCTTCTCGACCCATACAGATGGGCGATGGATGATCCCATATCCATTGGTGTTTGACATCAGAGATGATATACGGGTGCTCAGTGGAGACTGGGTACACTGGACGGACTCGCCGAGAACTCCCAGATGGTTTTGTACCTTACGTCAGATGGCAGTTCTCTGGTGACACTGGTATAGAGTAGTCTGTTGACCCGAGATCGTCATAGAGTCTTGTGTGGTTCCCACTGTGCTTTGATTTCCATCTTACCACGTCCAAGAAGGCGTGCAAAACGGTGGTTTTTGGGTACAGTCCCGAGTCACATGGAGGCAATGAGCGATAGGAGGGGATTCGTCTCTCCCGGTATAGGGGGTTGATGTTGCGCTGTGTTCGATTGGCTATAACAGGAAATCCCTGGCCAGGGTTGCTGAGATATACTGGTAAGTGTTACCAGTAGCTTCTCAAATTGTTTTAGACCTCATATCGACACGACTTATCGAGCTATTGGGGTCTGACGTTTACCACCCCTAGGCAAGATATGCGACATATCAGACGACGAGACCGGACTGTACGGTAAGTGTTACTGGTTGGATTCACTGGAGTGTGAGCGGGCTTGCTCGTCGATCTTCAGATCGCTCAATACCCGGGTGGCCGTTACGTTTAGCAGACCGCTTGCGGCTTGTGGGTGTTTGATATGATCATCACCTGCTGCCGGCGTATTGACGAGTCTTTAGAGTCCTACACAGAGGTTTCCTGGCTCAAGCGAAACGAAATAGGAGCGCATATGAGATATGTGCTGGACCGAGAATAATACCAGTATGTGATACTGTATTCGATTCTCGCAATGTGACATTGATCGGTTATATGCGATATAGCCGGGTTATCGGATCAAGTGTTGATTCGATAAGTTGTTACTATTGAATACTAGTCGGTTGTGTACGACATGACCGGATCGTTAAATCAAGTGTTGATTTAATGATTTAATGTATAATTATATATTTGATATATTACTTTGCATTAACTAGTATTGGTTCACTTTAAATGGATTTTCTCACTTGGATGTACAAGTTGTATATGTGATATACTTTGTGTGCATATTATTGTATCATGTTTGATGATACATGTTTACTTGGTTAAGTGTAAAGAATTAAACCATGGTTAAACTTATGATTAGGGTTTTATTTCCTTTTCTCTTTTATTTATCTATTTATTCATTTTGGAAATAAATATAAAGGGCATGAAAGGAAAATGGTGGCTTGTTTTGTTTCATATTGAAGCTTCTTGAAGACTTTGACCAAGTGACCATTTTGTCTCATGCTTAACCCTAACCATTCCTTTTAACCATGATTAACTCTCTACACTTGACCATGGTACATTATATGATAAGTATTGATTTTCTTTTGATTATTAATTAACTTATCATATCTTTTCTTCTTCTTCTTCCTTGAACTCAAGAAGAAAACCTAAGCTCCATCAATGGTGATTGATGGAAATGAGTGAGAAATCCAATTTTAAAGTCTACCCACTTCCTATTTCTTCATCCTCTACCTCTAGACAAGTAGTAGAGTGTGTTTTCTTCACAAGTTTCTTGACTTGGTGAAGTCGGAGCTTGATTTAGCGATGCCTCGACGTAGATCATCTTCGGCACATCGTCGATGACCTAGCCCGTCCATTCTCCGATGAAGCCGAAGCTAGAGCCCGGGACTTGTTATGGACAGCAAGAAGACATCATTAAGGAGATATGGAGGTGGACAAACAGATCTACAAAGGTTATATTTCCGTATTCCCTTAGTTAATTGTTAACTAGTTCATTTATCGCCTAGACATCTAGCCGACGATCCGTAGTCGGGTCTCTCGGCACCCGTAAAATTTTATATTGTCATGTTCGATGCCTTGTGAGACCTCCTTAGGGTGCCTAGGAACCTTTCACTGGTATCAGAGCCTAGCTAGAGCCTTAGGCGAAGTCCAGACGGAGTTTGAAGTCCGAACGAACCCGAAATCCCATTTCTAACATGCTCTCTGTCCTTTTTTGAAAATTGTGGATTTTTCGATATTAAAAATATGCAGAAAAACATGCAGGAATATCTAAGAGTTACTGTGTAGTCGTATACCCTAATTCCATCAATGAGCCGCGGATCCGCGGCACGAGCATGGCTCGTGCGGCGGTTCCGCGGCAGTTTTGTCGTGTTGTGAGGTGATCTTTGCACAGTAACTCCTATTTAACAGTGCTGGTTTTCCTGGGTATTTTTAATATTTTTTCAAGAGTTGAATTTTTCTGGGTTGTTTTGGGGATTCGAATGTTCGATCGGATTATCAAATTTTGTCTGTGTGGCTTTCCGGATAAATTTTAGAATATGTTAAAAAGTTCGACCGGATATAAATACCCAATTTTTCCCCTGTCGGGAAATTTCCAAGTGTTGGATTTTTCCGAAGTTTAACGACGTTCTAAGTAGTGCAAGTAACGCGATGGACCCTCTAGAAAACAACAAACCTTAACTCGATTATGTGACCGTCTTGAACTGCCCTTTGAACCTTCGGGTTTGGGGCAGTACGGCGTACCACATGTGAGGCGTTGGCTTGACCCTTGTACGGCTGGACCGTTGGTACTGAGGCACGAACTGAATGTTGTTAGACTTATTTCATGTGTTGATCTGTATCGGGAGAACTTGGGTGTTTGTCTGTTCGATCGAAAAGTTTAACATTTTCTGTTTATCTAGAATGGGATACAATAATTGGAATTCACAAAAGTTATGTGATAACTGAATGAATGTTATAAATATAGCACTTTAGTCTCACTTGATCGGTTGCCACGGAATTTTGATGTGATCAAAAGTCCGTCGCAATCACGTAGCGTACGCGGATACTCGCCGGGTAAACTTAATAGACAGCCTCACTCCATAACCCCGACCAAGTGACTGTAGGAGAACCCCGTCGCCGAAAGCATCCGTTCGGGTGCTCGCGGCAGCGGTGTTCCACCATGGTGCACTTCGTCGACGGTATCGTGGGTGCGGCCGCCTACTAAAGTTTGCAACGAGTATTCGATCAGACTGTCGGGAATCTTGTTGAATTGCCCGACTCGATATTGAAAAGTGTTTTCGATAATGAGACTGAAATGCGGGGTTTATAATTGTTAGGTATGCGATGTTTAAGTAATTCATTTGGTCAGGCATGCGATGTCTGAGGTGGTTGCGGATTCCAACTGTTGTAGTTTTACACTTTCTTTTCTGTGACTGTAAGTGTAATATGTGATATCGCCGGTTTCGTTGCTATATGTCAACGACAATTGGGATGCGCATATTTACTTGCGTTGATGACATGTGATGTTATGTGTTGCTGGATATGTTATATTGGATCGTCGTGTTAGAATAGCAGGGTTTTTTTTATGTGAGATGAGTGTTTTTCATTTTCATTCATGTAAAAACTTGTATGTAATATTCTTTTATTTGGGGCGCTTCCAGGTTGCGGAAGTTGTCACCGTTGATGTATATTATTTACTTTTCCGCACTAGGATAGACCCAAGGAGGAGGGCACAAGTAACCGGGTTCTGGAGTCCAGTGGGAGACCAACTCGAGGAGTCGAGCTCGGGTCTCCTAACTCTAGAATTGGTAGGGTTGCTTGCCGCTCTCGTAGGGGTCTAGGGGTGTGGGTTTGGCTATTCATCACGACCGTGGAATCCGTGTTTTATACTGGCTCGTATTGAAAACACGGACGTCCTAGTATATCCAATATTTCATATGTTTCTTCTGCTGCGATATCTGTGATGTGATCATGTGATGTTCTATGAAAAATGCTGTATATAGTATATATGATATATTATATAGACGTTACTTATATTTTACACCCGCGCTAGCCCTGCCCCGCTCTGTCGTTAGTTACCTAACTTAACGGTGCACGAGGGGACATCGAGGCGAATGCGGATGGCATAAGTGTACGTCGTATTTATCTGTGATGTTTAGGTACTTAAATGATGGGACTTCATTAATGAGATTAATGAAATAAAAGAAACCTAAGATGTTGTAGAATCGAATTTCAAAATAAAACAGGTAGCAACAGTTCTTGCTTTGCACAGCGGTGTATATGATATATCCTGCACCTTATTCGATGAGGAAAGGACCGAGATCCCTTCACCGGGAGTGACTCCTTTAGCAATAACTGGCAGATGCTACACACTCGGTTTGTCTTTTGATTGCTTTTAAGTGTTTTTGCTTTGCACTTTGATATATATGATATATCCCGCACCTCATTCGACGTGGAAAGGACCGACGATTCCTTCACCGGGAGTGACTCCTTTAGCAAAACTAGAAAAGCCTCAAAAACACTCCATTTTTAAAATCATTTGATTCTACAACGATATC
This sequence comes from Agapanthus africanus, assembly GCA_030015575.1. NCBI lineage: Eukaryota > Viridiplantae > Streptophyta > Magnoliopsida > Asparagales > Amaryllidaceae > Agapanthus > Agapanthus africanus. The sequence continues at coordinate 244,908,647 of JASDDO010000012.1, forward strand.
GAGTTCATTACGCAATAGGTTTTCAGAAAAACCTGTCGTAGCCCTATGTCATTTCAGATAAGTCCTATTTAGTATTCTTGCTACGTTTGTTGACCTCCGTCAAGGCGTAGTGTGCGGTAGCTAACTAGTATTTATCTGTTTATGCATATGATGCAGATTGAGTTAGGGTAGTTGTGCGGCCTTGTTGACCTCCATCAAGGGTCGAGCGGGTGGGTTTAATTCGATCAAGAAATGACGGGTTGAACTTGACAAGTAGCCTATGGTTTGTTGACCTCCGTCAAGGTCATAGGGTGCTAGGGCAAAATAATATCGGGAATTTCATGTGTTGAGATTTGCAATGAGATTGCAAACCTTCTATGAGATAGTTGGATCCCGATACCCGCTGCGAGTAAGAGTTACTCCTGGGAGAGTTTTATACATTACAATTAGCCAATCAAGTAGGTGTCTAGAAAGGTGTCAACGGGGTTACGCCTCTGGGAAAACGAGGTTTACATTAATTAGGTTCGTGCGAAAGCACGGGGGACCTCCCTCAAAGTACCGACACTGGCATGGCTGAAAGATTGGCGAACTTGTAGTGTGTAATTAATCCCGGCTAGTCTTTCCTTTTAGGGTTTGAAGGAAGATTTGATAAAAAGCAGTGGGAGCCATCCTTATTAGATAAAATAATAACCAATCTATTCTTGCAAGAGCACACGCTGAGTGTTTTCTTCTCTCTCTCTCCTGGTAGCGACCATATCACGCCTTAATCAAGATAATAATACGGAATATTGACCGAACCCACTTGTTATACTGAGCTAGGGAACGTTGGTCCCGCTCCACCATATAATTGTTATAAGACAGAGCAGGAAATTGGGGAATACCAGATTTCCCGTGCCGCCCAAACGAAGAGAGTGCTTGCTGATGCATCATCTTCGGGTGTGTTCATTATACAGAACTGTTTCTCAGTATCCTCCGCATCCTGGTATATGATACTGGATCAGGATCCCAGATATGTAATCTGTTACATAGGGCTACAAAAGGGTAGAAAAACTGAGAACGGGTGATAAGTTTCATGAGGCAGAAAACGGGGCAAGTGTTGCAGCCAAGTCTGTTGGTCACTGTCACCCTGTATTGTAATACATTGATTCTGAACGAATGTTATTAGATACCGAACCTGATATACAAAATCATATCAGTCTTTTTATTAGTAAAGAAATGATAAAATTTTGTATAGTTGGATAATGTTTTGAACATTTCCTATATCAAAAGTTGATCGGTTCAGGCACGTTATCTAAAAGCATCAATGTTCTAAATCAAACTACAGTTCTAAGTATAGGGAACACACACAAGAGGAAGAGTTCAGAAATGAACGAATTCTTCTTGAGGTATTGTAGACTAGGTCAGATCAATGTGACCCGACTAGCTAGAGTTACATAAAGATGCATATTTAAATTAGTTTGAATTTACATCTTGTGAAACTCGCCAGTCATGTCACAAAGATAAAATGACCATAGCTCCGTTTACTGGAAACAGAGAAAGAGTTAATAAACTCTTGGGATGATACATGTTGATGTATGTAGGTCCCCTGTCTACACATACCAGGACTGGTTCTTTATACTTCATTACGTTCTCTGATGATCTTTCGAGATTCAGACCTATGTTCCTGTTGAAACATAAGTCCGAACCTTTTGAGATATTCACAGAATATAAGTTAGAAGTAGAGAACCAGAAATATGGGTATAAGTATTATGTCCTATGATGAGATCAAGGAGGAGAATACTTGAGCACGGAATTACTGGATTATTCTAAAGGAGAATGAGATTCTCTCTCAGCATTACTCCTCCGTATACACCATTGCACGATGGTATATCGGGGTGGAGCAATCACACCCTATATGATAAGGTGCGCTCTATGATGAGTACTACTGAGTTACCTATTTCCTTATGGGAATTATGCGCTTGAGAAGCAGCATACCTATTGAACAGGGTTCCAATCAAATCAGTTGCCTACCGCTTCATTTGTGATATGGAATGGAAAGAGCCCGTATCTTAAGTTAGTTAAGATTTGGGGTTGTCCGGCCTATGTCTAAAAGCAAAATCCGGACAAGCTCGAGGCAAAGTCTGTTATGTAGAACTGGAAAGGTTCCAGCTATACAAAATACAGCAGATTTGGTACAACCAAAGGATTCAGTGGATACCAACGAACCTCAGCCTCTCCGCCGATCTAGTAAGGGTTCCTCACCCACCTGAGAGATACTTCGGTTTCTCTATGACAGTGGGAGCGAGGATTACATCATGAGATGATGACCCAACTAGTTTCGAGCTGGCCATCAGGAGTAAGACACTGTGAGAATGGCTGGATGTTTATCGATCTGAGATGGAATCCTTATACACCAACAAAGTATGGACTTTAGTTGCTATATCTGAAGGGTTAAATCCCCATCAGGAGCAAGTATATCTTGAGAAGATTACTTGGTGTAATTGGAAAAGTTGAGACTTTCAAAGCTAGACTTGTTAAAGGTTTTCGTCATTGACCAGGCGTGGATAATGATGAAACCTTTTCCCGTACCTATGCTTAAGTCCATCCAGATCCTACTTGCCACGGCTACATACCATAAATACGATATATGGCGGTTGGGTGCCATGACTGCTTTTCTAAATGATGTTTTAGAATAGTGCGTCTATAAGTACACGGCCAGAGGGCTTCGTAGACAGTGGGAGCAGCGGAAACGTGTGTAAGATGCTTTATATGATAAAGCAGGCATCGCGGAGTTGGAACATCTGTTTTGATGGATTAGTCAAAGAAGTTGACATCATCATAATGGTAGATGAACCTTGTATGAACAAAAAGGTAGCAGGGAGTATGATGACGATCCTCGTAGAGTACGTGGATGACATACTCTTGATAGGGAAGGAGTTTCCTATGCTACGCTCGATCAATCTCCGCTTATCACAATGATTCTCCATATAGGATCAAAGTGATACCTCCTAAATCCTGGGTTTTGTATCTATGAGATAGATTTAATTGGATGTTAGGATTCTCACTAATTGTAGTGAGATGATATCAATTGATCCTGGGGAGAATCACTGGAAGTGTTCCAGGGTGATAAAGACGACTGAATGTCAGTCGCAGGTATTGTCTTTACCCTCAGTAGAGGGACGGTATTTTGGAAAAGTTCCAAGCTAGATACCGTGACATACTAGAAGATAAAGGCAGGATACATCGCTACTTAAGATGCTACCAAAGAGGATGTTTGGGTGTATATTAGTTCATGAGATGAACTTAGTTCCTACCATTGTGTGACAATGGCGTTGTGGCTTATGCCAAGGAACGCAGGTCCCATCAGTGATCCAGACATAATCTAAGGCAGTATCACCTGATCATGGAGATGGTTGATCTCTAAGGGATCGAGGTTAGGGGAGTAGACTCAGAGGATAACACGGCGGATCCACTCACGAAGGCCTATTCCCAGAGAGAGACTTTTATGGGATGGTTGAGTATGAGATACTACAACCACTGCTACAGATGGCCCTAGTGCAAGTGGGAGATTGTTAGTTATATGTATGCCCTAGAGGCCATTACTGTACATTGGATGTATATTGTAGTGGATGCTGAGACATATATAGGGAGGACTTTCTTGCTCGACATGATAGTATGCTATCTGGTTGATCTTTACCTTAACGTGTATACTGATTGTCTCTCTGTCGCATGTTGGTAAAGCCCTTAGGATGTGTACTTGACTACCAGGACTATGATGCGGATCATACTAGTGGGGACATGGTAGTCCATAAGTACATCCTTGAAAGTCCCTAGTCGTGGGTGTATGGAGATGGGGCATCGATATACCAGAGTAGACTAGCGCATACCTTCTCGACCCATACAGATGGGCGATGGATGATCCCATATCCATTGGTGTTTGACATCAGAGATGATATACGGGTGCTCAGTGGAGACTGGGTACACTGGACGGACTCGCCGAGAACTCCCAGATGGTATTATACCTTACGTCAGATGGCAGTTCTCTGGTGACACTGGTACAGAGTAGTCTGTTGACCCGAGATCGTCATAGAGTCTTGTGTGGTTCCCACTGTGCTTTGATTTCCATCTTACCACGTCCAAGAGGGCGTGCAAAACGGTGGTTTTTGGGTACAGTCCCGAGTCACATGGAGGCAATGAGCGATAGGAGGGGATTCGTCTCTCCCGGTATAGGGGGTTGATGTTGCGCTGTGTTCGATTGGCTATAACAGGAAATCCCTGGCCAGGGTTGCTGAGATATACTGGTAAGTGTTACCAGTAGCTTCTCGAATTGTTATAGACCTCATATCGACACGACTTATCGAGCTATTGGGGTCTGACGTTTACCACCCTTAGGCAAGATATGCGACATATCAGACGACGAGACCGGACTGTACGGTAAGTGTTACTGGTTGGATTCACTAGAGTGTGAGCGGGCTTGCTCGTCGATCTTCAGATCGCTCAATACCCGGGTGGCCGTTACGTTTAGCAGACCGCTTGTGGCTTGTGGGTGTTTGATATGATCATCACCTGCTGCCGGCGTATTGACGAGTCTTTAGAGTCCTACACAGAGGTTTCCTGGCTCAAGCGAAATGAAATAGGAGCGCATATGAGATATGTGCGGGACCGAGAATAATACCAGTATTTGATACTGTATTCGATTCTCGCAATGTGACATTGATCGGTTATATGCGATATAGCCGGGTTATCGGATCAAGTGTTGATTCGATAAGTTGTTACTATTGAATACTAGTCGGTTGTGTGCGACATGACCGGATCGTTAAATCAAGTGTTGATTTAATGATTTAATGTAAAATTATATATTTGATATATTACTTTGCATTAACTAGTATTGGTTCACTTTAAATGGATTTTCTCACTTGGATGTACAAGTTGTATATGTGATATACTTTGTGTGCATATTATTGTATCATGTTTGATGATACATGTTTACTTGGTTAAGTGTAAAGAATTAAACCATGGTTAAACTTATGATTAGGGTTTTATTTTCTTTTCTCATTTATTTATCTATTTATTCATTTTGGAAATAAATATAAAGGGCATGAAAGGAAAATGGTGGCTTGTTTTGTTTCATATTGAAGCTTCTTCAAGACTTTGACCAAGTGACCATTTTGTCTTATGCTTAACCCTAACCATTCCTTTTAACCATGATTAACTCTCTACACTTGACCATGGTACATTATATGATAAGTATTGATTTTCTTTTGATTATTAATTAACTTATCATATCTTTTCTTCTTCTTCTTCCTTGAACTCAAGAAGAAAACCTAAGCTCCATCAATGGTGATTGAGGGAAATGAGTGAGAAATCCAATTTTAAAGTCTACCCACTTCCTATTTCTTCATCCTCTACCTCTAGCCAAGTAGTAGAGTGTGTTTTCTTCACAAGTTTCTTGACTTGGTGAAGTCGGAGCTTGATTTAGCGATGCCTCGACGTAGATCATCTTCGGCACGTCGTCGATGACCTAGCCCGTCCATTCTCCGATGAAGCCGACGCTAGAGCCCGGGACTTGTTATGGACTGCAAGAAGACATCATTGCGGAGCTATGGAGGTGGACAAACGGATCTACAAAGGTTGTATTTCCGTATTCCCTTAGTTAATTGTTAACTAGTTCATTTATCGCCTAGACATCTAGCCGACGATCCGTAGTCGGGTCTCTCGGCACCCGTAAAATTTTATATTGGCATGTTCGATGCCTTGTGAGACCTCCTTAGGGTGCCTAGGAACCTTTCAAAAACCTCCATCGAAGTACCGACACCAGCCTGGCTGAACGGTTAAGCAAGTATTGTACGGTAAGAATAGTCCTGGCTAATTCTTCTTTTATGGTTTGAGGAAGGATTCGAGAAACAGTGGGAGCCATCCAGTTTAGATAAACTAAAAACCACTCTAAACTTGCAAGAGCATCATGCTAAAGAGTTTTCTTCTCTCTCTCCTAATTGCAGCGACCCGGAAAATGACTGGACTTAAGTTACTTTTAGAGAAAAATATACTGACACGGCCAAACTATAAAGATTGGCTGCGGAATGTCAAAATGGCTTTGACCTATGACAAATTGGGGTACGTCCTCACCGCTACGGCACCTGCTGTTCCTGGTCCCAAATCCAGTAATGCGGATAAGGAAATCCGCAAAACCTGGGATTTAGATTGCGCGAAAGCCAAGTGCATCGTGCTTGCCTCGATGAACAATGAACATCAGAGGAGGCACGAGGATATGGACCTTGATGGCATATTTCTCCATACAAAGGAACTTTATGGAGAGCAATCTCGTATAGCAAGATACGAGACCTCTAAGAACTTGTTTCGAGCGAGGTTGGCTGTCGGGTCATCGGTAGGAGAACATGTCCTAAAGATGATCGGCTATATTTAAGCGCTCGCAGACCTTGGGACGACTTTGGATAATGAGCTCTATACAGTCCTTATTCTCCAGTCCCTTCCTCACACCTACGCCCAGTTTATCCTGAACTTCAACATTCAAAGAAAAGAAGTTGAACTTCCGGAACTCCTGAACATGTTATGGAGTGCAGAGGGCACCTTGAATAATTCAAGGGAAACACCCGCTATGTTTGTTGGCGGTACATCCTTTTCCGGGTCCAAGGCAAGGGCCAAAGGAAGGAAGAAGAAGGCCGCACCCAGACCTAGAGGAGGTGTTAGTAAGGTGGGAGGGAAGGGAAAGAAAAAGTTTGCAGCACCGGTAGTTGGCCAGGATGAGTGCTTCCATTGTCACAGGAAAGGGCACTGGAAGAAGGATTGCAAGGCGTGGAACGCCAAGAACCAGGAACCGAAGCAAGCTGTGGCTTCGACTTCAGGTGTGTTTGTAATTGAGAATTGTCTGTCGATCAACTCTACTTCCTGGGTATTGGATACCGGATCAGGATCACATATTTGCAATTCTTTGCAGGCACTGAGAAACCGTAGAGTGCTGAAGGAAGGTGATATGACCCTAAAGGTTGCTAACGGAGCTAGCGTGGGAGCTGCGTCCGTCGGGGATTATCACCTATGATTGACGAGTGGACACATTTTGGTTTTACATAACTGTTATTTTGTACCAAGCTTAACGTGTAATATCATATCAGTTTCCTTGTTATCAAATAAAGGTTATGATTTCACGTTTGTAAGAGATGTTGTCAACATCCACCTTAATCATGGTTTGATTGGGTCAGGTACACTAAATAACGGCATATATGTTTTAAACCAACTCCAAATTTTCAATGTCCAGAATACACTAAAAAGAAAGTCTCCAGATTTAAATAAAGCTTTCTTATGCCATTGTAGACTGGGTCACATCAACGAGAGAAGGTTGACTAAGTTGCATAGAGAAGGATATTTAGACTTGTTCGAATATCAATCTTATGACACTTGTCAATCTTGTCTCAAAGGAAAGATGACAAAGACTCCATTCACTGGACAAGGAGTAAGAGCGAGCGAGCTCTTAGGACTCATACACAGCGATGTATGTGGTCCAATGTCTACACATGCAAGAGGTGGTTATTCCTACTTCATTACTTTTACAGATGATTTCTCTAGGTTTGGACATGTCTTCTTAATGAAGCATAAATCCGAGGCCTTTGAGAAATTCCTGGAATACAAGAGTGAAGCGGAAAACCAAACAGGCAAAAGTATTAAGACACTGAGATCTGATCGAGGTGGAGAATACTTAAGTGCCGAGTTCCTAGGTTACCTAAAAGAGAAAGGAATTCTCTCTCAGCTTACTCCTCCATACACTCCACAGCACAACGGTGTATCGGAGAGACGGAATCGAACCCTATTGGATATGGTACGATCCATGATGAGTAATGTTGAGTTACCGCGATCTTTCTGGGGTTATACGCTAGAATCAGCGGAATATCTTTTGAACCAGGTTCCAACCAAGACTGTGCCTACCACACCATATCAGATGTGGAGTGGGAAGAAACCCTGTCTAAAACATTTTAGGACGTGGGGGTGTCCAGCTTTTGTAAAAAAGCAGCATGTGGACAAGCTCGAGGCACGATTAGTAAAGTGTAAGCTTGTGGGATATCTAAAGAACTCCAAGGGATATTATTTCTATTACGCAGAGGAACAAAAGGTTTTTGTTTCTCGTCATGCCCACTTCTTAGAAACTGAATTTTTAGAAAATCAGAAGAGTGGGAGCGCAGTAGAACTGGAAGAAATTTCAGAACCACAAGCTGCTACTGAAAGTTTGGTAGAACCAGAGGTTCAAGAAGAACAGAACATTCCCGCACCCCTCCGCAGGAGTAGTAGGCCGTCTCATCCGCCTGAGAGATACTACGGTTTTCTTATAGACGGGGATAGAGAGGATTGCATCATAGATGATGATGAACCTACTGACTTCCAGCAGGCCATCCAGAGCGGCGACTCGGTACGATGGCTAGATGCAATGCGGACCGAAATGGAGTCCATGTACACCAACAAAGTATGGACTTTGGACTTTGCTCCAGATGGGGTAAAACCCATAGGATGCAAATGGATCTTCAAGAAAAAGATTGTTGTAGATGGACAGGTGGAAACCTATAAGGCTAGACTTGTTGCAAAGGGTTTTCATCAAAGACCTGGTTTGGATTATGACGAAACTTTTTCTCCAGTGGCTATGCTAAAATCCATTCGGGTCCTTCTTGCTATTGCTGCCTTCCATGATTATGAAATATGGCAAATGGACGTAAAGACGGCTTTTCTAAATGGAAATTTAGAAGTGAGCGTCTATATGGATCAGCCAGAGGGTTTCAATCAGAGTGGGAGCAGCGGGAAAGTATGCAAGCTGCTTAAGTCCATTTATGGACTAAAGCAGGCATCGCGGAGTTGGAACATCTGTTTTGATGAGACAGTCAAAGAATATGACTTTATCAAAAATCCAGATGAACCGTGCATATATAGTAAAGTTGTAGCCAGAAGTGTCGTATTCCTCGTCTTGTACGTGGATGACATTCTATTGATAGGAAATGACATTCCTATGCTACAATCTGTCAAAGGATTCTTGTCACACAGGTTCTCCATGAAAGACCTGGGTGATGCCTCTTACATTCTGGGGATCCGGATCTATCGTGATAGATCCCAGAGGATGTTGGGACTTTCGCAGTCCAGGTATATCGACACTGTACCGAAAAGATTCAGTATGGAAGATTCTAAGCGCGGTAATCTACCGGCTTGTCACGGAATCACCCTCTCTAAAGAGATGTCTCCCAAGACTGATTTGGAAAGGGAACGCATGTCTATTATACCCTACGCTTCTGCGGTAGGCTCTATAATGTATGCGATGTTGTGTACCAGACCAGATGTAGCTTACGCACTAAGCGTGGTGAGCCGGTATCGGTCAGACCCAGAGGAGAAACACTGGATAGCAGTAAAGAACATTCTCAAGTACCTGAGGAGGACTAAGGAGATGTTCTTGGTTTACGGCGGAAAAGACCTCAGGTTGGAGGCCTTTGCTGATTCCGGCTTCCAGAGTGATAAGGACGATTCCAAGTACATGTCTGGTTATGTCTTTACCCTCAATGGAGGGGCGGTGTGCTGGAAGAGCTCCAAGCAGGACACCGTTGCTGACTCGACGATGGAAGCGGAGTATATAGCTGCTTGCGATGCCGCAAAAGAAGTAGTCTGGATGAAGAAGTTCCTAACAGAACTTCAGGTGGTTCCTACCATAGTTAATCCAATATCTCTGTATTGCGACAACAACGGAGCTATTTCTTTAGCGAAGGAACCAAGGTCCCATCAGAAGTCCAGACACATCTTGAGGCGGTATCACCTGATCAGGGAGATCATTGATCGTCAGGAGATCGAGGTTCGGTGAGTTGCTTCAGAAGAGAACATTGCTGATCCATTCACGAAGGCCCTACCTCAGACGCAGTTCGAGAAGCTACTCGAGATCATTGGTCTTCGATATGCCAGTACATGGCCCTAGTGCAGGTGGGAGATTGTTAGTGTTTATGCCCTAGAAGGCCATTACTGTATCATACTAGTTTGTATATTACTTAATGGAAGCTTGGGATATTCACATGTATATAACAGTCTTGCTAAACATGGTAGTATGCTACTTGGTTTTCTCTATCTTAATGTGTGAGTATACGTATTGATAGAGATCTTAGGATCATGCTTGACTACCAGCGTTGCGATGGCAGTCACACTAGTGGGGGCTGGGTAGTCTACAAGCACATCCTTATTCAGGTCCCTAGTCGTTGGATTATCGAGACAGGGCATCGATACTCCGGAGTAGACTAGTGTGTACGCTTCTCATCCCAGTTAGGGAGATGGTCTGTCCCACAGCCGTCAGTACGTCGTACTGGAGATAGTAAACAGGTGCTCGTTGGGTTACGGGAAACCGGACAGGACTCACAGGAAACTGTTGGTTGGTTTTATACCAGTCGTCAGTGAACAGTTCCCAGGTGACATGAGTACATCATAGTCCGCAGACTTGACACTTCTACTTCGCCTCGAGTGTGTCCCACTGTTCTTAGATTGCTACCCTACCACGGCTCAAAGGAGTCGTGCAAACAGGTAGCAGTTGGGTGCAGTCCCGAGCACTTGGAGGCAGTGGCGGTTAGACAGGATTCGTCTCTCCCGGTATTGGGAGTTGATATCGCGCTGTGTCAGAGAGCCATTACGCAAAGTCCCTGGCCAGGGCAAGCGAGATTTGCTGGTAGGTTCCAGTAGTTTCTCAGGGTGTAATGGGCTTCCCTCCGACACGACTTATACCGCTATTAGGGGACTGACGCTTGCCGCCCCCTAGGCCGGATATGCGATAGTCTAAGACGAACGGACCGGACTGTATGGAGATTGTCACATCAGACTCAGTAGGAGTTCGGATGGGTTCCCTCATTGGCCTTCTTATCGACATCTACCTGGGGACCGTTACGTACAGCTAGTGCCGCTTGCGGTCTGTGGTTAAACCCACTGCCAGCGTAGTAGTCGAGTCTCTAGAGTCCCACACAGAGAGTTTCCCTACTCCAGGCGAAACGATATAGAGGTCGTATGGTTTTACGACAAGGGTTCGGACGCATACGTGTGTTTACGCACGTACGACTTTCGGACAGTTATTACCAGTCGGCTTTGGTTTAAGCCAGTTACTGGTATCCGGTTATTGAATTTTTACAGTCTAAAGTTTTTCCGTATTTTTGCGGAAAGGAGGGGCGTTCTCGTAATTATGCGGGAAGCTTCTAGAAGGTGGTGACTAAGGAGGTTAAGGTGGCGAATGAAATGATTGTGATTAGTGAGTCACCTTGATGTTTCATTGAAGTCTTTTATCATTATAATGAATCATCACTAGATATTATCAAGCATAGTTGCTAAATTCATTTCTTATTCTTTTCTTGATAAAAGAAATGCTTGATATATATCTTCTTGACTCACTATTCTCATATCATTATCTTTTTCATCTTCTCTCTCCTCAAGCTCTCCCTCTTCAAAAGACTAATCCTCCCCTCTCATGGGTTGAGTACAAGGGTTAGTAAGACTAATTAATCCATAACCCTCTCTATATTACACCTAGCTTCTTTGATTAGCACTTAGAGAAGTTTAGTTGCCTCAAGTTTAGAGGCTATGCTTGGAGTAAAGCTCTCGGGTGGATCGTCTACTACTTCGAGAAGGCCGAGGAGAACGAGGAGATCGTAAAGCCGAAGGACTTGGTTCGATAGGTATAATCCCTAAACATAGTAGTATAGAAACTATATGTTTGTTGTTAGTTATCGTTTAGCTTCGATTCAAGCGGTTAGTCGATGTTTGTTCACTAAACAAGTTAGTTTTTGAAAATTCCGCCTCCCCACAAGTATTGGGGTGTTCTACATCGACTTACACACAGGAGCAGATGGATCCGCCTTCGATAGATCGTATCGCTAGGCTTGAGGCAGAGATGCTGGACTTGCGCCAGACACTGAGGTCTTTGGTTGAGGCTAGTAGAGCGCGGCGACAGGAGCTTGCCACCCCTGTTACCAAGTTATTCCTTGCGATCAGTACTCAGCATTGTGTTACTCACACAGCACCAGTGGACGCAGCCCTATTTGACGAGGAGCGTCTTTCCGAGACTTTGGGAGTTCGAGGACAGAGGAGGGCTCGTGTAGGTGTACCACCCCAAAGAAAGAGGTTCAGTCGCCGTGACAGGTTTCGTGCACGTCGTGGGAGTAGCAGAGGCTTGGGATGAGGAGAGTCTTGTTAGCTAGATTAGCCATTTGTTGTGTTAATTCTGTCAGCGATTCTTTTGTTGCGCGACATGTGATTCGGTCGTGTGCCAATCGGATAGGTGATAGAGTTTCGTACGTCATTTTGATCCTTTTTGAGTTGTTGGATTTTACGTTCTCCGGGCATGGACTGGTTAGCTACGTGCTAGGTGTCTGTAGACTGCCGCGAGGAAACAGTCAGGTTTTGTTTTCCCGGCAATTCAGTTCTTGTTGTGCAGGGGGACAGTGGTGCCGCCCATCACAGCATGAATTCAGCCTTTTTCGCTAGTCGGCTTTTGAGGAGAGGATGTCGAGGATTCTTGGTTTTCATTCGTGATACCAGAGCCACAATGGGTTTGTTGGACCGGATTCCTATCGTGCGAGAGTTTTCCGACGTTGTTCAAGATGAGCCGGCGAAGCTTAGGGATCAGCTGCAGAGTTGTTTGTAGAGGGACTTGTGCATCTGAGTGTTTCGCTTTGAGGAGCTCCTATTCTGTTCGTCATGAGGAAGACAGTAGTTTGAGGTTGTGTATTGATTGATCGTCAATTGAACCGGCTTATGATGCGGACATGTATCTTTTACCTCGCATTGACGATTTCTTGATCAGCTCCAGTGTGCGAGACATTTTTCTAAGTTTGTTTGGGATAAGGCCATCATTGGTTGCGGGTTCGGAGTGATGGCATTCCGAAGACTGCTTTGTGCGCGCTACGGGCAGTATGAGTTTTGGTGGTGTCTTTGGATTCACCAATGCCCTAGCAGCATTCATGGGTGTGATGAACCAGATTTCTTCAGGCCGTTCCTCAACCAGTTGATTATTGTGTTATTGATGACATTCTGGTCTTTTCCAATAGTCGTGAGGAACAAGTGCAACACTTGAGGATTTGCTTTGCATACATTGGGAAAGCCTCAGCGGTTTGCTAAATTCTCGGAGTGTTCCATTAGGCTTGATTGTGTTGACTTCCTAAGGTCATGTGGTTACGGGAGAAGGTTTTCATACGGAACCGAGGGAAATCGAGGCCATACAGCTTTGGCCCAGACTTGTAGCAGGGACGGAGGTCCGCAGCTTTTGGGCTTAACCGGTTTTACCTCCGTTTCATGCAGGATTGCTTGTGTAGCGCTGCACCGTTGACCGGGTTGACCAGGAAGGGAGTTCTTTTTCTTTGACTGAGGCATGAGTGCGGAGTTTTCAGCAGTTGAAGACTCGGTCGACAACTACACCGGTTCTTTCTTTGTTTTCTTTATCGGACGACTTTGTTGTTTAAGTGTGATGTTTCGCGAGTGGAGCTCGATTTTGCATTGATGTGGCTTTATAGAGTTATCGCTTTTGCTTCCCAAAAGTTGGAGGAAGTACGAGAAGGATATCCCACTCATGATCTGAAGATGGCCGCGGTGGTCGTGCGTTGAAGATCTGAGGACACTACTAGTGCGGAGAGTCGTATCAGATTTTCACGGACCACCAAAGCAAAATGTACATCTTCCTGCAGCGGGTTTTGATTTTTGGGGAAGCGCCGTTGGATGGAGCTTGTGTAGGATTGTGTTTGTGAGAACCTCATTACCTGTGGCGAGGTGATTGTTGTAGCTGATGCTGGAGTCATAGGCCCGGGGTTAGCTTGTCCCAGTTTTGCGCTGCTCCGAGACAGTTTTCTACAGATTTACAGTTCTTGTGCGATCGTTGAGTACAGCTTAAGTTCACATATACTGAGGGAATAGCTTGCTCATGTCCACGCCCGTCCACTTTTCCTTAATCGTTTTCGCGAGGCACTGCCCGCCGATGCTCGTTCGTCAGATATTCTTGAGCATACTCGGCTGGGTGAAGATTCGGAGTCCTTGATTTGTGACCAGATGTGCTACGTTTAGGGACGCGTTTGTGTGTACCTGTTGCTGATGGGCAGAGACGCGAAATCCTAGAGCAAGCACATCAGTCATCTTTCTGTGTTCATTCACGTTCCACCAAGATGTGACGTGACTTGTGAGATAGTTACGGGTGGGCAAGGATGAAGAGTGAAGTTTCGGATTTTCGTTACGAGGTGTCTTTCTGGTTATGGGCTAAGGTTGAGCATTTAGGACCGGCTGGAGAGTTGCAACCTTTAACCGTTCCGGAATGGGAATGGGAGCAGATCTCCATGAATTTCGTCATGGTGTCTACCCAGGGTTTGAAACGGCGTGACTCCATTTGGGTGTTGGTTGTCCGATTTTACTCAGTTTTCTCTGTTGTTCTTCGGTAAGTTTGTACGTTGACACGGAGTTCCTTAATGCGTTGTATCCAATAGAGGCACCCTATTCACTAGCCGTCGTTGGCAGAAGCTTCAAGAAGCCTCGGGTACTGGTTGAGCTTTAGCTCCGCTTTTCCATCTGTGGGACGATGGTCGGTTGAGCGGACTATACAGACTCTGGAGGATATGCTTGTGCGTACGTGCTAGGTGTTTGTTGGCAGTTGGGATCGTCACTTGCCATTGTTAGGGTTCTCCTTCAATAGCTGTTATCAGGAGACATTCCAATTGTCAACCTTTATGTTTTGTTTGTTAGGTCGTGTCGATCGCCAGTCAGTTTTTCTGACTCTGCGTGAGTAGGATTTTTGGACCCCAGCTAGTCGTGAGGCTTCGAAGAAGATCCAGTTGATTCAGGTCAGGATGAGAGCAGCATAGTGCAGACAGAAGTCTTATGCTGACCGTGGTGGTCGCAGACTTGAGTTCGCAGTGGGAGATCATGTATTCCTCCGGATTTTTCCGATGAAATGGCGTGTTGAGTTTTGGGAAGCTTGGTCCCAGAATTGTTGGTCCTTTGAGTTCCTCGACCGAGTTAGTTCCGTTGCTTATAATTTGGCACTTCCGCCCATATTTTTGAGTATTCATCCCGTATTCCTTGTGTCGATACTTCGCAAATACCTTAATGACCTTTTTCACATGATTCAGCACCAGACTATTCTTTTGGACGCGATCTTTCGTTCACCAACAGCCGATAGTTTTAGTGGATCGGCAGGTGGAGAGACTTCGGTCAAGGGTCTTGCTATATGTGAAGGTTCTTGGCGTAGCCATATAGTGAGGTGATAACTTGGGAAGCTGCGAGCGAGATTTGGGAGTTTTTGTACTCATTTCTTTGAAGGTACGCTTAGTAAGAATTTTAAATTCGGGGACCGGATTTCTTTAAGTGCGGAAGATTGTAACGTTTTAGAAATCGTTTTGCGAATTTTCCGCCTTTGGGGTAAAATAGTCGGTGTTTTCTGTTTTAACCCGATTGTGATCAAACTTCTATATAGACTTGTCGGCACCAAGTATAGCTAGAATGAAGCTAGTGCGCGGGTGTTCATATAATAATTTTGCATTATTATATTCCCCATTCTTATACATTTTACAAATAAACAGGTGCTTTTGACCCATGTCTGCTACATAGTTGCAGGTTACAGCTTCTCGGAACAAAAATGGTGAAATTGATAAAAAAAAATGATACAAAAGTGAGACTACGACCAATAAATGGTGGAATCTTGATCATGCCACATTTTGAGGGACAATGAAAATCAATGAACAAAGTTCACAAAGCACAAAGACAGCGCAAGGTTCAAGACTTCGACACTAAGCAACGGTAAAAGTCCACTACATTATTCACTGTGGAGATCTGGAAGAGAACTAGAAGACATTCTGAAGAACCAACTGAAGAAACAAGAAGACAAATTCATCCAGACAGAAGACCAGAAAACTGATCCCACAAGCACCCTACTTGGCCGCGGAACCGCGGCCAAACAGGGCCTATGGCTGCGGTTCTGCGGCCGTGTATAACCAGTGTCGGTGCAGAAAAATTTTGGAGGCTGGCGGCGCGTTGACTAGTCTTCCTAGGGGTATATTTGTAAAAGCAGATGTGTGTCGATTATAACCCTAGGGCTTCTATGCTCTATAAATAGAAGCCCTAAAACTTGTTTTAGGTTATGCCTCTTTTCATTGAATAAAATTCAGAATCCCTATCATGTTTTGAAAGCATCAATTTTGTAAGTAGTTTTCTTTTATTTTGCCCTAGTTCTTAGTTTTTATTTCTGCCCTAGTTTAATTTATTCTCTGCCATAGTTTAATTTAGATTAGAACTTTTTTTTTAATCTGTAGTAGTTAGATAATTAATCTCTTAAATCGAAAACTCAAATAAAAATCATGTCTTTCATAGATCCACTAATGAGCGAGTAGTTCCTCGCTTGTTAGGGTTAGGAATAGGGAAAGTTTGAGAGATGCAAATCTCTCACCCCTTTCTTGCCCATCACCTATTAATTATTAGGACTCCATGCATACATACACATACCGCTCCCTATGGCACCCTACCCACGAAGTAACGGTTATACCGTAGTCTAAAAGACCGGATGTGCATGTTTTCCATGGATGTTAGGGTAAGGATTAAGAAAGGACGTACAAGGACCTAGAGGAAGAAACATCGTTTCTTCCAGATCGTCATAATCCCCTTTATTAATAATTACCATAACACCTACAGAAGATCTAATTTAGGGCATTGAAAACGGTGGGAAATCTTAATTTTCCAAACATAACCTAAACCTAACCCTAGCAAGATTTCTAATACTGGTCTAAGTCAACTTTGTTTTTATTGATAAAGATCCCACACCATTTGGAATTAACTCGTTAGAACAATTAGGAAATACATAACATCCCTGTGGACCGACCCGTATTCACTGGCTAGCTACCAAGCGACGCCGTTCTTGATTGCGGTAAAAATATTCTTTGATTCATCTTTTAAAAACGCATACGCAAAATAACAGCAAATCAAATGGCACCGTTGCCGGGGATGGCGTAGTATTTTCTTTTTGCAATTTCAGGTTAATATAAATCAAAAAACTCATAAAAAACTGAAAAAATTAGAAATTAAAATTTTTATCATCTTTTTATTTTTTGAAGGGTTTCTTGTGTGAATTTTTGCAGGATCGACGAACGAGTTCGGATCTGGAAAAATCCAGAGAGCGAAACAGAAAACTTAAGATCTGAACAAGAGAGGAGCAAAAGAAATTTGGAGGCCTGAACCGTCTGAAAGACCGCGATTCCGCCGCGCAGACCCTATTTGCGCCGCGCTTTCGTCGCGGGTTGCTGACGTCAGCAACCCGAAATTCCACAGTAAGCTTTCTCTTTTCTGAACCCCCTGATATCTCCTCTGTAAAATTTCCTGCAGGATTCTTAGCGCTAAAAATCTCTCCCCTTCTCCAATAAATTGAACTTGTGCAGGATTCTTTGCGCCGCGCTTAAAAATTTGTTTGCAAGTGATTGTTACTGCTTTGCATATTTTTAATTGGACTTTAAAGGGCTTGAAACCAATCCAGATTGGGTGGGAATTTCATTACCCTTCCCAGGACCCCAAAAATCACATAAGGCATATTGTATTGTCCATCAATTAATTAAAAAAGATTAGACTCAGCCCTAAAGACTTCGTGCTCAATAAGACAAAGGAATAGTTGTCGGCATCGACCGTTGATCCTAACCTGACTTTGTTGTGCCTAGGCTAGACAGGTAGTGAAAGGTAACTTTAAAAGGCCCGTCTCACGGTGATTCGTGAGCGGATCCCTCCTTTCTCTACTTGTGCTTACCTGGCCATAATTGGCTGTGAAGAGGCGGTTTGAGGTCCTACTTCTTGCCCTTTGGAACATTTAGGAGCTGTCTAGCTGACCTAGGTGACCCTAGATCTAGGCCTGATTGTGCATTTGTGGTTGATTGAACGTGCGTCTAAGCCTTTTATCGAAAAATCTTTTTGCAAAAAGCTCCACATATATCAAAAAAAGAGAAAAGATCTTTACAAAAACTAGCAACTTGTCGCTAAGAAATCCGTGCACCCCACTTACACCCACTTTCTCCTCATTAACGTTTTCTTACCTCCACATTCTGTTTTTAACTTTTTGAATACCACTTTAGAGTATGTCCGGTTGTACTAGGGACACTAGTGCCCGATTAGTCCATGTCTCGTTGGTACCGACCGACGAAGCTTTCGACTCCAAAGTCGAAATTCCTTCCACTTCCTTACCTTCACCTTCACATTCTTCCACCGAAGGGATGTCGGGATATAATCCTGACAACACCTTCTCCACGCGACTGATTCCACCTCCGTTAGGTGCGAATAACCCGCAACACCCGCCTGTTGAAGCTCCCCAACAAATCATGCTCCAGGATCTATTCTACCCGATCCGCACCGCCTTACCTACTTGTCTTTCACACCCACCGAAAATGGGGACAATTTTGATATCAAACCCACTTCATCAACATGTTGCAAAAATTTCACGGACTGGAATCCGAAGATTCCTATATCTTCATAAACAAATTCCAAAATGTTTGGGCAATGATAAAAACAACCCAATTATCAGATGATGCTATAAGTCCATGGGTCATTCCTTTCATCTTATGTGACTTAGCCGAGAAGTGGTTATACAGCACAACATCACATTCAATTAAAAATTGGGAAGAGTTTGTTAAAGCTTTTCTTAAGAAGTTTTATCCACAACACAAGACTGCGAGAATTCGCAATGAGATTATACAACTTTCCCAGCTTCCTTCCGAACCCTTTTGGAAGTGTTTTGAAAGATTCAAAGACCTACTTGTTCAATGCCCTCACCATGTGATCAAAAATTGGCAACTTTGCCAAACTTTATACGGGGGATTGAACCCAGCAACGAAGCAGTTGCTAGAAACCATTTGTTAAGGTCATTTTCTAACCAAATCTAGTGAGGAAGCGTGGCAGTTTCTCGACGATCTTGCTGAACAAACACTTCAGTGGGAAAGCACCAAGACCACCTCATCTTCTATTGGTCAGTCTAGGTCAGGTATACATCAACTAGATATGTCGATAGCTATGAAGGCCGAAATGGCCGCACTTACGAAAAAGCTAGAAGCAATTTAGACCAAAATCTCATCGCCTACTCATGCCCCTGCTTTTCTCCCATGAACTGTTTGTGCTTGTTGTTCGGATCCATCACATCTTACCGAAGAGTGTCCTTACAATCCACCTGTTCAAGGACAAGATCACGTCATTGCTGCCTTTCAGCAACGACAAAGAAATGATCCATACTCTTCAACGTATAATCCGGGTTGGAGGAGTCACCCAAATTTTGCTTGGAATCAAAATCAGCAATTCCAAGGAAACAACAACTTTCAAAGGCCTTCTCCTCCACAACAACAAGCACCTCCACAAACTCAATACCAGCAACCTTTCCAACCACAACCTTATCCAAACCAAATGAACAATTTTGTGGCCAACAACTCTTACCTTCAAAACAACTCTTACCCTCAAAAAACTTTTGTTCAACCAAATAATGATAAGGTTACCGCGCTAGAAAGAAGTCTAGATGCGTTCCTAAAGCAATCTACACAATCCGCAGCTAGGTTGGAGACTTGATCAGTCGAAAATATTGCATTTTTAACATGACAATTTCCCTACCATTTGCACTCATCTAGAGGTGTTCGGTATTAATATAGCACATATTAGCAAAACAGCCGTAAAATACCAAATTACATGTGTTGTACTTTAAAACCGACACTTTGAGAGAAATTGAGTGTTTATCATGGTATCACATCATCTTTGTATAGCGCAACACTTGTTTCGAGAATCTATACAGGAAATTCCAGAAGAAAAGCCAAATCTGTGAAAAAGTGCTGATAAAAATACGCCAACTCCAAGACTTGAGATCTGGCAATGAACTGAAGATAATTAAAAGATTCCACACATCAGAAGATACACCTAAAGTCAGAACAAAGCACCACAGAGAAATTGATGCACCAAGGCACCAGAACGGCCGCGGATCCGCGGCCGGAGCAGGGCAAGTGCCGCGGATCCGCGGTCACGTGACAATAACGTCAGCTGAAATCTTCTGCAGTATTTTTCTTTCATGGCCTACATCTTATCAAGCTATGGCAATTTCCAGAAATCTCCAGAGTCTTCTGCCAGATCAGAAAGCTCCTTGTTCAAGCTAAACTTCCAAGCTTCCAAAGCAAGCTTCTCACTTAACAATCTAAACCTAGAAGCTTCTCCCTGACCTCCAAGCTTATGAAGGAATCTAAAGCCTAACTAACTACTTCTAGAGGCTTCTACCTAACTACCTAGCTTACAAGGGAAGCTAAACTAAACCTAGCTTCTAAAGGAAGCCAAAGCTAGTGAAGGCTATAAAAGGAACCCTAAAGCTTCTTCTCAAAGGTTGTTCATGAACCATTACCAACACAAGTTGAGTGACACAACTTGTAAACCCTAATCTCCAATTAAAAATCCAAAGCCAAAAATCAAGAACTCCGAATACCAAATCAAGCATGAAGCCTTCGATCCTTTAGAAAGCGACGCCGACTTCATCGGAGCAAGTGATCCAAGGAGATCCACGACTCAAGGAGACGAGCGAAGCCGAAATCAACGATCATGTTCTTTCCTCTTGTAGATCTCGAGTGATTTGTAACAAAATTGTTGATAAATAAAGGTGAAATTTCTATATCTTGCTTTCTTTATATTCTTGCATCATGACTAGATCTCAATTTGTGATTGTGTTTCGTGTTGTGATGTTTGAGTAAAACTCCGCTCGTGGAGGAATCGAGACGATCAATAGACGATGATGTTACAAATCTTGAAACGATTCTTAATTCCTATAAGTTTTGTAAACTCTTGTAAATTGAAGAATCGGCAACCTAGTTTCGAGCGATACTTTCTTGATTGTGTTCGCTCTTAATTAGTGATCCACGATCGATTCTTGAATTTACTAGAGGCTAGTTTTGTTGAATGAGATTCATCGAAAGGACAAAGGATGAGATGAAGAAATCCTAGTTTCTTTAAAAGATCCTTAAACCTCGATTAATCGTCATCGATCTAGTATCAAATCATTAAT
This sequence comes from Agapanthus africanus, assembly GCA_030015575.1. Taxonomy (NCBI): domain Eukaryota; kingdom Viridiplantae; phylum Streptophyta; class Magnoliopsida; order Asparagales; family Amaryllidaceae; genus Agapanthus; species Agapanthus africanus. Next base: position 244,929,636 of record JASDDO010000012.1, read on the forward strand.
GGATAAGAACACGTAATCAATAGATTTCATCACGTCTATAGATTCGATCGATTCCTACGAGCCTCACTTCGATTCTTGATTCTTGGATTGGATATCATCACTTCTTGATTCTTGAATTTTTAATGTTTTTCTTGATTTTAGATTTAGATCTAGATAATTCTTGAACTTCAATTTACAAATCTTGAATTGAATTGGATTTCTTTCCTCTTTTCTTTAATCTTCAATTCATCTAATTCGAAATACGAACGGATCTCACTTTCCCTGTGGACAATCCGCACTCTCTAACGTGCTACAATCGACACCGTTATTGATTGCGGTCAAAATATTTTTGGTTGTGATTTCTGTACAATTTTCTAACTACACACCGGAAAATGAATCAATCAAATGGCGCCGTTGCCGGGGATATTGCGCTAATTCGTTTGTTTTTTAAATTTGAGTTGAAAAATTTATTCCATCAAAAAAAATTTAGATCTAAATTCGCGCAAACACTAAACTATTCGTTGTGATTTTTTGTGAGGAAATCTGGAATCTGTAGAGCAAGTGAAATTTTTTTCAGAGCATTCCAGAGAGCTCAGGGAGTGAACAGAAGCTGCTGCAAGAATTTTTGTGCAGGGATCTTACCATAGCACCGTGTTTCCACGGCATTAGGAGCCTCCCGCGGCGGTTCCGCGGCGGCCTTGCTTCTTCTCTGTACTAAAATTGCTCTGTGAGTCTCTAACTTTCTTATCTCCTCCCCTGTCTGCTCCAATAACAATTTTCTGCAGTTCTCTTTACAAAAATTCGCAGCGCCGCAAAAGGCAATAAAAATTGTGCGTGTTTTGATTTTTGGTTGTTTGCATATTAATATGGAATTTAAGGGGCACGGCCAAATCCCTATTAGGTGGGGAGTTCATTACCCTTTCCTAATCCCCGAAAATCACAAAATTGTATCCGCATTACCCCCATTAACTAAAAAATATCTATACATGACTCTAAGGACCGTCGCGCTCACTTAGGACAAGAGAAGGCCGTGGGTAATTCATTGCTTATCCGCGTTTCTTTTGTGGTGTCTAAGGAAAGTGTGTCTAAGGCAAGTGGTTACTTAATTAGGCCCACTACTTACTAGTGGAGAACCTCCCACCTACATGGCACTTACCTGTCCACAGGAGAGACAAAGAGGCAGCGGAGGATTGATCTTGCGACTTGTCTTTTGGCAGTTAGGAGCGGTCTAGAGCCTTGACCTAGGTGACCACTAGACTTAGGGTTTTGCTTGTGCATTTGTTGTGATTTGCATCATTTTTTTCCAAAAATCCGTATATTTTTCAAAACAAACACCACTTCATTCATTTCCCCTAATTATATTAACGCTGCCACTTGTACTAAACCCTTTAGTGCAAGATAGGCTGGACACGGGATTCTAGTGCCTGTTTAGTCCCCGTTCCCCCGGTCAACTCCGAAGTCGGTATTTCTACATTTACCTCTTCTTTATCCACCACCACACCAAGTTCGATGGACGATTCTCCATCGAACTTCTTTACCACTACTCTGTCGCCGTCCGCAGGTGCGCAGAATCCACCCCGCATCTCTCTCCAAGAGAGGTTCTATCCTATTCGAGATCCTCTTTCGACCTGTCTCTCCATTCCACCAGCCAACGGGGACAATTTTCAGATTAAACCCCAATACATCAACCTTCTACCCAAATATCACGGTCTTGAATCTGAAGACGCATATGTCTTTATCACCAAATTTGAAAATGTATGCGCAATGATGGGTACTTCACAGCTTTCTGTGGATACTATGCGTCTTCGTCTTCTCCCATTTACCTTATGCGATATAGCCGAGAAGTGGCTGTATAACACAACCGCACATTCCATTTCAAACTGGGAAGAATTCGTAAAAGCATTCCTAATGAAATTTTACCCCTATCATAAAACAGCTCGAGTCCGTAGCGAAATCAATCAATTCACCCAGCTCCCAAATGAAACATTCTCAAAATGGCTTGAACGCTTTAAGGATTTGTTAGTTCAATGTCCACATCACGGAATCCCCAGATGGGATCTGTGCAGAATCATATATGAGGGCATTAATCCTAACACAAAACAAAGCCTTGAAGCCATGCGTCAAGGCAATTTTATGACCAAATACGATGGGGAAGCTTGGAAATACTTAGAAGATTTCGCTGAAAAATCTTTACAGTGGGAGAGTCAATCGTTTAGCGGTGGCAATAACCAATCGGATGTTTCCAAAGGAGTTAGAGCTGAAATTTCAGCTTTACACAAGAAATTCGACACTACGGAAAACAAATTTTTAGCTGCCGTCCTAAATCAAATGTCACACTCCAAAACTGTATGTGGATGCTGTTCTGATCCTTCTCATTTGACAGAAGAATGTCCTTTGAATTCTTCGTTTCAAGGTCAAGAGCATACTAATGCCGCTTTCAAAGACATAGAAACGATCCATATTCTTCCACATACAATCCGGGTTGGAGGAATCACCCTAACTTTGTTTGGAACCAACAACAAACTCAAAACACGGTTCCAAACCAAAACAATTTCCAAAGGGCTCTTCCACCACAACAGCAACCACTTCAATTGAGTCAACACCCTTACCAATCACAAAACTTCCAAAATTCGGCCAACACTTTTGCACCACATGAAAACTCTTTGCAATTGACCGGTACAAATAATACCTCTGCACTAGCACAAACCTTGGATACTTTCATCAAACAATCCATCCAAGGGACGACAAAAATGCAATCTTCCTTCGATAGTGTGATGAAGATCATTGTCTCTCAAAATGAGAATATTAAATCGATGGAAGAACAAATTGCACAATTAAAATCCGAAATGAGTGCAAGAGAGAAAGGGAAACTTCATGCTCAACCTTTACCCAATCCTGGCTATTCACATCATGTGAATGCAATCACGTTGAGATCTGGAAGAGTGCTTGACAATCATGTTGGGGAAGAGATTGATGACACTGAAAAATCTATCAATGATACCCCGGCTGAGACCTTTCCTTCCACTTCTACTTTTAATTCTAACCCCAGTTCTTCTACCCCACCATCTTCTTCCGAGCCTATTCTCCGTTTTCCCCAAGGCTCGACACCTCAGCCCAGCTCTTCTAGTCCACCGAAAATGATCCCCACTCCTATTCTTAGATCGTTCCCACCCGCACGATCTTCTCCAGTGTTGGACCCCGACCTTATTGCTCAAGCTCCTTACCCGAATAGGTTAAGGGGAAACAGACCAAGTCCACAAATGGAGAAGATCACTGAAATCTCGAAACAGGTTAACATCAATATCCCACTTCTAGATGCTATCCAACAAGTCACCGCTTATGAGAAAACTCTTAAAGACTTGTGCACTAGAATGAGGAAGACTCAAGTGCCCAAGAAGATATTAAAGGCAAAGACAGTAGAAACAGCCTTCCCCCAACAATTACCGAGGAAACGTAAGGATCCTGGATATCCTATGATTTCCATTTCTATTGGGGAGAAACACATCAACCGTGCTCTACTCGACCTTGGCACAAGTGTTAACCTGCTTCATTTCTCAGTCTATGAGCAGTTAGGGATCGGAGTGTTAAAGCCCTCGAGCATAACTCTCCAGATGGCTGACCGATCAAGCACCAAACCTAGGGGTAAACTGGAGGATGTGTTAATAAAAATCAGGGAATTTGTATTCCCTGTGGACTTTATTGTAATTGATACACAGCCTATAGCGAACCCACGGAATCAAATTCCGGTGATTTTAGGTCACCCCCTTTTGGCCACTTCCAATGCTATCATCAACTGTCGTAATGGTTCTATGACCCTATCCTTCGGGAATAGGTCAATTGAGCTAAACATTTACAAGTTGGGAAGTGTACCCTCCGAACCTACTGCTCAGGTCTGTTCTGTCGACGTAATGGATGTCGACAGCAGCGAATTTGATGATCCTCATGATACTGATCTTGACTCTTTTCATATGTTGTTATTTGACCCAACTATGTATCATACACATACGGACTCTTCCACCGAGTTGTCCGGGTCAACAACTAACTCTGATTATGAAATGCTTTTAGAGTCAGAAGATCACCCTGCGCTTTGTGATGACAATATTCTACGGGGTATTGACGGAACTTTTGAGGAAATCTTCGCTGATGAACTCGCATTTTTGAATGACATGGGTGTTGAGATGAATCATCTCCCAATCAATGAAATTAAACCTCCGCCCCTTCTTTTGAACTGTAAAAAGAATGCGAGTAATCCATCACATACACTGCATCGTCTCTCCAATACGAGACGCAAACACATTCTATTCCACCACTTACCTTTTCCCCACTTCTTCGTCCACCAACCTGAGCACTACATTGATAAAATTTTCGAATGGTTGGTGTTGACCTTCGGTCTTTGCAAAGCTTGGCATCGACCAATAATTTTTGACCCCCTCATGCGATTTTCAAAGATTAACATGGCTTAACTCAAGTTTGGGGGGGTATAGTCTGGCTCTTGAAAAGAAAATTTATACTGAAAATGATGAGCCAAAAATAAGTTTGGGGGAGGATCTTCACTTAAATATTTTGCCCCCATTAATAAATTTCCTCCCCGGCTTACAGGTTTTTTTCGAGATCTAGCGGAAGGCAACAGTGAGGACACTGTTGAAAACAAGTTTGGGGGATTCTTGTGCTTATTTTCGCATCATTTGCATATCATTTTGCACAAGCACAAAACATTTTTTTTGAAAACCTATAAAAAAATTTAAAAAAATTTCAAAAAAATTAAAAATAAAATTATTTTTCTACATAAATAAGATAATAAAAGATTAGATAGTGAAAAATTACATCCAAAAGATTAGAAAAATTTAAGAAAACCAAGAAAATTAGAAGTTTTCTTATACGAACTAGTAATAAGTAGTTATGAGTCGTTGTACCAAGGGTCAGTAAGATGAAGGAAGTCACTAATCTGAGGATAAAAATAAGTCTGAAAAATAGTTTCTATTCTGGAAGCCAAACATTTTGAACGTTGATACCCTGCTATTCGCACTTACACACGTCTTGAAATTCGGGATAGTAGAGGATACCATGAAATTCTCTCGTCTAAAAGCCAAAGTATGAAGGAAAAAAATGAAGAAAATATAAAATAGTGAGAAAAATGAACACCGGTTTTGTTATCGCCAAGGCAGCAATAAAAAAATATAGCGAGGTTGCCTCTTCACCTAGTGCCTTAGACCAACTGGTCTGAGAGTCATTGCTAAGCCTTAGGTGGTGCAAGACGAGGAAAAACACCGTATAAGCAAGCACATGAGTAATCGGTCGGTTAGTACCTCAAGAAGTATTAACGGTTGCATGAAAATGTGTAAGAAAATCTAAATATTCATCAATTAAAAAGTACTGAGGCAGATGGACAAGAGTATGATACCTTTGTTAGTTGTATGTATGCCCTAGAGGCCAGTATTGTACAGATGATGTATATTATATTGGATGCTTGGACATATATAAAGTGAACTTTCTTGCTCGATATGATAGTATGTTATATGGTTGCTCTTTACTTTAACATGTATACTTGTCTCTTTATGCTGTCTTATAGTTACATGTTGGTAAAGCCCTTAAGATGTGTACTTGACTACCTGGACTATGATGCGGATCGTACTAGTGGGGACATGGTAGTCCATAAGTACATCCTTCAAAGTCCCTAGTCGTGGGTGTATCGAGACGGGGCTTCAATATACCAGAGTAGACTAGCGTATACGCTTCTCGACCCTTGAGATGGGCGATGGATGATCCCATATCCATTGGTGTTTGACATCAGAGATGGTATACGGGTGCTCAGTGGAGACTGGGTACACTGGAAGGACTCGCCGAGAACTCCCAGATGGTATTATACCTCACGTCAGATGGCAGTTCTCCGGTGACACTTGTGCAGGTTAGTCTGTAGACCCGAGATCGTCATAGAGTCTTTTGTGATTCCCACTGTGCTTTGATTTCAATCTTACCACGTCCATGAGGGCGTGTAAAATGTTGGTTTTTGGGTACAGTCCCGAGTCACATGGAGGCAATGAGCGATAGGAGGGGTTTCGTCTCTTCCGGTATTGGGGGTTGATGTTGCGCTGTGCTCGATTGGCCGTGACAGGGAAGTCCCTGGCCAGGGCTGATTTAGAGATTTACTAGTAAGTGTTACCAGTAGTTTCTCGACCCGTTATGAGACTCACATCGGCACGACTTATCGGTTATTGGGGTCTGACGTTTACCACCCCTAGACTTGATATGCGACATATCAGACGAGGAGACCGGACTGTACGGGAAGTGTTACCGGCAGGCTTTTACAGGAGTTGGAGCGGGCTTGCTTGCTGATCTTCTGATCGCTCAATACCCGGGTAGCCGTTACGTCCAGCTAGTACCGCTGACGACTTGTGGGTGCTTGATGTGATCATCACCTACTGCCGGTGTATTGACGAGTCTTTAGAGTCCTACATAGAGGTTTTACTGGCTCAAGCAAAACGAGATAGGAGCGCATATGTGATATGTGCGGGACCGAGAATAATACGTGTATGTGATACCGTATTCTATTCTCGCGACTTTCTGTATCGGTCGGTTATATATAGGATATAGCCGGGTTATCGAATCAAGTGTTGATTCGATAAGGCGATACATTGGATGTTAGTCGGTTATATGTGATATGACCGGATTATTAAGTCAAGTGTTGATTTAATAATTTACTGTATAATTGTATATTTGATATACAAGTTTACATTAACTAACACTAGTTCACTTAGGGTTTTTTCTCACATATACACTACTTTAACATATATATGATATATGTTAAAATGTGTTATCTTATTGTATCATGGTTGATGATACAACATTCATGTGTGTATGAGACATACACCATCCTATTTGTTATGATTGGGTTTAATGTCTAAAAGTAATTACAAAATTAGTGGAAAATTAGAAAATGCATGAAGCTTGTGGAAGCTTGTGGATGCATTGACTAAAGTCCACTAGATTTGTTTTTACTTTGGACTTTAACCTAACCATCACACACTTAGCTATGGTTATGGCTCTACAAGGGTTAGTATATGATACTCACTCACCATGCTTAGCTTACTCACTTGATCATTATCCTCATTTCTTTTCTTTTGTTCATCATCTTCTTCTTCATTGAACAAGAGAAAAAGCTTGCTAGGATTTTGAAAAAGACTGAAACTTTGTGAGAAATAAAAATCCAAAGAGAACCCACTTCCTATTTCTCCATCCTCTACTAGATTAGCACTTTAGTATAGGGTGTTTGCTTCACTAATTCTCAAATTAGTGAAGTAGTAGCTTGTGCCGGAATTCCCTCGACGTAGATCATCTTCGGCCTCGGAGACTTCAAGCAAGGTCGCACCTTTTGCCTCGTGAAGCCATGCAAGGGTCCGGGAGAACCACGATCGCAGCGAAAGGACTTCATCAAGGAACTAAATAAGTGGAGGTCCGATCTACAAAGGTTGTATTTCGTATCCCTTTAGAGTAAAGTTGTTTACTTGCTATATGATTCGCCTAAACTCTAGTATACGATCTTGCTTAGGGTTGTTCGGCACATAAAAAATTTAATTTTGGCATGGTCGATGCCTTGCAGAGCCTTGTTAGTGTGCCTAGTAACCCTACAATGGTATCAGAGCCTAGCTAGAGCATTAGGCGATGTGTTAACGAAGTTAAAACTCACAACAAACCCGAACACGTCAAAATCAACCCCTCACTGGACATTTTTTTTAAATCTGTGATTTTTATGAATTAAAAATACTTTAAAAATTAGCAGGGTTTTATAAGCATTGTTGTGCGAAACGAGAACATGAATCGTACGGACCACCACGGTTCCGCGGCAGATCCCTGCTTGTGCCGCGGAACCGCGGCGGTATAGTGACATTGGGGTTTTGTGTTTGCACAGTAATGTTTTATTCTGCTGTTGTATTTTTATGGGTATTTTAAATTTGACTCAAGTGTTGAGTATTCAGGGGTTTGTTTTGTAATCGTCGATTCGATCGGGAATTTTAAATTCGTTATTGTTATTCCGGATAATTTAGAAAGTACAAAAATGTTTGAACGGATATCATTAACTCAATTTTTCCCGGCACGAAAAAATTCAAGTGTTGAATTTTTCTCGGGTTTAAATCTTTCGGAAAAACGTGCATGTGATGCGATGGACCCTCTAGAAGACAACAAACCTTAACTCGATTATGTGACCGTCTTGAACTGCCCTTTGAACCTTAGGATTTGGAGCAGTACGATGTGCCACAAGTGAGGCATTGGCTTGACCCTTCTACGGCTGGACCGTTGCTACTGTGACGTATTTTGGAATTTTTGAACTCCGCTCAAGTGTCGAGCTATTATGGAAATCTTGGGTATTTGATTATTCGATCGGAAATTTTAATACTGTCTATTTATCTGGAATGTGATACAATATGTGGAATTCATTCAGTTAGACATGAAATGCGAAGTATTTGATATTTCGGATTTAGGATGTCTAAAGAGATTGTGGATTCCAAATGTTATAGTTTTACACTTTCTTTTCTGTGACCGTAAGTGTAATATGTGATATCGCCGGTTTCGTTGCTATACGTCAACGAAAATTGGGATGCACATATTTACTTACGTTGATGACATGTGATGTTCTGTGTTGCTGGATATGTTATATTGGATCGTCGCGTATTGAATAGCCGGTTTTTTTTATGTGAGATGGGAGTTTTTATTTTCATTCATGTAAAATAAAATGTATGTAATATTCTTTTATTGGGGCACTTCCGGGATGAGGTTGACGTCACCTTTTGTATATTATTTACTTTTCCGCACTAGGATAGACCCAAGGAGGAGAGCATAAGTAACCGGGTTCTGGTGTCCAGTGGGAGACCAACTCGAGGAGTCGAGTCCGGGTCTCCTAACTCTAGAATTGGTAGGGTTGCTTGCCGCTCTCGTAGGGGTCTAGGGGTGTGGGTTTTGCTATTCGTCACGACCGTGGAATCCGTGTTTTATAGAGGCTCAAAATAAAACACAGACATCCAAGTATATCCAATGTTTCATATGTTTCTTCTGCTGCGATATCTGTGATGTGATCATGTGACGAGTTGTGATAAATACTGTATATAGTATATATGATATATTATATAGGCGTTACTTATGTTTTACACCCGCGCTAGCCCTGCCCTGCTCTGCCGTTAGTTACCTAACCTAACGGTGCACGAGGGGACATCGAGGCGAATGCGGATGGCATAAGTGTACGTCGTATTTATCTGTGATGTTTAGGTGACCTAAATGATGGGACATCATTAATGTGATTAATGAAAGAAAAGAAACCTAAAAGATGTTGTAGAATCAAATTTTTCAAAAAGGGTAGCTACAGTTTTGCTTTGCATAGCGATATATATGATATATCCCGCACCTTATTCGATGAGAAAAGAGCCAAGATCCCTTCACCGGGAGTGAGCTCTTTAGCAAAACTGGCAGATGCTACAACACTCGGTTTGCTTTTGATTGCTTTTGGAGTTTTGCTTTGCATAGTGATGTATATGATATATTCTGCACCTTATTCTATAAGGAAAGAGCCGAGATCCCTTCACCGGAAGTGACCTCTTTAGCAAAACTAATAAAACCCTCAAAATCACTCCATTTCAAAATTCACTCGATTCTACAACGATATCAAGTTCATTACGCAATAGGTTTTCAGAAAAACCTGTCGCAGCCCTCCGTCATTTTAGATAAGTCCTGCTCAGTATTCGTGCTACGTTTGTTGACCTTGTCAAGGCGTAATGTGTGGTAGCTGACCAGTATTTACCTTTTTGTGCATATGATGCAGATTGTTTTAGGTTAGTCATACGGCCTTGTTGACCTTGTCAAGGGTCGTGCGGGTGGGTTTAATTCAATCAAGAAATGACGGGTTGAACTTGACTTACGGTCTACGGTTTGTTGACCTTGTCAAGGTCATAGATCGTTTGGGGCAAAATATTATCTGGAATTTCAAGTGTTGAGATTTGCAATGAGATTGCATACTTTCTATGAGATAGTTGGATCCCGATACCCACTACGAGTAATTGTTACTCCTGGGAGAGTTTTACACAGGACAATTAGCCGATCAAGTAGGTGTCTAGAAAGGTGTCAACGGGGTTATGCCTCTGGGAAAACGAGGTTTACTTTAATTAGGTCCGTGCGAAAGCACGGGGAGCCTCCCTCAAAGTACCGACACTGGCCTGGCTGAAAGATTCGCGAAATTGTAGGGTGTAATTAATCCCGGGTAGTGTTTCCTTTTATGGTTTGAAAGAAGATTTGATAAAAATAGTGGGACCCATCCTGATTAGATAAAACAATAACCAATCTGATCTTGCAAGATCATACGCTAAAGTGTTTTCTTCTCTCTCTCTCCAGGTAGCGACCATATCATGCCTTAATCAAGATAATAATATGGATGTATTGACCGAACCCGAATGTTATACTGTGCTGGGGAACGTTGGTTCCGTTCTTTCTTATAAGAGTTATAAGACTGAACAGGATATAGGTGAATACCAGGATTCCCATGCCACCCGAATGAAGAAAGTACATGTTGGTGCATTTTCTTCGGGTGTGTTTGTTACAGAGAACTGTTTCTCCATTTCCTCTACGTCCTGGGTATTAGATACCGGGTCAGGATCCCATATATGTAATCAGTTACATGGGCTTAGGAAAGGTAGAGAACTTGGAGAAAGTGATAAAGACATAAGGGTTGGAAATGGTGCAATTGTTGCAGCTAAAACCGTCGGAGAATATCACCTACTATTGCCAACTGGTAATACATTGATTCTGAACGAATGCTATTTCATGCCGAACCTGATATGCAACATTATATCGGTTTCTTTGTTGAGTAAAGAGGGATATAATTTTGTATTACAGGATAATGTTATGAACATTTTTCTAAACCAAAAGTTGGTTGGATCAGGCACGATGTGCAATGGCATTTATGTTCTAAATCAATCAACAGTTCTGAACATAACAAACACACACAAGAGGAAGAGTTCAGAAATGAATGAATCCTTCTTGTGGCATTGTAGACTGGGTCAAATCAATGCAACACGACTAGCTAAGTTACATAAGGATGGATATTTGAAACCATTTGAATTTTCATCTTATGACACTTGCCAGTCATGTCTCAAAGGCAAGATGACCAAAACTCCATTTACGAGACACGGAGAAAGAATTACCGAACTCTTGGGACTGATACATATTGATGTATGTGGTCCCATGTCTACACATGCCAGGGATGGTTCTTCATACTTCATTACATTCACTGACGATCTCTCAAGATACGGACATGTGTTCTTGATAAGACACAAGTCTGAAGCTTTTGAGAAATTTAGAGAATATAAACAAGAAGTCGAGAACCAAACCGTAAAAAGTATTAAAATCCTACGATCAGATCGAGGAGGTGAATACTTGAGCAATGAATTCCTGGACTTTCTAAAAGAGAATGGGATTCTCTCTCAGATGACTCCTCCATATACACCACAGCACAACGGTGTATCTGAACGGAGGAACCGTACCCTATTAGATATGGTGCGCTCTATGATGAGCACAGTTGAGTTACCTATTTCCTTCTGGGGGTATGCACTGGAGACAGCAGCATACCTATTAAATCAAGTTCCATCTAAATCTGTACCTACCTCACCATATGAGATATGGAGTGGGAAGAGACCATATCTTAAACGAGTTAAGATATGGGGTTGTCCGGCCTATGTAAAAAGACAAACTCGAGGCACGGTCACTTCTTTGCAAGTTTGTGGGATATCCTAAGAATTCATATGGATATTTTTTCTACCACAGTGAGGAACAAAAGGTGTTTGTTGCTCAACATGCCACCATTTTAGAAAAGGAATTTCTTGTAAAAGAAATTAGTGGCAAAGTGGTAGAGCTGGAAGAGGTTCCAGATACACAAACTGCAACTGAAGATTTAGTGGAACCAGAGGATTCGGTTGTTCCCAACGAATCTCAGCCTCTCCGACGATCTAGTAAGGTTCCTCACCCACCTGAAAGATACTGCGGTTTTCTCATGGATGGTGGGAGCGAGGATTGCAACATGGTTGATGATGACCCAACTAGCCTCGAGCAGGCCATCACGAGTGGGGACTCAGTGAAATGGCTGGATGCAATGCGGTCTGAGATGGAATCCATGTACACCAACAAAGTGTGGACTTTGGAAGTTTCTCCTGAAGGGGTAAAACCCATTGGGAGCAAGTGGATTTTCAAGAAAAAACTTGGTGTAGATGCGAAAGTGGAGACTTTCAAAGCTAGACTTGTGGCAAAGGGTTTTCGTCAAAGACCAGGTGTGGACTATGACGAAACCTTTTCTCCAGTGGCTATGCTTAAATCCATCCGGATCATACTTGCCATCGCTGCATATCTTGACTACGAAATCTGGCAAATGGATGTTAAGACCGCCTTTCTAAACGGTGATTTAGAAGAGTGCGTGTACAAGACTCAGCCAGAGGGCTTCGTAGATAGTGGGAGCAGCGGGAAAGTGTGCAAGCTGCTTAAATCCATTTATGGATTAAAGCAAGCATCGCGGTGTTGGAACATCTTCTTTGACGTCGTTATCAAAGAGTTTGATTTCGTCAAAAACGTAGATGAACCTTGTATCTACAAGAAGGTGGCAGAGAGTAAGGTTGTCTTCCTCGTATTGTACGTGGATGACATACTCTTGATAGGAAATGACATTCCTATGCTGCAATCGGTGAAGCTCTTCTTATCGCAAAGATTCTCAATGAAAGATCTTGGTGATGCCTCCTGCATATTGGGAATTATGATCTATAGAGATAGATCTAAAAGGATATTGGGATTGTCCCAATCCAGGTACATTGACACCATACTAAAGTGGTTTAGTATGGAAGAGTCCAAACATGGGTTTTTACCCACGATCTCAGGGCTCACTCTCTCCAAAGAGATGTCTCCCAAGACTGATTTGGAGAAAGCTCGCATGCAAGGGATACCCTATGCTTCGGCTGTAGGCTCTATCTTGTACGCGATGCTATGTACCAGACCCGATGTTGCATACTCACTAAGTATAGTGAGTAGGTATCAAGCTGATCCTGGAGAGAGTCACTGGACAGCTGTGAAGAGCATTCTCAAGTACTTGCGAAGGACTAAAGTGATGCTCTTGGTGTATGGTAACGGAGAACTCCAAGTGGAGTCCTTTACCGATTCGAGCTTCCAGAGTGATAAGGACGACTCTAAGTCGCAGTCGGGATTTGTCTTTACCCTTTACGGAGGGGCGGTTAGCTGGAAGAGTTCCAAGCAGGAAACCGTGGCAGACTCGACGATGGAGGCTGAATTCATCGCTGCCAACGATGCTGCCAAAGAGGCTGTCTGGATCAAGAAGTTCATTACTGAACTTGGAGTGGTTCCATCCATTGAGCATCCAATACCTTTATATTGCGATAACAATGGAGCGGTGGCTTCGGCCAAGGAACCCAGGTCCCATCAGCGATCCAGGCATATTCTGAGGCGGTATCACCTGATCCGGGAGATAGTTGATCGCTGGGAGATCGAGGTCTGGAGGGTTGACACGAAGAACAACACTGCGGATCCACTCACGAAGGCCATTCCCCAGATACAGTTTGAGAGACTCTTCGGGATGCTCGGTAGGCGATACTACAGCAGCTGGCCCTAGTGCAAGTGGGAGATTGTTAGTTGTATGTATGCCCTAGAGGCCAGTATTGTACAGATGATGTATATTATATTGGATGCTTGGACATATATAGAGAGGACTTTCTTGCTCGATATGATAGTATGCTATCTGGTTGCTCTTTACTTTAACATGTATACTTGTCTCTTTATACTGTGTTATAGTTACATGTTGGTAAAGCCCTTAGGATGTGTACTTGACTACCTGGACTATGATGCGGATCATACTAGTGGGGACATGGTAGTCCATAAGTACATCCTTCAAGGTCCCTAGTCGTGGGTGTATCGAGACGGGGCATCGATATACCAGAGTAGACTAGCGTATACGCTTCTCGACCCATGAGATGGGCGATGGATGATCCCATATCCATTGGTGTTTGACATCAGAGATGGTATACGGGTGCTCAGTGGAGACTGGGTACACTGGACGGACTCACCGAGAACTCCCAGATGATATTATACCTCACGTCATATGGCAGTTCTCTGGTGACACTTGTGCAGGTTAGTCTGTAGACCAGAGATCGTCATAGAGTTTTGTGTGATTCCCACTGTGCTTTGATTTCCACCTTACCACGTCCATGAGGGCGTGCAAAACGGTGGTTTTTGGGTACAGTCCCGAGTCACATGGAGGCAATGAGCGATAGGAGGGGTTTCGTCTCTCCCGGTATTGGGGGTTGATGTCGCGCTGTGCTCGATTGGCCGTGACAGGGAAGTCCCTGGCCATGGCTGATTTAGAGATTTACTGGTAAGTGCTACCAGTAGTTTCTTAACCCGTTATGAGCCTTACATCGGCACGACTTATCGGTTTTTGGGGTCTGACGTTTACCACCCCTAGACTTGAAATGCAACATATCAGACGAGGAGACCGGACTGTACGGGAAGTGTTACCGGCAGGCTTTTACTGGAGTTGGAGCGGGCTTGCTTGCTGATATTCTGATCGCTCAATACCCGGGTAGCCGTTACGTACAGCTAGTACCGCTGACGGCTTGTGGGTGCTTGATGTGATCATCACCTACTGCCGGCGTATTGACGAGTCTTTAGAGTCCTACATAGAGGTTTTACTGGCTCAAGCAAAACGAGATAGGAGCGCATATGTGACATGTGCGGGACCGAGAATAATACGTGTATGTGATACCGTATTCTATTCTCGCGACTTTCTGTATCGGTCGGTTATATATAGGAAATAGCCGGGTTATCGAATCAAGTGTTGATTCGATAAGGCGATACATTGGATGTTAGTCGGTTATATGTGATATGACCGGATTATTAAGTCAAGTGTTGATTTAATAATTTATTGTATAATTGTATATTTGATATACTAGTTTACATTAATTAACACTAGTTCACTTAGGGTTTTTTCTCACATATACACCACTTTAACATATATATGATATTTGTTAAAATGTGTTATCTTATTGTATCATGGTTGATGATACAACATTCATGTGTGTATGAGACATACACCATCCTATTTGTTATGATTGGGTTTAATGTTTAAAAGTAATTAGAAATTTAGTGGAAAATTAGAAAATGCATGAAGCTTGTGGAAGCTTGTGGATGCATTGACTAAAGTCCACTAGATTTGTTTTTACTTCGGACTTTAACCTAACCATCACACACTTAGCTATGGTTATGGCTCTACAAGGGTTAGTATATGATACTCACTCACCATGCTAAGCTTACTCACTTGATCATTATCCTCATTTCTTTTCTTTTGTTCATCATCTTCTTTTCATTGAACAAGAGAAAAAGCTTGCTAGGGTTTTGAAAAAGAGTGAAACTTTGTGAGAAATAAAAATCCAAAGAGAACCCACTTCCTATTTCTCCATCCTCTACTAGACTAGCACTTTAGTATAGGGTGTTTGCTTCACTAATTCTCAAATTAGTGAAGTAGTAGCTTGAGCCGGAATTCCCTCGACGTAGATCATTGATTGAAAAGAAATTCTTGTTGTGTTGTATGTAAAAATTGTAAAGAAATCACAACCAAAAATTATTTGACCGCAATCAACTACGGTGTCAGATGTAGATTGTTAGTGAGTGCGGATCATCCACAGGAAAAGTGTAATCGTTCGTCTTTCGAATTAGATGAATTGAAACTTGAAAGAAAGAAAACAAAACAATTCAAGATTTATAGTTGAAGTTCAAGAATTAGAAAAAACTAGATCTAAGAAAGCATTAAAAGATAGAATCAAGAATTGATCGTTTGATGATTTTTCCAAACCAAACCTCAAGAATCGAAATGAGGCTCGTAGGAATCGATCGGATCTATAGATGTGATGTAATCTTACAATTACGTATTCTTATCCTTCGATGAATTGATACTAGATCGATGATGATCTACGAGAATTAGGGATTTCTTGTGAAACTAGGGTTTCATCTTATCCCTTGTTCTTTCGTCGATATCATTCACATTCTAGCCTCTAGTAAATTCAAGAAACGATCGTAGATCCCTAATTTCGAGCGATCACAATCAAGAAAGCATCGCAACGAAACTAGGTCATCGATTCTTGAACTTGCTAGGGTTTACAAAACTCGTAGGCCTTAAATTAAAAATCGTTAAAAGATTTGTTACATCATCATTCTACAATCGTCTCGACTCCTTAACGAGCGGAGTTTCACTCAAACATCACAACAAGAGCAACAATTACAAATTGAGATCTAATCATGATGCAAGAATTAAAAGAAAGCAAGATTAAAGAATTTCACCTTTTATTTATATCAACAATTTAGTTACATTCGCTCAAGAACTACAAGAGGAAGAACTTGATCGTCGACTTGGTTTCGCTCGTCTCCGTGGATCGCGGATCGGCTTGGATCACTTGCCCGATTGAAGATCGGCTCGGCTCCTAAAAGGTTGAAGGCTTCTTGCTTGATTTGGTACTCAAGATCTTGGATTTGGAGTGGAATTAGGGTTAGGGTTTCGCACAAGCCTTGTCACGAGACTTGTGGAAGAAGATGATGAAAGAGGGAAAGATTAACTAAAATTGATGAACTAGCTAACTAAAGAACAACCTCCACCCTTAGATCTAGGCTCCTATTTATAGATAACTAACCCTAGATCTAGGATTTCAAATTCTAAGTTTCCCTCCTAAAATTTGTTGAAGAAATTCAAATTTCCCTCCAAAAGTTAGTTAGGGGAGAAGCTTCTAGATGTGATTAGTTAGGAGGAGCTTCTAGAAGAGGATTAATTAGGGGCTTAATTAGGATTAGCCTTCCTTAATTTTCTTTGCTGATCTGGCAGTAGCTTTGAAGGTATTCTGGAACTTTACATATCAGAAAGCAATTTGGGCCCTGGGAGAAGAATTATGCAGTAAAACTTCCATGCTGACGTGGCAGTAGAGGCGCGGAACCGCGGCGCAAGCCAGCTCCTGCCGCGGTTCCGCGGCTACTTGTGGGAGTTGGAGCTTGTGCTTTCTGTTGCTTCTTGGGCCTGAGTTTTAGGCTTTTCTTTTATATGTTGAATTGTATTTCTCCATCTGAATTGCTACCAGAACTGAAATGATTTAGTTGGCGTATATTTGATCAGCTCTTTTGCTTTTCTTCCGTATTTCCTGTACAGACTCAAGAAAAATGTTGCGCAAATACAGAAATGATGCGATGCCATGAAATGCGGTTAATTTCCTTTAAAGTGTCGGTTTAAAAGCCTAATACATGCAATCTCATATTTTGTGACAGATTTGCTAATATGTAGAATATGAATGCCGAACACTTCTAAATGTATGCAAAAGATGGGGAAATTGCCGGCTAAAATATTCAATATTTTCGACTGATCAAATACCCCCAAACTTAATTTCGATCGTCTCGAGCGAATGTTTTATTAAAAAGAGAAGGAGAAAATAAAGAAAGAGAAAAACTAACTAGCACACTTTCGTAGGCAACACGATTGCACTGAGCACGTGCAACAAGCCTTTAAATCTCTAGGTGTCCCTAGTAGGAGGAGTGTTGTCTCCTGAGGGTTTTCAGCGGATTGCACCCACAAAATCCAATAATAAAAGGAAGATCATGAATATTACATTTAAAGAAAAGAATTGTAAAAGAAAAGCCTTGAAAATTAGGGTTTTCAACTAAGCTAGCTTTTCGGTTGTCATGAGCCCTATCTTAATGGTCATGAAAAGATGTCAGAAATCACGTCCTCCCTCAATAAAACATCGTCTTATCCTTCATTCCTATCTTTATTCCAAACATCGATCATATAACCCTGCGTGTGTGTAAAGACATCCCTACACCCGGAGAATTAAATTCAAGCTATCATACTCTTGCCCATCTGCCTCAGTACTTTTTGATAAACGAGATTGCTCACACACTTTCATGCGACCGTTAATACTTCTTGAGGTACTAACCGACCGATTACTAATGTGTTTGCATGCTTGGTGTATTTTCCTCGTCTTGCACCACCTCAGGCATAGCAGTGACTCCCAGACCAGTTGACCTTAGGGCACTAGGTGAAGAAGCACCCTTGCTATATATTTTTTATTACCCTTGGTGATAAGAAAACCAGTGTCCATTTTTCTCACCACTTATCAAAATATTTTTTTTTTCCATACTTTTGCTTTTAAGACAAGAGCATTTCAAGGTATCCTCTACTATCCCAGGTTTTAAGATGTGTGTAAGTGCGAATAGCAGGGTAGCAACGTTCAAAATGTTTGGTTTCCAGAATAGAAACTATTTTTCAGACTTATTTTTATCCTCAGATTAGTGACGTCCTTCATCTTACTAACCCTTGGGACAACGGCTCATAACTACTTATTACTAGTTCGTATAAGAAAACTTCTAATTTTCTTAGTTTTCTTAAATTTTTCTAATCTCATGGATGTACATGTTCACTATCTAAACTTTTATTATCTTATTTATGTACAAAAATATTTTTATCTTTTGAAATTTTTTTAAATTTTTATGGTTTTTCAAAAAAAATGTTTTGTGCTTATGCAAATGATATGCAAATGATGCGAAAATAAGCACAAACCTCCCCCAAACTTGTTTTCAACAGTGTCCTCACTGTTGCCTTTCGCTAAATCTTGAAAAACCTGTAAGCTTCGGAGGAATTTATTAGTGGGGCAAAATATTTAAGTGAAGAACCTCCCCGAAACTTATTTTTGGCTCAAATTTTTGTAAAAAAATTTTCTTTTCAGGAGCCAGAGAAAATGTACCCCCCCAAACTTGAGTTATGCAGTGTTAAGCTTTTAAAATCACAAGTGGGGGTTAAAAAATCATAGGTCGATGCCAAGCTTTGCAAAGACCGAAAGTTAACACCAACCATTCAAAAAATTTATCAATGCAGTGCTCTGGTTGGTGGAAGAAGAAGTGGGGAAAGGTTAAGTGGTGGAAGAGAGTGTGTGTGCGTCTCATATTGGAGAGACGATGCAGTGAATATGATGGATTACTCGCATTTTTACAGTTCAGAAGAAGGGGTGGAGGTTCAATTTCATTGAGTGGGAGATGATTCATCTCAACACCCGTGTCATTCAAAATTGCGAGTTCATCAGCGAAGATTTCCTCAAAAGTTCCATCTATACCCCGATGAATAATGTCATCACAAAGTGCGGGGTGATCTTCAGACTCTAAGAACAGTTCATAATCCGTGTTAATTGTTGACCCGGACATCTCGGTGGAAGAGTCCGTATGTGTATGATAAATAGTTGGGTCAAGCAATAACATATGAAAAGAGTCTAGATCAATATCAGGAGGATCATTAAATTCGCTGCTGTCGACATCCATTAAGTCGACAGAACATACCTGAGCAGTAGGTTCGGAGGGTACACTTCCCAACTTGTAAATGTTCAGCTCTATTGACCTATTCCCGAAAGATAGGGTCATAGAACCATTACGACAGTTGATAATAGCATTGGAAGTGGCCAAAAAGGGGCGACCTAAAATCACCGGAATCTGATTCCGTGGGTTCGCTACAGGCTGTGTATCAATTACAATAAAATCTACCGGGAATATAAATTCTCCGATTTTTATTAACACATCCTCCAGTTCACCCCTAGGTTTGGTGATTGATCGGTCAGCCATCTGGAGAGTGCAATTGGTTGGCTTCAACTCTCCGATCCCTAATTGCTCATAAACTGAATATGGAAGCAAGTTAACACTAGCGCCAAGGTCTAGTAGAGCACGGTTGATGTGTTTTTCCCCAATAGAAACGGAAATAGTAGGATATCCTGGATCCTTACGTTTCCTCGGTAATTGTTGGGGGAAAGCCGTGTCTATTGTTTTTTCCATAAAAATCTTCTTGGGCACTGGATTCTTCCTCTTCCTAGTGCACAAGATCTTAAGAGTTTTCGCATAGGAAGGAACTTGTTGGATGGCATCTAGGAGAGGGATGTTGGTGTTTACTTGCTTAAAAATGTTCATAATCTTCTCAATATGTGGACTCGGTGTGTTAGCCCTTAACCGATTAGGATAAGGTGCTTTAGCAATAAGCGCTGGGTCCATCATAGGAGAAGGAAGTAGGTGTGGAACCGATCCCAGAATAGAAGTAGGGATCGTCCGTGGAGAGGTAAAAGAGGTGGGCTGAAGTGGCGAGCCTTTTGGGAAATGGAGAATAGGCTCGGAAAAGGTGGTGGGGTAAAAGAACTGTGTGTGTGAAAAAAGGTCTCAGCCGGGGTGTTATTGATTGATTTATTAATATCATCAAACTCTTCCCCGATGTGATGTTCAAGCACTCTTCCAGATCTCAACGTGATTGCATCTACAGGATGTGAATAGCCAAAATTAGGTAAAGGTTGAGCTGGAAGTTTCCCTTTCTCTCGTGCACTCATTTCGTCTTTTAGTTGTGCAATTTGTTCTTCCATCGATTTGATGTTCTCATTTTGAGAGATAATGATCTTCATTACATTTTCGACGGAAGATTGCAAACTTGTCGTCCCTTGGATGGATTGTTTCATGAAAGTATCCAAGGTTTGTGCTAGTGCAGAGGTATTATCTGTACCGGTCAATTGCAAAAAGTTTTCATGTGGTGCAAAAGTGTTGGCCGGATTTTGGAAATTTTGTGCTTGGAAGGGGTGCTGACTCAATTGAAGTGGTGGCTGCTGTTGTGGTGGAGGGACCCCTTGGAAATTGTTTTGGGTTGGAACCGTGTTTTGAAATTGTGATTGGTTCCAAGCAAAGTTAGGGTGATTCCTCCAACCCTGATCATATGTGGAGGAAGATGGATCGTTTCCAGGTCTTTGAAATGATGCATTGGTATGCTCATGACCTTGAAACGGAAATTCTTCCGTCAAGTGGACGGATCAGAACAACAACCACATA
This sequence comes from Agapanthus africanus, assembly GCA_030015575.1. Taxonomy (NCBI): domain Eukaryota; kingdom Viridiplantae; phylum Streptophyta; class Magnoliopsida; order Asparagales; family Amaryllidaceae; genus Agapanthus; species Agapanthus africanus. The sequence continues at coordinate 244,950,522 of JASDDO010000012.1, forward strand.
CAGTTTTGGAGAGTGATATTTGACTTAGGGCAGCTAAGAATTTTTCCATATTCTCGAGTTTCTTTTGTATAGCTGAAATGTCAGCTCTAACTCCTATGGAAATATCATTGCCATCCCTAGACGATTGACTCACACCCTCCCACTGTAAAGATTTTTCAGCGAAATCTTCTAGAAAGTTCCAGGCTTCCCCATCATCTTTGGTCATAAAATTGCCTTGACACATGGATTCAAGGGTCTGTCTTGTGTAAGGAGTAATGCCCTCATAAATGATTCGGCACAATTCCCATCTCGGGATGCCGTGATGTGGACATTGGACTAACAGTTCCTTGAAACGTTCAAGACATTTTGAAAATGTTTCATTTGGAAGCTAGGTGAATTGATAGATTTCGCTACGGACTCGAGCTGTTTTGTGATGTGGGTAAAATTTCTTAAGGAATGCTTTGACGAATTCGTCCCAATTTGAAATGGAATGTGCGGTAGTGTTATATAGCCATTTCTCGGCTAAATCGCACAAGGTGAATGGGAGAAGACGTAGACGTAAAGCATCCACAGAAAGCTCTGAAGTACCCATCATTGCGCATACATTTCAAATTTTCATGATAAACACGTATGCGTCTTCAGACTCGAGACCGTGAAATTTTGGTAGAAGGTTGATATATTGGGGTTTTATTGAAAAATTTCCCCGTTGGCTGGTGGTGTGGAAAGACAGGTGGAAAGTGGGCCTCGTGTAGGATAGCATCTCTCTTGGAGAGAGATGCGAGGTGGATTTCTGCGCCACCAACGGACGGCGGCAGAATAGTGGAAAGAAGTTCGATGGAGGTGGATCCATCGATGTGAGTGTGGTGGTGGGTAAAAGAAAGGTAAATGTAGAAATACCGACTTTGGGTCGATCAAGGAGACGCGGACTAACAGGCACTAGAATCCCGTGTCCAGCCTATCTTGTACTAAAAAAGGGTTAGTACAAGTGGCAGCGTGAATTTATAATTAGGGAAATGATATATGCGGTGTTTGTTTTGAAAAGGATACGGATTTTTGAAAAAATGATGCAACAAAACAAATGCAGCACACAAAACCCTAAAATCTAGGGGTCACCTAGGTCAAAGCTCTAGACCGTTCCTAACTGCCAAAAGACAAGTCACGGGATAAATCCTCCACTGCCTCTTTGTTCCCCTGTGGCCGGATAAGTGCCAGGTAAGTGGGAAGGTACTCCACTACGTAAGTAGTGGGTCCCTAATTAAAAACCACTAGCCTTAGACACACTCTCCTTAGGCACCACAAGAAAACGCGGATAAACAATGAATTACCCACGGTCTTCTCTTGTCCTAATTGAGTGCGATGGTCCTTAGAGTCATCTCTAGATATTTTTTTAGTTAATGTGGGTCAATGCGGATGCAAGTTTTGCGATTTTCGGGGCCTAGGAAGGGTAATGAACTCACCACCTAATTTGAATTTGGTCGTGCCCCTTAAATTTCCGTATTAATATGCAAACAACCAAAAGAATCAAAACACGCACAAATTTTATTTTGCTTTTGCGGCGCTGCGATTATTTTGCAAAGAAACCTGCAGCAAAATTGTTATTGGAGCAGATGAGGTAAGAGATAAGAAAGTTAGGGACTTACAAAGGAAAATTGGTGCAGAGAGGAGCTATGACTGCGGCGGATCCACCGCGGATGAGGGTATAATGCCGCGCTTCCGCGCTTGGGTAGTAAGATCACTGCACAAGATTTTTACAGAGAGCCTCTGTTCAGCTCCTGAGTCCTCTGGAATTTTCAGAAATTTTTTTCTCCAGCTCCAATGATCCCAGATTTTCTCGCAACAAATCATAACACACGTATTAGAGTTTGTACGAGTTTAGATCTAAAAAAATTATGATGGAATAAATTGTTCAACTCAAATTTCAAAATACGAACTATTAGCGCAATATCCCCGGCAACGGCGCCATTTGATTTTATTAGATTTCGTGTTGTGAGTATCGAATCAAATAGTCCCCGGCAACGGAGCCATTTGATTGTAAAGAATTTTGTTGCGTATTAGAGAAATTGTATAGAAATCACAACCAAAAATTATTTGACCACAATCAACTACGGTGTCGGATGTAGATTGTTAGTGAGTGCGGATCGTCCACAGGGAAAGTGTAATCGTTCGTCTTTCGAATTAGATGAATTGAAACTTTAAAGAAAGAAAACAAAACAATTCAAGATTTATAGTTGAAGTTCAAGAATTAGAAAAAAACTAGATCTAAGAAAGCATTAAAAGATAGAATCAAGAATTGATCGTTTGATGATTTTTCCAAACCAAATCTCAAGAATCGAAATGAGGCTCGTAGGAATCGATCGGATCTATAGATGTGATGTAATCTTACAATTACGTATTCTTATCCTTCGATGAATTGATACTAGATCGATGATGATCTACGAGAATTAGGGATTTCTTGTGAAACTATGGTTTCATCTTATCCCTTGTTCTTTCGTCGATATCATTCACATTCTAGCCTCTAGTAAATTCAAGAAACGATCGTAGATCCCTAATTTCGAGCGATCACAATCAAGAAAGCATCGCAACGAAACTAGGTCATCGATTCTTGAACTTGCTAGGGTTTACAAAACTCGTAGGACTTAAAAATCGTTTAAAGATTTGTTACATCATCATTCTACAATCGTCTCGACTCCTTAACGAGCGGAGTTTCACTAAAACAACACAACAAGAGCAACAATTACAAATTGAGATCTAATCATGATGCAAGAATTAAAAGAAAGCAAGATTAAAGAATTTCACCTTTTATTTATATCAACAATTTAGTTACATTCGCTCAAGAACTACAAGAGGAAGAACTTGATCGTCGACTTGGCTTCGCTCGTCTCCGTGGATCGCGGATCGGCTTGGATCACTTGCCCGATTGAAGATCGGCTCGGCTCCTAAAAGGTTGAAGGCTTCTTGCTTGATTTGGTACTCAAGATCTTGGATTTGGAGTGGAATTAGGGTTAGGGTTTCGCACAAGCCTTGTCACGAGACTTGTGGAAGAAGATGATGAAAGAGGGAAAGATTAACTAAAATTGATGAACTAGCTAACTAAAGAACAACCTCCACCCTTAGATCTAGGCTCCTATTTATAGATAACTAACCCTAGATCTAGGATTTCAAATTCTAAGTTTCCCTCCTAAAGTTTGTTGAAGAAATTCAAATTTCCCTCCAAAAGTTAGTTAGGGGAGAAGCTTCTAGATGTGATTAGTTAGGAGGAGCTTCTAGAAGAGGATTAATTAGGGGCTTAATTAGGATTAGCCTTCCTTAATTTTCTTTGCTGATCTGGCAGTAGCTTTGAGGGTATTCTGGAACTTTACATATCAGAAAGCAATTTGGGCCCTGGGAGAAGAATTATGCAGTAAAACTTCCATGCTGACGTGGCAGTAGAGGCGCGGAACCGCGACGCAAGCCAGCTCCTGCCGCGGTTCCGCGGCTACTTGTGGGAGTTGGAGCTTGTGCTTTCTGTTGCTTCTTGGGCCTGAGTTTTGGGCTTTTCTTTTATATGTTGAATTGTATTTCTCCATCTGAATTGCTACCAGAACTGAAATGATTTAGTTGGCGTATATTTGATCAGCTCTTTTGCTTTTCTTCCGTATTTCCTGCACAGACTCAAGATAAGTGTTGCGCAAATACAGAAATGATGCGATGCCATGAAATGCGGTTAATTTCCTTTAAAGTGTCGGTTTAAAAGTCTAATACATGCAATCTCATATTTTGTGACAGATTTGCTAATAAGTAGAATATGAATGCCGAACACTTCTAAATGTATGCAAAAGATGGGGAAATTGCCGGCTAAAGTATACAATATTTTCGACTGATCAATCATCTTCGGCCTCGGAGACTTCAAGCAAGGTCACACCTTTTGCCTCGTGAAGCCATGCAAGGGTCCGGGAGAACCACGATCGCAGCGAAGGGACTTCATCAAGGAGCTAAAGAAGTGGAGGACCGATCTACAAAGGTTGTATTTCGTATCCCTTTAGAGTAAAATTGTTTACTTGCTATATAATTCGCCAAAACTCCCGCGGCGGTTCCGCGGCGGCCTTTCTTCTTCTCTGTACTAAAATTGCTCTGTGAGTCTCTAACTTTCTTATCTCCTCCTCTGTCCGCTCCAATAACAATTTTCTGCAGGTTTCTTTGCAAAAATTCGCAGCACCGCAAAAAGCTAAAAAAATTGTGCGTGTTTTGATTTTTGGTTGTTTCCATATTAATACGGAATTTAAGGGGCACGACCAAATCCAGATTAGGTGGGGAGTTCATTACCCTTCCTAAGCCCTGAAAATCACAAACTTGCATTCGCATTACCCCCATTAACTAAAAAATATCTAGACATGACTCTAAGGACCGTCGCGCTTATTTAGGTCAAGAGAAGGCCGTGGGTAATTCATTGCTTATCCGCGTTTCTTTTGTGGTGTCTAAGGAAAGTGTGTCTAAGAAAAGTGGTTACTTAATTAGGCCCACTACTTACGTAGTGGAGAACCTCCCACTTACCTGGCACTTACCTGGCCACAGGAGAGACAAAGAGGCAGTGGAGGATTGATCCTGCGACTTATCTTTTGGCAGTTAGGAGCGGTCTAGATCCTTGACCTAGGTGACCACTATATTAATACCGAACACCTCTGAATTTCCCCAAACTTATTTTCGGTCGTCTCGAGCGAATTGTTTTATTAAAAAGAATAGGAGAAAATAAAGAAAGAGAAAAACTAACTGGCACACTTTCGTAGGAAACACGATTGCACTGAGCACGTGCAACAAGCCTTTAAACCTCTAGGTGTCCTTAGTAAAAGGAGTGTTGTCTCCTGAGGGTTTTCAGCGGATTGCACCCACAAAATCTCATCGCCTTCTCCTGCCCCTGCTTTGCCCCCGCGAACTGTTTGTGCTTGTTGTTCGGATCCATCACATCTTACGGAAGAGTGTCCTTACAATCCACCCGTTCAAGGACAAGATCACATCAATACTGCCTTTCAACAACGACAAAGAAATGATCCATACTCTTCAACGTATAATCCGGGTTGGAGGAGTCACCCAAATTTTGCATGGAATCAAAATCAGCAATTCCAAGGAAACAACAACTTTCAAAGGCCTCCTCCTCCACAACAACAAGCACCTCCACAAACTCAATACCAGCAATCTTTCCAACCACAACCTTATCCAAACCAAATGAACAATTTTGTGCCCAATAACTCTTACCCTCAAAACAATTTTGTTCAACCAAATAATGATAAGGTTACCTCGCTAGAAAGAAGTCTAGATGCGTTCCTAAAGCAATCTACACAATCCGCAGCAAGATTGGAGACTTCCATTCAATCTTTGGTGCAAAACAATGCCTCACACGATCAAAGCATCAAATCTATTGAGGCACAAATTACACAACTCAATGCTGCGTTGAGCGAGCGAGAAAAGGTAAAGCTTTCATCTCAACCACGGCCAAATCCCGGTCACACAGATGTTGCATATGAACAACAAAATCATAACGTAAATGATGTGACCATGTTGAGATCGGGAAAAGTGTTGCACAATAATGTGGGTATTAATAATGACACCCCTGCCGGTGGTTCTTCTTCATCTTCTTCTTTTTCACCTTCATCTTCTTCGTTAGAGCCTATTCTTAATTCTTCACAAGATTCTACTTCTTCTACTTCGAACGGACCCACTTCTCACATCACGAACACACCTACACGTGGATCCGTTCCAACTCCGATCCACAAAAATTGGACTCAACAAATTTTCAAAATGTTCCTTTTCCAAACAGGTTGAGATCCAATAAACCAACGTCACAAATGGAGAAGATTGTAGAGTTGTTCAAACAGGTTAGCATAAATATACCTCTCTTGGATGCAATCCAACAAGTTCCTTCATACGCAAAAATCTTAAAGGACTTATGCACCAAGAAGAGGAAGTCACAAGTACCAAAGAAAGTTTTCGTGGCTAGTGCTGTTAGTGATGCTCTTGTCCAATCTTTACCCCAAAAACACAAGGACCCCGGCTGTCCTACTATTTCGATAACAATTGGGGACAAGAACATCAATATAGCACTATTAGATCATGGTGCTAGTGTCAATTTGCTACCCTATTCATTGTACGAGAAATTAGGCATTGGAGAGCTTAAACCTACTCATTGTACTCTCCAAATGGCCGACCGATTCATCACCTATCCTAGGGGAGAGTTTTAGGATGTGTTAATTAAAGTAGGGGATTTCATTTTTCCCGTTGGCTTTATTGTTATGGATACACAACCTGTAGCTAACCCCCGGAGTCAAATTCTGGTGATACTTGGTCGACCATTCCTTGCGACCTCTAATGCGGTGATCAATTGTCGTAATGGTTCAATGAACCTATCTTTTGGAAATATGACGATTGAACTCAACATCTTTAAGTTGAGGAATCAGCCTTCCGAGCCTAATGCTAGTATACTTGATGTTTGCTCTATCTATGAGATCACGGAGGAGGACAGTGAGCTCGAAAAATTTCTGTTCGATCACAGCAGTGTTGACGCCTCTAGTGCGTTCCTCCTAGAATCCGACACAGCTTTCACGCCGGACAACGATTATGAGTATTTCACATTTTTGGACGATTTTGAAGACTCACCAGCCGAGTTTGAGTCTTTTGATTTGTCGGATGAGTTAGTTGAACCATCCGACTCGGTTGCGTACACTCGATTTGAACCGTTCATGGAATCCTTCGAGTTTGAAACAGTTTCACCAATGCTACCTTCAATTGTTTCACCTCCTAAACTCGAACTAAAGCTTTTTCCGTCTCACCTTAAATATGCCTACCTAGGTGAGAATGAGACCCTTCCCGTTATCATATCGGCCTCTCTAGCTCTCGAGCAAGAGAAGTCCCTTTTAATGGTCTTACAAAATAATCGGCAAAATTTTGGCTGGTCTATGGCGGAAAACAAGGGGATTAGTCCCCTCATAGTTGAACATCATATACACTTGATGGATAATGCCAAGCCAGTAAGGGATCCACAAAGACACCTCAATCCCATAATGAAAGAGGCTTTAAAGAAGGAGATTGTCAAATGTCTTGATAGTGGTATCATTTACCCTATCTCGGATAGTCAGTGGGTTAGCCCCATTCATGTTGTCCCAAAGAAACCGGGCATTACGGTCATAACCTATGAGGCAAATGAGTTAATACCTACTCGCACCCATACTTGGTGGCGAGTTTGCATCGACTATAGAAAACTCAATGCCGCGACAAGGAAAGACCACTTTCCTTTACCTTTCATTGACCAAATGCTAGAACGATTGGCTGGGCACGAGTTTTACTGCTTTTTGGATGGCTATTCCGGCTATAACCAAGTCCCCATAGCCGAAAAGGATCAAGACAAGACCACATTTACTTGTCCTTTCGGTACTTTCTCTTACCGTCGCATGCCCTTTGGGTTATGCAATGCACCCACTACATTTCAGCGGTGTATGATGGGGATCTTTTCAGACATGGTTGAAAAGTTTTTGGAAATCTTTATGTATGATTTCTCCATTTTTGGTGACTCCATCGACGAGTGTTTGCTACACCTTGACGCGGTTCTTACCCGTTGTAGGGATAAGAACCTCACTTTAAATTGGGAGAAGTGCCACTTTATGGTACGAGAAGGTATTGTCTTAGAACATGTCATCTCGCAAAATGGCATAGAGGTTGATAAAGCCAAGATTGAAGTCATTTCCAATCTTCCTCCTCCTAAATGCGTCAAAGACATCCGAGCCTTCCTTGGCCATGCCGGTTTTTATAGACGGTTCATCAAGGATTTTAGCAAGATTGCTAGACCCTTGACTCTCTTATTGGCAAAGGACACAACATTTGATTTTTACTCAACTTGCGTGGAAGCGTTCGAGTCATTGAAACACTCTCTCATTTCTACGCCCATTATTTCATCTCCAGATTGGACGCATCCTTTTGAAATTATGTGCGATGCATCAAATTTCGCCATTGGTGCTGTTCTTGGAAAACACATTAATAAGATGCCACACGTGATTTATTACGCTAGCCGAACAATAAATGAGGCCCAACTGAACTACACAACAACAGAAAAAGAATTTTTAGCCGTTGTGTTTGCACTTGAAAAATTCTGGCCTTATTTAATCGGCTCTCTAGTGATTGTGTACACGGACCATTCAGTTCTTCGCCACCTTTTTGCGAAGAAGGATGCTAATTCGAGGTTAATACATTGGATCCTCTCGCTACAAGAGTTTGACCTTGTCATAGGGGAAAAAGAGAAAGTGAAAATGTAGTAGCCGATTACCTTCTTCGCCTACACTTGAAATTCCAATTAACGATGTTTTTCCTGATGAGCAACTCTTAACGGTGTCTTGCGAACCTTGGTTCGCTGATATAGTAAACTACTTGGCCACCGGCTTGATACCTAAAGATTGGTCGAAACAGGATAAACTCCGATTCTTGTCCCATGCAAAACATTTTTACTGGGATGAGCCGTATCTTTTTAAATACTGTTCCGACCAAATTATTCGTCGGTGTGTGCCTGAAAATGAGTTTAAGAGTGTGTTGTCTTTTTGCCACGATCAAGCGTGTGGCGGGCATTTTGGCCCAAAGAAGACAGCCGAGAAAATCTTGCAGTGTGGTTTCTATTGGCCACGACCCTTTAAGGATGCATATGAATACTGCAAGTCATGCTCCCGGTGCCAACACTTGGGCCGGATATAGCGGAGAAACGAAATGCCGCTCCAACCAATTTTGGTTGTGGATATTTTGGATATTTGGGGAATAGACTTCATGGGACCATTTCCCAATTTCTTTGGGAATGTGTATATTCTTTTGGCTGTTGACTATGTGTCAAAATGGGTCGAGGCTGTGCCTAGCCAAACGAATGACAACAAGGTTGTCGTTCGATTTCTTAAAAAACATATCTTTTCTCGGTTTGGGCACCCTCGAGCAATTATAAGTGATAATGGATCTCACTTTTGCTATAGGAATTTTGAGTCCTTAATGCACAAATATTCCATTACACACAAGCTGTCAATGCCATACCATCCCCAAACATGTGGGCAAGCCGAGATTTCGAATCGGTAAATTAAGCAAATCTTAAACCCTGTTGGCTAAGGAGGAGCGTTCACGTTCACGCTCGAGAGCACGGCGTGGGGCCGAGCAGTGAGGGCGCTGTATTGGTTAAGTTTGGGGGAGATAGTAGTGTATATAGTTATCTTTTGCATTGCATATTTTTAATTTTTTTGTATATATTTTTATTTTTATTTTGCATTTTTAAATTCTGCATTGCATCCTTATATAAAATTCTTAAAAATCGAAAAAAATAGAAAAATAAAAAAAATATCTAAAAAGAAAAATCAAATAAAAACTTAAAAATTTGAAAAATTATAAAAATTAAAACATTCAATTTTGGCCTTAATCGACTTGAGTTTGACAAATAGGTTAACTAGCTAGGAACAACTAGACCATAGACTTAATAAATTAAAAACCCTAAAAATAACTTTTCTTAAAATTTAACGGTAGAAAGTATATGTCTTTGTAGTTTATTTAGAAATACGCAAATTTCGAGTTGACTTCTTGGGCTAAGTTAAAACAAGGGAAAAGTATTGATATCTTTATTAAAGTATAAGTTTGAAAAATAATTCCTAAGCTTTAGTCTAAATTCTGAAAATATATACTCTACAAAATTGCACAAACACGAACCTTGAAACATGGAATAGTAGGAGAGACCTTGAAATGCTCTTGTCTAATGTCCTTAGTACGAAAAAAATAAAATAAAAATACAAGTGTGAATAAAGAGATAAAAAAATGAACACTGGTTTTTGTAATTACTTATGGCTGCATAAATAGAAAAAATATTTAGCGAGGGTGCCTCATCAACTAGTGCCTTAGACCAACTGGTTTGGGAGTCACTGCTAAACCCTTAGGTGTTACAAGACTGGGAATTACGCGTTAATGTGCAAACATATTTTGTAATCGGTTGTTGGTACCTCAAGAAGTATTAACGGTCGCATGAATGATGAGTGAGAAAATTTCATCTAAAAATTCACCAATTAAGAAGTGCTTTGGACGACAGACAAAAGTATGATAACTTGATTTGAATTTCCAAGTGTAGGGGTGATATATATACACACGTAGGGGTATGTGATTGGGGTTTAGATAAGAGATAGGAATGAAAGATAAGACTTATATCTTTAATAGAGATGATAAAAATTCCTAAGTTGAGATGGAATCCTAGAAGGAAAACTTAAAAGATGCTAAAAGCTAAGTAAATTCACAAGAATATATATAATCTTAAGTTAAATGATAAGGAAGCGTGAAAAATACGGGTGGATAATTTTTAAGTCGAAGATAATAGAAATCCTTGTTGGAAAACCTAATTGGAGAATAAAAGTTAATAAGCCAAATTGATAGGATTTTGTGGGTAGTATCCGCTGAAAACCCTCAGGAGACACTCCTCCTCCAACTAGGGACACCTAGAGGTTTAACGGCTTGTTTCACGAGCTCAGTGCAATCGCGTTTCCCTGCGAAAGTGAGGATAGGTCTTTATCTAGAATAAAACTCGGTTTGTTCGAAGACGAGCAAAAGATAAGTTTGGGGGTATTTGTTCATATCATAATTTTGCATTATTATATTCCTCATTTTTATACATTTTACAAATAAACAAGTGCTTTTGACCCATGTCTGCTACATAGTTGCAGGTTACAGGTTCTCGGAAGAAAAACAGTGAAATTGATAAAAAAAAATGATACAAAAGTGAGACTACGACAGAGAAATGGTGGAATCTTGATCATGCCACATTTTGAGGGACAATGAAAATCAATGAACAAAGTTCACAAAGCACAAAGGCAGCGCAAGGTTCAAGACATCGACACTAAGCAACGGTAAAAGTCCACTACATTATTCACTATGGAGATCTGGAAGAGAACTAGAAGACATTCTGAAGAACCAACTGAAGAAACAAGAGGACAAATTCAACCAGACAGAAGACCAGAAAACTGAGCCCACAAGCACCCTACTTGGCCGCGGAACCGTGGCCAAACAGGGCCTATGGCCGCGGTTCCGCGGCCGTGTATAACCCGTGTCGATGCAGAAAAATTTTGGAGGCTGGCGGCGCGTTGACTAGTCTTCCTAGGGGTATATTTGTAAAAGCAGATGTGTGTCGATTGTAACTCTAGGGTTTCTATGCTCTATAAATAGATGCCCTAAAACTTGTTTTAGGTTATTCCTCTTTTCATTGAATAAAATTCAGAATCCATATCATGTTTTGAAAGCATCAATTTTTTAAGTAGTTTTCTTTTATTTTGCCCTAGTTCTTAGTTTTTATTTCTGCCCTATTTTAATTTATTCTCTGCCCTAGTTTAATTTATATTAGAACTTTTTTTAATCTGCACTAGTTAGTTAATTAATCTTTTAAATCGAAAACTCAAATAAAAATCATGTCTTTCATAGATTCCCTAATGAGCGAGTAGTTCCTCGCTTGTTAGGGTTAGTAATATGGAAGGTTTGAGAGATGCAAATCTCTCACCCCCTTCTTGCCAATCATCTATTAATTATTAGGACTCCATGCATACATACACATACCGCTCCCTACGGCACCGTACCCATGAGGTAACGGTGATACCGTAGTCTAAAACACCGGATGTGCATGTTTTCCATGGAGGTTAGGGTAAGGATTAAGAAAGGACGGACAAGGACCTAGAGGAAGAAACATCGTTTCTTTCCGATCATTTTAATCCCCTTTATTAATAATTACCATAACACCTAAAGAAGTTCTAATTTAGGGCATTAAAAGCGGTAGAAAATCTTATTTTTCCAAACTTAACCTAAACCTAACCCTACCAAGATTTCTAATCCTAGTCTAAGTCAACTTAGTTTTTATTGATAAAGATCCCACACCGTTTGGAATTAACTCGTTAGAACAATTAGGAAATACACAACATCCCTGTGGACCGACCCGTATTCACCGGCTAGCTACCAAGCGACGCCGTTCTTGATTGCGGTAAAAACATTCTTTGATTCATCTTTTAAAAGCGCATACGCAAAATAACAGCAAATCAGCGGGCTTCGGGGGTCAATGGGAAGTTTTGGTTCACGCAGAATTTTTCCCTAATTAAAATATTATTTTAATCCTTGATTTGTGCACTTTATTAGTGGTAATTACTTTTTGGCTTGGGTTAATTACTACTAATGAGATTCTTTGCTAAACTAATAACTAGAATTAGTTTAGAACCTTCTCTTCTAATATCTAGAAATTTTTTTTGTTGACAAATGGTTTATTTTTAAAAAAAAAAGAAAAGAAAGAAAAGGTGTCATTTGCATTAATTAGCATTAATTAGTGTTTTTAGCTAGAAAATTCCACACTTCACTACAAAACCATAGCCTCCTTCACTTGGCCGGCCACTTCCTATGCTTGCTGCCCCATCTCCTTCTTCACCTCATTTCTTCATTTTAAAGCTTGAAAAATTCATGTAAAATCCAAATTTATTCATCCAAACTCAAATATAATCAAAACCCATCATTCTTCATCAGTAATCTAGCTTGGATCTTCACAAAAGTCTTGGTTTTTTGAGGCTAATCTTGGTTTTCTTGCTGCAAGTTTCCAATCAATTTGGAGGATCGCAGGCGGGGACTTCGGGCGCTGCAAACAGGGGAAAGCGAGTAGTTGGCTTTACTTAGCCAGGATGGTTGGTAAGTAGATTTAACATCTACAGGGGAATCGCCCGCATGGCGTTATGCGTCTGGGCTAGAGATGTTATAATATTGTTGCATATTCTATTTCATATATAGAGTTGCGCATACACCTTATTGCTTAGTTATTGTTGTGCTTGTACTAGTACCCTTCTGATACTGCACTATTATTGACGGCTTATGTTGCACGAGCACTGATTGTATGCCACACACACCGTCAATAATTGCCATGACACACATAACACACATACTTATATGATATTGTTTGGTTAGGCACATTGAGACATTGATTCATATTCCTTTACACATAATGACATAGCTACATGTATACCTTGCATACATACTTCACTTATACCCGGAGGGTATATTACATCATTACTGATAGGTAGATTCTTATACTTTGCTGTACCTTTATGTTTACACATATATCTGGTTATAGCTACATGTTTACCTTACTTGATGTTATATAGATTTGGAGAAATTAGGAAACGCATGATATATATCAACTTGTTGCAGTTAAATAGCGGTTTTTCCTTTATATTCTCATATTACTGTTTCATATTGCATATATTACATTCATGGATTTCATATGTTGTTCTCCAATATTTTTACTCCTAAGTGTATATAAAAGTGGAGTGGGACGCTGTTATATATGCATATATATATATATATATATATATATATATATATATATATATATATATATTAGTGGAGTGGGACGCTAATATATATGTATTGATTCATACAGTTATACTTATTCTTTACTTGATATTTGTATGCATCCGCTCCGAGATTTGTTTTAAACCGATACGGGATCGAGAGTGTCGATATTGTGGCACTTAAGATTTGGAGGACGTATATACCGATACGTGGAACACAAGTATCGAGGTGAGACACTTGGGTTTCAAGGAACGTATAGATATCAGAAACACCGATTCGTGGATCACGGGTGTCGATACCGGACACTTACGATTCGAGGAACGTACGAATATGAGGAAGGCCGATAGGTGGATCACGGGTAACGGTACCGGACACTTACGATTCGAGGAACGTATGGATTTGAGTATTTATGTGTCGATGCTAGACACTTGTTTCATGATGGTTTTGGGTGTCGATGTTGTACACTCACTTAATTTGAAACTTACTCGATACTGATATTGGATATATGAGATTTACTTGATATTGTACATTCAGAATATATGAGATTTACTTGATAGTGTACATTCAGGATATATGAGGTTTACTTGACACTGTACATTCAGGATATATGAGGATTACTTGATATTGTACGTTCAGTATATATGAGATTTACTTGATATTGTACATTCAGGATATATTGAGACTTACAGGATATGAGGGACAATTTGGGGGCTGATTTGTGGAAATTTGGGATTTAGATTGTCTTGATGGACTTTGGTCCAACCACGAGGTCAGGATTCCGTGCGGATGACATGTTTTATCCCGTACTTCGCATTTATTGTATATGCATTGCTTCATGTTTTAGTAGTACCTGATAGAGTACCTTTCATGACTGTTGCATCTACATACTGTTATTTTATATGCATTTTTCATATAGTAGTAGTACCCGATAGAGTACCGTACGTGACTGTTGCATACCTATTGCCATTTATTGCTAGCAGCTTGCATGCATTAGATTCGCGTTGTACGTGCATACTTGCTATTATCTACATATGTTATTTACTATTCACGAGTTGGCAACTCACCCCCGTTACGCCATAGTGTTTTGCAGGTAGTCCCTCAGGGCAGTCACGGCAGGCTATTCATCTATCATATCATCTTTTGCTGCGGATACCGTTTCTGATCACAGTGTGCAGTTTTGCTTTAGGTGGGTTTGTGGTTATCCGTTTATGTTCTTTGTATATTCGTTGTATCGTGTACTCTCCATCTACCACTTTCATATATGATTTAGAGAATTGATGTGAGGACGATATTATATGTTATTTTGCGACTTGTAGGTCTTTTATGCAGTTTTTATTTATATCGTCTTTTATTTCTTCCCTACGGCATCGTATATCTGTTGTGGTGGTTATTTCCGCCTTTGGTCATGGATTTTGCTCCCGTTTGGGATGCTTTACTTATATTTATGTTGTACCGATTATGGGGGTTAGTTTTTACAAAGGTGGTGCTGCGAAAATTTTAATGGAAGAAAAGTTGGACCTTAAAGAATTTGGTTTGAGATTTACAAAGTTTTAACAATGTTCTTATTTCTTACTACTTTTGATGGTTTAGATTGCTGGGTTTTCGGCTTACTTAAATTGTGTTACGCCTGTAGACGTTGCGTAGTTTAAGGTCCATCACGTGACAATTTCGGGTCGTGAGAGGCAAGTTGATATCTTGTTCTGCTAGCTTTGGATGCACCGACAACTTCTCGACAGCGAAGGAAGGACATATCGACGACAGTGTTTATGATCTTTGATTTGGTGATTCGAATATCACGCATCCGACCCTTTTTTTTGGATTTTGGTATTTTTGGCGTACTATTCGCACGATTGAGTTTTGATGACTGAGTTTCGTAATATTTGTTTTCGTGCACCATGGTTGCACTTATTGGGTATTCATATTTTGTGCATAGTTATTACACTTGAGATATGCTTTATACACCGTTGCGTTGATTTATGATTTGTGCACAGTTATTTCACTTAATATCGTTTTTGTGCCTTGGCCGCACATGTTTATGGTTTCATGGATTTCATACAGTTGGGTTGATTTTGTGCATATGGTACACACACGATTTTGTTTTTGCACTCGGTATAGTTCATATATGCTTGCAGTGCATTGATACATATTTTGTGCACCACAGTTGTACCTGACTTCATTTGGATGTCAATCGAGACATTGATTTTGATTTCATGCCTATGTTATGCATGTGATTTGACTTATGCTTTCGTCATAGTTTTCATGCACTTTTAGTATTTTGAATTGCTTTTATGCACGCTGATGCACATGGTTGTGAGATTATATACCGCGGTATAGCTGATTTTGATTGAGGTTATTGTATACCGTCGATTTTGTTTTTGTTTTTGATATTGATTTCGTGCACTCTGTGCATTTGATTTGGATTCTTGCGCATATTTGGCGTGTTTGGATTTGGATTTTCGTGCATGTTAGGCGCATGTTATGAGATGCGATTTTGGTGCACAGCAGATGCACTAAATCGGGATTCTTTGTGCATATCAGATGCACCTGATATTGTTGTCAGGCACATCGTTGCCTCTGACAGGTATTTCGTGCACACCCGTTGCACTTAGATGTTGTTTCTGTGCATGTGTATGGCACATTCATGGATTTTGATTCCCGTGCGCACCAGATGCACGCGGCATTCTTATGCACATTTTGGGAATGATTTCTTTTGGAGCACTACGTTTTTATGATATTTACTATTTGTTTTCGTACTGAGCAGGACTAGCCAGAGGACAGTACCTGGATATACTTTGCATGCATTTATAGATATCGGAAGGATTTTGAGAAAGGGAGCTATAGTGTCAGTATTTACCTTCGTGCCGAGTGTTAGTGATATGTATGCCCTAGAGGCCATTACAGTACATACGATGCATATTGTAGTGGATGCTTGGACATATATAGTGAGGACTTTCTTGCTCGACATGATAGTATGCTATATGGTTGCTCTTTATCTTAACATGTACTCCGATTGTCTCTATGTTACACGTTGATAAAGCCCTTAGGATGAGTACTTGACTACCAGGAATATGATGTAGATCATACTAGTGGGGACACTGTAGTCGCTAAGAACATCCTTCAAATGTTCCTAGTCGTAGGTGTACCGAGTCAGGGCATCGATATACCAGAGTAGACTAGCGTATGCTTCTCGACCCATGTAGATGGGCGATGGATGATCCCATATCCATTGGTGTTTGACATCAGAGATAGTATACGGGTGCTCAGTGGAGACTGGGTACACTGGACAGACTCGCCGAGAACTTCCAGATGGTATTATACCTCACGTCAGATGGCAGTTCTCTGGTGACACTAGAACGGTTAGTCTGTAGACCCGAGATCGTCATAGAGTCTTGTGTGATTCCCACTGTGTTTTGATTTCCATCATACCACGTCCAAGACGTCGTGCAAAATGGTGGCTTTTGGGTACAGTCCCGAATTACATGGAGGCAATGAGCGATAGGAGGGGTTTCGTCTCTCCCGGTATAGGGACTTGATGTTGCGCTGTGTTCGATTGGCTATAACTGGAAATCCCTGGCCAGGGTTACTGAGATTTACTGGTCTGTATTATCAGTAGTTTCTCGAACTTTTATGGACCTCATATCGACATGACTTATCGGTTACTGGGGTTTGACGTTTACCACCCCTAGACTAGAAATGTGACATATCATACGAAGAGACCGGACTGTACGGTAGTGTTACTGATAGGATTCGCAGGAGAATGTACATGCTTGCTTGTTGATCTTCTGATCGCTCAATACCTGGGTAGCTGTTACGTTTAGCTGACCACTTGCAGCTTGTGGGTGTTTGATATGATCATCACCTGCTGCCGGCGTATTGACGATTCTTTAGAGTCCTACACAGAGGTTTCCTGGCTCAGGCAAAACGGAGTAGGAGCACATATGTGATATGTGCGGGACCGAGAATAATACGATATGAGATACCGTATTCTATTCTCGCGATATGAGATATCGGCCGGGTATATGTGATAGCCGGGTCATCGGATCAAGTGTTGATTCGATGAATTAGTACATGTTATATTAGTCGGTTATATGTATTATAGCCGGGTTTTCGGATCAAGTGTTGATTCGATAATTTAATGTATATTATATATGAGATATATTATATTACATTAACTAATATAAGCTCGCTTTATTGATTCATTTTCTCACAGGATAATACATTGATGTATATGAGATATATGTTAATTGTATTATTTTCTTTTGTTACAAAATATATTGTATATATGATATATAATATTGTAACAAGTTAGGGTTACAAATGCAACATGGTTGTTGAGTTTAAACCAAGATTTGGGTTAGCTTTTTCATGAGCATTCATGAAGCTTCATGAGCATTTGACTTTGTATCTTTTCTTTGTTGTTTTGTGGAGTCATTAGTTAACCCAACCCAAAACCTTAACCTTAGTTTATTCTCTACATGAGTTAAAGTCTTCATTGTTAACTCAAGGTTGCAAAAAGTAACCAAAACAATAATTCATTATTCATCACAAAAGGATTAGCATGTTCTTCTTCTTCTTTCTTCTTGATGAAAAGCTTTACTAGCTTTTTCATTAGTGATGATAATGAGTGAGAAATTGAAAACAAAAGAGAGCAAAATTCCTTCTTCATCATCCTCATTTATTCTAACCACATAGATTAGGGTGTTTGCTTTACTAATACTTGATTAGTGAAGCAAGATCTTGGGTTTGAGATTCTTCATGGTAGATCATCTTGGATTAGTGAAGTCTTCAAGTAAGGTACATCATTCTCTTCATGGAGCCTCTCGAGAGTCGAAGTTCATGATGATCGCAGCGAAGGGACCTCAACATGGAGCTTCTGAAGCGAAGGAACGGACTACAAAGGTTGTAATCCTTATCTCTTTACTTCTATGTATGTGATACAAACTTGTTTCCCTAGAAATGATTCATGGTTTGCTTGCTTTGCACCTCTCTAAATTTTAAAGTGGCATGTGTGATGCTACCAAACCCTAGACTAGGTGCAAGGGAATCCCAACAGTGGAATCAGAGCCAGACTAGAATTCTAGATACGGTGTTATAACAATTACGAAAACGAAAACCACTTCAAAAAGCGATATTATGAATACCTTATTTTGCTCTCTGTAATTTTTAAAAAAATGCTTTAAAAAATTTTCAAACTGGTGCAGAATGATCTTTGGAGCAAAATATGAACATGGGTGAAATACGCCGGGGGGGGTCCTCGGTTTTGGACCGACCACCATAAGGCAAATTCCGGCCAGGTCGGCCCCACCACCTCCTCTGGCTCCCGTATTGCTTGTATGCTCATTTGACTCCATTTTGGGTTTCCTAGTATTGTTTATTTAGCCCAATTTTCATGTGATGATTAGTTTGACTTGGGGCTAATTCGTAGTGCTTCGTAGTCGTATTATTTAACACTGTATTGGTAACCTTGACTATTTTTAACAGCTCGAACGAACATCGAATACTACACTTTCTACCCCGCTGAAATTTCCAAGTGTTGTAATTTTCCTAAGTTAACTATATATTCAAAAGTCGCGCATCTATCTTGTAGCACCATAAAATATGATTAGTGGTTATTTGTATTTTAGTGTGGGGTTTTTAGTGAAAAGTTTACCAAAACGAATTTCAAATATTTTATCAAAATTAATGAATATTTTATTAGAAATTATTTAGGCTTGCACACACATGTGGATGTAAACTAGGATTAAGTTAGGGTTAAACCAGGTTTAGCAACCATGGTGGACTAACCCATTTTATTAAGCTAATTTGAAATTTTATTAAGTGTTTTGGTTATTTGTTTTTTTTGTTTAAATGAAAAATGAATTTTTGCTTTGTGGTTGACTTGGAGAGAGAGAGAAAGAGCATGATGGGCTTGGCCATGCTTGCATTTAATGAGGTCAGAGAGAAGGGGGTTTGACTCTCTCATATTTCTCATTTCTTTTCATAGCACTAATTTCCTCACCTCTCTCCCTCTCACTTGCACACACATAACAACAACAGCAGCCAGCAACAACAACAGCAGCACAGCAGCAGCCAGCAACAACAACAGCAGCAAGGCGGCAGCAGCAACACCAATTACAACAACATAACAACAGCAGCAGCATTAGCACAGCAGCAACATCAGCATTAGCAACAACAAGCAGAAGCAGCAGCAGCAGCCTGCAGCAGCACCAGCACGCAACAGCCAGCAGCAGCAGCAGCAGCATGCAGCAGCAGCAGCATGCAGCATAGCTCTCCCCCTTCTTCTTCTTCTTCTTCTTGCACCTAGGATCAAGTGAGGTATAATCTTTAAACCTAACCTCTTGCTTTGTTATAGAATGTGGTTGTTAAGCAAAAATGAGTGTTTAATGTGTTTTAGTGCTAGTTATGGTGATTTAAGAGGAGTTTTGGCCAAGTGATGATTTTTATAGTTAATGTAGCTTAACTATGTGTTTATAAGGCCATTTAAACTACGATTTGTCCCGGATTTCACTAAAATACCATATTGTTCAAATTGGTGTAAATTAGCGTTTAGGTTAGATTTTTTAGCCATTCTGTGATCTGCTCTTGACCCGGGTACTTCAGGAAAAAGTTGCCGATACTGTAGCATAGTGACCAAGCCAGAGACACACAAATGAACCACGGGGCCCCCTCTCCCCCTTTAGGCCGCAGATTTATTCTTTCTGGCCGCAAATTGCGGCCAGAAGGTGGGTGTGGGTGTTGGGTTTTCGTCTGTAGGAGTCTGCTGTATAATAAGGGTTTTTGTTATATACAACTTTTTATATTTTCACTCGAGTCAAAATGTGGAACATAAAACCCTTTTTCGATACTTTTTTAACTCGTGCGACACGTGTGTGTTCTGTGTTGGGTCTGTGATGCACAGCGTGACACAGCGAGTCAGGGTGGTTTTGTCACGACCCGAGAATTCGACTCGTGACCGGCACTTAACCACGCAACGTCTACAGGCGTAACGCGACTAAGTAAGCCGAACCCAGAAATCAAAACCAATAAATATAGAGTGATTTTAAAACATTTTGTAAAAACAATCACACATGTCCGAAAAACTTTCATTTATTTAGTAGAAATCCATTTTAAGTTCAATAGTTATAAGTTTTACAATTTTGGTAACATTTCCTTTTTTTTAAAACATTAGCCCCGAAAGTCGGGTAAAAGAAAGGTGTAGCGGAAATAACAAGTGACATGAATAAAGCATCACAATATGATATACGACGCCGTAGCGAAGAATACACAGTAAAACAAGGACAATATCATAAAAGATGAGACTGCATAAGGTAACGTCGGCTCACATGCGAGCTCGACACCAGAATATAAAATCATACATATCGTCCTCTCAACTGTCTCTAAGTCAATACAGAAGGTAGATGGAGAGTACTAGATACATCAATATACAACTGAAAGATAACAAATACCGTACAAAACCCACCTATCAGCAAAGCTAACTCTGCTCAAAAGGGTATCTGTGCCAAAAGATGCGGTAACAGCCAGCCGTGACTACTCCCCAGGGCAACCTGCAAACACTGTGGCACAACGGGGGTGAGTTGCCAACTCGTGAATAGAGATAACATATAAAGGTGATCGCAAGCATGCACATATAGCGTGGCTCTACTAATGCCAGCAGATGATATCAATGCATGTCAACAGTGGATACAAGAGTAATGCATGTACTCTAACAGGTAAATGCCGCAGGATGAGATGTATAGTAATCAGTACTGAGTATGGGATAAATAATATCTACATGGACTATGTCAACATGGAAAACAATGATCGGTGCCCCAAACTGCACTCAAATCCCACATATACTCAGGCGCCGGCACACCCATCGGCCCTCAAATCCTGTATATCTCGGAGGAATCACGAGTGCCCAACATCGGCACCCAAAATATCATAAAATACCCGTGTCCAGTATCGACACGTAAATCCTCGAACATCGGGCGCCGTCAGTCCGGACCGGCCCCACGGGGTCTGTCTGCGGTATCGGCCCTCGGCCCCGGCAGCACGGATCATCCCGCATCCATCACTCGACTCTGGTCAGTATCCTCCGGACAACTGCCAGGTCCAACCAATCACCGGTAGGTACTCGCCCGCCTCCAGGCTCAATCGGCAAATCGCATCGATCATCTCGCCGAGGGGAACCACACCGGGCCCACCACGAACCCGCAAACGGAACATCCACTCCTCGAATCGGGTTTCAAGCACACGTCTCAGCACCGAGAAAACGCGTGGTGGACACACCAAAATATCATATCACGAGGTACCGGGTTTTTCAAAATAGCATATCTTTCCTTAAATAATTCCACGGTTCTCAAAACAGAAATCACATGAAAATCCAATACCAATAGTAAATCCAATGCGAGGTACAATATACATCAATCCATGGTATGGGTATAAGGGGAAAACCGCTTTTTAAAGTAGTTTCATTTTCGGTTTTAAAAGATGTCATGCGGCTCCCAATATACATGAAAATCATATCAAATCACATATGAAGCGAACTCTAGCAATATAATCATGGCTGCTCTACAGTGAGGGTGGCATGGCAGTTACTAACGGTGTGTGTGTAGCATGTAAATAGTGCCCGTGCAACATAAACCGTTAGTAATAGTGCGGTGTTCTATCAGTTCTAAGCAATATATATATCAACACAGCAGAGAATACAATATGCGATGACAGTCTATGGGATGCATGCAACACATAATAATAAAGTCCTATCAGCCCTGACGCATAACGCCATGCGGGCGATATCCCCGTAGATGTGAAATCTACTCACCGAGCCTAGCGCTAATTGTATCCAACCACTTGCTTGCCCTTCTTTGCAGCGTCCGTCTCACTGGCCTGCGAACCTAAAATCACATAACATATGCCACACATAAGCTTAATTCACAAAAACGCGACATTGTAATCCAACAAGAAACCCATGTCGCAAACCAACCGCGCGTGTGCGCGATACGCTAAAACGTGTGATCACGCACCACGAAACTACCCCGACGCGCCGCGATACGCAGAAACCCAAACCTACTCATGTATCGCGCGTGTCGCGAAGGTTTAGAAAACGGCAAAATAGGTATTTGGTCCCTGATTTTTCTACAGAACCAAACTCCCAAAAATATATATACCAAAACACTACACACAATGGCAGACACCCACTGGACCAAACCCTAACCCAAACCCTACCCATCTGGCCGCAATTGGCGGCCAGAATGAGGAAATTGGCGGCCTACTGTAGCTGTATGGGGGTCGGGTTTCACCTGTGGTATCAGCTCTACTCCACTACACTACAGTCTTCCCAAAATCATTCTGCACTCACCGAGTCAATAGCAGTTCCAGAAAAGTTCACTTTTGCACAAATACGACATTTTGCATCAAATAGGAAAACTGGTGGTATTTTAGTGTAATAGGGGTTCGACTAAGTTTACATGGTCACAACAAACCTCAAGCATCCTACTGAAACCAATCTACACCTCAATAGCACAAAGTTCTCACTAAACACCCCATAACACACTAAAACGCACTAAAACCCTTTAACCGATGCAAATCTACACAATCTAAGCTAACTAGGGGATCAAGTTAGGAATTATACCTCACTCTCGACCCTAGGGAGCTGCAGGAAGGTGGAGAAGAGAAGAGAAGAGGCTGCAGTTGCTGTTGTGAAGCTTGGTGCTCACTGCTGCTCACTGTGCTGCTGCTGCTGCTTTTGCTTCTGCTGCTGCTTCAGTTGCTTCTGCTGCTGCTTCAGTTGCTTCTGCTGCTGCTTCAAGAGGTAAGTGTGTGTGTGTGTGAGTGTTTGTGAGGTTTGAGAGAACAAAGAAAAGAAATGAGAGGGAATAATTAGCTTCCAATTGTCAACCCTCTCTCTCTCTCATCATTAATGGCAAGCATGGGCTAAGCCATGATGCCCTCTCTCTCTCTCTCCTTCTCACAAGTCAACACCCTCACCATTCAAACTAAAGCAACTTTTAATTAGCTAATAAAAACCCAATTAAGAATCCATAAGACTTAATCCTATAATTAACCCACCATGGTTAATAATTATGGTATTTACTTGATTTAAAAACCCTAGTTTACATGCACATGTGTGTGCAAGCCTAGGAAAATTTTGGAAAAATATTTATTAAATTAGGAAAAATATTTAAAACACAATTTGGTAAACTTTTTATTAAAAATCATTATTTAATTATAATTATACACTAACCCTTATCCTAAGGTGTTACAATCTCTCCCCCTTAAAGAAATTCGTCCCCGAATTTCAAAAATCTAACTAAGGTTACCTTCAAAAAGATGGGGATACGTCTTCATCATCTCGCTTTCGGTCTCCCAAGTGACCTCCTCACGGTTCTGACCACGCCAAAGTACTTTAACTGATGGAATCTCCTTCGATCTCAATTTCTTCACTTGTCGATCCAAGATCATCACCGGCTGCTCTGCATAGGAAAGATCGCGCTCAAGCTGGATCGTCGGATGCTGAATCGCATGCGAAGGATCATGAAGTTATCTGCGGAGCATCGAGACATGGAATACGGGGTGCACATCTGGAAAGCTGGGCGGAAAGGCTAACCGGTAAGCTACTGCACCGACACGCTCGAGGATCTCGAAGGGGCCCACATACTTGGGACTGAGCTTCCCTTTCTTCCCAAATCTCATCACACCTTTCATTGGGGAGACCCTCAAGAAAACATGATCACCAACAGAAAACTCAAGTCTGCGTCGTCGACGGTCTGCATAAGCCCTCTGCCTACTCTGCGCTGCTCTCATCCTATCGCGAATCAACTGGATCTTCGCTGTCGTCTCCTCAACGATCTGTGGTCCTAAGATACTGCTCTCACTGAGCTCTGTCCAACAAGTAGGCGACCTGCATCTCCTCCCATAAAGAGCCTCAAACGGTGCCATCTGAATGGTCTCCTGGTAGCTGTTATTGTAGGAGAACTCTACTAAGGGCAAATGATGATCCCAGCTACCTCCAAAATCTAATACACAAGCTCTGAGCATGTCCTCGAGAGTCTGAATGGTCCGCTCTGACTGTCCGTCGGTCTGCGGATGAAATGCCGTGCTAAAACTCAAGCGAGTGCCCAAAGCCTCCTGAAGTCTCTGCCATAGTCTACTGGTAAACTGGATGCCTCTGTCGGACACAATGCACGTCGGAACTCCGTGTAGTCGCACTATCTCGTCAATATAGATCTGGGCATACTGGGTAAATCCGAAAGTCGTCTTCACCGGTAGGAAGTGAGCCGCTTTCGTCAAACGATCCACGATCACCCAGATGGAGTCATATCCCCGACTAGTCCTGGGTAGACCCACCACGAAGTCCATCGAAATCTGTTCCCATTTCCACTCCGGAACGGGTAACGGCTGTAGCTCTCCCGCGGGCCTCTGGTGCTCAGCCTTGACTTGCTGACAAGTCAGGCATCTCGATACAAAATCTGCAATGTCCCTCTTCATTCCGTCCCACCAGTAAACATCTCTCATATCATGATACATCTTGGTGGAACCGGGATGGACGCTAAATACCGATCGATGTGCCTCCTCAAGAATCTCGCGTCTCAGCCCTCCAGCATCTGGTACGCACAGTCTGACTCCAAATCGTAGTACTCCCTGATCATCGATCACGAACTCGGAAAATCTACCCTGTCCAATCTGTGCCATGATCTCTGAACATCGGTCATCACTGAGTTGTGCCTCACGTATACGATCGATCAACTGTGGGCGTGCACGGACATGCGCTATCTGTCCTCCAATCGACGTGAACTCGAACTGTACTCGACCGTCGCATAATATATGCCAGTCTGCCGATGACTGCTCCTGTATTGCTCTCAAACAAGATAAACTACTCCCGGGCCTCCTGCTCAAAGCATCCGCCACCACATTTGCCTTGCCCGGGTGATATAAGATCTCGCAGTCGTAATCCTTCACTAACTCCATCCATCGACGCTGTCGAAGGTTCAGGTCCCGCTGCTGGAATATGTATTTCAGACTCTTGTGATCCGTAAATATCTGGCACGACTCGCCGTATAGGTAATGTCGCCAGATCTTAAGTGCGAAGACCACTGCTGCCATCTCCAAATCATGAGTGGGGTAGTTCTGCTCGTGCTTCTTCAATTGTCGCGAGGCATACGCGATCACCCTATCATGCTGCATCAGAACGCATCCCAATCCCACTCGAGAAGCATCACAAAAGACCACAAATCCGCCCGGTCCGGAAGGTAACGATAACACCGGTGCCGTCGTCAGCCGTGTCCGTAACTGCTGAAAGCTGTGCTCGCACTCCTCCGTCCAAACGAAAGGAACTCCCTTCCGGGTCAACCCGGTCAACGGTGTAGCAACGCGGGAGAAGTCCTGCACAAAACGCCTGTAGTAACCGGCCAATCCCAAAAAGCTGCGAATCTCCGTCACCGATGTGGGTCTGGGCCAACGCTGAACGGCCTCGATCTTCCTCGGGTCTACACATATACCGTCTCGTGAAATCACGTGCCCCAAGAAATCTACGCTGTCCAGCCAAAAAGCACACTTGGAGAATTTCGCATAAAGCTGGTGCTCCCTCAATATCTGCAATGTAATCCGCAGGTGCTGCTCGTGCTCCTCACTACTCCGGGAATACACCAAGATATCGTCAATGAAGACTATGATGAACAGATCCAAATAAGGCCGGAAAATACGGTTCATCAAATCCATGAAGGCTGCTGGCGCATTGGTGAGTCCGAACGATATCACCAAAAACTCGTAATGGCCGTAGCGCGTACGGAAGGCTGTCCGGGGAATGTCCTCCTGTCGAACCCGCAGCTGATGATAGCCCGATCGTAAATCGATCCTCGAAAAGTACCCTGCCCCCTGAAGCTGGTCGAACAAATCGTCGATACGCGGCAAAGGATACCTGTTCCGCAATGCGTCCTGTTCAGCTGGCGGTAGTCGATACAAAGACGCAAACTGACATCCTTCTTCTTGACGAACAGGACTGGAGCACCCCAAGGAGAAACACTGGGTCGAATAAGTCCCTTGTCCAGCAAATCTTGCAACTGACCCTTCAGCTCTCGAAGTTCCGCCGGGGCCATCCGATAGGGCGGTATAGAAATAGGCCCCGAACCAGGAACCAAATCAATACAGAAGGAAATGTCGCGCTCGGGCAGCAACCCAGGAAGCCCGTCAGGGAACACATCAGGAAACTCGCTAACAACCGGAACCTGATCCAATGGAACCTCTGTAGTGCGAGCATCGCAAACATAGGCGAGAAATCCCTGACATCCCTTCCTCAAAAGCTGTCCAGCGCGAAAAGAAGAAATCACACTGTGAGGGGCGGCACCACGGTCCCCCAACACAACAAAAACCGACTCACCGGGGAAACAGAATCTAACTGTCTTCTTGCGGCAGTCCACAGAAGCATAGCACGTGGCTAACCAATCCATGCCCAAAAGAATGTCGAAGTCCAACATCTCCAGAAGGATCAAGTCGACAGGCAACTCTCTCTCGCCAATACAGACGATACAGGATCGGAACACGTGCCTAGCAACAAATGACTCTCCCACAGGAGTAGTCACCACAATCGGCTGATCAAGTAAGCCGGACTCTCTACCCAAACTCGGCACAAAGTGTGTGGATACGTACGAGTGTGTGGATCCGGGATCGAACAATACATGTGCATCAACCGAACATACAGGGAGGATACCTGAAGCCACTGCATTGGACGCCTGCGCGTCCTGATGTGTCAAAGCAAAAACCCTCGCCTGTCCACCACCTGTAACTGACTGACCTCTGCCTCGATCATCTCGTCCCCTCTGAGCCACTCCTCCACGCCCACGACCTCTCTGTGCATAAGTCTGGCGCGGAGCAACGGTAGGCGCAACGGGCAACGCCCTCTGGGGTGGTGAAGGTGGTAAGGTAACATGCGGTGCTGCCGCCTCCCTCCGGTGTGTCTCTGGACAATCTCGAACGAGGTGAAGTAGGCTGCCACATCTGTAGCAACCCCGCGGCGACTGCTGACCTTCCTGGGGATACGAACTAAACATCCGACCTCGTCCCGAATCTCTGCTACTCCTCGTACCGGAACGATACCTATCGCGGCGTCTGAATGACTGCCTCCGTGCGGAAATACTGTTACGAACTCTCTTCGGCTCTGGAAGTACCGAAGTCTCAACAAGGTGCTCCTCGACCACTAGGGCTGCGTCTACAGCTGCTGCATAGGTCTCGTAGTGCTGCGCGCTGATCGCGAGGAACACTGGTGAAAGCAAGCCTCGAACAAACTCCGGACTCGCAGCTCCTCGGTGGCCACTAAATATGGGGCGTAGACTGCTAGCTCTGTAAACAGTACGTCATACTCTGCCACTGTCATCCCTGGCGTCTGGCGCAAGGACTCAAATCTGCGTGCTCGGGCATCCCTAACACTCCGGGGAAGGAAACGGGCTAGAAATATGGTCACGAACTCCGTCCAGGTCATAGGAGGAAGACCTGCTGCTCTGCCCTTCTCCACTGAATCACACCATTTCTGCGCAAGACCTTCCAGGCGAAAGCTCGCGAACTCGACCCATCTCGCATCTGCGCATCTGAGGGAACGGCATATCCTGGCCATCCTGTCGATGAAAGACTGTGGGTCCTCGGCTGTATCGGTGCCTGTGAATACTGGAGGCTTCAGCCTCATGAACTCTGATAGCGATATTGTAATCACCTCTGTGGCTGCAGGGGCAACTGGCTGTGCGGTAGGCACCATCGCGGTCTCTCGAACTGGTGGAGCTACCTCTGGTCGCTGCGCTCGAAGCGTCTCAACTAGCGATCCTATCATCTGGCGCATCTCCTGCATACCAGCCCCTAACGAGGCGATCTGCTCTGTCACGGCAGGAACAACCTGCTCGGGTACAACCGGCGTACTGCCCGGATCAGTCCTCGTCTCGGACGAGTCAACACGAATCTCGGCCCTCGCGGCCGCTCTCTGTGCCTTCGTAGTCTTAGGCGGCATAATGGCTGAAAGAAAATTTGGATTCGATAAGAACACGGAAATCGAATCACAAGAATATAAGGAGGGATCAAATCAATAAGTCCTAAGGTCGCGTAGGCGGAGTACCGTGTCGTGAGTATGCCGCGGAACATACGCACGCTACGCTACCCTGCTACAGCTACCTACTCCATCATACCAGGGTCATCCTACACTCCGAAGGTAAAACCTACGCTCTGATACCAACTTTGTCACGACCCGAGAATTCGACTCGTGACCGGCACTTAACCACGCAACGTCTACAGGCGTAACGCGGCTAAGTAAGCCGAACCCAGAAATCAAAACCAATAAATATAGAGTGATTTTAAAACATTTTGTAAAAACAATCACACATGTCCGAAAAACATTCATTTATTTAGTAGAAATCCTTTTTAAGTTCAATAGTTATAAGTTTTACAATTTTGGTAACATTTCCTTTTTTTTAAAAACATTAGCCCCGAAAGTCGGGTAAAAGCAAGGTGTAGCGGAAATAACAAGTGACATGAATAAAGCATCACAATATGATATACGACGCCGTAGCGAAGAATACACAGTAAAACAAGGACAATATCATAAAAGATGAGACTGCATAAGGTAACGTCGGCTCACATGCGAGCTCGACACCAGAATAAAAAATCATACATATCGTCCTCTCAACTGTCTCTAAGTCAATACAGAAGGTAGATGGAGAGTACTAGATACATCAATATACAACTGAAAGATAACAGATACCGTACAAAACCCACCTATCAGCAAAGCTAACTCTGCTCAAAAGGGTATCTGTGCCAAAAGATGCGGTAACAGCCAGCCGTGACTACTCCCCAGGGCAACCTGCAAACACTGTGGCACAACGGGGGTGAGTTGCCAACTCGTGAATAGAGATAACATATAAAGGTGATCTCAAGCATGCACATATAGCGTGGCTCTACTAATGCCAGCAGATGATATCAATGCATGTCAACAGTGGATACAAGAGTAATGCATGTACTCTAACAGGTAAATGCCGCAGGATGAGATGTATAGTAATCAGTACTGAGTATGGGATAAATAATATCTACATGGACTATGTCAACATGGAAAACAATGATCGGTGCCCCAAACTGCACTCAAATCCCACATATACTCAAGCGCCGGCACACCCATCGGCCCTCAAATCCTGTATATCTCGGAGGAATCACGAGTGCCCAACATCGGCACCCAAAATATCATAAAATACCCGTGTCCAGCATCGACACGTAAATCCTCGAACATCGGGCGCCATCAGTCCGGACCGGCCCCACGGGGTCTGTCTGCGGTATCGGCCCTCGGCCCCGGCAGCACGGATCATCCCGCATCCATCACTCGACTCTGGTCAGTATCCTCCGGACAACTGCCAGGTCCAACCAATCACCGGTAGGTACTCGCCCGCCTCCAGGCTCAATCGGCAAATCGCATCGATCATCTCGCCGAGGGGAACCACACCGGGCCCACCACGAACCCGCAAACGGAACATCCACTCCTCGAATCGGGTTTCAAGCACACGTCTCAGCACCGAGAAAACGCGTGGTGGACACACCAAAATATCATATCACGAGGTACCGGGTTTTTCAAAATAGCATATCTTTCCTTAAATAATTCCACGGTTCTCAAAATAGAAATCACATGAAAATCCAATACCAATAGTAAATCCAATGCGAGGTACAATATACATCAATCCATGGTATGGGTATAAGGGGAAAACCGCTTTTTAAAGTAGTTTCATTTCCGGTTTTAAAAGATATCATGCGGCTCCCAATATACATGAAAATCATATCAAATCACATATGAAGCGAACTCTAGCAATATAATCATGGCTGCTCTACAGTGAGGGTGGCATGGCAGTTACTAACGGTGTGTGTGTAGCATGTAAATAGTGCCCGTGCAACATAAACCGTTAGTAATAGTGCGGTGTTCTATCAGTTCTAAGCAATATATATATCAACACAGCAGAGAATGCAATATGCGATGACAGTCTATGGGATGCATGCAACACATAATAATAAAGTCCTATCAGCCCTGATGCATAACGCCATGCGGGCGATATCCCCGTAGATGTGAAATCTACTCACCGAGCCTCGCGCTAAGTGTATCCAACCACTTGCTTGCCCTTCTTTGCAGCGTCCGTCTCACTGGCCTGCGAACCTAAAATAACATAACATATGCCACACATAAGCTTAATTCACAAAAATGCGATATTGTAATCCAACAAGAAACCCATGTCGCAAACCAACCACGCGTGTGCGCGATACGCTAAAACGTGTGATCACGCACCACGAAACTACCCCGACGCGCCGCGATACGCAGAAACCCAAACCTACTCACGTATCGCGCGTGTCGCGAAGGTTTAGAAAACGGCAAAATAGGTATTTGGTCCCAGATTTTTCTACAGAACCAAACTCCCAAAAATATATATACCAAAACACTACACACAATGGCAGACACCCACTGGACCAAACCCTAACCCAAACCTTACCTATCTGGCCGCAATTGGCGGCCAGAATGAGGAAATTGGCGGCCTACTGTAGCTGTATGGGGGTCGGGTTTCACCTGTGGTATCAGCTCTAATCCACTACACTACAGTCTTCCCAAAATCATTCTGCACTCACCGAGTCAATAGCAGTTCCAGAAAAGTTCACTTTTGCACAAATACGACATTTTGCATCAAATAGGAAAACTGGTGGTATTTTAGTGTAATAGGGGTTCGACTAAGTTTACATGGTCACAACAAACCTCAAGCATCCTACTGAAACCAATCTACACCTCAATAGCACAAAGTTCTCACTAAACACCCCATAACACACTAAAACGCACTAAAACCCTTTAACCGATGCAAATCTACACAATCTAAGCTAACTAGGGGATCAAGTTTGGAATTATACCTCACTCTCGACCCTAGGGAGCTGCAGGAAGGTGGAGAAGAGAAGAGAAGAGGCTGCAGTTGCTGTTGTGAAGCTTTGTGCTCACTGCTGCTCACTGTGCTGCTGTTGCTGAATGTTGCTGCTGCTGCTTTTGCTTCTGCTGCTGCTTCAGTTGCTTCTGCTGCTGCTTCAGTTGCTTCTGCTGCTGCTTCAAGAGGTAAGTGTGTGTGTGTGTGAGTGTGTGTGAGGTTTGAGAGAACAAAGAAAAGAAATGAGAGGGAATAATTAGCTTCCAATTGTCAACCCTCTCTCTCTCTCATCATTAATGGCAAGCATAGGCTAAGCCATGATGCCCTCTCTCTCTCTCTCCTTCTCACAAGTCAACACCCTCACCATTCAAACTAAAGCAACTTTTAATTAGCTAATAAAAACCCAATTAAGAATCCATAAGACTTAATCCTATAATTAACCCACCATGGTTAATAATTATGGTATTTACTTGATTTAAAAACCCTAGTTTACATGCACATGTGTGTGCAAGCCTAGGAAAATTTTGGAAAAATATTTATTAAATTAGGAAAAATATTTAAAACACAATTTGGTAAACTTTTTATTAAAAATCATTATTTAATTATAATTATACACTAACCCTTATCCTAAGGTGTTACAGGTTTCTGGTAAGGTTTTACATGTTTTGACGTATCGATGGCACGCGCGTTTTGTTTCCAACACGAGTTTTTCCTTTGATCGTGATATCGCGTTTTTGCAGGATTTGCCTCATGTGTTTTACTTTATGTAAATTCTAGGCTCGCAGGCGGGGACTTCGAGCACCGTGGAGAAAGGAAAACAGGTCGTCGGATACACCTAGCGTGAGATCACCGGTGAGTAGATGTAACATATACGGAGGACAATCGTTTGGATGGCGCAAGACGCATGATAGTTTGAGTAATTTAAAAGACTTCTCGTGGTATTAGTAATTATGAGTATAATGCTTGCGTGAACATCTTGTTACATTCATGATCTATATGTTTATATACATGTGCGAACTCATTTTATAGGACACATGCACCATTGCCAGGGTTTTATGCTGCACGAGCACTATTCATGCATACATACACGCCTTGGAAATTGCTATGCCACAACACTAGATAACTTGCAATCCAGAATAATTTCACCATATATGATGCCTAAACCTGTGTTAATGCATTTAAATTCCTCAAGATGAATATGTAGGATTGCTATTCATATGCATGTACCTCATTACATCATTCGTTCATGCCTATTCTATTAATCATATATTGCAGCTTGATTTGTTGATACCATATGCATTCATTATCATTGACCTGTGCATTTATGATGATTTCCTTGAGATTTATGAGATTTCTGGATTTTGGGGGAAAACCGCAAGGAATTATAAACATAATACCCTTTTTAAAATATGCAAGTTGCGGTTTTCTAGTGATGAATGTGTCGTCCACCATGGGTATCTGGAGGTTTTCGAGACCCGTTTCGAGGAGTTGGATGAACCGTCTCAGGTACAAGGTGGGCCCGGTAAGGTACCCCGGGGCAAGAAGATCGAGTTGTAGACGATGAGCCTGGCAGGGGCAGACTACCAACCGGTGATTGTTGACGTGGCGGATACCCAGAGGGTACCGACCGTGGCCGTGAGATGTTGAGATATTGATACTTTGAGATGGGTCAGCCGGACGGCTGAGGCCAGAGATACTGTGATATGGATACATGAGATTTGAGATAGTTATTGAGGTGTCGATGCTACACACGGATTTATGTTGATTCCATTGATATTATGCTGATATTTCAAAGGAGATTTCTAAGAAGAAAATAATGGTTTCTATATCAACATATTCAGATCACGAGTTGATTCATGTTGCATACATACCTGCTAGTACATCATGCCAGATAGTATTGTACATAGATTCATGTTGCATACATATCTGCTAGTACATCATGCCATATCCGTAGTGTTGATGTTATGACATTTGCGTGCATGCTTGCGATAGCATCTATAGATGTTATTTATTACTCACGAGTTGACAACTCGCCCCTGTTGTGCCACAACCTTTTTGCAGGTCCGCTCTGTCAGCACAGTAGCGGCGGACACACTTGCTCCTTTTGCCTCTTTTTCCTGTACTCGAGGCTTTTGCTCGTAGGTGGGTTGTGATATTATTTTGTACCACCTTGTATATTCATTGTATCTAGAGTACTCCATCTACTATATCATCTGTACCAGTTATTGTATTGATGTATATTGACCTAGAGACGAGACAGTGAGATTTGTGGACTTTTATGCTGTTTTTTGGGGTCGAGCTCACTTGAGCCGACATGATGTTGTTACTTGTGCCCTTTTTACTGATTCTGCACATTGCTGATTTACATTGCGTGGGATTTGAGTCCGCTTCGGCGAAGAGCTAGCTCCAGCTTGGGGATGCCTAATTTCATATTATTCTTATATATTCCTTTTTTGTACCCGTTTGGGGGCCAGTTTTTACAAAGGAGACTCTGCCGGAATTTTCGGAAAATGGATGTTGCTTTTAAAAAGCTTGATGTGACTTATTGGAATAAAATCGCTTTCAATAAATTGGGTTTCCTTTCACTCTATTGTTTTATGGGTTTTGATTTCTGGGTTTTGGCTTTCTTATTTTACGTACGCCTTGAGACATTTCGTAACTTAAGTGCCAGTCACTTTCCGTACCCTTCGGGCCGTGACAAAGTTGGTATCAGAGCGATAGGTTTTACCTTTCTGAGTGTAGGATGACCCTTGGTAGATGTAGTAAGTGACTTAAGCAGGGTAACGTAGCGTGTGTATGTCCGCGGCATACTTGCGATACGGTACTCCGCCTAAGTGACGTTAGGATATACTTGCTTGAAATTCCTTCTTCAATTCCGTGTATCCTATGATTCTATTGCACTGTTCTTGTTATCCTGTTTCCTGTACCAGCCACTATGCCGCCGAAGGCTACGAGGGCGCAGAGGGCTGCCGCCCGAGATGAGATCCGAGCAGGCTCGTCCGAGATGAGGACCGAACAGGACGGTGTACCTACTCCCCGAGGACAGACGGATCCTACTACCCCAGGCCGTATGGATAGGCTAGAGTCTTGTATGGAGGAGCTACGACAGATGATGGGAGGTATGCAGGAGTTACGACAGTTGGTGGGATCCTTAGTAGACATCAGTCGTGCACCGAGATCGGAGGACGTACCTACCGCAGCACAGACTACCATAGTACCTGCAGCCCAGACAGTTGCTCCTACTACTACTACCGTGGCTATTCTAGTATCGCTACAGGATTTCATGAGGCTGAGGCCCCCAGTTTTCACCGGCAGCGATGCAGTGGAGGACCCGCAGACATTCCTTGACAATTTATCTAGGATTTTCCGTTCGCTCAAATGTTCCAACGATAGATGGGTGGAGCTTACGGGTTTCCGTTTAGAGGGCCTTGCGCAGATATGGTGTGAGTCGGTCGGGAGAGGTCGAGCTGCAGGTCTACCACCTATGACTTGGGCCGAGTTCACAGCAGTGTTCCTAGCCCATTTCCATCCGGAGAGCTTTCGTGATGCTAGAGCTCGTAGTTTTGAGGCTTTGATCAAGACTCCAGGGATGACAGTGTCTGAATATGATATCCAATTTACTCAGTTGTCCAGATACGCTCCGTACTTGGTTGATACTGAAGGGAAGAGGATGAAGAGGTTTATGCAGGGACTTGACACCCAGTTATTTCTTTTCTTCAGCGCCCAGCACTTTGACACTTATGCAGTTGTTATGGACACCGCCTTACCAATGGAGGCGCGCATTTCAGAGACTTCGGTCGTTTTTGGGCCGAAGAGGATTCGTAACCATATGCCAGCTCAAAGTTATCGTGCAAGATTCTTTCCGAGAGATGGTGGCGGCAGAGGAGTTGGACGAGGTCCGCTATTTGGTTCTTATCCGCAGAGACAGCAGGCGTCGCCAGGATGTTTTGGGTGTGGGAGTCCACACCATCGTATCAGAGACTGTCCAGTGAGGCGACAGGGAGGGGCGACAGTTTCACACGTGACTTTACCACCTTCACCACCTCCTCAGAGGCTTTACTTCCTACCCCCGGCGATGCTCCACGTCAGTTAGATGCCCCCAAAGGCCATGGGCGCGGTGGTCCTGTTCAGAGAGGGCGAGGAGACAGAGGCCGAGGCAGAGGTCAGCCAGCTATTGGTGAGGGACAGGCCCGAGTTTTCTCTTTGACACCACAGGATGCGCAGGCATCCAATGTCGTTGTGACAGGTACCTTGCCAGTATGTTCTTTCGACGCGCGGGTATTGTTCGACCCAGGTTCCACACATTCATTTGTATCTACACACTTTGTACCAATGTTGGGCCGTGAGCCGTCTTCGTTAGATCAGCCGCTTGTTGTGATTACTCCGGTAGGCGAGTCTTTTGTCGCTCGTTTTGTGTTTCGTTTGTGTTCCGTTCGTATCGGGGAGAGGGATTCATCGGTTTATTTGATTCTCCTCGATATGTTGGACTTTGATATGCTTCTGGGCATGGACTGGCTAGCCACTTGTTATGCATATGTAGACTGCCGTGAGAAGACAGTCAGATTTAGCTTTCCGGGAGAGCCAGTCCTTTTTATTCAGGGAGACCGCAGTGGCACCCTTCCCAGCTTGATTTCGTCTCTTCGCGCTGGTCATCTAATATGGAAGGGATGTCAAGGATTCTTAGCATCTGTTTGTGATACTCGAGCTGCAGAGCTTCCGTTGGACCAGGTCCCGATTGTGTGTGAGTTCCCTGATGTTTTCCCTGACGAGCTGCCTGGGCTACCTCCTGAGTGCAATGTTGAGTTCTGCATTGACTTGATTCTCGACTCGGCGCCTATTTCCATACCGCCTTATCGGATGGCCCCGGCGGAGCTTAGAGAGCTAATGGATCAGTTGCAGGATTTGTTAGATAGAGGGTTTGTTCGACCTAGTGTTTCTCCGTGGGGTGCTCCTGTCTTGTTCGTCAAGAAGAAAGACGGCAGTTTGCGCTTATCCATTGATTACCGCCAGCTGAACATGGTTACCGTATGAAAAAGATATCCCTTACCACGTATCGATGATTTGTTCGACCAGCTTCAGGGTGCGGGATACTTTTCGAGGATTGACATGCGATCGGGTTACCATCAGTTACGGGTGCAGAAGGAGGATATTCCGAGGACGGATTTTCGCACGCGTTACGGGCACTACGAGTTTTTGGTGATGTCGTTCGGGATCACCAATGTACCGACCGCATTTATGGATTTGATGAACCGCATTTTCAGGCCGTATCTAGATCTGTTCATCATCTTGTTTATTGACGACATTTTGGTGTATTCCCGGAGCCGAGAGGAGCACGAACAGCACCTACGGATCACATTGCAGACTTTGAGGTTGTACCAGCTGTTCACGAAATTCTCCAAGTGCGCGTTTTGGCTAGACCGTGTTGATTTCTTGGGTCACGTGATTACGAGAGATGGCATATGTATGGGCCCAAAGAAGATCGAGGCCGTTCAGCATTGGCCCAAACCGACATCAGTTACGGAGATCCACAGTTTCCTAAGCCTGGCTGGCTACTACCGACGATTTGTTTAGGACTTCTCCCGTATTGCTGCACCGTTGACCGGGTTGACCCGGAAGGGAATTCATTTTGATTGGACCGAGGCGTGCGAGCATAGCTTCCAGCAGTTGAAGACACGTCTGACTACTGCACCAGTGTTGTCTTTGCCTTCGGGATCTAGCGGATTCGTGGTTTATTACGACGATTCGCCAGTGGGACTGGGTTGCGTGTTGAAGCAGCACGACAGAGTTATTGCGTATGCTTCTCGACAGCTGAAGACACATGAACAGAACTATTCTACGCACGATTTAGAGATGGCTGCAGTGGTGTTTGCACTCAAGATCTGGAGACATTACCTTTACGGAGAGTCGTGCCAGATATTTACGGACCACAAGAGCTTGAAATACATATTTCAGCAGTGAGACCTGAATCTGAGACAACGCCGTTGGATGGAGCTGGTGAAAGAATATGATTGCGAAATCCTTTACCATCCGGGCAAGGCGAACATAGTGGCAGATGCTTTGAGTAGGAGGCCCAGAGGTAGGTTATCTTGTTTGAGCGCCGTACAGAGGCAATCGTCAGCAGATGGGCAGATTTTATGCGACAGCCGAGTTGAGTTCGAGTTCACTCTGACAGGGGGACAGCTTGCGCATATTCATGCACGTCCGTAATTGCTTGACCGTATTCGCGAGGCACAGCCCGGTGATGATCGTCTTTCATAGATCATGGGGCAGATTAGGCAGGGCAGAGAATCCGAATTCGTGATCGATGATCTGGGAGTACTGCGATTTGGGACTCGATTGTGCATACCAGATTCTGAGGGACTGCGACGTGAAATTCTTGAGGAGGCGCATAGATCGATACATAGCGTTCATCCCGGTTCCACCAAGATGTACCGCGATCTTAGAGATGTTTATTGGTCGGACGGAATGAAGAGGGACGTCACAGACGTCGTTTCGTGATGCCTGACTTGTCAGCAAGTCAAGGCCGAGCACCAAAGGCCAGCTGGAAAGTTGCAACCTTTTCCCATTCCGCAGTGGAAATGGGAGCAGATATCTATGGACTTCGTTGTGGGTCTACCCAGGACCAGTCGAGGGTATGAATCCATCTGGGTGATCGTGGATCGATTGACGAAAGCGGCTCACTTCCTGCCAGTAAAGACTACTTTCGGTTTTGCTCAGTATGCCCAGATTTAAATCCACGAGATCGTACGATTGCATGTCGTCCCGACTTGTATCGTGTCAGACCAAGGCACCCAGTTTACCAGCCGACTTTGGCAGAGACTTCAGGAGGCGTTGGGCACCCGTTTGAGTTTCAGCACAGCAATTTCATCCGCAGACCGACGGCCAGTCAGAGCGGACTATTCAGACTCTCGAGGACATTCTCCGAGCGTGCGTTTTAGACTTTGGAGGTAGCTGGGATCATCATTTACCCTTAGTGGAGTTCTCCTATAACAACAGCTTCCAGGATACTATTCAGATAGCACCTTTCGAGGCCTTGTATGGGAGGAGATGTAGATCGCCCGTCTGTTGGACTGAGCTTAGCGAGAGCAGTATTTTGGGGCCGCAGATCGTGCAGGAGACGACCGAGAAATTATTGTTGATTCGAGATCGGATGAGAGCGGCTCAGAGCAGGCAGAAGTCGTATGCAGACAGACGCCGTCGCAGACTAGAGTTCGCATTAGGCAATCACGTTTTTCTGAGGGTCTCTACGATGAAGGACGTGATGAGATTTGGGCGAAAAGGAAAGCTTAGTCCCAGATTTGTGGGTCCCTTCAAGATCCTCGAGCGTGTCGGCGCCGTTGCATATCGTTTGGCTCTTCCACCCAGCTTTACGGATGTTCACCCCATATTTCACGTGTCGATGCTACACAAATATCTTCATGACCCTTCTCACGCGATTCAGCATAAGACCGTTCAGCTTGAACGCGATCTTTCGTTCACCGAGCAGCCAGTAGTGATATTGGATCGGAAGGTGAAGAAATTTCGATCAAAGGTCTTGCCGTCTGTAAAGGTTCTTTGGCGCAGCCCGAATGGTGAAGAGATCACTTGGGAGGCCGAGGGCGAGATGCGGAAGAAATTCCCCCATCTCTTTGAAGGTACGCGTAGCTATATATTTAAATTCGGGGATGAATTTTCTTTAAGGGGGGAAAAATGTAGCACCCTAGAATGTGATTAGTGGTTATTTGTGTTTTAGTGTGGGGTTTTTAGTGAAAAGTTTACTAAAATGAATTTCAAATATTTTATCAAAATTAATGAATATTTTATTAGAAATTATTTAGGCTTGCACACAAATGTGCATGTAAACTAGGTTTAAGTTAGGATTAAACCAGGTTTAGCAACCATGGTGGACTAACCCATTTTATTAAGCTAATTTGAAATTTTATTAAGTGTTTTGGTTATTTATTTTTTTTTGTTTAAATGAAAAATGAATTTTTGCTTTGTTGTTGACTTGGAGAGAGAGAGAGAAAGAGCATGAGGGGCTTGGCCATGCTTGCATTTAATGGGGTCAGAGGGAGGGGGGTTTGACTCTCTCATATCTCTCATTTCTTTTCATAGCACTCATTTCCTCACCTCTCTCCCTCTCACTTGTACACACATAACAACAACAACAGCCCGCAACAACAACAGCAGCCCAGCATCAGCCAGCAACAACAACAGCAGCAAGGCAGCAACAACAACACCGAATACAACAACATAACAACAACATAACAACAACAGCAATGTTAGCACAGCAGTAGCATCAGCATCAGCAACAACAAGCAGCAGTAGTAGCAGCAGCTCGCAGCAGCCAGCAGCAGCAACATCAAGCACTAGCAGCAGCAGCAGAAGAGCTCACCCCCCTTCTTCTTCTTCTTCTTCTTCTTCTTGTTCTTGCACCTAGGATCAAGTGAGGTATAATCTTTAAACCTAACCTCTTACTTTTCTATAGAATATGGTTGTTAAGCTAAAATGAGTGTTTAATGTGTTTTAGTGCTAGTTATGGTGATTTAAGAGGACTTTTGGCCAATGTAATGATTTTTATGGTTAATGCAGCTTAACTAAGTGTTTATAAGGCCATTTAAACTAAGATTTGCCCCATATTTCACTAAAATACCATATTGTTCAAATTGGTGTAAATTAGCGTTTAGTTTAGATTTTTTAGCCATTCTGTGATCTGCTCTTGACCCGGGTACTTCAGGAAAAAGTTGCTGATACTGTAGCATAGTGACCAAGCCAGAGACACACACATGAAGCACGGGGCCCCCTCTCCCCCTTTAGGCCACAGATTTATTCTTTGCGGCCAGAAGGTGGGTGCGGGTGTTGGGTTTTCGTCTATAGGAGTCTGCTATATAATTAGGGTTTTTGGTATATGCAACTTTTTATATTTTCACTCGAGTCAAAATCTGGAACTTAAAACCCTTTTTCGATACTTTTTTAACTCATGCGACACGTGTGTGTTCTGTGTTGGATCTGTGGTGCACTGTGCGACACAGCGAGTCGGGGTGGTTTCTGGTAAGGTTTTACAGGTTTTGAGGTATCGAGGGCACGCGCGTTTAATTTCCAACGCGAGTTTTTCCTTTGATCGTGATATCGCGTTTTTGCAGGATTTGCCTCATGTGTGTTACTTTATGTAAATTCTAGGTTCGCAGGCGGGGACTTCGAGCGCCGCAGAGAAAGGAAAGCAGGTGGTCAGATATACCTAGCGCGAGATCACGGGTGAGTAGATGTAACATCTACGGGGGACAATCGTTTGGATGGCACAAGGTGCCTGATAGTTTGACTAATTTAAAAGACTTCTAGTGGTATTCGTAATTATGTGTATAATGCTTGCCTGAACATCTTGTTACATTCATGATCTATATGTTTATATACATGTGCGAACTCATTTTATAGGACACCTGCACCATTGCCAGGGTTTTTATGCAGCACGAGCACTATTCATGCGTAAACACACGCCTTGGTAATTGCTATGCCACAACACTAGATAACTGGCAATCTAGAATAATTTTACCATATATGATGCCTAAACCTGTGTTAATGCGTTTAAATTCCTCAAAATGAACATGTAGGATTGTTATTCATATGCATGTACCTCATTACATCATTCGTTCATGCCTAATCTATTAATCATACATTGTAACTTGATTTGTTGATACCATATGCATTCAGTATCATTGACCTATGCATTTATGATGATTTCCTTGAGATTTATGTGATTTCTGGATTTTGGGGGAAAACCGCAAGGAATTATAAACTTATTACCCTTTTTAAAATATGCAAGTTGTGGTTTTCTAGTGATGAATGTGTCGTCCACCATCGGTTTTCTGATGGTTTTCGAGACCCGTTTCGAGGATTTGAATGAACCGTCTCGGGTACATGGTGGGCCCGATAAGGTACTCCGGGGAAAGAAGATCGAGTTGAAGACAATGAGCCTGGCAGGGGCAGACTACCTACCGATGATTGTTGACGCGGTGGATACCCGGAGGCTACCGACCGTTGCCGTGAGATGTTGATATATTGATACTTTGAGATGGGTTAGCCGGACGGCTCAGGCCAGAGATACTGTGATATGGATACATGAGATTCGAGATAGTTATTGAGGTATCGATGCTAGACACGGATTATGCTGATTCCATTGATATTATGCTGATATTTCAAAGAAGATTTCTAAAAAGAAAATAATGATTTCTATATCAACATATTCAGATCACGAGTTGATTCATGTTGCATACATACCTGCTAGTACATTATACCAGATCGTATTGTACATAGATTCATGTTGCATACATATCTGCTAGTACATCATGCCATATCAGTATTGTTGATGTTATGACACTTGCGTGCATGCTTGCGATAGCATCTATAGATGTTATTTATTACTCACGAGTTGGCAACTCACCCCCGTTGTGCCACAGCCTTTTTGCAGGTCCGCTCCGTCAGCACAGTAGCGGCGGACGCACTTGCTCCTTTTGCCTCTTTTGCCTGGACTCGAGGCTTTTGCTCGTAGGTGGGTTGTGATATTATTTTGTACCAGCTTGTATATTCATTGTATCTAGAGTACTCCATCTACTATATCTTCTGTACCAGTTATTGTATTGATGTATTTTGACCTAGATACGAGACAGTGAGATTTGTGGACTTTTATGCTGTATTTTGGGGTCGAGCTCTCTTGAGCCGACATGATGTTGTTACTTGTGCGCTTTTTGCTGATTCTGCACATTGCTGATTTACATTGCGTGGGATTTGAGTCCGCTTCGGCGAAGAGCTAGCTCCCGCTTGGGGATGCCTTATTTCATGATATTCTTATATATTCCTGTTTTATACCCGTTTGGGGGCCAGTTTTTACAAAGGAAACTCTGCCGGAATTTTCGGAAAATGGATGTTGCTTTATTAGATTAAATTCGCTTTGAATAAATTGTGTTTCCTTTCACTCTATTGTTTTATCGGTTTTGATTTCTGGGTTTTGGCTTGCTTATTTTACATACGCCATAAGACGTTTCGTAACTTAAGTGCCAGTCACGTTCCGTACCCTTTGGGCCGTGACATATCCTATAGACCCTCTGGAAGATCATAATAACCATAACTCGATTCTATGCTCACGGAACCGCGAACGAACCTTCGGGTTTGCCGTACTTCCGTGGTATCATAGGTGTGGCGTTGGTTAACTCCTTTTACGGCTGGACCATAGACACTGTGGCGTGATTTTGGGTATTTGTAACTTTGCTCAAGTGTTGAGCTCTTGGGGTAAAACTTGGGTGTATGTTGATTCGATCGAAACGTTAAACATCGTCATGATATTCTGGAATGTGATACAATATTTGGAATCCACAAATGTAGTTATGAGATAACTAGTTTGAATGTTATAAATCTAGCAATTTTGTCTCATTTGATCGGTTGCCACGGGATTTTGATGCGATCAAAAGTCCGTCGCAATCAAGTAGCGTACGTGGATACTCTCCGGGTAAACTTAATAGATAGCCACGCCCCATAGCCCCGACCAAGTGACTGTAGGAGAACCCCGTCGCCAAAAGCATCCGTTCGGGTGCTCGCGGCAGCGGTGTTCCGCCTTAGTGCACTTTGTTGACGACACCGGGGGTGCGGCCGTTTTCTAAAGTTTCCGACGAGCATTCGATCAGAATGTCGAGAATCTTGTTGAATTGCCCGACTAGATATTGAAAATTGTTTTGGAGATCGAGAC
Organism: Agapanthus africanus; assembly: GCA_030015575.1. Taxonomy (NCBI): domain Eukaryota; kingdom Viridiplantae; phylum Streptophyta; class Magnoliopsida; order Asparagales; family Amaryllidaceae; genus Agapanthus; species Agapanthus africanus. Next base: position 244,993,443 of record JASDDO010000012.1, read on the forward strand.
TAAAATGCGGGGTTTATAATTATTAGGCATGCGATGTCTAAGAAATTCATTTGGTTAGGCATGTGATGTCTAAAGAGGTAGCGGATTCCAACTGTTGTAGTTTTACATTTTCTTTTCTGCGACCGTAAGTGTAATATGTGGTGTATCGCCGGTTTCGTTGCTATACGTCAACGACAATTGGGATACGCATATTTATTTACGTTGATGACATGTGATGTTATGTGTTGCTGTGATATGTTATATTGGACCGTCGTGTTTTGAATAGCCGGGGTTTTTATGTGAGATGAGGGTTTTTATTTTCATTCCTGTAAAATTCATTGTATGTAATATTCTTTTATTGGGGCACTTCCGGGCTGAGGATGATGTCACCATTGTATATTATTTACTTTTAGGATATACCCAAGGCGGGGAGAACAAGTAACCGGGTTCTCGAGTCCAGTGGGAGACCATCTCGAGGAGTCGAGACCGGGTGTCCTAACTCTAGAATTGGTATGGTTGGTTGCTGCTCTCATAAGGGTCTAGGGGTGTGGGATTGGCTATTCATCACGACCGTGGAATCCGTGTTTTATACAGGCTCGGATTAAAACACGGACCTCCTAGTAAATCCAATATTTCATATGTTTCTTCTGCTGCGATATCTGTGATGTGATCATTTGATATGTTGTGATGAATACAGGATATAGTATATATGATATATTATATAAACGTTGCTTATGTTTTACACCCGTGCTAGCACGGCCCCGCTCTGCCGTTAGTTACCTAACCTATCGGTGCACGAGAGGACATCGAGGCGAATGCGGATGGCATAAGCGTACGTTGTATTTATCTGTGATGATTAGGTAAACTTAAAAGATGGGACATCATTAATGAGATTAATGAAATAAAAGAAACCTAAAGATGTTAAGGAATCGAATTTTCAAAAACAGGTAGCTCTAGTTATTGCTTTGCATAGCGGTGTTCCTTATAGAAATATCCTGCACCTTATTCAATAAGGAAAGAGCCGACGATCCCTTCACCGGGAGTGACCTCTTTAGCAAAACTAGAAAAAGCCTAAAAAACACTCCATTTAAATCATTTGATTCTACAACGATATCGAGTTCATTACGCAAAAGGTTTTCATAAAAACCTATCGTAGCCCTCCATCATTTCAGATAAGTAATTCTTAGTATTCGTGCTGCATTTGTTGACCTTATCCAAGGCGTTGTGTGCGGTAGCTAATCAGTACTTATCTGCAAAGCATATGATGCGATTGAGTTAGGATAGTCGTGCGACTTTGTTGACCTTAGCCAAGGGTCGTGCGGGTGGGTTTAATTCAATCGGGAAATGACGGGTTGAACTTAGCTAGCACTTATGATTTGTTGACCTTAGCCAAGGTCATAAGTTGCTAGGGGCAAAATATTATCGGGAATTTCAAGTGTTGAAATTTGCAATGAGATTGCATACCTCCTATGAGATAGTTGGATCCCGATACCCACTGCGAGTAAGAGTTACTCCTGGGAATGTTTTACACATTACAATTAGACGATCAAGTAGGTGTCTAGAAAGGTGTTAACGGGGTTACGCCCCTGGAAAAATGAGGTTTATTTTAATTAGGTCCGTGCTAAACCACGCGGAACCTCCCTCAAAGTACCGACACTGGCCAGGCTAAAAGATTGGCGAATTTGTAAGGTGTAATTAATCCCGGATAGTCGTTCCTTTTGGGGTTTGAAGGGAGATTTGACTAAAATAGTGGGAGCCATCCTGATTAGATATATTAATAATCAATCTAATCTTGCAAGAGCATACGCTGAGTGTTTTCTTCTCTCCCTCTCAAGGTAGTGACCATGTCACGCCTTAATCAATATAATAATACGGATGTTTTGACCGAACCCGCTTGTTATACTGAGCTTGGGGAACGTTGGTCCCGCTCCAACTTATAATTGTTATAAGATCGAGCAGGATACTGGGGATTACCAGAATTCCCGTGCCGCCAAAACGAAGAAAGTGTATGATGATGCATCTTCTTCGGGTGTGTTCATTACAGTGAACCGTTTCTCAGTATCCTTTACGTCCTGGGTATGAGATACCGGGTCAGGATCCCACATATGTAATATGTTACATGGGCTACAAAAAGGTAGAAAACTGAGAAAGGTTGATAAGTTTTAAGAGTTAAAATGGTGCAAGTGTTGCAGTCAAGTCTGTTGGCAGTTATCACCCTGTATTACCAAATACAATGATTCTGAACGAATGTTATTAGATACCGAACCTGATATATAACATCATATCAGTATCTTTATTTAATAAAGAAGGATATAATTTTGTATTGTTGGACATTGTTTTGAACATTTCCTATATCAAGAGTTGATCGGTTCAGGCACGTTATCTAAAAGCATAGACGTTCTAAATCAAACCACAGTTCTTAACGTACAGAATACACACAAGAGGAAAGAGTTCATAAATGAAAAAATCCTTCTTGAGGAATTGTAGACTAGGTCATATCAATGCGACCCGACTAGCTAAGTTACATTTAGATGCATTTTTAAATCTATTTGAATTTACATCTTGTGAATCTTGCCAGTCATGTCACAAAGATAAGATGACCATAGGTCCGTTTTTTGGAAACAGAGAAAGAGTTGTTGAACTTTTGGGATTGATACATGTTGATGTATGTAAGTTCCCCTGTCTACACATGCCAGGACCGGTTCTTTGTACTTCATTACATTCACTGATGATCTCTCAAGATTCGAACATATATTCCTGATGAAACACAAGTATGAAGCTTTTGAGAAATTCATTGAATATAAGTTAGAAGTAGAGAACCAAAATGGGTATAAGTATTATATCCTTTGATGTGATCACGGAGGAGAATACTTGAGCACGAAATTCCTGGACTATTCTAAAAGAGAATGAGATTCTCTCTCAGCATTACTCCTCCGTATACACTACAGCACATCGGTGCATCGGGACGGAGCAATCACACCCTATGTGATATGGTGTACTCTATGATGAGTACTACTGAGTTGCCTATTTCCTTTTGGGGGTTATGCACTTGTAAAGCTGCACACCTATTGAATAGGGTTCAAATCAAATCAGGTGCCTACCACTCCATATGTGATATGGTATGGAAAGAGACCATATCTTATGTATGTTAAGATTTGGGATTGTCCGGCCTATGTCAAAAGCATGATCCGGACAAGCTCGAGGCAAGGTCAGTTCTGTGGAAGTTTGTTGGATATCCCAAGAATTAGCAAGGGAATATCTTCTTCCTAACCGAGGAACAAAAGGTGTTTTATTTCTCGGCATGCCACCTTTTTGAGAAAAAGGGAATTTCTTGTGAATAAGTTAGTGGTCATGAGGTAGAACTGGAAGGAGTTCCAGCTATACAAACTATAACTGATGATTTTATAGAACCGAAGGATTCAATAGTTTCCAACGAACCTCAGCCTCTCCGCCGATCTGGTAGGGTTCCTTATCCACCCGAGAGATACTTCGGTTTCTCTATGAAAGTAGGAGCGAAGATTGCATCATGAGATGATGACCCAACTAGTTTCGAGCAGGCCATCAAGAGTGGGGACTCTATGAGAATGGCTGGATGCTTACCGATCTGCGATGGAATCCATATACACCAACAAATTATGGACTTTCGTTGCTCTATCTGAAGGGTTAAATCCCCATCAGGAGCAAGTATATCTTGAGAAGATTACTTGGTGTACATGGAAAAGTTGAGACTTTCAAAGCTAAGACTAGTAGTAAAAGGTTTTCGCCATCGACCAGGTATGGATTATGATGAAACCTTTTCTAGTGCATAAGCTTAAGTCCATCTAGATTCTACTTGCCACTGCTACATACCATGACTACGATATCTGGCGGTTGGGTGTCATGACTGCTTTTCTAAATGGTGATTTAGAAGAGAGCGTCTATAAGTACACAGCCAGAGGGCTTCGTAGACAGTGGGAGTAGCGAAAACGTGTGCATGTTGCTTTATGAGTTAAAGCAGGCATCGCGGAGTTGGAACATCTGTTTTGATGTGGTGGTCAAAGAGTTTGACTTCATCAAAATGGTAGATGAACCTTGTAAATACAAAAAGGTAGTAGGGAGTATGGTGATGATCCTCGTATTGTACGCGGATGACATACTCTTGATAGGAAAGGAGTTTCCTATGCAACGCTCGGTCAATCTCCTCTTAACACAAGGATTCTCCATATAGGATCAAGGTAATACCTCTTAAATCCTTGAATTGGATCTATGAGATAGATCTAAGTGGATGTTAGGATTCTCACTAGGTGTAGTGAGATGGTAATAATAGATCCTAGGGAGAATCACTGGATAGGTTCCAGGATGGTAAGGATGACTGAATGTCAGTCACATGCATTGTCTTTACCCTCAGTAAAGGGACGGTATGTTGGAAGAGTTCCAAGCTAAATACCATGGCATACGAGACGATTAAAGGCTGGATACATCGTTACCATGGATGCTACCAAAGAGGAAGTCTGGATATATATAAGTTCATGAGATGAACTTCGTTCCTACCATTGTGTGACAATGGAGTTGTGGCGTATGTCTAGGAACCCCCGTCCCATCAGAGATCCAGACATATTCTTAGGCAGTATCACCTGATCATGGAGATAGTTGATCTCCAGAGAGATCGAGGATAGGAGAGTAGATACAGAGGACAACAACACGGATCCATTCACAACGGCCTTTTTCCCAGTAGAGACTTTTATGGGATGGTTGAGTATGAGATACTTCAACCACAGCTGATTGTTGGGTATGAGATACTACAACAGATGGCCATAGTGCAAGTGGGAGATTGTTAATGATATGTATGCCCTATAGGCCATTACTGTACATACGATGTATATTGTAGTGGATGCTTGGACATATATAGTGAGGACTTTCTTGCTCGACATGATAGTATGCTATCTGGTTGCTCTTTATCTTAACATGTACTCTGATAGTCTCTATGTTACATGTTGATAAAGCCCATAGGATGAGTACTTGACTACCAGGACTATGATGTAGATCATACTAGTGGGGACAGTGTAGTCGCTAAGTACATCCTTCAAATGTTCCTAGTCGTAGGTGTATCGAGATAGGGCATCGATATACCAGAGTAGACTATCGTATGCTTCTCGACCCATGTAGATGGGTGATGGATGATCCCATATCCATTGGTGTTTGACATCAGAGAAAGTATACGGGTGCTCAGTGGAGACTGGGTACACTGGACGGACTCGCCGAGAACTCCCAGATGGTATTATACCTCACTTTAGATGGCTGTTCTCTGGTGACACTGGTACAGGTTAGTCTGTAGACCCGAGATCGTCATAGAGTCTTGTGTGATTCCCACTCTGCTTTGATTTCCATTATACCACGTCCAACAGGGCGTGCAAAATGGTGGCTTTTGGGTAAAGTCCCGAATCACATGGAGGCAATGAGCGATAGGAAGGGTTTCGTCTCTCCCGGTATATGGAGTTGATGTTGCGCTGTGTTCTATTGGCTATAACTGGAAATCCCTGGCCAGGGTTGCTGAGATTTACTGGTAAATGTTATCAGTAGTTTCTCGAACTGTTATGTACCTCATATCGATAGGACTTATCGGTTACTGGGTCTGACGTTTATCACCCCTTGACTGGATATGCGACATATCAGACGAAGAGACCGGACTGTACGGTAGTGTTACTGATTGGATTCGCAGGAGAATGTACAAGCTTGCTTGTTGATCTTCTGATCTCTCAATACCTGGGTAGCTATTTCGTTTAGCTGACCGCTTGCAGCTTGTGGGTGTTTGATATGATCATCACCTACTGCCGTCGTATTGACGATTCTTTAGAGTTCTACACAGAGGTTTCCTGGCTCTGGCAAAACGGAGTAGGAGCACATATGTGATATGTGAGGGACCGAGAATAATACGATATGAGATACCGTATTCTATTCTCGAGATATGAGATATCGGACGGGTATATGTGATATAGCCGGGTCATTGGATCAAATGTTGATTCGATGAATTGGTACATGTTATATTAGTCGGTTATATGTATTATAGCCGGGTTATCGGATCAAGTGTCGATTCGATAATTTAGTATATATTATATATGAGATATATTATATTACATTAACTAATATAAGCTCGCTTTATTGATTCATTTTCTCACAGGATAATACATTGATGTATATGAGATATATGTTAATTGTATTATTTTCTTTTGTTACAAAATATATTGTATATGTGATATATAATATTGTAACAAGTTAAGGTTACAAATGCAACATGGTTGTAAAACAAGATTAGGGTTAGCATTTGGGTTAGCTTTTTCATGAGCTTTCATGAAGCTTCATGAACATTTGACTTTGTCTCTTTTCTTTGTTGTTTTGTGGAGTCATTAGTTAACACCACCCAAACCCTTAACCTTAGTTTATTCTCTACATGAGTTAAAGTCTTCATTGTTAACTCAAGATTGCAAAAAGTAACCAAAACAATAATTCATTATTTATCACAAAAGGATTAGCATCTTCTTCTTCTTCTTTCTTCTTGATGAAAAGCTTCACTAGCTTTTTCATTAGTGATGATAATGAGTGAGAAATTGAAAACAAAAGTGAGCAAAATTCTTACTTAATCATCCTCATCTATTCTAGCCACTTAGATTTGGGTGTTTGCTTTACTAGTACTTGATTAGTGAAGCAAGAGCTTGGGTTTGAGATTCTTCAAGGTAGATCATCTTGGATTAGTGAAATCTTCAAGCAAAGTGCATCATTCTCTTCATGGAGCCTCTCGAGAGTCGAAGTTCATGATGATCGCAGCGAAGGGACCTCAACACGGAGCTTATGAAGCAAAGGAACAGACTACAAAGGTTGTAATCCCTATCTCCTTACTTCTTTGTATGTGATACAAACTTGTTACCCTAGAAATTCTAGAATGATTCATGGTTTGCTTTCTTTGCACCTCTCTAAATTTTAAAGTGGCATGTGTGATGCTACCAAACCCTAGACTAGGTGCAAGGGAATCCCAACATCGAGATGACACGAAACATTCTACAAAAGGGAACCCTTCTAAAATTGTTTCAAAACGGCGGGACGTGCATATTAAACAAAGGATATATATATATATATATATATATATATATATATATATTTTCTTACAATAGACGTCCGCCACGGTGCCGCGATACGCGCATCGCACAGCAATATGAAAGGTTTTACATGCATTTCTTTAGATGTTTACATGTATAGATTTGATGTTTACATGTATAGTTTTGAGTATATCATATTGATTTCGTTTTGGATTTTGACATTGGTGTCTTCACCATAACTCCGAAGATTGTGGGAAGCTTGACGGAGTTTGCCTTTGATTGATATACTCGTTTTCATGTGCATGCATTGCACTACGTTGTGCTTTATGTAATTATGATTTCGGGACCCCGACGGCTTAGTCATTTACTGAAATGTTTTAGTATTGAGGGGTTTAAATTTAAATTCGGGGACCGAATTTATTTAAGGGGGGAAGATTGTAACATTTCAGAAATATAAAATATTATTTTTGGGAATATTTATAATTAAATAATAAATATATTGAATATTTTATTACTACGGTATAATTAAATACCGATAAGTCGGAAATTTTTTTTTGGAAAATTATGAAATTTCTAAAAAGAGGGTGTGTTTATTGGATTTATGCAAATTATTAAATTTTACGATTTATTATACACTATTTTAATGCTAATCGCGATTAAATATTGCTAATGGGGCATTAAGCGTGTTTTGTGCACATGACATGCACCATGTCATTTTTGGCATTTTACATTTGTCCTTTATGGTTTCTTCTTTTATCATGCATGATTTTGATGTTAAAATAAAAGAGAAGAGATAAGAAAAGAAAAGAAAAGAAAAATGAAAACATTAAACAATATGGTATGGGCATGAGAGAGAGAGGGTGAGGGGTCAAACCATTGGTCATGGCTCATCTTCTCACTTCACTATCTTCATCTTTTCTTCTTCATCTTTCTCTCATGGCAGCACCTCACTCCCCCTCCACTTCAAACCCTCAAAACATCATCAAATCTACACCAAAAGTTCATCTCCACTTCACTAAAAGCATGCACAAGCTCACAAGCTACACTTTGGACCAAGAAAGTTTGCATTTTGGGAACTTGGGCAACTCAAGAATTTTATTGAGTTGCTATGTGAGGTAATTCTTTCACATTAAGTGTAGTATTTCTATTGCTTTATCGTCTTTTCAAGTTTAAAACCGATGTGGAGTAGTTTAGTGAACTTTGAAATTCATAGAGGTAGATTAGGGGTTTCCTTGGGTTGTGATGGTGCAGGTGAGTTCTTATGGTGACCTTAAACCCCCTTGGTGCTAGAAACCCAGACCCAACACAAATACCTAACCTGAAACCCAAAATATGGAAAATCAGAAACTTGTTATGTCGGTTTTGTGAGTAATAGAGGGTGCAGGGAAATCTGGGTTGACCTGGAATATTTTCAAGATAAGCAAACAACTTCAGAGCCTAGATTGACCACTACGAGACCACCCTACAAAGACGAGGCCCCATCTCCCCTACAAAACCGAGGAGGCCGGAATTCCTAGGGTAGTGGCCAACCAAATTTTTGAAATCGGTGCCCAGGTTGCTTCTGTAGTTCCTAGGAACCCTATACAAGAACCCAGTATGGTTTGTTTAACTAATTTCCACCATAAAAAAAATCGGGAGCATGTTTTCAATGTTGCTGCCTTATGTTTTGCGATGTTTTCAAATCTAAGTTTTGGTATTTGGGTTTGTATTCGATCACTTGACGTTTGTACGTCGAAATCAAGGGTTATTTGGTTGATTTACGAGAGTAGACCATAGGTTTTGACCAATATGAGTTCTGCGTGTCGTTTGGATTTTTGATCTGGATTTTAATGGGATATGATACATTGTGGCATGTTGGTACACAGGTGGACTTCGAGACGACAAGCAAGCGCCTGGCGACATCGACATCGACAAACGAAGATCAAGGTGAGTAGATATATATCTACCGGGGAAGTCGGGTGGATGGCGTATAGCATCCCCGCAGTTCGTAGTGTAGTGTATGGTACATATTATATGGATTTATTTATATGTTTATTTTGAGTTTATGATTATCTAGATAGACTTTGGGAAGTCAAGGATAACTTTAGTGTAATTGGATGATAGTGTCGTTATCAGTTTAGTCGCGAGCCCTAGAATAAGGTTTACACCCACACGCACACACATGCTTACTTTGTTTTACTTGTGCGTATATGTGGATATGTATATACACACACACACACACATAGGTATGGGACTATGTGTGTGTGTGTGTATATATATATATATATATATACGTAAACCTACACATGGATGATGAGGATTGTATATGGTATTTAGAGATGAGTCGATGAGATTGGGCATGGTGCCGTGAGATCGGTGATATGATGTGGTTCGTATTATGAGATACGACGTGATATTATAGTGGGCCTTTAGGCGTGTGTTTTCATACACGTATATATATATATATATATATATATATATATATATATATATATATGCAGATGGTATCAGTTTGTACTAGACTTAGATCAGTACCCCAGTTCATGACATGTGATGATAAGGATACCAGATAAATGATGAGATAAATGTGATATTCGACCCATACCCAGATTAGGACGCCGTACGATGGATTTACCGTACGAGCTTTATATTGATGATAGATCCGCACTCTTGACTCGAGAATGTCATTTTTATATTGTATCGTATGTGATACTATTGAGGCGGGATCACCGACTATTTTATTTATATATATCGACTCAGAATTAGGTGGTTTTCCAATACACTTTCGGTTAGACTGTTCCCTTAGTCCTGTAGTTTAATTGTAGATGTTAGACTAGACTCAAGTCAAACCTATTTCCAAAACTAACGAATCGTGAGTATTTTAAAGACATGCCAAGGGATTCTACGGATATTTCAAAGGACGTACCTCTTTTCTTTAAAACACCGTAGCCCTATTTTTCCAAACACCATGATTCGTGTGATTTCAAATGACAAACTGTATGACTCGAATAACTAATGTAGTTTCCTTATTGTTGCATTTACTTCCCATTTCAATATATTCTTGTGGTTATTAGCGCATTGCATGCTTATATACTTGTGATTTATGTTATATTAAATCCATGCTGTCAGGACACTAGCACCATTACCGATGATGCATATGCTCCACGTACACCAGCTTGCCGGCTCACACACTTCATCATCGGTAATTGCCATGTCACTAGAGAGTAGGACTGTTGCATCAGGATATGACTCTTTGCATGACATACTTTCCTACACACATATTGTACACTCATATTCGCATACATACGTATTTGCACATACATAGATGATTCTGGCTTGAATTTTGAGATTCGGTAACCGCAAGATATATTTTAAAACTAGATTCATTTTAAAAGAGCGGTTTTCCCTCGATATGTGCATATTACTGTTCCATGTTACTTAATATACGGATATGCTTACATTTCTGTTATATGTCGCATACATCTTGCTTGATGATTATACGCATTGAGATATGTTATTTTCATGAGATTTCTGGATTTGGGAACCGTGGTTATTTCAAAAGAGAGTATGTATTATTTTAAAAACCAGGTTTCTCTTGATATGATATTTCAGTGCGTCCACCAGGTGTATTCTCGGTTCTGAGTGTGACATGTGAAACCCAATTCGAAGAGCTGGATGAGGCCGATTGTGGGTACATGGTGGACCCGGTATGGTTCCCCGGGGCGAGAACGGATTGGTGTGCTACAGACGGTGAGCCTGGAAGAGGCACTACTACCTACCGGTGATTGTATTGGGCTCGGCGGATATCCAGAGGATACCGATTGGAGTCGAGAGATGATATGGGCCGATCCGGACTGACGGAGCCCGTGGGACGATCCGGACTGACGGAACCCGAGATATGAGGATTTACGTGTCGATGCTGGACACGGTTTTCATGATGTTTTCCAGTGTCGATGCTGGACAGTCGGGTTCCATGATTTTGATGTGTCGCGACGCGCACCCGATGATTTATATCCTCATATTTACATGCATATGCTTTTATGATATTTACATGCATGATATTGTTGCGTCACTGGTTGACATGTGGACGAGATCCACAGGCTTACAGGCATTGATTTCATGGTTGAATGCATTCTATTTTCATGCATTCATAAATCATACATATGATATGTTGTTACCTGAGGTACTGAGACGAGCACCTGGTATTACACTTATGCATAGATGTATACACTAGCCATATTTTATGCTTCAGGATATATTTTGTGGATATATAATGTGATCGTATGACCTATGATTGAGTTATACATGCGATTTCTGCTCTGTGATATTTTCTACTCATGAGTTGGCAACTCACACCCGTTGTGCCATAGTTTCTTGCAGGTTTTGCCGTACAGGTTCGTTGCGGCTTTGCTGGCATACTGTCCCTTTTTGGGTGATTGCTTGGTAGGTGGGTTCACATGTATCGTGACCACTATTGTACTTATTATATTCTGTTGTTTCTAGAAACTCCATCAACTAAACTTGTATATTTGTTCAGACTTAGAGACCAGTTGTATATTATTTCGACCATAGAGTCGCGCGTTGTATTATTATGGTTTTCTTGTTGTTTTGAGTTTCCTTTTGAGTTTTGATCCTCGCCCTTCGGCGTTGTATATTATATTGCTTGCGTGGTTGTGACCGTCGATTGACGAAGAGCTAGCTCCCGCTTGGGGATACCTTTTAACATTTCGTATACTATTCATATTGTACCCCATTCGGGGCCAGTATTTACAAAGGAAACTTTGCCGAAATTTTCAGAACAGACTTGAGATTTTAAAAATGCATATTCGGCTTATGTTATTTAAAACCACTTGCCTTAAAATGAGTTTTCCATCATTTATTATTTTAAATGGTTTATATTTCTGGGATTTCTTGGCTTACTTGAATTAGATGGGGTCCTATAGACTTCATATGATTCAAGTGCCAGTCACGTGCCATTTCGGGCGTGACAGATATGGGCCGACCCATACTGCCGGAGCCCGAGGGCCGATCCCGCAGACGGAGCTCGTGGGCCGATCCGGACTGACGGAGCCCGATATATGAGGATTTACGTGTCGATGCTGGATACGGGTATTTCATGATGTTTTTGAGTGCCGATGTTGGGCACTCCAATTCCATGAGACTTACAGGATATGAGGGCAGGATAGAGTGACAACGCCTGAGTTATCGGGATTTTGGGGTGTTTTTGGTTGACACCGGATTTTTCCACGATGATGATTCGTGTAGATGATATTTCATCCCATGCTCAGCATTCATTGTTATGCATTGCATCATGTAGTTATAGTACCTGATATAGTACCTCGCATGATCATTGCATACCTAGATTACTATATTGATGTCATTAGTTTGCACATGTTAGAGTATATAGCATCACGTGCATACCTGCGATTACCATTATATGTTATTTACTATTCATGAGTTGGCAACTCACCCCCGTTGTGCCACAGTGTTTGCAGTTTTACCTTCAGAGTAGTCGCGGCAGGGCTACCTCATTGTATCTTTTTGTTGTGGATCCCGCTACTGTTGGCGTGCGGCCATTTTGCTTATAGGTGGGTTGCGGGTATCCATTTATTTTCATTGTACTCTCTATTGTATCTAGTACTCTCTTTCTACCATTTCATGTATTGACTTAGAGACCGGTTGTGAGGACGATATTGTATATTATTTTGTGCTCTGGATGTCGAGCTCGTGTGTGCCGGCTTTATTTATGCAGTTTTATCTTTTATGCTGCTTTCACTTATAATCTCATTTCTTCGCTACGGCGTCGTATATTTTTCTTGTGGTGGTTGTTTCCGCCGTTGGGAGTGATTGCTCCCGTTTAGGGATGCTTTATTCATGTTATCAGTCATTTTACTTATATCATGTGTTGTACCCGTTTCGGGGCTAGTTTTTAAAAAGGAGGTGCTGCCGAAATTTTTAAGAAATAACTTAAACTTTAAAGATTTTTACTCAAGGTTTTCTAAATGTTTTAAACCAATGTTTTCATCACTCACTACTTTTAATGGTTTTGATTTCTAGGTTTCGGCTTACTTAATCGCATTACGCCTGTAGACGTTACGTGGTTAAGTGCCGGTCACGGGCCGAACTTTGGGTCGTGACAGATATTGGATACTGGTTGTACGAGATTTACTTGATATTGGACACTCAGGATATATGATACTTACAGGATATGAGGGACAAATTTAGGGCTGATTTGTGGAAATTTGGGATTTTGATTGCCTTGTTGGACTTTGGTCCTGCCACGAGGTTAGGATTCCGTGAGGATGACATGTTTTATCCCATACTCCGCATTTATTTTATATGCATTGCTTCATGTATTAGTAATACCTGATAGAGTATCATTCATGACTGTTGCATATACATATTGCCGTTTACTGTTCATATATTAGTAGTACTGATAGAGTACCTTTCATGACTGTTGCATACATATGGCCATTTATTTCTATCAGCTTGCATGTTTTAAATTCGCGTTGTACGTGCATACTTGCGATTACCTGCATATGTTATTTACTATTCATGAGTTGGAAACTCACCCCCGTTGTGCCACAGGGTTTGCAGGTTGTTCTTCAGAGTAGTCGAGGCAGGGATTCTACCTATCATATCATTTTGTAGCGGATACCGCTTTGGCTGACTGCGGGCAGTTTTTCTATAGGTGGGTTTTGCGGTTATCCAATGATACTCTTTGTATATCTTTGTACCTTGTACTCTCCATCTACCATTTTCATGTATTGACTTAGAGACAAGTGATGAGGACGATATTGTATATTATTTGTGACTTTGGAGGTCTTTCTATGCTGTTCTTTTTATATCGTCTTTTATTCTTCGCTGCGGCGTCGTATATTTTGTTGTGGTGGTTGTTTTCCGCCATTGGGGCATGGATTTGGTCCCGTTGGGGATGCTTTACTAATATTATATGTCGTACCCGTTTTCGAGGCTAGTTTTTACAAAGGGGGTGCTGCCGAAATTTTTTAGAAAGTAAATTGGACTTTAAAGATTTTTATTTGAGTTTCCAAAAGCTTTTAAACTATGTTCTTACTACTTTGATGGCTTAGATTTGCTGGGTTTTCGGCTTAATTAGATTGTGTTACGCCTCTAGACGTTACGTGGTTTAAGGGCCGCCACGTGCCAAATTTCGGGTCATGACAAAGTTGGTATCAGAGCGCTAGGTTTTACCTTTCGGAGTGTAGGATGACCTTGGTATGATGGAGTAGGTAGCTTAAGCAGAGTAACATAGTGTGTGTATGTCCGCGGCATACTCACGACACGGTACTCAGCCTAAAGTGACCTAAGTACTAATTGCTTGAAATTCCTTCCTTGATGATACATATCCTTGTGATTCGATTTCCATGTTCATATCGAATCCTATTTCTTTTCATAGCCTTTGCCGCCGATGACCATGAGGACTCAGAGTGATGCAGCGAGAGCCGAGGTCAGAGTTGACTCGTATGGGACGAGGATTGACCAGGATGGCACGCTCGTGGCACATGAGCAGATTGATCCGCCTTCGATAGATCATATCGCTAGGCTTGAGGCAGAGATGCAGGACTTGCGCCAGACGATGGGGTCGTTGGTTGAGACCAGTTGAGCCCAGCGACAGGAAGTTGTCACCCCTGTTACCCAGTTATTCCTTGCAATCATCCCTATTTGACGATGAGCGTCTTTCCGAGACTTTGGGAGTTCGTGGACAGAGGAGGGCTCGTGTAGGTGTACCAGCCCAGAGGCACAGGTTCAGTAGCCGTGACAGGTTTCGTGCACGTCGTGGGAGTAGCAGAGGCTTGGGACGAGAGACGTGTTATCTTGATCAGCCGTTTGTTGTGTTAACTTCTGTCAGCGATTCTTTTGTTGCGCGACACGTATATCGGTCGTGTGCCGATCGAATAGGAGATAGAGATTCATCCGTCACTTTGATCTTTCTAGAGATGTTGGATTTGACGTTCTCCTGAGCACGGATTGGTTAGTTACGTTCTAAGCGTTTGTGGACTGCCGTGAGAAAACAGTCAGGTTTTGTATTTCCGGCGAGTCGGTTCTTGTTATGCAGGGGGACAGTGGTGTCGCCCAGACAACTTGATTTCAACATTTTTTTCGCTAGTCGGCTTTTGAGGAGAGGATGTCGAGGATTCTTGGCTTTCATTCGTGATACTGGAGCCACAGTGGGGTCGTTGAACCGGGTTTCTTTTGGGCGAGATTTTCCGACGTTGTTCCAGATGAGCCGGCGGAGCTTAGGGAGCATAAGGATCAGCTGCAGAGTTGCTTGTTGGGGGGACTTGTCCATCCTTGTGTTTTGGTTTGGGGATCTCCTATTCTGTTCATCAGGAGAAAGACGGCAGTTTGAGGTTGTGTGTTGATTGATCGTCAATTCAACCGAGTTACGGTGCGGATATGTATCCTTTTCCTCGCATTGACGATTTGTTCTACTTGCTCCAGAGTGTGAGACAGTTTCTAAGTTTGTTTGGGATCAGGTCATCATTGGTTGCGGGTTTGGAGTGATGACATTCCGAAGGCTGCTTTTGTGTGCGCTACGGGATGTATGAGTTTTGGTTGTGTCGTTGGACTCACCAATGCCCTAGCAGCATTCATGGATATGATAAACCTGATTTCTTCAGGACGTTCCTCGACCAGTTGATTGTTGTGTTATTGATGACATTCTGGTCTTTTCCAAGAGTCGTGAGGAACATATGCAACATTTGAGGATTTGCCTTGCAGACATTGGGAGAGCCCCAGCGGTTTGCTAAATTCTAGAATCCGCTTCGCTCTAAGCATAGCCGTGACCTTCGATAGTGTTCTTTCAGGCTAGATTTTGTTGACTTCCTAGGTCATGGGGTTTACGGGAGACGGTATTCGTATGGGACCGAGGAAGATGGTGGCCGTACAGCTTTGGCCCGGACTTGTAAGAGGGACAGAGGTCCACATCTTTTGGGCTTAGCCGGTTTTTACCGCCGTTTCGTCCAGGATTTCTTGTGTTTTCACTACACCATTGACCGGACGGACTGGGAAAGGGGTTCCTTTTTCTTTAGACTGAGGCATGCATGCTGAGTTTCTGTGGTTGAAGACTTGGTAGACGACTTCACCAGATCTATCTTTGCTTCTGGTTCGGGAGACTTTGTTGTTTACTGTAATATTTCGCAAGTGGGGCTCGATTGTGTACTGATGTAGCATGATTGAATTATCTCTTTTGCTTCCCGACAGTTGGAGGAAGTACGAGCATGACTATCCCACTCCTGATCTGGAGATTTGCCGCGGTGGTCTTGCGTTGGAGATTTGGGGGCACTACTTGTGTGAGAGTCGTGTCAGATTTTCATGGACCACAAGAGCTTAATGTACATCTTACTGCAGCGGGTTTTTATTGTTGAGACAACGCCGTTGGATGGTGCTTGTAAGGGATTGTGATTGTGAGATCCTTTATTGCCCGGGGCAAGGCGATTGTGGTAGCTGATGCATGAGTCGTAGGCCCGGGGTTAGCTTGTCCCTGTTGTGCGCAGTTCTGAGACAGTCTTCTGCAGATTTACAGTTCTTGTGCGATCGTTGAGTATAGCTTAAGTTTGCCTCTACTGAGGGGACAACTTGCACATGTCCGCGCCCGTCCACTTTTACTTAATCATTTTCGTGAGGCACAGCCCACCGATGCTCGTTGTCTGTGATACTTGAGCATGTTCGGCAGGGTAAAGATTCAGAGTCCATGATTTGTGACTAGGGTGTGCTACGTTTACGGGCGCGTTGTGTGTACCTGATACTGATGGGTAGAGACGCGAAATCCTAGAGCAGGCACATCAGTCAGCTTTCTGTGTTCATTCAAGTCCACCAATATGTAGCGTGACTTGTGAGATAGTTACGGGTGGGCAGGGATGAAAAGTGAAGTTTTGGATTTTGTTTCGAGGTGTTTGGCTTGTTGCGAGCTAAGGTTGAGCATCTAAGACCGGCTGGAGAGTTTCAATCTTTAACCGTTCCAGAGTGGGATTGGGAGCCGATCTACATGAGTTTTCGTTGTGGTGTCTACCCAGTTATCGACAGGGTTTGACTCCATTTGGGTGTTGTTGTCCGGTTATGCTCAGTAGTTCTTTTTTATGTTTGTGCGTTTGCACGGAGTTCCTTCATGCATTGTATCCAATAGAGGTATCGGTTCGCTTGCCGTCTTTGGCAGAAGCATCAGGAAGCCTTGGGTACTGGATAAGCTTTAGCTCCGCTTTCCATCTTTAAGCCGATGGTCAGTTAGAGCGGACTATACAGACTCTGGAGGATATGCTTGTGCGTACGTGCTAAGTTGTTGTTGGCTGTGGGATCGTCACTTGCCATTGATGAAGTGCTCCTACGATAATGGTTATCAGGAGACGTTTCAAATGGCAACTTTTAGGCCTTGTGTGTAGGTTGTGTCGATCGCCAGTATGTTTTACTGACTCTGTGAGAGTAGGATTTTTGGACCCCAGCTAGTCATGAGACTACGGAAAATGATCGAGTTGGTTCAGGTCAGGATGAGAGCAGCCCAGTGTAGACAGTAGTCTTATGCCGACCGTGGTGGTCGCAGACATGAGTTCGTGGTTAGAGATCATGTATTCCTACGGATTTTTCCGATGAAATGGCGTGTTGAGTTTTGGGAAGCTTAGTCCCAGAATCGTAGGTCCTTTTGAGATCCTTTAGTGAGTTAGTTCTGTTGCCTATAATATGGCACTTCCGCGCAAATTATTGAGTATTCACCCCGTATTCCTTGTGTCGATACTTCGCAAATACCTTCAGGACCTTTCTCACATGATTCAGCACCAGACCATTCTTTGGGACGCGATCTTTCGTTCACCAGCAGCCGATAGTTATAGTGGATCGGCAGGTGGAGAAACTTCGGTCAAAGGTCTTGCCATCTTTGAAGGTTCTTTTGCGTAGCGGTCTAGTGAGGTGATCAGTGGAGAGGCTGCGAGCGAGATGCGGAAGGATTTGTTTTTCCCTCATCTCTTCGAAGGTACGCGTAGGTAAAATTTTAAATTCTGGGACTGAATTTCTGTAAGGGGGAAAGATTGTAACGTTTTGGAAATTGTTTAGGCGATTTTCCGTTTTTAGGGTAAAATAGTCGGCGTTTTCTGTAAAAACCTTAAAGCGATCTTTTTGCAGTATAGAATTCACTGCTCCTAGTTTAGCTAGGAATTTGCTAGTATGCGGGTTTTTGTAAGTTATTTGTAATTTTAGTGCATTTTAAAATTTTGCCCTAATTAAATTATTATTTTAAGTTGGTAATTATGCACTTAATTAGTGGTAATTAATTTTTTGCTTGGGTTAATTACTTGTAACATTCCAAAAAAATTAAATATTATTTTTGGGAATTTTTATAATTTAATAATAAAATATTGAATATTTTAATAGGGCGGTATAATTAAATACCGATAAACGGTGAAAAATTTGAATTTTTTAAGAAATTTCTGAAATGAGGGTGCTTTATGTGATTTATGCAATTATAAATTTTTATGATTAATTATATTCCATTTTTATGCTAATCGCGATTAAATATTGCTAATCGTGTTTTAATCCGGTTTTGTGCACATGACATGCACCATATCATTTTTTACACTTGTGTTACATTTTATCATGGCTTTTCCTTAAATTTTTTCTCATGGTTTTGTTTGAGTGAGAAGAGAGAGGAAAATAAAAGAGAAGAATAGAAACGGTATTAAACAATAAAGCATGGGCATGAGAGAGAGAGAGTGAGGGGTCAAACCAAGCCATGATTCTTGTTCCCTCAATCATTTTCTCTTCATTTTCCTCCCGTCACCTCCTAGGGCTGCTGCCCTCCTTCATCCCCCTCCTCTAAACCCTGAAAACACCACAAACAACTCATGAAGAGTCCATCCCTCTTCACAAAAAAATGTGTATGAGCTCACTAGCTACACCTTGGACCAAGAAAACATTGATTTTGGACACATGGGGCAACTCAAGAAATTTCGTGAGTTGCCAAATGAGGTAATTTCTGCACCATTAGATTAGCATTTCAATTCCTTAAATATCCATTCAAGTTTAGAATCGATATTGTGTAGTTAGCGAACTTTGAAAATGTTGGATATAGTGCCCTCAAAGCCAATTATTGGATCGCAGGTACGTGATTGCAATGATTGAGGAGGACCTATACCGCTAGGAAAGTCTTACTCAAGATGATAGTATGCTATCTGGTTTGCCTTTATCAGTCGTGTACATGTTCAGGTGACAGATTACATGTTACACGTTGATAGAGCCCTTAGGATCATGCTTGACTACCAACAGTATGAGGGCGATCATATAAGTGAGAGTTGGGTGGTCTATAAGCATATCCTTAATAGTGGTCCCTAGTCGTGGGAGTTTCGATACAGGGCATCGATACTCCGGAGTAGACTAGTGTATACAGTCGAGACCCCGACGAGGGACGGTGGTCGGTCTCACAAGCCATTGGTGTCAGTTGGATCACCTAAGATGTATACAGGTGCTCATTGGGTTATGAGTACACCGGACACGACTCGCCGGGAACCTGCTAGTTGGTATTATACATATCGTCAGATAGCAGTTCCCTGGTGATATGTGTACAGGGTAGTTCATCGACCTGATGTCGTCATTTGTCTCGTGTGAGTTTCCACTATGCTTTGATTTCTACCCTACCACGGCTTAAAGGAGTCGTGCAAACAGGTAGTTTTTGGGTATAGTCCCGAGCCACATGGAGGAACGTGAGCGGATCGGCAGGGGATTCGTCTCTCCCGGTATTGGTGGTGGAGGTCGCACTGTGTCTAGGAAAGCCATTACACCAAGTCCTTGGCCAAGGCAGGTGAGATTTACTGGTAGGTACTCCAGTAGTATCTCAGGGTGTTCAGGGCTTGTCTCCGACATAACTTATACCGCTATTGGGGGTCTGACGTTACTAGCCCCCTAGGCAGGATATGCGATACTCATAGACGAACGGACCGGACTGTATATACATTGTCACTGTTAGGCTCAGTAGGGTTTCCGGATGAGTTCGCTCATCGGCCTCCCTTGAGGTCAGTCCATGGGCAGCCGTTACGCACAGCTAGTGCCTCTGACGGCTTGTGGTTAAACCCACTGCTAGGGTACTGACGAGTCATTAGAGTTCCCCACAGATTGTTTCCCAAGTTCGGGCGAAACGTTGTAGAGGCCGTATAGTTTTATGGCAGGGTTCGGAAAATGCACGTGCGTTTACGCACGTGTCATATTTCGGGCAGATAATACTGGTGGGCTTTGGTTTAAGCCGGATCCATGTATTATACAGAGTAGATATAATATCTTTGTCTCAGTTGCATTTGTATTCGGTCATAATACAAAAGCGGGTATATTTATACAGTTATGGGGTTATCCTGAAATTCGTTTCGGGATCACTTTTGGAAGTTTCCAGTTTCCAGTTTTTTATCAGCCTGTTAAATACGGATTTATCTTTTCTTGAGATGAGTGTGGAAGCTTCTAGAAGGTTCTAGAAGTGGTGAGGTGTTTTGTGACTCATCTTGACATTTATTGATGCATTAAATGCTAAGTGAGGTGTTATTAGTGAGTCATCTTTGCATTAAAGTTTCTTGTTAACCTTAAGATATTTTGTTTGAGATCTTTTATCTTATGGTTACCTCCTTGCTCCTACACTCACCCCCCACCTCCTTATATATGGCCGGCCCCTCCCCTCTCTCTTTCACTAACTTGATTTGATTCATTTTGAAAAAAGATGATGGATTTAGGTGTATGGAAATTTCATAGCTCATTTCATTCCATCACCCGTCTCAATTGGCAACTTTATTAACCGTTCGTCCATGGATTTGGACGAAGCGAGACAAAGTCTTCTACTCATTATCTACATCAATCTTGGTCGTCTCTTTTGGCAAACTTGACGACCGAGTTGCCTCGAGTCAGTGGCGGGAGCCCTTTTAAAGATCCGATGACGTGGTGCCACCTGGACGAGGAGATCGGAGCAGCCGCAACAGGAGCATGGGATGATGGTTAAAGAACGAAGGACTCGGATCGTTCGGTATAACCTTTCTTCCCTCTTTGTATATTGTTAGTTTAGCGTTAATGGCAGATCCGGGTTATAGTTTGCGATAGCGCCAGTTATAAAAGTTTTTGTTCCGCATTTGGCGTCTGAAAGACGGCCGGGGCGCTACCGTACACTTACATGGTATCAGAGCCATGCCATTAAGCTTTACTAACTTGTGCTAACGCGTTTAAAAGATCGATCGAACGGATTTTCGAAAATCGCAATTTTCAAGAATAAAGTTTCTGTTAATTTTCAAACTGGTCTAAAAATCATTTTGACCACACCAGAAAATCAAGCAGGGTTTTTTAGGAATACTGGAGAAATTCGACCAAGTGATATCACTGTTCCGCCGTGGATCCACGGCCCAAGCTAGGGTTTGGCCGCGGATCCTCCGCAGGAAAGTGAGATTAATTAGTCAATTTTCTATAGTGGATTCCATGTTGGAAATTGTGGTTTCAGGAACTGTTCATTTGGGTCCAGTGTTTTTTACTATACAGCAGATTTACGTGGGGCCCACTTCGGGAAATTTTGTCGATCGAAATTTAAACGTGTCAGTTTACACTGCTTACATTATATCTCCGACCGTGAATGTCATTTGATCGGTAAACTGCGTCTGATTGCAATAGTTTTTTTAGACGGGTTTGCGAACGTGACATTCGCGTTGATGTTCTGTGTTGTGCTGTGATGTTGCGGATTTGTCATGGTGGATAGCAGTGTTCAATGGTAGTGCAGTTTGAGTTTATTTGTACATATGATATTGCGGGGCGAGCGTCCAACATGTGGACTGCCGTCACTGCCTGTTTGTATAATATTCTTTTGGGACACGACCAGGTTGAGGTCGATGTACCCGTTGTACATATTTTTCATTTCTATACTAGGTTTTACACCGCGCGGAGTGCACGGATAGCCGGGTTCTGGGGGGCAACGGGTCTGCATCTCATGGCTTTGAGAGGCAGAGGGGCCTCACTCTAGAATTGGCAGACTATTCGTCGCACTCGTAGGGGGTAAAGGTTGACCCAAGGAGGGGTGCCCAAGATTACCGGATTCCGTGAAGTGCTGGGTAGTCCATTAACTTTGCTGTAGGGGGCTGACTCGCTTCAAGTTTTGGCGGGTAACTTACCGCACACGTAGGGGTCTAGGTTTCATTGCACAGGCTATCCACACGACAGGGGAACATCGGGTTTCAGCAGCGGCTCTGTGAAACCCGGGGATCCTAGATTATCTGTATTGTTCTGTGATGCTTATTACTTTTCTGTAATGTTGAATATTATCACGCCTGGAGCGATTATTGTATATTGGTATATATACTATTAGATGGTGTATATGTTTTACACCCGCGCTAGTTCAGTCCCCGATCTGTCGTTAGTTAAGTAACCTTACGGGTGATGACGGGACCCAGTGACGAATGCGGATGGCATATACGTACATTTTATTTTCGTTCTTTTCTGGTGTGATTTATTGATGGGACTGCGTTGATTCTGATCAATGCAAAGTAAAACAAACCTGTTTGGATGTTGTTGGAACAATTTAAAAAGTGTTATTACAAAGATGTTTCCTTTTGTTATGCATTGTGGTATTCGGTTGGAATATCCTGCACCTCATTCGACGGGGCAAGGGCCGATATCCCTTCACCGGGACTGACCCCTTGGGCAGAAGTTTACGTTAGGGTAATAACTTCACTATAGTCGATTAAATATTGCTTTGCATCGCGGTATTCAGTGGAATATCCTGCACCTCATTCCACGAGGAAAGAGCCGAGATCCCTTCACCGGGAGTGACCTCTTTAGCAAAGGTTTTCATCACTATATTTCATAAAAAGCTATCATGTTCCTTCAATGAGATCAAGTTCATTACTTTAAAGGTTTTTTCACCAAAAACCAGCCGTAGCCCTCCGTCATTTCATATGAATGGTCAGTAGTATTCAAGCTATGTTGGTTTGGCCCTTAGCTAGGACATAGTGATTGGTAGCTGCTGGGGTGTTCATATGTTGCATAGATAGATGCGTTGGTTTGGGACAGTCGTACAGCCTTGTTGGCCCTTAGTCAAGGGAGAGTACGGGTAGTTTCAAATTAACAAGATAATGATGGGAAGAACTTGACATGTGACTTATGATGGGTTGGCCCTTAGTCACGATCATAAGAGCATGGGGTAAAAATTATATCGGGAGTTTCTAAAGAAACTGAAACTTGCCAGGCATGCGCATACCTTCTGGAGTGTGATAACGCGAGTGGATTCCGTCACGTTATCATGCGATGAGAGTTGGATCCCGATTCCCACTTATGAGTTGGTTTACTCTTCGGGTGATCCCGATTGATTCTTCTTTCAGGTTTGGAGGAGAATTTGACAGTACAGTTGGAGGTTTCCGGATTAGATAAAGTGATAACCATTCTGATCTAGGTTAGAGTGCACGCAGAGTGTTTCTTTTCTCTCTCTCTTTGGCAACGACCTTTGACCGACCCTAGACTATGACTCAGGGACCAAGTTGACCGAACCTTCTTAATATACTGGCTTTTGGATTGTCTGTGTTGCATAAGTCATTGCCACTCCTTCTTTTACCCTTTGGATTTCTCAGAACACCCCGTATTACTACGGACATCCAATTCCATTGGATAGATCCATCGTATGGTTATATACGAACTCGAAGGGACTTCTTCGAGGATGGATCAAGGTTCAGGAGAAAAAGAATTGGTTTATTCAGTTGTCTTTTATTATCACCTTCTCGCAGGTTGCGAGGGCTCCTTGGTTTAGGAGAGTACACCTATTACGCTTATTGGATAGTCTTCTTCCAAACCATAGGCAGGTGCCGAAAGGTAGGGAATGAAGAAAACCAATTAGCCTAAGTATGGTGTACAGAAGGTAATATGTAAAGACAAAATAAATGGATTAGAAAGAGGGCAAAGTAAGTTGCGACTGTTATCATTCACGACCAAACCGCGTACTTCATCACCACTCCTATTTCACCTTTAAAAGAATAAGGTATTATTCAGTTGTCTTTTATCATTACCTTCTCTCAGTTGCGAGTACTCCTTGGTTTAGGAGGGTACACCTATTATGCTTACTGGATAGTCTTCTTCCAAACCATAGGCTAGTGCCGAACGGTAGGGAAGGAAGAAAACCATTTAGCCTAACGATGGTGTACAGAAGGTAACGACTAAAGACAAATAAAGGGATTTGGAGAGATGACAAAGAAATATACGGTTAGTGTCATGAATTGGATTATTGAAGATGCATTACTGTGTATACCAGGATACCCCTACGAAACATTTTCATGTTTCAATGCATTGTTAATTGAAAACTGTTTTCCCGATTAGATACTTACTCCAGGGTATGTATTTACCAGGTTTCATTCTCACATCTGTATGGGTTTACAGATGATGAGTGGGAGGAAGTTATTGGGAATTAGGTGATCATCCTCATTATATCGGAATTCGTTGTTATTGGTGATATTTGAGGAAATCGCCTGGGTATAGTTTTCAACCTACGACGCACAAGTTTTGAGTTATTCAACTCAGCGGACTTATACAGAGTATTGTATGTTGTCCAGTGTCCATCAGGACAAAGGTGTAGGTCCTCGTGCTTTGTTCTGTTTACTTATGACTTCTCTAGTTTTTAGACAAGTGTTTCGTAGAAATACAAGGTCTAAGTTTTGAGAAGTTGTGGGTATAAGAATAAAGTAGAGAACCAGATGTCGCAAGTATCGGGATTCTTCAAAGAGATCGAAGATGTAAATACTTGTGATTGGTATTCAAATGATAGTAAAAGTTTTGAGAAACTTGTTTCTCTTTCAGGTTACTCATAATTGGATGGATTCCTAAGTTGAGTAATGTTGATTAGCCTCTCTCCATTAAAAGTTGATATGCACTGGAGACAGCTGCATGATTAGAATCCGGTTCCAATTAAATAAGTGCCAAAGTTTCTATATTGGATATAGAATGGTTCATATCTTAACGTTGTTAAGGTACGGGGAGTTGTCCGGCTTATGCTTAAAACCAGACTCTGGATAACTCAGGGCACATTTCTGTAATGGCAGTTTGTGGGTTGGCCCACGCTATGACGAAGGTTAACTTTCTACCATCTAGAAGATCAAAAGTGATATTCTTCTTGACTCGCCACAGATTTAGTATAATGGATTTTTTCAGAAAACAGTAGTGGGAGTATGGTAGAACTGAATGTGATTCCAGAACCGCAAACGATTACGGAAAATTTAATAGGACCTAAAGATTCAATCAGGTTTGACATTCCATTAGCCACTCCGCAGATTTGGTGGGTAACCTCAGACACCCGAGAGGTACTCCGGTATCCTCAAGGACAGTAACAGGTAGGTTTTTATCTACCCAGACTTGACACTACTGTTGTTCAAGGCTATGAGACCCGGTAGGAGGGTTGTTGTGGTCAGTGGGAGAAGCGGAAGCATAGTGGGCAAGTAGCTTATGTCTATTTATAGACTAGAGCAGTTATAGCGGAGATTGATCATCTAATTTTGATGTGACAGTCAAGGGTTTGACTTCATCAGAATAGGGGATGGATCTGTTAAGAAGGTAGTAGGGTGTGATGTCTTGGATTTTGGATGACATACACATAGTAGGAAGTAAAATTCCTATACTACGATCGGTTGTACTTTGGTCGTCACACAGTTGTTTCTCCAGACAGGATATGTATATAATATCTGACATTCTGGTTTCTAGATCTATGGTTTTTGATCGGGATTTGGGTAGTTTCCCAATGTGGGTACTCTGACAGTATTCTAATGGTTTTTAGAATAGATGACTCCTGGCATGGTGGTGTACCTGCAGGTGATGGAGTCACCCTCTCTAAACGTGTCTTACAGACTAAAGGGGAGAGGGATGTGCATGATTGGCATATCACTTGCTTAGGAAATTGAGTCGATCGTGAGATGTCAAGTACCACACTAAATGTTGTTTTTGCTCTAGATGAAATAAGTTTGTATTAATCCAATCATGGAGAAACATAAGGAAGAAGTTTTAGAACATAAGTGCATGTTCTACGGATTTGTTGACGGCAGCCTCCTTTGGGAGACGGTTATCATTCCAGGCTTCAAAGGTGACATAGATGACAGAGTGATTGTCAGAGTTTTAGTTTTCCCTCTGACGAAGAAGGACAGTATTATGGGCAGGTGGTCCAAGAGGATATTGTGGGAGGCATGGTGCAGGATACTGTTTAGGTTCAGTTATCGATACAGTCTAAGAAGTTTTTATTTGGAGTTCATTTATGAACTAGGTCACATCAGATATCCAGACAAATTCTAAGACAGGTATTACTCAATTCGGGATATGGCTTTCTCCGCGAACTTGAGATTAAGAGAGACATAGAAAGAAACATCCTGGCGGATCCACTCACTGAGGCTATTTCTCGAACACAATAGTTTTATAAACGGGCTTTGTAAAACTGATTAGTAGAGGAGTTGGGTGTTGGTTTCACACGGGCTGTGAGTACGCGACATCGCAATAATTAGCCTTAAGTGCAAGTGGGAGATTGTTGGATAAAGTGCCCTCAAATTCAATTATTGGATCGCAGGTACGTGATTGCAATGATTGAGGAGGACCTATACCGGTAGGACAGTCTTACTCAAGATGATAGTATGCTATCTGGTTTGCCTTTATCAGTCGTGTACATGTTCAGGTGACTGATTACATGTTACACGCTGATAGAGCCCTTAGGATCTTGCTTGACTACCAACAGTATGAGGGCGATCATATAAGTGAGAGTTTGGTGGTCTATAAGCATATCCTTAATAGTGGTCCCTAGTCGTGGGAGTTTCGAGACAGGGCATCGATACTCCGGAGTAGACTAGTGTATACAGTCGAGACCACGACGAGCGGCGGTGGCCGGTCTCACAAGCCACTGGTGTCAGTTGGATCACCTAAGATGTATACAGGTGCTCATTGGGTTATGAGTATACCGGACAGGACTCGCCGGGAACCTGCTAGTTGGTATTATACATATCGTCAGATAGCAGTTCTTGGTGACATGTGTACAGGTAAGTTCATCGACCTGAGGTCGTCATTTGTCTCGTGTGAGTTCCCACTGTGCTTTGATTTCTACCCTACCACGGATCAAATGAGTCGTGCAAACAGGTAGTTTTTGGGTACAGTCCCGAGCCACATAGAAGCACGTGAGCGGATCGGCAGGGGATTCGTCTCTCCCGGTATTGGGGGTGGAGGTCGCACTGTGTCTAGGAAAGCCATTACACCAAGTCCTTGGCCAAGGCAGGTGAGATTTACTGGTAGGCACTGCAGTAGTATCTCAGGGTGTTCAGGGCTTGTCTCCGACACGACTTATACCGCTATTGGGGGTCTGACGTTACTAGCCCCCTAGGCAGGATATGCGATACTCATAGACGAACGGACCGGACTGTATATACATTGTCACTGTTAGGCTCAGTAGGGTTTCCGGATGAGTTCGCTCATCGGCCTCCCTTGAGGTCAGTCCATGGGCAGCCGTTACGCACAGCTAGTGCCTCTGACGGCTTGTGGTTAAACCCACTGCCAGGGTACTGACGAGTCATTAGAGTTCCCAACAGATTGTTTCCTAAGTTCGGGCGAAACGTTGTAGAGGCCGTATAGTTTTATTGCAGGGTTCGGAAAATGCACGTGCGTTTACGCACGGGTCATATTTCGGGTAGATAATACCGGTGGGCTTTGGTTTAAGCCGGATCCATGTATTATACAGAGTAGATATAATATCTTTGTCTCAGTTGCATTTGTATTCGGTCATAATACAAATGCGGGTATATTTATACAGTTACGGGGTTATCCTGAAATTCGTTTCGGGATCACTTTTGGAAGATTCCAGTTTCCAGTTTTCTATCAGCCGTATTTAACATTCGGTTAAATACGGATTTATCTTTTCTTGAGATGAGTGTGGAAGCTTCTAGAATGTTCTAGAAGTGGTGAGGTGTTTTGTGACTCATCTTGACATTTATTGTTGCATTAAATGCAAAGTGAGGTGTTATTAGTGAGTCACATTTGCATTAAAGTTTCTTGTTAACCTTAAGATATTTTGTATGAGATCTTTTATCTTATGTTTACCTCCTTGCTCTTATACTCACCCCCCACCTCCTTATATATGGCCGGCCCCTCCCTTCTTTCTTTCACTCACTTGATTTGATTCATTTTGAAAAAAGATGATAGATTTAGGTGTATGAAAATTTCATAGCTCATTTCATTCCATCACCCATCTCAATTGGCAACTTCATTAACCGTTCGTCCATGGCTTTGGACGAAGCGAGACAAAGTCTTGTACTCATTCTCTACAACAATCTTGGTCGTCTCTTTTGGCAAACTTGACGACCGAGTTGTCTCGAGTCAGAGGCGGGAGCCCGTTTAAAGATCCGATGACGTGGTGCCACCTGGACGAGGAGATCGGAGATCGACGAGATCGGAGCAGCCGCAACAGGAGCATGGGATGATGGTTAAAGAACGAAGGACTCGGATCGTTCGGTATAACCTTTCTTCCATCTTTATAGATTGTTAGTTTAGCATTAATGGCTGATCCGGGTTATAGTATGCGATAGGGCCAGTTATAAAAGTTTTTGTTCCGCATTTGGCGTCTGAAAGACGGCCGGGGCGCTACCGTACACTTACAGAAAATTCCAAGTTAGGCTTTAGGGTTTGAATTGATTCCAAAGGTGCAATTAGGGACTAAAAACCCTGTGGTGATTGATTGGAGACCTAAACCAGAGACCTAAACCCCGGAATACGGATTTAGAAAACCAAATATCGGATAATTTTGGTTTCTGTGAAAGGAAATAGACATCTGCTATCACCCGGTGCACCTGAAAAATATTTAGCAAACACAAAGGTACCAGCAGGCAACCTAGGACCCCCCACTGAAACCATAGCCCCTAACCCTTTACCCAGGCCGCAAATAAATTCTTTCGGGCCGCAATTTGCCGCCAGAGCAGTTTGGAATTAATTTGTTTTTGGTCCAGGGCTTTATCTCCAGTAAATTAGACCCTTGGCATATGTAAAATTGGTTAATTTGATCTAAGGTAAAATCTGGGACCATTTTCAAGAGTTGCTGTATTGATTCGGGGTTTCGTTTTGCGTATTTGGCATTCTGGTTTATGTATCTATGTTGTACCTCGATCATTCGACGTTTGTACGACGATATCGAGGGTTGGTGGTGGTTTTGAAGGCATGGTTTTCCAATGTGATTTTAATACGCATTTGCGATTGTGATATCTATGTAGGTACCTTCACGTAGATTTCATATGATGAAGAAGATGGTGGCGACATCGACATCGACAAGCAAGATGCAATGTGAGTAGATTATATCTACGGGGCAAGTCGGGTGGATGGCGTATAGCACCCCCGCAGTTCGTAGTATAGTGTATGGTATATATATATTATATGGATATAATTATATGTTATTGTGAGGTTATGATTATCTAGATAGACTTTGGGAGTCATGGATAGCCTTAGTATAATTGGGTGATAGCGTCATTAGTTAGTTCAGTCGCGAACCCTAGAATAGGTTTACACTCACACGCACACAAATGCGTACTGTTATACTTGTGCACATATAGGGATACGTATATATATATACACACACACACATAAGTATGGGACTAGGTGTGTGTGTGTGTGTGTGTGTATGGATAATGAGGATAGTGGATGCTGTTTGGAGATGAGTCGATGAGTTTGGGAATGGTGCCACGAGATCGGTAATGATGTGGTTCGTATTAGGAGATACGACATGAGATTTTAGTGGGCCTTTAGGCGTGTGTTTTCGTACACGCACACATATATTTATAGATGGTATCAGCTTGTACAAGACTTAGATCAATACCCAGGTCCATGAGATATGATGATAAGGATACAAGATAATTGATGAGATAAATATGAGATTCGACCCGTACCCAGATTTGGGATGCCGTACGACGGATTTACGTACGAGCTATACATTGATGATAGATCCGCACTCTTGATTCGAGGACGTCATATTGTTTATTGTATCATATGTGATAATATTGAGGCGGGATCACCGACTATTATATTTATATGTATATCGACTCAGATTTAGGTGGTTTCCCTTACCCTTTCGGTTAGACCGTTCATTTAGTTCTGTAGTACTTAGTAGATGTTAGATTAGACCGAGTCATACCTATTTCAAAATTAACGAGTCGTGAGTATTTTAAAAGACAGGCTAAGAAATTCTACGGATATTTTCAAAAGACACATCTTTTATTAAAAACACCGTAGCCCTTATTTTTCTAAACACCACGATTCGTCTTATTTCAAATGGCAAAACTGTATGACATATATATATTGATGTAGATGCTGCACTGTTGCGTTTATTATTCATTTTCCGCATATTCTTGCTATTCGCATTGCATTGCATTTTAAATGTATTTATTGTTATGTTAAAACCATGCTGTCAGGACACCAGCACCATTATCGATGATGCGTATGTTCCACGTACACCTGCTTGCCGGCTCACACACTTCATCATCGATAATTGCCATGTCAATACACAGTAGAATGTTGCATTAGGATATGATATACTTGCGTACACATATTGTACACCCATACTTGCGTACACATATTGTACACCCATACTTGCGTACACATTGTAAGTCCATGCTACCTCTCCCGGTACTTTCGGGAATGCGGAATTTGGTAAAAAACGATTTTTATAGAGGTGGTAACATGGACCTATAACCCGGATCTTGGTTAAACATCTATCTAACAACCTAACTTCGAGTTTCTAGCTACTCGGTTAGGGGGTTATACCTTGCTTGTCTTGAAATCCTTCGTCTTCAAGCTCCGTAGGTGGTCCGGATTGGCTTCTTCTCGTCGTCTCCGTACGCCGAACATAGATCCACCTGAAAGCTCCAACCTTTGGCTCCTTCTTCGTTCTTTGAAGAAACTAGTTCACTCGGTTTGCCAAACCTTGTGAACTAGAGTGAGTAGAGAAGAGTTTGTATGGGATTTTATTTATGGTTCTTGATTCTCAACTCATGAGACAAGAGAACCATAGATTCAAGAGAGGGAGCAAGAGCAAGAAAGAATGAGCAAGTCTTTTGTCTCTCACCCTCTCATAATCCAAAGTCATCATAACTCATTATACCAAATCAAGTGTTATGTGATGGTTGAAGCAACCATAACCATATCATTTCATGCACTCATTTTGCACAAATGAGCAAGTAAGCAAAAGTCTTTGCCATGAAATGATGGCTATGGTTATCATGATGGTCCACTAGTCAAGCCTAGTCAACCGGTCAACAAAGTCAACAAGTCAACAAAAGTCAACAAGTCAACAAAGTCAACAAAAGTCAACAACCATGTCACCATAATACTTAATTAATATAATAGTTAATCACATATCATATTCTCATTAGGGTTGGGCAAAAAGTCAAATAGTCAACGGTCAACTGTCAACAAACCTAATGAGAATCCGCTGCCTCTGCCTCCCTGTCAACTTTGCATACACACCCGCATCCGCGTTCCGAGGAACACGAATGCATACTGGATAAATCCAATCCCAAAAGGTACACTAGGATCTGGCTTAAACCAAAGCCCCCTAGTGTAAACTGTCCGGACACTGTACGTGCACAAGTGCACGGATGTGACCGAACCCTGTCGTAAAACCATGCGACCTGTCGCAAAACCATGCGACCTCTACTCTTTTGCCTAAAGGCGAAAAGCTTTCTGTGTGGGACTCTAAAGACTCAACACTACGCTGGCAGTGGGTTTAACCACAGACCGCAAGAGGCACTAGCCGCGCGTAACGGTCCCCAGGTAATGCCGACAAGAAGACCGACGAGGCGAAACCCATCTGAACTCCTACTAAGCCTGAGTGTGACATTCTCCGTACAGTCCGGTCTGTTCGTCTGATACATCGCATGGTGGGCCTAGGGGGCGGTAAACGTCAGTCCCCCAAAAGCGGTACAAGTCGTGCCGGAGCGAAGCCCAAAACACCCTGAGATAACACTAGAAGACTACCAGTATATCTCGTTTGCCCTGGCCAGGGACTACTCGTGTAATGGCTCTCCTAGACACAGCGCGATGTCAACCCCCAATACCGGGAGAGACGAATCCTGTCTAACCGTCACTGCCTCCAAGTGCTTCGGGACTGCACCCAACCACTACCTGTTTGCACGACTCCTTTGAGACGTGGTAGGGTAGTGATCAAAGTAAAGTGGGAACACACTCGAGGCGAAGTGACAGTGTGAAGTAAGCGGACTAAGCTGTACTCATGTCACCTGGGAACTGATAACTGACGATAGACATAATACCAACTAGTCAGTTCCCGACGAGTCCTGGCCAGTGTACTCGTAACCCAACGAGCACCCGCATACTCTCTCAAGTACGACGTACTGGTGGCTGTGGGATAGACCATCTCCCACACTGGGATGAGAAGCGCACACGCTAGTCTACTCCGGAGTATCGATGCCCTGTCTCGATAGTCCTGCGACCAAGGACCTGCATAAGGATGTGCTTATAGATTACTCAGCCCCACTAGTGTGACTGCCATCACAACGCTGGTAATCAAGCAAAGATCCTAAGAGCTCCACTAATGTGTATAGGCGATATACTAAAATAAACACATGTACACATTGAAGTAGAAACAAACCAAGTAGCATACTACTATATTGAGCAAGATTGTATATACAAGGTGAATATCCCAAGCTTCCATTAAGTAATATACATACTAGTATGATACAGTAATCTCCCACTTGCACTAAAGCCATGTACTGGCGTATCGAAGACCTATCATCTCGATCAGCCGCTCGAACTGAGTCTGGGTTAAGGCCTTGGTGAATGGATCTGCAGTGTTATCTTCTGAAGCGACTCTCCGAACCTCGATCTCCTGGCGATCCACGATCTCCCTGATCAGGTGATACCGCCTCAAGGTGTGTCTGGATCTCTGATGGGACCTGGGTTCCTTCGCTAAAGCTATAGCCCCGTTGTTGTCGCAATACAGAGGTATTGGATCAACAATGGACAGAACCACCTGAAGCTCTTTCAAGAACTTCCTTATCCAGACAGCTTCTTTTGCGGCATCAGATGCAGCGATGTATTCCTCTTCCATCGTCGAGTCTGCAACGGTTTCCTGTTTGGAACTCTTCCAACACACCGCCCCTCCATTGAGGGTAAAGACAAAACCCGACATGGACTTGGAATCATCCTTGTCACTCTGG
This sequence comes from Agapanthus africanus, assembly GCA_030015575.1. Lineage (NCBI taxonomy): Eukaryota > Viridiplantae > Streptophyta > Magnoliopsida > Asparagales > Amaryllidaceae > Agapanthus > Agapanthus africanus. The sequence continues at coordinate 245,026,648 of JASDDO010000012.1, forward strand.
AAGCTGGAGTCAGCAAAGGCCTCGATCTGGAGGTCTTTTCCGCCATACACCAAGAACATCTCCTTAGTCCTTCTCAGGTACTTGAGAATGTTCTTTACCGCTATCCAGTGTTTCTCCCCAGGGTTTGACTGATACCGGCTTACCACACTCAGTGCATAAGCAACATCCGGTCTGGTACACAACATCGCATACATTATAGAGCCTACCGCAGAAGCGTAGGGTATAATAGACATGCGATCCCTCTCCAAATCAGTCTTGGGAGACATCTCTTTAGAGAGGGTTATCCCGTGACAAGCCGGTAGGTTACCGTGCTTGGAATCATCCATACTGAATCTTTTCAGAATGGTGTCGATGTACATGGACTGTGAAAGTCCTAATATCCTCTTGGATCTGTCACGGTAGATCCGGATACCCAGAATGTATGAGGCATCACCCAGGTCTTTCATGGAGAACCTGTGTGACAAGTGTAGGGTTCCTAGGCACCCTAATGATGTCTACCAAGTGATCAAACATGCACAAATCAAAATTTTACGGGTGCCTACAAACCCTAATACGGATCGTTTACTAGATATCTAGGCGAAGCAGGCAAGTAAACGGAAATGTATCTAAAGGAAAGGGGCTACAACCTTTGTAGATCCGGTCCACCAATTCCTAAGCTCTACGATGATCTCCCTCCGCTGTCCAAATCGAACCCCGAACTCAAGTATCGGCTTCGTCGAAGAAATGGGCGGGCTTGATCGTCGGTTCGATGCCGAAGATGATCTACGTCGAGGCATCACAAGAACGAGCTCCGCCTTCGCCAAGTCAAGAAACTTGTGAAGACAACACACTCTAGTACATGGCAAGTAGTAGAGGATGAAGAAATAGGAAGTGGGTAGACTTTAGATTTGGATTTCTCACTTGATTTGGCTAGTTGCCATTGAACTAGAAAGCTTTTCTTTTTCTAGCTCTTGAAGAAGAAGATGAAAAAGATATGATAAGTATATTTAGAATAGAAAATAAATATAATACTTATCATAATCTAACCTTAGTTAAGTGTAGAGAAAATACCATGGTTAGGGTTAAGGATAAGAACAAAAAGGAGACTAAGTCAAAACTTCAAGAATCTTCAACTAAAAAACAAAATAAGCAACCATTCATTTATCCTTTTTCTTTTTACAAAATGGATAAATAAGAAAGATAAATGAATAAATAATCAAAACCCTAATCATTAACTTAAACCATGGTTTGATTCTTTACACTTAACCAAGTAAGCATGTATCATCAAACATGATACAAACATGTGCACAAAACTATATCGCATATACAATGTGTACAATTCAAGTGAGAAAATCCTTTTAAAGTGAACCAATACTAGTTAATGCAAAGCAATATATCAAATATATAATTATACAATAAATCATCAAATCAACACTTGATTCAATGATCCGGTCATATCGCATATAACCGGCTAATATCCAATGTATCGGCTTCTCGAATCAATCCTTGATTCGATAACCAGGTTATATCGCATATAACCAATCGATACATTCGTCGTGAGAATGGAATACGGTATCACATACACGCATTACTCTCGGTCCCGCACATATCTCATATGCGCTCCTATTTCGTTTCGCTTGAGCCAGGAAACCTCTGTGTCGGACTCTAAAGACTCGTCAATACGCCGGCAGCAGATGATGATCATATCAAACACCCACAAGCCGCAAGCGGCCTGCTAAACGTAACGGCCACCCGGGTATTGAGCGATCAGAAGATCGACGAGCAATCCCGCTCACACTCCTGTGAATCCAACTAGTAACACTTGCCGTATAGTCCGGTCTGTTCGTCTGATATGTCGCATATCTCGCCTAGGGGTGGTAAACGTCAGACCCCAGTATCTCGATAAGTCATGCCGACTTGAGGTCCATAACATTTGTGAAACTACTGATAACTCTTACCAGTATATCACAGCAACCCTGGCCAGGGATTTCCTGTTATGGCCAGTCGAGCATAGCACAACATCAACCCCCAATACCGGGGGAGACGAATCCCCTCCTATCGCTTATTGCCTCCATGTGAATCGGGACTGTACCCAAAAAACCACCTGTTTGCACAACTCAGTAGAGCCATAGTAGGGTGGAAATCAAAGCACAGTGGGAGACACACAAGACTCTATGACGATCTCGGGTCAACAGACTAAGCTGTACCAGTGTCACCAGAGAACTGCCATCTGACGTGAGGTATAATACCATCTGGGAGTTCTCGGCGAGTCCGTTCAGTGTACCCAGTCTCCACTGAGCACCCGCATACCATCTTCGATGTCAAACACCAATGGATATGGGATCATCCATCGCCCATCGCATGGGTCAAGAAGATATACGCTAGTCTACTCTGGAATATCGATGCCCCGTCTCGATATTCCCACGACTAGGAACAATGAAGGATGTACTCACTGACTACCCAGGCCCCACTCGTATGATCTGCATCATAGTCCTGGAAGTCGAGTACACATCCTAAGGGCTTTATCAACATGTAATCAGAGAGACAGAAAGTATACATGTTAAGATAAAGAGCAACCAGATAGCGTACTATCATGTCGAGCAAGAAAGTCATTCCTATATATGCCCCAGCATCCACTACACTATACATCCAATGTACAGTAATGGCCTCTAGGGCATACATATAACTAACAATCTCCCACTTGCACTAGGGCCATCTGTAGCAGTGGTTGCAGTATCACGTACTCAACCATCCCCTAAAAGTCTCTCTTTGGGAAAAAGGCCTTCGTGAGTGGATCCGCCGTGTTGTCCTCTGAGTCTACTCTCCTAACCTCGATCACCCTGGAGATCAACTATCTCCATGATCAGGTGATGCTGCCTCAGAATATGTCTGGGTCACTGATGGGACCAGGGTTCCAGGGCCAAAGCCACACTTCCATTGTCATACAATGGCAGGAACCTAGTTCATCTTATGAACCAATATACACCCAAACTGCCTCTTTGGTAGTATCTTTAATAGCGATGTTACCAGCCTTTATCGTATAGTTTGCCACGGTATCTAGCTTGGAACTCTTCCAACATACCGTCCCTTTACTAAGGGTAAAGACAATGCCTGTGACTGACATTCAGTCGTCTTTATCACCCTGGAACACTTCTAGTGATTCTCCTCAGGATTGATTGATACAATCTTACTATTCCTAGTGAGAACCCTAATATCCCTTTAGATCTATCTCATAGGTCCAAATCTCAGGATTTAGGAGGTATCATCTTTATCCTATTTGGAGAATCCTAGTGATTATAGGAGATTGACCGATCGTAGTATAGGAAACTCTTTTCCTATCAAGAGTATGTTGTCTACGTACAATACGAAGATGACCACCTTACTCTCTACTACCCTTTTGTAAATACAAGGTTCGTCTACCATTTTGATGAAGTCAAACACTTTGACTATCACATAAAAACAGACGTTCCATCTCCGCGATGCCTGCTTCATTATGCAAAGCAACCTGCACACGTTTCCGCTGCTCCCACTGTTTACGAAGCCCTCTGGCTGTGTTCTTATAGACGTTCTCTTCTAAATCAGTATTTAGAAAAACAGTCATGGCACCCAACGGCCAGATATCGTAGTCATGGTATGTAGCCGTGGTAAGTAGGATCTGGATAGACTTAAGCATAACTACTCGAAAAAGGTTTCATCATTATCCACGCCTGGTCGATGACGAAAACCTTTAACAAGTCTAGCTTTGAAAGTCTCAACTTTTCCATCTACACCAAGTAATCTTCTCAAGATATACTTGCTCCTGATGGGGATTTAACCCTTCAGATATAGCAACCAAAGTCCATACTTTGTTGGTGTATAAGGATTCCATCTCAGATCACTAAGCATCCAGCCATTCTTACAGAGTCCCTACTCTCGATGGCCTGCTCGAAACTGGTTGGGTCATCATCTCATGATGCAATCCTTGCTCCCACTGTCATCGAGAAACCGAGGTATCTCTCAGGCGGATGAGGAACCCTACTAGATCGGCGGAGAGGCTGAGGTTTGTCGGGAACTATAGAATCTTATGGTTCTGTCAAATCATCAACTGCAGTTTTGTATAGCTGGAACCTTTCCAGTTCTACAGAACTTATCCTGCCTCGATCTTGTCCGGATTTTGCTTTAAACATAGGCCGGACAACCCCAAATCTTAACTTACTTAAGAGATAGGATCTTCCCGCACCATATCTTATATGGAGTGGTAGGCACTGATTTGATTCGAACCTAATTCAATAGGTTTGCAGCTTCTCAAGTGCATAACCCCAAAAGGAAATAGGTAACTCAGTAATACTCATCATAGAGCACACCATATCTAATATTGTGCAATTGCTCCGCCCTGATACACCGTTGTGCTGTGGTGTATTCAGAGGAGTAGTACGGAGAGAGGATCTCATTCTCTTTTAGAATGGTCCAGGAATGCCATGCACAAGTATTCTCCTCCCTGATCTCATCATAGGACATAATACTTATACCCGGTTATAGGTTCTCTACTTCTAACTTATATTCTGTGAATACCTCAAAAGGTTCGGACTTATGTTTCAACAGGAACATATGACTGAATCTTGAGAGATTATCAGAGAATATAATGAAGTATAAAGAACCAATCCTGGCATGTGTAGACAGGAGACTTTACATACATCATCATGTATCAATCCCAAGAGTTTACTAACTCTTTCTCTGTTTCTGATAAACAGAGCTATGGTCATCTAATCTTTGTGACATGACTGGCAAGTTTCACAAGATGTAAATTCAAACTGATTTAAATATAAATCTGAATGTAACTTTAGCCAGTCGGGTCGCATTGATATGACCTAGTCTACAATGCCTCAAGAAGGATTCGTTCATTTCTGAACTCTTCCTCTTGTGTGTGTTCAGTATACAAGGAACTGTAGTTTGATTTAGAACGTCAATGCTTTTAGATAACGTGCCTGAACCGATCAACTTTTGATATAGGAAATGTTCAAAACATTATCCATCAATACAAAATTATATCCTTTCTTTACTAACAAAGAGACTGATATGATTTTGTATATCAGGTTCGGTATCTAATAGCATTTGTTCAGAATCAATGTACTGGTAATACAGGGTGATAGTGACCAACAGACTTGGCTGCAACACTTGCCCCGGTTTCTGTCTCATGAAACTTATCACCCGTTCTCAGTTTTTCTACCTTTTTTGTAGCCCTATGTAACAGCTTACATATCTGGGATCCTGATCCGGTATCATATACCCAGGATTCAGAGGATACTGAGAAACAGTTCTTTGTAATGAACATACCCGAAGGAGATGCATCATATGCACTTTCTTCGTTTGGGTGGCATAGGAAATCTGGTATTCCCCTATTTCCTGCTCTGTCTTATAACAATTATAAGTTGGAGCAGGACCAACATTCCCCAGCTCAGTACAACAAGCGGGTTCGGTCAATTCATCCATATTATTATCTTGATTAAGGCGTGATATGGTCGCTACCTAGAGAGAGAGAGAAGAAAACACCCTGCGTGCGCTCTTGCAAGATCAGATTGGTTATATATTTTATCTAATCAGGATGGCTCCCACTGTTTTTATCAAATCTTCCTTCAAACCCTAAAAGGAAAGACTAGCCGGGATTAATTACACTCTACAAGTTCGCCAATCTTTCAGCCAGGCCAGTGTCGGTACTTTGAGGGAGGTTCCCCGTGCTTTCGCACGGACCTAATTACTGTAAACCTCGTTTTCCCAGAGGCGTAACCCCGTTGACACCTTTCTAGACACCTACTTGATCGGCTAATTGCAAAGTGCAAAACTCTCCCAGGAGTAACAATTACTCGCAGTGGGTATCGGGATCCAACTATCATATAGAAGGTATGCAATCTCATTGCAAATTTCAACACTTGAAACTCCCGATAAAGGTTTTTACCCCTAGCACCTATGACCTTGGCTAAGGTCAACAAATCATAGGTACTAGTCAAGTTCTACCCGTCATTTTGTGATTAATTAGACCCACCCACATGACCCTTGGCTAAGGTCAACAAAACCACATCACTGTCCTAACTAATCGCATCATATGCGGTGTAGGAAGACATCACTTAGCTACCGTACACTGTGCCTTGACTATGGTCAACAAACACAGCACGAATACTAAGTACTCTACTTCCTAAAATGACGGAGGGTTGCGAATGGTTTTTGAGAAAACCTTTAACGCTTTGAACTTGATCTCGTTGCGGAATCAAACGGTTTTTAAATGGAATGCTTTTCAAAGCTTTTCTAGTTTTGCTAAAGGGGTCACTCCCGGTGAAGGGATCGTCGGCCCTTTCCTCGTCGAATGAGGTGCGGGATATATTATATATATCACTGTGCAAAGCGGAAACTATAAAAGCGATCAAATGACAAACCGAGGGTTGTAGCATCTGCCAGTTATTGCTAAAGGAGTCACTCCCGGTGAAGGGATCTCGGTCCTTTCCCTATCGAATAAGGTGCAGGATGATCTACAAGGAACACCACGATGCAAGGCAAGAACTGTAGCTACCTGTTTTATTTTGAAATTCGATTCCACAACATCTATTAGGTTTATTTTCTTTCATTAATCTCATTAATGAATATCCCATCATTTAATTCTACCTAATCATCACAGATAAATATGACGTACACTAATGCCATCCGCATTCGCCTCGATGTCCCCTCGTGCACCGTTAGGTTAGGTAACTAACGGCAGAGCGGGGCAGGGCTAGCGCGGGTGTAAAACATAAGTAACGTTTATATAATATATCATATATACTATATATAATACCTGTCACAGAACATCGCATGATCACATCACAGATAAAGCACAGCAGAAGAAACATATGAAATATTGGATATACTAGAACGTCCGTGTTTTCAATACGAGCCAGTATAAAACACGGATTCCACGGTCGTGATGAATAGCCAATCCCACATCCCAAGACCCCTACGAGAGCGGCAAGCAACCCTACCAATTCTAGGGTTAGCAGACCCGGACTCGACTCCTCGAGTTGGTCTCCCACTGGACCCCAGAACCCGGTTACTTGCGCTCCCCTCCTTGGGTCTATCCTAGTGCAGAAAAGTAAATAATATACATCAACGGTGACATCTTCCGCAACCTGGAAGCGCCCCAATAAAAGAATATTACATACAAGTTTTTACATGAATGAAAATGAAAAACACTCATCTCACATAAAAACCCCCGGCTATTCAAACACGACGATCCAATATAACATATCCAGCAACACATAACATCACATGTCATCAACGTAAGTAAATAAGCGCATCCCAATTGTCGTTGACATATAGCAACGAAACCGGCGATATCACATATTACACTTATGGTCACAGAAAAGAAAGTGTAAAACTACAACAGTTGGAATCCGCAACCACCTCAGACATCGCATGCCTGACCAAATGAATTCTTTAGACATCGCATGCCTAACAATTATAAACCCCGTATTTTAGTCTCATTATCGAAAACTCTTTTCAATATCAAGTCGGGTAATTCAACAAGATTACCGACATTCTGATCGAATGCTCGTCGCAAACTTTAGTAGACGGCCGCGCCCCCGATGCCGTCGACAAAGTGCACCAAGGCGGAACACCGCTACCGCGAGCACCCGAACATATGCTTTCGACGACGGGGTTCTCCTACAGTCACTTGGTCGGGGCAATGGAGTGAGGCTGTCTATTAAGTTTACCCGGCGAGTATCCGCATACGCTACGTGATTGCGACGTACTTTTGATCGCATCAAAATTCCGTGGCAACCGATCAAGTGAGACTAAAGTGCTATGTTTATAACATTCATTCAGTTATCACATAACTTTTGTGAATTCCAATTGTTGTATCACATTCCGGATAAATAGAAAATGCTAAACTTTTTGATCGAACAATCGAACACCCAAGTTTTCCCGATACAGCTCAACACATGAAATAAGTCTAACAGCATTCGGTTCGTGCCTCAGTACCAACGGTCCAGCCGTAGAAGGGTCAAGCCAACGCCTCACATGTGGCACGCCGTAGTGCCCCAAACCCGAAGGTTCAAAGGGCAGTTCAAGACGGTCACATAATCGAGTTAAGGTTTGTTGTCTTCTAGAGGGTCCATTGCGTTACTTGCACTACTTAGAATGTCGTTAAACTACGGAAAAATCCAACAATTGGAAATTTCCTGGCAGGGGAAAAAGTGGGTATTTATATCCGGTCGAACATTTTAACATTTTCTAAAATTACCCGGAAAGCCATACCGACAAAATTATATAATCCGATCGAATACACAGAGTCCCCAAATTAACCCAGAAAATAAAACTCTGGAATAATCATTAAAATATTCCCAGGAAAACGAGCACAGCAAACTGAGAATTACTGTGCAACTTTTGGTCAACGATGCAACAGTGTTGCCGCGGAACCGCCGCGCCACGTGGGCTAACGCCGCGGTTCCGCGGTTTATTGATGGAATTACGACTAAAATTTTACACCGTAATTCTTCTAAAACCCTGCTTAATTTTCTGGATATTTTTAATTTCGAAAAATCCATATTTTACAGAAAAGTCCAGAGAGCAATTTTCTAGTCGGGTTTTGGGTCGTTCGGACTTCAAATTCCGTCGGGACTTCGCCTAAGGCTCTAGCTAGGCTCTGATACCACTGTAGGGTTCCTAGGCACCCTAATGATGTCTACCAAGTGATCAAACATGCACAAATCAAAATTTTACGGGTGCCTACAAACCCTAATACAGATCGTTTACTAGATATCTAGGCGAAGCAGGCAAGTAAACAGAAATGTATCTAAAGGAAAGGGGCTACAACCTTTGTAGATCCGGTCCACCAATTCCTAAGCTCTACGATGATCTCCCTCCGCTGTCCAAATCGAACCCCGAACTCAAGTATCGGCTTCGTCGAAGAAATGGGCGGGCTTGATCGTCGGTTCGATGCCGAAGATGATCTACGTCGAGGCATCACAAGAACGAGCTCCGCCTTCGCCAAGCCAAGAAACTTGTGAAGACAACACACTCTAGTACATGGCAAGTAGTAGTGGATGAAGAAATAGAAAGTGGGTAGACTTTAGATTTGGATTTCTCACTTGATTTGGCTAGTTGCCATTGAACTAGAAAGCTTTTCTTTTTCTAGCTCTTGAAGAAGAAGATGAAAAAGATATGATAAGTATATTTAGAATAGAAAATAAATATAATACTTATCATAATCTAACCTTAGTTAAGTGTAGAGAAAAGACCATGGTTAATAGAATGGTTAGGGTTAAGGATAAGAACAAAAATGAGACTAAGTCAAAACTTCAAGAATCTTCAACTAAAAAACAAAATAAGCAACCATTCATTAATCCTTTTTCTTTTTACAAAATGGATAAATAAGAAAGATAAATGAATAAATAATCAAAACCCTAATCATTAACTTAAACCATGGTTTGATTCTTTACACTTAACCAAGTAAGCATGTATCATCAAACATGATACAAACATGCGCACAAAACTATATCGCATATACAATGTGTACAATTCAAGAGAGAAAATCCTTTTAAAGTGAACCAATACTAGTTAATGCAAAGAAATATATCAAATATATAATTATACAATAAATCATCAAATCAACACTTGATTCAATGATCCGATCATATCGCATATAACCGGCTAGTATCCAATGTATCGGCTTCTCGAATCAATCCTTGATTCGATAACCAGGTTATATCGCATATAACCAATCGATACATTCGTCGCGAGAATGGAATACGGTATCACATACACGCATTATTCTCGGTCCCGCACATATCTCATATGCGCTCCTATTTCGTTTCGCTTGAGCCAGGAAACCTCTGTGTAGGACTCTAAAGACTCGTCAATACGCCGGCAGCAGATGATGATCATATCAAACACCCACAAGCCGCAAGCGGTCTGCTAAACGTAACGGCCACCCGGGTATTGAGCGATCAGAAGATCGAAGAGCAAGCCCGCTCACACTCCTGTGAATCCAACCAGTAACACTTGCCGTATAGTCCGGTCTGTTCGTCTGATATGTCGCATATCTCGCCTAGGGGTGGTAAACGTCAGACCCCAGTAGCTCGATAAGTCATGCCGACTTGAGGTCCATAACATTCGTGAAACTACTGATAACTCTTACCAGTATATCACAGCAACCCTGGCCAGGGATTTCCTGTTATGGCGAGTCGAGCATAGCACAACATCAACCCCCAATACCGGGGGAGACGAATCCCCTCCTATCGCTCATTGCCTCCATGTGAATCGGGACTGTACCCAAAAAACCACCTGTTTGCACAACTCAGTAGAGCCATGGTAGGGTGGAAATCAAAGCACAGTGGGAGACACACAAGACTCTATGACGATCTCGGGTCAACAGACTAAGCTGTACCAGTGTCACCAGAGATCTGCCATCTGACGTGAGGTATAATACCATGTGGGAGTTCTCGGCGAGTCCGTTCAGTGTACCCAGTCTCCAATGAGCACCCGCATACCATCTTCGATGTCAAACACCAATGGATATGAGACCATCCATCGCCCATCGCATGGGTCAAGAAGATATACGCTAGTCTACTCTGGAATATCGATGCCCCGTCTCGATATTCCCACGACTAGGAACAATGAAGGATGTACTCACTGACTACCCAGGTCCCACTAGTATGATCTGCATCATAGTCCTGGAAGTCGAGTACACATCCTAAGGGCTTTATCAACATGTAATCAGAGAGACAGAAAGTATACATGTTAAGATAAAGAGCAACCAGATAGCGTACTATCATGTCGAGCAAGAAAGTCATTCCTATATATGTCCCAGCATCCACTACAATATACATCCAATGTACAGTAATGGCCTCTAGGGCATACATATAACTAACAACAAGAACCCCTTGACAGATTGTAGCATAGGAATGTCATTTCCTATTAAGAGAATGGCATCCACGTATAAAACGAGGAATACTACAGTTCTCGCTATAAATCTACTATAGATGCATGGTTCATCTGGATTTTAGATAAAGCCAAATTCTTTGACCGTCTCATCAAAACAGATGTTCCAACTCCGCGATGCCTGCTTTAGTCCATCGATGGACTTAAGCAACTTGCACACCTTTCCGCTGCTCCCACTCTGAATGAAACCCTCTGGCTGGTCCATATAGACACACTCCTCTAAATTTCCATTTAGAAAAGCTGTCTTTACGTCCATCTGCCAAATCTCATAATCGCGGAAGGCAGCAATGGCAAGAAGGATCCGAATGGATTTCAGCATAGCTACTGGAGAAAAGGTTTCGTCATAGTCCAAGCCAGGTCTTTGACGAAAACCCTTTGCTACCAGCCTAGCTTTATAGGTCTCAACCTGCCCATCTACACCAATCTGACTTTTGAAGATCCACTTGCATCCTACGGGTTTTACCCCGTCTGGAGCAATGTCCAACGCCTTGTTGGTGTACATGGATTCCATTACGGTCCGCATTGCATCCAGCCATTTCACTGAGTCAACGCTCTGAACGGCCTGCTGGAAGTTAGTAGGCTCATCATAATCTATGATGCAATCCTCTCTATCCCCGTCTATGAGAAAACCGTAGTATCTCTCGGGCGGATGAGTCTGCCTACTACTCCTGCGGAGCGGCGTAGGAATGTCCTGTTCTTTCGAACCCTCTGTTTCCACTAAACTTTCAGTAATAGTCCGTGGTTCTGGAATTTCTTCCAGTTCTACTGCGCTCCCACTTATTTCCTTTTCTAAGAACTGGTGTTCTAGAAAGTGGGCATGACGAGAAACAAGAACTTTTTGTTCCTCTTCGCAGTAGAAGAAATATCCCTTGGAATTCTTTGGATATCCCACAAACTTGCACAGTACTGAGCGTGCCTCGAGCTTGTCCGTATGCTGCTTTTTGACAAAAGCTGGACTTCCCCATGTCTTATTGTGATTAAGATAGGGTCTCTTCCCACACCACATCTCATATGGTGTAGTAGGCACTGTCTTAGTAGGAACTCGGTTCAAAAGGTATGCAGCTGATTCTAGCGCATACCCCCAGAATGATCGCGGTAACTCAGTGTTACTCATCATGGACCGAACCATATCCAATAGGGTTCGGTTCCGTCTCTCCGATACACCGTTATGTTGCGGAGTGTATGGAGGAGTAAGCTGAGAGAGAATTCCGTTCTCTTTTAAATAATCCAGGAATTCGGCACTTAAGTATTCTCCACCTCGATCTGATCTTAGGATCTTGATACTTTTGCCGGTTTGTTTTTCTACTTCATTCTTATACTCCTGGAATTTTCCAAAGGCTTCGGACTTATGTTTCATTAAGAAGACATAACCGTACCTTGAGAAGCCATCCGTAAAAGTAATGAAGTAAGAATGACCGCTTCGCGCATGTGTAGACATTGGACCGCACACGTCACTGTGTACGAGTCCCAAGAGCTCGCTCGCTCTTACTCCATGTCCAGTAAACGGAGTCTTTGTCATCTTTCCTTTGAGATAAGATTGACAAGTGGCATACGACTGATATTCGAACGCATTCAAATACCCTTCTGTATGTAACTTCGTCAACCTTCTCTCATTGATGTGACCCAGTCTACAATGCCACAAGAAAGTCTGATTTATTTCCGGAGACTTTCTTTTGTGTGTATTCTGGATATTGAAAATCTGTGGTTGGTTTAATACGTATATACCATTACTCAATGTACCTAACCCAATCAAAACATGATTAAGGTGAATGTTTACAACATTACTTACAAACGCAAATTCATAACCTTCTTTAGAAACTAAAGATACAGAAATGATATTACAAGTTGCGTTGGGTACAAAAAAGCAATTACGCAAAACCAAAACATGTCCATCTGACATTCCCAGGTGATAGTCCCCTACGGCTTTAGCATCCATGCTAGCTCCGTTCGCAACTCTGAGGGTCATATCACCTGCCTTCAAAACCCTACGGTTTCTCAACGCCTGCAAAGAATTACAGATATGAGATCCCGATCCGGTATCCAATACCCAGGAAGTAGAGTTTATTGAAAGACAGTTTTCAATAACATACACACCTGAAGCTGAAGCCGCAACCTGCTTCAATTCCTGTGTCCTGGCTTTCCAAGCCCTGCAATCATTTTTCCAGTGACCTTTCTTATGACAATAGAAGCATTCTTCCTTATCCACAAGCTTCCCCGCTATCTTTGTTGCTTTTGTTTTTCCCTTCGTATCCACTTTACTAACACCGCCTCTTGGTTTGGCGGGGGCTTTCTTCTTCTTTCCCTTGGCTTTCGCCTTGGACCTAGAAGAAGATGATCCTCCTACAAACAAAGTGGATGTTTCCCTACCTTTCTGTAGGGTGCCCTCTGCGCTCCTCAGCATGTTGAGGAGCTCTGAAAGTTCAACCTCTTTTTTTTGTAGGTTGAAGTTAAGTATAAACTGGGCGTAAGTGGAAGGAAGGGACTGGAGAACTATGTCCGTATAGAGTTCACTCTCCAATGTGGTCCCTAGGTCCGCGAGCTCCTCAATGTAGCCGATCATCTTTAGCACGTGCTCGGCTACTGATGATCCGACGGCCATCTTTGCCGAAAATAACTTTTTCGACGCTTTGTATCTTGCGATACGAGATTGCTCTCCATACAGTTCTTTTGTATGGAGAAATATGGATTCAAGGTCCATATTCTCGTGCCTCCTCTGATGTTCGTTGTCCATCGAGGCAAGCACGAGGCACTTGGCCTTCACGCTATCAATCTCCCAAGTCTTACGGATTTCCTTATCCGTGACGCTGGAAGTGGGACCAGGGACAGGGGGAGCTTTGGTGGTAAGAAGATACCCCAGCTTGTCGTAAGTGATTGCCATCTTGACATTCCTGAGCCAATCTTTGTAGTTTGGCCCTGTCAGTATGTTTTTATCTAGAAGTAACTTAAGTCCAGTCATTTCGATTGGTCGCTTCAATTAGGAGAGAGAAGAAGAAACACTTAGCATGATGCTCTTGCAAGTTTAGAGTGGTTTTTAGTTTGTCTAAATAGGATGGCTCCCACTGTTTCTCGAATCCCTCCTTAAAACCAAAAAGGAAGAATTAGTCGGGATCAATCCCACCGCACAATTCTTGCTTAACCGTTCGGCCAGGCTGGTGTCGGTACTTCGAGGGAGGTTTTCCAACGCTTTCGCGAAGTTCCTTAATTCAAGAACCTCTTTTTCCTGGGGCCGTAGCCCCGCTAACACCTTTCTAGGCACCTACTAGGTTTATAGCATTGATCGATTAGTGAGAAATTTCCCGAGGAGTAGCATATACTCACAGTAGGATCGGGATCCAAATATCATCGCATGACGAAACTGAAGGAATCCTACCAGAATCATCACGCTCCAAATGGTATGCAATACTAGCAAGTTTCAGTTCTTTTGAAACTCCCGATGTGGATTTTGCCCCATGCTCTTATGACCTTGACTTTGGCCAAAATATCATAAGTCACATGTCAAGTTCTGCCCGTCATTATCCAGGTTAATTTGGATCCACCCGTACCCACCCTTGACTTTGGCCAAAATGGCAATACGACTGTCCCAAACCAACGCATCTATCTATGCTACACATGAATACCCAATAGCTACCAATCACTATGCCTTGACTTTGGCCAACATACATAGCTTGAATACTATTGACCATTTATGCGAAACGACGGAGGGCTACGAATGGTTTTGGCGAAACCGTGAACGTAGTGAACTTGATTTAGTCGATGGAACGAGATAGCTTTTAAATGGAGTGGCTCAAACTCCGTATTTTAAAAGTTTGATTTGAAAAGAACCGAGTGGTTTTTCGAAAGTGTTCCAATGACTTTTACTTGATTTATTTTCTTGCATTAGTTCTTTTAATGCGTGATATTCTTGCATTAGTTCTTTTAATGCGTCCCATCATTTAATCCTACCATTGCAGAAAACAACCAAAATATGACGTACGCTTATGCCATTCGCATTCGCCACTGGGCCCCGTCATTACCCGTTAAGTATATCCAATGTATTCATCTGTGATCTGAAATGTTTATCATTGCAGAATATATATATATGATATTATTTAGGCGTTGCTTATGTCACTGTAAGTCCATGCTACCTCTCCCGGTACTTTCGGGAATGCGGAATTTGGTAAAAAACGATTTTTATAGAGGTGGTAACATGGACCTATAACCCGGATCTTGGTTAAACATCTATCTAACAACCTAACTTCAAGTTTCTAGATACTCGGTTAGGGGGTTATACCTTGCTTGTCTTGAACTCCTTCGTCTTCAAGCTCCAATGGTGGTCCGGATTGGCTTCTTCTCGTCGTCTCCGTACGCCGAAGATAGATCCACCTGAAAGCTCCAACCTTTGGCTCCTTCTTCGTTCTTTGAAGAAACTAGTTCACTCGGTTTGCCAAACCTTGTGAACTAGAGTGAGTAGAGAAGAGTATGTATGGGATTTTATCTATGGTTCTTGATTCTCAACTCATGAGACAAGAGAACTATAGATTCAAGAGAGGGAGCAAGAGCAAGAAAGAATGAGCAAGTCTTTTGTCTCTCACCCTCTCATAATCCAAAGTCATCATAACTCATTATACCAAATCAAGTGTTATGTGATGGTTGAAGCAACCATAACCATATCATTTCATGCACTCATTTTGCACAAATGAGCAAGTAAGCAAAAGTCTTTGCCATGAAATGATGGCTATGGTTATCATGATGGTCAACTAGTCAAGCCTAGTCAACCGGTCAACAAAGTCAACAAGTCAACAAAAGTCAACAAGTCAACAAAGTCAACAAAAGTCAACAACCATGTCACCATAATACTTAATTAATATAATAGTTAATCACATATCATATTCTCATTAGGGTTGAGCAAAAAGTCAAATAGTCAACGGTCAACTGTCAACAACCCTAATGAGAATCCGCTGCCTCTGCCTCCCTGTCAACTGTGCATACACACCCGCATCCGCATTTCGAGGAACACGAATGCATACTGGATAAATCCAATCCCAAAAGCTACACTAGGATCTGGCTTAAACCAAAGCCCCCTAGTGTAAACTGTCCGGACACTGTACGTGCACAAGTGAACGGATGTGACCGAACCCTGTCGCAAAACCATGCGACCTGTCGCAAAACCATGCGACCTCTACTCTTTTGCCTAAAGGCGAAAAGCTTTCTTTGTGGGACTCTAAAGACTCGACACTACGCTGGCAGTAGGTTTAACCACAGACCGCAAGCGGCACTAGCTGTGCGTAACGGTCCCCAGGTAATGCCGACAAGAAGACCGACGAGGCGAAACCCATCTGAACTCCTACTGAGCCTGAGTGTGACATTCTCCGTACAGTCCAGTCTGTTCGTCTGATACATCGCATGGCGGGCCTAGGGGGCGGTAAACGTCAGTCCCCCAAAAGCGGTACAAGTTGTGCCGGAGCAAAGCCTAAAACACCCTGAGATAACACTGGAAGCCTACCAGTATATCTCGTTTGCCCTGGCCAAGGACTACTCGTGTAATGGCTCTCCTAGACACAGCGCGATGTCAACCCCCAATACCGGGAGAGATGAATCCTGTCTAACCGTCACTGCCTCCAAGTGCTTCGGGACTGCACCCAACCACTACCTGTTTGCACGACTCCTTTGAGCCGTGGTAGGGTAGTGATCAAAGTACAGTGGGAACACACTCGAGGCGAAGTGACAGTGTCAAGTCAGCGGACTAAGCTGTACTCATGTCACCTGGGAACTGATAACTGACGATAGGCATAATACCAACTAGTCAGTTCCCGACGAGTCCTGTCCAGTGTACTCATAACCCAACGAGCACCCGCATACTCTCTCAAGTACGACATACTGATGGCTGTGGGACAGACCATCTCCCACACTGGGATGAGAAGCGCACACGCTAGTGTACTCCGGAGTATCGATGCCCTGTCTCGATAGTCCTGCGACCAGGGACCTGCATAAGGATGTGCTTATAGATTACTCAGCCCCACTAGTGTGACTGCCATCACAACGATGGTAATCAAGCAAAGATCCTAAGAGCTCCACTAATGTGTATAGGCGATATACTAAAATAAACACATGTACACATTGAAGTAGAAACAAACCAAGTAGCATACTACTATATTGAGCAAGATTGTATATACAAGGTGAATATCCTAAGCTTCCATTAAGTAATATACAAACTAGTATGATACAGTAATGGCCTCTAGGGCATATACACTAACACACATATTGTACACCCATACTCATGTACACATATTGTACACCCATACTTTGATACATACATATTTTCATATATATAGATAATTCTG
This sequence comes from Agapanthus africanus, assembly GCA_030015575.1. NCBI lineage: Eukaryota > Viridiplantae > Streptophyta > Magnoliopsida > Asparagales > Amaryllidaceae > Agapanthus > Agapanthus africanus. Next base: position 245,043,894 of record JASDDO010000012.1, read on the forward strand.
GCTTGATTTTTGAGATATGGGAACCGCAAGATGTATTTTAAAACTAGATTCATTTGAAAGAGCGGTTTTCCCTTAATATGTGCATATTACTATTCCATGTTGCATGATATACTGATATGCTTACAAATTTTTTCTATGTCGCATACATCATGCTTTCCGATTATACGCATTGAGATATGCTGTTTTCATACGATTTCTGGATTTCAGAACCGTGGCTATTTCAAAGCAAAGTATGTACTATTTTAAAAAACCGGGTTTCTCTTGATATGATATTTCAGTGCGTCCATCATGTGTTTTCTCGGTTCTGAGTGTGACACGTGAAAACCGATTCAAGGAGGCGGATGAGGCCGATTGCGGGTACATGGTGGACCCGGTATGGTACCCCGGGGCAAGTAAAGGGATGCTGTGTATATAGACGGTGAGCCTGGCAGAGTGACTACTACCTACCGGTGATTGTATTTGAGCTCAGCGTATATCCGGAGGATACCGATCGGAGTCGAGAGATGATATGGGCCAATCCGGACTGACGGAGCCGATATATATAAGGATTTACGTGTCGATGCTGGACACGGGTTTCATTCTGTTTTCGCGTGTCAAGGTTGGACACTCCAGTTTCATGATTTTGATGTGTCGCGAGGAACACACGTTGATTTATATGCTGATATTTTCATGCATATGCTTTTATGATATTTACATGCATGATGTTTGGTGTCATGGGTTGACCCGTGGACAAGATCCACACGCATACATGCATTGATTACATAGTTGGATGATATTGTAACGACCCGAAAGTACGGAACATGACCGGCACTTAAACTACGAACGTCTCGAGGCGTACGTAATCTAAGTAAACCGAAAACCCAGAAATCCAAACCAAGAAAAGTAGTAGAGTGCAGGAAAAACCAACTTAAAGCAAGTAATTTCAAAAGCATAAGCCGAATTATGCGGTTTTTAAAACATCAAAAAAATTTACTGAAAATTTCGGCAGAGTCTCCTTTGTACATACTGGCCCCCAAACGGGATACAACATGAATAGTATACGAAATCAAGAAAAAAGGCATCCCCAAGCGGGAGATAGCTCTTCGTCAATCGACGGTCACAACCACACAAGCAATAAATATACAACGCCAACGGCGAGGATCAAAAACTCAAAAGGGAACTCAGAACCACCAGAAATATAACGAGCGACTCTAAGGTCGAAAGAATAAACAACACTGGTCTCTATCTCAATAGATACATGTTTGGTTGATGGAACTTCTAGATACAACAGAATAATGATATACAAGATATATAATGGGGGTATGATACAAGTAAACCCACCTACTAGCAAATCACCCGAATGAAACTGAGCCCGCAAGCCGTAAAGAAACCTGTACGGCAAATCTGCAAGAAACTGGGGCACAACGGGGGTGAGTTGCCAACTCGTGAATAGAAAAACATCTACGCACAGAAATCGCATAAATAACGCAACCTAGGTCATTGATCATAATATATCCTCAAATATATGTATAACAGGCAGCCTATGACAATGTCTAGGGTAATATCTAACCCGAGTATAATTTCATGTGCCCGTGTCAGTGCCTCAGGTAGCAATAAATCATATGAATGAGGTATGAATGCATGAAACAGAATACATGTAAATGAAGAAACTGTTTTCATAAATTAGTGAGATTTCCTTCGTATTTTTAAACTGAGGTATCATAATGAAATCAGTATCAACAGTGTCTAGCATCGACACAAAACATAAATCTCACTGTCTCGAAATATCAATGTCTCAAGCTCAATATCTAGGGCGCCGTCAGTCCGGACCGGCCCCTACCATCCATCTCAAGACCACGACGGTATCCTCCGGATATCCGACGCGTCGGGTAATGTCACCGGTAGGTAGTGCTCCCCAGCCAGGCTCAACGTCAACACCACATTCCTCTTGCCCCGGGGGATCATACCGGGCCCACCATGTACCCATGACGGTTCCTCCACTCCTCGACACGGATCTCCAAAACCACAGCAAACTCATGGTGGACGACACTTTACATCACTAGAAAACCGCAACATTTTATATTTTAAAAGATCATAAGTTGTAAATTTTGCGGCTTTCCCCGAAATCCAGAAATATCATAAATCTCAAGAAATCATCACAAGTGCATATGTCAATGATAATGAACTAGGCATGAACAACTGAATAACAGTATGCATGAAGTGGTAGGTAATAACTACAACGTCTAATATGGCATATAAGGGAAGTACACTAATATCGTGTCAAAACTACCAGCTAACAATCTAAGTCAAGCAATTATATTCTCTAAAGTGTACGTGACATGGCAATTACCGATGAAGATGTGTGTGAGCCGGCAAGTAGGTGTACGTGGTACATACGCATCATCGGTAATGGTGTTGGTGTCCTAACAGCATGATATCAATAATGGAATATGCAGCAAAATAAATATGCGAGGCAGAGCGAACAGCAATAATGTGCGGGAGCTGAATACTAGACACAACGATAACTAATCTACAATAATTTAATATAAGTCCTACGAATGGTGCCTTTTGAAATAACACGAATCATGGGGTTTTGAAAATAGGGGCTACGGTGATTTTATGAAAAGATACGTCGTTTTTTGAAATATCCGTAGATTCCCTTGAGCTGTCTTTAAAAATGCCCACGATTCGTTAGTTTTTGAAATAGGTAGGAAGTCTAATCTAATCTAACAACTACACTAAACAGTACGGCTGAACTAACATGCTGAACTACAGGTAAGGAAACCGCCTATCATCTGAGTCGATACATATACATACCTGTATATGTATAGTCGGTGATCCCGCCTCAATAATATCATATCCGATACTATATCTATAATCAGGTATCCTAAGTCAAGAGTGCGGATCAATCATCAATATAGCTCGTACGTAAATCCGTCGTACGGCATCCCAATCTGGGTACGGGTCAATATCACATTCATCATACTATTCACCTGGTATCCTCTTTATCAAATATCATGATCGGGGTACTGATCTACGTCTAGTACCATACTGATACCGCCTACGTAAGCATGGACGTATGTGAAACACTACGTCAAGGACCTGCTACAACGTCATGTCGTATCTAAGATACGAACCCTGCTATATCACCGATCTCACGGCCTCGATCCGATCTCACGGCCTCGATCCAATCTCATCGACTCAGCTTAACCCCAAGTATCATCCTCAATCCGTATGTGAACACATAGTCCCATACCCATGTGAACACATAACTATAAAGAAGCCCATGAGCACATATCAATAGGAATGTATGCAAGTATGTATGTGTGTGTAACACTACCCTAGGGTTCGCAACACTAAAGTAATCCAACACACCAATATCCATCCTAAGCATCGTTATTAATCCCAAATAACATATAAAATTTGTTGGTGTGTATACGCATCCGTATACACCACCACGGACTGCGGGGGTGCTATACGCCATCCACCCGACTTCTCCCCGTAGATATAAATCTACTCACCTGGTCCTCGCTAGCCGGTGCCAACGTCGCCACGCGCTTGCTTGTCGTCTCGAAGTCCACATGGGGGTACCTACATATCATAACGTACCATATCGCATTAAAACTAAATTCGAAATCGAAACGGCATACGAAAATCAAATCGGCACGCGTATCACGCATAGGTCCAAATCTATCGCCCACGCATGCAGAAATAGTCAAACCAACCCTCGATGTCGATGTACGAACGTCAAACCATCGAGAAAATCCAACCACACTCATTTGCACATTCATGAACACTAATTTTAATATAAACTAGGTTAAAACTTACAAAAACGCCAATTTCACTTAAAAAGTCATTTTTCCGAAAATCTAGCAAGCACAATTCGTCGTTTTTGTACAAAACATGATGTTTAAATGAATGTAGCGGCCAATATATTTATTAAATATCTTAAATAAGTCATAGAAAAAAATTTCCGGAATTTAATCTCATTAAATTCCAAAAACCCTAATATTCTAGTTTACAAAATAACCTTTTTACAATTTCATAGCAAAAATGCACAAACTACAATTTAGGTTGGATTTCCATGAACTAAAGTGTTAAACTACACTTAATAAAGTTAATAATATGATAAAAACCCTAACCATATTTTAATTCTCGATTTAACACAATATTTACAAAAACTAGTTTGCAATTTTAACCAATTTCGACCATTTTATAGCAAAATGCACATACAACAATCTAGTTTGGATTTGCATGATCTAAAGCATTAAACTACATTCTATAATGTTAATAAAGTCATAAAATTCTTAGTTAGATTTTAAATCACCCATTTACAACTAAAACTAAAACCTAGTTTGCTTAAATAACTAAATTTGGACTTTTAGATGCAACAATTTACCAATTTATCTTCTAGATTAGGTTTAACATGTCTTAACATGCTAACTACACCATGCAACCTTAAACAAGTGACAACAACCCTATTGAATTTAAAACCCTAACTTTTCAATTCAAACTCCTTCTCTTTAGATTTCCAAACTTGCAATTAAACCATATTTAAGCACCTAATAAGATGCATTAAGGAATTTAACCCAACAATTGAACAATAGGTTAGGATTTATACCTTAAAACTATCTTGAGATCAACATGAAACTAGACCTCCAAATTGAAATCTTTGCACCAAGATCCAAGCTTAAAGAGAAAAGAGAAAATGGGTAGGGCTTTGATTTGCATTTTAGCTTTGATTTTTGATGGAAATGGGTGAATTTTTTTGATGGAAAATGAGAGGAGAAGAGGGAGGGAGGGGCTGCTGTTGGGGCTGAGAATTTCGGCCAGAAGTGGGTGAGGGGAAAGAGAGGGAGGTGAGGAAAATGCAAGGGAGGAAAGTCAAGGTCAAGGTAAGGTCAAAGTCTAACTACTTTATCTATTTTCTAATCTTTTCTTTTATTTCATTTCATTTCTTTTTCCTTTGCAAACCAAGTGGGGAAAAAGTGAGGGCTGCTGAATTTGGCTAAGGGGAGGGGTAAGTAGGGGTGTGTGGGTGTGGGCACGGGTGTGGGGTGATGAAAAATGATAAATACAATACCCCAAACATCCATTTACGTTAAAAAAAACCCTTTTTTCTTCAATAATTCTAAACCGTTTTGGCTAATGATTTCGTTCCAAAAACCACATGATAAATTTTTATTTAATATTTTATGATGCACAAAATTTGTTTCAACTCATTCCAATTTTTAATTTTCCCTAATTAAATGTATTAGTGACGGCTTAAAATAATAATAAAATAATATATTTTTTCTGAAAATTTGAAATTTCACCAGCGGCTCAATAAACACCAAATAATAGCAATTACATAGCTAGAATATGTATATTTAATTTTTATAATAAGATATTTGTATTTTGACTTTTTACAGAAAACCCCCTCATTTAACCGATTTTCCGAAATTTCACCGAAACGATTTTCAAAACGCTACAATCTTCCCCCCTTAAAGAAATTCGGTCCCCGAATTTAAATTCAAACTCCCCCAATTACTAACACATCTAAGAAAAACCATCAAGTCGTCGGGGCTCCGAAATTGTAAATACATAAAACAAATCGTAGCGTAGCGCATGCGCTTGAAAATTGAGTATATAACTCAAATCAAAACTCCTCCAAGCATCCCGCGATCATCGGAGTCGTGGAGAAGACATCAATGCCAAATCCAAATCAAAACCAATATGATATAACTCGAAACTATAAATGTAAATATCGAATCTATATCTTTAAGTATCTGAAGGAAATGCATGCCAAATCTCTTTAAGTCGCTGTGCAACGCGTATAACACTGCACAGTGGCGGACGTCTACCATAAGAAAATAACTATATACATATATACTTTTGTTTGAAATGTACGTTCCGCCGTTTTGGAAACAATTTAGAAGGGTCTCCTTGTTTTAAACATTTCGTGTCATATCAAACACGTAGGTAAATACTGAGGCTATAGCTCGCTTTTTGGAAATCCCTTCAATAACTATCAATGCATGCAAAATGTATTCAGGTACTGTCCTCTACCTAGTCCTGCTCAGTACGGAAACACATAGCAATATCATAAAAATGTACTGCTCTATAAGAAATCAATCCCAAAATATGCACATGAATACTACGTGCGTCTGGTGCGCACGGAAATAAAAATCCATATATGTGCCATACATATGCACAGAAACAAGATCTAAGTGCATCGGGTGTGCACAAAGCATCTGTCGTAGGCAACGTGTGTGCCTGACAGCAAAATCAGGTGCATCTGACATGCACGAAAAATCTTGATTTAGTGCATCTGGTGTGCACCAAAATCCCATCTCAAAACATGCGCTCAACATGCGCGAAAATCCAAGGCAGGTGAATCTATCATGCATGAAATCATGAAATCCAATATCAAGCGCCGAACATGCGCAGAATCAAATCAGGTGCACAAGGTGCACAAAACAAATATCGAGTATCACAATCGAAATCGAAGTCCAGTGCATCTAATTGCACAAAAGGCGTATCACTGCACTGCAAGCATGTATAAACCATACAGAGTGCAGGAACCAAATCGTGTGCGTGCATACGCACAAAATCAACTCGAATGTCTAAAACCGTAAACTCACAAACATGTGAAACCAAAGCACAAAGGCGATATCAAGTGCAACACTGTGCAAAGATCGTAAATCCTCAATCATCAAAATCAAATCATGTGAATAAATCACCCAAAACATCGAAATCGATAATGGCGGAATAGTACCGCTCAACTGCATCCTCTAAGAATCTCGGGCCAACTGTCGCGGTCACTAGTGGGACGTCTCATCGATGATCATGGACTCTGGCCTGCTGGTGTGCGTAACAATGACCACTCCTGGGTCAAGATCCCCACTGTGAATTACCAATCTCTCGGTCCATCGGCTCATCGGCCCTGTCAGTTGTGCTAACGGGGATGATCCCATTCTGGCACTTCTATGGTCATCTCTCGGTCAATCATTGCGACCACTCATAAGACAGCATATCACTGGCGTCGGCCTCTGGCTCTCTGAATATACGTGACACATCTGCTCCTGGGTGCAAGTATCATTGCAGCAGTGTCCTGGAAGGAATCCTGCTCACGGTCTCTTCCATGTCTCGTCTCTGCCAACTGTCCGGAAATCATTGTCCTTTCCTATATCTGCATCTTGCTCTGGAACGACTGCATATTCATCGCGACTCCTTCTGGAAGGTAAGTCCAAGTACCATGCCTCGGCATGCGCATTGCCTCTCTGATGTCGGCGGAATGGAACGTCATCTCATCTAGATCTGGTGCGAACCTCTTATTCCGCTTTTCTCTAATGTCGTCTGCTTTGGACTCGTCTCGTCGCGGCTGCATGGACTGAGCTCCAACGGCTATCCTCGTATCTGGAGTCTCCCAAGAATGCATTTCACCACCTAGCATCCGAATTAAGTCGAGCCATCCGATCGAGTCATCAAAACCTCACAATCCCCCAAGAGCTCAACCTCTTGGGCACAGTTTAATAGTATCGAGTACATACCACAGCATCGGTGGTCCAGCCGTAGAAGGGCAAACCCAAGCCTCACTAATGGCGTCGTAGAACTGCCGCAAACCCGATGGTTCAAAGGCTTTCACACGGTCATTAAGTCGAGTTAGGGTTTCATTCTTCTAGAGGGACCATAGAATTGCCTGCATGTCTTTCCGACTACTTTAAACTTGGAATAATAGGTTTCTGACATTCGATCGTCTCTGTCGACTCCCAACGTCTCCACGTGAAGTCGTCTCTAGCTGGAATCCATCTATCTGGTGACCTCGCATCGGGTTAGGCGAACGATCCACATGTCCTAGTCATTCATCCACGATGACTAGCGACCTTCTATCATCTCTTAGTACAACTCTTTCTGCACTAACTCCAGCATCTGGGGCAATACCTCGTCGTTCGCAGCAATAACTGGCTCGCTCGTCTGCACGCCGAACAGTGCCTCGATCATCATGAATAAGCAACACACCAACGGTCATCAAGATCTGGGTGGCCTCTATCATTAGCTCAATCCTCTAATGTCGATCAGCACATCCGAGTAACCTACTAAAGGCGATCCGCCAAACGCTCGTGGCGCGGAAACACAGTCAAAAGACACCTCTCTATAATCGGGTGTCGCTGGAATCATGCCCTGGTCAGTCCTCGTTCGTGCCGAGCTCGTGCTGACCGTAACTCTAGCCGTAGCTTTCCCTTCCCGTAATCGTGGCAGCAAAACCAAACTGGTACCGATGAGGCTAGATCAGGAAGGAATATAATACTGAACAAGGAAATGTACATCCTAAGGCTTCTTAAGTGGAGTGACGTGTCGTAAATATGCCGCGGAACATACCAACGATACGTCACTCTACTTTAGTCACCTATTCCATCAACCAAGGGTCATCCTACACTCCGAAGGTAAAACCTAACGCTCTGATACCAACTTTGTCACGACCCGAAAGTACGGAACATGACCGGCTCTTAAACTACGAACGTCTCGAGGCGTACGTAATCTAAGTAAACCGAAAACCCAGAAATCCAAACCAAGAAAAGTAGTAGAGTGCAGGAAAAACCAACTTAAAGCAAGTAATTTCAATAGCATAATCCGAATTATGCGGTTTTTAAAACATCAAAAAAATTTACTGAAAATTTCGGCAGAGTCTCCTTTGTACATACTGGCCCCCAAACGGGATAGAACATGAATAGTATACGAAATCAAGAAAAAAGGCATCCCCAAGCGGGAGCTAGCTCTTCGTCAATCGACGGTCACAACCACACAAGCAATAAATATACAACGCCAACGGCGAGGATCAAAAACTCAAAAGGGAACTCAAAACCACCAGAAATATAACGAGCGACTCTAAGGTCGAAAGAATAAACAACATTGGTCTCTATCTCAATAGATACATGTTTGGTTGATGGAACTTCTAGATACAACAGAATAATGATATAAAAGATATATAATGGGGGTATGATACAAGTAAACCCACCTACTAGCAAATCACCCGAATGAAACTGAGCCCGCAAGCCGTAAAGAAACCTGTACGGCAAATCTGCAAGAAACTGGGGAACAACGGGGGTGAGTTGCCAACTCGTGAATAGAAAAACATCTACGCACAGAAATCGCATAAATAACGCAACCTAGGTCAATGATCATAATATATCCTCAAATATATGTATAACAGGCAGCCTATGACAATGTCTAGGGTAATATCTAACCCGAGTATAATTTCATGTGCCCGTGTCAGTGCCTCAGGTAGCAATAAATCATATGAATGAGGTATGAATGCATGAAACAGAATACATGTAAATGAAGAAACTGTTTTCATAAATTAGTGAGATTTCCTTCGTATTTTTAAACTGAGGTATCATAATGAAATCAGTATCAACAGTGTCTAGCATCGACACAAAACATAAATCTCACTGTCTCGAAATATCAATGTCTCAAGCTCAATATCTAGGGCGCCGTCAGCCCGGACCGGCCCCTACCATCCATCTCAAGACCACGACGGTATCCTCCGGATATCCGACGCGTCGGGTAATGTCACCGGTAGGTAGTGCTCCCCAGCCAGGCTCAACGTCAACACCACATTTCTCTTGCCCCTGGGGACCATACCGGGCCCACCATGTACCCATGACGGTTCCTCCACTCCTCGACACGGATCTCCAAAACCACAGCAAACTCATGGTGGACGACACTTTACATCACTAGAAAACCGCAACATTTTATATTTTAAAAGATCATAAGTTGTAAATTTTGCGGCTTTCCCCGAAATCCAGAAATATCATAAATCACAAGAAATCATCACAAGTGCATATGTCAATGATAATGAACTAGGCATGAACAACTGAATAACAGTATGCATGAAGTGGTAGGTAATAACTACAACGTCTAATATGGGATATAAGGGAAGTACACTAATATCGTGTCAAAACTACCAGCTAACAATCTAAGTCAAGCAATTATATTCTCTAAAGTGTACGTGACATGGCAATTACCGATGAAGATGTGTGTGAGCCGGCAAGTAGGTGTACGTGGTACATACGCATCATCGGTAATGGTGCTGGTGTCCTAACAGCATGATATCAATAATGGAATATGCAAAAAAATAAATATGTGAGGCAGAGCGAACAGCAATAATGTGCGGGAGCTGAATACTAGACACAACGATAACTAATTTACAATAATCTAATATAAGTCCTACGAATGGTGCCTTTTGAAATAACACGAATCATGGGGTTTTGAAAATAGGGGCTACGGTGTTTTTATGAAAAGATGCGTCGTTTTTTGAAATATCCGTAGATTTCCTTGAGCTGTCTTTAAAAATGCCCACGATTCGTTAGTTTTTGAAATAGGTAAGAAGTCTAATCTAATCTAACAACTACACTAAACTATACGGCTGAACTAAAAAGCTGAACTACAGGTAAGGAAACCGCCTATCATTTGAGTCGATACATATAGATACCTGTATATATATAGTCGGTGATCCCGCCTCAATAATATCATATCTATAATCAGGTATCCCAAGTCAAGAGTGCGGATCAATCATCAATATAGCTCGTACGTAAATCCGTCGTACGGCATCCCAATCTGGGTACGGGTCAATATCACATTCATCATACTATTCACCAGGTATCCTCTTTATCAAATATCATGATCGGGGTACTGATCTACGTCTAGTACCATACTGATACCGCCTACGTAAGCATGGACGTGTGTGAAACACTATGTCAAGGACCCGCTACAACGTCATGTTGTATCTAAGATACGAACCCTGCTATATCACCGATCTCACGGCCTCGATCCAATCTCATCGACTCAGCTCAACCCCAAGTATCATCCTCAATCCGTATGTGATCACATAGTCCCATACCCATGTGAACATATAACTATAAAGAAGCCCATGAGCACATATCAATAGGAATGTATGCAAGTATGTATGTGTGTGTAACACTACCCTAGGGTTCGCAACACTAAAGTAATCCAACACACCAATATCCATCCTAAGCATCGTTATTAATCCCAAATAACATATAAAATTTGTTGGTGTGTATACGCATCCGTATACACCACCACGGACTGCGGGGGTGCTATACGCCATCCACCCGACTTCTCCCCGTAGATATAAATCTACTCACCTGGTCCTCGCTAGCCGGTGCCGACGTCGCCACGCGCTTGCTTGTCGTCTCGAAGTCCACATGGGGGTACCTACATATCATAACGTACCATATCGCATTAAAACTAAATTCGAAATCGAAACGGCATACGAAAATCAAATCGGCACGCGTATCACGCATAGGTCCAAACCTATCGCCCACGCATGCAGGAATAGTCAAACCAACCCTCGATGTCGATGTACGAACGTCAAACCATCGAGAAAATCCAACCACACTCATTTTCACATTCACGAACACTAATTTTAATATAAACTAGGTTAAAACTTACAAAAACGCCAATTTCACTTAAAATGTCATTTTTCCGAAAATCTAGCAAGCACAATTCGCCGTTTTTGTACAAAACAGGATGTTTAAATGAATGTAGCGGCCAATATATTTATTAAATATCTTAAATAAGTCATAGAAAAAAATTTCCGGATTTTAATCTCATTAAATTCCAAAAACCCTAATATTCTAGTTTACAAAATAACCTTTTTACAATTTCATAGCAAAAATGCACAAACTACAATTTAGGTTGGATTTCCATGAACTAAAGTGTTAAACTACACTTAATAAAGTTAATAATATGATAAAAACCCTAACCATATTTTAATTCTCGATTTAACACAATATTTACAAAAACTAGTTTGCAATTTTAACCAATTTCGACCATTTTATAGCAAAATGCACATACAACAATCTAGTTTGGATTTGCATGATCTAAAGCATTAAACTACATTCTATAATGTTAATAAAGTCATAAAATTCTTATTTAGATTTTAAATCACCCATTTGCAACTAAAACTAAAACCTAGTTTGCTTAAATAACTAAATTTGGACTTTTAGATGCAACAATTTACCAATTTATCTTCTAGATTAGGTTTAACATGTCTTAACATGCTAACTACACCATGCAACCTTAAACAAGTGACAACAACCCTATTGAATTTAAAACCCTAACTTTTCAATTCAAACTCCTTCTCTTTAGATTTCCAAACTTGCAATTAAACCATATTTAAGCACCTAATAAGATGCATTAAGGAATTTAACCCAACAATTGAACAATAGGTTAGGATTTATACCTTAAAACTATCTTGAGATCAACATGAAACTAGACCTCCAAATTGAAATCTTTGCACCAAGATCCAAGCTTAAAGAGATAAGAGAAAATGGGTAGGGCATTGATTTGCATTTTAGCTTTGATTTTTGATGGAAATGAGTGAATTTTTTTGATGGAAAATGAGAGGAGAAGAGGGAGGGAGGGGCTGCTGTTGGGGCTGAGAATTTCGGCCAGAAGTGGGTGAGGGGAGAGAGAGGGAGGTGAGGAAAATGCAAGGGAGGAAAGTCAAGGTCAAGGTAAGGTCAAAGTCTAACTACTTTATCTATTTTCTAATCTTTTCTTTTATTTCTTTTCATTTCTTTTTCCTTTGCAAACCAAGTGGGGAAAAATTGAGGGCTGCTGAATTTGGCTAAGGGGAGGGGTAAGTGGGGGTGTGTGGGTGTGGGCACGGGTGTGGGGTGATGAAAAATGATAAATACAATACCCCAAACATCCATTTACGTTAAAAAAAGCCTTTTTTCTTCAATAATTTCTAAACCGTTTTGGCAAATGATTTCGTTCCAAAAACCACATGATAAATTTTTATTTAATGTTTTATGATGCACAAAATTTATTTCAACTCATTCCAATTTTTAATTTTCCCTAATTAAATGTATTAGTGACGGCTTAAAATAATAATAAAATAATAATTTTTTCAGAAAATTTGAAATTTCACCGGCGGCTCAATAAACACCAAATAATAGCAATTACATAGCTAGAATATGTATATTTAATTTTTATAATAAGATATTTGTATTTTGACTTTTTACAGAAAACCCCCTCACTTTACCGATTTTCCGAATTTTCACCGAAACGATTTTCAAAACGCTACAGATATCCACATACTTATAGACTTCATGATATAGTTGGCATTGATTCATGTTGATTTCATTGATTACACCTCATATTTATGATATGTTGCTACCTGAGGCACTGACACGAGCACTTGGTATTACACTTGGTTAGATGTTTATCTTGCCACCTTTTCATGCTTCAGACCATATCATGTTGAGGATATATATATATATATATATATATATATATATATAACTGATCGTTTGACCTAGGATTGAGTCATACATACGATTTCAGCTCTGTGATGTTGTCTACTCACGATTTAGCAACTCACCCCCGTTGTGCCACAGTTCCTTGCAGGTTTTGCTGTACAGGTTTCATTGCGGCTTTCTGGCACACTGCTTCCTTTCTGGGTGATTGCTTTGGTAGGTGGTTTCACTCGCATCGTGACCACCATTGTACTTATTTATTTTCGTTGTTGTATCTAGTAAACTCCATCAACCAGACTTTTATTATTTTTAGACTTAGAAGACCAGTTGTATTCTTTGGACCGTAGAGTCGCGCTTGTATTATTATGGGTTTTCATGATTTTTTTTGAGTTCCCTTTTGAGTTTTGATCCTCGCCCCTTCGGCGTTGTATATTATATTGCTTGCGTGGTTGTGACCGCCGATTGACGAAGAGCTAGCTCCCGCTTGGGGATGCCTTTTATCATTTCGTATACTATTCATGTTATAACCCGTTCGGGGCCAGTATTTACAAAGGAATCTCTGCCGAAATTTTCAGAAAATACTTGATATTTTAAAAACACATAATTCTGCTAATGCTATTTAAAAACACTTGCTTTAAAATGATTTTTCCTTCCTTTATTATTTAAAAATGGTTATAGATTTCTGGGATTTTGGCTTACTTGAATTAGATGGAGTCCTATAGACTTTATATGATTCAAGTGCCAGTCACGGGCTATTTCGGGTCGTGACAAAATTGGTATCAGAGCGCTAGGTTGACCTTGATTCGAGTCTAGCTTTGACTTGTAAGTGAACGGCGGCGCCCCGGCCGTCAATCCGAGGCCAAAATGCGGAAACGGTACCTTTCTTTAAACTTTAAAACCGGCACCACCGCGCACTATAAACCCGGATTGGGCCATTAACCTAGTCCTAGCTAACAAGAGAAGGGGTAGAGAGATATACCGAGCGATCCGTGTCCTTCGGTCTTCTCGTCGTCGTCCCGATCTCCCCGCGGAATCTCCGGTCTTCATCTCCTCGTCAGAAGGGCACCACATCGCTGGGTTCTTTTACGGCCTCCCACCTCGGGACCGAGGCAACTCGGGCACGAAGTTGGCGAGCCGATGTGTCCAAGAATGCTGTAAGCTAAGGGTAGTACTCTTTGTCTCAAGGGGTTGTGAAGTTTCCATACTATTACGGTGGAGGAATTAGATGAAGCTTTTTGGATTGAGCTATAGGATTTTACAAGCAAAATGAGACCATTTCTCATTTCCAAATTTTGGAAAGCCCACCCCCATGTAGTGTGGCCGTCCATGAATGATAGAGGGGAGAGAAAAATAGAGAGGGAGTGAGCCAAAAATCAAGCATGAAAGAATGATGAGTGATGATGAGAACAAAAACAACGATCACAACAAAGTCTCCTCTTCAACAACCATCTCACATCTCATCACAAAAAGTCAAGCAATGATGATGCACAATCATGAAGCAACCATGTGCCACAATAAGTCTCCTCTATTGTTAATTGCACAATTGCAAATAACCCCCTCCACCAATTTTCAGCCAAAGAAAGGAAACAAAGGAAAATGGCCGAAACGGAAAGCAAACTGGCAACTTCAGAAAAACGATCCCGTAATAAATTACAGGAAAACCCCGCGACTTTATACACATACCCCCATTTGTATTCCGACCGAATACAAATGCAATGAGACAAAATCTACACTGTACAATACTAGGATCCAGCTTAAACCAAAGCCCGCTAGTATTATCCGTCCGATCATGATCCGTGCAAAACCGCACGTATATGATCGAACCCTGCCATATCTCCTTATGGCCTCTACGGCGTTTCGCACGAAACTTGAGAAACGGTCAGTGGGGGACTCTAAAGACTCATCAATACTTTGGTTGTGGATTTAACCACTAGCACGTCAGAGGTATTAGCCATACGTAACGGGCTACCAGGTATTGACCAAAAGGGACGTCGATGAGCGAACTCATCCTGACACCCTACTAAGCCTGTCAGTGACAATATCTGTACAGTCCGGTCCGTTCGTCTATGAGCATCGCATGGCGGGCCTAGGGGGTTAGTAAATGTCAGACCCCCAAAAGCGGTACAAGTCGTGTCGGAGTGTAGCCCAGAACACCCTGAGATACTACTGGAATACCTACCTGTAAATCTCCTGCCTTGGCCAAGGACTTCGAGTAATGGCTCTCCTAGACACAGCGTGACCTCACCCCCAATACCGGGAGAGACGACCCCCTGCAGATCTACTCACTGCCTCCATGTGGCTCGGGACTGTACCCAACTAAAACCTGTTTGCACGTCTTCTTTGAGCGTGGTAGGGTATTAATCAAAGTACAGTGGGAACTCACACGAGACAAATGACGATCTCAGGTCGATGAACTAGCCTGTACACATGTCACCAGGGAACTGCTATCTGACGTCAGGTATAAGACCAGCTAGCTTGTTCCCGGCGAGTCCAGTCCGGTGTACTCATAACCCAATGAGCACCTGTATACATCTTAGGTGATCCAACTGACACCAGTGGCTTGTGAGACCGGCTACCGCCCCTCGTCGGGGTCTCGACTGAATACACTAGTCTACTCTGGAGTATCGATGCCCTGTCTCGAAACTCGCACGACTAGGGACCTTTTAAGGATGTCCTTATAGACCCCAGCTCCCACGTATATGTTCGCCATCATACTGCTGGCAGTCAAGCAAGAATTCTAGGGGCTCTATCAACGTGCAATAGTGACCTGTAAGGTCACCTAAAGCAGTACACGATGATAAAGATAAACCAGATAGCATACTATCATCTTGAGTAAGACTGTCCTACCGGTATAGGTCTTCCCTCAATCATTGCAATCACGTGCCTGTGATCCAATAATTGACTCTGAGGGCACTATCTCCAAAAATCTCCCACTTGCACTCAAGGCTAATTATTGCGATGTCGCATACTCACAGCCCGTGTGATACCGAACACCCAACTGCTCTACTAATCAGTCTCACAAAGCCTGTTTGCGAAACTATTGTGTTCGAGGAATAGCCTAAGTGAGTGGATCCGCTCTGATGTTTCTTTCTATGTCTCTCTTTATCTCAAGTTCGCGGAGAAAGCCATCTCCCGAAATGAGCAATACCTGTCTTAGAATATGTCTGGATATCTGATGGGACCTAGTTCATAAATGAACTCCAAATCCCAACTTCTTAGACTGTATTGTCAACTGAACTTAATCAGTATCCTGCGTCATGCCTCCCTCAGTATCCCCTTGGACCACCTGTCCAAAATACTTCCCCTCGTCAGAAGGAAAACAATAACTCTGACAACCTCTCTGTCATCTAGGTCACCTAGGACGCCTGGAATGATAACTGTCTCCTAAAAGAGGCTGTTGTTATCATATCACTAGAACATCCACTTATGTTCGAAAAACTGATTCCGATCGTTTCTCCATGATTGGATTAATATCAATTTATTGCATCCACTGCAAAAACAACATCTGGTGTGGTACTTGACATCTCACGATCAACTTAATTGCCTAAGTAGGTGATCTGCCGATCATGCACATCCCTCTCCCCTTTAGTCTATAAGACACCTTTAGAGAGGGTGACTCCATCACCTGCAGGTACACTACCGTTCCTGGAGTCGTCCATTCTAAAATACCTTTAGAATGCTGTCTAAGTACCCTGATTGGGACACTTCCCAAATCTAGATCTAAAACCATAGATCTAGTAACCAGAATGTCTTGATATTATATCCAAGTCCCGTGTGGAGAAACCACCGTGTGACAACCAAAGTATAACCGATCGTAGTATAGGAACATCACTTCCTACTCTGTGTATGTCATCCAAATACCAGGACATCACACCCTACTACCTTCTTAACAGATCCATCCCCTATTCCGATGAAGTCAAACCTATGACTGTCATATCAGAAATAGATGATCTATCTCCGCTACATCTGCTTTAGTCTATAAATAGACATAAGCTACCTGTCCACCAATGCTTCCGCTGCTCCCACTGACTATGACATGTTAGTTATATGTGTGCCCAAGAGGCCATTACTGTACATTGGATGTATATTGTAGTGGATGCTAGGACATATATAGGTAGGACTTTCTTGCTCGACATGATAGTACGCTATCTGGTTGCTCTTTATATAAACATTTATAATTTTTGTCTCTCTGTTACATGTTGATAAAGCCTTTAGGATGTGTACTCGACTTCCAGGACTATGATGTAAATCATACTAGTGGGGCCTGGGTAGTCCATGAGTACATCCTTCAATGTTCCTAGTCGTGGGAATATCGAGACGGGGCATCGATATTCCAGAGTAGACTAGCGTATATTTTCTCGACCCATGTGATGGGCGATGGATGATCCCATATCCATTGGTGTTTGACATCAGAGATGGTATGCGGGTGCTCAGTGGAGACTGGGTACACTGAACGGACTCGCCGAGAACTCCCAGATGGTATTATACCTCACGTCAGACGGCAGTTCTCAGGTGACACTACTACAGCTTAGTCTGTTGACCCGAGATCGTCATAGAGTCTTGTGTGTCTCCCACTGTGCTTTGATTTCCACCCTACCACGGCTCTACTGAGTCATGCAAACAGGTGGTTTTTGGGTACAGTCCCGATTCATATGTTGGCAATGAGCGATAGGAGGGGATTCGTCTCTCCCGGTATTGTGGGTTGATCTTGCGCTATGCTCGACTGGCCATAACCGGAAATCCCAGGCCAGGGTTGCAGTGATTTACTGGTAAGAGTTATCAGAAGTTTCACGCTTGTTATGGACCTTATATCGGCATGACTTATCAAGCTACTGGGGTCTGACGTTTACCACCCCTAGGCGAGATATGCGACATATCAGACGAACAGACCGGACTGTACGGTATGTGTTACTGGTTGGATTCACAGGAGTGTGAGAAGGCTTGCTCGTTGATCTTCT
Source organism: Agapanthus africanus (assembly GCA_030015575.1). Lineage (NCBI taxonomy): Eukaryota > Viridiplantae > Streptophyta > Magnoliopsida > Asparagales > Amaryllidaceae > Agapanthus > Agapanthus africanus. Next base: position 245,062,099 of record JASDDO010000012.1, read on the forward strand.
GATCGCTCAATACCCGGGTGGCCGTTACGTTTAGCAGACCGCTTGCGGCTTGTGGGTGTTTGATATGATCATCACCTGCTGCCTGCGTATTGACGAGTCTTTAGAGTCCTACACAGAGGTTTCCTGGCTCAAGCGAAACGAAATAGGAGTGCATATGAGATATGTGCGGGACCGAGAATAATACTAGTATGTTATACTGAATTCTATTCTCGCGATTCGTATCATCGGACGGTTATATAAGATATAGCCGGGTTACCGAATCAAATGTTGATTCAATATATTTATACACTTGATATTAGTCGGTTATGTGCAGTATGACCGGATCATTAAATCAAGTGTTCATTTAATGATTTAATGTATAATTATATATTAGATATATTACTTTACATTAACAAGTATTTGTTCACTTAAGATTGATTCTCTCACTTGATGTGCACAAGTAGTATATGTGATATATTTTTGTGCACTTGATTGTATCATGTTTGATGATACATGCAAACTTGGGTGTGTGTATGCTATACACTATGTTTAATTAATGGTTAGGGTTTCAACTGCCTTATTTATTTATTTTATTTATTTACTTTTGGCAAAAATAAAATGGTGGTTATCTTTGTTTTATGCAAGAAGCTTCATGATACTTCATGCATCTTTGAAAAAGTCTACCATTTTGTTTTTTCCTTAACCTAAACATTTACCTAAACCCTAGTTTATTCTCTACATTAGTTACACTCACCCATGGTTGCTAAATGATAAGCATCACTTGATTTTCTATTTTTTGATATTATTCATTCATTCTTTTCTTCTTCTTCTTCTTCTTCTTCTTCATGAAGAGAAGAAAACCTTGCTAGAAAAATTCCAAGTGATGAATCCAAGTGAGAAATCCAAATCCAAAGTGAACCCACTTCCTATTTCTTCATCCTCTACCACTTGTCATGTAGTAGAGTGTGTTATCTTCACAAGTTTCATGACCTAGTGAAGATGGAGCTTGAGTTTGAGTCGCCTCGACGTAGATCATCTTCGGCATCGAAGTCAACGACCTAGCCCGCCCATTTCTCCGATGAAACCGACAATAGAGTCCGGGATTCCAATGATCGCAGCAGAGCGACGTCAACACGGAGCTAGAGAAGTGGAGGACCGGATCTACAAAGGTTGTTGTCTCTTTCACTTAGTACCTCTAGTTAACGATCTAGCATAGGGTTCTTAGGCACATGGAAAAATTTGATTTTGGCATGGTTGATCAGTTGTAGAACCTCATGGGTGTGCCTAGGAACCCTACAGTGGTATCAGAGCCTAGCTAGAGCTTTAGGCAATGAGTATACGAAGTTAGAAACCCGATCGAACCCCAAACCCCTAATTGCAACCCATCTCTGTACATTTTTGAAAACAGTGGATTTTTCCATATTAAAAATATTCAAAAAATTCTGCAGGGCTTTATTGGAATTACTGTGCATCACGTGCGCCTAAGTCGACCAAAGCGCCGCGGAACCGCGGTGCGGCGGTTCCGCGGCCATACAGTCACAATAGTTTTTGAATTTTGCACAGTAATGTCCTTTTGAGTTTCCTCTGTTTTCTGGGAATTTTTAATATGTACTTACGGGTTGAGTTTTCTGGGTTGTATTGGGGACTCGATATTTCGATCGGAAAGTTTAACTTCGTCTATTTGTTTTTCCGGGTAATTTTAGAATATGTTAAAAAGTTCGACCGGATATAAATACCCATTTTTTCCCCTGCCGGGAAATTTCCAATTGTTGGATTTTTCCATAGTTTAATAACGTTCTAAGTAGTGCAAGTAACGCGATGGGCCCTCTAGAAGACAACAAACCTTAACTCAATTATGTGACCGTCTTCATCTGCCCCTTGAACCTTAGGGTTTGGGGCAGTACGGCGTGCCACGTGTGAGGCGTTGGCTTGACCCTTCTACGGCTGGACCGTTGGTACTGTGGCATGAAGTGAATGTTTTTAAACTTCTTTCATGTGTTGAGCTGTTTTGGGAAAACTTGGGTGTTTGATTGTTCGATCGGAAAGTTTAACATTTTCTATTTATCTGGAATGTGATACAATATTTGGAATCCACAAGTAGTTATGAGATAACTGATTTGGATGTTATAAACATAGCAGTTTAGTCTCACTTGATCGGTTGCCACGGAATTTTGATGTGATCAAAAGTCCGTTGAAATCACGTAGCGGACGCGGATACTCGCCGGGTAAACTTAATAGACAGCTACACCCCATAGCCCCGACCAAGTGACTGTAGGAGAACCCCGTCGCCGAAAGCATCCGTTCGGGTTCTCGCGGCAGCGGTGTTCCGCCTTGCTGCACTTCGCCGACGGCATCGGGGGTGCGGCCACCTACTAAAGTTTGCGACGAGCATTCGATCAAAATGTCGGGAACCTTGTTGAATTGCCCGACTTGATATTGAAAAGAGTTTTCGATAATGAGACTGAAATGCGGGGTTTATAATTGTTAGGCATGCCATGTCTAAGGAAATTGCGGATTCCAACTGTTGTAGTTTTACACTTTCTTTTCTGCGACCGTATGTGTAATATGTGATATCGCCGGTTTCGTTGCTATATGTCAACGACAATTGGGATGCGCATATTTACTTACGTTGATGACATGTGATGTTATGTGTTGCTGGATATGTTTTATTGGATCGTCGTGTTTGAATAGCCGGTTTTTTTTATGTGAGATGACTGTTTTTCATTTTCATTCATGTAAAAACTTGTATGTAATATTCTTTTATTGGGGCACTTCCAGGTTGCGGAAGATGTCACCGTTGATGTATATTATTTACTTTTCCGCATTAGGATAGACCCAAGGAGGGGAGCACAAGTAACCGGGTTCTAGGGTCCAGTGGGAGACAATCTCGAGGAGTCGAGTTCGGGTCTCCTAACTCGAGAATTGGTAGGGTTGCTTGCCGCTCTCGTAGGGGTCTAGGGGTATGGGATTGGTTATTCATCACGACCGTGGAATCCGTGTTTTATATAGGCTCAAAATAAAACACGGACGTCCTAGTATATCCAATACTTCATATGATATTTTCTGCTGCGTTATCTGTGATGTGATCATGTGATATGTTCAGATAGATATTGTATATAGTATATATGATATATTATATAGACGTTGCTTATGTTTTACTCCCGCGCTTGCCCTGCCTCATTCTGGCGTTAGTTACCTAACCTAACGGTGCAGACGGGACATCGAGGCGAATGCGGATGGCATAAGCGTACGTCATATTTATCTGTGATGTTTAGGTGGACTTAAATGTTGGGACATTCATTAATGACATTAATGAAAGAAGATAAAATTAAAAGATGTTGTGGAATAGAATTTCAAAAATAAAAACAGGTAGCTACAGTTCTTGCTTTGCATCGCGGTGTTCCTTATAGAACATCCTGCAGCTTATTCGATGAGGAAAGGGCCGACGATCCCTTCACCGGGAGTGACCCCTTTAACAATAACTGGCAGATGCTACAACCCTCGGTTTGTCTTTTGATTTCTTCTATAGTTTTTGCTTTGCACAGCGGTATATATCATATATCCTGCACCTTATTCGATGAGGAAAGGGCCGACGATCCCTTCACCGGGAGTAACCCCTTTAGCAAAACTAGAAAAGCCTCAAAAACACTCCATTTAAAAACCATTTGATTCCACAACGAGATCAAGTTCAAAGCGTTAAAGGTTTTATTAAAAACCATTCGCAACCCTCCGTCATTTTAGGAAGTAGAGTACTTAGTATTCGTGCTGTGTTTGTTGACCATAGTCAAGGCACAGTGTACGGTAGCTAAGTGTTGTCTTCCTACATATATTATGCGATTAGTTATGACAGTCATGTGGCTTTGTTGACCTTAGCCAAGGGTCATGTGGGTGGGTCTAATTAATCACGAAATGACGGGTAGAACTTGACTAGTGCTTATGATTTGTTGACCTTAGCCAAGGTCATAGGTGCTAGGGGTAAAAACCATTATTGGGAGTTTCAAGTGTTGAAATTTGCAATGAGATTGCATACCTTCTATATGATAGTTGGATCCCGATACCCACTGCGAGTAAGTGTTACTCCTGGGAGAGTTTTGCACTTTGCAATTAGCCGATCAAGTAGGTGTCTAGAAAGGTGTCAACGGGGTTACGCCCCTGGGAAAACGATGTTTACTTTAATTAGGTCCGTGCGAAAGCACGAGAAACCTCCCTCAAAGTACCGACACTGGCCTGGCTGAAAGATTGGAGAACTTGTAGAGTGTAATTAATCCCGGCTAGTCTTTCCTTTTAGGGTTTGAAGGAAGATTTGATAAAAACAGTCGGAGCCATCCTGATTAGATAAAATATATAACCAATCTAATCTTGCAAGAGCGCACGCCGAGTGCTTTCTTCTCTCTCTCTCCAGGTAACGACCATATCACGCCATAATCAAGATAATAATATGGATGTATTGACCGAACCCGCTTGTTATACTAAGCTGGGGAACGTTGGTCCCGCTCCAACTTATAATTGTTATATGACCGAGCAGGAAATAGGGGAATACCAGAATTCCTATGCCGCCCAAACGAAGAAAGTGCATATGATGCATCTCCTTCGGGTGTGTTCATTATAAAGAATTGTTTCTCTGTATCCTCTACGTCCTGGGTATTTGATACCGGATCAGGATCCAAGAAATGTAATCTGTTACATAGGGCTACAGAAAGGTAGAGAACTGAGAACGGGTGGTAAGTTTCATGAGACAGAAAACGGGGCAAGTGTTGCAGCCAAGTCTGTTGGTCACTGTCACCCTGTATTACCAGTACATTGATTCTAAACAAATGCTATTAGATACCGAACCTGATATACAAAATCATATCAGTCTCTTTATTAGTAAAGAAATGATAAAATTTTGTATTGTTGGATATTGTTTTGAACATTTCCTATTTCAAAAGTTGATCGGTTCAGGCACGTTATCTAGAAACATTGACGTTCAAAATCAAACTACAGTTCCTAGTGTACAGGACACACACAAGAGGAAGAGTTCAGAAATGAACGAATCCTTCTTGAGGTATTGTATACAAGGTCAAATCAATGTGACCCGACTAGCTAAAGTTACATTTAGTTGCATATTTAAATCAGTTTGAATTTACATCTTGTGAAACTTGCCAATCATGTCACAAAGATAAGATGACCATAGCTCCGTAAACTGGAAACAGAGAAAGAGTTAGTAAACTCTTGGGACTAATACATGATGATGTATGTAATGTCCCCTGTCTGCACATGCCACGACCGGTTCTTTGTACTTCATTACATTCTCTGATAATCTCTCAAGAATTCAGACATATGTTCATGTTGAAACACAAGTCCGAAACTTCTGAGATATTCACAGAATATAAGTTAGAAGTAGAGAACCAAATCACGGGTAGAAGTATTATGTCCTATTATAAGATCAGGGAGGAGAATACTTGTGTATGGAATTCTTGGACTATTCTAAAGGAGAATGAGATTCTCTCTCGGTGTTACTCCTCTGAATATACCACAGCACAACGGTGTATCGGGGTGGGGCAATCGCACCATATAAGATATGGTAAGCTTTATGATGAGTACTACTGAGTTACCTATTTTCTTTTGGAGGTTATGCACTTAAGAAGCTGCATACCTATTGAATTAGGTTCGAATCAAATCAGTGCCTACCACTCCGTATAAGATATGGTATTGGAAGAACCTATCTCTTAAGTAAGTTAAGATTTGGGATTGTCCGGCCTATGTCAAAAGCAAAATCCGGACAAGATCAAGGCAAGGTCAGTTCTGTACAACTGGAAAGGTTCCAGCTATACAAAACTGCAGCTGATGATTTGACAGAACCAAAGGATTCAATAAGTCTCCGACGATCCTCAGCCTCTCCACCGATCTGGTAGGACTCCTCATCCGCCTGAGAGATACTTCGGTTTCTCGATGACAGTGGGAGCGAGGATTGCATCATGAGATGATGACCCAACTAGATTCGAGCAGGCCATCGAGAGTGGGGACTCTGTAAGAATGGCTGGATGCTTAGCGATCTGAGATGGAATCCATGTACACCAACAAAGTATGGACTTTGGTGTCTATATCTGAAGGGTTAAATCCCCATCAGGAGCAAGTATATCTTGAGAAGATTACTTGGTGTAGATGGAAAAGTTGAGACTTTCAAAGCTAGACTTGTTAAAGGTTTTCGTCATCGACCAGGCGTGGATAATGGTGAAACCTTTTCCAGTGGCTATGCTTAAGTCCATCCGGATCCTACTTGCCATTGCTACATACCATGACTACGATATCTGGTGGTTGGGTGTCATGACTACTTTTCTAAATTCTGATTTAGAAGAGAACGTCTATAAGTATACAGCCAGAGGGCTTCGTAAACAGTAGGAACAGCGGAAACGTGTGCAAGTTGCTTTATAGATTAAAGCAGGCATCGCGGAGTTCGAACATCTGTTTTGATGTAGTAGTCAAAAATTTTGACTTCATCAAAATGGTATATGAACCTTGTATATACAAAACGGTAGTAGAGAGTAAGGTGGTCATCCACGTATTGTACGTGGATAACATACTCTTGATAGGAAAAGAGTTTCTTATGCTACGAATGGTCAATCTCCTCTTATCAGAAGGATTCTCCAAATAGGATAAAGGTGATACCTCCTAAATCCTGGGATTTGGATCTATGAGATAGATCCAAAGGGATGTTAGGGTTCTCACTAGGTTTAGTGAGATGGTATCAATCGATCTTAGAGAGAATCACTGGAAAGGTTCCAGGGTGATAAGGACGACTGAATGTCAGTCGCAGGCATTGTCTTTACCCTCAGTGGAGGGACGGTATGTTGGAAGAGTTCCAAGCTAGATACCGTGGCAAACTAGACGATAAAGGCTGGTAACATCGCTATTAAAGATACTACCAAAGAGGCAGTTTGGGTGTATAATGGTTCATAAGATGAACTAGGTTCCTACCATTGTATGACAATGGAAGTGTGGCTTTGGCCCAGGAACCCCAGTCCCATCAGTGACTCAGACATATTCTGAGGCAGCATCACCTGATCGTGGAGATAGTTGATCTCCAGGGTGATCGAGGTTAGGAGAGTAGACACAGAGGATAACACGGCGGATCCACTCATAAAGGCTTTTTCCCAGAGAGAGACTTATATGGGATGGTTGAGTATTAGATACTGCAACCACTGCTACAGATGGCCCTAGTGCAAGTGGGAGATTGTTAGTTATATGTATGCCCTAGAGGCCATTACTGTACATTTGATGTATATTGTAGTGGATGTTGGGACATATATAGGTAGGACTTTCTTGCTCGACATGATGGTACGCTATCTGGTTGCTCTTTATCTTATAATGTATACTTTTTGTCTCTCTGTTACTTGTTGATAAAGCCCTTAGGATGCGTACTAGACTTCCAGGACTATGATGTAGATCATACTAGTGGGGCCTGGGTAGTCCATGAGTACGTCCTTCAATGTTCCTAGTCGTGGGAATATCGAGACGGGGCATCGATATTCCAGAGTAGACTAGCGTATATTTTCTCGACCCATGTGATGGGCGATGGATGATCCCATATCCATTGGTGTTTGACATCAGAGATGGTATGCGGGTGCTCAGTGGAGACTGGGTACACTGAACGGACTCGCCGAGAACTCCCAGATGGTATTATACCTCACGTCAGATGGTAGTTCTCAGGTGACACTAGTACAGCTTAGTCTGTTGACCCGAGATCGTCATAGAGTCTTGTGTGTCTCCCACTGTGCTTTGATTTCCACCCTACCACGGCTCTACTGAGTCCTGCAAACAGGTGGTTTTTGGGTACAGTCCCGATTCACATGGAGGCAATGAACGATAGGAGGGGATTCGTCTCTCCCGGTATTGGGGGTTGATGTTGCGCTATGCTCGACTGGCCATAACCGGAAATCCCTGGCCAGGGTTGCAGTGATTTACTGGTAAGAGTTATCAGTAGTTTCACGCTTGTTATGGACCTTATATCGGCATTACTTATCAAGCTACTGGGGTCTGACGTTTACCACCCCTAGGCGAGATATGCGACATATCAGACGAACAGACCGGACTGTACGGTATGTGTTACTGGTTGGATTCACAGGAGTGTAAGCGGGCTTGCTCGTTGATCTTCTGATCGCTCAATACCCGGGTGGCCGTTACGTTTAGCAGACCGCTTTCGGCTTGTGGGTGTTTGATATGATCATCACCTGCTGCCGGCGTATTGACGAGTCTTTAGAGTCCTACACAGAGGTTTCCTGGCTCAAGTGAAACGAAATAGGAGCGCATATGAGATATGGGCGGGACCGAGAATAATACCAGTATGTGATACTGAATTCTATTCTCGCGATTCGTATCATCGGACGGTTATATAAGATATAGCCGGGTTACCGAATCAAATGATGATTCGATATATTGATACACTTGATATTAGTCGGCTATGTGCAGTATGACCGGATCATTAAATAAAGTGTTGATTTAATGATTTAATGTATAATTATATATTAGATATATTACTTTACATTAACTAGTATTTGTTCACTTAAGATTGATTCTCTCACTTGATGTGCACAAGTAGTATATGTGATATATTTTTGTGCACTTGATTGTATCATGTTTGATGATACATGCAAACTTGGGTGTGTGTAAGCTATACACTATGTTTAGTTAATGGTTAGGGTTTCAATTGCCTTATTTATTTATTTTATTTATTTACATTTGGAAAAAATAAAATTGTTGTTATCTTTGTTTTATGCAAGAAGCTTCATGATGCTTCATGCATCTTTGAAAAAGTCTGCCATTTTGTTTTTTCCTTAACCTAACCATTTACCTAAACCCTAGTTTATTCTCTACATTAGTTACACTCACCCATGGTTGCTAAATGATAACCATCACTTGATTTTCTATTTTTTGATAACATTCATTCATTCTTTTCTTCTTCTTCTTCTTCATGAAGAGAAGAAAACCTTGCTAGAAAAATTCCAAGTGATGAATCCAAGTGAGAAATCCAAATCCAAAGTAAACCAACTTCCTATTTCTTCATCCTCTACCACCTGCCATGTAGTAGAGTGTGTTATCTTCACAAGTTTCATGACCTAGTGAAGATGGAGCTTGAGTTTGAGTCGCCTCAACGTAGATCATCTTCGGCATCGAAGTCAACGACCTAGCCCGCCCATTTCTCCGATGAAACCGACAATAGAGTCCGGGATTCCGATGATCGCAGCGGAGGGACGTCAACACGGAGCTAGAGAAGTGGACGACCTGATCTACAAAGGTTGTTGTCTCTTTCACTTAGTAGCAAAGTAGTTTGCTTACTTAGTTTCGCCTTACTTCTAGTTAACGATCTAGCATAGGGTTCTTAGGCACATGGAAAAATTTGATTTTGGCATGGTTGATCAGTTGTAAAACCTCATGGGTGTGCCTAGGAACCCTACAGATATGATCTACAAAGGTTGTTGTCTCTTTCACTTAGTAGCAAAGTAGTTTGCTTGCTTAGTTTCGCCTTAACTCTAGTTATCGATCTAGCATAGGGTTCTTAGGCACATGGAAAAATTTGATTTTGGCATGGTTGATCAGTTGTAGAACATCATGGGAGTGCCTAGGAACCCTACATGACAACCCTCTGGCAGAGTCATATAGACGTACACTTCTAAAGCCAGTTTAGAACGACGCTATACTCATCCTCCTGCTGGGTCTCACAGTCTGGAAAAACAGCAATGGCAAGTCTGGGTAAACAAGAACCTCCCTGCCACCGCCCTTGAAGCTACCGGAGTACCTCTCGGGTGCCTGAGGTTACCCATCATGTCTGCAGAGTGGCCAATGGAATGTCACACCAGATTGAATCTTTAGGTTCTAATCAAATTTTCAGTAATCGTTTGCGGTTCTGAAATCACTTCCAGTTCTACCATACTCCCATTACTGTTTTCTGAAAAAAAATCCATTTTTATTAAAACTGTGGCGAGTCAAGAACAATATCACTATTGATCTTCCAGATGGTTGAAAGTCAACCCTCGTCATAGCCTAGGTCAACCCACAAACAGCCATTACAGAAACGTGCCTTGAGTTATCCAGAGTCTGGTTTTAAGCATAAGCTGGACAACTCCCCGTACCTTAAAAGTGTCAAGATATGAACTGTTCTATATCCAATACAGAAACAGAGGCACTGATTTAATTGAACCAGATTCAAATCATGCAGCTGTCTCTAGTGCATGTCAACTAAATGGAAAGAGGCCGATTAGTGTTACTCAACTTAGGAATGCTTCCAATTATGAGCATCCTGAAAGAGAAGCAAGTTCTCACAATCATTACTATCAACTGAATACTATACACAAGTATCTACATCTTCGATCACCCTGAAGAATCCCGATACTTGCAACACCTGGTTCTCTACTTTATCCACATACCTATAACTTCTCAAAACTTGGACCCTGTGTTTCTACGAAACACCTGTCTAAAAACTAGAGAAGTCATAAGTAAACCGAATATAGTATGAGAACCAACCCCTCTGTCCTCATGGACGCTGGACAACATACAATACTCTTTATAAGTCCCTTGAGTCTAATAACTGATTCCTTATGTGTCGTAGGTTGAAAACTATACTTATGGTTAAGAAAAATTACACCGCTGTTCAATGCTCCATACCTAACCATCCACTGATATAGGTAAATGTCATAGACATAATTTCAAAAAGTTATATCTCACTCTATAAAAATAGACGTACATATATATCAATTTGAAATTGGGGTATAGCAACGGATATTCAAAACCAAATATTTGCCGACCGGCAAACAGCCCAGGCGATTTTCTCAAATATCACCAATTACAACGAATTCCGATATAATGGGGATGATCACCTAATTCCCAATAACTTACTCCCACTCATCATCTGTAAAACAATACAGATGTGAGAATCATACCTGGTAAATACATACCCTGGAGCATGGACAAATTGGGAAATCAGTTTTCTTTTAACAATACACAGTGAAACTGAAACATGTAAATGTTTCGTAGGGGTATCCGGGTATTCCTAGTAATGCCTTTTCCATTATCCAGATTCACAACTGTAACCGTATATTTCTATGCCATCTCTCCACATCCCTTCATATGTCTTTAGTCATTACCTTCTGTACACCCTCTTAGGCTAAATGGTTTTCTTCCTTCCCTACCGTTCGGCACCAGCCTATGGTTTGGAAGAAGACTATCCAATAAGTGTAATGGATGTACTGTCCTAATCCTAGGAGCACTCGCAACGCGAGAGAAGGTGAAGATAAAAGACACCTGAATAAACCTTATTCATATTTCTACTGAACCAGAATCCATCCCCGAACTGGAACAAGTTCCTTTCGAGTTCGTATATAACCATACGATGGAGTATCCAATAAACTGTGGATCTTCGTAGTGATACGGAGTGTCCTGGAGAAATACAAAGGTGAAGTGGGAGTGGTTATGAAATACTTGGTTTGGTCGTGAATAACAGTCGCAATTTACTTTGCCCTCCTTCTAATCCCTTTATATGTCTTTACTTATTACCTTCTGCACACCATCGTTATGCTAATTGGTTTTCTTCATTCCCCACCGTTCAGCACCAACCTAAGGTTTGGAAGAAGACTATCCAATTTGCGTAATAGGTGTACTATCTCCTAAACCAAGGAGTCGTCGCAACCTCAGAGAAGGTAAAAGGAAAAGACAACTGAATAGTCCTATTCGTTTTCTCCAGAACCAGAAACCATCCTCGAATAAATTCCTTCGAGTTCGTATATAACCATACGATGGTTTTATCCAATGGAAGTGGACGTTCGTAGTAATACGGGGTGCCCTGGAGAAAAGGGTAAAAGTAGGATTGGCAATGAGGTATGCAACTCTGACAATCCAAAAGCCAGTGTTTAAGAAGGTTCGGTTAATTTTGGTCTCTGAGTCATAGTCTAGGGTCGGGTCAATGGTCGCTGCCAAAGAGAGAGAGAAAAGAAACACTCAGCGTGCACTCTAACCTAGATCAGAATGGTTACCAATTTATCTAATCTGGAAACCATCCACTGTAACGTCAAATTCTTCTCCAAACCTGAAAGAAGAATTTGGCGGGATCACCCGAGGAGTAAACCAACTCATCAGTTGGAATCGGGATCCAACTATCATCGCATGATAACGTGACGGAATCCGCTCACGTTATCACACTCCAGAAGGTATGCGCATATCTAGCAAGTTTCAGTTTCTTTAGAAACTCCCGATGTGATTTTTACCCAATGCTCTTATGACCTTGACTTTGGCCAACAAATCATAAGTCACATGCCAAGTTCTACCAGTCATTCTCCAGGTTAATTTTAACCCACCCGTACTTACCCTTGACATTGGCCAACAAGGCATTACGACTGTCCCAAACCAACACATCTATCTATGCTGCATATGAATATCCAATAGCTACCAATCACTTTGCGTTGTCTTTGGCCAACAAACACAGCTTGAATACTATTGACTATCCATATGAAACGACGGAGGGCTACGAATGTTTTTTGGCGAAAAATCTTTAACGTAATGAACTTGATATCGTTGAAGGAACCGGATAGCTTTATAAAAATGTAGTGACGAAAACCTTTGCTAAAGAGGTCACTCCCGGTGAAGGGATCTTGGATCTTTCCCCGTAGAATGATGTGCAGGATATTCCAACTGAATACCACGATTCAAAGAAAAAGTAAACGACTATAGTAAAGTTATTGCCTTGACGCAAACTTCTGTCCAAGGGGTCACTCCCGGTGAAGGGATCTCGGCCCTTGCCTCGTCGACTGAGGTGCAGGATATTCCAACTGAATATCACTGTGCAAAACAAAAGTGAACGTCCTTGCAATAATTGCTTTTTGAAAAGTGTTCTAACAACATCAGAATAGGTTTCTTTAGCTTGCATTGATCCGAATCAATGCAGCCCCATCAATTGATCACACCACAAAAGAACGAAAATAATGATGTACGTATATGCCATCCGCATTCGCCACTGGGTCCCGTCATTATCCGTTAGGTTACTTAACTAACAACAGAGCGGGGACTGGACTAGCGCGGATGCAAAACATATACAACATCTACTAATATATATATCAATATATAATATTTGCTCAAGGCGTGATAAAATGCAACATCACAGAAATGTAATACGCATCACAGAATAATACAGATATCTGGGATCCCTGGGTTTCATAGAGCCGCTACTGAAACCCGACGTTCCCCTGGTCCTGTGGATAGCTTGTGTAATGAAATCCTAGACCCCTATAGGCGCGGCAAGTTACCCGCCAAAACCTGAAGCGAGGCAGCCCCCTTCAGCAACGTGAATGGACCACCCAGCACTTCATGGAATCCAGTAACTTGGGCACCCTTCCTTGGGTCAACCTATACCCCCTACGAGTGCGGCGAATAGCCCGCCAATTCTAGAGTGAGGCCCTCTCCATCTCAACTCCATAAGATGCGGGCCCGTTGCCCTCTAGAACCCGGATATCCTTGCACCCCTCCGCGGGGTAATCCTAGTACAGAAAGTAAAATATACATACAACGTGTACATCGACCTCAACCCGGTCGTGCCCCAAAAGAATAATATACAAACAGGCAGTGACGGCAGTCCACATGTCGGATGCTCGCCCCGCAATATCAAATGTACATATAAAATCAAACTGTACTACCATTGCATCCAGGCTATCCATCACGACAAACAGCAACATCACAGCACAACACAGAACATCAACGTGAATGTCACGTTCGCAAATCCGTCTAAAAGGTCTGTAGCAGTTAGACAAGATTTACTGATCTAATGACATTCACGGTCGCAGATATAATGTAAATACTGTGAACAAACATTTTTAAAATTTTCGATCGATCAAATTTACCGAAGTGGGCCCCAAGCACTACTGTAGCACTCAATAAAAATCTGGGCCCAAACAGAATAATCCAAAACCCCCATTTTCAACTCAGGAATCACTGGAAGAAATTTTGTACAGTGTTTCTTCTTTACTGCGGCAGAACCGCGGCCAAAGTAGGGGTACGGCCGCGGTTCCGGGTCTAAAGAGGAAGATCATTCCACGAAATTTTCCCAGATTCCATTAAAAACCCTTCCTGTATTTCTGCAACACACTGAAAAATTTTCCTAGCTAAAAAAAAATTCGACAGAAAACTGATATTTTGAAAATGCATTTTTGGGTTATATGTTCGATCGAAGTTTTAAACACACTAGTTCAAGCTAGACTAGGTTAATGGCGTAGCTCTGATACCAGTGTAAGTGCACGGCGGCGCCCCGGCCGTCAATCCGAGGCCAAAATGCGGAAACGATACTTTTCTTTAAACTTTAAAACCGGCACCACCGCGGACTATACCCCCGGATCGGGCCATTAACCTACTCCTAGCTAACTAGAGAAGGGGTAGAGAGATATACCGAGCGATCCGTGTCCTTCGGTCTTTTCGTCGTCGTCCCGATCTCCCCTCGAAATCTCTGGTCTTCATCTTCTCGTCGGAAGGGCACCACATCGTCGGGTTCCTTTACGTCCTCCCACCTCTGGACCGAGGCAACTCGGGCACAAAGTTGGCGAGCCGACGTGTCCAAGAATGCTGCAGGCTAAGTGTAGTACTCTTTGTCTCAAGGGGTTGTGAAGTTGCCATAATATGAAGGTGGAGAAATGAGATGAAGCTTTTTGGATTGAGCAATAGGATTTTACAAGCAAAATGAGACCATTTCTCATTTCCAAATTTTGGACAGCCCACCCCCATGTAGTGTGGGCGGCCATGAATGATAGAGGGGAGAGAAAAATAGAGAGGGAGTGAGCCAAAAATCAAGCATGAAAGAATGAAGAGTGATAATGAGAAAAAAAACAATGATCACAACAAAGTCTCCTCTTCAACAACCATCTCACATCTCATCACAAAAAGTCAAGCAATGATGATGCACAATCATGAAGCAACCATGTGCCACAAAAAGTCTCCTCCATTGTTAATTGCACAATTGCAAATAACCCCGTCCACCAATTTTCAGCCAAAGAAAGGAAACAAAGGAAAATGGCCGAAACGAAAAGCAAACTGGAAACTTCAGAAAAACGATCCCGTAATAAATTACAGGAAAACCCCGCGACTATATATACATACCCGCATTTGTATTCCGACCGAATACAAATGTAATGAGACAAAATCTACACTGTACAATACTAGGATCCGGCTTAAACCAAAGCCCGCTAGTATTATCCGTCCGATCATGATCCGTGCAATACCGCACGTATATGATTGAACCCTGCCATATCTCCATACGGCCTCTACAGCGTTTCGCCCGAAACTTGAGAAACGGTCTGTGGGGGACTCTAAAGACTCGTCAATACTTCGGTTGTGGATTTAACCACTAGCACGCCAGAGGTATTAGCCATACGTAACGGGCTACCAGGTATTGACCAAAAGGTACGTCGATGACCGAACTCATCCTGACACCCTACTGAGCCTGTCAATGACAATATCCGTACAGTCCGGTCCGTTCATCTATGAGCATCGCATGGCGGGCCTAGGGAGTTGGTAAAAGTCAGACCCCCAAAAGCGGTACAAGTCGTGTCGGAGTGTAGCCCAGAACACCCTGAGATACTACTGGAATACCTAGCAGTAAATCTCCTGCCTTGGCCAAGTACTTCGTGTAATGGCTCTCCTAGACACAGCGCGACCTCACCCCCAATACTGGGAGAGACGAACCCCTGCAGATCCGCTCACTGCCTCCATGTGGCTCGGGACTGTACCCAACTAAAACCTGTTTGCACGTCTCCTTTGAGCGTGGTAGGGTAGTAATCAAAGTACAGTGGGAACTCACACGAGAAAAATGACGATCTCAGGTCGATTAACTAACCTGTACACATGTCACCAGGGAACTGCTATCTGACCACAGGTATAAGACCAACTAGCATGTTCCCGGCGAGTCCTGTCTGGTGTACTCATAACCCAATGAGCACCTGTATACATCTTAGGTGATCCAACTGACACCAGTGGCTTGTGAGACCGGCCACCGCCTCTCGTCGGGGTCTCGACTGTATACACTAGTCTACTCTGGAGTGTCGATGCCCTGTCTCGAAACTCCCACGACTAGGGACCTTTTAAGGATGTGCTTATAGACCCCAGCTCCCACGTATATGATCGCCATCATACTGCTGGCAGTCAAGCAAGAATCCTAGGGGCTCTATCAACGTGCAACAGTGACCTGTAAGGTCACCTAAAGCTGTACACGATGATAAAGATAAACCAGATAGCATACTATCATATTGAGTAAGACTGTCCTACCGGTATAGGTCCTCCCTCAATCATTGCAATCACGTGCCTGTGATCCAATAATTGACTCTGAGGGCGCTATCTCCAAAATGACTATGCGGAGCCTAGGGCGTTTGTTTATATACGGAATCTAGGCTTGACCTTACGGAACTTAGAATTCGTTGAGGGGTTATTACTGTAGGGTGTTTTTCGTCACCCCAGTGAGATGGGAATACGCGAGCGCTTGTCAGGCGCACTACAGATTCCCCCTGCCTAGGGTAGTCCGGGGTTTAATGATTGTGGGGATCCGAATCTCCGGCAGCCGCGGACTAAGCTGCCGTTAATTACCCCTCGCCTTTGGGGCGAGGGAACCTCCGATTAACGGGTTAAATTGGTCATGCGAACTCAATGTGCAACGTGCGTGTGTTTTGTTTTGAAAGGGGGTTTTGGATATATCGGGAGCCACGCAGAGTTTTTTGGAAGGGGAGAATGTGGCGGAGTATGTATATGTGTGAATTTGTATACATATGTGTATGTATATATATGTACATAAGAAGAGGGGGGAAAGGCATCCAAAAGATGCGTGGGGGCCAGCGCCTTGAGCGCTGTGCGCTTAGATGCTGTGCGCTCAGGCGCAAGCGCGCCACGTGTCGGCACGTGGGCGCTTTGCGGATGAGCGCTGCGCGCAGGTGCGCAAGCGCGCGCGCCACATGTCGGCACATGGGCGCTTTGCGCAATGCGCGCTGCGCGCAGGTGCGCAAGCGCGCGCGGGCGCCATGTGTCGGCACGTGGGCGCTTTGCGCAATGCGCGTTGCGTGCAGGTGCGCAAGCGCGCGCGAAAGCCACGTGTTGGCACGTGGGCGCTTTGTGCAATGCGCGTTGGAGCGCAAGCGCGTAGGTGCGCAAGCGCGCGCGTCACGTGTCGGCATGTGGGCGCTTTGCGCACTTGCAGTGCGCGCTGGAGTGGACAAGAGGCTTTTAGCCTGAGAAAAGATTTCTCAAAAGAGAAATCAGAGAGGAGTCGGGCTCCTGAATGTGTTTTGGGTTTAATGGAAGTGGTTCTTCTTCTTCCTCCTGTTGCTTGCTGGATCTTGAAGATCAAGAGATGTGAAATCTCAAAATCTCTCCTTTTTAAGATCTGATGACAGATCCAAGTTACCCTTGATGGGTTTTGTGGTGAAAAACTAATTTGTTTTATAAAAAGGAGAGTAGAACTCTTGATTTAATTCAAAAGAAAGAAGAAGGTTTTGGAACCTTGAAGAAGAAGGAGGCACAAAAGATCTCAGATCTAAAATTTTTGTGGAGAGAATGAAAGGTTCTTGGGATATTTCATTATCATTGCCTTTATAGGCCATACATTTTACACATAGCCCCTTGGGCTTCACAAAATGGCATTTTGCCTATCTCATGGCTCATGTGCCATTTCTTTTTGCACATCAGCCATGGGCTTTACAAAAATTTGGCTTTATGCCTATTTTGCATACATTCATGTATAAAAAATTATATGAAAATTATTTATTACATGATCTATATTTTAGCATGGAGGAGGCTGGCCGCGGGCTCGACTTGGGCATGGGCCCGCTTGACCTGGGCTTGGGTCCACCTGGCTTGGGGTTGACCTTGACTTTGACTCGGTCAACGGGGGTGTAAATTTTTACCCCAACAAAGTGCCCCCCATCAATAAATGCACACCGTACATTTGAGTTGTGTGCATGAAATTGATGGATCTTGAAGCTGAACTTCGAGATGGAACATCATTCCGGAGGCGAAGCATCATCTCGGGGAGCATGATTCCCGAGGATCGGAGCATCATTCCGATTCGCGGAGCATAATTCCAATGTCAGAGCATCATTCCGAAGCGCGGAGCATAATTCCAGGGTCGGAGCATCATTCCGATTTGCGGAGCACAATTCCATAGTTCGGAGCATCATTCCGAAGGGCGGAGCTTGATTCCAGAGTTCGGAGCATCTTTCCGAAGAGCGGAGCATAAGTCCAGGGTCGGAGCATCATTCCGATTTGCGGAGCATAATTCCAGAGTTCGGAGCATCATTCCGATGGGCGGAACATAAGTCCGGAGATTAGAGCATCATTCCGATGATCGGAGCATGATTCCAGGATTCGGAGCATCATTCCGAAGGGCGGAGCATGATTCCAGAGTTCGGAGCATCTTTCCGAAGAGCGGAGCATAATTCCAGGATTCGGAACATCATTCCGAAGGGCGGAGCATGATTCCAGGATTCGGAGGATCATTCCGAAGGGCGGAGCATGATTCCAGAGTTCGGAGCATCTTTCCGAAGAGCGGAGCATAATTCCAGAGATCGGAGCATCGTTCCGATGGGCGGAGCATAATTCCAGAGATCGGAGCATCATTCCGATGATCGGCAGACATTCTGACCGAAGCATGATTTCGATGCAGAGGTAGATTCCTAGGCGAAGTATAATTCCGACAAGGGAGGAAAATATTCCGAGGCGAAGCATGATTTCGACACGGGGTATATTCTGAGACGGAGCATGATTCCGGCGCAGAGCTTGTTGGCTGACTTGATTTCGAGACGAAGCATAATTTCGACAGGGAAGGCAGGTACACCGAAGTGAAGCATCATTTCGACACGGGGTACATTCTGAGACAGAGCATGATTCCTCCGTAGAGGTTGTTGGTTTGATTTGATTTGGTTTGACATCAGCATCGCTACACTGGAATATGGTACCGAGAGCGAATCATCATTTGTCATGAGAGGATTTGGGAATTGGTTTTTTTTGGTTTGGCATTAGCATCGCTACACTGAAATATGGTACCAGGAGCGAACCATCATTTGCGTTTGCTTATTAGGAAACGATGGCTTAGGAGACAGGTTTTAGGTCCCTATCACCTAAGACTTTTCAATTTTGTGAGCCGTAAGGGTCTCACAAAGCATTTTCTCCCTGCGGGTCGTAAGGATCCCGTAAGTGTATTTTCTCCTTGGGAGTCGTGGGGACTCCCAAGTGTGTTGCTCCTTTGTGAGTCGTAAGGATCTCATGCGGGAGTTTTCTCCTCACAAAGTCGAGAGGACCTTGCGAGTGCATTTCATCTCTTTCTCACGAGTATGCGCCCTTTCGGGTTTTCACAAACTCGCCGACAGTCCTGCTGTTTTTACTCAATGAAGCCCTTTCGGGTTTTCATCCGTGCCTATTTTGCTTGTGGACATCCCCCTTTTTTTTTTTGAATCTTCACCGCCGGTGGGACTTTGAATGTGGTCTCACCGGTAGGACTTGGGAGGAATTGGAATTGTTTTACGCCCGTGGATTGTATACGGTTCTGCAGGATGTATGATCCAGACCGTAGGGCCATACAAATTTCGGGACTTTGTTGGCGTCTGCATCGCTGCACTGGAATATGGTACCAGGAGCGACTCATCATTCGCCATTGGGGCATGGGATTGGAATTTGGTTGGCGTCTGCATCGCTGCACTAGAATATGGTATCAGGAGCGACTCATCATTCGCCATTGGGGTATGGGATTTGGAATTTGGTTGGCGTCTGCATCGCTGCACTGGAATATGGTACCAGGAGCGACTCATCATTCGCCACGTGGGGTATGGTATTGGAATTTGGTTGGTGTCTGCATCGCTGCACTGGAATATGGTACCAGGAGCGACTCATCATTCGCCACGTGGGGTATGGTATTGGAATTTGGTTGGCGTATGCATCGCTGCACTGGAATATGGTACCGGAAGCGACTCATCATTCGCCACTTGGGGATTGGGGAGCGATGGCTTAGGAGACAGGTTTGGATCCCTATCACCTAAGGCTTTTCAATTCTATGGGCCGTAAGGGTCCCATAAAGTATTTTCTCCCTGCGAGTCGTAAGGATCCCGTAGGTGCATTTTCTCCTTAGGAGTCGTGAGGACCCCTAAGTGTGTTTTTCCTTTATGAGTCATAAGGATCCCATAAAGGTTTGTTCTCCTCATGTATCGTGAGGACACATGAGTGGGTCTTCTCAATGGAGCATAATTCCAGAGGCGGAGACCAGCCGCGTAACCGGTAATCGTGGTGGGGCATGGACGTGATGAGAATTATTTGAGCCCGTGGATTGTATACGGTAGTCAATTTGGGGACTAACCGTAGAGTTGGAAGAATTTTGGGAAATTGGATTTTGGTTGGCGTCTGCATCGCTGCACTGGAATATGGTACCAGGAGCGACTCATCATTCGTCGTTTTTTTTTTGTATTTTTTGTTTTACCGCGATTGCTCTATCATTTCAGCTTTTCTTATCGCGAAGGTCGCGATTGCCCCATCATTTCGGCTTTTATTCGCGGTTGCCCCATCATTTCGGCTTTATTTTCATCCTTATTTTACTCGCTGATTTTTATTGCGAGTTGCCCCATCATTTCGGCTTTTCTTTATTTTCCTTTTATTTACACATTTTTTTATTTTATTATTATTTTTTTTTTTACATTTTTTCCTCAGTTTAACGACTTAGAGGTCGACTGTTCCCAGTTTAATGACGTGGTGGTCGACTGTTTTCAGAGAAAGACAGATGTCTGAGAGAATCGGTTTCACGAAGAACTTCGGTCTCCATTTGTATAAAATTGGCGGTTGCAGCTTGACTGTTTGTTAACACGCCTTTGGACAGTTCTATCTCTCATGCCTTGTATTGCTTTTCGACCCAATCTTTGAAGACGAAGCAGTCCTCAATGGCATGACCTATCACTCTGTGATAGGGGCAGTATTTAGGGTCGTCGGTCCTATTCGCTTCCTGCGGTCTTTTTGACTCTGGCAGTTGTAGACCGTTCTTCAGGGCGTCTTTGAAGATTTTACGGATTTTGTCCCTTCTGAAGGAATAGACCTTATCCAGCTTCTCTTTCAGTGGAGATTCTCCTCCCTCTCCGAACATTGGCTTCCGAGGCTGGTTGGCGCTAGGTCCGCTCATCCCCTGCTTATTTCAGTTAGCCGAAGCGTTGAAAGATTCGGAATCATCGGAGTTTCCGCCTTTGCGATTATCGTCCTTCCGATTTCTCCAGGACTTATTGTTATTTTGAGAATCCGAGGAGGACTCCTGTTTTGAGCGCTCCAGCATCTGGACTTTCCTGGTCAGCTCTTGGAATGTTTTGAGACCCGCGGTGCATAAAAACGGGGTCATCCAATTGTTGAGATTTCCGACGAGGAGACTGACAGATTGGTCCTGCTCTATCGGCGGTTCGCATTTGACGGAGAGATTGCGCCATCAGGTTATAAAATCCGTGCTTCTTTCGTCGCTCTTCGGCTTGGTCCTTACGAGCTCGGCAATGGTAATCTTATCACTGACGCTCATGAACCTCTGCCGAAACAAAGACTCCATTTGGATAAAAGTTATGACGGAGCCATCCGGTATGCTCGCGTACCAGTCGAAAGCAACATCGGTCAGGCTATTAACGAACTGGCGGAGGAGAAGCGCATCATTGCCCCCAGTATTCCCGCATGAGGCTTTGAAGTGGGCGATATGCTGATTCGCATTTCCCGTCCCATCGAATCTTCCGAATTTGGGGATGACATAGCCGATAGGAAATTCTACCAGATCATACTGAGCAGGATATGGTCTCCCACTACTGCTGATATCTTTTTGCGCTTCGGCTTCGGCCACCAATGTTTTGACTTTGCTGGCAACCAAATCCATGATTTGATCTTGAGTTAGCGGGCTACTGTCATCGGTAGCCAAGACATTTCCCGAGATAGGATGCGACTGGTTTTCCTGTAGTTCGCCCACTTTTGGATTTGAGGGAATAGGCGTCGGCCGCTTTGGGACACCATTTCCCGGTCCATGAGAGCCCTACACCTGATTGGGCGGCTGAGAGGCAAGTTGGACCGTAAGCCGTAAGACGACATTTGTCAAGTCGTCGATCTTTGAGTAGAGCTTGGCCATCTCCTTGTCTTTGCTTCTGAGCTGCTTTCAGAGCTCTTGGAGAAGTTGTTGCTCTGCGGTCTTAGGATGGAAAGTTGGCTCATCTTCGCTTTCCGAGCCTGACTCCTCATGAATTGAGTGTAGGGTTGCTAGGCACGCGCACAAGGGTCTACGAGGCATCAACCATGCCCGATTTAAAATTTAGCTGTGCCGAACAACACGAATACGGATCTTTAACCTAGAGATTAGGCGAAAACAAGCATGCTAAACAATTTAACACTAAGTGAGAGGGATTACAACCTTTGTAGATCCGGTCCTTCACTTCATATGCTCCGTGTTGTGGTCCCTTCGCTGCGATCATCGGGATCCGGACTCTCGAGAGGTTCCACGAAGAGAAAGACGCAACTTTTGCTTCCGATCTTCGATACTAAGATGATCTACCTCGAAGTTTCTTTAACACAAGCTAACACTCATGAAATGATGTGAACACCCTCATCTAAATGGCAAGGGAAGATGAGAATGATGAAGTAGGATTTTTGCTATCTTTATTTATATTTTTCTCACATTTATCCATCACAAAATCAAAGCAAGAAACCATTTCAAGCTTGGAAGAAGAAGGAAGAAGATGATGAATAATGTAATTATCCTTTTGTGATGAATAGGAAAATAATCATATGATAGAAGTATGCAACCATGGTCAAGTGAACCTTTGTAGAGAATTAACTAGGGTTAGGGTTTGGGTTGGGTTAAGGATGAGTTACACATAAATATCTTTCATAATATCTTAACAAAGACAAAAGAAAAGCTTCTAGAATCAACTAGAAGGTTTAACCCTAATCCAAACCCTAATCATGTTTAAACTCCACTAAACATGTTGCATTATTTATCATATCATGTTACAATATTATATATCACATATACAATATTTATCGTAACAAAATAAAATAATACAATTAACATATATCGCATATATATCAATGTATTACCCGAGTGAGAAAAAAATCTTTTAGTGAGCTAATATTAGTTAATGCAATTTAATATATCAAATATATTATTATACATTAAATTATCGAATCAACACATGATCCGACAATCCGGCTATATCGCATATAACCGACTAATATTTATCCGTACCGATTCATCGAATCAACACTTGATCCGATGACCCGGCTGATATCAAATATCGCGAGAATAGAATACGGTATCACATATCGCATTATCCTCGGTCCCGCACATATCACATATGTGCTCCTACTCCGTTTTGCCTGAGACAAGAAACCTCTTTGTAGGACTCTAAAGAATCGTCAATACGCCGGCAGTAGGTGATGATCATATCAAACACCCACAAGCTGCAAGCGGTCAGCTAAACGTAACAGCTACCCAGGTATTGAGCGCTCAGATGATCAACAAGCAAGCCTGTAACTTCTCCTGCGAATCCAAACAGTAACACTCCAGTGCAGTCCGTTCTCGTCGTCTGATATGTCGCATATCTCGCCTAGGGTTGGTAAACGTCAGACCCCAGTAGCTCGATAAGTCGTGTCGATTTGAGGTCTATAACAGTTCGAGAAACTACTGATAACACTTACCAGTAAATCTCAGCAACCCTGGCCAGGGATTTCCGGTTATAGCCAATCGAACACAGCACAACATCAACTCCCTATACCGGGAGAGACGAATCCCCTCCTATCGCTCATTGCCTCCATGTGATTCGGGACTGTACCCAAAAGCCGCCTTTTTGCACGCCCTCTTGGACGTGGTATGATGGAAATCAAAGCACAGTGGGAACCACACAAGACTCTATGACGATCTCGGGTCAACAGACTACTCTGTACCAGTGTCACCGGAGAACTGCCATCTGACGTATGGTATAATACCATCTGGGAGTTCTCGGCGAGTCCGTCCAGTGTACCCAGTCTCCACTGAGCACCCGTACACCATCCTTGATGTCAAACACCGATGGATATGGGATCATCCATCGCCCATCATATGGGTCAAGATGCGTATACGCTAGTCTACTCTGGTGCATCGATGCCCTGTCTCGATACACCCTCGACTAGGAACAGTTATAGGATGTACTCGTCGACTACCGTGGCCCCCGTAGTATGATCTCATCATAGTCCCAGTAGTCGAGTACATATCCTAAGGGCTTTATCAACATGTAACAATAGAGACAATCTGAGTACATGTTAAGATAAAGTACAACTAGATTGCATACTATCATGTCGAGCAAGAAAGTCCTCCATATATATGTCTTAGCATCCACTACAATATACATCGTATGTACAGTAATGGCCTCTAGGGCATACATATAACTAACAATCTCCCATTTGCACTAGGGCCATTTGTTATGGTATCGCATACCCAACAATTAGCTGCGGTTGAAGTATCTCATACTCAACCATCCCATAGAAGTCTCTACTGGGAAAAAGGCCTTTGTGAGTGGATTCGCGCTGTTGTCCTCTGTGTCTACTCTCCTAACCTCGATCTCCCTGGAGATCAACCATCTCCATGATCAGGTGATACTACCTAAGAATTATATCTGGATTTCTGATGGGACAGTAGTTCCTTGGCTAAAGCCACAACTCCATTGTCACACAATGGTAGGAACGAAGTTCATCTCATGAACTTATATGTATCCAGACTGCCTCTTTGGTAGCATCCTTGGTAACGATGTATCTTGCCTTTAATCGTCTAGTAAGTCACGGTAACTAGCTTGGAACTCTTCCAACATACCGTCCCTCCACTGAGGGTATAGACAATGCCTGCGACTGACATTCAGTCGTCTTTATCACCCTGGAACCTTTCCAGTGATTCTCCCGAGGATCGATTGATACCATCTCACTACAACTAGTGAGTATCCTAACATCCAATTAGATCTATCTCATAGATCCAAAAACCCAGGATTTAGGAGGTATCATTTTGATCCTATATGGAGAATCCTTGTGATAAACGGAGATTGACCGAGCGTAGCATAGGAAACTCCTTCCCTATCAAGAGTATGTCATCCACGTACTCTACGAGGATCACCACAATACTCTCTACTACCTTTTCGTATATACAAGGTTCATCTACCATTTTGATAAAGTCAAACTCTTTGACTACCACATCAAAACAGATGTTCCAACTCCGCGATGCCTGTTTTATCATATAAAACATTTTGCACACGTTTCCGCTGCTCCCACTGTCTACGAAGCCCTCTGGCTGTGTACTTATAGACGCTCTTTTCTAAAACATCATTTAGAAAAGCAGTCATGACACCCAACCACCAGATATCGTAGTCATGGTATGTAGCCGTGGCAAGTAAGATCTGGATTGACTTAAGCATAGATCCTTAGAAAAAGTTTCAACATAATCCATACCTGGTCTTATGATGCAAACCTTTAACAAGTCTAGATTTGAAAGTCTCAACTTTTCAATGTACACCAAGTAATCTTCTCAAGATATACTTGCTCCTGATGGGGATTTAACCCTTCAGATAAAGCAACCAAAGTCCATACTTTGTTGGTGTATAAGGATTCCATCTCAGATCGATAAGCACCCAGCCATTCTTACAGAGTCCTACTCCTGATGGCCAGCTCGAAACTAGTTGGGTCATCATCTCATGATGCAATCCTCATTCCCACTGTCATAGAGAAACTGAAGTATCTCTCAGGTGGGTGAGGAACCCTACTAGATTGGCGGAGAGGCTGAGGTTCGTTAGAAACTATTGAATCCTTTGGTTCTACCAAATTATCAGCTGTAGTTTGTATAGCTGGAACATTTCCAGTTCTACATTACAGACCTTGCCTCGAGCTTGTCCGGATTTTTCTTTTAGACACAAGCCGGACAACCCCAAATCTTTACAAACTTAAGATATGGGCTCTTCCCTTTCCATATCATATATGAAGTGGTAGGCAACTGATTTGATTTGAACCCTATTCAATAGGTATGCAACATCACAAGTGCATAACTCCCTAAAGGAAATAGGAAACTCAGTAGTACTCAACATAGAGCACACCATATCACATAGGGTGTTATTGCTCCGCCCCGATATACCGACGTGCTGTGGTGTATACGGAGGAGTAGTGCTGAGAGAGAATCTCATTCTCCTTTAGAATAGTCCAGGAATTCCGTACTCAAGTATTTTCCTCCTTGAACTCATCAAAGGACATAATACTTATACCCGTATTTTGGTTCTCTACTTCTAACTTATATTCTGTGAATATCTCAAAAGGTTCGGACTTATATTTCAACAGGAACACATGTCTGAATCTTAAGATATTATCAGAGAATGTAATGAAGTACAAAGAACCAATCTTGGCATGTGTAGACAGGGGACTTTCATACATCAGCATGTATCAATCCCAAAAGTTCACTAACTCTTTCTCTGTTTCCAATAAACAGAGCTGTGGTCATCTTATCTTTGTGACATGACCGGCAAGTTTCATAAGATGTAAATTCAAACTAATTTAAATATGCATCTATATGTAACTTCAGCCAGTCGGGTCGCATTGATATGACCTAGTCTACAATACCTCAAGAAGGATTCGTTCATTTCTGAACTCTTCCTCTTGTGTGTGTTCCGTATACTAAGAACTGTAGTTTGATTTAGAACATCAATGCTTTTAGATAACGTGCCTGAACCGATCAACTATTGATATAGGAAATGTTCAAAACATTATCCAACAATACAAAATTATATCACTTCTTTACTAATAAAGAGACTGATATGATTTTGTATATCAGGTTCGGTATCTAATAACATTTGTTCAGAATCAATGTATTCAGGTAATACAGGGTGATCGTGACCAACAGACTTCACTGCAACACTTGCACCGTTTTCTGTCTCATGAAACTTATCACCCGTTCTCATTTCTCTACCTATCTGTAGCCCATGTAACAGATTACATATGCGGGATCCTGATCCGGTATCACATACCCAGGACGTAAAGGATACTGAGAAACTGTTCTGTGTAATGAACACACCCGAAGATGATGCATCATCATGCACTTTCTTCGTTTGGGCGGCACGGGAAATCTGGTATTCCCCAATTTCCTGCTCTGTCATATAACAATTATAAGTTGGAGCGGGACCAACGTTCCCCAGCTCAGTATAACAACCGGGTTCGGTCAATATATCCGTTTTATTATCTTGATTAAGGCGTGATATCGTCGCTATCTGGAGAGAGAGAGAAGAAAACACTCAGCGTATGCTCTTGCAAGATTAGATTGGTTATCTAATATATCTAATCAGGATGTCTCCCACTGTTTTAATCAAATCTTCATTCAAACCCCAAAAAGGAAAGACTAGCTGGGATTAATTACACGCTACAAGTTCGCCAATCTTTCAGCCAGGCCAGTGTCGGTACTTTGAAGGAGGTCCCCCGTGCTTTCGCACGAACCTAATTAAAGTAACCTCGTTTTCCCAGAGGCGTAACCCCGTTGACACCTTTCTAGACACCTACTTGATCGACTAATTGTAATGTATAAAACTCTCCCAGGAGTAACTCTTACTCGCAGCGGGTATCGGGATCCAACTTGTAGGGTTGCTAGGCACGCGCGCAAGGGTCTACGAGGCATCAACCATGCCCGATTTAAAATTTAGCCGTGCCGAACAACCCGAATACGGAACTTTAAACTAGAGATTAGGCGAAAACAACATGCTAAACACTTTAACACTAAGTGAGAGGGATTACAACCTTTGTAGATCCGGTCCTTCACTTCATATGCTCCGTGTTGTGGTCCCTTCGCTGCGATCATCGGGATCCGGACTCTCGAGAGGTTCCACGAAGAGAAAGACGCATGCTTTGCTTCCGATCTTCGATACTATGATGATCTACCTTGAAGTTCCTTTAACACAAGCTAACACTCATGAAATGATGTGAACACACTCATCTAAATGGCAAGGGAAGATGAGGATGATGAAGTAGGAATTTTGCCCTATTTATTTATCTTTTTCTCATATTTATTCATCACCTTTGAAAAATCAAGCAAGGTTTTTCATGGAAGAATGAAGGAGGAAGAAGATGATAAATCATTTGTGATGAATAGAAAGAATGTTATCATAATCATTTATGCAACCATGGTTCACTTAACCATTGTAGAGAGTTTACTAGGGTTAGGGTTTGGGTTGGGTTAAGTGTGAGTTATGGATAAAGATCAACACAAATATCTTTATCATGACAAAGTAAAAGCTTCTAGAATCAACTAGAAGGTTTAACCCTAATCCAAACCCTAATCATGTTTAAACTCCTCTAATCATGTTGCATTAATAATTATAATATGTTACAAAATTATATATCACATATACAATATTTATTGTAACAAAATAAAATAATACATTTAACATATATCGCATATATATCAATGTATTACCCGAGTGAGAAAAAGAATCTTTTAGTGAGCAAATATTAGTTAATGCAATTTAATATATCACATATATTATTATACATTAAATTATCGAATCAACACTTGATCCGACAATCCGGCTATATTGCATATAACCGACTAATATTTATCCGTACCGATTCACCGAATCAACACTTGATCCGATGACCCGGCTGATATCAAATATCGCGAGAATATAATACTGTATCACATATCGCATTATCCTCGGTCCCGCAAATATCACATATGTGCTCCTACTCCGTTTTGCCTGAGTCAAGAAACCTATGTGTAGGACTCTTAAGAATCGTCAATACGCCGGCAGTAGGTGATGATCATATCAAACACCCACAAGCTGCAAGCGGTCAGCTAAACGTAACAGCTACCTAGGTATTGAGCTCTCAGAAGATCAACAAGCAAGCCTGTACATTCTCCTGTGAATCCAAACAGTAACACTCCCGAACAGTCCGGTCTCGTCGTCTGATATGTTGCATATCTCGCCTAGGGGTGGTAAACGGCAGACCCCAGTAGCTCGATAAGTCGTGTCGATATAAGGTCTATAATAGTTCGAGAAACTACTGATAACACTTACCAGTAAATCTCAGCAACCCTGGCCAGGGATTTCCGGTTATAGCCAATCGAACACACCACAACATCAACTCCCTATACCGGGAGAGACGAAACCCCTCCTATCGCTCATTGCCTCCATGTGATTCGGGACTGTACCCAAAAGCCACCTTTTGCATGCCCTCTTGGACGTGGTATGATGGAAATCAAAGCACAGTGGGAATCACACATGACTCTATGACGATCTCGGGTCGACAGACTACTCTGTACCAGTGTCACCGGAGAACTGCCATCTGACGTATGGTATAATACCATATGGGAGTTCTCGGCGAGTCCGTCCAGTGTACCCAGTCTCCACTGAGCACCCGTACACCATCCTTGATGTCAAACACCGATGGATATGGGATCATCCATCGCCCATCATATGGGTCAAGATGCGCATACGCTAGTCTACTCTGGTGTATCGATGCCCTGTCTCGATACACCCTCGACTAGGAACAGTTATAGGATGTACTCGTCGACTACCGTGGCCCCACTAGTATGATCTCATCATAGTCGCAGTAGTCGAGTACATAGCCTAAGGGCTTTATCAACATGTAATATAGAGACAATCAGAGTACATGTTAAGATAAAGTACAACCAGATAGCATATTATCATGTCAAGCAAGAAAGTCCTCCTTATATATGTCCTAGCATCCACTACAATATACATCGTATGTACAGCAATGGCCTCTAGGGTATACATATTGTTGGAGATAGTGCCCTCATAGTCAATTATTGGATCGCGGGTACGTGATTGCAATGATTGCGGAGGACCTATACCGGTATGACAGTCTTACTCGAGATGATAGTATGCTATCTGGTTTGCCTTTATCAGTCGTGTACATGTTCAGGTGACTGATTGCATGTTACACTTTGATAGAGCCCTTAGGATCATGCTTTACTACCAACAGTATGATGGCGATCATATACGTGAGAGTTGGGTAGTTTATATGCATATCCTTAATTGTGGTCCCTAGTCGTGGGAGTTTCGAGACAGGGCATCGATACTCCGGAGTAGACTAGTGTGTACTGTCGAGACCCCGACGAGGGGCGGTGGCCGGTCTCACAAGCCACTAGTGTCAGTTGGATCACCTAAGATGTATACAGGTGCTCATTGGGTTATGAGTACACCGGACAGGACTCGCCGGGAATCTGCTAGTTAGTATTATACCTATCGTCGGATAGCAGTTCCCTGGTGACATGTGTACAGGTTAGTTCATCGACCTGAGGTCATCATTTGTCTCGTGTGAGTTCCCACTGTGCTTTGATTTCTACCCTACCACGGCTCAAAGGAGTCGTGCAAACAGGTAGCTTTTGGGTACAGTCCCGAGCCATATGGAGGCACGTGAGCGGATCGGCAGGGGATTCGTCTCTCCCGGTATTGGGGGCGACTTCGTGCTGTGTCTAGGAGAGCCATTACACAAATCCATGGCCATGGTAGGAGATTTACTGGTAGGTACTCCAGTAGTATCTCAGGGTGTATTGAGGCTTCACTCCGACACGACTTATACTGCTATTGGGGGTCTGACGTTGCTAGCCCCCTAGGCAGATATGCGATACTCATTGACGAACGGACCGGACTGTATATACATTGTCACTGTTAGGCTCAGTAGGGTTTCTGGATGAGTTCACTCATCGGCCACCCTTGAGTTCGCTCATCAGCTTCCCTTGAGGTCAGTCCATGGGCAGCCGTTACGCATTGCTAGTGCCGCTGATGGTTTGTGGTTAAACCCACTGCCAGGGTACTGACGAGTCATTAGAGTCCCCCACAGACAGTTTCCCAAGTTCGGGCGAAACGTTGTAGAGGCCGTATGGTTTTATGGCAGGGTTCGGAAAATGCACGTGCGTTTACGCACGTGTCGATTTTCGGACAGATGATACTGGTCGGCTTTGGTTTAAGCCGGATCCGAGTATTATATTGAGTAGGTATAATATCTTTGTCTCAGTTGCATTTGTATTCGGTCGTAATACAAATGCGGGTATATTTATACAGTTTCGGGGTTGTCCTGAAAGTCGTTTCAGGATCACTTTTGGAAGTTGCCAGTTTCCAGTTTTCTATCAGCCGTCTTTTAACATTCTGTTAAAGACGGATTTATCTTTTCTTCAGATATGGTGAGTCAGTGCTTCTAGAAGCTTCTAGAAGGTTCTAGATGATGACTAGGCTTCATGACTCATTAGTGCATTAATGGGTTTTTGATGATGTGTTTAATGAGTCACCATTTACCATTAATACCTTTTGGATTGCTTAAGATATTTTTGAAGTGAGAAGCTTTCTCTTGTGATCACCCCCCTCTCCTACGGTCACCTCCCTATTGCTATAAGTGGCCGGCCCTCTCTCTCCTCACTTCACTTGATGTTTCATTTTGGTTAGAAAAGATTATGATAGTATTCGGGGTGTATGGAATTTTACAGTTCATTTCATTCCATCACCCGATTTCCACGGCAACTTCATTAACCGATCGTCCACGGATTTGGACGAAGTGAGACAAAGTCATCTACTCATTCTCTACATCATTCTTGGTCGTCTCTTTTAGCAAACTTAACGATCGAGTTGCCTCAAGTCAGAGGCGGGAGCCCGTTTAAAGAACCGATCATGTGGTGCCACCTCGACGAGGAGATCGGAGATCGACGAGATCGGAGCAGCCGCAACGGAGTGTGGGATGATGCTTGAAGAACGAAGGACTCGGATCGTTCGGTACAATCTTTCTACACTCTTTACAGTTTGTTAGTTTAGCAATAATGGCAGATCCGGGTTAAAGTATACGATAGCGCCAGTTAAAAAGTTTTTGTTCCGCATTTGGCGTCTGTAGACTGCCGGGGCGCTAGCGTTGACTTACAGTGGTATCAGAGCCTCACCATTTTGCTATACTAACTTGTGCTAACGCGTTTAAAACATCGATCGAACCGAAAAACAAAAATCGCATTTTTCTTGCTTGACAGTTTCTGTTGATTTTAAACGGTGTCCTAAAAATATTTCACACATCTCAGAATACTGTGCAGGTATTTCCAAGAATGTCGTACAAATTTGAGCATGTCAGTCGACAAGACAGCCGCAGAAACGCGGCCAAACCCATGGTTTGGTCGCGCAACCGCGGCAGTTCTGGGCGATCATGCCCCCAAATTTGCACAGTGTGTTCCCCTCTGGAAATTGTGATTTTTGGTATATATCGTTTTTGCCCAGATTTTGTTACTGTTCACCAGTAAGCAGTGGGGCCCACTTTTTGATATTTGGTCTTTGGTCGATCGAAATTTAAACACGTTAGTTTACAGTGCTTACATTATATCTCCGACCGGGAATGTCATTTGATCGGTAAACCGCGTCTGATTGCTATAGTTCTTTTAGACGGGTTTGCGAACGTGACTTTCGCGTTGATGTTCTGTGTTGTGCTGTGATGTTGCGGATTTGTCGTGGTGGATAGCAGTGTGCAATGGTAGTACAGTTTGTGTTTATTTGTACATTTGATATTGCGGGGCGAGCGTCCAACTTGTGGACTGCCGTCACTGCCTGTTGTATAATATTCTTTTGGGGCACGACCAGGTTGCGGTCGATGTACCTATTGTACTATTTTTCATTACTGTACTAGGTTTTACCCCAAGACGGAGTGCACGGATAGCCGGGTTCTGAGAAGCAACGGGTCCGCATCTCATGGATTTGAGAGGCAGAGGGGTCCCACTCTAGAATTGGCAGACTATTCGCCGCACTCGTAGGGGGTACAGGTTGACCCAAGGAGGGGTGCCCAAGATTACCGGATTCCGTGAAGTGCTGGGTGGTCCATTCACTATGCTGTAGGGGGCTGCCTCGCTTCAGGTTTTGGCGGGTAACTTGCCGCACCCGTAGGGGTCTAGGTTTCATTGCACAGGCTATCCACACGACAGGGGAACGTCGAGTTTCAGCAGCGGCTCTGTGAAACTCGGGGATCCCAGATTATCTGTATTGTTCGGTGATACTTATTACTTTTCTGTAATGTTGCATACTATCACGCCTGGAGCGATTATGTATATTGGTTTATATACTATTAGATGTTGTATATGTTTTACACCCGCGCTAGTCCAGTCCCCGCTCTGTCGTTAGTTAAGTAACCTAACGGGTGATGACGGGACCCAGTGACGAATGCGGATGGCATATACGTACATTTTATTTTCGTTCTTTTCTGGTGTGATTGATTGATGGGACTGCGTTGATTCTGATCAATGCAAAGTAAAACAAACCTGTTTGAGTTGTTGGAACAATTTTAAAAAGTGTTGTTACAAAGATGTTTCCTTTTGTTATGCATAGCGGTATTCAGTGGAATATCCTGCACCTCATTCGACGGGGCAAAGGCCGATATCCCTTCACCGGGACTGACCCCTTGGGCAGAAGTTTGCGTTAGAGTAATAACTTCACTATAGTCGATTACAAGTTGCTTTGCATAGCGGTATTCAGTGGAATATCCTGCACCTCATTCCACGAGGAAAGAGCCGAGATCCTTTTACCGGGAGTGACCTCTTTAGCATAAGGTTTTCGCCACTATATTTTAAAAAGCTATCAGGTTCCTTCAGCGATATCAAGTTCACTACGCTAAAGGTTTTTCGCCAAAAACCAGCCGTAGCCCTCCGTCACTTCTTTTGGGTATTCAGTAGTATTCAAGCTATGTATTTTGACCTAACGCCAAGGCATAGTGTTTGGTAGCTGCTGGGTATTCAATTGTTGCATAGATAGATGAGTTAGTTTGGGACAGTCGTTCTGCCATTTTGGCCAACGTCAAGGGCATGTGCGGGTGGGTTCAAATTGACAAGATAGTGATGGGTAGAACTTGGCATGTGACTTATGACATTTTGACCAACGCCAAGGTTATAAGAGCATGGGGCAAAAATCATATCGGGAGTTTCTAAAGAAACTGAAACTTGCCAAGTATGCGCATACCTTCTGGAGTATGAGTAACGTGGATGCATTCCATCACGTTATCATGCGATGAGAGTTGGATCCCGATTCCCACTGATGAGTTGGTTTACTCTTCGGGTGATCCCGATTGATTCTTCTTTAGGTTTGGAGGAGAATTTGACAGGACAGTGGGAGGTTTCCGGATTAGATAAAGTGATGACCATTCTGATCTAGGTTAGAGTGCACGCAGAGTGTTTCTTTTCTCTCTCTCTTTGGCAGCGACCTTTGACCGACCCTAGACTATGACTCAGTAACCAGGTTGACCGAACCTTCTTAAAATATTGGCTTTTGGATTGTCTGAGTTGCATAAGTCATTGCCACTCCTTCTTTTACCCTTTGCATTTCTCAGAACACCCGTATTACTACGGATATCCACTTCCATTGGATAGATCCATCGTATGGTTATATACGAACTCGAAGGGACTTCTTCGGGGATGGATCCAGGTTCAGGAGAAATAGAATTGGTTTATTCAGTTGTCTTTTATTATCACCTTCTCTCAGGTTGCGAGAGCACCTTGGTTTAGGAGAGTACACCTATTACGCCTATTGGATAGTCTTATTCCAAACCATAGGCTGGTGCCGAAAGGTAGGGAATGAAGAAAACCAATTAGCCTAAGTAGGGTGTGCAGAAGGTAATATGTAAAGACAAAATAAAGGGATTAGAAAGAGGGCAAAGTAAATTGCGACTGATATCATTCACGACCAAAACCGCGTACTACATCGTCACTCCTAATTCACATTTAAAAGAATAAGGTATTATTCAGTTGTCTTTTATCGTGACCTTCTCTCGAGATACGAGTACTCCTTGGTTTAGGAGGGTACACCTATTATGCTTACTGGATAGTCTTCTTCCAAACCATAGGCTGGTGCCAAACGGTAGGGAAGGAAGAAAACCATTTAGCATAACGATGGTGTACAGAAGGTAACGACTAAAGACAAATAAAGTGATTTGGAGAGATGGCAATAAAATATACGGTTGAAATCATGAATTGGATTATGGAAGAGGCATTGCTATGAATACCAGGATACCCCTAAGAAACATTTTCATGTTTCAGTGCATTGTTAAAGAAAAACTGTTTTCCCGATTAGACACATACTCCAAGGGTATGTATTTACCAGGTTTCATTCTCATATCTGTATGGTTTTACAGATGATGTGTGGGAGTAAGATATTGGGAATTAGGTGATCATCCTCATTATATCGGAATTCGTTGTAATTGGTGATAGTTGAGGAAATCGCCAGGGTACAGTTTTCCACCTACAACACACAGGTTTTGAGTTGTTCAACTCAGCGGACTTATACAGAGTATTGTATGTTGTCCAAGTGTCCTTCAGGACAAAGGGGTAGGTCCTCGTACTTTGTTCTGTTTACTTATAACTTCTCTAGTTTTTAGACAAGTGTTTCGTAGAAATACATGGTCTAAGTTTTGAGAAGTTGTGGGTATATGAATAAAGTAGAGAACCAGGTATCACAAGTATCGGGATTCTTTAAAAAGATAGAAGATGTAGATTCTTGTGATTGGTATTCAGATGATAGTGATGGTTTTGAGAAACGTGTTTCTCTTTCAGGTTACTCATAATTGGATGGATTCCTAAGTTGAGTAATGCTGATTAGCCTCTTTCCATTAAGTTGATATGCACTGGAGACAGCTGCATGGATTGAATCTTGGTTCCAATTAAATGAGTGCCAAAGTTTCTATATTGGATATTAAATAGATCGTACCTTAAAATATATTAAGGTACGGGGAGTTGTCCAGCTTATGCTTAAAACCAGACTCTGGATAACTCAGGGCACGTTTCTGTAATGGCTGTTTGTGGGTTGACCCTGGCTATGACGAGGGTTGATATTCTACCATTTGGAAGATCAATAGTGATATTGTTCTTGACTCGCCACAGTTTTAGTAAAATGGATCTTTTTCAGAAAACAGTAGTGGGAGTGTGGTAGAACTGGAAGTTATTCCAGAACCGCGAACGATTACGGAAAATTTAATAGGACATATACATTCAATCAGGTTTGACATTTCAATAGCCACTCCGCAGATATGGTAGGTAACCTCAGACACCCGAGAGGTACTTCTGTAGGCTCAAGGACGGTGACAGGGAGGTTCTTATCTACCCAGACTTGACACTACTGTTGTTCCAGGCTATGAGACCCGGTAGGAGGGTTGTCGTAGTCAGTGGGAGCAACGGAAGCATGGTGGGCAAGTAGCTTATGTCTATTTATAGACTTGAGCAGTTATAGCGGAGATAGATCATCTAATTTTGATCTGACAGTCATGGGTTTGACTTCAATCAGAATAGGGGATGGATCTGTTAAGAAGGTAGTAGGGTGTGATGTCATGGTATTTGGATGACATACACAGAGTGGGAAGTAAAATTCCTATACTACGATCGGTTGTACTATGGTCGTCACACAGTTGTTTCTCCAGACAGGATATGGATATAATATTTGACATTCTGGTTTCTAGATCTATGGTTTTTGATCTGGATTTGGGTAGTTTCCCAATGTGGGTACTTTGACAAATATTCTAATGGTTTTTAGAATAGTTGACTCCTAGCATGGTGGTGTACCTGCAGGTGATGGAGTCACCCTCTCTAAAGGTGTCGTACAGACTAAAGGGGAGAGGGATGTGCATGATTGGCAGATCACTTGCTTAGGCAATTGAGTCAATCATGAGATGTCAAGTACCACACCAAATGTTGGTTTTGCACTAGATGCAATAAGTTTGTATTAATCCAATCCTGGAGAAACATAAGGAAGCAGTTTTAGAACATAAGTACATGTTCTACGGATTTGATGACGGCAGCCTCCTTCGGGGGACGATTATCATTCCAGGCTTCAAAGGTGACGTGGATGACAGAGTGACTGTCAGAGTTTTAGTTTTTCCCTCTGACGAAGAGGGACAGTATTATGGACAGGTGGTCCAAGAGGATACTGTGGGAAGCAAGGTGCCCGATACTGATTAGGTTCAGTGATCGATTCAGTCTAAGAAGTTTGGATATGGAGTTCATTTATGAACTAAGGTCCCATCAGATATCCAGACATGTTCTAAGACAGGTATTACTCAATTTGGGAGATGGCTTTCTCCGCGAACTTGAGATTTAGAGAGATATAGAAAGAAACATCTAGGCGGATCCACTCACTGAGGCTATTTCTCGAACACAATAGTTTTACAAACGGGCTTTGTGATACTGATTAGTAGAGGAGTTGGGTGTTGGTTTCACACGGGCTGTGAGTACGCAACATCGCAATAATTAGCCTTGAGTGCAAGTGGGAGATTGTTGGAGATAGTGCCCTCATAGTCAATTATTGGATCGCGAGTACGTGATTGCAATGATTGCGGAGGACCTATACCGGTATGACAGTCTTACTCGAGATGATAGTATGCTTTCTGGTTTGCCTTTATCAGTCGTGTACATGTTCAGGTGACTGATTGCATGTTACACTTTGATAGAGCCCTTAGGATCTTGCTTTACTACCAACAGTATGATGGCGATCATATACGTGAGAGTTGGGTAGTTTATATGCATATCCTTAATTGTGGTCCCTAGTCGTGGGAGTTTCGAGACAGGGCATCGATACTCCGGAGTAGACTAGTGTGTACAGTCGAGACCCCGACGAGGGGCGGTGGCCGGTCTCACAAGCCACTGGTGTCAGTTGGATCACCTAAGATGTATACAGGTGCTCATTGGGTTATGAGTACACCGGACAGGACTCGCCGGGAATCTGCTAGTTAGTATTATACCTATCGTCGGATAGCAGTTCCCTGGTGACATGTGTACAGGTTAGTTCATCGACCTGAGGTCGTCATTTGTCTCGTGTGAGTTCCCACTGTGCTTTGATTTCTACCCTACCACGGCTCAAAGGAGTCGTGCAAACAGGTAGCTTTTGGGTACAGTCCCGAGCCATATGGAGGCACGTGAGCGGATCGGCAGGGGATTCGTCTCTCCCGGTATTGGGGGCGAGGTCGTGCTGTGTCTAGGAGAGCCATTACACAAATCCATGGCCATGGTAGGAGATTTACTGGTAGGTACTCCAGTAGTATCTCAGGGTGTATTGAGGCTTCACTCCGACACGACTTATACTGCTATTGGGGGTCTGACGTTGCTAGCACCCTAGGCAGATATGCGATACTCATTGACGAACGGACCGGACTGTATATACATTGCACTGTTAGGCTCAGTAGGGTTTCTGGATGAGTTCACTCATCGGCCACCCTTGAGTTCGCTCATCAGCTTCCCTTGAGGCAGTCCATGGGCAGCCGTTACGCATTGCTAGTGCCGCTGACGGTTTGTGGTTAAACCCACTGCCAGGGTACTGACGAGTCATTAGAGTCCCCCACAGACAGTTTCCCAAGTTCGGGCGAAACGTTGTAGAGGCCGTATGGTTTTATGGCAGGGTTCGGAAAATGCACGTGCGTTTACGCACGTGTCGATTTTCGGACAGATGATACTGGTCGGCTTTGGTTTAAGCCGGATCCGAGTATTATATTGAGTAGGTATAATATCTTTGTCTCAGTTGCATTTGTATTCGGTCGTAATACAAATGCGGGTATATTTATACAGTTTCGGGGTTGTCCTGAAAGTCGTTTCAGGATCACTTTTGGAAGTTGCCAGTTTCCAGTTTTCTATCAGCCGTCTTTTAACATTTTGTTAAAGACGGATTTATCTTTTCTTCAGATATGGTGAGTCAGTGCTTCTAGAAGCTTCTAGAAGGTTCTAGATGATGACTAGGCTTCATGACTCATTAGTGCATTAATGGGTTTTTGATGATGTGTTTAATGAGTCACCATTTACCATTAATACCTTTTGGATTGCTTAAGATATTTTTGAAGTGAGAAGCTTTCTCTTGTGGTCACCCCCCCTCTCCTACGGTCACCTCCCTCTTGCTATAAGTGACCGACCCTCTCTCTCCTCACTTCACTTGATGTTTCATTTTGGTTAGAAAAGATTATGATAGTATTCGGGGTGTATGGAATTTTACAGTTCATTTCATTCCATCACCCGATTTCCACGGCAACTTCATTAACCGATCGTCCACGGATTTGGACGAAGTGAGACAAAGTCATCTACTCATTCTCTACATCATTCTTGGTCGTCTCTTTTAGCAAACTTGACGATCGAGTTGCCTCAAGTCAGAGGCGGGAGCCCGTTTAAAGAACCGATCATGTGGTGCCACCTCGACGAGGAGATCGGAGATCGACGAGATCGGAGCAGCCGCAACGGAGCGTGGGATGATGGTTGAAGAACGAAGGACTCGGATCGTTCGGTACAATCTTTCTACACTCTTTACAGTTTGTTAGTTTAGCAATAATGGCAGATCCGGGTTAAAGTATACGATAGCTCCAGTTAAAAAGTTTTTGTTCCGCATTTGGCGTCTGTAGACTGCCGGGGCGCTAGCGTAGACTTACACATATAACTAACAATCTCCCACTTGCACTAGGATCATCTGTTATGGTATCGCATACCCAACAATTAGCTGCGGTTGAAATATCTCATACTCAACCATCCCATAAAAGTCTCTACTGGGAAAAAGGCCTTTGTGAGTGGATCCGCACTGTTGTCCTCTGTGTCTACTCTCCTAACCTCGATCTCCCTGGAGATCAACCATCTCAATGATCAGGTGATACTGCCTAAGAATTATATCTGGATTTCTGATGGGACGTTAGTTCCTTGGCTAAAGCCATAACTCCATTGTCACACAATGGTAGGAACGAAGTTCATCTTATGAACTTCTATATATCCAGACTGCCTCTTTGGTAGTATCTTTGGTAACGATGTATCTTGCCTTTAATCATCTAGTAAGTCACGGTATC
This sequence comes from Agapanthus africanus, assembly GCA_030015575.1. Lineage (NCBI taxonomy): Eukaryota > Viridiplantae > Streptophyta > Magnoliopsida > Asparagales > Amaryllidaceae > Agapanthus > Agapanthus africanus. The sequence goes on from JASDDO010000012.1 coordinate 245,101,882, forward strand.
TAGCTTGGAACTCTTCCAACATACCGTCCCTCCACTAAGGGTAAAGACAATGCCTGCGACTGACATTCAGTCGTCCTTATCACCCTGGAACCTTTCCAGTGATTCTCCCCAGGATCGATTGATACCATCTTACTACAACTAGTGAGTATCCTAACATCCAATTAGATCTATCTCATAGATCCAAAATCCAGGATTCAGGAGGTATCATTTTGATCCTATGTGGAGAATCCTTGTGATAAGCGGAGATTGACCGAGCGTAGCATAGGAAACTCCTTCCCTATCAAGAGTATGTCATCCACGTACTCTACGAGGATCACCACCATACTCTCTACTACCCTTTTGTATATACAAGGTTCATCTACCATTTTGATGAAGTCAAACTCTTTGACTACCACATCAAAACAAATGTTCCAACTCCGCGATGCCTGTTTTATCATATAAAACATCTTGTATACGTTTCCGCTGCTCCCACTGTCTACGAAGCCCTCTGGCTGTGTACTTATAGACGTTCTCTTCTAAAACATCACTTAGAAAAGCAGTCATGACACCCAACCACCAGATATCGTAGTCATGGTATGTAGCCGTGGCAAGTAGAATCTGGATGGACTTAAGCATAGATCCTTAGAAAAGGTTCCAACATAATCCATACCTGGTCAATGATGCAAACCTTTAACAAGTCTAGCTTTGAAAGTCTCAACATTTCCATGTACACCAAGTAATCTTCTCAAGATATACTTGCTCCTGATGGGGATTTAACCCTTCAGATAAAGCAACCAAAGTCCATACTTTGTTGGTGTATAAGGATTCCATCTCAGATCGCTAAGCATCCAGCCATTCTTACAGAGTCCTACTCCTGATGGCCAGCTCGAAACTAGTTGGGTCATCATCTCATGATGCAATCCTCGCTCCCACTGTCATAGAGAAACCGAAGTATCTCTCAGGTGGGTGAGGAACCCTACTAGATCGGCGGAGAGGCCGAGGTTCGTTGGAAATTATTGAATTATTTGGTTCTACCAAATTATCAGCTGTAGTTTGTATAGCTGGAACATTTCCAGTTCTACATAATAGACCTTGCCTCGAGCTTGTCCGGATTTTGCTTTTAGACAAAGGCCGGACAACCCCAAATATTAACAAACTTAAGATATGGGCTCTTCCCTTTCCATATCACATATGAAGTGGTAGGCAGCTGATTTGATTTGAACCCTATTCAATAGGTATGCAGCTTCTCAAGTGCATAACTCCCAAAAGGAAATAGGAAACTTAGTAGTACTCATCATAGAGCACACCATATCACATAGGGTGCTATTGCTCCACCCCGATATACCATCGTACTATGGTGTATACGGAGGAGTAATGCTGAGAGAGAATCTCATTCTCCTTTAGAATAGTCCAGGAATTCCGTGCTCAAGTATTCTCCTCCTTGATCTTATCAAAGGACATAATACTTATAACCGTATTTGGGTTCTCTACTTCTAACTCATATTCTGTGAATATCTCAAAAGGTTCGGACTTGTGTTTCAATAGGAACATATGTCTGAATCTTGAAAGATTATCAGAGAATGGAATGAAGTACAAAGAACCGGTCCTGGCATGTGTAGACAGGAGACTTTCATACATCAGCATGTATCAATCCCAAGAGTTCATTAATTCTTTCTCTGTTTCCAATAAACAGAGCTGTGGTTATCTTATCTTTGTGACATGACCGGCAAGTTCACAAGATGTAAATTCAAACTAATTTAAATATGCATCTATATGTAACTTAGCTAGTCGTGTCGCATTGATATGACCTAGTCTACAATACCTCAAGAAGGATTCGTTCATTTCTGAACTCTTCCTCTTGTGTGTGTTCCGTATACTAAGAACTGTAGTTTGATTTAGAACGTCAATGCTTTTAGATAACGTGCCTGAACCGATCAACTCTTGATATAGGAAATGTTCAAAACATTATCCAACAATACAAAATTATATCCTTTCTTTACTAATAAAGAGACCGATATGATTTTGTATATCAGGTTCGGTATCTAATAACATTTGTTCAGAATCAATGTATTCTGGTAATACAGGGTGACAGTGACCAACAGACTTGGCTGCAACACTTGCACCGTTTTCTGTCTCATGAAACTTATCACCCGTTCTCAGTTCTCTACCTATCTTTAGCCTATGTAACAGATTACATATACGGGATCCTGATCCGGTATCACATACCCAGGACGTAAAGGATACTGAGAAACAGTTCTGTGTAATGAACACACCCGAAGATGATGCATCAACATGCACTTTCTTCGTTTGGGCGGCACGGGAATTCTGGTAATCTCCAATTTCCTGCTCTGTCCTATGACAATTATAAGTTGGAGCGGGACCAACGTTCCCCAGCTCAGTAAACAAGCGGGTTCGGTCAATATATCCGTTTTATTATCTTGATTAAGGCGTGATATGGTCGCTACCTGGAGAGAGAGAGAAGAAAACACTCAGCGTATGCTCTTGCAAGATTAGATTGGTTATATAATATATCTAATCAGGATGTCTCCCACTATTGTAATCAAATCTTCCTTCAAACCCTAAAAGGAAAGACTAGCCGGGATTAATTACACGCTACAAGTTCACCAATCTTTCAGCCAGTCCAGTGTCGGTACTTTGAGGGAGGTCCCCCGTGCTTTCGCACGAACCTAATTAAAGTAAACCTCGTTTTCCCAGAGGCGTAACCCCGTTAACACCTTTCTAGACACCTACTTGATCGGCTAATTGTAATGTGTAAAACTCTCCCAAGAGTAACTCTTACTCGCAGCGGGTATCGGGATCCAACTATCTCATAGAAGGTATGCAATCTCATTGCAAATTTCAACACTTGAAATTCCCGATAATATTTTATCCCTAGCACTTATGACCTTAACTAAGGTCAACATATCATAAGCACTAGTCAAGTTCTACCCGTCATTTCATGATTAATCAGACCAACCCTACATGACCCTCAACTATGGTCGACATAATCACATGAATGTCCTAAATAATCGCATCATATGCTGTGTAGGAAGACATCACTTAGCTACCGTACACTACGCCTCAACTAAAGTCGACATACGCAGCACGAATACTAAGTACTCTACTTCCTAAAATGACGGAGGGCTACACTAGGTTTTTAAGAAAACCCTTTGCGTAATGAACTTGATATCGTTGTAGAATCGAGTGATTTTAAATGGAGTGTTTTTTAGGCTTTTCTAGTTTTGCTAAAGGGGTCACTCCCGGTGAAGGGATCGTCGGCCCTTTCCTCATTGAATAAGGTGCGGGATATATCATATATATCACTGTGCAAAGCAGAAACTATAGAAGCAATCAAAAGACAAACCGAGGGTTGTAGCATTTGCCAGTTATTGCTAAAGGAGTCTCTCCCGGTGAAAGGATCTCGGTCCTTTCCTTATCGAATAAGGTGCTGGATGTTCTACAAAGAACACCGCTATGCAAAGCAAGAACTAGAGCTACCAGTTTTTATAAACAAGTTTCTACAACATCTTAGGTTTCTTTTAGTTTCATTAATCTCATTAATGAAGTCCCATTTTATTATGCTTCACAAGCATCTCTTTTGAAATGAAATCTGCAATATAACATATATCTCATATATATAATATAAACATTCGTGACAGGCAGTAATATAATCTCATCACAGAACATTGCAGCAGAAGAACATATATGAAATATTGGATATACTAGGATGTCCGTGTTTTCAATACGAGCCAGTATAAAACATGGATTCCATGGTCGCGATGAATAGCCAAACCCACATCCCTAGACCCCCACGAGAGTGGCAAGTAACTCTGCCAATTCTAAGGTTAGGAGACCCGGTCTCGACTCCTCGAGATGGTTTCCCACTGGACCCTAGAACCCGGTTACTTGTGCTCCCCTCCTTGGGTCTACCTAATGCGGAAAAGTAAATAATATACAACGGTGACATCTTCCGCTACCTGGAAGTGCCCCAATAAAAGAATATTACATACAAATGAATTTTACATGAATGAAAAAGAAAAACTCTCATCTCACATAAAACCCCCGGCTTTTCAAAACGCGACGATCCAATATAACATATCACAGCAACACATAATATCTCATATCATCAACGTAAGCAAGTATGCGTATCCCGATTGTCGTTGATGTATAGCAACGAAGCCGGCGATACACCACATACTACGCTTACGGTCACAGAAAAGAAAGTGTAAAACTACAACAGTTGGAATCCGCAACCTCCTTAGACATCGCATGCCTAACCAAATGAATTCCTTAGACATCACACGCCTAACAATTATAAACCCCGCATTTTAGTCTCATTATCGAAAACTCTTTTCAATATCAAGTCGGGCAATTCAACAAGATTCCCGATGTCCTGATCGAATGCTCGTCGCAAACTTTAGTAGACGGCCGCACCCCCAGATGCCGTCGACGAAGTGCACCAAGGCGGAACACCGCTACCGAGAGCACCCGAACGGATGCTTTCGGCGACGGGGTTCTCCTACAGTCACTTGGTCGGGGCTATGGAGTGAGGCTGTCCATTAAGTTTACCCGGCGAGTATCCGCGTACGCTACGTGATTGCGACGGACTTTTGATCGCATCAAAATTCCATGGCAACCGATCAACTGAGACTAAAGTACTATGTTTATAATATTCAAATCAGTTATCTCATAACTATTTGTGGATTCCGAATATTGTATCACATTCCAGATAAATAGAAAAAATTAAACTTTCCGATCGAATCATCAAGCACCCAAGATTTCCCCAATATATCTCAACACTTGAAATCAGTTTAAAAACGTTCATCACATGCCACAGTACCAATGGTCCAGCCGTAGAAGGGTCAAGCCAACGCCTCACTTGTGGCACGCCGTACTACTCCAAACCCCAAGGTTCGAAGAGCAGTTCAAGACGGTCACATAATCGAGTTAAGGTTTGTTGTCTTCTAGAGGGTCCACCGAGTTACTTGCATGACTTAGAACATTCTTAAACAGTAGAAAAAATCCATCTTTTGAAAAATTTTCCGACAGGGGAAAAAGTGAGTTATTGATATCCGTTCGAACTTTTTAACAGTTTCTAAAATTATCCGGACAAAACTAAACAAAGTTATAATATCCGATCAAAACTTTAAGTCCCCAATACAACCTGTATAATTCAACAGTTGAATAAAAAAGAATAAAAATTTCCAGAAAATACAACACTAACAAATAGGAGTTACTGTGGAAAGCACGTGCGCAGAGTCGATCACGTGGCCGCGGAACCGCCGCACAAGCTGGGGTGGGGCCGCGGTTCCGCGGCTCTTTGAGCGACTTACGCTCACGTGCTTCACAGTAACTCTTATAATTACCTGCTGTAATTTTTGGATATTTTTAATGTGGAAAAATCCCAATTTTTAGAAATTTCCAGAGAGCATGTTTTATCGGGGTTTCGGGTTTCGATCGGACTTTAAACTTCGTTCCGACTTCGCCTAAAGCTCTAGCTTGGCTCTGATACCACTGTAGGGTTGCTAGGCACGCGCACAAGGGTCTACGAGGCATCAACCATGCCCGATTTAAAATTTAGCCGTGCCGAACAACCCGAATACGGAACTTTAAACTAGAGATTAGGCGAAAACAACATGCTAAACACTTTAACACTAAGTGAGAGGGATTACAACCTTTGTAGATCCGGTCCTTCACTTCATATGCTCCGTGTTGTGGTCCCTTCGCTGCGATCATCGGGATCCGGACTCTCGAGAGGTTCCACGAAGAGAAAGACGCAAGCTTTGCTTCCGATCTTCGATACTATGATGATCTACCTTGAAGTTCCTTTAACACAAGCTAACACTCATGAAATGATGTGAACACCCTCATCTAAATGGCAAGGGAAGATGAGGATGATGAAGTAGGAATTTTGCTCTATTTATTTATCTTTTTCTCATATTTATTCATCACCTTTGAAAAATCAAGCAAGGTTTTTCATGGAAGAATGAAGGAGGAAGAAGATGATAAATCATTTGTGATGAATAGAAAGAATGTTATCATAATCATTTATGCAACCATGGTTCACTTAACCATTGTAGAGAGTTTACTAGGGTTAGGGTTTGGGTTGGGTTAAGTGTGAGTCATGGATAAAGATCAACACAAATATCTTTATCAGGACAAAGTAAAAGCTTCTAGAATCAACTAGAAGGTTTAACCCTAATCCAAACCCTAATCATGTTTAAACTCCTCTAATCATGTTGCATTAATAATTATAATATGTTACAATATTATATATCACATATACAATATTTATTGTAACAAAATAAAATAATACATTTAACATATATCGCATATATATCAATGTATTACCCGAGTGAGAAAAAGAGTCTTTTAGTGAGCAAATATTAGTTAATGCAATTTAATATATCACATATATTATTATACATTAAATTATCGAATCAACACTTGATCCGACAATCCGGCTATATCGCATATAACCGACTAATATTTATCCGTACCGATTCACCGAATCAACACTTGATCCGATGACCCGGCTGATATCAAATATCGCGAGAATATAATACGGTATCACATATCGCATTATCCTCGGTCCCGCACATATCACATATGTGCTCCTACTCCGTTTTGCCTGAGTCAAGAAATCTCTGTGTAGGACTCTAAAGAATCGTCAATACGCCGGCAGTAGGTGATGATCATATCAAACACCCACAAGCTGCAACCGGTCAGCTAAACGTAACAGCTACCCAGGTATTGAGCGCTCAGAAGATCAACAAGCAAGCCTGTACATTCTCCTGTGAATCCAAACAGTAACACTCCCGAACAGTCCGGTCTCGTCGTCTGATATGTTGGATATCTCGCCTAGGGGTGGTAAACGTCAGACCCCAGTAGCTCGATAAGTCGTGTCGATATAAGGTCTATAACAGTTTGAGAAACTACTGATAACACTTACCAGTAAATCTCAGCAACCCTGGCCAGGGATTTCCGGTTATAGCCAATCGAACACACCACAACATCAACTCCCTATACCGGGAGAGGCGAATCCCCTCCTATCGCTCATTGCCTCCATGTGATTCGGGACTGTACCCAAAAGCCACCTTTTGCACGCCCTCTTGGATGTGGTATGATGGAAATCAAAGCACAGTGGGAATCACACATGACTCTATGACGATCTCGGGTCGACAGACTACTCTGTACCAGTGTCACCGGAGAACTGCCATCTGACGTATGGTATAATACCATCTGGGAGTTCTCGGCGAGTCCGTCTAGGGTACCCAGTCTCCACTGAGCACCCGTACACCATCCTTGATGTCAAACACCGATGGATATGGGATCATCCATCGCCCATCATATGGGTCAAGATGCGCATACGCTAGTCTACTCTGGTATATCGATGGCCTGTCTCGATACACCCTCGACTAGGAACAGTTATAGGATGTACTCGTCGACTACCGTGGCCCCACTAGTATGATCTCATCATAGTCGCAGTAGTCTAGTACATAGCCTAAGGGCTTTATCAACATGTAATATAGAGACAATCAGAGTACATGTTAAGATAAAGTACAACCAGATAGCATACTATCATGTCAAGAAAGAAAGTCCTCCTTATATATGTCCTAGCATCCACTACAATATACATCGTATGTACAACAATGGCCTCTAGGGTATACATATAACTAACAAACTATCTCATAGAAGGTATGCAATCTCATTGCAAATTTCAACACTTGAAATTCCCAATAATATTTTGCCCCAAGCGATCTATGACCTTGACAAGGTCAACAAACCATAGACCGCAAGTCAAGTTCAACCCGTCATTTCCTGATTGAATTAAACCCACCCGCACGACCCTTGACAAGGTCAACAAAGTCGCACGACTACCCTAATCCAATCGCATCATATGCTTATGCAGATAAGCATAAATAGCTACTGCACACTACGCCTTGACAAGGTAAACAAACGCAGCACGAATACTATGAAGTACTTATCTGAAATGACGGAGGGCTACGGCGGGTTTTTCAGAAAACCCTTTGCGTAAGGAACTTGATATCGTTGTAGAATCGAGTGATTTTAAATGGAGTGTTTTTGAGGCTTTTCTAGTTTTGCTAAAGGGGTCACTCCCGGTGAAGGGATCGTCGGCCCTTTCCTCATCGAATAAGGTGCAGGATATATCACATATACCACTATGCAAAGCAGAAACTATAGAAGCAATCAAAAGACAGACCGAGTTTGTAGCATCTGCCAGTCATTGCTAAAGGAGTCACTCCCGGTGAAGGGATCTCGGTCCTTTCCTTATCGAATAAGGTGCTGGATGTTCTACAAGGAACACCGCTATGCAAAGCAAGAACTGTAGCTACCAGTTTTTATAAACAAGTTTCTACAACATCTTAGGTTTCTTTTAATTTCATTAATCTCATTAATGAAGTCCCATTTTAATTATGCTTCGTAAGCATCTCTTTTGAAAACGAAATCTGCAATAAAACATATATCTCATATATATAATATAAACATTCGTCACAGGCAGTAACATGATCTCATCACAGAACATTGCAGCAAAAGAACATATATGAAATATTGGATATACTAGGACGTCCGTGTTTTCAATACGAGCCTGTATAAAACACGGATTCCACGGTCGCGATGAATAGCCAAACCCACATCCCTAGACCCCTACGAGAGCGGCAAGTAACACTGCCAATTCTAGGGTTAGGAGACCCGGTCTCGACTCCTCGAGATGGTCTCCCACTGGACCCTAGAACCCGGTTACTTGTGCTCCCCGCCTTGGGTCTACCTAATGCGGAAAAGTAAATAATATACAATGGTGACAACTTCCGCTACCTGGAAGTGCCCCAATAAAAGAATATTACATACAAATGAATTTTACATGAATGAAAAAGAAAAAACTCTCATCTCACATAAAACCCCCGGCTATTCAAACGCGATGATCCAATACATCATATCACAGCAACACATAATATCTCATATCATCAACGTAAGCAAGTATGCGTATCGCGATTGTCGTTGATGTATAGCAACGAAGCCGGCGATACACCACATACTACGCTTACGGTCATAGAAAAGAAAGTGTAAAACTACAACAGTTGGAATCCGCAACCTCCTTAGACATCACATGCCTAACCAAATGAATTCCTTAGACATCACATGCCTAACAATTATAAACCCCGCATTTTAGTCTCATTATCGAAAACTCTTTTCAATGTCAAGTCGGGCAATTCAACAAGATTCCCGACGTCCTGATCGAATGCTCGTCGCAAACTTTAGTAGACGGCCGCACCCCCGATACCGTCGACTAAGTGCACCAAGGCGGAACACCGCTACCGAGAGCACCCGAACGGATGCTTTCGGCGACGGGGTTCTCCTACAGTCACTTGGTCGGGGCTATGGGGCGTAGCTGTCTATTAAGTTTACCCGGCGAGTATCCGCGTACGCTACGTGATTGCGACGGACTTTTGATCACATCAAAATTTCGTGGCAACCGATCATTTGAGACTAAACTGCTATGTTTATAATATTCAAATTAGTTATCTCATAACTACCTGTGGATTCCAATTATTGTATCACATTCCAGATAAATAGAAAAAGTTAAACTTTCCGATCGAATCATCAAGCACCCAAGATTTCCCCAATATATCTCAACTCTTGAAATCAGTTTAAAACGTCCATTACATGCCACAGTACCAATGGTCCAGCCGTAGAAGGGTCAAGCCAACGCCTCACATGTGGCACGCCGTACTGCCCCAAACCCTAAGGTTCGAAGAGCAGTTCAAGACGGTCACATAATCGAGTTAAGGTTTGTTGTCTTCTAGAGGGTCCACCGAGTTACTTGCATGACTTAGAACATTCTTAAACAGTAGAAAAAAATCCAACTTTTGAAAAATTTTCCGACAGGGGAAAAAGTGCGTTATTGATATCCGTTCGAACTTTTTAACAGTTTCTAAAATTATCCGGACAAAACTAAACAAAGTTATAATATCCGATCAAAACTTTAAGTCCCCAATACAACCTGTATAATTCAACAGTTGAATAAAAAAAATTAAAAATTTCCAGAAAATACAACACTAACAAATAGGAGTTACTGTGGAAAGCACGTGCGCAGAGTCGATCACGTGGCCGCGGAACCGCCGCACATGCTGGGGTGGGGCCGCGGTTCCGCGGCTCTTTGAGCGACTTACGCTCACGTGCTTCACAGTAACTCTTATAATTACCTGCTGTAATTTTTGGATATTTTTAATGTGGAAAAATCCCAATTTTTAGAAATTTTCCAGAGAGCATGTTTTATCGGGGTTTCGGGTTTCGATCGGACTTTAAACTTCGTTCAGACTTCGCCTAAAGCTCTAGCTTGGCTCTGATACCACTGTAGGGTTGCTAGGCACGCGCACAAGGGTCTACGAGGCATCAACCATGCCCGATTTAAAATTTAGCCGTGCCGAACAACCCGAATACGGAACTTTAAACTAGAGATTAGGCGAAAACAATCATGCTAAACAATTTAACACTAAGTGAGAGGGATTACAACCTTTGTAGATCCGGTCCTTCACTTCATATGCTCCGTGTTGTGGTCCCTTCGCTGCGATCATCGGGATCCGGACTCTCGAGAGGTTCCACGAAGAGAAAGACGCAACCTTTGCTTCCGATCTTCGATACTAAGATGATCTACCTCGAAGTTTCTTTAACACAAGCTAACACTCATAAAATGATGTGAACACCCTCATCTAAATGGCAAGGGAAGATGAGGATGATGAAGTAGGATTTTTGCTCTCTTTATTTATATTTTTCTCACATTTATCCATCACAAAATCAAAGCAAGAAACCATTTCAAGCTTGGAAGAAGAAGGAAGAAGATGATGCATAATGTAATTATCCTTTTGTGATGAATAGGAAAATAATCATATGATAGAATTATGCAACCATGGTCATGTGAACCTTTGTAGAGAATTAACTAGGGTTAGGGTTTGGGTTGGGTTAAGGATGAGTCACACACAAATATCTTTCATAATATCTTAACAAAGACAAAAGAAAAGCTTCTAGAATCAACTAGAAGGTTTAACCCTAATCCAAACCCTAATCATGTTTAAACTCCACTAAACATGTTGCATTATTTATCATATCATGTTACAATATTATATATCACATATACAATATTTATCGTAACAAAATAAAATAATACAATTAACATATATCGCATATATATCAATGTATTACCCGAGTGAGAAAAAGAATCTTTTAGTGAGCAAATATTAGTTAATGCAATTTAATATATCAAATATATTATTATACATTAAATTATCGAATCAACACTTGATCCGACAATCCGGCTATATCGCATATAACCGACTAATATTTATCCGTACTGATTCATCGAATCAACACTTGATCCGATGACCCGGCTGATATCAAATATCGCGAGAATAGAATACGGTATCACATATCGCATTATCCTCGGTCCCGCACATATCACATATGTGCTCCTACTCCGTTTTGCCTGAGTCAAGAAACCTCTGTGTAGGACTCTAAAGAATCGTCAATACGCCGGCAGTAGGTGATGATCATATCAAACACCCACAAGCTGCAAGCGGTCAGCTAAACGTAACAGCTACCCAGGTATTGAGCGCTCAGAAGATCAACAAGCAAGCCTGTAACTTCTCCTGCGAATCCAAACAGTAACACTCCCGTACAGTCCGGTCTCGTCGTCTGATATGTCGCATATCTCGCCTAGGGGTGGTAAACGTCAGACCCCAGTAGCTCGATAAGTCGTGTCGATTTGAGGTCTATAATAGTTCGAGAAACTACTGATAACACTTACCAGTAAATCTCAGCAACCCTGGCCAGGGATTTCCGGTTATAGCCAATCGAACACAGCACAACATCAACTCCCTATACCGGGAGAGACGAATCCCTTCCTATCGCTCATTGCCTCCATGTGATTCGGGACTGTACCCAAAAGCCGCCTTTTTGCACGCCCTCTTGGACGTGGTATGATGGAAATCAAAGCACAGTGGGAACCACACAAGACTCTATGACGATCTCGGGTCAACAGACTACTCTGTACCAGTGTCACCGGAGAACTACCATCTGACGTATGGTATAATACCATCTGGGAGTTCTCGGCGAGTTCGTCCAGTGTACCCAGTCTCCACTGAGCACCCGTACACCATCCTTGATGTCAAACACCGATGGATATGGGATCATCCATCGCCCATCATATGGGTCAAGATGCGTATACGCTAGTCTACTCTGGTGCATCGATGCCCTGTCTCGATACACCCTCGACTAGGAACAGTTATAGGATGTACTCGTCGACTACCGTGGCCCCACTAGTATGATCTTATCATAGTCCCAGTAGTCGAGTACATATCATAAGGGCTTTATCAACATGTAACAATAGAGACAATCTGAGTACATGTTAAGATAAAGTACAACCAGATAGCATACTATCATGTCGAGCAAGAAAGTCCTCCCTATATATGTCCTAGCATCCACTACAATATACATCGTATGTATAGTAATGGCCTCTAGGGCATACATATAACTAACAATCTCCCACTTGCACTAGGGCCATTTGTTATGGTATCGCATACCCAACAATTAGCTGCGGTTGAAGTATCTCATACTCAACCATCCCATAAAAGTCTCTAATGGGAAAAAGGCCTTTGTGAGTGGATTCGCGCTGTTGTCCTCTGTGTCTACTCTCCTAACCTCGATCTCCCTGGAGATCAACCATCTCCATGATCAGGTGATACTGCATAAGAATTATATCTGGATTTCTGATGGGACAGTAGTTCCTTGGCTAAAGCCACAACTCCATTGTCACACAATGGTAGGAACGAAGTTCATCTCATGAACTTATATGTATCCAGACTGCCTCTTTGGTAGCATCCTTGGTAACGATGTATCTTGCCTTTAATCGTCTAGTAAGTCACGGTATCTAGCTTGGAACTCTTTCAACATACCGTCCCTCCACTGAGGGTATAGACAATGCCTGCGACTGACATTCAGTCGTCCTTATCACCCTGGAACCTTTCCAGTGATTCTCCCCAGGATCGATTGATACCATCTCACTACAACTAGTGAGTATCCTAACATCTAATTAGATCTATCTCATAGATCCAAAAACCCAGGATTTAGGAGGTATCATTTTGATCCTATATGGAGAATCCTTGTGATAAACGGAGATTGACCGAGCGTAGCATAGGAAACTCCTTCCCTATCAAGAGTATGTCATCCACGTACTCTACGAGGATCACCACCATACTCTCTACTACCTTTTCGTATATACAAGGTTCATCTACTATTTTGATAAAGTCAAACTCTTTGACTACCACATCAAAACAGATGTTCCAACTCCGCGATGCCTGTTTTATCATATAAAACATCTTGCACACGTTTCCGCTGCTCCCACTGTCTACGAAGCCCTCTGGCTGTGTACTTATAGACGCTCTTTTCTAAAACATCATTTAGAAAAGCAGTCATGACACCCAACCACCAGATATCGTAGTCATGGTTTGTAGCCATGGCAAGTAAGATCTGGATGGACTTAAGCATAGATTTTTTGGAAGGGGAGAATGTGGCGGAGTATGTATATGTGTGAGTTTGTATACATATGTGTATGTATATTTATGTACATAAAAAGAGGGGGAAAAGGCATCCAAGGGATGCGTGGGGGCCAGCGCCTTGAGCGCTGTGCGCTTAGGTGCTGTGCGCTCAGGCGCATGCGCGCCACGTGTCGGCACGTGGGCGCTTTGCGCATGAGCGCTGCACGCAGGTGCACAAGCGCGTGCGCCACGTGTCGGCACGTGGGCGCTTTGCGCAATGCGCGCTGCGCGCAGGTGCGCAAGCGCGTGCGCGCCACGTGTCGGCACGTGGGCGCTTTGCGCAATGCGCGCTGCGCGCAGGTGCGCAACCGCGCGCGCGCTACGTGTCGGCACGTGGGCGCTTTGCGCAATGCGCGTTGCGCGCAGGTGCGCAAGCGCGCGCGAGAGCCACGTGTTGGCACGTGGACGCTTTGCGCAATGGGCGTTGGAGCGCAAGCGCGTAGGTGCGCAAGCGCGCGCGCCACGTGTCGGCACGTGGGCGCTTTGCGCACTTGCGCTGCGCGCTAGAGTGGACAAGAGGCTTTTAGCCTGAAAAAAGATTTCTCAAAAGAGAAATCAGAGAGGTGTCGGGCTCCTGAATGTGTTTTATGTTTAATGGAAGTGGTTCTTCTTCTTCCTCCTGTTGCTTGCTGGATCTTGAAGATCAAGAGATGTGAAATCTTAAAATCTCTCCATTTTAAGATCTGATGACAGATCCAAGTTCCCCTTGATGGGTTTTGTGGTGAAAAACTAATTTGTTTTATAAAAAGGAGAGTAGAACTCTTGATTTAATTCAAAATAAAGAAGAAGCTTTTGGAACCTTGAAGAAGAAGGAGGCACAAAAGATCTCAGATCTAAAATTTTTGTGGAGAGAATGAAAGGTTCTTGGGATATTTCATTATCCTTGCCTTTATAGGCCATACATTTTACACATAGCCCCTTGGGCTTCTAAAAATGGCATTTTGCCTATCCCATGGCTCATGTGCCATTTTTTTTTGCACATAAGCCATGGGCTTTACAAAAATTTGGCTTTATGCTTATTTTGCATACATTCATGTATAAAATATTACATGAAAATTATTTATTACATGATCTATATTTTAGCATGGAGGAGGCTGGCCGCGGGCTCGACTTGGGCATGGGCCCGCTTGACCTGGGCTTGGGCCCACCTGGCTTGGGGTTGACCTTGACTTTGACTCGGTCAACGGGGGTGTAAATTTTTACCCCAACAATTACACCCGAACTTTCGTCGCATAGGTTGACCTTGGTTGATGGGGTAGGTGACTTAAGGAGAGTGACGTACCGTGTGTATGTTCCACGGCATACTGACGATACGCCACTCCGCTTAAGGAGCCTTAGGATGTACATTTCTTTGCACAGTAATATATTCATTCCTATGATCTATCCTCATCGATATTGGTTATGATTTCGCTGCCACGATTACACGGGCAGAGAGAGCTATGGCTAGAGTTGCGTCAGCACGAGCTCGTCACGGACGAGGACTGACCAGGGCGTGATTCCAGGGATACGATGGCATAGAGAGGTATCGTTTTATTGTGTTTTCGCACCATGAGCATTTGATGTATCGTTTATTCATGATGATCGAGGCACTGTTTAGTGTGCAGACGAATGCGCCAGTTGTTGTTGCTAATGACGAGATATCGCCCCAGATGTTGGAGCTACTGCAGCACGAGTTGCACTTAGAGATATGATAGATGGTCGCTAGTCACCCGAGGATGAAAGACTGGGACATGTGGTTCGTTCGCATACCCCGATGCGAGGTCATCAGATAGATTATTCCAGCTAGAGACGACTTCACACGGATACGTTGGGAGTCGATAGAGAGGATCGAATGTCAGAAACCCATTTTCCAAGTTTAAAGTATTTCAAGAAAACATGCAAGTAACTCTACGGACCCTCTAGAAGAATGAAACCCTAACTAGACATAATGACCATGTGAAAGCCTTTGAACCTTCGGGTTTGCGGCAGTTTCACGGTGCCATTAATGGGTCTTGGGTTTGCCCTTCTACGGTAGGTCCATAGGTGCGGTGGCATGTACTCGATATTACTAAACTGTACCCAAGATGTTGATCTCTTGAGGGATTATGAGGTTTTGATGAGTCGATCGGATGGTTCGACATCTTTCGGATATCATGTGATGGGATGCATTGCTTGGGAGACTCCAGATACTAGTTTAGCCGTTGGAGCGCAGTCCATGCAGCCACGAAGAGACGAGTCCGAAGCTGTCGACATTAGAGAAAAGTGGAGTAAGTGGTTCGTATGAGATCTTGACGAGATGACGTTCCACTCCGCCGACATCAGAGATGTGACACACATGCAGATGCGTTATTTATGGATATATCTTCCAGAAGGAGTCGCGATGAGTATGCAGCCGTTTCGGAATAAGAAATAGATTTAATGAAGGACGACGACATCCGGGAAGTTCGGAAGAAACGAGATTTGGGAGAGACCTCGACAGGACCTTTCTGGAATACTATACGAGAAGACTTAGACCCAGGAGCGGTCATTTACGCACACCCAGCAGGCCAGATTTCGGCCCCGTCGACGAGATAGTTGGCCAGAGATCTTTAGAAGATGTGCCAGAGCGGGACTGTTTCCGTCGTCATTCCTTATTGGGCCGTTGAGCCGAGAAACTATGTAACTAGCAATCTGCATTGAGAGACGAAAGCCTAAGGGCACCAGACGACAGGCCACGAATAGTAAGCAAGTAGATACCTTGCTCTGCTAGCATTGGAAGCACCGACAACTGTAAGTCCATGCTACCCTTCCCCGGTACTTACGGGGTTGCGGAAGTGGTGAAAAACGATTTTCGAGAGGGTGGTAACATGGACTCCAAATACGGATCTTTGTTAAACAACTAACTAACAACCTAACTTGAGTTTTACCTACTCGGTTAGGGGGCTATACCTTTCTTGAACTCCTCCCGGTGTACGGATCGGCCTCACCTCGTCGTCTCCTTGCGCCGAAGATGGATCCACCCGAAAGCTTCTACCTTTGGCTTCTTCTTCAAACTTTGAAGAAACTAGAACACTTGGCTTGCTAGGCCTTGTGAACTAGAATGAGTAGAGGATTGTTTTGGTGTCTTTTTATCTCTAAGGCAATGAGTCTCAACACATGAGAATGGTTTTCCTTCAGATAGAGAGAGAAAGAGGAAGAGGGAGATCTTGAGCAAGTGATGGCAAGAGAGAGCAAGAGGAAGAGGGAGAGCTTGAGCAAGTGATGGCAAGAGAGAGAAATGAAATGAGAGAATGAGAGAGTCTTTTGCCATCCAACCACTCATAATCCAAAACCATCATAAAAAAAATAGTAATCAAGTATTGGGTGATGGTTTATGTCAAAATGGCTATATCATTTCATGCACTCATTTTGCATAAATAAACAAGCAAGCAAAAGTCTTTGCCATGGAATGATAGCCATTGTCATGATGATGGTCAACTAGTCCAACCTAGTCAATCGGTCAACAAAGTCAACCCCTCAACAACCATGTCAATATAATACTTAATTAATATTAATGTTAATTATATATATATATATCTTATTCTTATTTGGGTTTAGTCAAAAGTCAACAGTCAACAGTCAACAGTCAACAACCCCAATGAGAATCCTCTGCCTCTGTCTCTCTGTCAACTGTGCATACACACCCGCATCCGCGTTCCAAGGAACACGAATATAAACGAGATAAAACAAATCCTAAAACGTACACTAGGATCTGGCTTAAACCAATGTCCGCTAGTGTTAACTGTCCGGACACCAAACGTGCACAAGTGCACGGATGTGACCGAACCCTGTCGCAAAACCAAGCGACCTGTCGCAAAACCATGCGACCTCTACTCTTTTGCCTAAAGGAGAATAGCTTTCTGTGTGGGACTCTAAAGACTCGACACTACGCTGGCAGTGGGTTTAACCACAGACTGCAAGCGGAACTAGCTGTGCGTAACGGTCCCCAGGTAGATGCCGACAAGAAGACTGACGAGGTGAAACCTATCTGAACTCCTACTGAGTCTGAATGTGACAATCTCTATACAGTCCGGTCTGTTCATCTGATACATCGCATGGCGGGCCTAGGAGGAGGTAAACGCCAGTCTCCTAATAGCGGTACAAGTCGTGTCGGAGTGAAGCCCAGAACACCCTGAGATAGCACTGGAAACCTACTAGTATATCTCGCTTGCCCTGGCCAGGGACTACTCGTGTAATGGCTCTCCTAGACACAGCGCGATGTCAACCCCCAATACCGGGAGAGTCGAATCCTGTCTAACCGTCACTGCCTCCAAGTGCTTCGGGACTGCACCCAACTACTACCTGTTTGCACAACTCCTTTGAGCCGTGGAAGGGTAGTAATCTAAGTACAGTAGGAACACACTCGAGGCGAAGTGACAGTGTCAAGTCAGCGGACTAAGATGTACTCATGTCACCAGGGAACTGATAACTGACGATAGGTATAGTACCAACCAACAGTTCCCGATGAGTCCTGTCCAGTGTGCTCGTAACCCAACGAGCACCCGCATACTATTTCAAGTACGACGTACTGACGGATGTGGGACAGACCGTCTCCCATACTGGGATGAGAAGCGCATACGCTAGTTTACTCCGGAGTATTGATGCCCTGTCTCGATAGTCCTGCGACTAGGGACCTGCATAAGGATGTGCTTATAGATTACCCAGCCCCCACTAGTGTGACTGCCATCACAACGCTGGTAATCAAGCAAAGATCCTAAGGGCTCCACTAATGTGTATAGGCGATATACTAAAATAAACACATGTACACATTGAAGTAGAAATAAACCAAGTAGCATACTACTATATTGAGCAAGATTGTCTATACAAGGTGAATATCCCAAGCTTTCATTAGGTAATATACAAACTAGTATGATACAGTAATGGCCTCTAGGGCATATACACTAACAATCTCCCACTTGCACTAAGGCCATGTACTGGCGTATCGAAGACCTATCATCTCGATCAGCCGCTCGAACTGAGTCTAGGGTAAGGCCTTTGTGAGTGGATCAACAGTGTTATCTTCCGTAGAAACTCTCCGAACCACGATCTCCGGGCGACCCACGATCTCCCTGATCAGGTGATACCGCCTCAAGATGTGTCTGGACTTCTGATGGGACCTTGGTTCCTTCGCTAAAGCTATAGCCCCGTTGTTGTCGCAATATAGAGGTATTAGATCAACAATGGACGGAACCACCTGAAGTTCAGTTAAGAACTTCCTTATCCAGACATCTTCTTTTGCGGCATCTGCAGCAGCGATATATTCCGCTTCTATCGTCGGGTCAGCAACGGTTTCCTGTTTGGAACTCTACCAACACACCGCCCCTCCATTGAAGGTAAAGACATAACCCGAAATGGATTTGGAATCATCTTTGTCACTCTGGAAGCTGGAGTCAGCAAAGGCCTCGATCTGGAGGACTTTTCCGCCATACACCAAGAACATCTCCTTAGTCCTTCTAAGGTACTTGAGAATGTTCTTTACCGCTATCCAGTGTTTCTCCCCAGGGTTTGACTGATACCGGCTTACCACACTCAGTGCATAAGCTATATCTGGTCTGGTACACAACATCGTATACATTATAGAGCCTACCGCAGAAGCGTAGGGTATAATAGACATGCAATCCCTTTCCAAATCAGTCTTGGGAGACATCTCTTTGGAGAGGGTGATCCCGTGACAAGCCGGTAGATTACCGCGCTTGGAATCTTCCATATTGAATCTTTTCAGTATGGTGTCGATGTACCTGGACTGTGAAAGTCCCAGTATCCTCTTGGATCTGTCACGATAGATCCGGATCCCCAGAATGTATGAGGCATCACCCAGGTCTTTCATGGAGAACCTGTGTGACAAGAACCCCTTGACAGATTGTAGCATAGGAATGTCATTTTCTATTAAGATAATGTCATCCACGTATAAAACGAGGAATTGGATTTTTGATAAAGCCAAATTTTTTGACCGTCTCATCAAAACAGATGTTCCAATTCCGCGATGCCTGCTTTAGTCCGTAGATGGACTTAAGCAACTTGCACACCTTTCCACTGCTCCCACTCTGAATGAAACCCTCTGGCTGGTCCATATAAACACACTCCTCTAAATTTCCATTTAGAAAAGCGGTCTTTAGGTCCATCTTCCAAATCTCATAATCGTGGAAGGCAGCAATGGCAAGAAGGATCCGAATGGATTTCAGCATAGCTACTGGTGAAAAGGTCTCGTCATAGTCCAAATCAGGTCTTTGACGAAAACCCTTTGCAACCAGTCTAGCTTTATAGGTCTCAACTTGTCCATCTACACCAATCTTCCTTCTGAAGATCCACTTGCATCCTACGGGTTTTACCCCATCTGGAGCAACGTCCAACGTCCATACTTTGTTGGTGTACATGGACTCCATTTCGGTCCGCATTGCATCCAGCCATTTTACCGAGTCAACGCTCTGAATGGCCTGCTGGAAGATAGTCGGCTCATCATAATTTATGATGCAATCCTCTCTATCCCCGTCTATGAGAAAACCGTAGTATCTCTCGGGAGGATGAGACTGCCTACTACTCCTGCGGAGCGGCGTAGGAATGTCATGATCTTTCGAACCCTCTGGTTCTACTAAGCTTTCAGTAATAGCTCGTGGTTCTGGAATTTCTTCCAGTTCTATTGCGCTCCCACTTATCTGATTTTCCAAAAACTCAGTTTCCAAGAAGTGGGCATGACGAGAAACATAAATCTTTTGTTCCTCTTCGTAATAGAAGAAATATCCCTTGGAGTTCTTTGGATATCACACAAACTTGCACTGTACTGAGCGTGCCTCGAGCTTGTCTGCATGCTGCTTTTTGACAAAAGCTGGACATCCCCATGTCTAAATGTGATTAAGATAGGGTCTCTTCCCACACCACATCTCATATGGTGTGGTAGGCACAGTCTTAGTTGGAACTCGGTTCAAAAGGTATCCAGCTGATTGTAGTGCATATCACCAGAATGATCGCGGTAACTCAGCGTTACTCATCATGGACCGTACCATATCCAATAGGGTTCGGTTCCGTCTCTCCGATACACCATTATGTTGCGGAGTGTATGGAGGAGTAAGCTGAGAGAGAATTCCATTCTCTTTTAAATAGTCGAGGAACTCGGCACTCAAGTATTCACCACCTCGATCCGATCTTTGTGTCTTGATACTTTTGCCGGTTTGTTTTTCTACTTCATTCTTATATTCCTGGAATTTTCCAAAGTCTTCGGACTTATGTTTCATTAAGAAGACATAACCGTACCTTGAAAAGTCATCCGTAAAAGTAATAAAGTAAGAATAACCGTTTCGCGCATGTGTAGACATTGGACCACACACGTCGCTATGTACGAGTCCCAAGAGCTCGCTCGCTCTTACTCCGTATCCAGTGAACGGAGTCTTTGTCATCTTTCATTTGAGACAGGATTGACAAGTGGCATACGATTGATATTCGAACGGATTCAAATATCCTTCTGTATGTAACTTCGTCAACCTTTTCTCATTGATGTGACCCAGTCTACAATGCCATAAGAAAGTCTGATTTATTTCCGGAGACTTTCTTTTGTGTGTATTCTGGACATTGAAAATCTGTGGTTGGTTTAGTACGTATATACCATTGCTTAATGTACCTGACCCAATCAGAACTTGATTAAGGTGAATGTTTACAACATTACATACAAACGCAAATTCATAACCTTCTTTAGAAATCAAAGATACAGAAATGATATTACAAGTTGCGTTGGGTACAAAAAAGCAATTACGTAAAACCAAAACATGTCCATCTGACATTACCAGGTGATAGTCCGCCACGGCCTTAGCATCCATGCTAGCTCTGTTTGCAACTTCGAGGGTCATGTCACCTGCCTTCAAAACCCTACGGTTTCTGAACGCCTGCAAAGAATTACAGATATGAGATCCTGATCCGGTATCCAATACCCAGGAAGTAGAGTTTATTGATAGACAGTTTTCAATAACATACACACCTGAAGCTGAAGCCGCAACATGCTTCAGTTCCTGTGTTCTGGCTTTCCAAGCCCTGCAATCTTCCTTCCAGTGCCCACTCTTATGACATAAAAAGCACTCTTCCTTCCCTATAAGCTTCCCCGCTATCTTTGTTGCTTTTGCCTTTCCCTTCGTATCCACTTTACTAACACCGCCCCTTGGTTTGGCGGGGGCTTTCTTTTTCTTTCCCTTAGCTTTCGCCTTGGACCTAGAAGAGGAAGATCCTCCTACAAACAAAGTGGATGTTTCCCTACCTTTCTGTAAGGTGCCCTCTGCACTCCTCAGCATGTTGAGGAGCTCTGAAAGTTCAACTTCCTTTTCTTGTAAGTTGAAGTTCAGGATAAACTGGGCGTAAGTTGAAGGAAGGGACTGGAGAATCAAGTCCGTATAGAGCTCATTCTCCAACGTGGTCCCAAGGTCCGCGAGCTCCTCTATGAAGCCAATCATCTTAAGCACGTATTCCGCTACCGATGATCCGATGGCCAACCTTTTCGAAAATAACTTCTTCGACACTTCGTATCTTGCGATACGAAATTTCTTTCTATACAATTCTTTTGTATGGAGAAATATGGATTCAAGGTCCATATTCTCGTGCCTCCTCTGATGTTCGTTGTCCATAGAGGCAACCATGAGGCACCTGGCCTTCGCGCAATCGATCTCCCAAGTCTTATGGATTTCCTTATCCGCGACGCTGGAGGTGGGACCCGGGACAGGGGGAGCTTTGGTGGTAAGGAGATACCCCAACTTGTCATAAGTTATTGCCATTTTGACATTCGTGAGCCAATCTTTGTAGTTTGGCCCTGTCAGTATGTTTTTATCTAGTAATAACTTAAGTCCGGTCATGATGATTGGTCGCAGCAATTAGGAGAGAGAGAAGAAAAACTTTAGCATGATGCCCTTACAAGTTTAGAGTTGTTTTTAATTTGTCTAAACAGGATGGCTCCCACTGTCTCTCGAATCCCTCCTCAACCCAAAAAGGAAGAATTAGTCAGGATCAATCTCACCGTACAATACTTGCTTAACCGTTCGGCCAGGCTGGTGTCTGTACTTCGAGGGAGGTTTTCCAACGCTTTCGCGAAGTTCCTTAATTTAAGAACCTCTTTTCCCTGGGGACGTAGCCCCGCTAACACCTTTCTAGACACCTACTTGGTTTATAGCATTGATCGTTAAGTGAGAAATTTCCCGAGGAGTAGCATATACTCACAGTAGGATCGGGATCCAAATATCATTGCGTGACAAAACTGAAGGAATCCTACCAGAATCATCACACTCCAAATGGTATCAAAAATACCCAGAACATGCCACAACACCTATGGACAAGCCATAGAAGGGCAAACCCAAGCCTCATTAATGACACCGCGGAACTGCCCCAAACCCTAAGGTTCAAAAGTGGTTCCATGGTCATTATGTCGAGTTAGGGTTTCTTTCTTCTAGAGGGTCCACAGAATCGCTTGCATGATTTTCCGAATACCTTAAACTTGGAAAAATGGGTTTTTGACATTCGATCGAACTTTTTAACATCGCCTAGATAACATGTGAAAACCCGAAACCAATGTTAAACTAAGAATACGAAACACTCCGAGTTGCCTATACAGTAAGACTGCATCACATGAAATCTTAAGAAAAACAAACAACACCTGAACACCAAACCCCAGTGCCTGGAACACATAAACAATTTGAGGCCAAAATACCCTGATGGGCCCGAGCTGTCCGGTTTTACTGGGGAAGTGGCCGGCCAAATTTCTACAGAATGGGCTTAAATTTCATATGTGTTCATGTCATATCTCATACAACATTCTGCACATGTTTAAAAAAAATTTAGAAGCCATTTAAAAATCGACAGAAACTAGGGTTCGATGTTGCATGTTTCGGAGTAGTTTTGGTTTCGTAATCTAACAAACATCGTCTAATACACTAGCCCGGCTTTGATACCACTGTTGGGATTCCTTAGCACCCTACTAGGTTTTCACAGCAACTACCATGCCAATTTCAAATTTTCAAGAGTGCTAATGAACCCTAACCTAGGATCTAGCTAGAGTGAATAGACAATATGAACATGTGATCAAACTTTACACTAAGTGAATAAGGAATACAACTTTTGTAGACCGGTCCTTCACTTCTAAAGCTCCATGTAGTAGTCCCTTCGCTGCGAGTATCGATCTCCCGAACTCTAGCATGGGTTCCCTTGGAAAAGTGAACAAGCTTGCTTGAAGTCTTCGAGGCCGAAGATGATCTATGCCGACGAGACTCAAACCCAAGCTACCTCTTCACTGTTAGTTATATATATGCCCTAGAGGCCATTGTTGTACATATGATGTATATTATAGTGGATGCATTGATATATATAGAGAGGACTTTCTTGCTCGACATGATATTATGCTATTTGGTTTCACTTTTTCTTAACATGTTGACTTGTATTGATTTATTGTCTTGCTCTCACATGTTGATAAAGCCCTTGGGATATGTACTTGACTACCGGGACTATGCTGATATCATACTAGTAGGGCCAGGGTAGTCAACGAGTATATCCTATGATGGATATAGTGCCCTCAGAGTCAATTATTGGATCACAGGCACATGATTGCAATGATTGAGGGAGGACTTATGCCGGTAGGACAATCTTACTCAGGATGATTGTATACTATCTGGTTTGTCTCTATCATCGTGTACATGCTTTAGGTGACATTGTGGTTCACTATTACACGTTGATGGAGAATAGTATGCTACCATGGTTTATCTTTATCATCGTGTACTCTTTAAGGGACCTTACAGGTCGCTATTACACGATGATAGAGCCCTTAGGATTCTTGCTTGATGGCGAGCAGTATGATAGCGATCATATACGTGGGAGCTGGGGTCTATAAGCACATCCTTAAAAGGTCCCTAGACGTGAGAGTTTCGAGACTGGGCATCGACACTCCATTAGTAGACTAGTGTATACAGTCGAGACCCCGACGAGGGCGGTGGCCCGTCTCACAAGCCATTGGTGTCAGTTGGATCACCTAAGATGTATACAGGTGCTCATTGGGTTATGAGTACACCGAACAGGACTCGCCGGGAACATGCTAGTTTGTATTATACCTGACGTCAGATAGCAGTTCCCTGGTGACATGTGTACTGGTTAGTTCATCGACCTGAGATCGTCATTTGTCTCGTGTGAGTTCCCACTGTGCTTTGATTACTACCCTACCACGGCTCAAAGGAGTCGGGCAAAGAGGTTTTAGTTGGATACAGTCCCGAGCCACATGAAGGCGGTGAGCGGATCGGCAGGGGTTCGTCTCTCCCGGTATTAGGGGTGAGGTCGCGCTGTGTCGAGGAGAGCCATTAAATGAAGTCCTTGGCCAAGGCAGGAGATTTACTGGTAGGTATTCCAGTAGTATCTCAGGGTGTTCTGGGCTACACTCCGACACGACTTGTACCGCTTTTGGGGGTCTAACTTTTACCATCCCCCTAGGCCCGCCATGTGATGCTCATAGACGAACGGACCGGACTATACGGATATTGTCCCTGACTGGCTCAGTAGTGTGTGTCTGGATGAGTTCGCTCATCGACCTCCCTTTTGGTCATTACCCGGTATCCCGTTACGTACAGCTAGTACCACTGACGTGCTAGTGGTTAAATCCACATCCAAAGTATTGACGAGTCTTTAGAGTCCTCCACAGACAGTTTTTCAAGTTTCACGCGAAACGTTGTAGAGGCCGTATGATATATGGCAGGGTCCGATCATATACGTGCAGTAGTGCACGGATCATGATCGGGCGGATCATACTAGTGGGCTTTGGTTTAAGCCGGATCCTAGTATTAGATTTGTTGGATTACTTTAGTCTCGTCGCATTCGTATTCGGTCGGAATGCGGATGCAGGTATGTATATACAGGTGAGGGGTATCCTTGTGATCCGTCACGAGTTTACTTTAGATGTTGCCGTAACTTTTTATTGTTGCAAACATTTGGATTAATGTTTGTAAATGGTAATTATGAGCTAGATATCTTGATTTGGAGCATTTATTGTGACACATGCACAAGTGGTGACTCATGGTCTCTTTTCTTGTCCATGTGTCACATTATGAGCTTGATTTATGTTGATATGATAACATGAGAGATAGAGGGGCTGCCATGAGGAGGAGAGCTCTCATATTTTTGTTTCAACACTCTCTCACTCTCATTATCAACACAACAAAAGGAAAAAGAAAGCTTCTTCTTCTTCTTCCTCCTCTAGCTCAAAATCTCCATTAATGGCATCATCTTTAACCTCCATCTAAGCAATGGATGCAAGAGACAAAGTGATCACAAACATTCTCTAAAAGACCTTGGACACGTCGGCTAGCACACTTCGTGCCCGAGTTGCTTCGGATGAAATGGGAGCCCGTAAAAAGACTCGTAGATGTGGTGCCCTTTCCGACGAGGAGATTGAGACCGGAGTTGCCGCGAGGAGATTGGGATGGTGGCCACCGAAGGACACGGATCGATCGGTATAGCTTTCCAACCCTCTCTCTTGATAGCTAGTTGTAGGTTAATGGTTCGATCCAGGTTTTAAGCATACGATAGCGCCGGTTTTCAAGTTAAGAAAAATTTTCATTTCCGCATTTTGGCCTCGGAAAGACGGTCGTGGCGCTACCGTAGTCTTAAATGGTATCAGAGCCACGCCATTAACCTTTACTAGCTTGCTCTAACGTATTTAAAACATCGATCGAACGAATTTTCTAAAAAATGCATTTCCAAGTCACAGTTTCTGTCGACTTTTTCCTGTGGTCAAAAAATTATTTGGTGTGCTGCAGAAAAACAGGCAGTTTTTTAAGTATTCTGAGAAAACTTGGTACGTTGTTGTCACTGTAGCGCGGCGGAACCGCGGCCATACCCTCGTTTTGGCCGCGATTCCGCCGCAGGACGGTAGCAACAGTGAGCCATTTTTCCTACAGAGGTTTCTGACTTGGAAATGGGGTTTCTGGTAAATTTTGTTTGGGCCCAGATTTGTTTGAGTATTGTGTATTGTGCTTGGGGTCCACTTCGGGAAATTTTATCGATCGAAATTTTTAAACATGTTAGTTCACAGTATTTACGTTATATCTGCGACCGTGAATGTCATTTGATCGGTAAATCCTGTCTAATTGCTATAGCTCTTTTAGATGGATTTGCGAACATGACATTCACGTTGATGTTCTGTGTTGTGCTGTGATATTGCGGATTTGTCATGGTGGATAGCCAGGATGCAATGGTAGTATAGTTTGGTTGCATTTGTACATTTGATATTGCGGGCCGAGCGTCCGACATGTGGACTGCCGTTATTGGCTGTTTGTATATTATTCTTTTGGGGAACGACCGGGTTGAGGTCGATGTACCCGTTGTATATATTTTACTTTCTGTACTAGGATTACCCCGCGGTGGAGTGCACGGATAGCAGGGTTCTAGAGGGCAACGAGCCCGCATCTCATGGATATGAGACGGAGGGGGCTTCACTCTAGAATTGGCGGGCTATTCGCCGCACTCGTAGGGGGTACAGGTTGACCCAAGGAGGGGTGCTCAAGTTACCGAATTCCGTGAAGTGCTGGGTGGTCCATTCACGTTGTTGAAGGAGGCTGCCTCGCTTCAGGTTTTGGCGGGTAGCTTGCCGCGCCCGTAGGGGTCTAGGATTTCATTGCACAGGCTATCCACACGACAAGGGGAATGTCGGGTTTCAGTAGAGGCTCTATGAAACCCGGGGATCCCAGATTATCTGTATTGTTCTGTGATGCTGATTACATTTCTGTGATGTTGCATTTTTATCACGCCTTGAGCGAATATTATATATTGATATATATACTAATAGATGTTGTATATGTTTTACACCCACGCTAGTCCAGTGCCCGCTCTGTCATTAGTTAAGTAACCTAACGAGTGATGACGGGACCCAGTGGCGAATGCGGATGGCATATACGTACATCATATTTTCGTTCTTTTGTGGTGTGATTAATTGATGGGACTGCATTGATTCGGATCAATTCAAGCTAAACAAACCTATTCTGATGTTGTTGGAACAATTTTTCAAAAATCTGTTATTGCAAGGATGTCCTCTTTTGTTTTGCACAGTGGTATTCGGTTATGAATATCCAGCACCTCCGTCGATGAGGCAAGGGCCATGACTCCTTAACCGGGAGTGACCCCTTGGAAAGAAGTTTGAGTCAGGGTAATAACTTCACTATAGTCGATTACTTTTGCTTTGTATTGTGGTATACAGTTGGAATATATTGCACCTCATTCTACGGGGAAAGAGCCGAGATCCCTTCACCGGGAGTGACCTCTTTAGCAATGGTTTTCGCCACTATATTTTTATAAATAGCTATCCGGTTCCTTCAACGATATCAAGTTCATTACGTTAACAGGTTTTTCGCCAAAAACCTGCCGAAGCCCTCCGTCATTTCAGATTAGTATTGCTTTAGTATTCGTGCTACGTTTGTCGTGCATTGCCGAGGCGTAGTGTTCGGTAGCTCTGTAATGCTTTTCTGTCGCATGGATATGTGGATTGGTTAGGACAGTCGTACGGTTATGTTGGTATTGTCAAGGACTCGTACGGGTGGATTTAACGCAATCAAGATAATTGTTGGAGATAGTGCCCTCAGAGTCAATTATTGGATCACAGGAACGTGATTGCAATGATTGAGGGAGGACCTATCCCGGTAGGACAGTCTTACTCAAGATGATGGTATGCTATCTGGTTTACCTTTATCATAGTGTATAGCTTTAGGTAACCTTACAGGTCCTTATTGCACGTTGATAGAGCCCCTAAGATTCTTGCTTGACTGCCAGCAGTATGAGATAGATCATATACGTGGGAGCTGGTAGTCTATAAGCACATCCTTAAAAGGTCCCTAGTCGTGGGAGTTTCGAGACAGGGCATCGATACTCCAGAGTAGACTAGTGTATACATTCGAGACCCCGACGAGGGGCGGTGGCCGGTCTCACAAGCCATTGGTGTCAGTTGGATCACCTAAGATGTATGCAGGTGCTCATTGGGTTATGAGTACACCGGACAGGACTCGCCGGGAACATGCTAGTTGGTCTTAAACCAGACGTCAGATAGCAGTTCCCTGGTGACAT